>OZ024807.1:12154940-13519940 GCA_964017045.1 Omphiscola glabra | reverse complement strand
TCCTTGACTGAAAGGGAAAGGTATATCATCCTTAACTGAAAAGGTAAAGGTTTATCATCCTTAACTGAAAGGGAAAGGTCTAACATCCATAACTACAAGGGAAAGGTCTATCATCTTTAATTGAAAGGGAAAGGTCTATCAACTGAAAGGGAAAGGTATATCATCCTTAACTACAAGGGGAAGGTCTATCATCTTTAACTGAAAGGGAAAGGTCTATCATCCTTAACTGAAAGGTAAAGGTCTATCATCCTTAACTGAAAGGGAAAGGTCTATCATCCTTAACTGAAAGGCGCTCATTTCCATTTTTTCTAACCCGAATGAGGTCACTTCCCTTTATTACCACCATCTGTTTAATAAAGCGGTTTCACACATTAATGTGGATTAATAACACCCCACATTCCTTCAACAACGCTTTGTCGTCTACACAGGGGAGGAATGATAGAGGCCCCTGCAAGCATCCCGTATTACCATTCGTCATTCACGGACAGCAGAGTAAATATGTAGTGCTCATCAATAAAGCTCATGAGTACAGCTTAACCAACGCATGGGACTCAACTAGTGGGAATGATGCGGGGAACCAGGGAACTTGTCAGCGTCAGTTAGTGGGAATGAGGCGGGGAACTCGACAGCTTCAACTAGTAGGAATGAGGCGGGGAACCATGGAACTTGCCAGCGTCAATTAGTGGGAATGAGGCGGGGAACCAGGGAACTTGTCAGCGTCAATTAGTGGGAATGAGGCGGGGAACCAGGGAATTTGTCAGCGTCAACTAGTAGGAATGAGGCGGGGAACCAGGGAACTCGTCAGCGTCAACTAGTAGGAATGAGGCGGGGAACCAGGGAACTTGTCAGCGTCAATTAGTAGGAATGAGGCGGGGAACCAGGGAACTTGTCAGCGTCAATTAGTGGGAATGAGGCGGGGAACCAGGGAATTTGTCAGCGTCAACTAGTAGGAATGAGGCGGGGAACCAGGGAACTCGTCAGCGTCAACTAGTAGGAATGAGGCGGGGAACCAGGGAACTCGTCAGCGTCAACTAGTAGGAATGAGGCGGGGAACCAGGGAACTTGTCAGCGTCAATTAGTAGGAATGAGGCGGGTAACCAGGGAACTTGTCAGCGTCAACTAGTAGGAATGAGGCGGGGAACCAGGGAACTCGTCAGCGTCAACTAGTAGGAATGAGGCGGGGAACCAGGGAACTTGTCAGCGTCAATTAGTGGGAATGAGGCGGGGAACCAGGGAACATGTCAGCGTCAATTAGTGGGAATGAGGCGGGGAACCAGGGAACTTGTCAGTGCCAACTAGTAGGAATGAGGCGGGGAACCAGGGAACTTGTCATCGTCAATTAGTGGGAATGAGGCGGGGAACAAGGGAACTTGTCAGCGTCAATTAGTAAGAATGATGCGGGGAACCAGGGAACTTGTCAGCGTCAACTAGTAGGAATGAGGCGGGGAACCAGGGAACTTGTCACCGTCAACTAGTAGGAATGAGGCGGGGAACCAGGGAACTTGTCAGCGTCAACTAGTAGGAATAAGGCAGGGAACCAGGGAACTTGTCAGCGTCAACTAGTAGGAATGAGGCGGGTAACCAGGGAACTTGTCAGCGTCAACTAGTAGGAATGAGGCGGGGAACCAGGGAACTCGTCAGCGTCAACTAGTAGGAATGAGGCGGGGAACCAGGGAACTTGTCAGCGTCAATTAGTAGGAATGAGGCGGGGAACCAGGGAACTTGTCAGCGTCAACTAGTAGGAATGAGGCGGGGAACCAGGGAACTCGTCAGCGTCAACTAGTAGGAATGAGGCGGGGAACCAGGGAACTTGTCAGCGTCAATTAGTGGGAATGAGGCGGGGAACCAGGGAACATGTCAGCGTCAATTAGTGGGAATGAGGCGGGGAACCAGGGAACTTGTCAGTGCCAACTAGTAGGAATGAGGCGGGGAACCAGGGAACTTGTCAGCGTCAATTAGTGGGAATTAGGCGGGGAACAAGGGAACTTGTCAGCGTCAATTAGTAAGAATGATGCGGGGAACCAGGGAACTTGTCAGCGTCAACTAGTAGGAATGAGGCGGGGAACCAGGGAACTTGCCACCGTCAACTAGTAGGAATGAGGCGGGGAACCAGGGAACTTGTCAGCGTCAACTAGTAGGAATAAGGCAGGGAACCAGTGAACTTGTCAGCGTCAACTAGTAGGAATGAGGCGGGGAACCAGGGAACTTGTCAGCGTCAACTAGTAGGAATGAGGCGGGGAGCCAGTGAACTTGTCAGCGTCAACTAGTAGGAATGAGGGGGGAACCAGGGAACTTGTCAGCGTCAATTAGTGGGAATGAGGCGGGGAACCAGGGAACATGTCAGCTTCAATTAGTGGGAATGAGGCGGGGAACCAGGGAACTTGTCAGCGTCAACTAGTAGGAATGAGGCGGGGAACCAGGGAACTTGTCAGCGTCAATTAGTAGAAATTATGCGGGGAACCAGGGAACTGGTCAGAGTCTAAATAAATGGAAATCCACATAGTTTCATTCTCCTTTATTTCTATTCAACTGACTAATTAAACAAGTCGACAATATATTTTAGACTTATCTAATCATCCTTTTCAGATCAACTTGCGTTACAATGACATGTGTACACGGGCCTCTGCCCTAAAACCTACAGCACCAAGATAGACACCACTTTCAGAAGGACATAAATAAAGCACCAAGACGGACACCACTTTTTGAAGGACTGAAATGCTCGTGGTTAGGAATTTAAGTTTTTTTTTTCTTTCTTGTTTTGTTTTTGGGGTGGTGGCTCTCTGCACTAAAATCAATGATAATCTTTCAACCACCATCTTTGCCCTTTTTTTCTTTGTCCCCCTTGCTGGTTTACGCTGCAATCAATACAAAATAATTAACAGGCCATCAGCGTAAGACACGGCCAGCAGAAGATTCTTATAATCAACATTAAAATTTTATTTTAAAAATCATCCCTTGCACATTTATTCAAAATTTCTTTTTGGGCTTAGGATCTTCTAGAATTTTTTTTTTTTTTAAATATCCGTTCCACTGATACGAGGGGATAGTTGTACCTATCATTCCCTGTGCTGATACTCTTGAGTTCTTTTGTCTTTTGGATCCTTGACGTGTATTCATTTTAGAACGTATGCGTACCGTGTTTTCGTGACTATAATCGTCGGCCATTTTAAAGTTGCATAATATCTTATTATACATCAATTCTTACGCAGATTACTCTTTTCCCTCATCCATTACCCCGTGAATTATACCTATATTATCTTTTTTAAAATATATACATTTATTTTATATACATTTGTTAGCAGAGCGTAATAAAAATCACTTGATTTTGACGAATAGTTAATTGAGTATTTTAGCCAAACATTAGCCAAACATGCAGCCAAACATATGAGCCAAAGATATGAGCCAAACATACGAGCCAAACATATGAGCCAAACATATGAGCCAAATATATGAGCCAAACATATGAGCCAAACATATGAGCCAAACATGAGCAAAACATATTAGCCAAACATATGAGCCAAACATATGAGCCAAACATATGAGCCAAACATATGAGCCAAACATATGAGCCAAACATATGAGCCAAACATATGAGCCAAACAAATGAGCCAAACATTAGCCAAACATGCATTCAAACATATTAGCCAAACATATGAGCCAAACATATGAGCCAAACTTTAGCCAAACATGCAGCCAAACATGCAGCCAAACATATGAGCCAAAGATATGAGCCAAAAATATGAGCCAAACATATGAGCAACCCTATGAGTCAAACATATGAGCAAAGCATATTAGCCAAACATATGAGCCAAACATATGAGCCAAACATATGAGCCAAATATATGAGCCAAACATATATTCCATTCTGAAAGGTTCGAGACATTGGCTTTATGTTTGGGTTTCAATTTTCTGCTTTAAAAACAACAACAATTCTACCCATAAATTATCACACGTCATTTAATCAAACACCAAGCCACATTGTTGTCACGTGGTATATTAATAGATTGGTGTGTCCCACAATTCAACACTGTTTCCTTATAGATTGACTTCGTCCCTGTTTACCCGTCTCCTCTGTCTGACCATTCTTTTCACACCGTGATTTATACCGGTACAGGTGAGAGCCGATGGTGAAAATAGGGCTAAGGTCAACGATGTGCCACGGGGCGCCAAGGGAGGTTAGGGTGGGCTCCAACCGCATTAAACACCGCATTGTTACCATTATTATTATTTTTAAAAAAAATTTTTTTAATGCTGAATACAATTAAATTGCGCTCTTTTTAGTTAGAGCAATTTCTGTCCACTCGAATACTATATTACAGCCGCGTCTTACTTTGTGTTATTTAATTCTATTTTTAATGTAGTTTGTTCACTGATGAAGGCTTCTCGCCGACACGTCCTTTGTTATGTTGCCTTATTCCCCCCCCCCCCCAGGTTTTCACATACATACTTTGTTTTGCTGATGTCCATTTTTATTAAACTGAATTTGTTACAATGATTTACCACTTTTCATCAGCGGAGCCCATTCCGGGGTCAAATTGAAATGCCCGATGCATGTTGTATGAAGATGTTATCTTATACTAGTGCGTAATGCATGCTGTATGAAGATGTCACTATCGTATACTAGTGCGTGATGCATGTGATATGAAGATGTCGATATCGTATACTAGTGCGTGATGCATATTGTATGAAGATGTCGCTATCGTGTACTAGTGCTTTATGTATGTGTCTGACTTAATCCTTCAATAAAAAATATATCTACGAATATCGATGTATATTTTGAATTACATTTGTTTTCTGAGTATTAATTCTGTAAATATTGATTTCTCAAGCAGCCATTAACAGGTTATAATTCTTGACCACTGTCCAAAATTAGCATTAGTCCGAGAGCTCAATGGTCACAAAAGCCCTGGGCCAATCTAACAGTAAGTGTCGTCAAAAGCGCTACACAATACCTTGAGACACACAACTCCCAAACTGTCAACGAAATGGATTTTCCTCGAACACCGCTAATTGCGCAGCTGACTTCTACTCCCGTTATTCAATGTGATACGCCATCTAACACTTTACAACACGTGGATACGACCAGCTGCTGCCATTTCTCCACTTTATTTGTTTTAAAAATCCATTTCGCATTCTCCCCGGAGGCTGGACATCGGAGCAGGCGTCCACAACGTGACAACCAAACATCTTTGGTCATCTGAACCTTTTCTCTGAGAAACCGAGCCTCAGATATAATACATGACGTTCACGACTGTGGCTACCTCTGGGAAATGTCAAACGTGATGTTTGAGGAAAATATATTGATTTAGAGTTAGACTCTGGGCTACCTGTAACAAGGAGACTGTCTCTGACTTTCTCTCAATCCTTGCAGAAATGAAATTTAAAAATAAGTGTGTGTTATGAGTGTGGAGGGTGGCGTAGGGGGTGGGGTGCTGTTGTCGAGGGAAGCAACCACCATATTTACTTTATGGACTTGTTATTTTGCAAAGATTCATTTCTCTCGTCATGTATTACCAGTACATTCGTGCAGAGTGTCAGCTTCGGAGGCAGTCAAGACGTTGACAAGCAGAGCAGTCGGGACAATAGCGCACAAATCCAGGTCGAAATAACACGAAGTTAAAAAAACAGTAATCGGCCAAGATAACTAGACCCCATTGTCATTTTCTGGCGTCTTATAGAAGTGCTCCATCCTGTGTATTTATTTCTATTTGAATCAGACTCTGATGCTACTGTGATGCAAATTTATGATGATGACTGATTTTTTTTACCCCGACCGTAAATGATATATAATATCTATGTGTTCATAATTTAAAAAAAAAATGTGTTTATTTTTTTAAATTTCAATACATGAATTAATTGTTTTGTTTTTGTGTGTGCATTTTCTCGTATTATTTCCAAATTTTTCAGTTGATTTTTTTTTCCCAGGTAAATTTTCGTAAAATGAAAAAAAAAACGCGAGTTGAAAAACACAAGTAATCTTTTCAAACTTTGATTGCATTTATAATGTGACGTCATCTCATTATAGACCGAGTCTGAGATGGACACGTGGCGTAGAGTCTGCTGTACTTCAGATGTGAGTCCGTGCATCACGTGGCGTAGAGTCTGCTGTACTTCAGATGTGAGTCCGTGCATCACGTGGCGTAGAGTCTGCTGTACTTCAGATGTGAGTCCGTGCATGAAGACGTAAGGCAGTAGAGCGGTCCGAGGTGGAAGGATATGGTGGATCAGTCCCAATGGAAGGTTGTGGTGGATCAGTCCCATTGGAAGGATGTTGTGGATCAGTCCCAATGGAAGGGTGTGGTGGATCAGTACCAATGGAAGGTTGTGGTGGATCAGTCCCAATGGAAGGTTGTGGTGGATCAGTCCCAATGGAAGGTTGTGGTGGATCAGTCCCAGTGGAAGGATGTGGTGGATCAGTCCCAGTGGAAGGGTGTGCTGGATTAGGTCAGAGGTGTACAAGAGCTGTAGTGCAATTGATGATTCTGATGGTGGTTGATGGTAAGCTCATTAAACCACACGGCCTATTTGACATTTTCACGTGTAAAACTCTTCACCTCTACCATGCAGTAGCAGAAAACAGTGCTGACAGCTGTAAAGGGTTATAAAATACCTTTTTAATTCTTCGCTTTCCCCCCCCCCCTTCTTCAGGATATCGTCAACCATTCTAGGCCCCACATTCACCTACCACAAAACAATGTTATCTTGGAATGTACTTTAGTCCGACGAATGACTTCCTATGGAACTTCCTCCAACGAAAGCCTCACCTTAGACACTCCTATGGCGGTCGTTGCTCGTGTGCTTCTATAATCTTTCGACAAATATTATTGAGCTTTCTTATCATTACCCAGACAGGTACAAGAAATTGTTAGGTGTAAATAGTTGTGATAAAACAAATTTTGCCAAGTATTTTTTTTTTCAATGTTTAAATTTTACAATGAAAGTAAGCTGAGGAAAAAATGTTTATAGTTAGCACCCATTAAGTTGAAATCATATGTGTCATGTTTTGTGTCCAATACACCTTAGATCCACGAATTAAAATAGATACAGCACCAAGATATTAGGAAAAAAAGTGCCGATTTGAGTTCTATCCCAGTCTTAGTTCTGATCGAGATTTGTAGATTTAAAGAAAGACGAGCTGTATTTTTTTATTTTGCGGCGAATGTATTTTCACAGTAACCAGATTATTGAGTCATACAAGATATTCCTCATTTAAAGTCATACGAGAAATTCTAGATTTAAGAGTTATACAAGACATTCCATATTTAAGAGTCATACAAGACAATCCAGATTATGGAGTTGTACATTGTGGGGCCTGTTGATGTTTCACAGGCTCTTGTCAAAGTTTTACAATACATGAGCACGTGGGGATAGGGCAATGTTTTGAGAGTTATGTAGATCACGTGCGTCCTCTTGTCTGTATTTCAAACGAAGTTACAGACATGATATATCTACGAATTCAAATACTTAAGTAGAGACACCCCCCCTCAACCCCACAGTCTCCGTGTAAGACTGTAAGAAAACCCATTTAATCTTTATTTTTTTTATTGTTCATTGCTATTTAAAGAACCGTTTTTCATATTTCCTCTTTAAAATTTGCGATAACCTTTAACGACTGTCCCATTATAATCGTTTGCAATCCCCGGGTGGAGACCGGAACGTAATGTGTCATCTAAGTTATTTCTTGAGCCAGAAAGCAATAAAAATCTCTTAAGCATTCAATGATAAACTTTAAAATCTCTAATTTGGTTGAGTGTCCCTTTGGTAGCCGTGTAATCAAACTTAGAGAAGGGCGCTAGGAATCTATTAGATAAAAATATTCAAGGCCATTTATTTAAAAAGTTATCTTATTAAAAGATACATCATTTTTATCGAGGTCGGAATCTAGAATTTAAGTTATGCCTGCAAGTATTATTACAATATTCGGCACTAAGTGGGGCCAGTGGCGTAACAACGGCTGGGCATTGGGGCAGTTGCCAAGGGCGCCGGCTTGCACCAGTTCAAAAGGGCGCCGCTAAATCTCTAATTTTTACATTTTTATTTAAATATCAAGGGTGCCAAAATTAAATTAGCCAAGGGCGTCAAAAATCCAGTTACGCCTCTGAGTAGGGCAATACACGCTCTAAGCATGTTACATCGATAGGTAGGGCGCAAAGGGCTCAAAGCACAGTTAACTATAGGTGGAGCGCAATGCTTCCTTTCTAAATTAACTATAGGTGGAGCGCAATGCTTCCTTTCTAAATTAGCTATAGGTGGAGCGCAATGCTTCCTTTCTAAATTAACTATAGGTGGAGCGCAATGCTTCCATCCTAAATTTAGTTTTGGGTTTTTCCTGGGACAAACGTGACTAAAGCGGCGTCAGAAGAATACAAAATTAATTTAAAAATAAAAATAATGATAATATATTCAGTTTTATAGACGCAATGAAACAATTAGAAACTAGACTAAGTTTTGAGCAAAGACTTCAGCGGTTTTTTTTGTTTGTTTAAAAAGTGAAAATTTGAGTTTGTTTGTCCGTTTTGTATAATCTGTCTATAAATGTATCGGCAATAACTGGTCTGTGAATGTAACTATGGTAACTTTAGTATGGACTGCACCGGTAGTAACTAGTCATTGAGTGTACATGTAGTCACTAGACTATGAACGTACAGGTAGTCACAAGTCTATGAATGTACAGGTAGTCACTTGTCTATGAATGTACAGGTAGTAACTAGTCAATGAATGTACATGTAGTAACTAGTCAATGAATGTAAAGGTAGTAACTACTCAATGAATGTACAGGTAGTCACTAATCTATGAATGCACTGAAGTTTCTTCACTAGGCCTACTTGTTCATTCAAGATTCTGTACTATAGGTCTAGATGTTCATAGAAGTTTCTTCACTAGGCCTACTTGTTCATTCAAGATTCTGTACTATAGGTCTAGATGTTCATAGAAGTTTCTTCACTAGGCCTACTTGTTCATTCAAGATTATGTACTATAGGTCTAGATGTTCATAGAAGTTTCTTCACTAGGCCTACTTGTTCATTCAAGATTCTGTACTATAGGTCTAGATGTTCATAGAAGTTTCTTCACTAGGTCTTCTTGTTCATTTTGCTTTTGTTTTAAAATACACAAAAGTCTGCATTACGTTCAGTGAAATAATGTGATAAACTATGAACAACAAAGTTAATAACCGTCCACTCCCTTCTCATGCAGTCCCATTTTGCGTTGTGTCCCTAATACTGCACTATGCAATTATATAAATTTATTAAATACTAGAAGATGTGACCCGATGTTACCGGGATAGCAATAGGAGCCCCTTTGCAATACTTTCTACATGCTATTGCGAAGTCTCAACATCTAACAATCAATTGTTTGCGTATTTAACTGCCGCATATCTTTTTAAAGGTTTTGTATACTCATAAAAAACAATAAAACAACAATAATATTCCACCTCCTCGAATTGTATATTATTATGATTATTATAAGAAGTTTTTTATAAAGTAGTACCCCAAACTTGGGCTGGGCTAACCACGCACGCTGTACATGCTATTTAACAAACATAATCATGAACTTAAAAATTTAGGAAGTTGTCTATCTGAATTCAAACTATAAAAAAAAAAATATCAATGCAATAATTGTTACGTTTCTAACATCATTTAATATTAAGAAATATTTATCTGCTAAATAATTATAGGCTTACCCTAACCCTTTTTTCGCGCCCCTGAACTACAGTTGTTTTCTCCTCTACAAAATTGTAAAAACGTGTCCTAAATTTTTTTACACAAAAAAATGCTTTTACCATTTTAAATATCGTTTACATTGAAGGGATTTGATAAATTGGTATCTTCATCAAATATTTAACAAAAAATTTGCCTCGCTTCTCTATTATATTGTCGGAAAATCGTAAAACACAGAATTCTTTTATGTAAAAAAAAAAAAATTAATTAAAAAAAAAATTAAATAATCTCTAAACCAATTTTTACAGTCATGGGTGTTTTTTTTTCTTCTTTTTTAACAATTAATAATATTAATTTCATAGAAATTTAAACACATATTTTACATCAACTTCACTTTTCGCAAAGTAGAAACAAAAAAATATTTTTTCAAATTTTGAAAGAAAATCTTTATTCAATCCAACGAATGAACTCTAAAAGAAAAGAAAAATAATATGGTTCTATGTCTAAGATTAGATTTTCATGTGAGTAAAATGATTGAGTTTTGAGATAGTTATATGTACACTAATGTAAATGTACCCAATGTTTGTCAACACCCTATAACTATATTTTCTTCATTGGTTTAACATCTATTTATTTTTTAAAAAAATAATAAAAATTAACACCTCTAATCACGACTGTAATATCTTTGGATTTAAATAATAAAGTCCATACTCTTACCCCCCCCCCCCCCCAAACCCCAAATATATGTTTAAAGAAGAAGGTTAATTATTTAAAAAATTCATTTCTTCCCTTCTTATGCGTTTCTTGTGTTGCCTGGGGCAAATTTTAAGTATCAACCCCCCAACCAGTGGCGTAGTGAGGATGGGCAAGGGGGGGGGGCATCATGCCCCGGGCGCTACTCACAATGGGGCGCCAAATGGTATATTTTACGGTTTATTGTATGGTTTTCGAATGGGGGGCACTAAAAAGGTATTGGGGGCGCTAAAAAGGTATTGTGCCCCGGGCGCGAGTTAAGCTCGCTACGCCACTGCCCCCAACCCTTACAATTTTCAATATCCGGGGATGATAGCACCCTATGGCCACACATTTATGCACGCCCCTGAACTTTATTAAAATTCTAAAGGCCAAGCATCCCATAACCTCGGATTGTTTAACATATTCTAAAAAAAAATTTGACGTGTAGTCCGTATATTGAAAGATTATGGTTATTTATTGTATCATTAAACTCTCTAACCAAAGTTCAGATCTATAACATGATTGGGTTTCGTGTTATTGATATCAAAATGAGCCAGTGGTTTGTTTTTGTTTATTTGGACTAGTGGTAAGTGAATGAGTGAGTCGTCTTAGAATATGAATTTTTGTTGCACTTAATGGCTTAAACTGCGTATTCATATAAACATATTTTTAAATGTTAAGTTTGTATTACTTTATAAATTTGATAAAAGCACATTTTCAGAATGAAAATAAATTTAAACTGATTAAATGTTAAAAATACGAACCTAAATTTGGTGTGGTGCATTAACGTGTGCAAAAAAAAATAAAATAAAAAAAATCAATTATATTTATTAATTTTACTTTCATAAAAGGGGGAACCATTATCAGTTTTGTCACACACGGCTATTAAGTCGACAACAGTTTAAGCTTGTGATTTATGGGCTTCAATTAAGTTCTTATAAGTTCAGTCTAATCTTGGAGTTCAATAGAACATTTTAATTTGATATTATTTGACGACATTTGGATGACATAAATTTAAATTCAATTTCGCAATATAAACAACCCAATAAATGTCACCAAAAAAAAAGAATTAATAGTTTAAAAAAAAAAAAACTATTCAATCCGTTGTTGAAATTGAATTAAATATAAATAGTTTCATGGCTTAATATCCATGGTTACCGGAAATTTGATCGAAAGAAATTTGGTCGACGGAAAATTGATCGACAGTAATTTGGTCGAACGGAAATTTGGTCGAATCTTTTTTTCAGTTCACACGTTAAAATGATCGTCAAATTTCTTTTTGAACGCCCTATACTATATAGTAAAACAAAATAATGCGTTCAGAAAGAAATTTGATGCAAAATTTTAACGTATAAATTAAAAAAACGATTCGACCAAATTTTCGTTCTATCAAATTTCCGTCGATCAATTTTCCGTCGACCAAATTTCTTTCGATCAAATTTCCGGATACGAATATCCATATTTGAACATATTTTTTTTAAAAATCCACTAAAGAACACTAGAATATAACATTAAATAAGACTCCCCCCCACCCTGGACTCCCAAAACGCATCCAAGCTTTTGATATCAACTTTTTCAACCTTTAATATCAACTTTTTCAACCTTTTATATCGATTTTTTCAACCTTTGATATCGAATTTTTCAACTTTGGATATCAACTTTTTCAACCTCTGATATCAACTTTTTCAACCTTTTAAATCAACTTTTTCAACCTTTGATATCGACTTTTCCAACCTTTGATATCTCCTTTTAATTTCGATCCTAAGGTCCTAACGTTTGATTTCATATCAGTTATTGAACAACGTCTAATCCTCTGATCAGAAAACAGTGAAACCTTTGGGGATGGGGTGTTTGCGGGGGTGGGGGATGGGGGGTTGGTTAATTCTCATGTACTTGCAGATTTAATTTCATGTCACTTCAAGGCCAATCCATGTCACTTAATCTTTGAAGCACCCACTACCCCCATATCAAATAGTAATCTAGTAAGCTACCTGCTTGAATTAATATTTGCAACTTAGACATAAGGGTCCAACAGAATGGTGTCTCTTTAAAAAAAAAAGAAAGTATTCGATGAGCTCTTCCATGGGATCTCAAATTAGCTAAAATGTCTCTTTTTTACCGTCTAAAACATGTTTAGTTTATAGTACTCTAGTTTATAATATTAATATTTAAACATATACTTAAATAAAAATTTTAAAATTTATTTTTTATCATATTTAAAATGATTCGATTTCAGAAAAGTAGTAGAAAATCCCGATGATTGTTTTTTAATAATCCGAAAGTATTTAAATCGATTCGTTTTTTTTAAGTGCGATAAGGTCACCCTAGCTCCTACATATTAGTATTTTGATATTTGTAGGCATGGGCCAATAGTGTGTTGTCGAGAGAACGGCGGACACTGGAAGTTTTTATTGTTTTGCGCCTGGACATCGCCACAATAACACGTTGAACCCTTCAGAAGCCACAACTATTCCCAGGGCTCAACTCTCACCACCCCATCACTCCGATATATATGTATATAACATATATCCATATTTTAAACTGCAACTTGATATCTGTTTGTGTGCTGACGTTAACGGTCTCATTCTTACTTAAGTTACGCTGTGAATACGTTTCAGATCAGTGGAGACTGTTCGTAACCTCGAGCAAGCCAAGTTTGAGAGTTGTGTTTTTTTGGACAATGACAATGAAAAAATAACAAGTTCATATTGTTCAAGCTGATGGCCACAAAGAGACATATGATTCAATGAAACTCATTTGGAAAAGGATCAACTGCTCAGAATACACCCGGAACATCTGTGCTGACCTTAAAGTATAAAATGAGCACTAATAAGTCTCTGGTATGACTAAGAGGGTGCGCTGAATGGCTGTTATTTTTCCTCTAGTGAAAAAAAATTTAATGTAGATGTCTTGTGTTCAAATTGTTTTATTTATGTGCTGAAAATGTGCTATATAATGAAAAAAACATTTTCATTTGTTTCGTTCAATAAAAGAATCTTATCTTATCTTATCTTAGAGCGTCTTCTAGAATTTCATCCAGGGTGTACATAAAGCATTTTTTCCTCTTGTGGGACAATCGTGATAGCAGCAATTAAAGCGAAGTGAAATAGTGGCCTACTAGATCTGAGCCAATTCTTGGTCGGCATAACGAGAAAGCCGAACCGTTGGTTGATCCATTTGAAATGCCCTGACCACAACTTCACAATAAAGTGGGTCTCATAAAAATGTGTAGTAGCAATGAATCGTTGTGAGCAAGGTTTTCAGAATCCGAAAGAAAAATGCTTAGCTTTAGAGCTGCAATCTGTATTGGGCCAGAAATCCGTGAAATGGTGCGTGATACTTTATTTAGAACTAAGCTGAATCCCATTGAACTGGACGCTTGGAATGCATGCACGTTGTTGGCGCAAACCTTCTTGGTTTCTTTCTCCGGGCAGAAGCGGACGCTGAAAAGAGGCAGCAGAGGCCACTGACAAGCGGGCAGCAGATGCCACTGACAAACAGGCAGCAGCGGCCACTGACAAGGGGCAGCAGATGCCACTGACAAACAGGCAGCAGCGGCCACTGACAAGCGGGCAGCAGAGGCCACTGACAAACAGGCAGCAGCGGCCACTGACAAGCGGGCAGCAGAGGCCACTGACAAACAGGCAGCAGAGAACACTGACAAACAACAACAGAGGCCACTGACTATCGAAAAAGCAAGTCTGAAAAGCAATTTAACTCGTGTAGAGTTGAGCTGGAGACACAATTTTGAAATGTATGCTTTCATCTGAGTAGCTTTCGTATATTTGTATTAGATTTAAAAATAGTATCATAATATTCCCTTTTTCTTTTATCTTTGTTTGTTTTCTCTAATAGATGTCAACATGTTTTTTTTTTATTATGACTTTCTATTGACTTTTCTTTTAAATTTAATCAATCAGCTATAGAATTCATATTGGATATAGATTTATTTTTCAAGTTTTTATGAAATAATTAACGCTTATTTAATGTTCTGACCACAAGAGTAGGTAAAACTGTTGTAAGCAAATACCTTTTCGTAATTTTTTGCATTATGCACTATTTAATTTTCACACGAAGCTGCATAACTTTAAAACGTGACGTGCTAAACCAAAATCTGATTTCCGGTAACAAACAGCAGACTCAATTTATATTAATAAACAACACGATACGTGCCCAGTAACAAAACCAAAAAAAAAAAATGTGTTGTTGTCCAGTGTTACTGACATTGGGTATCCTTGTCTTTAAAGAAAGTGACGTAGTCTAGGTTACTTCCGGGATGGTAGAGGAAATGTGAGCAAAATTGTCAGTTAAACATGCAACCATAATATTATTAGTATGATCAGGAGTGTTATAGACCAATCAACTCACATAGACGCATACACTGTAGTCTTGTAGTACTTATAGAGCTCAAGTATGCGGAAAATTGTAGCTGGGTCCCCTGGGGGCCATTGTGACGTCGAACGGTGACTTAGTCCGTTTTAATTCCGCCTGGATTTTCGGCCACCCACATCCACGTTAAAAAAACTCAGCAGTTGTCCCAAGTGCCACCCCTTCATATAAAGAAGACCAAAAAATCCCACCCCCTACCATACCACTCCCTTTCCACAAATCGCAAACTTTACCTCCATGCGAAGACACAAGGAAAAAAAAAACGTGAATATATCACATGTGAAGAAGACTTGAATGAAAAAAAAACAACCCACCGGGTCTCAGTACAAAATATTTGTTGTGAAGCACCCCTGAGGCCCGGGAAACACCGGCGATTGTTTTTTTCAAATATTTATCCATGCCGTAAATTTCAAACGTCGATTCGTAAATGTCAATCCGTAGCATTTTAATTAAACGTGCGGTCCAGTGTTGGGAAGACCTGGTCCCCTTTAACAGCGCACGCCGATCTTAGAGGTGGCGGTTATCAAGGAGAAGTTAGCAGTTTGGGATCTAGAAAGAAAGAGACCAATTTCCTTTCCGTATAGCATCAGCCGTGCATTGTGTCTTTTAGAGGAACTCAAGTTGTTGTTTTTTTTACTACCTTTATTTTACTAACGATTACATCGTGAAGCAAGGTAAGTTAGTACACATTTTAAACTAATATCTGAAAATGAAACCAACTTTCATAAAGGCAGTACTGTACGATCCGCATCAGCATAGATACATCTAGATCAATGATTCTTAACCTTGTCGCAGGTACTGAACCCCTCCAGTTCCATATGCGCATTCACCGAAACCTCCTTAATAGGAAAAATAAAATAAAAATCCGATCGCGAATCATATGAGTCGGGTGTGTGTCTCATATGAGTCGGGTGTGTGTCTCATATGTGTCGGGTGTGTGTCTTGACCTCCGCCGAACCCCTGAGACTGACTCACCGATCGAACCCAGGCTAAGAACCACTGATCTAGATAATGGAATGCTTCTCAAGGACCGCTGACTAGTTAATTTAAAAAAATTAAAATAAAAAAAAAAAATTAAAACAATTTTCTATTAATAAGTTACAATAGTATTTATATATAGTAGGAAATCAAGAGATATGTCTAGAAAAGCAATCTTCAATGACCAAGGCGAGAATATTCATCTATAAAAATTATTGCGAAACAAAGTCAATTGTCGCAAAGCTTCCGTCATTAGCGAATGTTTGCCTCCAACTGAATTTGGTTTCGGTATTTTGTTTGCGTCCCAGCAGGTAGATCTGTCAGGTGGGGTATTCGTTGATACAAAAGAAATGAAATGTTTGCACATCTTTAAACCATCTCAGTAAGTTCATTCACTTTTCAACGCTAACATCTTGAATGTTAAGTTGAATAAAACAATGTCTTGGTTAACGTAGACTCGCTCGAAGAAATATCAATAAAGATTTTTTGAAACCTTAGCACTGGTACACCACTATCAACCCGTGAACGATCTTTCTCTTTCTGTGCCCCAAATAAGGGAATGGCTGGGGTACCACGCTTCATAAAACTACTACTAATAAAAATTAAAAATAATATACCATTCTCAAACCGTTATCCATGGGATACCACTATCAACCTGTTACCCTTGGTATACCCCTCTCAACACATGACCCCTGGTATACCACTCTCAACATATTACCCCTAGTATACCACTCTCAACACATTACTCTCAGTGTATGACAAATTTCTCCATCTTCCTTTCTACTCCCTCCCACCTCTCTCCAACAGCTTTCCTTTTCTCCTCTTTGAGATTCTTGTGATATCTTGTTATGGGCTCCACCCCAAAGCTCCACCCAAAAGCTCCACCCAAAAGCTCCACCCAAAAGATCCACCCAAAAGATCCACCCAAATCTCCACCCAAAGCTCCACCCCAATGCTCCACCGAAATCTCCACCCAAAAGCTCCACCCAAATCTCCACTCAAAGCTCCACCGCAAAGCTCACCCCACGCTCAACCCGAAAGCTCCACCTAATGCTACACCCCATGGCTCCACCTAAAAGCTCCACCCCAAGCTCCACCCCAAAGCTCCACCCAAGCTCCACTCCAAAGCTCCACTCCAAAGTTCCACCCAAAGCTCCACCCCAAAGCTTCATTCCACAGCTCCACTCCAAAGTTCCACTCCAAAGCTCCACCCAAAGCTCCACTCCAAAGCTCCACCCTAAAACTATCGATCAATTTATTAAGTTTCACTCAGTATTAGACAACGAACCAATTAGTCTATTCGCATCTGCTGGATCAAAATATCCACATAACACATCCATATTCTTTGAGCAAATATCCACGCATACATATCGTATATATGTGGCTCAAATATTCACACAGTATGCACGTCTGTATACCTGGATCAAATTTTCACGCATAGTCATACATAAATTATACACACACTTGGATCAAATATCCTTGCATACATATCCATGTAATTGTACCAACTCCATGGCCTAGACTGCGCCAAATGTTACTCCCTACGCTTGAATTTCTCTCGGAGTGTCCAAGATTTAAAGTTGAACATCGAGTGTATGTTTACACCAGACGAAGTTAAATTTTTGCCGGGCCGCTAATAGCAAATTTACATAAATTAACATGTTAATTTGAACCCATTCCTCCCTCCCCTTTTATTTCTCATCAACCGGGAGGGGTCGAGTCGTTTCGTGAAGAGTTCTATAATTTATGAACCTACAATTTTGGGATGTTCCTCATGACACTGTATGGTGACGACGCACCTAGGATGTCTGTTTTAGTTTTAGCTGAAAGTCGTCGTGACGGTGGATTCGATCCTCGCAGTTTGGGATTTAAAAAGGATTACAAGAATGAAAACTGAACATTTGAAAATAAGAAGATGTCCAAACAACGGATCAATTTTTTGTAAACTTGCTGCACCTCTCTCTGGCGGCTCAATCAATCCCCAAAGCGATAAGATCTAGATAGAGGGAGTTTATCGTATGGGTGAGGGGTGGGGCAGGTGTTCGCACACGCGTTGGATACAAATGTGTCATTTAGAAAGGACATAATTTTTTTCGGAAAGGGGGTCTGAATGTTATATCCAGGGCCGTGGCAAGGAGAAATGTCGCCTGCACACCTTTATATTTTATATATTATATTCTTCTTCTACATTTGGAGGGCCCACGATCAATGTATTGATCATTATAACTCGTGTATACTTGTATAAAACTGTTATGCCAAGCGGACCAGTCAAAAATGATTTGATGCATCTTTGTATTTTTGAAGTACTTGGCAATTAATTGTTTGATATACTATAAAGTTCCTGTCTAAAGACAATTTTGGCGCACCCTGGTGTTGGCGGCCCGAGGCAAGTGCCCCCTTTCTCCAGATCCCCCCCCCCCCCGCCAAAGTAAGACAACTTTATTGATGCAGTGTCATTCTATTAAAAGCACTGGTGTACTGTCAGCTTGTACAACCATATTGCATTCTACTGCTTGCCAGATATATAGTTTGTATAGATTCGTTAGGCTTACTCGACCCTTGCACTTACCAATTCACAGAGTGGAAACGAACTAACACGATGTATTTCAATGCTGAGCCAATTTAAATAATGATAGATCTACTGTTAAAAGACCATACCACTCTTGGCATATCAATTAATCAATGTGTCGCAAAAACGAGATGATTGGACAAAGGCGCTGCAGGATCAGTGAACAAGATGAAATAAAAATATATTGCCTTAACTAAATCGAAAGGAATGCTAATTAAATAGACAGCGTTAGATTTTGAACACGAAATGGTAAATTGTGAAACATTAAATTAGAAGACGCATCACTACAAGCAGAGCTGGAAGTTAACCACCAACAAGCAACATACGTGGCTCTGATAAGAAAAGAACAGACAGATGAAGCCATTAAAATTAAAAACCAGACTTTTGAAGAAGTAAATCAATTCAAATACCTAGGATCTTAATTATATGAAAGAAACGAATTACTAACAGAAATAAAAGAAAGAATATCAGCCGGAAATAGGGCATACTTCTATAGTTAGAAAATATTCAAGAGTAATCAAATTACAAGGAAAAAAAAAGCGAAAACAATTTAAAAAACTTTAATCAGCCCAGTTGTAACATAGGCAAGTGAAACTTGGATCATTTAAAAAACGACAGAAAACCTATTAAACACATGGGAGAGAAAAGTTATCAGGAAAATATATGGACCAACAAAGGATGGATATGGATGGAGAATACATACCAACCATAAATTGTACAATCTATATCAGGATGCCACGATAGTAGCAGAAATAAAAAAGGGCAGGCTACGCTGGGTGGGACGCTTAGAAAGAATGCCAACTGACAAAAGGGTGAAGTGGTTGCACCACCAAAACCCCAGAGGAAAACGGCTCAAATGCAGACCTGGGCTTAAATGGATGGATGATGTGGAAAAAGATCTACAGCAGATGGGAATCCAAGCATGGAAAAAGGAAAGCATCAGTTAGTGGAAGGAAGTGGTGAGGCAGGCCAAAGCCTTACATGGGCTGTAGTGCCACAAGGATGGAAGGAAGTAGTGAGGCAGACCAAAGCCCTACATGGGCTGTAGCGCCACAGGGATGGAAGGAAGTAGTGAGGCAGATCAAAGCCCTACATGGGCTGTAGCGCCATAGGGATGGATGAAACATTTTCTAAAAAAAAATTTTAAAAATTGCCCAAACCATTAAAAAGATAGAAATATAGTGTGTTCTTCCGTTTTGCTCTGTTCCTGATGCGAAATTATATGTCAATATCACTTTGCACTATCTACATTCTACATTTGCCAATCTATGTTTGCGTTTGATTTGTGAATTAAATATGAAAAATACAAGAAATTCATTTAGATGTCTTGTAAGAAATCTACGTGACTACGTGACAGAAACGCTAAAATTGTTATGTAAAAACTTCTCACGTGAGAGGCAGATATCTCACGGGAAACGAAATGATTGCCCAGAAGATGTCATAGACTGCTGAAAACCGGAATATATAAAATATGTTGCAGGATATTCATGCAATTGAGTTTACACACACACACAGCACATACACACATACACCACACACACACGAACGGAATTTAATTTAATCAAAGATGTTTAGTCGTGAGTTCATCTCCAAGTCGTGTCCCTAAAGATGGGTTCGACTTATTATCCTTGTTTCCTTAACACACCCTAACCCCCTCCCCCCCCCCCCCACCCTTAACCCTGAGTAAGATATTCCACGGTGTCACCTTACCTGAAGGGACATTACTATTCACCAGTAAATAATTTTTTTTAGCATATTTTTTCTAAAAAATATTTTTAAATCGGAAATGTGACACCAGAGGTCAGCGGTGATTGATTTAAGCAAAACTATGGAGTTGTATTGCAACACTTTGCTCATATGTGTGTGTGTTTGTGTGTCTGTGTGTTTGTGTGCGTGCGTTTGTGTCTTTGTGTGTGTGTTTGTGTGTTTGTGTGTTTGTGTGTGTGTGTGTCTGTCTGTGTGTTTGTGTGCTGGTGTGTGTGTGTGTGTTTGTGTGTATGCTAGTGTGTTTGTGTGTGTTTGTGTGCGTGTGTTTCAGTGTGTGTGTTTGTGTTTTTGTTTGTGTGTGTGCTTCTTATTCCAGCTGAGAGTCGCCAAACAATACGATGGACCGAAGTGGTTTTCATCCAGCTAACTTTTCGGTGTACTTGTTTCAGAGCCATAAATGTGATTCAGAGCATGTGCTGTCCTTCACACTCGGCCCTGAAATATCCTCCGTTGGAGGTATCCCCTTTGGGTACTGAATGAATGCGCCGTATCTAGCTTTATAACAATAATTAGCCACCGGTTTTGTAACTGAAAACGGTTTTCCGCGTTCTCCATACGTTGTTATCTCTCCACCTGTTGTTAGAATGGCTTTGTCTCTTTTAATCCTGAGTGGTTCTACGTCTGATAGAAATAGCTGAAAATTGAGACAAAGGAAACACGCTACGTAAACTTTACGGGAATAAGCCACACCAAAACAGGAAAGGGGACACATGGTGGAAATTAAAACGCGAACACTAGAACCGCATCATCCAGAAGAGAGCAGACCACAGTCCTACTCTAATAGCTACTTGAGCAGACTACATCAAAGGGTCTCAAACTCAAATTATCCGGGGGTGGGGGGCGCAGAAGGTAGAGTCTGAGTGAGTCGGGGCCCCATCAATTTTTAAAAAGTCCAAATCTATACAAACATAATACAAATCAGAATTAGATTAGTCGATGAGATTCCACTGAAATCGTCGCGGGTTCACATTATAGAGATGAGAATGGGGAAAACGCGCGGGACGCATTAACATTAAATTTTGCTGTCAGGTATCTGGGTGCAAAATATCGTCTTCTGGGCCTAAATGGGCCGCGGGCTGCGAGTTTGAGACCCCTGGATTAAACCCTCTTTAGGACCCGAGCTACCGTCATTGCGGAAAGGCATCGAAGACAGGAGGTGCACTCACTAGCCAAGCGCCCGACACTAATGAGTGGAGGTGTTGGGAATACCCCCCCCCCCCCCAGACTTCCACATGGGAATCCTGATCTATGGTGACACCCCGCAGATGCGTCACGCCTCTAAAGTGCTTGTCCCGGGGGGGGGGGGGGCATAAAAGAGCCTCAAGCTCGGCCCCAACAACTAATGTAATGTTTCATTTAACACCGCTGATCCTTCATCGCCGAGAAACATGCCGTCCTTCAACTGAACGCATTCAGTATTAAACCAACGCTGTGTAAATATCCTGCTCGTTTTAACTTCCTGTTACTCCAACCCACACTGTGTAAATATCCCGTTCGTTTTAACTTCCTGTTACTCCAACCCACACTGTGTAAATATCCCGTTCGTTTTAACTTCATGTTACTCCAACACACACTGTGTAAATATCCCGTTCGTTTTAACTTCCTGTTACTCCAACACACACTGTGTAAATATCCCGTTCGTTTTAACTTCCTGTTACTCCAACCCACGCTGTGTAAATGTCCTGTTCGTTTTAACTTCCTGTTACTCCAACCAATCGTTGTACAGCATTGAATCTCAAGCTATTCGTTGGCGTATGTGGACAGCTGTCAGGCCTCCTTGCGCATAACAGCTGTCAGGCTCCCTTGCGCATAACAGCTGTCAGGTCTCCTTGCGCATAACAGCTGTCAGGTCTCCTTGCGCATAACAGCTGTCAGGTCTCCTTGCGCATAACAGCTGTCAGGTCTCCTTGCGCATAACAGCTGTCAGGTCTCCTTGCGCATAACAGCTGTCTAGCTCTCCTTGCATAGAATTGATATCAGTTTACAAAGTACAGTACAATAGCCAATGATACCTTTGCTTGACCTTAACGTCAAAGACGGTTGAGGTACTATTAGATAATGGTTTATATGAGGGCAACACACGGTTTAAGAAAAGTGCTTCACCTCAGTTGAAACGAAACAAATTTACACGTAAATGGAAAAACACATCCGAGAAAAAAAAATTGGATTGATTTAAACTTGAGACTCGATTCTTTTTTGAGAGCAACATGTTGGGAAAAAGAACCAATAACTTCAAAATCATTCCGACTAAGAAAAGACATTGAAAAATGGACAGACCACTAAGAAGGCGCCTATATGAAGATGGCATTAAGCAATGACATATTATAAAGGTCTTATCTAAAGACGATCTGGGCTAACGTTGATTTTGGCGCCCAGGGAGAATGTCCCCTACCTCCACTTTTGGGCAAGTGCCCTTGTTATATCTATGATGTGGAGCTGCCCTTGTTATACCTATATATCTCTGATGTGAAGCTGCCCTTGTTATATCTATATATCTCTGACGTGGAGCTGTCCTTGTTATATCTATATATCTCTGACGTGGAGCTGCCTTTGTTACATCTATATATCTCTGATGTGTAGCTGCCTTTGTTATACCTATATATCTCAGATGTGGAGCTGCCCTTGCTATACCTATATATATATATCTGATGTGGAGCTGCCCTTGTTATATCTATATATCTCTGACGTGGAGCTTCCCTTGTTACATCTATATATCTATGATGTGTAGCTGCCTTTGTTATATCTATATATCTCTGATGTGAAGCTGCCCTTGCTATACCTATATATCTCTGATGTAGAGCTGCCCTTGTTATATCTATATATCTCTGACGTGGAGCTGTCCTTGGTATATCTATATATCTCTGACGTGGAGCTGCCCTTGCTATATCTATATATCTCTGACGTGGAGCTGCCCTTGTTATATCTATATATCTCTGATGTGGAGCTGCCCTCGTTATATCTATATATCTCTGATGTGGAGCTGCCCTCGTTATATCTATATATCTCTGATGTGGAGCTGCCCTTATTATATCTATATATCTCTGATGTGGAGCCACAATCAACTGGGAGATATCAGTCTCCCTTAAGTTTTAAACCGTCCTAAAATTCTTAAGAAAATAATCTCCGTAGAATTAATTCTTGAGAAACGAATCTTTATAGAGTTCCACCTGGACAATTATTTAGTCTCGACTTACTAAGACAAACGTCTACAAAAACACCTTCCATCAAAGCAGGTGTCTTTGAAATTGTACAAAATTTGTCATCAATTCGTCATATATTTTTGTCATGAATTTGTCATAAACATTTTCCTCTTTGATTTTACATTGTAATTCCGCCAGTATTTTTTTTTTGGGGAGGG
The DNA here is from genome assembly GCA_964017045.1 of Omphiscola glabra. Lineage (NCBI taxonomy): Eukaryota > Metazoa > Mollusca > Gastropoda > Lymnaeidae > Omphiscola > Omphiscola glabra. Next base: position 13,496,485 of record OZ024807.1, on the reverse strand, counting down.
GGTGGGGTTTGTGAGGACTTTTGCCCAACATTTTCTTTCCGTTTTCTTTCACTAACTTAATAGGTGGGATATACTGCACATGCTGATAAATTTGATGTGGTTCCATGAAATTTGTTTTTATGCTGCTCTGTTGAAAACATGAGTCGAAAGTTCTTAAAGATCTATATTATCGTTTCATTAAAGACTATATAAGATGAATATATATATATATATATATATATATATATATATATATATATATATATATATATATATATATATATATATATATATCGTTAAAAAGACAAATAAACCTGACCCCCCCACTCCTCAAAAAAAAAACACCCACAACGAGAGGGCAAACCGGTGAAGTGATATGGTGGATCACAAGAGGGCAAACCGGTGAAATGATATGGTGGATCACAAGAGGGCAAACCGGTGAAATGATATGGTGGATCACAAGAGGGCAAACCGGTGAAATGATATGGTGGATCACAAGAGGGCAAACCGGTGAAATGATATGGTGGATCACAAGAGGGCAAACCGGTGAAATGATATTGTGGATCACGAGAGGGCAAACCTATGAAATTATATGGTGGATCATGAGAGAGCAAACCAGTGAAATGATATGGTGGATCACCAGAGGGCAAACCAGTGAAATGATATGGTGGATCACAAGAGGGCAAACCAGTGAAATGATATGGTGCATCACCAGAAGGCAAACCAATGAAATGATATGGTGGATCACGAGAGAGCAAACCAGTGAAATGATATGGTGGATCATGGGAGAGCAAACCGGTGAAATGATATGGTGGATCACATTATTCGACATTTTACTTCCAATTATATCGGTCACATTGCCCATATAACAAAAACATAAACTTGACATGTCTAATGATCCTTTTCACCTACTACCTGCTCCGACTACCTGGTTTAAAGATAACCCCGGACAGGGGTTACTCAAAGGGTCTTATTTTAAACGTCTGTGTGGGGCGATAACGTGCTGATCCCTCGAGTACGATAACGTAAGTGTGTTTGGACAGTGATGCACTCAAAGGTGATGACAGAAATAATGGCCCCTGTGATCTCGATATTTATGAGCACCTGACGATTTTATGAAGACAATCATATGAAGCCTCCGCCCCCCCCCCTTTTTTTTTGGTAACGTTCCTCAAAATTGATTTGATAGCCGCTCTCCAATGTTATTGTGTGTGTGCCTTCATTTAGTGTGTGCCCTTTAATCAGTATGCTCATTAATTAATGTTCCCATTAATCACTGCGCATAATAGCAGTAATTGTGCTCATTAATCATTGTATTCATTAATAAATATGCATATTAATCGTTGTGCTCATTAATCATTGTGTGCAATAATCATTGTGCCCATTAAATACTTTACCCTTAAATCATTAGTAGTCATTAATTATGCCACTAATGCCACCAGGTGGCGCTGATTTCACGAAATAAAGAAAATTCCACATGTCTGCCCTAAATGAGATTTTTTTAAAAAAATATCGCAAGTGCATTTTGGCGCGTAATATTTTGTGCGGAAAATATTTTTGTAATAAATCTGCAGTGTAAAACGGGGTGGGACTTAACATTATTAATACAGTTCGGGGATGGGGTGGCGTATCAAGGAAGGGAGGGGGGTAGTACTAAATGCAAATGTTACAAAGTGCGTCATTTGAATGCATGTTTTGTGATTGTAACTTTAGTAGACGGATAGTCCCCGTATTGTTTGGCGGGCTAAAGCTAGTTTTTGCCTATAAGTTAGTATGCTCTTTAAACATTGTGTGCTCATCAGTCATTTCACACAACGCATTAAAGATGAAATTAAGATAATGAATACATTCAATAACATTTACTGGATGATTTAGAATTTAGACTATAGAGCAGGGGTGGGCAAACTACGGCCCCCGGGCCGCATGCGGCCCGGCAACTGATATTATGCGGCCCTTGAAGGCATTTAGAAATATAAAAAAAATGACCGTGTTTTTAAGTTATTTTGTTGAAATTTACAGAATTTCATGGACCGTTATGATTGTTTTAAGATTTTTGATCAACTTCCTTTCTAATTTTCTATTTTTTAAACAGTCCTTGACTTTTGTTATGTAATGCTATAATGCAAATTTACCGATTTTAACATAGAGTAATGTTTATCGACATGTAAAAATTGGACATAATATACATGTGGTCCCCCCAATAGCTTTACATTTGTCAATGTGGCCAGCCGCACAAAAAGTTTGCCCACCCCTGCTATAGAGCAAGTGTCGGTAAACTTTCCTTTGAGAAGGGCCGATATGAAGATATAACCAAGGTGCGCGGGGGCGGGGTGGGGGGTGGGGCTATGTTTAAGATCAGCGTATCTCACAAATGGATCGATTCTCAACGTGTGGGTTGCGACCCCCGAACGACCCTTATACGGGGGTCGCCTAAGACCATCGGAAAACACATATTTATAAAAGTAGCAACGAAAATAAGTTTATGGTCGGAGGTCACTGAAACATTAGAAACTGTTTTAAAGGGTCGCGGCATTATGAGGGTTGAGAACCACTGCACTCATGCGTAATCCATAACAAGGAATATTTAAAAAGTGAAAGTTTGAACTTTTTAGTTGTTGCCCATGTCATGAAGCAAGGTGTAATTGGTTTTCTGACATTAATTGGACACTAGCAGAGGGATAATACTAGACGGATACAATGAGATTTTTTGCAATCGTTATTGATTCACATAAGAAAACTGAAACTGTTGCTGGCATTGCACAGTGACTTTAGTATTTGTTTAACCACAAAGTGAGTACTTCTTCTTATCACAATTGGGTTGTAGTAGCTTATCAGATAAATGTGTTCTGTAGTAGCATATCATATAAGGGTGTTCAGTAGTAGCTCACCAGATAAGGGTGTTCAGTAGTAGCTCATCAGATAAGGGTGTTCCGTAGTGGCTCTTCAGATAAGTGTGTTCTGTAGTAGCTCATCAGATAAGTGTGTTCTGAAGTAGCTCATCAGATAAGTATGTTCGGTAGCAGCTCATCAGATAAGTGTGTTCTGTAGTAGCTCTTCTGATAAGGATTTTTAGTAGTAGCTTATCAGATAAGGCTGCTCTGTAGTAGCTCTTCAGACAAGACTGCTCTGTGGTAGCTCATCAGACAATGCTTCGCTGTAGTAGTTCATCAGAGAAGGCTGACCTGTAGTAGCTCATACGATTTCCTGCTCTGTAGTAGTTCATAAGATACGCCTGCTCTGTAATATCTCATAAGATAAGCCTGCTCTGTAGTGGTTCATAAGATACGCCTGCTCTGTAATAGCTCATAAGATAAGCCTGCTCTGTAGTGGTTCATAAGATACGCCTGCTCAGTAATAGCTCATAAGATAAGCCTGCTCTGTAGTAGTTCATAAGATAAGCCTGCTCTGTAGTAGTTCATAAGATAAGCCTGCTCTGTAGTCGTTCATAAGATAAGCCTGCTCTGTAGTGGTTCATAAGATACGCCTGCTCTGTAGTGGCTCATAAGATACGCCTGCTCTGTAATTGCTCATAAGATAAGCCTGCTCTGTAGTGGTTCATAAGATACGCCTGCTCTGTAATAGCTCATAAGATAAGCCTGCTCTGTAGTAGTTCATAAGATTCGCCTGCTCTGTATAAGCTCATAAGATAAGCCTGCTCTGTAGTAGTTCATTAGATACTCCTGCTCTGTAGTGGTTCATAAGATACGCCTGCTCTGTAATAGCTCATAAGATAAGCCTGCTCTGTAGTGGTTCATAAGATACGCCTGCTCTGTAGTAGTTCATAAGATACGCCTGCTCTGTAATAGCTCATAAGATCAGCCTGCTCTGTAGTGGTTCATAAGATACGCCTGCTCTGTAATAGCTCATAAGATAAGCCTGCTCTGTATTGGTTCATAAGATACGCCTGTTCTGTAATAGCTCATAAGATACGCCTGCTCTGTAATAGTTCATAAGATACGCCTGCTCTGTCACACAAAGTGTCTGAAGACGTGCCTAAAGCTCCCGTCGCAAGTCATGTAACACTCTTTGAACATATCTGCGTGTCGTTAAGCATTTTGTTTTAACGTATTCATATAGTTTGTCAAATCTCCTGGGAGAACAAATTTCGAAGGCTTTTCGCTCTTTGTAAGAATGTTCACAGAGCTGACGGTAAAAGGCGTCGTGTCATATTTTTAATGTATATATATATATATATATATATTCAACACAACGTCACTTGAGGTGTAATGCAAAGAAGAAATAAAAACTTGGAACAGCAAACAGTTTAAACAACCTTGTAAATTGTCCAAAATAAATCTTTCCCCACTTCAGATAGTTTTATATCACCATTTGGAGGAATAACTTTCAATTTTGTCAGTTCGAAATTCTACTGCGCAGTGGATTTGTCTACTACTTTGAAATGTCCCCCCGTGTTGTTTCGCCATCCATTCTAATTACAAGGCATAGATGGGATTTTTTTCTCTAATTAAAATGTCAGAACTTTGAGGGCCGGATCAAACAAGGTCGCGGGGCCGGATAGGGACCAAGGGCCGTAGCTTTGCGAGTCCTTCTCTTGAGTCACGACATTTAAGTACAACAAAATTTTTACGAACACCGGAATAATTTTAGCCTAATACTACAATATTATTTTTTTTAGCATGTGACATAAAGAAAATTGTAGTCTAAAGGATATGGGTGTGTGTGTTGTGTGTGTATTTTATTTGAGTTGGGGGGGGGGGGTGTACCAATTAAATGATCCCGTGATCACATTCACGACTGAAGGATCAAGGCCCATTAAAATATTATATGACTCCCTCTCATTAATCTTTATGTAACCGTATCAACATTGCCACAAACTTACATTTGCAGATATGGATCGTGCTTATTGAATGGATATATCATTTTAGATAAGAAACTGTATCTCACAGCAAATGTTCGCTGATTATCTTGAAGTGATGACACCAGTTGCGGGCTTTAATAAGACATTTCTAAATATTAAAAAAAGAAAGAAATTAATCCAAGTATCGCGAGTAAAGAAAGCATTAATCAGTGAGGGCTTTGTTAATAATGTGTTTGGCCTTACTTGTAGGCTGCACCTATTGGTACCCGGGTACCAGAATTGAGAGGTTGGGATTAAAAAACGATTTAAAATATTATTGTTAAGTTTGTAAGACAAAATGAGGTATCAAATGAAAGATAATTGAATGGACTATACGTTTGTAACCTCAGTTCTTCAGTTTTACTAAAATAAACTACCACAAATGACATCCGAATAGCATTGAGTCTAATGGTACCCGGGTGCGAATGGCGGCACTGCGTGTACAGGTCCATTTTGACTAATGCTATTCGGATGTCATTTGTAGTAGTTTAGTTTAGTTAAAATGAAGAATTAAGTTTACAAACGTATAGTACATTCAATTATCTTTCATTTGATACCTCATTTGGTCTTACAAACCCAACAATAATATTTTAAATCGTTTTTTAATCCCAACCTCTCACTTCCGGGTACCAATAGCCACTTCGTTACTTGTATGTAAGTCATGTGTCGCATTTTAGAAATATACACATGGAATATCATTAGTGGTGTGGGGAGGGGTGTGGGGAAGGCTCTTTTTTAATTTATATAGAGGGGTGTTATTTCGGCCGACTGCATTCCTCGGACCTCTAATTAAATGTTCAAAGTGGTCTAAACTTTGAGCATATATAATCCCCGTGTCGGGATGTGCGCAATGGATTGATGGATGAACTGTACGGATGGAATCGTGTGATATCCAGTGGCGTAGCACTGCTTAGTGCCGCCAGTGCAGGCCATTATAATTGTATCTTTCCCCTTGCATGGGAGAACTTATGCAGTAGACCGAACTAAAACAAGAGCGGTCGAATCTACAGCTAGCACGCGTCTTGTGAGTCGACTGCAGCTACAGCTGGTACGCGTCATGTGAGTCGACTGTAGCTTATAGCTGGTACGCGGCATGCGAGTCGACTGAAGCTACAGCTGGTACGCGTCATGTGAGTCGACTGAAGCTACAGCTCGTACTATTCATGTGAGTCGACTGAAGCTACAGCTGGTACTGCGGCATGTGAGTCGACTGAAGCTACAGCTAGTACCGCGGCATGCGAGTCAAACGTGCCAAAAATTGACGTTGTAAAGTTCGGCAGGACATTAAATATGCCTTAGCTATTTGAATACATGGGAAGGACTTAACAACTAAACACCCGGATGTAGCGCGCAAGAATGTGGCGCACTTGCAGACGACATTAAGCTCGAATACAAAAAAAAACCGCAAAAATTTTAGACAAGAGTTCAAGGTATGTGGCAATGCTCAAGAAGCAATGTAATGCTGTCGCAGAGATCTTGACGAAGAAAATGAAAGCACATAACCTCACCAAAACCGTAATCTAACCTGCATGCCGAGAAATAGTGATAACTATGTTTGTCCACCGTGCCGTATCTGATATTATTAAGATGACACTGTCAAACAATACGATAAGCAGACTGATTTCAGACAATAAGATAATCAGACTGATTTCAGACAATAAGATAATCAGACTGATTTCAGACAATAAGATAATCAGACTGATTTCAGACAATAAGATAATCAGACTGATTTCAGACAATACGATAAGCAGACGTATTTCAGACATGTCCAGTGACATTGAAAGTCACATTTTAACGACGATAAGGACACGTGAATTCTTTGTACTGCATGCGGATGAAAGCACCGACGTCATCGTTAAAACACGGGTTGTGAGTTTGTACGTTGTACAACAATGGAGATATTCTTGAGTTTTGTTTCGGCTGTAAGCAGTTACAAGAAACAAATCCAAAAAAAAAAAAGAACACGACATTTTTGACGTTGTCAGTTCATATTTGAAGTTCTGTCACTTAAACTTAAAGACTGCACTGTCAAGTGTATGGGTGGCCCCAGCTATGAAGGGAAATGTTAAAAGATTTGTCTCAGTGGTGTGAATCCAGCAATCGTGGTCACTCACTTTTTCATCCAACAATTTTAATAATAATTAGCTAAGTAAAAAAAAATTGGCAATCTGTTTTCAAACTATAGTTCATTGTAAGAGCATTAAATACTCTACTGACACTGTATTAAAATACATTTACATACCTATAGCGGTCAACAATTTTAATAATAATTAGCTAAGTAAAAAAAAATTGGCGATCTGTTTTCAAACTATAGTTCATCGTAAAAGCATTACTTTTAAAGAACGGAAAGGTGTTAATTATAAATTGTATGATGGCATCATGATTTTTTTTTTCTAACTTAGAATTTAACCGGTGCTTACAAATAGTGCACGTTTCATCAATTATTATTAAATCAAAAGTGTTTTGTGTTTTCTTTGCTACTTTTGTTACAAAGATTCCTGAATAACAGATTTTGTTTTTTTTAAATACTAAGCCGTTATTTATCATTATTAACTTCCCAACTGCTTTGGTTCTGGTTCTGGTTCGGTACGTTGCTGCATCCATATACTGGCATATGTGCAACGGTTGGGGATGCGATGTTGCCAATCTAACGGCCCCTAGCAGATGCTAGGGCGGCCTTGAAGCTTTCGATCGTTGTCGAGTTCACGGCGGTATTGTCCAGGTTGTTCCAAGCAATTATGGTGCGTGGAAAGAATGACTGCTTATGTTGCACTGTGTTACTCCGAGGCACAGTGAAGCATTTGTTATTGTTTCGGGTGTAATTTCTCATGGGGTTGTCAGATGTTAAGTCAGTGTCAAATGACTTAAGTGCTTTTCTCTTTTTAATGTCAGAATAACTAACAAACTGCTCCATCTATTTGCATTGCACACATTTTTTTTAATATTATTAATTTTATTTAGATGAGAATTCAGTTTAAAGCTGAGAATAAAGTTTTTGTGAACTAGCATTTCGATTATCACGCCAATTCCATTTTTGGGGTACGTGGATTAGAAAAGATTTCTGTTTCCTAATTCGTCAAATAAAAATAGATTCTGGGGATTTAGTTAAAGATAGTTTAAAGTATAGCGAAGAAGCAATTTAAGAAAGTTATAACAGTTTGAAAATTCGAATAAAAATGTCAATCTACTGAATATTGTGAAATGTAAACTTTATTTGCAAACGATTTCCCTTAGGAAAAATATCACACATTAATAAATATATAACGTGTTTTGTAAACAACTCATGTCTTCTTAAACTTGTTATGCCGTTTATATTAGAATGATAATAATGATCTGTTTTTAAATCCCATAAAATGTAGAGACCTTTCTAATTAACATGTTTTTTTTTTCTTTTTGACTCTGGAAAAATTAGAAAATATTTAGGAAAGTAACCTAAGCATTATTATTATAAGTACGTTTTTTAACCATTTGCATTCAGCTTCTAAAATAACTTTGGTAGTGGTTTTTAGTGATGGAATCCTTTTTAATTTTTTTTTAAAAATTCGTTTATTAATTACGTAGCTAACCGCAAAAAATAATGTAACTGCAGTCGTAGGGGTTAAGTGACACTTTCCTTTTTGAACTAGGATTTCTTCCGTTGCTCTCGAATTAAGCCTATAGTGCTGCAAAACTAAACTAAGATGTGTGATAAAATGCATTCTTGTATTTTGAATTTATCAAACATTTTCTTGGGAATATGATGATTTAAGGAGCGAGAATAAGCTAGGACAAAAGCGTACCCTCAAGGGTGACACAACTATATAGAGTGAATTTAGTTTACGTCACGCTGGTGCGGAATTTAAGATGTCTTTGGTCATTTTCATGGCTAATCTTGGCGCTTCCAACGCGAAAGTTTGAAAAGCCAGCTCAAAATTGTCTGAAAGAAACAACAAATTCAAGGATGCGCCAAAAAGTTGCACACTTTCATTTTAGTTTGTCCGACTGTCTCCAGCGGTTACCGGAAATTTGATCGAAAGAAATTTTGTCGACGGAAAATTGATCGACGGTAATTTGATCGAACGGAAATTTGGTCGACTCTTTTTTTCAGTCCAGGCGTTAAAATTTTCGTCAAATTTCTTTTTGAACGCACTATACTATATCGTAAAACATAATAATGAGTTCAAAAAGAAATTTGACGCAATATTTTAACGTATAAATTTAAAAAACGATTCGACCAAATTTCCGTTCGATCAAATTTCCGTCGATCAATTTTCCATCGACCAAATTTCTTTGGATCAAATTTCCGGATACGGTCTCCAGCACCTTAAATTTATGCACCCCTTCCCTCACACTGATCAATGTTACTGTAAATGGTTGATTGTAAATAGGTGCCAAATAATTACCATGTGGTGCGCCACAAACGGTGTGAATTCAGTTTATATAACGCACTGGGCTAAATAATGCCACCCACAAAACTTTAAAAATGCCCTTCCCTGTTCAAAATGTATAATGGAAACATTGAATTCAAGTGTACTCAAAAATACTCCTCTTGATTTCAAAATAATCAAAAAATTTTTCCCCAATCTACTCCACCGATCAAGATTCATCGGCGCTCTCGATTTCCACCCTACTCCCCAATGAAAATGATCGCCGATTTCGGTATCGATAGATACTCTGCCTAGTTACGTAGCAACTGTTAGTGCTGCCATGAGCGGCCAAATATTTTCGCCCCCACCTCCAACTCTCAAACCCATTATTTTCAACCATTAAAAACCAACAAATTCCATCACCCCCCGGCTAGTATGGCGCCCTGGACGTATGTCCCATCTGCCACCCTTTAGCTACGCCTCTGAAAGAAACACTGCTACAGACGCACCCAAAAAGGCCTTATGTTCAAGGTTACCAAGTTACTGCCATTATTAGTATCGGTCATAGCTGTACTATCTCACGAGGGGTGGAGATGGCGAGATGGTAAGCCAGCGGGTCTCAAAGAGTTAGGACCAGCGGATCTCAACAGCAACATACGAGGACTTTTTAAATAAACTGACAATGCATGCATCACATAGTATAGTTTTGAGATGCAATCATCCGTCGAATATATGTCTATCATTATCAAGGGGTATCTCTTCGGTAGCACTCAATGATAACGTTTTAATATTCAGGAAAAAGTCGGACCAAGTATATAGTGTGTTTTTTTAAAAAAAATGTATACATTGTGAAAAGAGGTTAAAATTCTTCAAGGTATGCAGGGGAGCCATGACCGAGTGAAAGTATAGTTTTAGCAAAAGCAAACATGATCCCTGAGACTATGCTATAGACAACGCGCGCTTTGAGGCCGTCCCAATATTTGACCAGCGAGTTCAGCTGATAATTCAAGTGATATTTTGATAAAGGGAAAACCGTCCAGGTGCTCATATAGTCGGTTGAGGCCGTCACATATTTGACCCGCGTGTTCAGCAGCCGATAATTCAAGACATTGTTTGATAAAGAACCTCTAACGAGTTGATCATAAATTTGTTTGGAGGGGACTCATATATGATTGGAAGCTGACTGCCCCTGATCGCGGCCCTCCCGGTTTTTGATCCTGAAGATGACTCCCCCCCCCCCCCAGAGGTTACCCCATCACATAGACCCTCTCGCCCTACCCCACCACCCCACCCCTACACTGGGCTTCGTCTGGTAGGTAGACAACAACGAAATATTCCATTATATTATCGCAACCTTCTTTAGCACCAGCTTATCACAACCTAACTTAGCACCAGCTTATCACAACCTTCTATAGCACCAGCTTATCACAACCTTCTATAGCACCAGCTTATCACAACCTTCTATAGCACCAGCTTATCACAACCTTCTATAGCACCAACTTATCACAACCTAACTTAGCACCAGCTTATCACAACCTAACTTAGCACCAGCTTATCACAACCTAACTTAGCACCAGCTTATCACAACCTAACTTAGCACCAGCTTATCACAACCTAACTTAGTACCAGCGTATCACATTCTTCAAAAGCAGACACTGATTTTTCCTTTAAAAAATATATAAATAAATAACAAATAACCAACAAAATTTTTTTTTTTTTTGGAAGAGATTTTAGGATGAAAAAATACGTTATTTCCAAAATAAACGCATTTAAAAAACAAAAAAACAAACGAATGAGAGAGTAAGGACATGGGACTTGAAAGCCTGAATAACGACAAAAGGCCTTGCAAAAGGACATTTTAGCTCGAAGACTTTATCAGCAAGTAGCTTAGAATATGTCCTACATTCGGGAGAGAAACAACATGGACGCCATAATAATATTTCCTATTACCACTTAGTTCCCCTAAAAGAAGATAGGTGAAAAATAGGGGGGTGGGGTGGGGGAGGGAACGTTAACCCCCCAAGCTTATCGCTTCACCATCCGGGTTCCGCACCTTCCGCCTCCACAACCGATCAACACCATTGTTGTAGAACGGTAGGAGAAGTAGTGACATCAGTTTGATCCGAGAGTTGGAGACGCGAAGTGAGAAGAAAATTTTCAACAGCCGACATGAAGATAACGTGAACTGTACGCGAACTGGCGTGGGGGTGGCGTGGTCTGTCCTGGTCAGTCAGGTGAACTGAACTCGACTAAAAGTTTCAAATATAAACATTAAAATTAATTTCCGTAGGGGTAATAGGGGGAAAACAACACCAAAACACATGAGACACACGACATCTTTCATGTGAAGTTTTTATTTTCTTCAAATGTATCTACCTATTCACGGAGTTAATAATGTTGTGTAAAGACAGCTAAAGTTGTGACAACTGAGACAACACAATGGCTGGAGTTCAAGGATTAGACAAGTGTGAGGTGAGTGATTAGCGCATTTGAAGCCGGGTACAATAGAAAATATAGTTTTAATGGTTTAGAAAAATATTTTTAAGTATAATTTTGTTGACAATGGCCTAGGAATTTTTTTTTAATGATTAAGTTGTGTTTATGATTATGTTATTCCTCACTGTGACATGTATATATGATTAAGTTACCCCTTCACTGTGATATGTGTGTAATATGATTATGTTACCCTTCACTGTCACATGTGTGTATGATTATGTTACCTTGACTGTGACTTATTTGTATGATTAAGTCACCCCTTTACTGCGACATGTGTGCATGATTATGTTACCACTTTACTGTGAAGGGTATGTATAATTATCTTACCCTTCACCGGGACATGTGCATATGTTTAAGTTACCCCTTCACTGTGACATGTGTGCGTGATAAATTTACCCCTTCAATGTGACATGCGTGTATGATTACGTTACCCCTTTACTGAGACATGTGTGTATGATTAAATTACCACTTCTCTGTGAGATGTGCGTAAGATTAAGTTACCCATTTACTGTGACATGGGTGTATGATTAAGCTACCCCTTTACTATGAAATGTGTGTATGATTCAGTTACCCCTTCACTATGCCATGTGTGTATGATTATGTTACCCTTCACTGTAACTCATGTGTATGGTTAAGTTACCCCTTCACTGTGACATGTGTGTATGATTAAGTTACCGTTCACTGTGACATGTATAATTATGCTACCCCTTCACTGTGAAATGTGTGTATGATTATGTTACCCCTTCAGTGTGACATGTGTGTGATTAAGCTACACAGATACTGTGACATGTGTGTATGATTACGTTACCCCTTAACTGTGACGTGTGTGTATAATTAAGTTACCCTTTAATGGTGACATGTGTGTATGATTAAGTTACCCCTTCACGGTGATACGTGTGTATGATTATGTTACCCCTTCACTGTGGCATGTGTGTATGATTAAGTTACCCCTTAATGGTGACATGTGTGTATGATTAAGTACCCCTTCACGGTGACACGTGTGTATGATTATGTTACCCGTTCAATGTGACTTATGTGTATGATTATGTTACCCCTTCACTGTGTCATGTATGTATGATTACTTTACCCTTCACTGTGAAATGTGTATATAATTAAGTTACCAAATCACTGTGACATGTGTGTATGATTAAGTTACCCCTTTAATATGAAATGTATGTATGATTAAGTTACCCCTTCACTGTGACACCCCTTCACCGTGGTGGGCTGTGTGGCCATAGACTTCAGTGTTGGTGGTTGGGCTGTGTTGCCATAGACTTCAGTGTGACTGGGTGTGTTGTGTGACCATATACTTCAGTGTTGGTGGATGGGCTGTGTGGCCATAGACGCAAATGTGAGCGGTTGGGTTGTGTGCCTACTTACGTCATTGTGAGGGGCTATGTTGTTTGGCCATAGACGCAAGTGTGAGTGGGTGGGTTGTGTGGCAATACAGACATCAGTGTGAGAAGGTGTTTTTTATTTATTGTATCGTGAAATCATTTAATGGCTTAATTTCTTCTGTTAAATTTCGAATAATCCATCCTTGTGTAACAATCTCTATCTATTTTTTTTCTAAATCAAATTTTATTTATTTATTTATTTCAGCATTTCGATAATAAGAGAGAGATGAAAAAATGTGGGTTGGGGTATATGCTTGTGTTATTCTGAACGGTTTGATTCATGCCTGTAAAAGACATGTTATAGTCGCTCCCTTTATTTATTTATTTAATGGCGTGCTATCTAACTCTGTACATTTCCATCCGCACGGGGGGGGGGGGGGGGGGGAATCCTGAAGTTTTAGAGTAACGGATTAAATCATAACAACATCGATGACATCACTTTCAACGACAAACCGAAATGTGGAAGCCTGCTATCTTGTGTCCCACTTAACCAACACGATAACTGATTTTTTTTAATCAGTCTTTTAAAGTAACGTTATATTTCTATTTGATTAAAAGACCCAAACTCCTTCAAATATAATGTGCTATAATTCGGTGGTTATCAGTTTTTCCTAATGCCACGACCCTTTGATGCAGGTCCTCACGTTGTGGTGACCCCCCCCCCCCCCAAACGTAAAATTATTTTTCGTTGCCGCTTAATAAATATGTGTTTTTTTCGATGGTCTTAGGTGACCCTTATGTAAGGGTCGTTCGGCCCCCAAATGAGTCACGTCACGACCCAAAGGTTGGTAAACGTTGCAATAATTGCTTTATTAGATAAGATTATTTGAACTGCTGGCTATATATTCGTTAATGATAGTTTTCGGGACCGATACTTATTTAGTTGAGCAAAGGTTCTCAGATTACCGATTTTACAAGCAAAGTAAAGCGCTGTCCGATCTTCAGCGGTCATGAATAGCTTAGTTGGCGTATGCAATTCTGCACTATGTGTCACAGTGTGACACCAGCTGATCAACAAGTGAGCGCGTACTCACCTACTCTTATAGGAAAGGAAATTGCTTGTCATTCACACTCACAACAAGATCTCATTAATAGACTACACACCTCATTAACACACCTCATTAACACACAAGTACATCCACAAAGCCGCTATTCTCTTACACGCTTGTCTACAGATCAATGGCGAGCTTTTTCTTTTGGGTTCAGGGGTTCAGTGAGTTTGACGCCATGACCTCATTGACATACCGGCATGCAAGGGTTCCCATTATAAAGTAGTTGTACGACCCACCATTAAGAAGATCTTCGTACAAAAAAAGTGCCCTTTTAGCGACACCAAAACACCATTAAGTAGTGTATCAGTTAACTTCCTGGAACAGGGACGCTTTTATATCACTGTCATAAGGTCTTAAGTGGTAGAATTTACTAAGATACTTAGTGAGAGTGTCTTAAGATCTTAAATGTGGAGTACTGTCCTAAGTTACTAAGTGGAAGACTGTCTTAAGTTACTAAGTGGAAGAGTGTCTTAAGTTACTAAGTGGAAGACTGTCTTAAGTTACTAAGTGGAAGATTGTCTTAAGTTACTAAGTGGAAGAGTGTCTTAAGTTACTAAGTGTAAGAGTGTCTTAAGTTACTAAGTGGAAGAGTGTCTTAAGTTACTAATTAGAAGAGTGTCTTAAGTTACTAAGTGGAAGTAAAGTCTTAAGTTACTAAGTGGCAGAATGTCTTAAGTTACTAAAGGGAAGAGTGTCTTAAGTTACTAAGTGGAAGAGTGTCTTAAGTTACTAAGTAGAAGAGTGTCTTAAGTTACTAAGTGAAAGAGTGTCTTAAGTTACTAAGTGGCAGATTGTCTTAAGTTACTAAGTGGAAAATTGTCTTAAGTTACTAAGTGAAAGAGTGTCTTAAGTTACTAAGTGGCAGAATGTCTTAAGATCTTTAGCTGATCTTTATGTATGTCTTTAATCTTAATTCCACAATCTTTTCAGCGTATATATCCTGGGGGGAGGGGCGGCTAACCCAAATGACGTAATGGGCCATTTTTGAAACCGTGCTAACTTTTCGCGCCGAAGTCATCTCAAAATACAATACATTAGTACATAGCTATGTATGTATTCTTTATATATTCTAAGAAATCTTTATTAAACCATTGTGATGCAGGTTTTCGTTTCTTCCACTTAAATTTGGGAAAAAGACTATTTCTACATCTTTTGAATGGATACGGATTTTTATTTCTCAAACATGAGGCATCCTACCGGCCGCAAAATAGACTTGACAGCACTCATGTGACCCGCGGGCCTCGGTTTGGCGATCCCTGGTATAAATGAACTTCCACAAATCTTAGTTTCCACCGAAGAGTGCAATTCTAAGTGGCGTAGAGAAACACTGTGCTGCCCAGGGCTTAAGATTACCGCCACCCCCCCCACCCCGAAAAAAGTGCATATAAATACATATAGTGCTTAATTTATTATTTTTTTTTAACAGTGAAACCTGTAAATAACAAACCTTAAATGGTCATGCCCATTGTATAAATATTATGCAGTGTTGCCCGGGTGCTTCGAGGGAATTGTGGTGCCAAGTTATATAGGGATCAGGGCAGAAGGGCTAAACAAAAAGCGGTGTGTCAATTTTTGCTTTTTAAAAATTAATGCATTGCAAACATTGACGTGTGCCTAGACGCCCTGTCTAGACCACTGTGCGTCGCCGGTGTCTAAACATTCCACGGTTCATCGTGCACGGTAGATCGAAAATCCTCTTTACTCGTATTATGATAATTATATTCATGTATCGTTATGACTATAAAGATGATAATTTAATCGACAGTCACACGTGTCCCACCACGGCAAGCTGTGCGGATTCGTTAGTGGGGTCAATCACTTGAGTCAGGGTTGGGATTCCATGCAATTTGCATCGAAATTAAGTCAGTCCTACCACAGAAAGCATTATAGGCGTATTTCGTATGATGTGCGCGAAATAGATATTAAACCGCGACTGTAACACTCACTTTAATGAGACACACAAAATGTGTCTGTAATACACTCTTAAATGAGACACTAAAAATGTGTCTGTAATACACTCTTTAAAGAGACACACAAAATGTGTCTGTATTACACTCTTTAAAGAGACACACAAAATGTGTCTGTATTATACTCTTTAATGAAACACAAAAAATGTGTCTGTTACACACTCTTTAATGAGTGTTACATACTGCTATCAATATGGAGAGATTAATCACTTATATAAGTGTATGGCTCGTTCTAAAACAGTACACAACAAAAGACGATACCAAATGATAAATACAATAACAAAGAATACGATACTCAAACCAGGGCTACTTACAATAAATACGTTTTATAATGTTAACTTTAATGAATTACAAAATTAAAAGAAATATAATTAAAACTATTTACTTACAGTATACTATTTGGCTTGTACCGGTACGATGTTAAATAAAACACAACGTGCAAAAATGGGTACAATGATGAAAAGAAATCTACACACACACAGTAAACAAAGCTCTGTCTCGTAGCAAAGATAACACACGCTCCAAGTATCTCGTGATAAATCATCTGCCCCTTTTTTATTCAATCCATCGGCCTTATATAGTCGGTTTCTTTAGATGATTCCAGAAACAGAATACGCATTGTAATTGCTTCCAGCCGCTTCTACAATTTTGTACAGGATTGGAAGGGAATAGACTATTAATTTTATTTAGCTTTGAACAAGGTCGAGACAGACTATTTTTAGCTACCCACACCCTAAATGCCGTATCGAGATTGGGGTCAGGTAGAGTTCATTCAAGGGGAAAGAATGAAGTAAACAAGTAACACACATAACCTTGCGACACACACATATACAAAATTTGTCTGTAACACAATCTTTAACGAGACACACAAAATGTGTTTGTAGCACACTCTTTAATCAGACACACAAAAAATATGTCTAACTGAAATATTTTATGTAAGCTTTAATTATCATAACCACCCCCCCCCCCCCAAAAAATACGTACACGTTTCGCCCAAATCAGTACAATAGAATAAATAACTTAATGTAAAATCAGCTGCACAGCTAGGGTTAATGCCGCTCGGGGCGCCACTTTTAGCAAAAAACTCTGCATTTGGCTGAATATGCTGAAATAACTCTGCAGCTGAGTCAAATAACTCTGCAGCTGAGAGAAATAACTCTGCAGCTGAGTCAAATAACTCGCAGCTAAGTAAAATAACTCTGCAGCTAAGTAAAATAACTCTGCAGCTAAGTCAAATAACTCTGCAGCTAAGTCAAATAACTCTGCAGCTAAGTCAAATAACTCTGCAGCTAAGTCAAATAACTCTGCAGCTAAGTCAAATAACTCTGCAACTGAGTCAAATAACTCTGCAGCTAAGTCAAATAACTCTGCAGCTAAGTCAAATAACTCTGCAACTGAGTCAAATAACTCTGCAGCTAAGTCAAATAACTCTGCAGCTAAGTCAAATAACTCTGCAACTGAGTCAAATAACTCTGCAACTAAGTCAAATAACTCTGCAACTGAGTCAAATAACTCTGCAGCTAAGTCAAATAACTCTGCAGCTAAGTCAAATAACTCTGCAACTGAGTCAAATAACTCTGCAACTGAGTCAAATAACTCTGCAACTGAGTCAAATAACTGTGCAACTGAGTCAAATAACTCTGCAACTGAGTCAAATAACTCTGCAACTAAGTCAAATAACTCTGCAACTAAGTCAAATAACTCTGCAACTGAGTCAAATAACTCTGCAGCTGAGTCAAATAACTCTGCAACTGAGAGAAATAACTCTGCAGCTAAGTCAAATAACTGCAACTGAGACAAATAACTCGCAGCTAAGTCAAATAACTCTGCAACTGAGTCAAATAACTCGCAGCTAAGTCAAATAACTCTGCAAATGAGTCAAATAACTCTGCAACTGAGACAAATAACTCTGTAACTGAGTCAAATAACTCTGCAGCTAAGTCAAATAACTCTGCAGCTGAGAGAAATAACTCTGCAGCTAAGTCAAATAACTCTGCAACTGAGAGAAATAACTCTGCAGCTAGGTCGAATAACTCTGCAACTGAGAGAAATAACTCTGCAACTGAGTCAAATAACTCTGCAACTGAGAGAAATAACTCGCAGCTAAGTCAAATAACTCTGCAACTGAGAGAAATAACTCTGCAACTGGGTCAAATAACTCTGCAACTGAGAGAAATAACTCTGCAACTGAGTCAATTAACTCTGCAACTGAGAGAAATAACTCTGCAACTGAGTCAAATAACTCTGCAACTGAGAGAAATAACTCTGCAACTGAGTCAAATAACTCTGCAACTGAGAGAAATAAATCTGAAACTGAGTCAAAAAACTCTGCAACTGAGTCAAATAACTCTGCAACTGAGAGAAATAACTCTGCAACTGAGTCAAATAACTCTGCAACTGAGTCAAATAACTCTGCAACTGAGTCAAATAACTCTGCAACTGAGAGAAATAACCTTGCAACTGAGTGAAATAACTGCAACTGAGAGAAATAACTCTGCAGCTGAGTCAAATAACTCGCAGCTAAGTCAAATAACTCTGCAACTAAGTAAAATAACTCTGCAGCTAAGTAAAATAACTCTGCAGCTAAGTCAAATAACTCTGCAGCTAAGTCAAATAACTCTGCAGCTAAGTCAAATAACTATGCAACTGAGTCAAATAACTCTGCAACTGAGTCAAATAACTCTGCAACTGAGAGAAATAACTCTGCAGCTGAGTCAAATAACTCTGCAGCTGAGAGAAATAACTCTGCAGCTGAGTCAAATAACTGGCAGCTAAGTAAAATAACTCTGCAGCTAAGTAAAATAACTCTGCAGCTAAGTCAAATAACTCTGCAGCTAAGTCAAATAACTCTGCAGCTAAGTCAAATAACTCTGCAGCTAAGTCAAATAACTCTGTAGCTGAGAGAAATAACTTTGCAGCTAAGTCAAATAACTCTGCAGCTAAGTCAAATAACTCTGCAGCTAAGTCAAATAACTCTGCAGCTAAGTCAAATAACTCTGCAGCTAAGTAAAATAACTCTGCAGCTAAGTCAAATAACTCTGCAGCTGAGAGAAATAACTCTGCAGCTAAGTCAAATAACTCTGCAGCTGAGAGAAATAACTCTGCAGCTAAGTCAAATAACTCTGCAGCTAAGTCAAATAACTCTGCAGCTGAGTCAAATAACTATGCAACTGAGTCAAATAACTCTGCAACTGAGTCAAATAACTCTGCAACTGAGAGAAATAACTCTGCAGCTGAGTCAAATAACTCTGCAGCTGAGAGAAATAACTCTGCAGCTGAGTCAAATAACTGGCAGCTAAGTAAAATAACTCTGCAGCTAAGTAAAATAACTCTGCAGCTAAGTCAAATAACTCTGCAGCTAAGTCAAATAACTCTGCAGCTAAGTCAAATAACTCTGCAGCTAAGTCAAATACCTCTGTAGCTGAGAGAAATAACTTTGCAGCTGAGTCAAATAACTCTGCAGCTAAGTCAAATAACTCTGCAGCTAAGTCAAATAACTCTGCAGCTAAGTCAAATAACTCTGCAGCTAAGTAAAATAACTCTGCTGCTAAGTCAAATAACTCTGCAGCTGAGAGAAATAACTATGCAGCTAAGTCAAATAACTCTGCAGCTGAGAGAAATAACTCTGCAGCTAAGTCAAATAACTCTGCAACTAAGTCAAATATTTCTGCAGCTAAGTCAAATAACTCTGCAGCTAAGTAAAATAATAGTGAAGTAGATTAAATGGAGTCCACGAAACAAATCTTTCGATGTATTTGTTTGCGG
Organism: Omphiscola glabra; assembly: GCA_964017045.1. Classification (NCBI taxonomy): domain Eukaryota; kingdom Metazoa; phylum Mollusca; class Gastropoda; family Lymnaeidae; genus Omphiscola; species Omphiscola glabra. The sequence goes on along the minus strand of OZ024807.1, from coordinate 13,476,625 downwards.
AATAAATTCTATCAGCTGAACTCATCGCTCACATTATGCCAGTAACTACAACGTCTAATATCCCATCGTGGTTTAGCAATGCTGACACCGCTTCCGAACGGGACAAGAAGGCGTATTTATTTATGTTGTCAATGTGTTCTTTAAAACGATCTCCAAGGCGGCGACCTATCTCCCCTACGCAGGCTTTCCCGCATTTTTCACAAAGGATGGTGGGAATCACATTGCGACACAACAATTGGATGAAATGATTATCGGTGTTTGTCAGTTAGATGTTTCATATCATGTTTTAAAATATTTTTTTTTGTATTAACATTTATGTTGTTGATGTCGGTATTGTTATTGTTGTTGTTGTTCTTGCTGTTGATATTGTTGATGCCGTTGGTGTTGCTGATGATGTGGGTGTTGTTGATGTTGTTGATTTTGTTGATGCCGTTGGTGTTGCTGATGATGTGGGTGTTGTTGATTTTGTTGATGCCGTTCGTGTTGCTGATGATGTGGGTGTTGTTGATGTTGTAGATATTGTTGATGCCGTTGGTGTTGCTGATGATGTGGGTGTTGTTTATGTTGTAGATATTGTTGATGCCGTTGGTGTTGCTGATGATGTGAGTGTTGTTGATTTTGTTGATGCCGTTGGTGTTGCTGATGATGTGGGTGTTGTTGATGTTGTAGATATTGTTGATGCCGTTGGTGTTGCTGATGAAGTGGATGTTTTTGATTTTGTTGATGCCGTTGGTGTTGCTGATGATGTGGGTGTTGTTGATGTTGTAGATATTGTTGATGCCGTTGGTGTTGCTGATGATGTGGGTGTTGTTGATGTTGTAGATATTGTTGATGCCGTTGGTGTTTCTGATGATGTGGGTGTTGTTGATGTTGTAGATATTGTTGATGCCATTGGTGTTGCTGATGATGTGTGTGTTGTTGATGTTGTAGATATTGTTGATGCCATTGGTATTGCTGATGATGGGGGTGTTGTTGATGTTGTAGATATTGTTGATGCCATTGGTGTTGCTGATGATGTGGGTGTTGCTGATGTTGTAGATATTGTTGAGGCCATTGGTGTTGCTGATGATGTGGATGTAGTTGATGGTTTTTGTGCAGAACGCTGAATGGAAGATATATATCTTTATTATTTTAATTACCACAAGATTTGCGTACATTGCTTTAAGTACGTTCAGTAAGGAAGGCTTGAGGTAGAAAATGTAGATATGTATTTCAGTGGGTGGTTAAACGGTGGAGAGTTGATACGGTTTAGGAAATAGGTTGATGGACCACGTGGGTGAGGGCAGCATCCATGCATGGGTGGATTTTTTTTGTTTTTTGCATCCACGGAAACCTAAACAAATTTATATTTGTCTTCACCCGTCACTGATCCGAAGGCTCTTGATTCCGCCTTATGCAAACTAATGATAAGAGACAGCTCTTCCCCCTTGCGTGGATTCGCTAAGCCAACGGTTAACAAAGACTTACAAATCTAAGTATGCATTGTGTGCTGGGGCATACTCAGCAAGTCCAGCACATCAAAATCCATTTCCATTTTGTTTTTAACAAGCGTCCCTTGTAATGTATTGATACAATTTGTAAACTTTATATTAGATTTTAGGCATTGCATTTATTTGTTCTTGGTTAATAAAGACAGATACATTTCAATATTTGTATTTGTAATTGGAGTTTTATGCACATACTCAATTTAACAGGCATAACCTTGTCGGTTGTGTTGGAAATTTCAACATTTCAATATTAACCAATACACTTGACAACAATAAACAAGTCATAATAAATTTGGAACTTTGGGAAAGCCATGAGGCGCACAGACATTTTATCTGTGATCCAAGTTTTTTGTGTGATTAGCTACAGCTCTGTGATAAATGAGTCTAAATAAAATAGATTTACCCAACAAAGTTTTTTGTGTGATTAGCTACAGCTCTGTGATAAATGAGTCTAAATAAAATAGATTTACCCAACAAAGTTTTTGTGTGATTAGCTAAAGCTCTGTGATAAATGAGTCTAAATAAAATAGATTTACCGAACCACGTTTTTTGTGTGATTAGCTATATCTCTGTGATAAATGAGTCTAAATAAAATAGATTTACCGAACCACGTTTTTTGTGTGATTAGCGACAGCTCTGTGATAAATGAGTCTAAATAATATAGATTTACCGAACCAAGTTTTTGTAACTCTGTGATAATAGCCTGAATCAAATAGATTTACAGTACCAAGTTTTTGTAACTCTGTGATAAATAGCCTGAATCAAATAGATTTTCAGTACCAAGTTTTTGTAACTCTGTGATAAATAGCCTGAATCAAATAGATTTACCGTACAAAGTTACGGTAAAACATTTGCATTGTAAATCAATATATTCTTGTGTGATCTTACCTTTGTATGTGTTATGTGGGTGTGTGGGGGTGGCATGTAACAATAGTTTTGTCGACTAGCTTTAACAAGACATTACATGCTTTGAGTGTTGAGAAAAATATCCATACAATATTTCTCGAAAACCTGGGAAAAAAATGTCCCACACTAAGATCCAGATCCGGTTTCCCTCAACCCCTCATTTTTTTGGTTGTCTGTTATTTATCGACCATTTTCCCCTCAGGGTGTGAATGCTGGAACAAGGACAGTCGTAAAACATGCCAACATTTTTTTTCGTTGTTGTAATACATGACTAATTACTGTCAAGTGATTTTGTTACCGTTGAGCAACAGAAACTTTTCTTACGTTATTTTCAAGACGAATAAATTGCTGTTCGTTTTTACGAAAAAGTGAAATCTACGGACGGTTCGAAACTATTCCATAATAAGAAATCTAATGTATTTATGTGTCTTCATCCATGGAAACACAAAACAAAAGAAAAATAGGGGGCGGGGTTGTGGAGCGTCATACCAAGAAGAGGTGTAGAGGGCTATACCTTTAAGGGGAGAGGTGGATAGTTTTACCATATTTTAATGAATTGAATTTAAATAAATGAATTTTGTTTATCGATTTGTTTAATAATAGTGAATTTAGCATAGCTATTTCCAATTTTAAACCTTTTTTTTTTTGAAAGGATTACCATTACTTATTTGCTTATTTTAATAGCAAAAATAGGCCTTGATGACCTAGGACAGTGATTGGCCAACTCAGTGTCACCACAAAGAACTCCCCCCCCCCCTTTTTTTATTTTTCCTTATTTACACACACACACTAAGTCACACTGTTAACAATTTTTTTTAAAATCACATTTGGGGCTTTGTATCCCAAGTCTAGTGTGTGGCCAGCGGTCAATCCAGTCAGATGGGTATGAGATCAATCCATATTACCTATTTCTCGACACACTTCTAAACCTCATGACCCCGCCCTCTGCTTCCCCACCCATTCACGTGACTTGCGGCGTTCCTTGCGAGTCGATGTGAGCCGACACTGGTGAGGGTAGTACGATGTGAGCCGACACTGGTGAGGGTAATACGATGTGAGCCGACACTAGTGAGGGTAATACGATGTGAGCCGACACTCGTGAGGGTAATACGATGTGAGCCGACACTGGTGAGGGTAATACGATGTGAGCCGACACTGGTGAGAGTAATACGATGTGAGCCGACACTGGTGAGAGTAATACGATGTGAGCCGACACTTGTGAGAGTAATACGATGTGAGCCGACACTGGTGAGGGTAATACGATGTGAGCCGACACTCGTGAGGTAATACGATGTGAGCCGACACTAGTGAGAGTAATACGATGTGAGCCGACACTGGTGAGGGTAATACGATGTGAGCCGACACTGGTGAGAGTAATACGATGTGAGCCGACACTCGTGAGGGTAATACGATGTGAGCCGACACTGGTGAGGGTAATACGATGTGAGCTGACACTGGTGAGAGTAATACGATGTGAGCCGACACTGGTGAGGGTAATACGATGTGAGCCGACACTGGTGAGGGTAATACGATGTGAGCCGACACTTGTGAGGGTAATACGATGTGAGCCGACACTGGTGAGGGTAATACGATGTGAGCCGACACTTGTGAGGGTAATACGATGTGAGCCGACACTTGTGAGGGTAATACGATGTGAGCCGACACTGGTGAGGGTAATACGATGCTTGACCGGCAGGATATCAATTTATATTACTTGATGCTGGATATGAGATCAATTTATATTACTTAATGCTGGATATGAGATCAATTTATATTACTTAATGCTGGATATGAGATCAGTTTATATTACTTAATTCTGGATATGAGGTCAATTTATATTACTTAATGCTGGATATGAGGTCAATTTATATTACTTAATGCTGGAAATGAGATCAATTTATATTACTTAATGCTGGATATGAGGTCAATTTATATTACTTAATTCTGGATATGAGGTCAATTTATATTACTTAATGCTGGAAATGAGATCAATCCATATTACATGATGCTGGATATTAGATCGACCCATATTACATGAATCTGGATTTGAGACCAATCCATAATATATGATGTTAGATATGAGATCAATAAATATTACATTATATTGGATTTTCAAACAGTTTTCTTGATCCAGAAGCCTGTGTGTTAGAAAACAATTTTGACACGCAAAAAAAAAAAAATGGTAATAAAACATAAATGTGATTTATTAAACGTGAGTTTAACAAAGAAAATTCATTCATCACAGTCGATACACAACAACAAAGGCGGTGATATCGATTATAATAAATTGCGAATACTACGAAGATCACTTTGACTGTGCCTTTTAAATATTTTATAATATTTTATTTTTTTTACATTAAAAAAATATACTATTTATTTAAAAAATCTAAAGTAAGCTATTCTATTTTTTTATGGACTACATTTAGAAATGTTATTTGCTTGAGTGGGCGACTTTGGTTGTGTGTGTGTGTGTGGCCTTTTTCGGCATTCTATCAAGGTGCCCGTTCGTATCATTCGAATACTTCATCAAACAAAGTGTTGACCTTGTTGAAACAGGTAAATAGTACGCATTAATTAATCAGGGTTTTTTTGTGTTGTGGATTAATCTCAGCCCTCCATCATGAGCGATGTGTTTGCTCAAGATTAACATGTCAAATATCTCAGATTTTAAAACGTTTGAGAACAGATGAATTTTTTTAGTGTGTGATTTGTGTTTGTGATTTATTTATTTTTTAATGGGGGGGGGGGGGGGGTTTATAAAGCCAATATCAGAGGCGTGCCAAAAAAAATACTTTTCTTAATTCCTTTTCCTTAGCTTTTGCTGTGAAACCTCCGGTTTAGTTTATAATTGTTTTTAGTTATGATTTTTTTTTTCTACATCTTACTCACAAACTTCTCCCACCACCACACGAAGAGTTAAGAAAACTTCGGTAGATGAGATTAGGACCAACAAGGACGTGCAAGCTTGAGCTGACCTATCTACATGAGCCTTACTGAGGGCGCGCCGTTGCGATGCGTTGCTCAACGCTCATATTCTCACTTTCCTGCCCCATTTATGGTTTTATTCTGGCTCCGCCACTGACGTTATATCGCATTACAATAAAATACCAGGCCTCCTGAGAAGTTCACCTCAGTTGAAGTAGAAATTAACTAAACTAACAACGGTATCCTGGAAGGGAAGAACACTGCACGTTGTGTTTAGTTAAATTCTAGCCTCTGTAAAATCTTTGGATACAGCTCTCTTTTCTCAAATCTGTTATCACCAGGCAAAAATGTTATGTCAAATAAAGGAGAAATAGAACACACGTTGCGTTCGAAAGAGGGGATTCTTCACTTGGTGCTAAATTTTAAATTATAAACTTCGTCAAGATTTGAATGGAAAAACTTCCTAAAAATCTCTTCGATTTTTATCATAATCTCATTTCTTGTGCGGATCTTGTTTCTGTTCTCTACTGACATCTGTCCTAACGTTTTAAACAACGTGACCACGTTTTAAACAACGCGACTACGTTTTAAACAACGCGACTTCGTTTTAAACAACGCTACCACGTTTTAAACAACATGACGCGGCTCATCAACAAAATCTTAACGAGAACGATTTATTGCGTGTGTGTGTGTGTCTGTTTGTTTGAAACAGCTGACTGAACGAAATTTATTTTTGATTGGTCTATAGTTGACAAAGTGTATACAAATACAGATTCATTCATATGTCAGTAAAAATATATAGAAATAAAGATTCATTCATATGTTAGTAAAAATATATAGAAATAAAGATTCATTCATATGTCAGTAAAAATATATAGAAATAAAGATTCATTCATATGTTAGTTAAAATATATAGAAATACAGATTCATTCATATGTTACTAAAAATATATAGAAATACAGATTTATTCATATGTTATTAAAAATATATAGAAATAAAGATTCATTCATATGTTAGTAAAAATATATAGAAATACAGATTCATTCATATGTCAGTAAAAATATATAGAAATACAGATTTATTCATATGTTAGTAAAAATATATAGAAATACAGATTTATTCATATGTTAGTAAAATATATAGAAATACAGATTCATTCAAATGTTAGTAAAAATATATAGAAATACAGATTTATTCATATGTTAGTAAAAATATATAGAAATACAGATTTATTCATAATGAAGCCTAGCACAAAGCTTTTTAAGTTATTGAAAATAAATTAATTTTTGCTGGTGTTTTATTCCCATAGGTTGGCTCCAATATGAAGTTTATAGAGGAGCGCACAAAAGAGCGCAAGTCTACGATAGCATTGATGTTTCGTAGGCACCGCCTAATGGCCGGATGCTGCATCTCGGTCACAGCCATCCTGTTGGCCGGCTTCACGCTGAGAACACCCACTTATATACCTACGGCCGGTCCAGATTTTCGAGAGCTTTTGCAAAATTTAGAAACGGAAAATTCCGATCTGCTGCGCAAAGAAGGCATCGACATGGCGCACGTGATACCGGCGATGAGGGTTCTGACAAACATATCGAGGACTCTAGGTCTCACATATTCCCAGTCTCAGCCTAATCCAATGTTACTCAACATCTTATCTAAATTAGACCGTACACAAACTAATGGGACATCTGATAAAAGCGGTTCGTTGAAGCAATCCGCTGAGCAGAAAGTTGAGAGGTCGCGTCATAGTCATAGTAACGTTGAAAACAATGCAGATTCGCAGCCGAACAGCTGCCAAACTTCTCTGGATAAACTCGCCGCCATGTATAAAGTCCCCGGCGTCAGCTGTGAGAAAGTAATCCTCGGAGATCAGTCCGCGATGAACACAGCATTGAACGTCACCAAAACAATGAACAGAGAACTCTTGCCGAACGAGTATTACCTCAGCCTCACGCAGAATTGTGAAGGCTTCAAAACCTCGCGGGGATACGTCACGTGCCCTTTGACCCGAGAAGAATCCGACTTCCCGATCGCGTATTCCATTGTGACGTTCAAAGATATCGAGATGGTCGAACGTTTGCTGCGCGCGATCTACAGGCCTCAGAACTCTTACTGCATCCACGTCGACAGAAAATCAGAGAAGGAGTTCCTGAAGACCATGAGGAGCATCTCCGGATGCTTCGATAACGTGTTTTTAACCTCTGACCTCGTCGACGTGAAGTGGGGAGAGTTCAGCGTGCTGGAGCCGGAGATCATATGCATGAAGCTCTTGTGGAGCCACAAAAAATGGAAGTACTTTATTAACTTGACGGGTCAGGAGTTCCCGCTGAAGACGAATTTTGAGTTGGTGAAAATTCTCACGGCCTATAACGGGGCGAATGACCTCGAAGGGACAGTTAAGAGGTATAGTACAATGTAGTTTTTTGTGTGGGAAGGGGTTGGGGGGGGGGGCTTGGAAATCTATTACTGTGATACCCGATCGGGTTGTGGATTGGATTGTTTACGCATGACTGAACAATTTCTCATGAGCTTGGTTCGTCTGTGTTTCGCGTATGGAATTTTTTTAGAATGGTGATTTTTATATGCGTGTTCGCCTTTTTAAAATGTTCGATCCGTTTCCATTGAGTTGTGTGTACATTTTGTTGTTGTTTTCCTTTGTTGGTACGTAGGTTTAGTCTTTGAAACCTTCACCAGGTCATGGCTACAGATTCAGATATAAAAACAAATCTAAGCGAGTGCAGCAAAAACGTTCAAACAAAGATTACACACAATATCACTTGTTGTATGTATTGTTTCTTTCAGAAAATTTCCCTCGGGGAGAGGGGGCATTTCAGATTTTTGGGGGGAGGGAACAGTATCGGTGACCAGATGCGTAGCTGATGGGGGCAGAGCTGACTGATGTTCCCGGGCGCCAGACTAGTGGGGGTGTAAAAATAGGTTTTGGCGGTATTTAATGGATACAAATAATAGGTTTCAGCATTGAGGGGAGAAGTAGATCGAATCTTGTTCCATGTCGCTAAACCCTCTAGCTACACATCTACCAGGGGAGTAGAAATGGGGCGAATGGGGTGGCCCGCCCAGGTGCTAATTTTCAATTATTTGTAGGCCCAGCGCTTTCTGATAACAGCAGAGTTTGTATCGTGTAAAGGAGTGCGTTAAAAGGGTCTGTGGTGTCACCTCCCCAGAACATTTATGATTATTTCAAAATCAAGCGGTGCATTTTCGAGTGTGCCTGAATTCAGTATTTCTGTTGATCGGGGGGGATGAATTTTTTAAACATCTGAGGAGACATGACGCCAAGTGCCGTTCATAAACTGAATTCACCCAGGTTGTGGTGGCCCCAGAGTAATTTTTTGGCATACCTTTAGATTCAACCCCGCACTATCAAACTGAATAGTGTTAGGGGAGGGGAGTGCAGATACTGAGGGTGTCGAAGGCTCTTGGGCAAATTCAAAGTACCGTGATGCATTTTGGCGATCAATTTAATTCAGTGTTTGTTTCAGACAATTTCCAAGGAGCATGTCAGACTTTCGGATGGGAAGCGCAAAAATTAACCATAATAATGAAATAAATATTTCTTTCTTTAGCCCAGGCAAAACATTAACTAAATTCATTCGAGTTGTGGCGCCCTTGAGGGTATGCTTTTTGCCCTAGGTTATCATCGTCCCTTAAATATTTATAGAACCCAGAAATTTTTTGATAAATTCAAAATGCAAGAATGCATTTTAGTTACCACCCGAATTAGTTTTGCGACATTCAACACTTAATTGGACAGCAACGGAAGAGATGCTAGTTAAACGTTTAGGTTTCAATAAACATCAGAGCCATCGTTTTACCAAAGTCAAGCGACGGCTCTGTTGGATCTGCTTGTGTTATACAATTTATTAACATATATATATATATATATATATATAAATGTTAATGTGGCTTTGAATTTTTATTTAATATACTTTTGGGTAAACGTCTTAAATAAGTAATGAATTTTTAATAACATTTGAAAAAAAAATTCCTTTCAAAAATGGTTCCCATCACAAAAACGTGACTGCTGTCGTCATTTTACACGGTGTACGAAAATGAAAAAAAAATTACTTGTAATGAATACGTTTTCTAAATATTATTAAACGAAACCAGTTACTATTCTTTTTAAAATTGTTTAAAAATCCCAATTTGGTAATATAAAAAAATTATAAAATATTTTCTTTTTATTAATAATAATAATAATAATAAAGTTCATTTGAAAAATCACGCTTCATCCCCAAAGGCTCGAAGCGGGGTACAAAAACAAAGCTGGGAGATAATAACTAGCTGGAAAAGATGGTAGACAACATCATCCCAGCAGGTGTTTGCGAAATAGATGAGTTTTTAAATTTGTTTTGAAGGACTCCAGCGTCTGGCTGTTTCTGAGAGCGCCAGGAAGGGTGTTCCAAATGGTTTGGCCAGCAAATGCGAACGTGCGCTTTCCGTAAGTCTCAAGGTGAACACGCGGTATCGAGCGTTTGCCACTATCGGATGAGCGGAGTTGTCTAGTGGGTACATAAGGCGTCATGAGCGCTTGGAGATAGGACGGCGCCAGGTCATGCAAGCAGCGGTAGCAAAGAGTTGCAATTTTGTACTCTATGATAGCGCGGACTGGCAGCCAATGCAGTTGAACATATTTTCTCTTCGAGGGGTGGCAATTGATTTTCCCCAAAGGGGGGGGGGGGGAAGTTCCCTCGGAAAAATGCCTAAATGAAACCCTGGTTGTAGAGGCAGTGCTGCTTTCTCTTTAGAACATATCAATCAGTGTAATTCTCTTGGTCTGCATGTGTGCAATGGTGAGTTCAAGTGCGCACACGAAAATTTCGCGATAACAGCGCTAAGTTGCGAGTGGAAATAGTTTCATTATAAATATGATGAAATGAGTCTTTGATGTAAGAAGGAGTGAGTCATTACAATATTAATACAGTACAGGGGAGTGAACTAAAGTGTGCGGTGATGCGGATGGGATGGGGGTGATGGGACGGAATGCATTAAAAAAAAGTAATAAAACGCATCGTTAAAAAAATACTCTCAAATGACTGCAATAAAAAATTATCATATGACTGCAAAAACAAAAAAATTATCATTTGACTGCATTAAAAAAATTATCATTATGACTGCATTTAAAAAAACTCGAATATGACTGCATTAAAAATAATTCTCATATAAATGAATTAAAACAAAATTCTTATATGACTGCATTAAAATATGTCTCATATGACTGCATTTTAAAAAAATAGGCTCTTTCAGATTTCGGATCCATTGAAAACCGTGGCCGAAAATTTATACGAAACTAATTTTACGAGATTACTTTTTATAAACTAATCGCTAAGAAAGACTATCGTTTAAAAAAAAAAAATTCCCATCGACAGTAAGTCAATTTAAAAAAAAAAAATCGTTCCGGTATTCTCTGAATGAAAAAAAAACCACGCTCTTATAGCGAAATTTATCGAAAGTATTCCATAATTTAATTCAATTTTTGTTTTATTTCTTACTTTACTCAATTCAACTTTAATTGTTTACTATGATATTAAAAAAAAAAATATCCACCCAAACAAATATCCGTGGAACAAATTTCTTTTCGAACAAACTTCCGTTGGATCAATATTCCTCTCGAATAATACTTAACCATAGAAATAGTTTTCGCACAAATATATTGTGTACAAATCTCTGATACCCTTTTGTATACCTATTATTTTTTTAAAATTTATTTTGCCACTCCATGTATGTAGAACCACTTTCGGCTAAGTCAGCTGTGAGGAGTTAAGCGTGTACACACCTCATAGACGCCCAACTACCTAATTCGTGAATGTTATCAACGTAAGTCCTAATCGGGGTCAAGCAAAAGGTAACCACGTCCCGGATATCGTCAGCCGTGAAGGGCGTGACGATGCTAATAAAAACATGATAATCTCTGGAAGATCGATAAGGATTTATTTTCAACACAAAATAAAATCGATTGTAAGCGAGCTTAAGAATCTTAAAAGTATTTATTTGACATCTTAAGTCAACAGTTAACTCTTTGAAACCATTCAGATCGATCTCCCTCCGGGCCGAAGATATCAATGATTAGTTATCGCATCATTTAAGCTTACATACCCACATGAGGTTATGATAATTTTTTTCCATCCACACATCCCTGTGGCGCTTCAGCCCACGTAGTGCTTTGGCCTGCCTCATAACTTCCTTCCATCCACGCCTCTGGCGCTATAGCCCATGTAGGGCTTTGCCCTGCCTCACTACTTCCTTCCACTCAGACCTAACTAATGCTTTTCTTTTCCATGCTTGGATTCCCAGTTGTTGTAGATCTTTTCCCACATCATTCATCTATTTAAGCCTAGGTCTGTCTTTGTGCCGTTTTCCTCTAGGGTTTTGGTTGAGCACCCTCGTCCCTCAGCTTTCATTTGGCATTCTCTCAGTGTCCTGCCGAACTTACCCTGCCTTTTTTCTGTTACTATTGTGGGATCCTGAAATAGACTGTACAATTCATGGTTGGTTCTATTCTCCGTTAATTTCTTTAGACCTTTAAATTATTTTTTAAAGTTAACTTTAAGAACATGGTTTTCAGTTGAACTATTTTTTGGCTTGGTCTTTAAAAAATGCAAAACGTGGAATGGACGTACAGCTTCGAAAACTGAGCATATCAAAGAGAGTAATTTATGACGTTCATCAACTAGCCTTCTGTATCGCGGTAAGGACATAATGGAACAAGATATACGGAAGCTTCAAAAAGACAGAACAATAAAAAGATAACGTTTTGGCTAAGAGCTCTCCTCAGCAGAAACTACAAAAGAAGAACCCAAAAAAAACAAACAAACAAACAAAAAGTTGATCAGTTTTCTATTTATTATTGTTTCGTCTTTTGTACTGTCGGCCAAAGAAGGCTTTTAGCCGAAACTATATCTTTTTATTATACTGAAATTCCATTTCAAGTTTCCGCATGCCTTGTTCCACTATTTCCTTCTCACAGCTTTAACAAAGTCCTTCATTTGTTACCCAGTATCGCGGTAAAGTGCGGGTTGATTGGTGTATTTCCGGTCAGCCGGACTAGCCGGTCCGAACCAGTCGGTTTAGATGCTGGGTCGGGTGATACGTTAATCCGATCACTTAAAGATCGTGGTCGTAGACAGACTTTCGAGTACCTTTCTAACATCAACAGCATCATCGATGACACTACAGCCCAGGGATGGTTACTTGTGACCACTGACGTAACTTTGTGATCTTCGGTGTAATCAAAACTCCTTACGAAATAAGACCCAAAAACCTGCTGTGTTCAGAACCCGCACAGCGTCAGGTGCTCCATTACCTACCACCTACAGTTAAGTTGAGGAGCCGGGTTTGTCTGTACTTAAGATGGGTGTTAATTTTAAATTTTATATTGTTCAACTGCTGTTTGCTTGTTCGCTGAAGAAGAAGGCATCGAAGAAGGTCGTTGTTTTTTTCGTCCCCCCCCCCCCCCCCATGGTTTCCCCATACTTTGTTTCGCTCACTTCCTTTTGTATAATTCTACAGGGCAAACAATAACAGGTGGAATAACTCTCCACCGCCTCGTGGACTCCGACCAGTGAAAGGATCTGTCCACATCACAGTTAACAGGTACAGTTTTTATACATTATTATTTATTATTATTACAGTGTTCTCATATAGCACGGTACCCCAGCCTAGGGCTTGGCTCAGTGGTCTTATATAGCGCGGTGGGCTCAGTGGTCTTATATAGCGCGGTGGGCTCAGTGGTCTTATATAGCGCGGTGGGCTCAGGGATCTTATAAAGCGCGGTACCCCAGACTAGGGCTTGGCTCAGTGGTCTTATATAGCACTACCCCAGCCTAGGGCTCACCGTTCTTCAAATAAAATAATGGCAAAAATAAAAAATGACATTAAAAAAGTAACAAAAATGATGTTATTTTTTAAAAAAACCTGCTAGATAAAAACTATTCCCCCCACACTGGACGGCACCCAGCGGCATCCTTTATCATTTAACAGGTACATTTTGACACATAAGAGTTAAAGCGTGGTGGTGTTTTCGTGCACACATAACAGCTAACAGGTAGAGGTGTTGGTGTGATAAGGATATGGGCGATTCATAGTATGGGGAAAACCGGACGCTGTCCTCTCGGATACTTTTATATGTTCATAAATCGCAAAACTCAGATGTTTTCCCACCCGCCCACTGCAGTTAAGCTGAGCCATCGGATGTGCCGATAAGGAGGTTGGGTGTTTTTATTTTATATTGTTTTACTGTTGTTTGTTCGCTAAAAGAGGGCTTCTTGCCAATACATTCGTTGTTCTGAGTCATTTTTCTTTCAAAATTTTTCTATACATATTTTCGCTCATTTCCTTTTACCTAATCTGCTTGCAATCTATCCCCCTTATTATGCGAATAATTATACTTTACACATATCGACTAAAGGGGTAAACCAAAGTTGAAGCTCAAATAAATCAATGTACTTCAATATGTGCAATGCAATCAAAATTAATTTCCATTTAGTCGGATTAATAGATCCATCTTTTTTTTTTTCCTTATTGGAAATTCTCAAATTTAAAAATGCTCTTTTCTTTTTCAAGGGAAGCAACGTTTTAAAAAAGTGTTCCTCGATTTAACGAGTTTTTATATTACTTCCCCTGAATAGTAATTCCCATTTCACTTAGAGCTTGTTAGGAGATAGATGTGACATTTTTAACTTGTCAAATTTCCACCAGAACAGCTATAACAATAGGTTAATTTCATAAAGAATTCAATTTCGTTCATGCCGAAAGAGTGAACAACAAACAGTCACCGCAAATGTCAAAGCAGCGTTTCGATTAAGTTAATCCATTTTTTTTCTTGTTGGTATCAATCCGTCACAATGTGACGATGGTGTGGACTTCGCAGGACGAAATCCACAAGGCCTGTGAGCATTCTATATAGGATTATAAGCTGGTTCCCAGCAGCAAATAGCCTCTCTCCAAGGCCGCTGGATAAACCAAAGGGAACATCATGTGGATGATACAGCTTGGCAACAGTGGCGTCGCAGTTGTTGTCGGAATGTTTCATTGCACCAATGTTATCCGTCTCTGGGTTCTGAATTCAGAGTTTCCTTCTCATAGATGAGTTGCCGTCCAAGGTCAACGACTTCAATCCACCCGTGGTGCTGGTCATGATTTTTGCTTGACTGGGGATTGAATTCCAGACCTTTTTCTCAGTTTAGATCACTTGGCCACCCAGCACCCAACCATATTAGTATTATTATTATTATTAGGTGCTTTTATATAGCGCAGTACCCCAGCCTAGGGCTAGTCTCATTACGCTTCACATTAGCATCTAAAGAAAATTATACATTTAAAAACAACAATTGGTGAAAAACTTGACCTCACCCACCCAAGTACTATCTACCCCTGTCTAGCCATGGACAGCACCCAGCATAATCGAGCATTGTTTATCTGTCAGAGGGGGTGAAAATGAGTCGGTATAGTACAGTTGACGACACAAGTCTTGAGGGCAGTTTTGAAGTCTGAGATGGTCGTTATAATACGGATTTATAATGGGAGAAAATGCAATTGCTTTGGTGCACAGAAAGGGAAAGATCGTTCCCCATATGTTTTAGTGACTGTTCTGGGAACAGAAAAAATACGCGTGTCTGCTGAGAAACGAAGCTTTCGAAGGGGTGAATAGACAGTAAGAAGTTCAGTAAGATAGGTGTCACGGACATATCGCGTGTTGATGTTATGTGTCCGTGTTTATAACTTTAATAGTAAGAAATAATGTTTGCTTTTGGGAATTCCCCAAATATCGCACCAAGCCTAACAAGTAATGAATGCGCCATGACGCAATTCCGGGTTGGTGCGATATATGTGGTGGAGAATTGTTGTTATGGACGTCAGGCTAAAACGGTTTCTTTTATAAGAAAAGATTGAGTGTTTTGTTTCTCTGGGCTGTTTTCAACAATGAGCGGTATTGTCGTTGTGTCTTGGCACATCAAACAGGCAATTAAAGAACATTTATTTCAAACACTATCTTAAAGTTATTATCAATAATTATCAGAGAGAAAGAAAACGGATCTTGGGCTCTGATTCGTTTGTGTGTGTTTCTGTGGCTATGGACTACGATTAGTCGATTGTTTTGTCACGTGATACGTGTAAAAACAAGTAATACTTCCGGTAGGCTGTCTGCAACACACTAGTCGCTCACAAATTTTTCTTCAAACAACTTTCTTCCTTTAATCATAACTGAATTATAATTATTGTCACATTTATGAATGTCATTTTTTAAAAAAACACGTGTATTCAAGAATATTTTGAAAAGTAAAATTTTAATTAACACTGGGGAAGCGCTGATGGAGACAAACATTGTGCTTTAGAATTAATGATAATGGCAATGGCTGATCAGCTGTTTATCTGTTGTTATGTGTTGTTATGTGTAGCAGAACGCCTACTAATGGCTGATACGTATCACGTGACAAAACAAGGAAGTGACTAATCGTAGTCCTTGTGGCGGGGACCTAACCCCTAGACGACCTTCCCGCCACAATAGGAAGGGAAGGAACCAGAGAAAACGTTGTGACAGAGAACAGACACAAATATTATCCCAGTAAACCCTGTTTGGAAATATGTAAAATGTTATATTAAAAAAAAAAAGTTTCCCGTAAATCTCCCGAACAGTTTTTAATGATCGGATTAGATTCATTCGTCCCTAACCAGAATTTGAACGAATGTCGTGTCATCGACAACGAGTCTATGTGTCAAGTTTCAGCTCGATGGGTGGACGGCGAGTGGGTCAATTAGCCGTCCGAATATTTTTCCCTAAACACACAAAAGTTAAGTTAATATAAAGGATTTTTAAAAAAAGAAGACATCGAAGATGTTAAAACTATCAGACCAACTTTTAGTTATGTAATTAAGTTTGTATTATATTATTGATTTTTTTTTTTAAATATAAAACCACGTTATTGTATCATCTATTATTGGACCATTTGTACAGAGACTTCGTCGACTACATCCTTCACAACGACACGGCCCAGGAGTTGCTGGCGTGGGTGAGAGGAACGGGTGTGCCCGACGAAACATTCTTCGCCACGCTAAACCACAACCCCCAGCTGGGCATTAGGGGCACTTACAAAGGTTTGTTTTTTGTGTGTCAAGACGGCTCTGACCCCCGTCGTGTCAAATGAGTATCCAAGTTTAAGCCCTGGTCTCATTCCATTGGTTAAAGCTGTATACTGAATTATGTGACGTTGTCAAATTTACAATGATTTTTAATTATCTACATTCAGATGAAGCATTACAAAAATATGAAAAGTACTAGGATTGGCTCAGTTGTCTTATATAGCGCGGCGGGCTCAGTGGTCTTATATAGCGCAGTTTAAGCCCCTGGTCTCATTCCATTGGTTAAAGCTGTATACTGAATTATGTAACGTTGTCAAATTTACAATGATTTTTCATTATCTACATTCAGATGAAGCATTACAAAAATATGAAAAGTACTAGGATTGAGAATTGAACCCCTAACCCCCCCCCCCCCCACAACCCCAATTTTTTAAAAAAAGTTAAATAATCTAGAAACTTGTTCACGTATATTGTTCACGTATCTTGTTCGTGTATCTTGTTCGTGTATCTTGTTCACGTATCTTGTTCACGTATCTTGTTCACGTATCTCGTTTACGTATCGTGTTCGCCTATCGCGTTCACGTATCTTGTTCCCGTATCTTTTTCACGTATCTTTTTCACGTATCCTGTTCGCCTATCGCGTTCAAGTATCTTGTTCACATATCGTGTTCACGTATCGTGTTCATGTATCGTGTTCACGTATCGTGTTCACGTATATTGTTCACGTATCTTGTTCAAGTATCTTGTTCATGTAACTTGTTCACGTATCTTTTTCACGAATTGTTCAACATTTCAATTGTTCACCAAGGGCGTTGACACTGCTGTACAGCTAGTGTTTAAATTCAAAAGAATATCACTTTTGTTTTTCATTTTTATTACAGGTGACCCGGAAACAGAATCATCAGACTCGATAGTGAAACCTTTTCTGACAAGGTTCAAAAACTGGGGGTCGGACCCATTTAAATTCCCATGCGCTGGACATCATGTTAGGGGTATATGTATACTTTCTACAGGTATGTAGGTCAAGTGATTTTTTTGTCAGCTGTATTTGTATACTATTCACATGTAAGTTTTATTCTCGTGACTTTGGCACAAAATCTAATTAATGAACCAAAATTGACGCAATTTACAGACTATTCAGGCATCTTGATGACATTTCATATTCACGTCAAACTTTTCATCTGGCGTCAAACGTTTTATTTCCTCACTTCTGACTTTTCCCATGAAATGGTTTCCATTCATATTTTTTTTAAAGCGAGGACATGCATACTAAGATTCAAACAGTTTGAATTACAAACAGTTCTTAGAATGTACACGTATTTTTTTTTTGTTCAGGTGACCTGCCCCAACTAGGTCAAGCCAAGCACCTGTTTGCCAACAAGTTCTACCTGCACGATGACAAGGTCGTGATCGGTTGTCTTGAGGAGAAGCTGTTCAACAACACGAGGGACGAACACGCTGAAACCTTGCAGTTCAACACGACGTACTACAGCAACCTGGGGTTCGTCAAAGATCAGGTGACGTAGTAGGACAAGGTGGCCTAGAATAACACGACGGACTACAGCAACCTGTGCTTTGTCAAAGATCAAGTGACGTAGTAGGAGAAGGGATGTTTCTAGTCTAACACGACGTATTAGGACAAGGGAGGTTACTAGAATAACACGACGCACTACCGAAGCTTGGACATAGTAGGACAGGGAAAGTCACTGGAATAATTCAAATTTTTTAAGTTAACTTAGTAGAAAGCATGCTGTGTTTTTTTAAAAACACAAATCAAAGTATTAACAGCACTAAGTCCAAGCCATGGAATATCATGGAATGAGTCATAAAAGATAGGAATAATCCTGGAGATTTTAAGAAACTGTAACTTCGGGCTAAATTCGCTTGAGGGACCATTTGAGGAAGGAATTCAATTGACTTAAATATAGAGGAGAAAAACTAGCCATAAATAACATCATTTACAGTACAACGAAACGCTCGAGGTTTGGATAGCAGAATCATCACAGGAAAATAATCTCTAAGCTGAATGGGTTGAAAATCTTAGATTAAGAACAGAATCAAGAACTTTAAGATTCAAATTACCACAAATATCATAACGGTAAAATGATCCGTCCTTGGGAAGTGATTATCAAATGAAGTCATTTTTAAATACTTCAACTTTGATCATGATCAACATGCAGACTTATCTTCGTAACAATCTCACTAACGCCACCAGATGGCGCTGATGTCATTAGATAAATATACCTACAACTGCGATAAATGGGATTCTTACCAATACCTCAAGTGCGTTTGGTGCGTAATATTTTTTTTTTTAGTTCTACGGAAATAGTCTCAGCTTAAATGTGGGGTTATAAATCTGCAGTATTAAGAGGGGGTGTGACATACGAATATTAATATAGTTCAGAGGGCGTAAAAAAAAGTGTGCGGTTACAAAACTTGGGTTGGGGGGAGGGCACTAATTTGATGATTACAGTCGTATCGTAAAATTCATATAGATTACAGACCAGAAACTGATTTACAAATAGTTTTAAGTGAGATAATGAGAGTTTTAAGTGAGAGAATGAGAGTTTTAAGTGAGATAATGAGAGTTTTAAGTGAGATAATGAGAGTTTTAAGTGAGATAATGAGAGTTTTAAGTAAGATAATGAGAGTTTTAAGTGAGATAATGAGAGCTTTAAGTGAGATAATGAGAGTTATGATATTATACTGTGAGGAAAGTGGACGTGTACATTTGTATGTGAATAACAATAAATTGAAATCCGATGATATTAACGTTGTAAAAGAGAGATTTTATTATTATTTTATTTATTTCTTTTTTAAAATACGATTTATA
This sequence comes from Omphiscola glabra, assembly GCA_964017045.1. Classification (NCBI taxonomy): domain Eukaryota; kingdom Metazoa; phylum Mollusca; class Gastropoda; family Lymnaeidae; genus Omphiscola; species Omphiscola glabra. The sequence continues at coordinate 13,457,374 of OZ024807.1, read as the reverse complement.
GTCATTTCGGAAAATGCAGATCAAGGGCGTTGTCACATTGGACACACTTACATAAGTGTACTCAATACCTCCAAACTCAAGGAAGTTGGAAAGGAGAAAATAATAAGATTTTCGTTTAAACACAGGACACCTTAAACAATTTAGGGGCGAAGATAAGGGCTGAGCACATATTTATAAGGAAAACAAAGTGCTTGTATACGAAATGTATAGCAACCCAATAATTTTACAGATGTGAACATTAAAATTTTAAAAGAATCGATATATACTCTTTTTTTTTTGGTCATTTCCTGAAAATACAATTCAAGGCCTTGAAGAATCCGGTGTAAAGATTTTCTTTAAATATGAGGAAATACTTATTGTTGCTGGTTTTGTCCATTTGCACTAAATGCAGTTTAGGGGCATGGGAAATTTGCATCGTTTTTTTTAAAAAAAACAACACAAGATTGTTACATATGTAAAAATTGGTTAGGAGATGAGCATTTAAATATAAGAATTCATTTAAAAAAAATAATATTTACCGATAAAATAAATCAGGAGCAGAGGTTGGGTAAATTTTAAATGAAGATACAAACCTATCGAAATCTGTTAATGTTACAGATATTTAAAACGGTACAGATATAGTTTAAAAGCTAAGATATGTTTTTACAATTGTTAGAAAATACGTTTTCTTTGCAGTTCAAGAGCTTCAAAAAAGGGGCTGGTTGGGGCTATGTTATAGAGAAGAACGAACAATTATCAACTCCAAGTGACTTAAGAAATGTTAATATCTCTAGAAATATTCTTGTTTATAATTTTTTTAAAAATGTCAGATTTACTATGTCCTAAATATACATTTCAAGCGCGTTGAAAATTGTACTTTTTAAAAAAAAATTGTTTGAAGAAATAATCCATTAATACTCGATTACCATCGTGCTATATCTTTTAGTTACGATATATTTTATACAGAATACTATTACGAAAAAAGGATGTAGGAAAGTACACAAATCAGATTAATTATTTATTAATGTTGATAATTTATTATTTTTCTCAAGCATTAATTAGTGGGAAAACGAATATTTTACTTTGTGAGAATAAGTATCATTTGTTATTTTTAAATATATATTTATTATTGTATTATTTTCTTAAAATATTTTTTAAATTTTTTTTCGCTGTTGTACTATTTATAATTTTGCACTGCCCATCAGCAAAGCAATCTATAACATTCCATTGACATGATTCATTCCATGAATGTGTACGCCATCCAGGGTTTTTACCACGCCTTGTATACATTTAAAACGTCTTTTGCAGTCTACTTTATGACTGGCCTTGCCTTACAATTCATTGTGTGTATACTGTTTCATAGACTCTCTGCATGTATATATATTCTCCATCTGCGATAGGATCTTATTTCCATTTTAAAAATGAGGACATCGCAACAACATTCTTCCGAAAAAGTGGGTGGGGGGTGTTGGTCTCTCGCTGTCTCACCTAATTTGTTTTCACTATATCTCTGTCTCTTTTACCCTATCTCTCTTACTCTATCCCTTGGTGTATTCTCCATCACCGTTTATGTAATGGCATTGATTTGCTATTGTTATTATGTTATTGAAGTTGTTGATTCCGTGTATCACCGCATACTGTGGTGAGGCTATGACCACCGCATACTGTGGTGAGGCTGTGACCAGTATTACTGTTACATTCCATGAGCGAAAGAGAGTAAAACAAACACACACAAAAATAGTGAATTTTTTTCTTCTTGTATAAACATGATATTATGATTTCCCTTTGTCTGTGCACGATTTATGATGTCATATTGAAGACAGGGCCAAAATGTAATGTTATTTAATGTTTATGATGTCATACTGAAGACAGGACCAAAATGTAATGTTACTTAATGTTTATGATGTCATACTGAAGACAGGGCCATACAGTAATGTTATTTAATGTTTATGATGTCATACTGAAGACAGGACCAAAATGTAATGTTATTTAATGTTTATGATGTCATACTGAAGACAGGACCAAAATGTAATGTTATTTAATGTTTATGATGTCATACTGAAGACAGGGCCAAACTGTAATGTTATTTAATGTTTATGATGTCATACTGAAGACAGGGCCAAAATGTAATGTTATTTAATGTTTATGATGTCATACTGAAGACAGGACCATACTGTAATGTTATTTAATGTTTATGATGTCATACTGAAGACAGGGCCAAAATGTAATGTTATTTAATGTTTATGATGTCATACTGAAGACAGGGCCAAAATGTAATGTTACTTAATGTTTATGATGTCATATTGAAGACAGGGCCAAACTGTAATGTTATTTAATGAAAGTTTGTACACTGAAAACCAAAATGACCAATAATAAAAATAAAATATAATACTTTTAATTCAATCAAAACATCGCATTGGTTGTCTATAAATAGATGTGTCTCATCACATGTCTCTGTTTTGAGCAATGTCTTATGTCCGTGTCCTTGGTAATGTCTACTGTCTGTGTCAATGGTGAGCAATACCTATTGTCTGTGTCTGAACGTTTAAAAAATGAATCTTTAAATTAGCAAGTATTTTTGCTATCATTCTGTGCCTTGCAAACCCTGCAGCTGTGAGGTTTGGAAAAGGAGGGGGGGGGGGCGCAAAAGTGATTATCTAAAATAATAAACTATAAAAATTGAATGCAGTGGGCGCAAAACAACAAAAAAGATAGAGGGCCTCCCTAAGACGTCACGAAACGGCCCTGCTAATAACAAGAATACCTATGATATTAGGTCGTGAGAAATCGATCGTGGGCACTCTACTTTACTGTATAGAAATACGCAGCAACGTTTTATTTGTCTAGCCACATAATCATAACATTATATGCAGCCGTGTTCCGAGTAGGTGAGGGTGGTTGGCGGTAACACAGTTTTAAATTTAGCTCACAAACCCCAGGAAATCACGTCTTGAAAACTACAGCTGTTTTGTTGTTGTTCTTCTTCCTCTTGTATGGTAACCCAAAATAGAAAGTGAAAAAAGGACAACATGAAGCAGCAAGAACTGATTTAGAAACAGATCCCCCCAAGTATGTCTCGATATAGGGTTGACTTGGGCCTCCCTGTGTGACCCACGCGGACATATCGGAGGGAAACTACGCCAGCGTCCGAGCTGCTGGGACGGGATCAACTGCAGGTCTCGTGATGGTCACTCGCCGTGCCTGAGTGAAACCAGCCTGAATTGTCATCAACAAGCCTGAAACTTTTCCTCTCATCTATTCATTTAATTGATTTTTTCCCCAAACTTTTTTTTACATTAAATTTATCCTGTCCTCCATCTCCCCCACCCCTCCTATTGCCCAGCCATTGTTCATGTTGCGTTCATTCAGTTGGTTCCCCATATGTTCAAGGTGCAGCTATTTGATGGTTGACAAACAGCTGTTTCTCGAAGAAAGACATGTTGAAACCTGTTGTCCCGCTGTGATCGTCCCTTGTGTTGTTGAAGAGTCTTTCCTCGAGGCAGCCGATGACGAGAAGATCTTGATCCAGGTGAAACTTGTTGGCGAAAAAGATGGCCGATTTCTCCAAGAAAGGGAGGTCACCTGTAATGACAGATATATATATATTAGTTGGATGCCCGATTTTAACGTCTCCCTTCACGGAGCAAGTGTGCAATATTTCACAGCCACATAATGTAGCCAGGGTGCAATATTTTACAATTATTTTACGGAGCCCGGGTGCAATATTTTACAATTATTTCACGGAGCCAGGGTTCCTCTTGTTACAACTTCTTAAAATTCCAGGATGCATAGTTGTCCCTCTTTTTTTAAAAGGATCCAGCATGCCTTATGTTACAACTGGCTGACCGGCCCAGGCTGCCACATTGTTAACCCACATCATAAACATTAACCGATACAAAAACTTAAATAAACCAACTTTTTAGGTGTGTTTGCTGTTGTTGTTGTTGTTTTCCAAAGGGAAGTTGTTCCTAAATTTCTATAAGCAAAAAGTTCTGTCTGTTTTTAAACATCAAATATGAACCAGATTTGGACAGGTCCCCAATTTTACCCTACCTCACCCATATAAAACGCCATAGTCTAGAGAAATGACATGAGCGTTTCACGTATTTCTAATGAATGACATGAGCGTTTCACGTATTTCTAATAAATGACATGAGCGTTTCACGTATTTCTAATGAATGACATGAGCGTTTCACGTATTTCTAATAAATGACATGAGCATTTCACGTATTTCTAATAAATGACATGAGCGTTTCACTTATTTCTATTAAATGACATGAGCATTTCACGTATTTCTAATAAATGACATGAGCATTTCACGTATTTCTAATAAATGACATGAGCATTCACTTACTTCTAATTTAAAAAGATAAAGTTTTAATTAGTAATTGCAAAAAAAACAACTTAAATTGAATTCTAAAACCTACTCATGGGCAAGAAGAAGGCATTTCAATTTCAAATAAATATTACATAACGCATAGTGTCGCTTTTATGATTTCGCTAACCTTAAAAATAATATCTTCTATACGAGTCACAGATCACGTATTGTAACTTTAACGTGGACAAAGACCATAAAAAAATATAATCTACTTACTTTATTTAAAAAGCAATTCCGAAATGCAGAAATTATAATTTCACTTTTTTTTTAAAAGCACAATGACGTATAAAGCCTATTTTAAATATTTCTGGTCCACGGTACAATGGACATGCGGCTCAAGACGATGCTTGTACAGACCTGTGGTAAGAATACATATGCCCCTGACGAATCTGCGGGCTGCACACCGGAAACCTTTACCAAACCATTCTTTGTATCTCGTCAACGACACGTTGGCCACATCGTCAGAGTCACCTAAGTCAAATAAAGATAAGTTTAATCTATAACAGAACATGTACTTATTTCCCAATAAAAACTTTCAAAGTTTAAAAATAAATGAATGAAAATCTGATTTATAATTCTTTTTACTGGCCAGAACGCAGATTTACCAACTACAACTAAATAATTGTCTTCTTTGGATGAAGGAATGCTTAGCTTCATAATTATTATTTTTTATGACAAGGCATAACTTGCGAGTGGTGTCTTAGAAGATATGATGTTACTGTGTCTAAAAATAGAATTATATTCTTTGGCTCAAATTGCCATTTTGTTATCTCCTTTTTTGTGCCATACGATTTGTCCAAAAGTGGCTGCGTCGGTTAATTAGCGGTCAATTGAAGTACCGGCCACTAGGACTTCAAACTGGCATAGTCCTGGACATTGGTTAAAGTGTTGCGGGGTAACGGACGGTTCCTATTAAGTCATATAAAGTGTTATTTCATGTTAAGTGTAACGGACAGTCCATAATTTATTAAGTGACGTTTGAAGTGTAACGGACAGTCCTTACCGTATTCAGTCATGTTAAGTGTAACTTACAGTCCATATGTCGGCATATCAGCTGTAAAGTACAGTCTATATTTAGCATCTTTGTTTACCTGAGTACGAGCCAGGTATGCCAAGGTGAGGGTTGAAGTTGAGCGAGGCGAAAAACGTCTCGTCATGGTAATCTGTGCGCCTGGTCAAATGCAGAAAGTCCATGGCCGTCTGAGTGTGAAGGATGTAGTCAACAAAATGTCTGGAACAAAACAAAGATATACTTTGAATGGGAGTCATCAAGCCCTGCACTGAGCAAGACAAAAAAAATATTTCATTGTAGATTTTTAATATAAAGTATAAATAACTATTTAAGACTAATTTTACATTTTAAAGAAAAATTAAATATTGTTGATTGAAGAACTCACTAATTTTAGCAGATAGAAAGTATAGACAAAAGGTCCAACAAGGCTACCGTCAACCTAAACAAAGGTCGAACAAGGCACCTATCAATCTACACAAAGGTCCGACAAGGCACCAATCAATCTAAACAAAGGTCCAACAAGGCACCTATCAATCTAAACAAAGGTCCAACAAGGCACCTATCAACCTAAACAAAGGCCCAACAAGGCATCAATCAATCTAAACAAAGGTCCAAAAAGGCACCCATCAATCCATCCGTTAACTGTTAATTATCTTTCCATCCCTCAATTTTTACATAATCTAACTTATCCTTGTATCCATACAATCCAACCTTCCACCAATTCAGAAAACTAACGCATTATGTCAATGTATATATTAGTGACACTCTCTCATAAAAAATTCATAGCGCTGTATTCATCGATAGCAAACGCCAAAGATCCACGCATCCATCCATCATACATCCATCATATCCAATGACTCATCCACCGACCACCATTCTTAGATCAAGTCCATCCATCCATTCTCTCCCCCTCATTTCCTCATCTGCCACTCTCTCTGGCCAATTGTTTCCAAATATACATGTTCGGTTCAATAAAAGTGTCGACGCTCGTTTCAAATAAGATGAGATAATATGAGATAAGATGCTTTTATTGTTCCAAATAATGGACCTTTTTAAAAAATATAATATTTCACATATTGCTTTCAGTCCCGAAAGTCTTTGAGTTTTTGTTGTTTCCCAAAATTGGTCCGCAGCAAAGAGATAGGTGAATCACTGTGTGGTCGGAAAATCTGTCATGCGACCCGCCAGCACCCACTTTGCGGCCAAAGAAGAAACTAAATATTCTTTATTATTATTATTTTATTAGTAGCTTCCCCACTCCCCTTCCCCCCCCCCCCCAATCCTATTTTCTTTGGGCCCGCACAAGTTTTCCATGACGTATTAGGCACGCCTCATATTTTGAGTTGTACAGGCCTGTTCTTGAGTTTACGTTGGGTTTGAAACATAGTCTGGGTTTTTTGTTAGAAGAAAGTTCCAGGCATTTATGGATAATCATAATTCTGTAGTTGACTGGTCTTGGTGTGTTGCTATGATCCCACCGTCGCACAAGATGGCGGATAAGATGGCGGATCCTTTGAATACAGGACGGCGGATGTGAATTTGGTTGAAGCCTACTGCGTCCAATACTTTTCATTTAACCACTATAATTCACGATAGTACACAAGATCATAGGTTCAAAAGCACATTTTTTACACATTGACCACTACTTGATTTCAAAGAAATAAAACACATCCTCAAAACTATTGCATAATCTGAAAAAATAAGATGCAGTCGACGCCCGGAGGTAATTTTGATTGGCACATTGTAAGACTTCTGTGAACAAATACTGAGCACCTGATTAAATTCTAATTGTGATGGTTTTCTTGATATTTGAGAGAAACTATCCCAACTGCTTATTTGCACATGAATTATCCTTGTTACCTCTCTCAATTTGCTGCTACGTGTGATACATATGGTCTGCTTTGAAATGTGATCCTTACTTACGGGCTGCGATTTGTAATATCTGCTATATTCAGTAACTGTTTATGGGCTGCTACATATACAGTAGCTATATCTGGGCTGCGATATGTAATAGTCATGGGTAGATTTACGAAATATCTGCTAATGGGCTGATGTATGAGGTGCGTACTAAAGGACTTCTGTACTATTGTTCTTGAATATGATCTGCCTGGCCGTGCACTGTTAAGTTTCACCGTTTTATATATACATAATCAGATTTTAACATTACCTATTGGCCGCTATGTGGACAGGTCCTTTAACTGGATGTGGTGGTTTCATGTTTCCCCACCGATTGGTTTTAACACTTTAGTAATAAAACATGGTAAAGCACATATTGATCATCGTAAATCCTTCAAATAAATAACAAGATTAAAAACACACTGGTAATCATTAATCTATAAAAAAAAATAGATATGACTGTTAAACACAAATTTGACTCCATTGAACCATAAAATCAACATTAGTCTCTGTATACACATAAGTCATAAAGCCATTAACACCGCCATGTCGAAACAAGCCTATAGGCTTGCAAAGCCCATTGGCGTACCTAGGTGTTCGAAGAGGTGTACATAATGGGGTAATGGCTAAAAAAAAAGATTATCCACCCCCCCCCCCTGATCTACACAAACATCTCTCACCTTTTCAAAGTGCTGTGTATGACGATAGCTCCCTTGAATGACTTCAAAATCCTCACCAGCTCCAGGTTTGACTTCAACGGAAACTCCTGGCCCGTCAGGTTGATGAAATATTTCCATTTCCGGTGGACGCCAGAGCTCAACCATGCAAATCAACTCCGGCTCCAGAACGCTGAATTCCCCCCCAGATGACGTCAACTCTGTCATGGGTAAGAAACACATTCCCTTAACAGACGGCGATCCTCGTCATGGCGAAATACAATTGCGTATTTCTAATTTGTCCCCGTCGAGCAAGGTCGCGCAGTTAGCACTGCTCACTCTGTACGATGACACTAGTTAACGTAGATCCATGTTCAAGTTTTGACCGCCGGCGTTTTCGTGAACGGCGTTTGGTTCTTCACGAGCGGATGATTCCCTCTCACACTCCCGGTTGACGTGGAGGACGACAGAGCGTCCGTTTCTCAGCGAGTGTTTAAGGTTTATGTGTGCGGTGATGAAAAAGAGGACTCCCGCGGTGGTCACCAGCGCTACGAGGCAACAAATCTCATGGCCGGTGAACCGCTTTACTAGCAGTCCTTGGTGTGGACAGTGCGATAACGTGGTCCTCGTGTGCATGTTGACACAATGGGTGTGATTTACCTTTTGAAAAGAACACATACAAAATACACAAAAAACAGCACAAAAAACACATTATCTTAGGTCTACGGTATCAACCCATTTGTCAGAGCAAAGTGTAAAAATGGGATTGTTCCATTGAAGTTTTTAATTTATTTTTATAGAATAAGGGAGAGAGAAAAATGAGGTGTGGGGGAGACAGAAGTCAAACACTTTTTCCTAACCCGGCGATTCTCAAAGAGATGATTTTGGACTGATTGGGGGATGAAAAGAATAAAGACTAACATGTCTGCTAGTCGGGTCAGAAAACAAGAGACGTCTTCATATTTAATAGTTTTAAAAAATGTTGGCTCACATTCAAAGTGAAAGGTATGAACGGTTAGATGTCGGGTGTAGGGCAGTGGTGTACCTTGACTTACAGCTGCCTGGGGTCTAGTCCCAAAAGTGCGCACCGCTCCCCCCCCCCGCCCCTAACTCACAATACACAATGGATAGTAATGCTAGGCCTAAATATAAACCCCAAAGGACCAACCGGGGATGTCGTTCTATTTGCACCCTCCTAGCTACGCTACTTGGGGTGGTTACTCCCTAGGGGCCCCCCCACAGATCTTAATCTGGCACTGAGTATTATTATAATTATGTGGTATTAAATAAGCATGAAAATAAACATGATAATGTCCTGGAAGTATACGTAAACCCGCCAAGATCTGGCTGTTAAACAGATGAGAGCGCTGTTTGATTTTTTGAGGGAAAATTGTAAAAAAAAATATTATAAGAGCATTCACATGCAGTGGCGTAGCGAGCTTAACTCGCGCCCGGGGCACAGTACCTTTTTAGCGCCCCCTCCCTATTCGAAAACCATACAATATTATATGTAAATGATATCATTTGGCGCCCCTTTGTGAGTAGCGCCCGGGGCATGATGCCCCCCTTGCCCCCCACCGCTCGCTACGCCACTGATCACATGGTAGTATTTATTCCACATTTCTTATTTGCAATACTGGTGTATGTTAAATGTTTATGTACTCACCTCGAGTAGCTATTACACTGTATAGAAAAGAACACGAACGTATTTTTTCATAATTATATTGATAAAATTAAATAATAGGAAGTATAATTTTATTTTTAATATTTGATAATCCGTTGATATAATGACTGAAAAAGTTAAAAACTAGAATCTAGAAATCTAAAATAGTTTTTTTTTTTTAAATTAAAAATTTAAGTCACAGAGTCTTAAAAAGATATATTAATATATCTTTTTTTTTTTTTTTAGATCCGAGGGGCAAACAGGTGTGTGGGGGGGGGGATAGTGCATTTATAAACGCTAATCATAAGGCATAATGGCAACCAGCGACAAACGCCCTACATAAACTCAATTAACCCAGTTTTGGCGCCCTGGGTGTAAACCTTTGGTCCCATCTTAATTTTCGCCCCTGGGTTCCATAAAGACAAATATAACCCACCTATTTTTACAATATGAAAGGGAAATAATATTTAGTCAGTTAAGAAAATCATCCTACGATTGACATCTACTGGTTTCAATGTTTAGATACAAAGGTGCCAGTAATGACACTTATATTATTATTATTATAAGAAGTTTTTTTAAAGCGTAGTACCCCAACCTAGGGCTGGGCTCACCACGCTGTACATACAATTTAACAAACATAATCATGAACTTAAAAATTAACATACATTAATTAAATAAAACAAAACAAATGTGTATTTGCACAATCGTTCCATAACTTTTTAAATGTCAAGCAATGGACGGCACCCAGCAGTATCGTCTATCGGTCAGACGGGGGAATCAGTCAGGATAGTAGAGTTTTAAGAGATGCGTTTTGAGTGCAGTTCTGAAGGCTAACAATATGCTGCATGATAGAATTAAAATCTTACGCACTGTTCAGTCATTCCTAAACAATTTATTTATATAATTACAAGCATGTGGCACCTTTGGTGAAACTTTTTTGGGAGTGGAAATAAAAGGAGAGGGAACGAGAGAGGTGTCTACCCATCCTCAGAACATTATTGAGATATTTTAAAATCCAGTAATGCCTTTCGTCGAATAGCTGACTTGAATTTTGCATCAATAGAGAAACAGAAAAGTTGTATCAATAGAGAAACAGAAAGTTGTATCAATAGAGAAACAGAAAATTTGTATCAATAGAGAAACAGAAAAGTTGCATCAATAGAGAAACATAAAAGTTGCATCAATAGAGAAACAAAAAAGTTTTATCAATAGAGAAACAGAAATATTGCTCGGAAATGTATGTGAATCTAAACCTGTTTTTGTTTACAAAATATTATTTGAATCCATTTTAATTGTTACTTAATAGTTAGTAATCTTGATGTATGCTTTTTATTGAAACTTCTTATTTCTTGTAGCTACTTCATTAAGATAAGATGAGCTAAGATAAGATAAGATTCTTTTATTGGTCCAAGTAAATGGACGTGTTTTTTTAAAATTGCATTGTACATATACATTTTTGGCACATACATAAATACATAGCTTGATAAAGTCAACATTTTCCAAATAAAACAGTTTAAACAAAAGTCTTCTAAATTAAATTTTGTCTGTAGGCTTTAAAAAAAAAAAGCCAATCAGTGGACTTCATTAATAAATGCATATTTCAATAATGGAGTCCCAACAAAGTAGCAGTAAGCCGTGCCGGAGTGTGACGTCACAAAAGTGTTCTGACGTCATAATACACATTGAACGGAAATAAGACAAAACTCTAATAATTAGGCTACTTTTTTCTTTTAGAAATATTACCAAATGTAGATTGGGTCTATAGAACCTATATGTCTATTTAAAACGGGTCATTTGTCTTTACCGTTGGCAGTAATTATATTAAGAAGATAAATGACACATCAATCAAGTAGTGGCGTAGGAACACACTTTTTCTTGAATTTAGCGGAGGCATTTTAGGTCATCTGCATAGCTTTTTGATGAGAAAAAAGGAGGGTTGGCGAAAATTTTGACAAGCCCCCCGTGGCACCAACCTCAGCTACGCCTCTGGAATAAGCATGTGGCACCTTTGTTGAAACTCGCTCACCTATTTTATTTTCAAAATCTGTAGATTTAAAACATAGACAATTTTGCAAAAATAATAATTTTGGTTGGATACGTACAAAAAGTAATAGAGGGCATTGCTTTGAAAATCGTAAACCTAGTTCCTATTTGATACTATTCTAGAGTTGTTTCATTGTTAGATTAATGCTTGCGAATCGGTAGGGTATATGTATTTTTTGATACTGAAATTAAAAAGAGAAAATCATTTAAGAAATTAATAAAGGTCCCTGTGTGCATTTAAAATTTCTTCAAACTTTCTGTCATCCAGTTAACTATGTCACAAAAGTTACACATGTCAAGAAAATGTGATTTTAAAAATTATTGATGAAACATGCACCATTAGTGTGCGAGCATGACATTGCACCATTAGTACGCGAGCATGGCAATGCACCATTAGTATGCGAGCACAGCCGTGCACCATTGGTGCAAAAAAAAAAGGGGGGCGGTGAGCGTTGCAAGTGTACCGAGAGTTCAGAAAATATTTGAAATGACATAAATAAAATTGACGAGCAGGGTGGAGATGACATTAAATGTATACATCGGATACAAACTTTACTCTTCTCGATATTAGATTATTGGTTTTGAAACCGATTTATTTATATTTTTGTTTCCATTGTTTAAGAGAGATATATATATATATATTTTTGTTATCGCTGGAAACATGTATTGTTAGTTCTTTTATAAGACACATAGCAAATCATTTGTTCTATTTTTAAGACACATGTCACGTTCATTCTATTTTAAGTCACAAGAGGTTACGTTGATTCTATTTTAAGTCATTGTCACGTGACAGGCCTGACCCGATTCTTCACGAATTTCAGGTCGGAGTAGTAGGACGCATTGAAAACTTTGGTACACATGTACTCATCTCTCGTGTGATTGGCCAGTTTCTCCTCCAGACAGCCAATCACGAGCCTGTCTTCGTTCAGTAGGAACTTGTTCGCAAACAGGTGTCGTGCTTGTCCTAGCCGGGGAAGGTCTCCTGGTGGTTAGAAATGTCTAATTTTAACCCCCCAAAATCACTTTATAAATATGGCGGAAAAACTTCACCTGATAAAAAATATGGAATGCGACATAACGTGAACATAACGTGACGTGAAGTGAGCATGACGTGACATGAAGTGAATATAGCGTGACATGAAGTGACATGAAGTGAGCAAAGCGTGACGTGAAGTGAGCAAAGCGTGACATGAAGTGACATGAAGTGAGCAAAGCGTGACATGAAGTGAGCATAGCGTGACGTGAAGTGAGAATGTCGTGACGTGAAGTGAGAATGTCGTGACGTGAAGTGAGCATAGCGTGACATGAAGTGAGCAAAGCGTGACATGAATTGAGCATAGCGTGACATGAAGTGAGCATAGCGTGACATGAAGTGAGCATAGCGTGACATGAAGTGAGCATGGTGTGACATGAAGTGAGCATGGTGTGACATGAAGTGAGCATAGCGTGACATAAAGTGAGCATAGTGTGACATAAAGTGAGCTTAGCGTGACGTGAAGTGAGCATAGCGTGACGTGAAGTGAGCATGGTGTGACATGAAGTGAGCATAGCGTGACATAAAGTGAGCATAGTGTGACATAAAGTGAGCATAGCGTGACGTGAAGTGAGCATGGTGTGACATGAAGTTAGCATAGCGTGACATGTAGTGAGCATGGCGTGACATAAAGTGACCATAGCGTGACGTGAAGTGAGCATGGTGTGACATGAAGTGAGCATAGCGTGACATGTAGTGAGCATGGCGTGACATAAAGTGAGCATAGCGTGACGTGAAGTGAGCATGGCGTGACATGAAGTGAGCATAACGTGACGTGAAGTGAGCATAGCATAGCGTGACGTGAAGTGAGCATAGCGTGACATAAAGTGAGCATAGCGTGACGTGAAGTGAGCATAGCGTGACATAAAGTGAGCATAGCGTGACATGAAGTGAGCATAGCGTGACATGAAGTGAGCATGGTGTGACATGAAGTGAGCATGGTGTGACATGAAGTGAGCATAGCGTGACATAAAGTGAGCATAGTGTGACATAAAGTGAGCTTAGCGTGACGTGAAGTGAGCATAGCGTGACGTGAAGTGAGCATGGTGTGACATGAAGTGAGCATAGCGTGACATAAAGTGAGCATAGTGTGACATAAAGTGAGCATAGCGTGACGTGAAGTGAGCATGGTGTGACATGAAGTGAGCATAGCGTGACATGTAGTGAGCATGGCGTGACATAAAGTGACCATAGCGTGACGTGAAGTGAGCATGGTGTGACATGAAGTGAGCATAGCGTGACATGTAGTGAGCATGGCGTGACATAAAGTGAGCATAGCGTGACGTGAAGTGAGCATGGCGTGACATGAAGTGAGCATAACGTGACGTGAAGTGAGCATAGCATAGCGTGACGTGAAGTGAGCATAGCGTGACATAAAGTGAGCATAGCGTGACGTGAAGTGAGCATAGCGTGACATAAAGTGAGCATGGCGTGACATGAAGTGAGCATAGCGTGACGTGAAGTGAGCATAGCATAGCGTGACGTGAAGTGAGCATAGCGTGGCGTGAAGTGAGCATAGCGTGACATAAAGTGAGCATAGCGTGACGTGAAGTTAGCATAGCGTGACATGTAGTGAGCATAGCGTGATGTGAAGTGAGCATAGCGTGACTTGAAGTGAGCATAGCGTGACATGAAGTGAGCATCGCGTGACATGAAGTGAGCATAGCGTGAAGTGAGCATAGCATAGCGTGACGTGAAGTGAGCATAGCGTGACGTAAAGTGAGCATAGCGTGACGTGAAGTGAGCATAGCGTGACATGAAGTGAGCATAGCGTGACATGAAGTGAGCATAGCGTGAAGTGAAGTGAGCATAGCGTGACGTGAAGTGAGCAGAGCGTGACGTGAAGTGAGCATAGCATAGCGTGTCGTGAAGTGAGCATAGCGTGACGTGAAGTGAGCATAGCGTGACGTGAAGTGAGCATAGCGTGACGTGAAGTGAGCATAGCGTGACATGAAGTGAGCATAGCGTGACATGAAGTGAGCATAGCGTGAAGTGAAGTGAGCATAGCATAGTGTGACGTAAAGTGAGCATAGCGTGACGTGAAGTGAGCATCGCGTGACATGAAGTGAGCATAGCGTGAAGTGAGCATAGCATAGCGTGACGTGAAGTGAGCATAGCGTGACGTAAAGTGAGCATAGCGTGACGTGAAGTGAGCATAGCGTGACATGAAGTGAGCATAGCGTGACATGAAGTGAGCATAGCGTGAAGTGAAGTGAGCATAGCATAGTGTGACGTAAAGTGAGCATAGCGTGACGTGAAGTGAGCATAGCGTGACGTGAAGTGAGCAGAGCGTGACGTGAAGTGAGCATAGCATAGCGTGTCGTGAAGTGAGCATAGCGTGACGTGAAGTGAGCATAGCGTGACGTGAAGTGAGCATAGCGTGACATGAAGTGAGCATAGCGTGACGTGAAGTGAGCATAGCGTGACGTGAAGTGAGCATAGCGTGACGTGAAGTGAGCATAGCGTGACGTGAAGTGAGCATAGCGGGACATTTGAGGGTCAGGATTGTGAATTCAATTCAGTGATTCAGGTAGTCAAGAATGGGATCGTTGTTATTTTAGCCGCCATTCATTCTCACTGACATTGTTCTGACATTTCGTGGTTACTGCCGACATGGTGTAAGATAATGTGACTGTGAATTCCAGGGTCGGCGATATGAAGGAAGCCGACATAAATGTTGCTATCACAGAAATATGGAGGAAAAAATAAATGTTTGACTTCAAACAAACGCAGTGTTGTTACCGCTTTAGTCAGCGGGTCTCAACCCGTGGGTCGCTCCCCTTCGGAGGTCGAACGTCCCTTATTGAGAAGTAACCTAAGACCATCGGAAAACACATATTTATGAAGTAGCGACAAAACAACTTAGGAACTGTATTAAAGGGTTGCGGTGTTAAGCGGGTTGAGAACCGCTGACTTGCGTGATATGATTCAAAATGCGATGCTATCGAAATGGAAACGATCTTAGATGATAATATCACTTTTTAAACTTGACCTCGTTTCACTGACCTGAGGACAGCATGCACACCATCCGTTGAAATCGACCTGCGCATCTTGAACGCGTGTTCCATATTTTATAGCGCGTTAGAAAGGTGTTCTGCTCATCGGGGTCACCTGGTATAAGGAACGCAAATTAATGTGATCATCACAAATATTGGATTTAAAAATTTGATTAAAACATTTCGCTGTACAATAGTGACGTGAAATATTTTATCATTAAATGATTAGTGTAAACTATTTATTTTCAACCCTTGAATGTGTAGAAGTTAAGATAGTGTTGATAAAAACAAGTGGGTTAAAATGGAGAAGATTGTGTATGAGAGAGAAAGAAGGGGGGCGAGAAAAGGAGAGAGCGATAAAGAGAGAGTGGAAGAGAAATAAATAAATAGAAAAGGAGAGAGAAAGATAGAGAGAGAAAGAGAGAGAGAGAGAAAGAGAGAGAGAGAGAGAAAGAGAGACCAACAGTCGAATGGGAACGCCGAGAAAAAGGTATATAGAATGAAAGAGCAAACATTTGTATGTTCCGCCAGGTTCAACTGTGGGTTGTATTCTAGCAATTGAACCACTAACTTTTGTATGCTCACGTCAGGTTCAACTGTGGGTTGTATTCTAGCAACTGAACCACTAACGTTTGTATGTTCCCGTCAGGTTCAACTCTGGGTTGTATTCTAGCAATTGAACCACTAACTTTTTTATGCTCCCGTCAGGTTCAACTGTGGGTTGTATTCTAGCAATTGAACCACTAACTTTTGTATGTTCCCGTCAGGTTCAACTGTGGGTTGTATTCTAGCCATTTAACCCCTCACCCCTGTATGTTCCCGCCAGGTTCAGCTGTGGGTTGTGGTTGATGGTGGCAAAGAAAGTCTCATCGGGTATCTCTGTCTTCCTTGTCCACTGGAGGACAGCACGGGCCGTCTCGTTGTGGAGAACGTAGTCAACAAACGCTCTGAAATGACAGAATTGACCGTTCAAAAAAATTATGATTAATAATTTTTTATTTTTTAAATTATTTTTTATAATAACAAATTCTTGTGATCAAACGCAGTCATGGAATATTCTAGAAAATGTTGCTGGCTGTGTTTTTGGTTATGTTTTGTTAAAAACTAGGTTGCTGAAGATCTATCTTTTAGATCCATCTTGAAGATCTATCTTGGCTATACCTAGAGGGAGAATTTAATTTACTATAAGAAATTCCATATATTTTGTGAGGGTGTGTGGTAGGGGCGGGAGTTCATAACATGTAAAGCAGTTGATAATTCAGTATGTAATTTTTTTTCAATTTTTGAACAAAATAAATAATCCGAAAGATTGACAATTCGTTATTACAATTTTATAATTCATTATGACAGTCTTTATAACGAAGAATCTCAACAGAATGACATCAGCCATTGTTAATCAAATCTCAAATTCATCGCTAATTATAAAAGATAAAAAAGATTTTTTTTTTAAAACACCAATAAGATTTCCTGACTATGTTTATTTCAAAGCATAAGAAGCATCAAAACGTGCTGCTGACCGAACTGCTGTCGTGATGAATATCTACTCTTACAGTGAACTATCTCCCCCGCGGACGTACTTACAAGAAAAGTACCGTCAGAAACTAACAAGATAAATAAATTGGACATCACAACAAGTATAAAATTACAACGGCAGGGTTACAGTGGTTCTCAAACCTGCTGGCCGTAATGTGGACCGATCCCTTGACTGGACGAATGCCATAAGGTGGTCTAGTGTTTTTCCATCGACCTCTGTTAGCTCTGGCGGAAATAGGAAACAGAGAAATCACAGCTAGTAGCTATAGTACACGAGACATAGAAAACAGATATCACTATGGAAGCTAGAATACACGGGATATAGGTAACTGAGATATCAAAGCCGTAGCTAAGGTACATGGGACATAGGAAACAGAGATATCACACCAGTAGCTAGAGTACACGAGACATAGGAAACATATATCACAGATGGTAGCTAGAGTACACGGGAAACAGAGATATCACGGTAACTAGAGGAGTAGCTAGGATGCTTGGCGCCTGGGGACAAGATTCATTTTAAAGAGCCTCCCTTTCTTTTTTTTCAACTCTCAAACCCATCATTTTAATCAATAAAATGATATCAAAGTTTATTTTGGCACCCCTAACTAGTCTGGCACCTAGGGGCATCTGTCCCCCTAGCTACGCCTCTGGCTAGAGTAAATGAAAATTCACAAACACATTTTTAAGGCAAAATTTTAGTTTATAAATGATATAAATTATTTCGCTTTTCATTTATAACGAAAGATGTAATGATTTATTATAATATCATAAAATGATATCCCAGAAGATGCATCGTTTCCACCCAGGTTTAACCTCGATCTGTTCAGCCGACGGTCATACGTTCATAAAAATGTTGACGGATTCCATTGGCTAATTCAGCGTTTACTTATTAGACTCTTTATTATCACCATTGACTTAAAAGAAATGGTATGTTTTTAATTATTACTAATTTATTTAGAGTTTTGATATCGTAAGCACCATGAGTTGTTTGAAACAAAAATTTAAAAAAACATCAGTATTCAATAATAATTACGCTTTTATCATCCCCCTTATGTCGTTGGCTCCCTTGTACGCCTTCAGTATCCTGACCAGCTCCAGGTTCGTCTTGAGCGGGAACTCCTGGCCAGTCAGGTTGATGAAATATTTCCAGGTCTTGTACCTCCACAAGTCCCGCATACAGACGAGCTCCGTCTGTAGGACGCTGAATGTCCCCCACCGCACGTTCAAGCGTCTGGAGGACAGGAAAACGTTCGGCAGGCAGCGAGTTATATTTGACATCGCCTGGAAGTACTCGTTGGGGACCTTCCTGTCGACGTGAACGCAGTAAAAGTTCTGTGGCCTGTATATCGCTCTCAGCAGACGCTCGGCCATTTCCAAGTCAGTGTAGACCACGAGCGAGAACGCTATCGGAAATTCTTTCTCCTCTCGCGTCAGAGACGACATGATGTACCCACGTGACTTGTGAAAAACGTCACAGTTTTTCGTGATGTTCAAGTAAAAGTCGCTGCCGAGACTTGTGTGGGGAGTTTTTGCAATTTTGATGGCGGATTTTATGGAGCTCTTATCTCCTGAAAACAGCTTCGAGCACTTGGCTTCGTGGACCTTAAACATTTGACAATGTTCCATCAGTTGTTCCATCGTTCCCAGATCTGGGGAACATGACTCGCGAACTTTGTTTTCGCTTGACGTGCTCGTGTGTGCTATCTGACTGGAAACCTTGAACAGCCCCGTGATCTCCTCGGAGTACGGACGGCTGACTCCAAAGTGATGGATCAGCACGTTGCAGGCCAGGCCAAACACGATGACCGCGAAGGTGTAGGGCAGCTTGCCCTTGACAGAGTACCAGCACCTGGACGGCCTCTTATGGAGTCTCGTCAACATTGAGAAACTTGGAGACTTTATCATCCAGCCATTCAGACTAATCAATATTTTCTCGTGCAGATGAGAGGGCCTATGTGGAATAAAGTATATTTTAACATGATTTAGTTGGAGACACAATGTTATATATCTTAAGAATCCAATTTTATTTACAAATTGTTAGTTGGGCCATCAAATTGTTAACACATATCACAGGCTTTTAATTGTTATTTTTTAATATTATATATAAATTTCATTAGAAAAAAAAACCCAAGCGTGCGATATCAACGTAAGAAAACTCTGCTAACAATTGATTACTAGGAGAAGACAAAAGCAGTGAGCTATATTGATTTTGAAGGTGTTGTTTACGTGGCATATTGGAGTACTAGAAGGGAACAAGAGATAAACAAAGAAATGGTCAAGAGATGTCGCAAGTGAATTAAAAGGAGTTGGAGATACTGTGTGCTTGCTCCAGGGAAAGTTCAGTCTAGTGAGTTAGTGTAAAGCTAAGTGGACTGATAATTCTGTCGTTACAGCATTACCATCCTCGATTGGTCCTTTACCACCGTCCTTAATTTCATTAGCAACCTTATTAATTTAATTTGCCCGGTCAAGTACTTCATAAGCACCGTCATTTATTTCATTAGCACCATAATTTATTTCTCTACCTCTGTCGATTATTTCATAATCACCAATTATTAAACCATGAGCACAGCAAACCTGTATGCCAGAGTGCTACTTTGAGACTATTAAATAACATTGTTATCACATATATTAAAATATAGTGTACCCGAAAATAACTGTGGTAACGACATTTCTCGTCACCGTAGTTCATTTAGTTAACCCCACAGCGTATCTAAATATTCTTTCTGTGAATGAACTTTTAAATATGAACTTTTATACACAAATGTTTCCTACATTACCCCAGTGCTCAGCAGCCGAGACAAACATAGCCCCGTGACCTGTGCCGCCTAAATCTCGCGCGTTTGTTTTCATCTCGTCCTGGACGACATCACGTGGTCAATGGTGGCCACACGTGTTATGTCATCTTACTTTTTCTTGCCACCTGTTCTAAGAAAAAATGTAATTGCTTGGGTTTATGGCTCGACAAAACAATCATATTGTAAACAATGACATTCTAATAGTACAACTTTTTAAAGTTAAAACAATTTGTTCTGAAGAAAGCAGTAGTCACCTTGACCCCCGCCAGCATGGATGCAGGCAAAGATACTTTCAACGTGAAACGTTACCACGACAGACACTTGACAGACACTTGACAGACACTCGTGTCAATATATGTTTATTGTCATAAAACAAAACACAACATTCGAATTTCATACAGAAACACGATACATACAGTTCCTCATATATAATTAGCTCATCGTATTGTTTCATTACGTACCCAGCTTGCACACCCCGATTACACACACTGCTTACATAGATAACTTACATACACAGCTAACATATTCAGCTTACATACACTACTTACATCCCAGCTTACATACCCAGATTACACACACAGCTTACCTATCCTGATCTACAAATGCGGTGTAACAACATACACAGCAAAAATCCATCAAGGATATTTACTGCAGTTCGATCATTAATGGCCCTCTCTACAACACCCCCCATAAAAACGGTTAATGAGGCTTACGCCTAAATCTATAATGGAGCCTAACCACACCAACAATACGGCATGTGATACAAATTGAAGGAGTGCAAAGGAACAGATATCGAGCGTCCCCGGGCGAACTCTAATTACTTCTCCTGTCAGGTGGTGAAAACGAGGAGGGGATTCAGTTTGAGTTAGTGTCACCCTAACACGTGTCTACTATAGCACCACGTGTATACTACAGCACCACTTGTCTACTATAGCACTACAAGTCTACTATAGTACCACATGTCTACTACAGCACCACGTGTCTACTATAGCACCACATGTCTACTATAGCACCACGTGTTTACTATAGCACCACGTGTCTACTACAGCACCACGTGTCTATTATAGCGCAATTTTTTTTTGCAGTCAGCCGTGCAAGACAGTAAATGAATTGTACGACACATTTCAATTTAAGCATGGAAGCTAATATTTATTTAGCGTCAGGGTTTCTCAAACTGGGGAAGCGAGGGTGAGTGGGCTTTGAAAGGGTCATTTAGTAGAAATGTTGGTATTTTTACGATTGTTGCCACTGGTTGCTACGTCCCGTGGAGGAATCCAAGTTTCAGTAAAATTGATTTAGTTTCTGTATTCAAAGGTTCAAATCTTACAATCGTTGACGAATCGTTAATTGATATTAAATCAAGATGGTGATATTTCAAACGGCAATCAGTGTCAAGAACTGTTTACAGGAAATAGTGTTTGGTGGTGTCGTCTAGGGTATGATTCACCAGTTGGTGGTGTCGTCTAGGGTATGATTCACCAGTTGGTGGTGTCGTCTAGGGTACGATTCACAAGTTGGTGGTGTCGTCTAGGGTACGATTCACCAGTTGGTGGTGTCGTCTAGGGTATGATTCACCAGTTGGTGGTGTCGTCTAGGGTACGATTCACCAGTTGGTGGTGTCGTCTAGGGTACGATCGTAAAGTCTAAATGATCACAACACCAACCATCCTTAAACTTATGATATTTCACAATTACCGGAAACCACACGACTCAGAAACCATGTCCTGAGAACTTAGCATAGAAATATATTGTCGTTTTTTTTTCCTTCATCGACGACGGCTCTGCCAATACACAACACACACGCTTAACCTGCTATAAGCTTCCCCCCCCCCCCACACACACACAAACACAAAACTTCCCTAGCAAATAACAAGTAAACTTCACAAAAGTTTTATACCAGGGGCGTTTCCTACCGTCATTATAGCAGAGCGTATCCGGAAATGAACGAACACAAAGACAGAAGCAAGTACACCACACAGGGTTGACTATAAACTCATGCGCCTCTTAGGGTCAGCGTGTTATGGGATCCCTATCTTTGGTTACACCCAACGGTACATGTCATTTTATTTTTAAATCAATGATTCTCAAACATTTTTTTTACACCTGTAAATTTTTTTTTTCTTAAACGACATTTGTAAGCTTAGAATCTCTTTGGACTAACCACTGTCGCACAAGAATTGAACGATACGGCTGTTATAACAAACATGCATCAGGTACAACTATAGCACACTAAGATCACAGAGTTGTTACAGTTGTATATTCAATTTCAATGTCCCATTTTTTGATTGTGTAAGACAGAGGTTCCCAAAATATTTTCTATTTCCACAACCCTTACGTAAGTCTCGTAAAATAGTAAAAAAATAATTGTAAAGTTCATGTTTTGAAATGAAATTCCGTCATTTCTCATTTTCTTTTTATTCAAATGGGGACACCGTACTAAAATGGTCCTTTAGTGGGGTTAAACCATTAAAATATGTTTGAGCACCACTGATTGTTTTTTTTTAGGAACCTACCAAACAAAGGGACTCAATCCTCTGACACGTTGAATGGAATGTATCAGGTCAAGTTCAATTGGTAAAAATGTGGGGAAAACGGGGAAGGGGGGGGGGGGTGGGGTTCAAACATAAAAGTAGACCCTATAACTATCTGATAAAATCACCTGTGTTGGGCCGGGACTCTTAAGTTATAAATATCCAGTAAACGATATTATGAATGGTAGCTTAAAATTACAGTAGGACCAGTGGTGTAGGACCAGTGAAGTAGGACCAGTGGAGTAGGACCAATGGTGTAAGAAGGTAGGTGCCGAGGCGGTTGCTCATCCCAGAAGGCGCATTTTTCGTATATTAAGGGGCGCGCATTTTTTGGAATGCTGTAGTTTTTTTTATATTTTTTTTTTTTTAATTTTTTTTATTTATGAAGGGGGCGACAACAAGTCCCCACCACCCAAAAGGGGATGACATATTATCTGTACAGTTAAATTGATTAGTAATGATCATAAAAAGATACACTATTTAAATACTGAATATTTAGAAAGATTTGGACAACCCCCCCCCCTCCTCTCCCCCCTGATCTACATGAACACCAGGTTAACCCTTTCAAAGGTTTGATACCACGAACCATCAATCAAAGTAGCCTGACAGCAGAATGCGACACGCTTTTATCTCGGCGTCAGGTCGCACGATCAAATTAGCTTCAAATTTCGCGACAACTTTGTGTATGAACGCACTATTTTGTACGTGGTTTCTTTCTTTTGGAAAAAAATTAATTTGATCAAATAGTAATTTGAGAGTTGTGACAAGACTTCATACAAAAATCGCAGAAAATGCATGATCGAAAATTTCAAGGTGTGAACTGACGCTTAGCCAAAACGTCTGGAAGCGGCCCACATGCGTAACATTCCGAAACCAATTACAAACGGCCGGCATGCACTAGAACTCCGCTGTTGTGTAGTAATATTTGTTCTTTATAAGCGGTTTACTTTAAGAGAGTAACGGTAGACTGTTTACTTAGAAATAAGTTTGGTTTTTAAATAGGACAACATTACGAACTATAAATATTCTACAGGGGTGTCTATAAAACCTTAAGTTAATTAACAAATGTGTTTGACATTGGTGCATTATCTTTGCCTGTGTTTGTTTCATGTCACTGCGCATGTAACGGTCAAATGACCAAATCCTGCATAATGTACGAGGTGTTGTACCAAATATGTACACTATAATATGACCAGCAGGCCGTCGAGCAGGTGCTCTTATTCCCTCCCTCAAAGCACACACCTAAACCCGAAAATTCCCCTATCGGGACGCGAAGCGACACTATGGAGATATTCTCCTGCTGGGAAAGCCGCCACCCGCAACAGCACGCAATTGACCTAGCAATACGTGGGCCATCCAACCAGAGAGCACCCGGTCGGTTAGTAGTGTTGCCCTTTTTACAACACCAGAAATCGACTTTCTCACGGCGTCGGGATGGTGGTGCGTTAACGTCCAAATATCCCCCCCTGTACATCGTCGGACGACTTCAAATTGTGTCTCCACATTGGGTTTCTACTTTCTAAATTGTTCACGAAGACGCTGGGACTAATGGCTGCATAGGAATAGCCTCCTCGAATGGCTGCATAATAGAATCATGAGCATGGACTGCCCCTACCTGCCACATTCCTTATATCCGTCAGCGGTAACTTTCGGTGTTGTCCTACTATGCTGCACATACACGAGGTAGACACTGAGTTTCAACTAGGACAATTTTATATTTCATAAATTAGGGAAAAAAGGTCAACTTTCCGGTTTCGGGGAAATTGGTGGGGGGGGGGGGGGGCGCTCGTTACCTCTCTTTTTCTCTCTGGCCGTCGATATTTAGTGTTAAATGTCCATAGGTGTATTTTTAGGTTTAACTAAATTACACTTTTATAGAAATGTTAATTTCCTCTCCTTCAAACTCACTATTTTTAATGACAAATGATGGTAATTTATTGCTGAAAAGGTGTTTTTGGTGTGATGTAGTATGTGATGTAGTGTGTGATCTAATATGTAATGTAATACGTGATGTAGTGTGTGATGTAATATGTAATGTAATACGTGATGTAGTGTGTGATCTAATATGTAATGTAGTACGTGATGTAGTGTGTGATCTAATATGTAATGTAATACGTGATGTAGTGTGTGATCTAATATGTAATGTAATACGTGATGTAGTGTGTGATCTAATATGTAATGTAATACGTGATGTAGTGTGTGATCTAATATGTAATGTAATACGTGATGTAGTGTGTGATCTAATATGTAATGTAATATGTGATGTAGTGTGTGATCTAATATGTAATGTAATACGTGATGTAGTGTGTGATCTAATATGTAATGTAATACGTGATGTAGTGTGTGATCTAATATGTAATGTAATACGTGATGTAGTGTGTGATGTAGTAAGTGATGTAGTACGTGATGTTGTATGATAGTATGCCGTGTCATTTATGGCGCAACCTTGATTAAACTCCACCCTGGACAAGCCCCCAAAATTGCGCCTCGTCAACAAAAATACATTTAATATAATATTGGTTAGAAACGATTAAACTGTCCCCGGGGGCGGTCGCCCACTATAACCAGTCGGGTACTCTTCTGGTATGTCTACTAGTGTCACGAAAGCAGCCTATGGGTCGGTTCAAACTATCAAATTTCGCGTCAAATTGTTGTATGAACGCACTATTTTGTGCGTGGTTTCTTTTTTGGGGAATTTGATCAAATAGTGATTTGAAAGTTGTGACAAGGCTTCGTGCACGAATTGCATCAAACGCGTGAAGGAAAATTTGGTCGTGTGAACCTACCCTTAATGCCATTATTTACATAATTTGCTTGGGGTAAACATTCTACGACTTTAGTCCCAAGACAAAACCACTTCGGACAAATGTCCCCTTACTTTGTCCCCTTAAAATTGTCTTCATCTTTAGAGACATCCTTTCTATTTAAATATTTAATTTCATGGGACGTGCCAAGAGATTTTGTTTGGTCAGTTTCAACGAATTATTTAGAATCATATGTGTCCAAGTGAACTTCCAACGTCTGAACACAGTCATAACACAGTTGAAACACATTCTACACATGCATTCAAAATACCAAGACGCCAATCAAAATAACAAAACTAATATACATTTTAAAAATTTCTCATTTTTTATTGTTTCAGTAGAGGCCCAAAAGAATCCCTTCAAAGCCCCCACTGGAGGTCGTGGCCAATGGGGCTTACAATCAGCGATCTAGTAGCCTAATTATACCAGGCTGTTATATTTCAAACTACAATTTTCTTATGTATTGTTTTTTTTTTAATTCCAAGTAAGTCATGTACATATATAGATACACGTATTGACTTTTTAATTGTTTTTATTAGAAACGAGCCCCTTGTTATAAATTGTTAGAACCATTGGTCATAAATAGTTAGGGATGGATTTGAAACTAGAGTTTTCGAACTGAAAGGGATAAAACTTCAAACTAATATATATATATATATATATATATATATATATATATATATATATATATATATATATATAGAGAGAGAGAGAGAGAGAGAGAGAGAGAGAGAGAGAGTCTACTCAAAGTTTGTTTTCTTACTGGCAGTTACAAACCACTATTGTTTAAAAAGCATATTATTATTTGGCTGCACCTATTGGTACCCGGGTACCAGAATTGAGAGGTTGGGATTAAAACACGATTTAAAATATTATTGTTGGGTTACCACAAATGACATCCGAATAGCATTGAGTCTAATTGAACCCTGGTGCGAATGGCGGCGCTGCGTGTCTGGGTCCATTTTGACTAATGCTATTCGGATGTCATTTGTAGTAGTTTAATTTAGTTAAAATGAAGAAATAAGTTTAAAAACGTATAGTCCATTCAATTATCTTTCATTTGATACCTCATTTGGTCTTACAAACCCAACAATAATATTTGTAATCATTTTTTAATCCCAACCTCTCAATTCTGGTACTCGGGTACCAATAGCCACTTCGTTATTATTTAGTTATCTATAATTAAGGCTAAACAATAGGGAAAATGAAGCAACTAGTACATGTGACCAAGCTCTCAGCCAACCTTGAAGACATATTTATTTATTGATTGGCGGTAAGAATTACGTCATTATAACAAAAACGAACTATTGTTTAGTTTAACTCAGGCCATAATATATTTTAATTGAATTAATTTTAACCTTGGATCCCGGAATGAGAGCGACTTTTGTTCCTTTTTCCAGGAACGAGGAAAAAAAACCCTTAAAGGGAGTTAATACAAAACTAATTTCGTTTGCGTTGAGATTTAGAGTTACAGTTTCGAAGATTCGGTGACTTTACATTGTGGTCTTCACTAAACTAAGAGATGTATTCTTTCCTTACATAAAGTCTTAAAGCTTGTATAACTTTATAAACAATTTGAGAAAGATTTATAATGGGGATAACATATACTAATATATTTACATTTTTACTTATTGAAACATAATTGCCTTAGATACAGTGGCGTAGGAAAGGGGGGTTGCGGAAGAGGCGGCAACAACCTTGACCCACCCTTTGCGGCACTAACCCTGACAACTCTACTTCATAGAGATTGCATATATTTATTTATGAGCAATTAACTCAAGCGAGTTCGATAAAACAATAGAAATGTTACCCTTGTAATTAAATGGCGTGGAGCAGTGCTTCCCAAACTTCGTCAGACCGTTGGACACACATCCCACTACGTCAGAGACCGGTGCCATATTGATCAATTATTCTATGTGACCCCATCGATACTCTATTACTCTTCCATGCTTGCTATTATAGGTTTTTTTTTTTAAATTGATAACTTTTTAATTAAACAAAATAATTGCCGTTTTGTTGTTTTTTTTTAAATTCATTACATTAGTCTCAGTTATTACATTAAAAACTAAGAACATTTAAAAATGGATATGCATCATGAGTTCTGCACAAGACAATCTCAGTTTTTAAAAGTAGCTTTGAAACGAGTATTAAGCATGCAAAAAAAAAAAAAAAAAAGAATTTGGCCAGTTTTTTGGGCTTATGTTGTTGGAACTGGTTGTGTAATTCTCTGCGGTGCCGTTCAGCAGACCACAAGTACCTGTGTATATCACTTTTGCAGTACATTATTTGCCCGGACTACTAATTATATACATCACTGACTGAAATGTAAATATTATTGTAACGCTAACCATCTGTAAAAATTTTACCGTGTCCAAGTAAGACGGGGCTCAAAAGCATTACGAGATTAAACAATGGCAATGTTTCTAAATTGAGTCATAAATTAGGAGGAATGTGTACATTCTGATCAACACGCCATCTATATCAGTGTTTCTCAAACTGTTTCCGCGAGCCTTACCGTTGCCGTCAGAGCGGCATGAATATTTATGGCCAAGTAAAAAGAAGAAAAAGAAATAGTCAAAACATCTGGCAATGGTCCCAGGTGCAGTGAGAGACATGTCCACCAGTCAACCAAACTTAAAAGTTTGAGAAACACTGGTCCATACATGAGTCCAGCTTTCATAAACTTTAAGGCATTAAATTGTAACTCACCATAAAAATGCTTCATCTCATCATTTACGTATTTTTCCAATTCATTTGAAAGGAAATCTCTTTACTTATTTTTAAGTATTTACTTCATATAATTAGTGACGAGAACGGTGTGGCTGATTTAATAGTTAGAAGATTCAATTGTCTATTCAGTGTCTCTAGCAGTCTATGTCATTCACCAAATGCCATCTTCAAGGTGGGACAAAGCTAACTTGGTTGAAAATCACCCCTTCTTCCCTGGCGGAGACAGATCTGAAGGAGGCAGTGTTGGCAAAGGTCTAAATGATACACTGTTGGTAAAGGTCTGGGTGATACACTGTTGGCAAAGGTCTGAATGATACACTGTTGGCAAAGGTCTAAATGATACACTGTTGGTAAAGGTCTGGGTGATACACTGTTGGCAAAGGTCTGGGTGATACACTGTTGGCAAAGGTCTGGGTGATACACTGTTGGCAAAGGTCTGGGTGATACACTGTTGGCAAAGGTCTGGGTGATACACTGTTGGTAAAGGTCTGGGTGATACACTGTTGGCAAAGGTCCGAATGATACACTGTTGGCAAAGGTCTGGGTCTGACTGACCGATAACCAATAAAGATCAATGAAACTGAGCGGAAAATTTGCCACGGTGTCAGCCAATCAGTTAGGAGTAATCGATATGTGACGTCTACCGTGTTCGATCATCGATTGTTTCTAGTTAGTTGCGACATCTTGAAAGTTTTGTGGTGAAACAAGCTTTATGCCGACCCCATTAACTGCTTAAATCCCGTGCCATCAAGTCTGATTCCCAACAGTGTTAACTATATTTCAAAATTGTAAACACTTCGACACCTTTTGAGAGGAAGTAAGTGTCTGTTTTTATTTTATGTTAGATCCTTGTAACATTTCTCTGTTTCTATTTATTTATTTATTATTTTCTCAGGCCTACAGTTTTTACTGGGGACATATCAACGATATTTAGGTCTTTGATTTGACAATACTTGTCCCATCAAAACTTAAGTCTTTGATTAGACAATACCTGTCCCACGAATTGCGATATGACCTCGATCGTGTTTCGTCATCGTTTATTTTTAGTTAATTGCGTCATCTGGAAAGTTTTGTGGTGCAACAGCTTTCAGTAGATCTTATAAATTGCTTTAATCCCGTGCCATCAAGTCTGATGCCCAACGGTGTTAACCATATTTCACAATCGTGAGCACATTGACACCTTTTGAGAGGAAGTAAGTGTCTGTTTTTTTTTTTTATATTGTATCATTTCTCTGTTTCTATTTGTTTATTATTAATTTGTCAGGTCTACAGTTTTTAATGGGGAGATATGAATACTTTTAGGTCATCATTCAGTCTATGATTCGACAAGACTTGTCCCATCTAAACTAAAGTCTATGATTCGACAAGACTTGTCCCATCTAAACTAAAGTCTTTGATTCGACCAGACTTATCCTACAAATCCCTTATATTTTCTTTGAAATTTACTCCAATTCATATTTCAATAAAATGCTGTACGATGGAAGCTGACTACTATAAATAGTTCATGAGTAAAAATTTAATTGCCGAGGCCGCCATCTTGTTTCCGTTTTCTGGAATCTTCTAGAACAATGCGCCGGTTATACCACTGTGTATAGGAAGTAATATAAACATTTGGTCTACAAAAACTAATTATGGCTAATTAAGATAGATCGTACCTCATTTCATTAGGTTAGGTTTAGGGATAGATTTAGGGTTCAGGTTAGGTTTAGGGATAGATTTAGGGTTCAGGTTAGGTTTAGGAATACATTTAGGAAATTTTTTCATTATAGTTTAACGTTTTATTCTTAATTTTACGAGTCACGGCAATA
The DNA here is from genome assembly GCA_964017045.1 of Omphiscola glabra. Lineage (NCBI taxonomy): Eukaryota > Metazoa > Mollusca > Gastropoda > Lymnaeidae > Omphiscola > Omphiscola glabra. The sequence goes on along the minus strand of OZ024807.1, from coordinate 13,427,514 downwards.
ACGGCCATGGTAAAAAAACGCGGTAAGATTTATTCGAATTTACCCTAATTATTTAGCCTTCATTAAGGAACAAAAGGAAAAAGAAGTTTTGAAATGTTAAAATAAAAATGTAAAGTCAATTTATTAAAATGTATACACTGCCATTGATTTTCTTCTTTGTGCTTACTTATATTATTTAGAAATTAATGATTCACAGCCTGCCTTAATTTTTTTCTTCTTGTAACGCCATTATATATGTTTGCTATATTTATATGCAGTATGTTTTATTTAGTTTGGCTTTTAATTTTAAGTCGAGTTCAGTTTAGGTAGGCTACCAGGTAGTTTAGGTAGGCTACCAGGTAGTTTAGGTAGGCTACCAGTTAGTTTAGGTAGGCTACCAGGTAGTTTAGGTAGGCTACCAGGTAGTTTAGGTAGGCTACCAGGTAGTTTAGGTAGGCTACCAGGTAGTTGAGGTAGGCTAAAACGTAGTTTAGGTAGGCTATAGGTAGTTTAGATAGTCTACCAGGTAATTTAGGAAGACAACCAGGTACATTTGTACTCTTTAACCAGCAGAATAGATGTTATCAACCATTAGAAAATAATACTATTTATAAGTTATAAATAAATAAAAGTGGCTCTCATAGGATAGTGTATGTTTTTAAAATTGTTTATGTTTTATAGAATAGCAAACGATTTATAGATTAGTGTATGTTTTATAGAAAAGTACCTGCAAATTTTTATATGCCTATTTTTATATGTTTTAAATGATTTTATCAAAACATTGCCAACCCGTTTCCTTTTTTTATGCCGCAGGCAAATTATCCACCATTCTCCAAAGCCTCTTCTTCAGACACTTCCTTAAGTTTTTCTTGTAATGTCCATAAGTATTTAACTCCTCGATTTCTTTGTCAAGAAAACAGTGTACAGGTGCTGGTGAAGGAGATCCTTTCTGTGATCAAAGCACTGACCTCAGACATGCCTACTATATCAGAACTTGAACGTAAGTTAACACAAAGATTTGAATATATACGTTAAAATGGCGTAAAACAATAGTGGAATAAGATAAGCTCTTGCTTGAAATAAAAAGTGAGATCAATTTGAAAGGACATTTCTGCCTAATGTTTTCTTCAACAGACAATACAAAACAAGGAATAACAAAATTAGTGAAATAAAAAAATTTGGTGTTCCATGATCACAATTTAGTTTCTTATCGTTGAAACGGCGCAATGCTAATTATTTTTAAAAAAAAAATAGTTGTATTGCTACCCATGTAAATTAACACGGAGTTTTAAACTTACAAGCTATTAATTTATACTTGACAAATCATAAACGACCATGCAATTTATCTTAACCTAATAGATTTATAAGTATGAATTGGAATGAATCGATCTAGTTCTCTTTGTTTCCCATGTTGCATTAAAGGTGGATCTGATTCCAAGTCTGATGCTAAACAATCAGCAGTGAATGAACCACCACCGCTAGATCTGTTGATTCCGAATGTTGCATTCAAAAACAGTGAACATCAGTTGGTAAGTAATCCCGTTGAGTTTTGGAATTGGTTGCTTGTTATTACTGAATGCATGCTATGAACTAATGTGATTTGTCAAATGGAATATATGTGATTTAATGCTCGCTAAGTTATTTTATTAATTTAAAATCTCAATTAATAAATGTTTTGATGTAAAGGCAAAACTGAAAAAAATATTATTTAAATCCTTTTCTTTTAAATAAGTTTCAATTTACTTGACGATTTTAAAAGTGTTGGACTGCGATAAAGCTTTAAACTAGATTAAATAGACACGAACAATCTGTGTCAATAAAACAATATATTATTATATTAAGCTTTAATAATAATTTTACATTACACCTGAACAAAAGTTTCGGCACATGCCTTCATCATTACAAGACATATAAATAAGTATAACACAAATTTACATAATATATATATATATATATATATATATATATATATAGAGAGAGAGATAGTCTACCTAAAAAAAGATAATTATTTTTTAAATTCCAATTCTTTAATGCAATCCTGTTTAAATGCACGTTAAAGTTCGATGCACAAAATTCTTTTAAAGACATTAAAACTCATTTAACATCCGCTAATTATTCTAAGTTGTTTTTTTTTAATTATAAAATTAAACAGGGTTTGAATGATGAAAACTATTCTGTTCATATCTAAATTACGGTAGTTTATGTGTTATATTATGTGGGTGGGCTGGTGTCTGGGTTTTTGAGTGTGTGTGTGTTTCTCTCTGTGCATGTATGAATGATTGTATGTGTGTGTGCCTCTAAGTGTATTTGTTTGTGTTTGTTTTTCTGGTTCTGAACACAAGGAAATTAAATACAATTTTTATCAACATATAGTCCAATAGTTTTAGTTTGTTTTTTTTATTTCTCAAACGCGATGTGATAGCCGGGAACCGGTGTATCGGGTCAGCAGGGAACTGATGTTTCAGGTGACCAGGAAGCTTGTACCTCGGGTCAGCAGGAAAATGGTGGCTCGGTTGAAAAGGAAACTCTTGTCTCAAGTCAGCAGGGAATAGGTGACATAGATGATCACTCCCAATCTTGCGACCCATATGAAGCCTCAGACTCAAATGATAAGGTAAATATAAAAGTATGGTTATGAGAATGATTGATAGGATTTAATTGACAAAAATTATGTTGAAGATTGAGAGGAAGTTCTTTTAACAGGCCATTTTAAAGAGTTTGTCCACAATTACCTGGTAAACCAGTGGTTCTCACATTGATAATCCTGTGAAACTCTTGCACAATTTATTTAAGAAAGCTGTGCTATCTAGAGTAGAAAAGAGTGGTCAACCGAGTCGGCAATATTTCAAAATATTTGGGGGGATGGGGTAAGCATTTCCTGCAAACTGCTATTTCTTATATATTATTTTTGTTAAGAGCGACACTGATCCTAGCTCTGGCTGTGTCTGCTTCTTTCTTGCTAGAGGAGACGTTACTGGAGCTGTCTTTGCAAGAGCTCGACACAGATCATCCTCGCAAACATGCCTTCCGAATACACGATAGTTTTTATTTTATTATTATTTATTGAGTTCTTGTGTAGTGACAAGAAGAAACAGGTCCGATTAATGTATTTTATAATATTTCAATTAAAATGTTGTACAAATAAGATAAAAATGCACATTTTAACCCCCCAAAAACTCAAATTTCTGAACTTCTTAAGTGAGCCCTGGCAAACTCTAGCTGAACCCTGGGGGAGTTGTGACCCTTAGGATGAGAACCCCTTTAGTAAACTGGGCTGTATTTCTTTATTTCTCCAAGCAGGGAAGCCACATGGTTAGAATTATTTTAAACTTTACCTTTCTCAAATGCTGTTCAGTGCATTTTAAAAAAAAATAAAAATCTACAAATTAGAACAAAAACTGTATTATGCACTCGACAGCTACAAGAAGGCACAGTTTAGCATTGGAGGTGGATTTGTGGTTTGCATTTATGTAATAAAGATGTTGTTGTGCTCGGGCTTATGGATTAAGCACCGGTCACTTCATCAGCCATGACAATGACACATCAGGGTGTACGGTAACAGGGCCGTCTTAGTCATGCAGTGGTGAGTGGGTCAGATATCAGTTGACCTGAAGATAATTAGGTCAGTGAACTAAAAGCCATAGAGAAAAAGGCTAGGGCTCACCAATATTTTTTTTTTGAGTGAGTGAGGAGCCTTGTTATGAATTTTATGTTCTGGAAACTGTTTTGATTGACGCAGTAATGGGCGGATGGTTTAAATGGATTTACATTTTTTTTTTGTGTGAGTCCAAAATGTATTGTTTATAAATGAAAAGATGAATTTAATCATCCAATAAGTTGAGACCAAACAAAGACACAAAGAAACGTAGTTACAGGTATAAAACCGACCGAAAGTGATTTTCTGAGTTCGGCCGAAACCGAAACCAGGCCGAAATTTACGAACGACTTTCGACCGAAACTGAAGCCGAAGCCAAAAGCTTAACGAGACTTTCTGGTTCTGGTAGGGTATGTTGCTGCGTTCATGTACTGGCTCCTAGCAGATGCCAGGACAGCCTTAAAGTTTTTCGATAGATGTCGAGTTCATTGCGGTATTGTCCAGGCGAAAAACAAAGCTGAAACCAAAAGATTTAGATATTTTGAAATTCGTTCACGCATAAATTCTGCATGAATCGAAAAATGATGGGGAAAGCATCAATATTTACATTCTTTTTATAACAAATGAGATCATCGTGAATATTAAGAAGTAAATATCTAATAAATACTTTAACTTTAACTTTTACCATTTTAATTAAAAAGTAGTTTAATTTTCTTAAAAATGTATTTTATAGTAATATCTTCTTCTGCCTTTTTACACCGTCTGGGGCATAGTCCAGTCATGTGATTTCTTTTCGAGTTGTTTTCAGGAGTATCCCACATTTTGCATGTCTGCCTCTAGCTCGCGTCTCCGTGTACTCTTTTTGCCTTCCTCTCTTTCTTTTTCCCCTGTGGATTCCATGTTAGGGATTCACTGGTAATGCTATCTGGGGGTTTTCGGAGAGTATGCCCTATCCACCTCCACCTTTTCTTTGTGATGTTTTCTTCGATAGGCACCTAGTGAGTCCTTTCTAGTAGATCTTTGCTGGTGATGGTATTTGGCTATTTGATGTTCAGACTCTTTCTAAGGCATATGTTTATGAAGGTCTGTACTTTCTGCGTAATATAGTATAGTAATATGGTAAGAGAAAATTTTGGAAAAAAAAGGGGGGGGGGGCAAAATAGACCCTTGTGTGAACTTTGCTTTTATCATATAATTACATTCTAGAACATATACCTACACTAATTATTTTGTGTCACCTAAATATCAGTTATTAAGGCTATAAAAATATCACCACAATATTTCGCGGTTATCGTCATACTAATGCTTTGTGTTTTCATAAATAGCTGGCAAGATATCGCTGTATAATATTTAGCCTAGTACAAACCCACATTAGTCTTGGCTTAATTGAAATTTATTTTTTGCAAATAAATGACAAGTAGGTCATCAATCGGTTGTGAGCAGTTTTCGCAGAGTTTTAGTCATGTAACATACGATGACAGCAAGACGTCAGGCAATAATAAATATGGATTGCCAGCCTATAGACAAACAGACTGTCTGACTTCTGGTAGATGGCCGAAAGTCTCTATTACTTTCGGCCGGAACCGAATTAATCCTAATGTTAACTTTTCTGTTTCGGCCGAAACCGATATTAAATCGAAAATTAACTTATATGTTTTGGCCGAAACCGAAACTAGGCCGAAAGTGATCAAATAGCAACTTTCGGCGCCGAAACCGAAGCCGAAGACGAAATCGGTCGGTCTCTAGTAATATGTTAACAGGAATCATTTTCTTACACATTAACAAAATTAAACTAGGTTTGATATGGACCATTTTACATTGAAGCACGCTCTAAAGAATTCTGTTAACTTAAAAATACAGTTTACTGTACCGACATTGTTGTCTAATGATTAATATTATAATGATTTTGTAGTTTGTGGAAGGATAGCTTTTGAAAAAAAAGAACTCTATTTTTAACAATACTGTTATTCCCTTATATTATAGCGTTACCCGCAAATGACTGCAGTACTTCCTGAACCTGACCCGAGCTTCAAAGATAACACAGAAACAGGTGCTGCCATATCTTTAAGGTAAATCAATAAGAAGTAATTAAGTTAATGTATACATCATGTTCGGTGCTGCATTAGACGTAGATGACTTCTGCGTCGGTTGTTTCGGGGGAAAGGGGGGGCGTGCAGAGTGCAGACATTTGAACAGCTCTTTATGGTATTTTAATTGTACACATTACTATGGAAAAGAGAATTCAAAAAGTACTAATGGAAAAATTTGATAATTTGAGAAGAAAAATAGTTACGAGTGGCCAGCGAATTGGACTCGTTAAACCAGTGTTTCCCAACCTTTGTTGTTCCCTGCCCCACCTGAGCCTTTCTTAAATTATTATGCCCCCGCCCCTCCCCCCACCCATGTATAATATTCATAATTTTTAATATTCCAAAATAGGGTTGTTCAATGAAGAAACTTAAATTTAAGGTTTTAGAAAGAAATCACTAGGAAATTGGTGAGGAAACATAGGAAGTAAATTTTCAAAACATTTAATGGAGAACTGAAATTGAAGTACGAAGTAATTCCAATGAAAGTTGTTTCTATATTATTTTAATTATTAGTAAGTATGTTTTATTTATATTTAGTGAGAGGTGTGTGCTTGCTGCAAAGAGATTTTATGTTAGGTTCCAATTTAGTTAGCCTCAGTGGCAAGTCTCCCCGCTGTGTTACATCGAGCCGATTTTTTTATTTATTTATTTTTTTGCAACAAATCATTAACGGCATTCAATCTACAATCAGTTCAATATGAAGAAGATAATGTGTGTAAAATGTGAGGATAGTAATACTGATGGACTATTTAATTTATCTCATGTCAAAGCTGTTTAATATAATCGGTCTCATATCTGAGCTGTCATTCTAACTCATTTATCTCAAGTTATACCTGTCATTAGAACTCACTTATTTCATGTCACATCATCATGTCAGAGCTGTCATTAAACCCCGGTTATCTCCGTCCAAGTTGATTTTTATCGAACCTTGTCGGTGTCATTGAAATTATAAATGGTCAAATGTTCTTTCCGATGCGCTAAACATGGTTATCCCCCATTTATAGGGAGCTAAATACATCAAGTGAGTGAAGAATTGAGAATAAATTGATTTACTGACAATATTTTATTTTAATCATTGTGTTTACATGACTTGGACAAAAAATAAAGACCTGAGCAGTGAAAAATTATTTAATTGCAGAATCCCCCCTCCCCGCCCCCAAACCCAAAATCTGTTTGTTTTCTTTTCTTTTTATTGCCCAATATTATCTCATAGAATATAGACATAAATATTCTCATAGTCTCAAATACGATTTTACAATATTTATCTTCACTTTATTTATTGGATTTTTAAAAAAAAATTCTCTAAGCCAATTGTTATTTAATAGATGTGAAGGGAGTAGACTGAAAGGCTGTAAAATATTTTCGGCTCTCATTAACTCCATTATCTGGTGTGGTTTTGGTTTAATATTTATATATTATATATATATATATATATATATATATAATATAATATATATATATATATAATATATATATATGGAATTCCCGATATTGTCCTGGATGCTGAACTGAATGTTGACGTGTTGGTTGATTCTAAACTGAACGTGTCAAGATTTCTCTAACAGAATTTAGAAAATCTTCATTTTTCTTCCAGAATGTCAATTCACCCAGTTGAAGAAACAAGCGAAGAAGTGGGTACTGAACATATCATTGCCATTGGTGCCAGCAGCAAGACAATTTACCAAGAAACGGGCGAAGAAGACATAAATTTGGAAACTGAATTTGAAAAGGGCACTTTTAACAATGAAGAAAGCTTTACTAAAAACATGAGTCTCGCTGTTCTGGCTGAAGAAATTAAAGAAATCTATATAAGTAATTATCCATTTATTGACATTAATAGAAAGCATAAAGAAGCTTTTATAAGGGCGTCCGCCAACGTTAAGAATATACATTTTTTGGATTTCGAAAACCTATCACGTTTTTTTATGAATGACGATTTGTATCATCTCCTGGACATGGCCAACTCTATAATCCTTTTAGTTATTAATGCCACTTTTAACATATTCGTCATCATATCCCGCTTGGAAAAAAAATATTACGATATTTATAAAAACCTAAAAGAAAACAATAAGCTTTTTATTGTCAGAGCTGTTGGCATAGGACCTAATGCAGCTGATTTATGTCTTTCCGTTGCACTGATAGACCGTGATAACCATCTACCAAAAGATATAGATTTTTTTCTTCACTCGAATGACAGTTTATTTAAGGATTTTAAAAAATGTGACTTTTTTAAGAGACGAAACTATTTAATAAATTCTTATCCAAATAAACGAACTATAACAACCGAAATTCAAACAAATGGTAATTTACAATATTTTGAAATTGATAAAGATGTTTTTGGTGAATTTGGCCATATAATTTTTTGGAATATTGAAAAAAACATAGATTTCTTTGAAGACAAAGAGAATAAAGAAAGGTTAGATGCAATAGGCATGGACAATTTCTTAATCCTGTTATTTTGTAATGCCAATTATGACATACCTGACTTAAAATTGAACAACAAGGTTGTGGTTCTAAGAGCTCAAGTCATTTTGCCAAATGTGTTTGATTGTATGTTAGAAATAATGAAACACTTTCATAAGGTTTTACCAATTAATGTGTATTTTACTCCTCTATCAGATAATGACAGCTTTAAAAAAGTTAACAATTCTAAAGATTTTAAAGGACGAAGAATTACCCGAAATAAAATCACAAAATTTAATTATTATGATATTAAGATTTATTTGGACAAGAACAATAAGACTCTGATACGTGACCCAATCGACCCTTTCGAGACAAATTTTGAATTATTTAGTCTAGTGCAAACAATTAAATGCACAAAATGTGAAGTAATGCCTAAAATAATAAATTATGTTTTATGTGAGGAAAACAAATCGTCAGAGATAGGTCTTTTATCAAAAAACAAAAATAAATTAGCTCCCTTTGTGCAGGAAATGTTTTTCTATGATGTAAATGTAAGTCTACTTAATTCAAATAATGGCATTAAAAATTTTTTGGGTGACGTAGATTTTACTGGTGACGAATAATTTTCATATTTATACATTAATTCAAAAATTGTGTGTGTAAAATCTGAAATGTCAATATTTGCAAAAAATGTGAAATAAAAAAATGATGTCTGTCATTTAATATAAAATCATGTCAATATTATGCATGTATGTATGATGTATGTGTAGCGTTGTTCCAATAAATACCATAATGTAACCCGTGTTTATTTATACTTTGTTTCGTGTGCATACGTTCTCAAGTTTTTAATGTGTATAAATAAGTACGGGCAGATTACACCCTATGGCCTACTCTGAGGTGGTGGAAAAGTGTATAAAGGATCATCTGTTTCTTTGTAGAAGTGGCATTTTGTAGGCCACACTTTTACGAAACACATGGACTTTGACCTCGGGGTTAAGCTATCAAAACATGCCATGAACGTTGTCTCCTCCATCGTTTAGAATACTTAAAATATTGGAAACACACACGCTCCACCCTCCGTAGGCCACTTGACTACATGTAAAAGTATAACTTGGTTGGAACAGTTTCTTCTGCTCTGTTTAGACTTAGTTCATTCCATGTCGCCATCCAAAAATCAAGCCCTTTTAACTAATTTATCATTATTTTTTTTTCATATCTTTACAAAATATTTTTAATGCAAATGTCCAGTTGGTTTAAGAACTTTAATATTGACTATTGTTCAGTGTGTATTCAATTTAGTTTAGGTAGATGCCTAAGATAGATTTTTGAGAAATTTATTATTGTAAACGTGTGTTTATACATAGGAGGGGGTTGGGTAGATATCAGACATGATTATAAATGTTTTGTAATTTTGTTGCATCCTTTATTTTCTGGTTTTTCCTCCACATTTATACTACTTATTGCCTTTTACCGGACCTGATCGCAGTCTCCGCCTTATTATACTTAATACTTTGTGATGTGCTCTTCAGATAAAGTATTAAAAAAGTATGTGTATGTTGGTAGAAATGTCGTTTTAGTCAGGGCTCTGCAACCTGTCAATAGTAAGGCCGGCATTTTATAATACACAATAAAAAATTAAATACACGTTTTTGTGTGGCAACTTAAAATATAATACCAGTGTAACAACTGATATAATAATCAAATAATAAACATAATAAGGTGTATGATTTATATATATATATATATATACATGGTGGCCCTGATTAATATAATGTTTTGTCGTTGACAGTTGTAGGAAAATTATTATGCTAATCAGAAAACATGTTTAATCTGGCGGCGCCCCCCCCCCCCAAAATCCCCGCGCTTCGTTTATGCTTCTGACAATAAAACAATGTTAACCCAATTTTTTTGGCTACCATGTATATCCCCTAGGCACAAGGATATTAACGGTAGAATTGGGTAGCTTTTGTTGTTGTCCTGGTGTAACATGACAGAGCACACCACTGTCCAGATTAAGCCCGAGTATTATCTAGAATAAACTGGCCTGGGTTAAGCTTTTCCCGGCCAAGCCTAGGCCAGACTATATCCCTCCAATACTTATCCAAGAATTGCAAAGCTCTAGCTTTTAATACTTTCAAGAAAACACGTTTCTATTGTTTCAGCAGGCGCCCCCCACCCCCCAAGAATCCCTTTCCAAGCTTCACTGAAGGTCACGGCCTATGGAGTTTGGAACCAGAGCTCTTGTAACCTGATTATACGAGACTGTTATTTTTTAAACTACAATTTTAATAGGTAAGGGGTGGGGGGGGGGGCAAATTTCAAAACCAATGAAGTCAGACATGTGTATATATCGATACACGTATTGACCTTTTAATTAAAATCGAACCCCTTGCTAATAAGTTGTTAGAACCGTTGGCTCATAAATTATCAGGGACGTATATGAAATTAGAGTGTGCGATCTGAAAGGGATAAAAACGGATATATGGAGTGAGTCTAGGCGAAGGTTTTTTTTTTTTAAATAATATTTTTTTTAAATAGCAGTTACATTTGGTTTATGCTTAAAAAGCATCTTATATTTAGTTATGTATAACTAAGTCTAAGCAATAGGGAAAATGAAGCAACTAGTACACGTGACCAACCTCTTAACCAACCTTGAAGACATTTTTAATTCATTAATAGACAATAAGAGTTAATTCATTATATTAAATAAAACGAGTAGTGCATAGTTTAATTCATATTATAATGCATTCAAATAGAATTAATTTAACCCTTGGATCCCAAATTGAGAGAAACTTTTACCCCGCTTTCCTGGGGTGAGCAAACCCCAGGAGAGGAGAAACGCTAAAAGGGAGATGATACAAAACAAATTTCGTTCGCGTTGAGATTTAGAGTTACAGTTTCGAAGACTCGGTGGTCTTACGTTGTTTACATTGTGGTCTTCACTAAACTAAGAGATGTATTCTTTCCTCACAAATAGATTGTATTACTTTATAATCAATTTTAGAACGTTCTAAAATGGAGAGGACATGCACTAATATCTTTACATTAATGTTTACTAATTGAAATATAAATGCCTTTGTTCGTTGGCAGTGCCCCCCCCCCCGGGGGGGAAAGTCAAGTGCCTCCCTGGAGCAAAATGTGTAAAAACAATAGAAGGATATTTTTTTAATTAAAAACGACTAAATTTGTCATTTTAAACAGTTTAAAAAGAATGCAATCTGGCGCCTTTAACCGATTACAATTAGTGGAATCTATGAAATATCGCAACGCTCGATACATTTGATGATCCTTATATTTAAGGAAAATCCTTTTAGAAGCTTACATTATTCGATTATAAATATCGCAAAGTTTCAAAAATTTGCCTGGCCCGATTATGAGCCGAAATGTTACTTCCCGGCACTGCCCCGCCCCCCTCCCCAGCGGAGCACAATGTGTAAAACAATTTAACAAATATCTTTTTTTTTTAATGAAAAAATTGTCATTTTAATAATAGTTACGTACTAAACGTGAGCAATCTGTTTTCAAATTACAGCTCATCGTTAAAGCATGATTTAAAATAAGGATAGGTGTTAATTATAAATTGAATGATGGCATTAAGCTTCTTTTTCTAATTATAAAATTGAAAGGGCGTATACAATAGTGCACGTTTCATCAATTATTATTAAATCGAAAGCGTTTTTGTTTTCTTTAAATGTGCTACTTTTGTTACAAAGTTTCCTGAATAACAGATTTTATTTTTTAAATACTAAGCCGCCATTTATTTTATTAACTTCCGAATTGCTTTTCTCTTCTTAATGTCAGAATAACAAACAAAGATCCCCATCCATTGGCATTGCACTCATTTTTTAAATATAATATTATTAATTTTATTTTAGATCAGAATCCAGTAGAAAGCTAAGAATTTTGTGTTTGTACTAGCATTCAGATTATCATGCCAATTCCATTTTCTTGGTACGTGTTTAAAAAAATTATTATTGCTAATTCGTCAATTTAAAATAGATTCTTTGGATTTAGATAAAAAATATTATTAAGTATTGCAAAGAAGCAATTTAAGAAAGTTATAGTAGTTTGAAATTCCAAATAAAAATTTAAATCTACTGCATTTTGCGAAATGTATACTTTATTTGCATACGAATTTCCCTCAGATAAAAGAACACATTAGTAAATATAATGTCTTTTGTAAACAACTCATGCCTTCTTAAAATAGTTATGCCGTTCATAGGCGATTTATAAAAATGATCAGTTTTCAAAACCCATAAAAATGTATAGACCTTTCTAATAAACCTGGTTTTTTTTCCTTTCTTTTTGACTCTGGTAAAATTAGGACATATTTAGATAAGGTAGTCTAAGCATTATAATTAAATACGTTTTTTTTTTTCAATTTGCGTACAGCATATAAAATAATTTTTGCAGTGCTTTTTAGTGAGGAATCCATTTTAATTGAATTTTATCTATTTTAATTCATGTATTTATTGAGTAGCTATCTCTAATAAATATGTAAATAAAAAATTGAAGCCACATAACTATTTTTAGTTATATAATTATTTTTTAAATTATTATTGTTTGCATAACACAGGCAGGTCAAGCAATTTCCGGTTTGCCAAACCTTGAAAGAGGATAATTAATGAAATATCCTCATCACATATTTAAGTCCCTAAAATATCCGAGGCGCCCTGCAATCGTAAAGGTTGCTGGGCGCACACTGGTACTAATTTCAGATATGTGATAAAATGCATTCTTGTATTTTGAATTTATCAAAAATTTTGTGGGGACTATAATGGTTTAAGGGGCGAGAATAATCTAGGGCAAAAGCGTACCCTGAAGGATGACACACCTATAATAAATATAGTTTACGTCCCGCTGGTGCGAAATGTTAAGATGTCTTTGGTCATTATTATGGATAATTATGGCACTTTCCACCCGAATATTTGAAATGCCACCTCAAAATTGTCTGAAAGACCCAACAAATTCAAGTATGCGCCAAACTAATGCATCCCTGCAATTTGAGTTGGTACGACTGTCTTTAGCACCCAAAATAGGCACCCCTTTCCTCACTCTGATCAATGGTACAGTATGGGGTTGATTACAAGCTTGTGCCTAATGATTACCCTGTGGCACGCCACAAATGGAGTGAATTCAGTTTATATATGGCACTGAGCTAAATAATGCCTCCCATAAAAACCTTAAAAATGTTCTTCTGTTCAATGGTATAATAGTAACATAGAATTCAAGTATACTCAAAAATACACCTGTTGATTTTAAAATAATCAAAAATTGTCTGGGCAGCAGGCTCCCCAAACCCCTCCACCGATCAAGATTTATCGGCGCCCACGATTTCAGCCCTATTTCTCGATGAAAATGATCGCCGATTTTGGTATCGATAGATACACTGCCTAGTGGCGTACCTACTATTAGTGCTACCATGAGCAGCCAAATTTTTCCGATGAGACGCAGCTATACATTCATACCAACCCTCTCTTGTCGATCCCGCTGTCCGGACTTTGCAGTAGAGCATTGCTGATGTCAAGTCATGGATGACACTCAGCAAGTTGAAACTTAACGATGACAAAACGGAAGCACTTCTTATTCACGATTGCAAATCATCATCTAACTCAGCTCTCCCCAACTCATTTCAAGTAGGTAACTCAGACATACTGTTTACATACTCAACTAGGAATCTTGGTTATATTATGTCTCACAACTTGTCTCTTGATAAACATATATCCCACATTTGTCGCTCTGCATACACGGCTACCCGTAAGATTAGCTCAATCCGCCACTACCTCAAAGCTAGTGCAACAAAAACCCTAGTCTATGCTCTTGTTCTCTCTCGTCTTGACTACTGCAACTCTCTTCTGTCAGGTTCACCAAAACACTTCTAACTGCTGGGCTAGTTCTAAAGGCAAAAGAACGTGATCACGTCACACCACTACTTCATTCACTTCATTGGCTCCCTGTACAAGCACTGATAGACTATAAACTCTCTGTTCTCTGCCACAACTTTTTCTCGAATCACTGCCCTTCCTATCTAATCGAACTTCTCTCTGTCTATTCACCCCTTCGACAGCTTCGCTCCTCCGCAGATGGGGCGTAATCTTTCTGTCCCCAAGACTCGCACAAAAACATACAGTGAAAGATCTTTCTCTTACTGTGTCCCCAAACAATGGAATTCTCTTCCACTACACATCCGCAATATATCAACTATCACAGCCCTCAAAACTGCACTCAAAACACATCTCTTTAAACTCTACTACCCCGACTGATTCCTCACACCTGACCGATAAACGCTGCTGCTGGCCGCCGTCCATGGCTTGTCATGTAAAAGTTCTGGTGTGGATGAGGTGAATATGCATTAGATTTTGTTTTGTCTCTATACATCTGTTCTTTATTACATATTTGTATTTTATGTTATTGTCACGATTATGTCTCGTTTTCTAATATTTTTATGTACAGCGCGGTGAATATATAATATATAAGAATGAGCTATAGGGACATAACGCTTAAAACCCTCAAATATTTAAAAACAATCATAGTTATTTTCTATTATTTTACGGAAATCGAATAAATTTACATGCGCAAAAAATATTATATTTTCGCTTTTATTTTAGCAAAAGTTTAAGTATTATTATTTTAAATTACAAATACATATAAAGAAACAACTAAGGAACTATCTTAAGCATTTTATATGCGTTTGAAAGTTATGGAAAAAAATTAAATAGAAAAAAATATGATCAAAGAAATACACAGTAATCACATATATCGGGAAAACCTAAACATCAGTTGTTGTTAGTGCGTTCTTTAGCGCGTTGTCAATAAGGCGAAATAAAATTAAAATTAATTAGTTCGAAATAATCACGCAAATGACGTCATAGTGCGAATTGCCTATTTAGTAAAAGCTAAAAGTTCTCTGATTTAATAAAAGAGCGTAACAAAACTGATAATGTACTTTCCCCTTCTTAAAAGTAAAATTAATAAATAACATTGATTGCTTTTTAAATTGCTAAACTTAAATACTAATTTAGCTTTGTATTTTTAACATTTAATAAGTTTGTACTTTTTATTCATTCCAAAAATTAACTTTTATGAAATTTAAAAAGTATTAAAAACTCTACATTTAAAAATAATTTTAATAAGAATATGCCGTTTAATTAAATTGGTGCAGCAAAACTAAATAGCCAAATAGCATTTTTAATCACGGATCTAGATAAGATCAAAGCAAATTAAATGAAAAAAAAATCTTTTTGCGTAAGTAAGGGGGGCTACAATCCAGTGGATGATTTATTTATTTTTTTGAAACTCTGTGTAGCCCACTATACACTATACATTCATTTTCCCCAATGCAGTACGAGATAAGCCTCAGAATAAATTTGATCACTAATTAACCTTCTTCGATACATTTATATCTATGGTAGGAAATTGAGTTCATGCATTTTTAATTGGATGACAATATCTTTCAATCCAATGACATTTCAGTTGTAAAAAAAAGAAGCTATATTCTCATTTACATATGAACATATGTTAACCAATTAAGACAATCAATGACTTTAACAAAACATAAATATATTTACATAATTATACCCAGGGCCGACCCTAACAATTGCGGGGCCCTGTGCGAAACGGATTGCGCGGGGCCCAATCTGGGTAGGAATAAGGATAATAAGTGAAAATTAAGATTTTGTATTAGAAAATAAATTCGGGCGGGGTCTATGAAAGTGCGTGGCCCATTGCAGCCGTATAGGTTGCAGTGGCCTAAGGCCGGCCCTGATTATACCCATGGATATCAAAACCCAATCACTTTAAAAAAATGGAAAATTTAATTTTAAAAATAGAGATTTTATTAGATAGACAGCAAGACAGACGGACAGACAAATACACAGATAGATGATAGATAGATAGAGATGTAGATAAAAGATAGATAGACGGATGGATGGATGGATGGATGAAAGGATGGATAGATAGGTAGGTAGAAAGGTAGGTAGGTAGGTAGGGAGATAGGTAGATAGATAGATAGATGGGTAGATACAGTCCTGTTTACTCTTACTATTTTGGCTTACAATGTACGATTTTGATGTGTATACATTATATATACTGAGTGTTTTTTTGCTTTTAAGATAATGTATTGAACGATTTTGTGATGAAATTGTACGATTTTAAGATTTTGATGGTAAACAAGTCTGTAGATCGTAGCTGGATTGGTAGATAGTTAGGTAGATAGGTCGCTAGGTAGGTAGGTAGGTAGGTAGGTAAATAGTTAGTTAGGTAGGTAGGTAGGTAGGTGGGCAGGTAGGCAGGCATGCAAGTAGATGGTTAATAGGTAGAAAGGTAGATGAAAGACAGATAGGTTGATAGATAGATAGATAGATAAACAGACAGGCAGACAAACAGACAGGCAGACAGAGAGACAGAAGGAGAGACAGAAAGAGAGACAGTCAGAGAGACAAACAGAGAGACAGAGATACAGACAGAGAGACAGACAGAGAGACAGACAGAAAGAGAGACGACAGACAGAGAGATAGACAGAGAGACAGACATATAGGCAGACAAAGAGACAGACAGAGAGACAGGCATAATGACAGAGAGACAGAGAGATAGACAGAGAGACAGAGACTGACAGTGAGGAAGACTGAGAGACAGCTTGAGAGACAAACATAGAGACAGAGAGGCAGACAGAGAGACATATAGACCGGCAGAAAAACAGAGAGACAGACAGAGATAAAGAGAGACAGACAGAGAAAAAGAGAGACAGACAGAGAGACAGGCAGAGACAGAGAGACAGGCAGAGAGACAGACAGAGAGACAGACAGAGAGACAGACAGATAGACAGACAGACAGACAGATCATCCTTGAATAATTGCAAAAAAGTTATCTTAATTCGGTAAACTCTATCTATACATATATAAGTACATCCCGTATGTTTGCCCACCCCTGTTCTATACCATCAATCCAAAGTGATGAAAATTTTGGACTGCTATATGTTGCCTGCCTACGCATCGAAAAAACGTCTAATTTATTTGTGTAAACAGCAGACGGAAAAAACAATAAATATTTACTATTTAAAAATTACTTTGAAACTTAATTAAAACACAAACACTTTTTTTCATTGAGTGGCTTGCAACGCATGCCGGGTTCTCGCTAGAAATAATAATAATAATGTAGCAGTTCGATTTTCTTGTTTGGTCGATGTATCATTATCACAAACATCTCAGTGCTGTGAAGAACTAATAAATGCTTATTCTAAAGATCTGAACAATAATTTATGTACTGGACTACAACAGTTTCATTCATATATTCGCCACAAGTTTCCTGCATCAAAATCGAAAAACAACACGTTCAATCATGGAGAATTATACAAAGTAATAGTTAGAGACAACATCGAGTGTGCCTTTCCAAATGTTGAAATCGCCTTGCGCATATTTTTAACATTGATGGTTACTAACTGTTTAACTGAGCGCTCCTTTTCTCAGTTGAATCGTACAAAAAAACAAATAGATCAACAATGAAACAAGAAATGCTCGATTCCTTATCTCTGCTTATGATCGAGGTAGATGTGTTGTGCAAAATTAACTTTGACGATATACTCAAAAACTTCGCTAGATGTAAATCTAAGGGGAAAAAACTTTAAAATGTAAATGACAATATATTTTTTATTTTTTCATCTAATAAAAAATACAGTATTTTTGTCTATTATTATTTCAAAATTTATTAACTATTAATTTTAATACATAAATACTTTATTGTAGGTTTTATATAAGTGATAGTAGTACAAACTACAAACATATTTGTTAACAACTGTTTTCTTTGAATAATATTGAACATACCAGCGGTAACGGTCAGTGAAAGATCAGGGGCCCCGGGCAGAAGGGGGCACCCATGTGTGTTTGTGCCTTGGGCACTAAAATGGCTTAATCTGGCCCTGGATAGGGATACCAATGGGATCTGGAGGCAGTCCCAGGCAGCGCCGGCTATATTGGCTAGTATAATATATAAATTATATTTCCATACAAAAATGGTGACTGACGCAAAAAGCAACAATATTAATTCCTAAAACAAGACATCGCCGGTCTCGTCCCATTTCAACTTAGATGCACACAAGGACACATCAGATGTTAACATCACGGCTTTTATTTCTTGCACCAATACTAGCGACAGTGATGAATGAAAACAAACTGATTCAGATATTCGACACGTATTCCACATGTGACATGTATCAAATACTTACTATAGTGATCCTTTATTTCTCTTCATCTCTAGTCTCAGTTTTTGCTTTTTAAAATATATCATTAATAATATTTTAATTCTTTTACCGTTAGTTAAGATTTAAAAAACGGGAGTTTGTGTTGTTAAAAGGGTAGTTAGTTAGTAAGTCTGTTGTTTTTAGATAGGTTATAGGTAAACAGGGGGCAACTTGCTAAAAGTGTGGTAAAAATGGCTATTCTCGGCGGAGTTATGGCTCACCCCCCTCTACCCCACCCCTACACTTTTTGCTTTAAAAAAATAACAAAAAACATAGTGGTAAATAAACTTCTTAAAAGCACGTGCACTGCTACGACAACTATTGTCTGGCAACACTGCTTACGCCATTTGTAAAAGAGAAATCATCCATGTTAGTAGTGGCTCGACAACTGCCATAACGACACGTCTTGTGTTGGCCATTAAATATGCTATTGGGTTTGTGTAACACACCATTGCGTGTGCAAAGCATTGAAAAGGCGACAGAATTATCAATACATTGATCGTGGGACCTCAAAATAAAGAAGAGGAGAGGCTGGTGGTCTAGACTAGGGATAAATTAAAGGGTGCACACACATGTAGATTTAAGCCACACTATACTGGGTAAAATAAGGACACTTTAGTGCTCTATGAATAAAGCACGAATAAAGACACAGGAAATCTACATATACCGAAATGAATAAGAGTTCCATACTTCTTTCACTAATATAAATTAATACCCACACTCACTGTAATATAAAGAGTATGCATAATGTCCATCCAGATTAAAGTTAATGGTAGTAACAGTTAAGATTGACTTTGGGGTAGTTTAAGTAGGGTACTAGACTACTAGGTAGTTAAGACCGGCTATTTGGGTAGTTTAGATGGGTTACCATGCACTTAGGTAAGTTACCGGTTATGTAAGGTAGTCTACCAGGGGGCCTTGCAAACTACATAATTCGTGTGCAAAAATTGACTGATGACTTTGCAAGAATGACATGTTATTTTAAACGAGGAAATAAGTATGGGTCTATCTTCTTTCTTCAGAAAATTAAGAGCGTTCAAAGGTCAGCATATCTTTCCAAGCTCATTTTCATCGTATGCGAGACACCATGTTAAGTTTGCTGGACTAGAAAGTTTAGATGATGAAACAATCGAATAGATCGATGCAGAGGTAATTGAAATTAGTGTAGGAATAATAGTGATGAGCTTTTACTTGAAGATATATCTATAACATAATATAAAAATGAATACAGCTAAACGGACTATGATGACAGCCGATGCACTTCAAAAATCCGTATAAATAAATAACTGATATGCTTAGTTGGGTACCCGGCTACGAACAACAAGGATTGATTGACGGATACCTGGCTGGGCGGGTTTTTTTCCCTACTCGTTACAATGTCATAGTCTACGCCAAAGGTTTGTCCCGATCCATGTATGCTTGGATTATTTCACCAAATTCTTTTACACGTTCATACGTCGTTATCACACCGAATAGAATACAAGTATTTTTCCTAATAGCAATGTAAACTTTAATCCAGAAACAAGCCAAATTATACCCCTCCCTCCCCCGATATCAATACCGGCAGTATACACATGCGGATGACTTAAATCTTCCAACTCTTCATCAGAAAAAGGTTCAATCACAAATATCAAAGTTGTGTTTAGACATTCAAATAAAAGATCACACCCCGGAAATTATAATGAAATTGAAACATAATTATAATTAATTTGATTGATAAAAAATATATCGCCCTGAAGCTACAACTCTTACGAGAAGCAAGTCCTAGCCACAGTATAAAAAGTTAAACACTGATAACATGAATCTGATTGTTTTTTAAGATAAGTGCGTGATCTTTTTTTTCAAACTGCTGATTGAGACTTGCGGGATTGGTCAACCGATCCATCCAGTGCCCGACTTTTGTATGTATTGCTATATTGCAACTGAACAGATTCGCTGGCTCAATGTCTGGTCAGTCTTTTTTTAATTTTTATTTTGTTCTTAAGCTTTACTCATCCCTTTGTCGATGATTCGACAAATACGTAAGGACCAATTCAAAATAACATGGTTCCATCTTTGAACTCATGCGATGAATACCTCGCTGATTCTTGATATAAAAGATGGAGCCATCAGTTATTTTTATGGTGCTGTTATGTTGTGGTGATCAATACAGTTGGTCATACAGTTTGTTATACAATCAGTCGTACAATTTGTCATACAGTTATTCATAAAGTTAGTCATACTGTTGGACATACAGCTGGTCATACAGTTGATCATACAGATGGTCATACAGTTGGTCATACATTTAGTCATACAGTTAATCTTACTGTTAGTCAAACATTTGGTCATACACGTGGTCCAATAGTTGGTCATACAGTTGGTCTTCCATTGGTTGTCAAAATTTAAGTCAGAGTGGTTTGAGGTAATTTGTTGTCACAGAACACATGGTGTTACGAGAATATGGCCGATCCTGTATATCACGCACTAGTCCAGGTGTTAAAGAGAAAAAAAGAAAATGAGCGAAACAATGAATGGGAAATGGGGAAACCTGAAACAATGATGCGACAAATCAATGAACGTCTCTGCTAGAAGCCTTCGTCAGCGAAAAAAACCCCAATAAAAACAAATTTAATTTAAAAAATAACACTTAGCCGTAATGTAATATCCAAGTGTCCTCTCCTATACTACATTTTTAAAAAATAATATGATTTGTATAACAACAAACAGGTCAAATAAATCTAAATTTCCACTGGCATTTGAAATACTAAAATGAACTCATGTATAATAATAATCAATTTTATTTGTTGAACTTACTAAGCTGGTGTGTGGATCTTTAAAAAAAATATAATAATAATGTTCGCTTCCTCCAGCGTCACAACCTGTTTACACCATAGCTCCACTTCTACTTATTAATTGATGAGACATTGGTTTGACTACCACGTTAGATGGGCATGCCTGACCTGGAGGGGTTGAGTTTTGACTGAAAGGGTATTATTGTCTGACAAAGAGGGTATTGTCTTATCTGGAGGGGTATTTCTGGCCTGGAGTTTTAAAATTGATATCAGTAAGCCTTCTCACTTAACTTACCTGAGAAAGCTGAACCCCCAATAAAATGGTATTATATCTGGCCTGGGGGTGTCGAGTTTGCTCCTATGTCAGTTTAACCCTCGGGGTTTACTTTAGACCCGATTAAACCCGGATTTAATCCGGTCAGGTGCATACTATGGCCTGTTACACCGGAGTCATACACACTGGCTTCTAACATATTCTATCCGTGTGCGTTTATTACAATCCCGTGTTCATTGGACCGCAACTTCATATGGAGCGTGTAGTAGGTTCCCTTTACATCTGAGATATAACGACGCAACAGAGCGTGCTCTTCATGATGTAAAGGTTGCCTCTCTGCTTACAGTAATGTTATGACCTTAACCTGGACCTATGACTTAAAAGCTGGGACAAGTTGCATGGCTGAGTGATTTCCGCCCCGTGCAGCACGTCTGTGTACGGGGTCATCCAGATCCAGCCGATAAGTTTACCGGTTACATCGTGGTTACGGGAGGGGGGGGGGTCAAAGAAACTGCGCGCAAGTCTCGCTAACAAGAACTGGCCGCCACCAGCTACAAGTATTGATTTTTTACGTCAGGTATATATAGCTTCAGCAGCTCCCATTACATCGGGGCATTCGTTGTAAAGTGATTGCTGCCGAAAAGTGTTTTTTAAATCATTTTTCAAAAAAAAATAAAAAAAAAATAAAATAAAATAAAAAAAATAAAATAAAATAAAAAAAAAAAAAAATAAAATAAAAAAAAATAAAAAAATATTTTCGAAATTGGAAAGCAGATAATACCTTTTGAGACAACGTAAGTGTAAACCTTTTTCCTGGGGCCTAAATTCTTGATTACATTTTGTTGTAATTGTTATTTATTTTCCCCTTTTACTGGAAATAATAAGTTAATTATTGACGCTATAACAAAACTAAATTCTTTGATTCGATAAAACAAAATAGGTGAAGAAACTTTATGAAACGCCCTAATACTTATGTTCTGTATTATTATTCAAAAATTGTTATGCTTACCAATTAATAAAATTAAAGATGATTTAAAAATTAATATAAAAAATGAAATAACGACTTAGTCCAATTCAAACAGTGAAATAGAGTTTTCTCATTAGGCTTACTTAACCTTTGTATCATTCGAAGTCTTCGTGTTTGTTCTTTGTAAGACAATTTTATTATGCTATACATAGAAGGTAAAATGGATGTTTATTTTGATTCAAGTTTCTGTGCAGATAGGCTACAAGGGAGGCTTGCACTCTGTTATCCGCAAATTTGTTGTAGTCAGCCATTTTGTCTATTGAAGGGTTACAACTTTTCAAAACGATTTTTCAGCTATCAGCCTCTTTGTGACATCAGTAAATGCTGAATGGTGGAAGAAAACTGCCCCCCCCCCCCCACCGATATTCAACTTGGTTAATTTTGTCCAGTTGGTCATGGCAGTGATATTGGTGTTTAATTCGGGCATTCACTGTGAATGTTAGTTATACACACATTTGCAATTTAAAACGTTTTTAGAAACGTTGACTACTCAATATTAATATTGATTAACTATTTCGACATATTTCACCAAATTAAATTATCAATTCCTATGAATATTCCAGAAAAAATGAATTTTATTTTAGTTTTAATTCATAAATTGCTTAATTGTTTGAAAGATCGGGGTGGTTGTGCTGTAAAAACATGTGCCATACCATGTCCAATGGTTGGAGTTCACTATTCACCTAAGTCTGACCCCAAAAAAAAAAAAATACACCCCCCTCAAAGAATAAAAATAAAAAGACAAAAAAAACATGTTGTATGATTGTATTGCTTTCTTTCACATATTAAGTTTGTTTCCTGGAGAAATTCAAATGGCACGAGGGGAAAATTTTTATTCCTTTCTAACTCAGTTTGGAAGAAACGACTTGTCGTCCCCCCCTCCCTTGTGTAGACGCCCTTGCATACCTCTCACCCCAACCCCCAGTGCTACAAGACCTTTAGGAATTTCCATAGATCTTGTGTCTTGTTAATTAAACACTAACCTTGGTAATAGGCGTGGAATTTTGGAGAAACCTTCGGAAAAATGTGTTTTAAAAATAGAAAAGGGGGAGGGGTGGGAGAAAGGTGAAAAAAAACTAGTTGATCACCCGAAAATACTATTTAAAAGCTATATACAAATAAAGATGATTCTCATAGAGAAGTGTATGAAGTGTATGTTTTTATTTGAGTTTTAAAAATTCATTACCAAAAACATACCCATACTATCCCTTCTTCTTTTTTTAAAAAAGCTGCATGTGAATTATCAACAATTCTCCTCTGAAAAATCATTCTTCATGAGCCTGGAAGAGAAAGAAGCATTTTCCTTGGACATTTACTCTGTTTCATGTTGTTATATTAGATATAAGTATTTAATTTCTCCATTTCATAGCAAAGTCAAAGTACAGCGTGTAACTGCTTGTGACAAAGAACTTTCTCAGAGCAAAGCAATGAACTCAGACATGGGTATACTTGAACCACTGCTAAATCCATTGGGTGTTTCATTCGAAAACAGTGAAAATCAGTTGGTAAGTAATCTCGTTGAGTTTGGGAATTGGTTGCTTGTGTTTACTGGACACATGCCATGAGTTGGTGTGAGTTGTCAATTGAAATATTTGGGATTTGATGCTTGTTATTATTTTAATTTAAAATCTAATTTAAACATGTGATTTCAAAAGGAAATTGAAAATTTTTAAAAATGTAAATCCTTTTCTTTTAAATAAGTTTCAAATTCCGTAACAATTTTGTGTGGTACACCACGAATTATTTATTAATTCCAAATCTTTAATGCGATCCTGTTTAAAGTCACTTTAAAGTTTGATACATAAAATTGTTTTAAAGATATTAAAACTCATTTAACATCCGATAATTAGTTTAAGTTTTTTCTTTTTAATAATAATATTAAATAGGGTTTGAATGATGAAAATTATTTTGTTCACAGCTCAATTTCGGTAGTTTATTTTTTATATTATGGGGCCGGGTGGTGTTTGTGAGTGTGTGTGTATCTCTCCGTGTGTGAGCGTTTGCATGTATGTATGATTGTATGTGTGTGTGCCTCTAAATGTATGTGTTTGTGTTTGTTTTGCTTTGTTCTGAACACAAGAAAATGAAATACAATTTTTATCAACATGCAGTCCAATGTTTTTTTTTATTTCTCGAACGTGATGTGATAGCCAGGAACTAATGTCTCAAGTCAGCATGGAACTGATGTCTCAGGTCAGCAGAGAACTAGTGTCTTAAGTCAGCAGGGTACTAGTGTCTCAAGTCAGCAGGGGACTGTTGTCTCAGGTGACCAGGAAGCTTGTACCTCGGGTCAGCAAGAAGCTGGTGGCTCGGTTGAACAGGAAACTCTTGTCTCAAGTCAGCAGGGAATAGGTGACACAGATGATCACTCCCTATCTTGCGACCCATATGAAGCCTCAGACTCAAATGATAAGGTAAATATAAAAGTATGGCTATGAGAAGGATTGATAGGATTGAATTGATAAAAAAAATATATTGAAGATTTATTAGGAGCTCTTTTTTAACAGGCCATTTTAAAGAGTTTGTCCAAAATTACCTGGTAAACCAGTGCTTCTCACATTGTTATTCCCATGAAACCTATTGCAAAATTTTGGTAAGAAAGCTGTGATATCTAGAGTAGAAAAGAGTAGTCAACCGAGTCGGCAATATTTCAAAATTGGTGGGGGGGGGGGGGGCGGGGCGCATTTCACGCCAACTTCTATTTCGTATATATATTTTTTTTTCGGTAAGAGCGACACTGAAACTAGCTTTGGGTGTGTCTGCTTCTTTCTTGCTAGAACAGAAATTATTGGAGCTGTCTTTGCAAGAGCCAGATCATCTTCTCAAACAAGTCTTCCGTATACATGATAGTTATTATTTTATTACATTATATTTATTGAGCGTAGTGACAAGAAGAAACAGGTCAGCTTACTGTATGATATAATATTTAAATTAAAATGTTGTACAAATAAGATAAACATGCACACTTTTACCTAAAAAAAACTCAAATTTCTGAAGTTCATAAGTGAGCCCTGCATACTCCCAGTTGCCCCCTGGGGGGTTTGTGACGCGTAGGATGCGAAACACTTTAGTAAACTGAGCTGTATTTCTTCAGTTGCTCCAAGCAGGGAAGCCACATTGAATTGCATTTTTTTAAAGGCCTGTATTAGGCACTTAACGGCTACGAGAAGGCACACTTTAGCATTGGAGAGGGCTTTGTGGTTTACATATATGTCATAAAGATATTTGGGTGCTTGGGCTCATGGATTAAGCACCGCTCAATTCATTAGGCATGACAATGACACATCAGGAAGTACGGTTACAGGGCTGTCCTAGTCATGCAGTGTTGAAGTGGGTCAGATTTCAGTTCAGCTAAAGATATTTAGGTCAGGGAACTAAAAGCTATGAAGAAAAATGCAAAGGAGTCAACAACTTTAAAGAAAAAAAAATTGTGTTAGTAAGGAGCCTTGTTATGAATTTATCTTCTGGGAACTATTTTCGTCGCCACAGGCATGGGGTGAAATGTTTAGATGGAATTGATGTTTATGTATGAGCCCAAAGATGTATTGTTTATTAATGAAAAGATTACTTTAATCATTCAATAAGTCGAGACCAAACAAAGTAACTGAGAGACGTAGTTACAGGTCAGCCGGAATCATTTTCTTACATAGTAACAAAATTAAACCAAGTTTGATATGAGCCATTTTAAATTAAACCACGCCATGAAGACTGTGTGTTAGCTTTAAAGTAACTGTCCCGAGATTGGTTATTGTTTAATGCAAGGATCTCAAAATCACGGCCCACGGGCCATTTGCGGCCCACAAGACGATATTTTGCAGACCGCTACATGACAGCAAAGTTTAGTGTTAATGCGGCCAGTGCGTTTTCCGCATTATCAAATCTATAATGTGACCCTCCGCGACGGATTCAGTTGAATCTCACTAGTCTAATTCTGATTTTTATTATGTTTGTATAGATTTGGACGTTGATTATAATGGTAAGAATAGTTTTAAAATCTGACTATTTTTTTTATTTTTTTTAGCATTTTATGAGACAAACATGGCCAAAGTGTTGTTTTGAGAAAAGTTTTTAAAAGTTATTTGGTGGGTAATGTACAACCATAATTGTGTAAATCGTAGAAATCAGATACAGTATCAAATAGTCCTTATTAAAAGTGTCGCTAGTTTTTAAGAGTGAGGTCAATTCCGAACCTGTCAGCTTGGTCACTTTCAAAATAGGTTTAGTCAAAAAGGCCTTTCCTACAATAAAAAATCAAAATTCATTCTCCCTACAAGAGCTTCTTCTTTCGCATCAAAAATTCATAAATATTTCCAGCTCCTGCCCAGTGTTTAAACACATTTTAGCATTCAAAGCCTTCACGGAGAAGGATGGGGTGGTCTTTTTCCTGTACTAAATGAACCCAAATGGTTATGGACTTGGATTTTCTTGTTGACATTACACAGGAGCTGAAAGTACTCAACAAGAAGTTACAAGACCAGGGGTAGCTTGTCAGTGTTGCCTAAGACAATGTCAGGGCATTCTGCACAAAACTTGTTTTATGATTCTTAGAGTAACCTCTGCCATTTCCCAACAGGCAACGTACTCATAGACTCGGGTACACCATTCAGTAGTAACTTAGTAGTAAGTATATTATACTGATGCCATTGCAAAGCTACAGGAAGAAAGTAATCACATTTTAGATTTCAAAACACACAGATCCATTTTTCAGCTTTTTGCTGAACCTTTCTCCTTTAATGTGAAAGATTCCCACCCCCTTTTTTTTTGTGCTTCTACTAGAGCAGATCGATCTTCATTGCAATTCTAAGTTCAGGGAGGTGAATGGAAAACACACAAGCATGGACAATTTATGAGAGCATTGCCCCCCACCTTCCCTGAGATTTCCAGGTTGTTCAAGCGGATCATATTTCTTTTTGGGAGTATCTATCTTTGTGTGAAAAGCTCCTTTCCAGTATGAACTTTAACAAGCCAAAGTTCGGGGTCAAACTGGCTGATGAGCATCTTCCAGCTATACAGAGGTTCTCAGTTGCCTCTTCACTCAAGACAAATTATGCTGAGCTGTGTAAGAAGAAGCACTGCCAGGTCTCTGGCAACATGGAGTAGGAGGAAGAAAGTGAAGCCTAGTTCTTGAGAATCATTAATGTTTTTATTTGTTATTTATAAAAGGTTGTTGAGATTGTAACTGTTGTACTTTATTGAATTTGTAATCGATTTTGTTGTGGAATACTTGATGAGGCCCAGTTTCAATCAGACTCTGCATTCTTCGGTTCCCGGATGATTTGAGTTTGAGACTCCTGGTCTAATGATTGATATTATAATGATTTTGTAATGTGTGGAAGGATTGCTTCTGAAAACATCTCTATTTTTAACAATACAGTTATTCCCCGATATTATAGCGTGACCCGCAAATGACAGCAATACTTCCAGAACCTGGGCCGAGCTGTAAAGATACTATAGACACAGGTTTTGCTACATCTCTAAGGTAAATCAATAAGAAGTAATTCAGTTAATTTATACATCATGTTACGGGTTGCATTAAAAGACTTATGTGTGTGATGTTTGGGGTGTGTGTGTGGGGGGGGGGGGGTTGCAGACATTCGAACAGTAATTTAGGGTATGTCCAAATTATTTTAAAATTTTCCATTATATACCTCACCCTTTTTCCATTTCTGGTTGGTTCCAAAAATTAAGTTAGCTTTTTCTCAACTCGATTCCAATAAGTTGAGTAAGGCTCATTAAACACTCTCAATAATTATATTTTTAAATAGTATACTTCTCTTTCCTTTCTATTCACTTTGCCATCATACAATTCATGTTTACATAACCAAATCACTTCCTGTAATCTTACTTCCAGCAACAACAAAGGAGATCTCTAAAGTTGTTTTTTACTTTGCTCTGTTTCTTGTCGTACTTGTATTTGTCCTGTTCGCTGAAGCACCATGGAAGCGAAAAATAATTTGAAAAGCGGAAGCCAACAATAAAATTAACAACTTCTACGTGGTCGTCCATAACCATATTAAAATACATCTGTCATAATTTAAACAAAAAACAAAGCAAATGTTTTTAATTATCATAATTTTCAAAAATCAAGAATTTGTTATTTTTGTTACCAATAAACACGATAAATTTTGAAGAGGTTTAGAGTACAAAAATCTTTGCCTGCGTCACTTAGGCTATCTACACCATTGATAATAATATTAATACTCAATGGATTATTATATATACAATACATGGGGCTCGAAAAAGAATTCTATTCAGTAGATACAATATTATGTAAATAAAAAATATTGCTAGTCGTATTAACAAATCTGAAGACAGGGCGAGAAATAACAACCACACAATTCCATGGTGTTTAGTGTGGCAACTATCATGTGCTGCCTTGGGGTTTGGTGTGGCGGATCATGTGCTTAAACCAAACTTTCAAAATTGAAATAGCGAGACAATAGCTTGTAATCTCATAATAGATTTCTACTTCCACTTACAAGCGTATAAAAATATTTCTTCACAGTTACAGTTAAAATACTTTTTAAAATTGAAATCTAGTTTTAAACCAGCTTTATAAAACCGAAGACATGTTTGTAAAAAATCTGGGTTTAACATTCCAATATGTTGTTATGAACTACTGTTTACATAAATAGTTTAATAGCTTCATTTAGTCTAGGGGTATTATTAACGACACCAAGACCAATATTTATTTTAAATGCACACATTACTGTGGAAAAGAAATTTCACAAAGCGATTTAGCACCGATGGCACTACTGCTACTGGATAATTTGAAAAGAAAAACAATTACGAGTAGCCCGCAAATTGGACTCTTTAAACCAACGAAATCCCCCACACCTAAGGCCTCCCCCTTCCCCACCTATCAAACAAACTTTTGTTTCCATGTCAGTCACATGAAGTATACAGATTGTTGAAATGTAGTCCACAGAGTATAATCTCATAAGCCGGGTCGAATTAAGAGAGCAGCAGAATCTGGTGCTGCTTCACATTTTCTTCTTTGCCTTACTTGCTATTTGTGGGAAAAAAAACATTCACAAGTCTTTCCACTTTTCTCAGTTCTGAGCAACTCTTCCTTCATTTATTTGATGAGTTTAGTTTTTCGTAGTTTCTCTCTTTCTTTTACTATGTCGATTCCATGGCCATTACAGAGAATGTCTTATAATTATAATATTTTATTTTGATTGTACACCAAAACTATTACTTTACATAGTTCGCATATATCGTTATTTTTTATTTATTAATTTTTATCAAAAACCCTGGTTTAAATACTTGGAACAAAACTGTATTAAACTACCTTTACATAAATAAAAAAAGAATATATTTTTAATATAGTTTTACTTCGTATAAAAAATTTGCAATGTGTTTTAAAATTATATTTCATAATAAATTCATAAATTTTTAAATAGCGTAGGCTTTTCATTATAAATTGTATAATGGCATCGTGCTTTAAACATCGTGAGTTATTACCATAAATTGAAATGTAATAGATTCCATTTAGCTAGATAAAGTGAAACCTTTAAGAAATCGATATTTTTTTTAAAACAAAACGTAAGACTTTAACTGGTACATACAATAAGTGCACAAATATCAAGTATCATTGAATCTAAAGCCTTCGTATTGTATTAAATGAATGTGTTACATTTGTGACACAGATTACTGAAGAAAAGATAGGAATTTTAAACACTAAGGCAGCTGGTCTAGATATGTTAAATTCCCAAATGCATTCTCTTATTAATTTCAATATATTAAACAATCTGCCCCAATTATTTGCTAACTTTTCTCTTTTTTTCTATATGAGAATCGAGCAGATAGCTTTTAAAAAAATTAAACAAAAAATAAACACATTTTTTCATATAAATCCTTATATGCATTTTTATTATTTTACTTTATACTAATATTTTAATGACCCACCCGCTTTTATACCACAGATTTTTTGAAAAACTATTTCAGAAAAACAAAAGAAAATTATTACTGGTACCAATTGGTTATTAATGTAATTTAGTTTAATTTTATTCGATAGATTGAAACAACTTTGAATTGATTTGTTCATTCTTCATTTTATCGATTATTAAATTTCTCTATTTCGTAGCACAGAAAACTGGCCAGCTGTTGATGATGAAGAACCACACTCTGAACAAGCACTGAGCCAAGACAGGATACTATGTAAGTAAGCAGAAAGTTTTACGTTTGTGTGGAGGAGGGCCATCCATAAATAATGTCTTGCTACTAGTGGGAATGGGGTCACATATCTGTGGTGGTGTGGGTTATGCCATGTGTGCCAAGCCAGACCGAAAATGTGTAAAAAAATATAATGGAGAATTAATCACGTAAGATAGCAAAGTACTGGAGAGGTGGGCTGAATATTTAAGAGATTACTAAATGCAGACAGTGGACGAGATGAAGATTATTAACCAACACATGGAGGACCTGACCCTCAAATAAACTCTCCAACTTTGGAAGAAACTAAAGAAGTAATTAGTAATATAAAAAAAAACACAAAGCCCCCGAAGAAGACCTCATTTCAGCAGAATTTATTAAATATGGAGGGAGAGAACTACACACTCTGACACATAAACTTATAACTAAAACTAAAATAGACGAAAAGAGAAAATTCCAACAGAATGGGACAAGTTTAATAAGCCCAATACACAAAAAAGGTTCCAAAGTTCAATGGAATAAAATAGAGAGGAATTTCCCTCATTTTTTTACGTACAAAATACTGATGCAACTTATTTCCAAAAGAAAACAACCGAACACTTAACAAATAATAGGTGTCTAACAATGTGGACTGAGACAAAACAGATCGACTGATCAGATTTTCACCATCAGATGTCTATTAGAGAGAAATGTTACGAATATAATATCCCCGTACATTAACTCTATGTGGACTATAAAATGGCCTATGACAGCATAAAAAATATATATATATATTACACTCTGCAGGAGTTTGGCATTCCCAACAAGCTGACAAGACTGATACATGTGACACTGAACAACTCAAAAAGAAAAATCATGGTTCAAGAAGAATATTCAAGGGAATTTCAGATTAGACGAGGCCTAAGACAGGGAGACTCACTGTCTTGTATGCTTTTTAACCTAACATCAGAGAGAGTTATAAGAAACATACATATTGACACCCGAGGAACAATAACAGGATACTTTTCTGAGGGAAACCCAAGACCCACAACCATTAGTCACTCTCTACAACAAACCCCTTTAGTATATTGCATATACTGATGGCATAGCACTGCTCGGAAAAAGTAGTAAAGACATATTAAAAAGTTTTATTCAATTACAAGACGCATAACTAAAAGCAGGGCTGAAAGTTAATAAGCAAAACATAAAATACATGACTATGATAAGAGAAGAGCAGACAGATGAAAACATTATAATTAGAAACAACACTTTTGGAAATGTAAATCAATTCAAATACCTAGGATCTTTATCAAATTAAAGAATTGAATACTAACAGATAAAAGAAAGAATATTAACTGGAAACAGGGCATACTTCAGTAGTAAAAAAAAATGCTCACAAGTAAAAACATTACTAGAGAAACAAA
The DNA here is from genome assembly GCA_964017045.1 of Omphiscola glabra. NCBI lineage: Eukaryota > Metazoa > Mollusca > Gastropoda > Lymnaeidae > Omphiscola > Omphiscola glabra. The sequence continues at coordinate 13,395,581 of OZ024807.1, read as the reverse complement.
GAAAACTATATAATATATATAAAACTGTAATCAGACCAGTTGTAACATATGCAAGTGAAACTTGGACCCTAACAAAAATGGCAGAAAATCTATATAACACATGGAAGAGAAATGTTTCCGGAAAATAAACGGATAAACAAAAGATAAATATGTATGTAGAATACGAACTAACCAGGAATTGTAGTGTATATGAGGATCCCACGATAGTAGCATAAAAAAGGACAAGCTACGCTGGGCGTGACATTTAGTGAGAATGCCAAATGACAGAGGATTGAACAAAACACCAGAGGAAAATGGAATAAAGGCTGACCTAGGCTTTGATAAACGGATGATGTGGGAAAAGATCTAAAGCTACTGGGAATCCAAGCATGGAAAAGAAAAGTATCAGTTAGGTCTGACTGGAAGGAGATGGTGGGGCAGTCTAGGTGTTACTACTATTTTTACGTTACTTTTGTTGGAGTTTACGTCACACAGTTGCACAAGTACGCTTTGGTACTTTGTACTGAGCTGTCAGTCCTGGATCACAAATCACAAGAGTCCAGAGTAGTCGATGTCCAAAAAACAGACTCATTTATTATCCATAAAATCGCATGCCAAAATCAGTGATATCATGAGTTACTAGTAAAGTCACAAATAACCCTTTCGAAGTCCTATGATCACATAATACAATCATTACTACCAATCCCTTCGAAGTAATCCATTATCGCTCACTACTTAGTGTACACATCACGTTCTCTCCGCCTCTTGCCTTACAATCTATTTATACACACTCAGGTCCATCTTGACTCACAATCTTACGCCTTGTTCACTCATGCTCTAGTGAACATAACTTACTGTAACCCCACACATAACAACGATGATTATCATACCCTTGACACAGGACAAAGCCCAGCGTTCACAGGGATGGATGGCATCTAAGAACAGTGGAGGAAGATCAAGTCTTTTGCCATTTTTGGCTTAGTCTCATCTGCGCCACCTAGCTCTGGTGTTGGCGATGCAGTTTCCATCATTGGTTGCTATTGCTATTTAACGGTGATTTGCTGAAGAGTTTTCTTTGAATCTTATTTTCCATTCACTCGTTAAGCCACAGTTCACATAAGTGTGGTTTTAACCACGCCATGACACCCAGATGTGTTGGGATTCTTTTAAGGACCAATCTTCATCCTTCCAACTGGATTTTTTTTTTAGTGCACTAACTATTATTAATTCTAATGAGCCCTTATCCTCTCTCAAAAATAGATATTGAGTCTGAAAATCAAACAATGTAATGATTAGAATACCATCAGACCTTAAGCAGGGCAGACAGTACTTTCCCCTCTTGGTCAAAATTGACTCCTGATATTTCCATATACCCTCTATTCTAAATGCGATAATGGATTAACTGGATTGGAATATATGTCAGTGATATATGTAATTCTGGCAAGATAAACCTTTCATAAGGGTGTCGCTCCAGTGACAGCAGGATTTTATCCATTCTTAAAGCTAGAAAAATGCGGGGTGGGGGCTGAGTGGTTGCTTCTGAAATAGTCAGAGTCTTCTGAGTGTGGTTAAGATTCCATTCTGTTGTCCTGTGCGTAGCGGTTTTTCTTCTGCTAAGACTTTAATGCCACTTTTGCGCGTACTGGTCTTAATATACACAAAGGGAACAGCAAGGTCCTCGGGAACAATGCCACCAATACAGCACGCATCAGGCTCGAAGATGGAGCGCTCGAAGAGATGGAGAGCTTTGTTTATCTTGGCAGCATCGTGGATAAGCAAGGTGGGACGAATGCTGATCTCAAAATAAGGGTAGGAAAGGCATGGGCAGCCTTCCAAAAACTCAAGAATGTCTGGGTCTCCAAACACTTGAGTAACAACCTAAAGATCAGAACCTTCAACTCAATGATGAAACCTGATCTACTATAATATGGTGCAGAGACATGTAGAACCACTGCTGTGAATTGGAAGAGAATCCAGTCCTTCATCAATAACTGCCTAAGAAGGATTCTCCGGATTCACTGGCCTGACAGAATCAGCAACCAGAAACTGTTGCAGGGGACAAAGCTGAAACCGGTAGAAGAAGAGATCCTCCAGAGAAGATGGAGATGGATCAGCCATACACTCAGGAAACCTGCCTCCAGCATAATTAGACAAGTCCTGATCTGGAACCCTCAAGGAAAAAGGAAAAGAGGCAGGCCGAGGAACACTTGGCGCCGGGAAGTGGAAGCAGATACAAAGAAACTTGGCCACACTTGGGGGAAGATGGAGAGATTGGCTCAGGATCGTGATGCCTGGAAGACTCTTGTAGGCGGCCTATGTCCTAGGAAGGATCACAGACGTCGATGAAGAGGCGAAAGAAGAATGGATGTTGAAAGTAGCGCTCTGCACTCCAACATGAGAGCAAACTTTGTGGGCGTTACCTTAAGTCCAAGGTCATTTTATTTGACTCGTAGGCTGTATGTAGTCAATGACTACCCTCTAATTATTCAGGTTAAAGAGCTCGTCGTCCTCTCTCTAGTTGATATAACCCAGAGTCTTCAACAAAGTCAGTTTGAAGATAGCTTGGGCATTCAACTAAAAAATAGCTAAATTGGTTCCTTTTCTCATCTTAACATTTTCCCACATATTGTCTGAAAGATTTCTTAACATGATTTCAATTAGTGAATAGAGAATGTACCATCTTTTAAGTGTTGTCATCCACTTTCTATTGGTTGGTGTAGAATTCGATCTGGTTCAAGACCTGGTGTAACGGTTCTTGCATTTATTTTACATCTTTACCGGAGCTCCAAAAACACCAAGTTGGATCCAGCAGATGATAGATGCAAACAATATATATTGTTACTACCTGTCCTTTAATCTACCGTGTCTTATTATATGCGACTTAACTTCCTCTTGTGTCTCGTTTCAGTGTTCAAAACTCTCAATACAATAGTGTCAAAGAACTTCTCATAGACATTATCGTTACTGCCCGTTGGGATGCAGCAGCTTACCATCTGATCTTTAACTTACTTTGCCCAGTCTACCTTCCAAAACGGCAATTTCCTATTTAATGATCACGAAAGGAGTCTTCTTCCTCTTGTAGAGACATACCTCATCTAAATAACGTATGGATATGTAAAGATCTAAGTAGCTCCAAACTATGTGTTTGGGGATTAAAAATTAAAGTCACCAGCAATATTGATTAGTGCTTATGTCATTATGTTGAAAATTTTCAAGACATAAAAAGCATGTTAATTTTATTTTTTAAAAATTCAATCTGTTAGATTATCTGTGTTGCTGAAATCTCGGTGGCCCCTGTAAGATAGTTTTTGAATGCTGTGGATACGCCTGTGAAATCACCACATGTGCAGCAATAGTGTGTCCTGAAATACAATTTAGCTTCTCCTTCAAGAAGGCTTCCTGGAATAAAGCTACACCAACTTCTTGCACATAGAACAGCTTGGCAATAGTATGAGATTTAAATATGATGCCTCAGTAGTTTAGATGACAAACTCTAGTACTGAGGAGGCCACCTCTAACACTTGGAATAATTGGTTGCGGCAGCATTTCTATTTCTAATTTCTACTTAATTTCTTTCCTTAAAGTAAGAGTTGCTTTTATGACAGCCCTTTTCTCAGGGAATCTTCCCAGACAGACTTATTTTGTTAGGATCCATGTGCTGGCTCACATTTATTAGACCACTGTACCAGAATGTATTGGGATTTGCACATGGGTGAGGCACTATTTCTGTAGGATAGGAAAAGGAATTACATTAACATTTAATTAATGCTCTTTAAAAACTGGTGTGCGTGGTGGCAGAGCTTTGTGACTTCATATTTATACATATGAGAATGTCTAAATTCTTTTGATGATTTGTTAAAATGCCATGGCCATGTCTTTTAAATCGATTTAAACAACATGACTTTATTTATGGATGACAGCACAATTGTCTAATTTAATACTTTAAATTATTCTAAATTATTGTTATGAAAATCAAACTTTTTAACTGATTAATGTTGAATTTAAGTAATAGGGGTATTTTCCTTTTTAGCCAAACATTTTTTAAGTAGTATGATGTAGAAATGATTTTTATTAATTTTTCCATGCCAATTAAATAAAAATACAGCTCGCTCTGCGTCCATGTTTGAACCACTACCAAAAATGTGTCAGCAGTATCTGGATGGGACATGTCAAAATGAAACATGTCCAGATTTGCATGATTACAATGAATGGGTAAGTAGTAATCACCCCGGAGTCCTGCCATGATCAAGTGTGTGATTTTAAGTTTAATCTGTGGAATGGGATGTTTGTCTAGTTATTATAACCTTTTTAACCTTCCAGAAAGCTATGTATATGTTATTATAAAGGAGTGAAATTAGTTTCCATACACCTAATATAATAAACTAGGGCTTAACCGGATGCAGTTTTTTTACACTGGGTTCGGATATTTTAAGAAAATACCCGGTGGGGCCATCTGTTACATAAAAAAAAGAGTCAACTTCTCAATTCTAAAATATGCAACGCAATCTAATGCCCTATGTCATAGTGAGAGTACATTGCCTTCGTCAACCTTTTTGTATCAAGAAATAACCTACTGATAGGAACAGGCAGTTGCCGGATCCCAGAAAAGAGATGAAATTTCACACAAAAAACCATGAAAAGAGAATATACTGTCTTTAATTATTTTATAACAAAGCCTTAAGAAACAACAGTCGCATTGTAACGAAAATAGCAATACCTTCCTGTACCAGGCTGCAGAAAAAAACTCACAGGCCCACACATGCCTGGAATGAAGGGACGGCCCATGGCCAAGTTCAATTTGGTGTGCAGCCCCAGAACAACGCTGTGTAAAAAGAGTGGGATTTAAAAAAACAACTCATTTCTAAAGAAAAAAATCATATTATTGACCGGATTACAGACGTCACGCATGAAGCTCGCTGTGTGACAGCGTTTTTTCACTAGTGCTATTAAAATAAAACATGTGGAGTTGGGAGGGTTGTTTTGAAGAAGAAGCAGGAAGCAATATATATATATACATAAGAGTTCAAAAGCAATAGTATACCTTGATAAACAGTTTAATTCACATTTAACCGAGATTTCATACACATTCGTTGTTTCTTAAAAATATACAGATACCAAATTAAACAAACCCCAAAACTAATTTTTCTTCTAAATCTTTTAAAATTTATTTTTACAAGGTGAACTTGTTTTCAATAAATCATTTTATGAGTTCAAAAAACGAAAGCTGCGAGGATTGGTGAAAATAAAAATTTATTTCCAGGTGCAGACATTGGATATAATGTTAAATAATTATCATTTAAAGTAGTGTGTACTGTTGGTTGTTTTTTTTTTGGAGTTAAAATTCCACCTCTTTTAAACATTTCTATTTGTTCCCAGATAAAATGCTGTGTAACAAAGATGGAGAAAGTATTTCTTTTTCGTATGAATGTTGATCAAAACGGCAATGATATGGATATGTCACAAAGGTAATGCTATACTGTGCTGCTTAGTTAGAATGTTAACATTTCTAATGAAGAAACGAGTGATTAAAAAGAAAAAAATACCACTGTGAAAGATATAATATGTAAGTTAAATAAGAATTGTTTAAATAACGAAATATCTTTTTGGTCTTTTGAAAGTGATAGATATAATTTTTAACTCTTTGCAACAGCTGCTTTAAAGATGTGCTACTTTGTGCTTGATTCACGAAAATTTCAATTAATTCACAGGTCTGATATATTTCAAGCACCATTCAATTAATCCACTCTTTTCTCTTGCAGGAGCTCAGACTCCCAAGAAACTGGTGCCAGAGATGAACCAGTTGAACTTGGCACCCAAAATGGAGACATGCCAATAAATGATAAGGATAAGGTAAGAGATTATGACATAATCATGAGGATGAATTATTTGATGTTATAATACCATTGTGACTTGAATCTACAAACTATTCTACGTGTCAACCGCCCAAACATAGGCATGAGTTTAATGATAAGCTGCAAGAACCTCATGCTGTACATTAAGGGATGTCTTGTATAATGGGGTAGACTCATCCCATGAGGCTGGACAAGCGGATGCCCTTTAATTTTCTTATCAGAGAAGTGGAAGGTTAGACGTGTTTGAAATTTCACCCTTCCTAAAAAACTGATCGGATAATTCACGTGCAAACTAACACGCTTTCTAAAATTCTGAAAATCTCTGTAAGAAGACACAGAGCCGCCGTAACTTAACCCCTTTGTTATTGTCAAGGGTTTGACTGCGATAAAGCTTTTAAGTAGATTAATAAGACAAAGTCTGTGTAAATAAAACATTAAAAGAAAGCTGCTGAAGACCAGATACAGATTTCAGATGTTTCGGCTAACGCCAGCATCAGTAAGACAAATTAACAAAGAAAATTAATGTAAATTAAATTTCACATAATATATACATACCATACCGAATAAGGAATAAAAGAAAAGAAAAAATAACCAAACAGGAAAAGATATTGTGAAATTCTCTAATACCTTATGAAATAAAGGCACAACGCCTTTTTTATTAATTTATTTTCATATAAATCATTTCGGTTGTACTGCTCGTATACAATTATACCAGTAACTGCAATTTGTGGTCAGAGCTGTTAAAATGTTGGACCTGCTAACACTCAATCTCTATCTCCCTCTCTCTGACCTAACCTCTCTCTCTCTCCCTCATTCTCTTCCTCTATCTAGCCCTCCATTTCTCTCAACCTAATTCCCCTCTCCCTCCCTCACCACTCTCTCTCCACTTCCCTCCCTCCCCCTCTATCTCCTTCCCATTTCTCACTCCCTTCCTTTCTCTCTCCATCACTCCACTTTCTCTCTCCCTCACTTTCTTTCTCCCTCCCTCCATTTCTCTCCCCTCCCTCCCAATACACTTTATTGTGGCAATATGGGTTTTTGTTTGTTAATAGATATGACTTATTAGTCTTGGTAGACATTGGCTTTATAAATTTCTGTCATAACTATAATGATTTTATTCAATAAAATAGTATGACCCAAAATGGAGCTCTTTCTCTGAAAAACTGAAGCGGAGATTCTTTGAAAACATTAATAAGAACTCAAATATTCAAGCTAGCGATCTAAGGTAAAGTAGTAAAGAACAGTCGAGTTAAAGATATTATTGGGAGTGGGGGATGGGGATGGAGAAAGATTATGAGAAGCTATAAAATACAATTATATTCTCCTTTGATTGAAGGGAAAGAATAACAATTATAAAGATTAATTCAATAAGAGGAAATTTGAAATGTAAGCTAAATATATTTGTAAGGGAAATATCTTCATTAAATGTTGGGCTTATGCAGAGAATTAATGCCATTAGGGATACATTTAGGGTTCAGGTTAGGTTTAGGGATACATAGGGTTCAGGTTAGGATTAGTGACAGTGAATTATAACATTTCACGGGTCGTTGAAACCAAGAAGGCGGACGTGTGATACGTCATGGCACCAATTGTCTGCATTTACCAAATATTGAAATCTTAAAAATAACATTTATGTATTTTTCCCCCTTCATATGTACAAAAGCGTACCACAATGACATGCATTTTTGGGCAGAACTTTACCAAAAGATTTTTGCTCAATTCAAACTTATCCTCATATTTGTTCCAGAAATTTTACACAGCTGGAAACTGGAAAAGAAGATGTAGTTTCGAGAAATGAGGGTACAGTGAGAGATTCAAACAATCCAATACGTTCGCCACTCCTTAAAAATTTTACCCATGACGAAATACAGATTGTATGTGTGAAATTTAAGGAATGGTTTGAGGAAGTGTATATTTCGTATAAGGGCCTTAAGGAAAATCATCATCACCCTTTGCAAAATGAAAAACTATTTTTTGAATTTTCGGTAAATTATTGTAGTCTAAATTCTAAATATAGAAGAGCTGAAGAACGTTTATTCAGGACATTGAAGTCAAAGTCTATTGAAATTAAAGATATAATTGTTTGGGATTACGAAAATGATTCAAATTTTTTTAAGAATGAAAATAATTTGTCAAAAATCCCTGATATAGAAAGGTCCTTATTACTGATAATCACCAATTCAATTAATGAAGTATCTTGGTCGAAAGTAAATGATAAGCTAAAGGGATTAAGAGAAAATGGAAGGGTTTTTATACTAAAAGCTGTTGGAACACTCGATAATGCAGCTGATATGGGTATTTTAATTAAACTTGAAGACCTTCATAAGGAACTACCAACAAATGTAGATTTCTTATTCATCTCAGATGATACATTTTTTAAGAAACTGAAAAAAGCTAACCATTTTGGAAAACGAATCCTTAAGAATTTATCTGGTCAATGTACAAAATATAAAAATCGGGGCACAGGGACAATAAAAGATATTGAAATATACTTGGATAAAAATAATAGAGTCTGTATCTATGACACAACTTCATCTTGCCTCGATAAGGCTAAAGAATTTATAATAGAAACATTTACTAATGATTATAACTCATCAGATGATTTTTTAGATAATCCCATCACAATAGAATGTGCCATTGTTGCAATAGTTCCTGCCACTGTAAGGATTGTTAACATTGTGCACCAAGTATTAGGCTTTGTCGATATTCACATTTTTTCAAATAAAAATTTATATTTTGCTACATTTGAACAGCAAATGTTTCTTTGTAAGGGAAAAATAAGATTTCATTGTCACCCTCCAGTAAAATCAGCTTGAACTTGATTACCTTAAGGCCATCTTATACATATATACGAAGAGCTTATTTTCAAAACATGGTATACACCATTTTCGAAAAATAATGAAATAAATGTATCTTCTTGGAGATCAAACCAGGTTCCTTTAGTGTAAGGTAAAATTTATTTACAAAACACATATTCCTCTTTTATTCTTGTCTAAAAATGATTTAATTTTCTAAACGTGGTACCTGTATGTAATTTTTTTTTTAATTTGTATCTCTCAAAACCAAAAACATGGATATAAAGCATTCTGAAAATAAGCTCTTCATTTATTTATTAATAGAAAGGGGCCATCCATATACTACGTACACAAAAAGGTCAAATTTTACCCCTCCCGACCCCCTGTTGCACTTTATGACGTCCCCCAGCCATAGTCATTCTGTTAATCTTCCCGACCTCTATCACAAACTGTATCGTCTCAACTAGTCATGAGATGTCTGAACTGTTCCCTCTCAACTCTACCTCGAAAGGCGGTCCAGGCATTCTATTTGTTAACACATTCCCGGCCCCTCATTTCCGGTCAATTAGGAACTCCCATCGTTAACCCCAAAATTATCAGGTGAAGCCTGGAAGGGCCGAAAGATAAAATTATGGAAGGAAACAATCCCTTCAATCTCAAGAAGTGATAATCTATTACAACTATTAGCAATTTTCTTTCGCCCTAGTAGTTGTCTGAACAACAATAAAGCTCTTTTCTCTAACCCACCCCAGTCATTTGTGTCAAAACCACCCCCACCCCTTTTTTTCCCGAAATAAATAACCCACAAAATCAAAAATTCTTTATACAATTATCACGTCACAGTAAACAAAATGTGTTAAGTGTTTTTTCGCCGCTGGCTGTAAATTTCAGGATGATTATTGTAAAAACTTGAATAAATATACACACTTTCCTCTGAAACACCACCACCACAACCTCGACGCTCTGTTGCACTTTTTGAAGATGCCACATGCGTACGTAAAATAGGCCTTTCAACCCCCCCCCCCTTCCGGGGTCATTTTTTGAGGCAGAGTTGAGAGATCAATTGAGACTTCCCAAGCCAAGTTGAGACGATACAGTTAGTGATAGAGGTGGGGGAGAATAAACGAAAGACTATGTTTAATAAAGAGTATCATACTGTTGAGCAAAAAGTATCGTAATAAAGATATACTGCATTTAGATCTTTACACCTGGAGTTTACGTTCTGCTTTTGTCTGTCTCGATGCGCAGACACCCAACCTATAAATCACAGAGAGGAGCGGTCATGTACTGACTACTACTCTGTTAATATAGTTTGTGTTAAGTCAGGACCTTAGCCATTTTTTCCGAGACCCCCTCCCAACCATAAACATGCTTATGCAAAATCTCCAAAAATGACAACACCCCCCCCCCCCCCCCCAACTTTTTTTTCAGTGCGTATCTACTATATGGATGGCCCCCAAGACAAATGGGTTTTCTTTTGCAAAATTTCTTTCCCATGAAAAAAAATGAAAAGCGGTGCGACGGAGGGCCCAGTTCACGACTGGCAGCCGCGTTTCAACAGGGAGCCCTTCTCTGATTTAATTACAATGTCTGTTTTAAAACTAGCATGGTGTTAATGATACCTTATTAGAAGGTAATTCTGGGGGGGGGGGGGGTAGGGAACAATTCCTGCCATTGCCGCCTCTGCAGAGCGCTCATTCAGCTAACCAAAGCTGATAAAAAAAATTATCTAAGCTCGCCTATGTTTACAGAGGGGACTGGTAGATTTGGCAAGAGTCAGTATTGAGTCCCATCTTGCCAAAACGATTGATTTTAAATGACGTGATTATCAATTTTGTCATGAACAAGTCTAGCCAAGGAATTTTGTTTTAGCTGATTATAAATGTCATGACACCACCACCATGTAAGACATGTATGAGCCTGTAATCAATCTAGTATTAAAAACATAGCTTATGTACATTGTTTCATTATTTTTAATATACTGTATGTGTATTGTCTTTATTATCTTTTACAGAAGTAGCAGCCCTCTTTAACTTTTAATATATTTGCAAGCAGTGTTTGTTTCAGACATTCCCCCCCCCACCAGGGTGGGGACAGTGTCAGTTGCCAGTGCGTCCTGGCCAAAGGCGTAGCTAAGGATGGCCGATGGGACATACGTTACGAGGCGCAGGACTAGCGGGGCATCAACATGGGCTTTGATGGTACTTGATGGTTGAAAATAATTCGTTTCTGAGTTGAAGGGGGCGGCGCAAATATGAATCATATCCCTTGACGCCATACACTCTAGCTACGCCCCTTCTAGTGTCGTAGAGAGGGAGAGGGGGGGTTCACCAAGGTGTAACTCTATTTTTATATGCAGGTGCGGCATTTTCGGACAACTGCACCGCTATTGTGAAAGGGAGAGCGGCAAAAAATGTGGCCGTATGGTGCACTAATAGTAGCTACGCCTCTAGGCAGTATATCTATCGGCACCAAAATTAGCGATTATTTTCATCGGGGTGTAGGGTAGAAAACGAGGGCGCCGATTATTTATATAAATAAAAGCAAGACAAATTCATAAAGGTAAACTCAGCCAACCAAGAGCATATCTCTCTGATATACACTGGAAGAAGTGGATGCCTTCACATTCTTAGGCACCATTGACTTAAATGGTTAATCCGAAGTGGATGTCAGAGCTATAATTGGAAAGGCTAGGTCAGCATTTGTGCTATTAAAGAAAATATGGGAGTAAACGGAGCTGACTCTTTAAACCAGAGTAAAATTTTCAAAACAAATGTCAAAACGGTCTTCTGAAACAACAGCGAGCATTAAGCAGAAAGCACAGACCTTCGTAAACACTTGCCTTAAGAAACATCCTGAACATCAAATTGCCATCAAATGGAAGGAGGGGGGCAAAATTACTGACCCGCCCCGGGGAGCACTAACCATGACTACGTCACTGCCTATATGCATTACCGGAGCATCTCCCAAATGTCTTTTTTTTTTACGCAAAGGCGTCTAAAACATGCATTTTTCTTTTTAGAAATGCAAGATGGAGTAAAACGTTGAACATTCTATAACATAAGCAGCATTAATTTAATTGAGACTAAAAATTACGATAAATTAAAAATGTTTTAATCGCAAAATCATGTTTTTCTCATTAGTAAGATTCTAAAAACCGTTTCTGACACAAGACATTCAGTTGACACTCAAACTTACAACTCACTATCACTGTATCATCAATATTGTTTTTGAAAGTGCTCATCAGACCAAGGCTGCTCTGTAGCTTCGATATATATATATATTTTATTTTGTAAAATGTAGGCTGTTCCAAGACTGAAAACAATTCACGAAAATATGCCTTTAAATAAGCAAAATTATCGCCGTTGAACCACTGATGAAGCCAATCAGTTTTCACCCTCGTATATCTGGATAGCAGCTCGGTCAATTCATTTTTAGGTCAAATTAAAGTTATTAACAGCACAGACAAACGAGTTTTGGACGAATCTTTTTATTCACTGGCATCGGGTTAAGAAAAAAAAACTCACCCACGTTGCTAACTCAAGTCAGGATGTACTTTTTTCACAGACCTGAGAGGTATTTGAACTTGTGCAAATTCTCTACGGCGTGGAAATGAGTCAATAATCCCCTAGTCAACAATTCAACAGATTGACTTAATTAAACTTAAGAGTTTCATATTTTTTTCAAATTTATTTGCGAATAAAACCTCAAATGATTTAAACTAACTGATAACAAATTTTTCCACTGGAGAATTACATCAACAAGCCGAATCTTCGTGATTCTTTTTGGTAGAGCATTGCATAAATTATCTGTTTATAAAGACCTTGTTTTTATTTGATACTGAATTTGTAAATTAAAAAATGATATGCTTAGCTTAACATAGTAAGCTCCTGGTGGATCTGATAAACCGTGGGCCGAATCCAGCACACTGGCCGTAGTTTGACGATACCTGTTAAATAAAATCAGAATATTAGAAACTAGTTTCTTTAAGAATTTCACACAATTTGCGATAAAGTAGGTGTTTTCCCATTATCAGGGTCCCCTTCGTAGACTTGTCATCTACATTTAACACTATACTGGCATTCCTTATGATTAAACACATTTCATCGTATAACCTGAATACGAATATTCAAGCGTCGATAATGATTTTTTTTTAAAAAACGCCCATATGCCAAGTATCACCAGCAAAGAAAATATCCGAAAAAATATAACACAACAGGGTGTTATCCCCCTTGTCCGGGAATTTTATTTTTGTTATAGATTCGTAAATTAAAGGTATAAACTCAATAATCTAATTTAAATATATACTTGTTTTCTCCCATTCAGAACAAAAGAAAACAAAATGACATCCTAATTTGATTACAATCTAAAAGTTTTTGATACTAGAAGATAAAGATTGGAATAAATAAATGGCTTATTCATTACTTGCCGTTTTAAGTTTTTTTTACGAAGAAACCCTAAATGAACGAATGCTGCAGAAATTAAACAGATATCTCAAAAAAATATTTTCTTGTACTAATCCTTAAATGCTTGTTGTTTAAGAGAACAGAAAGACAGAAGTTGAATCATAAATTCATTTTAAAAAAAGCACCTCCTTATTAGAATCATTTTTCCTCTTTTGCATTAATTACACAACATTTAACTACGATTTTACCCATACTTCAACGAATTTCTTAATATCTGAAAGGAAAAGTTTATTTTGCGAGTAGTAACAACATTTATTCTTTGGCTTACCTAAATAACTCTAAAGATCGGATATTGGACACAAAATATGAGAATATATGAAAAAACCCATCTCTACCTTTTGCTAAATAGAGCACCTTCAATTTTTTTTTTTTTTTAAAATGCCAATGTTAATAAGTTGATCAGCCTCTTTGGATACACTTTTTAAAACAATTACTATGCGTATTCCTTGATTGTTTAAACCTGTCCCGTTTACTCAATGTAAACAACAAACAAACAAAGGATTAGTTTAAAAACGACTAATATAGTATACATTATGCTCGTGAATACAATTCAAAAAGCAAGGAATAATGCTGCTCGCATTGTTCTTCGCAAATGCAAATCCACCAACAATTTGGAACACCCTTCCTGCCGCTCGCAGTAACAGCCAGACGCTGGAGTCCTTGAAAACCGATGTGAAAACTCAACTATTTCGCAAACACCTGCTGGCTTGATGTTGTCTACCATCTTTTCCAGCTAGCTATTATCTCCTAGATGTATATTGGCTTGTGTTGTTTATGGTTGCCAGGTGATGTAATACTTTGAATGGGTTTGCTCTTATGTAGTTTTGTATTGTAGTGTTTTGTATTTCAATGTGGTAAAATATAGATTGTTTTCATTTCTATTTCAATATGTTTGACTTTGTACCGCGCTTCGAGCCTTTGGCGATGAATCCTGATTTTCAAATAAACTTTATTATAATTATTATTTATTAGATGCGATGAGTATTTCGTTTTTCATAGAAAAAATACATAATGGACTTCGATGAGTCACTTCCATATTTTGTCACGTGATAAGAGTAAGCCTTCCTTAGCCTATGCTACATATAACACATAACAACAGATAACAGCTGATAAGCCATTATCATTAATTTTAAAGCAAAATGTTTGTCTCCATCAGCGCTTCCCCAATGTTAATTAAAAATTTTACTTTTCAAAATATTCTTGAATACACGTGTTTTTAAATGACATTCATAAATATGACAATAATTATAATTCAGTTATTATTAAAGGAAGAAATTTGTTTGAAGAAAAATTTGTGAGCGACTAGTGTGTTGCAGACTTACTTACTTGTACTTACTCTTATCACGTGACAAAACAATCGACTCATCGTAGTCCATTTAAAAATAACAATATACAGCTCAGCTTTATTATTTATCCCCCTTTGTGAATTTGGCTAAACATGGGAGAAATTTTGAGTTGTCAAAAAATGTTTACATTAAAAATAATTCGGCTTTCATATTGATTCCATGAAGCTCTTACGTGCTTGGCATCACAACAAATAGAAGATAAATTACGGAGTCCTAGCTACAACGCTATTTGTTACAAGACCTCTTATTTCCTGATGACTTTGCCCTAATCGCAAGTTCGGAGCTGAAAATGCAACAAATACTTGATTGTCTGCTTAGGCCTTGTTATTCTTTTATTGTCTGGTCTCTCTATTCAAGCATCCACATTCCTCGTTCTACAATGATGACTTCCGGTTCACGAGCGCTTGACAGACTGCAGTGAAATCTCTCCACATTTTCACATTTTTGGAATGTTTCTCTCAATTTGTATTCCTGGATAGTTCGATATGTTTGTATCTGAAAGTCTCCTGGGCGTATGAATATAATTTATTTCGAAAATAACTAAGAATTGGTGGACCTATTCTGTGGACTTATCCTGTGGACTTAATCTGTGGACTTACTGTGTTTTTTCCATTCTATATTCGTGATAAATATATAAACAAAAGCAGTCAACGCAATGGACTACGATTAGTCGATTGTTTTGTCACGTGATACGTGTAAAAACAAGTAATACTTCCGGTAGGCTGTCTGCAACACACTAGTCGCTCACAAATTTTTCTTCAAACAACTTTCTTCCTTTAATCATAACTGAATTATAATTATTGTCACATTTAATGAATGTCATTTAAAGAAACGCGTGTATTCAAGAATATTTTGAAAAGTAAAATTTTAATAAACACTGGGGAAGCGCTGATGGAGACAAACATTTTGCTTTAGAATTAATGATAATGGCAATGGCTGATCAGCTGTTTATCTGTTGTTATGTGTTGTTATGTGTAGCAGAAAGCCTACTAATGGCTGTACCACGTGACAAAACAAGGAAGTGACTAATCGTAGTCCATTAACAAATACTTCCGGTTCACAAGTCGCTTGATATACAGCAGTGAAATATCTCCACACTTTCACTTTTTGGCATGTTTCTCTCAAATTTTTATTCCTGGATAGTTGGATATTGTTTATTAGCTGAACTTTTCCCTCATAACAATCAATCGTGTTGAAGCTCTGAGGTGGCATTGTGTAATTTCTTAACAACACTATGTAGAACGCTGTGTAACAATCACTATGTAGAGCGCTGTGTAGTAATCACACAAGTTGTTTTGACAGTCTGCGAAATTAAGTTGAAAGAATTGCCCCGCCTTCACGACTCATCGACTAGACTGCGTCAGCTGTGCACCCCTGATAGCTATCTCTTTGGTAGTGAAATTCTTACACGATGTCGAACACTTTGTTTAATAAAAAAGACAACTGCAAGAGTTTTTTCGTGGAGGAAGAAGGAAGATGGGATCTCGACACTCAGCTCCCACTTAGATAGTGCATCAAAAGACTGGCGATGTTCCCATTGGGCTCATAAATGCCCAGACATCTGTCTCTCTATGATGAGAGTTCACGTGCGCCCAACAGGCAGCGGTGAAACCTCTCGAACCTTTTCGCACATCGAAGCGCCGTTAGCATGCTATCATAGCATGGAAATGAGCGCTATATAAGTACTCCAATCACTCAATCAATCTCCTAAAATACAAAACAACGTGTGTCACACGTGCGTGAAAGCTTTCCACTCACAAATAAAACTGCTAGGCCACCTGCGTATTCACCGTGTATTATAGCCTTGTTCATCTTGCATGCGAAGGAAAAACAACACAACGCTATTTATTCCGCAGTGTAATTGTAGAAGCAATATATTTAATATGATTTTTTGGCATGCTGTTGAAAAATGTATTTTTTCAAGGAAGAAAGTACGCGAAGTAAACGATTTGATATTTTCATTACGTTTTCTATCATTAAAAAAAAATTCTTCCTATTTACAAAAGGCTTACACATTTAAATTCCCTTACATTTTAACCACTTTACAATCGTATAGTCCCCACGCTTTTCAGCGTTCAATGACACACGAATTTCGGTTGTTCGACTAGTCAGAGCTAATTGCAATAAGGGTAGATATTTCAAACTGTGCAAAAAAAATGGTAAATCTCTTTATTTGCAAATTTATTACATCATTACGCTGACTTGTGGTAGTCGTAGTTGCATTTTCCATTGCACTGTGGTTACTAATAAATCCGATTTATTTTCATTATATTTGTATAGTTCTTTTTTTTCCCTATTTCCCTCTCTCTTAATCTCGCTTCATTTGCCTTAGCCTCAGTTGAAGCACCATACCAGAATCTTTTTTTTTCGTTGGCTGATGCAAGATCATGGTCATACAACATATGTTCATTCACTAAGCGGACGTTAATTAAATATATAACAGTCTCTTTTAAAGCAGAATGGGTTACATTTATTCTTAAATATTTCAAATGGAAAAAAAAATCGAAAACAATTACTGAATGTCTCCAATGATGCATGATTTACATAAAAGTCATATTGACACGGGTAAATTGTAAGAATATATGTTATAAATTTACAAGCTTAATGAGCCCACTTATAAAAGTTAAAAAGGAAATATTTAGCTTTAGCATTGGTATCTTTAAGTGGTACTCTGAAAACATTCTGTTATTTGTATTATTAAAAAGGATTGATAACATCCAAGGAATGAAATAAATAATTTATTATTGTAAACACGGAAAAAATGGGGGCGAGTCACCATTTCGTTATTAATCTCATTAAGTAAAGAAGGATAAAAAAATCCGGACGAGCCGCCAATTTGTTACGTAGTTTTATTGTTTTACATCTGTGTTCAGATTTAGCTTGTTAGATGAACAATTCGTAACAAAGGACTGAAAACAAGTTGTTAAAGAAAAATTATAACCCTAGCTTGTGATATAAGGAATAATCAATTTAATTATAGTATTAATTTGATATAAAAATACAAAATCAAATATATAGAAATGAAAACAATATTAGATTATTGCAAAGCAAGTGAAAAAGTATACTTCTAGAAAGGTACAAGTATTAATAACACAAAGATACACTGAAAAATCTGTTACGTCTTATAAGGCGCCTGTAAGTCTGGTAAGTCTGATAAGTACGTCACATTCAAACTTCGTATTTAATGTGAGGGATTCAACCCCCCCCCCCCCCACCATTTTATAATCATTGGCAGAGGGGCAAAACGATCGGCCCCATGTGTTAACCTGAGAGTTGGTGACGTCAGTAACAAAAACAAAGGAAGGTTTATTTCTGGATGCCACGGCTCGAACTAGGTCAACACGCATGCTATGAATCGCCGATTTTTAAACACTACTATAAAAGCAAATCTTCGTCATGTTTAGACAATCGTAATATATTTATTTTGATTTTTTAATATCAAATAGATAGAAAAGTAACTGGGAAACAAGGAGTAGCAGAACACAATCGATTCAAAAAGCTTATGGAAGAGGGAGAATATAGCAATGTGGATAGAAAAGGAACTTGATAAAACGGAAAGTCGAAAGGGAAGAAAAGGTAAGAATACAAGAAAAGGAAGAAAAGATAAGAATAGATGAAAATGACTTTAAGGAGTTGAAAATAGAAGAGGATAAAGAAATTGCACTACCTAAAATATAAAAAAATAAATTAGGAGTCAAGTATATGATAAAAGGGACAATAGTGAGATTCAGGGAAGGGGGGGGGGAGTATAGGTTTGTTGTAGAATATAAAAGGTTAATTAGCATTAATTGTTACAATATGTTTATAGGATGAGAGCAAGACGTCGAGCAATAATGAACATTGCATTGCCGGACAACAGACAAGACAGAGTGACAGTATGTTCGTGATCATGTTGCATGTATGGGCAGGGTTCAAGTGTCATATGCAGTCAAGATAAATTATATTGATAGAGTAGGAATACGATATTTTGAGAATTAAGGAAAAGTAAAATCAGTAAACATAATAACATCATGCAGTCGAGAAGAAAGCTACCGTATGATTACTTTAGGTCTGAGATTGGAGAAAGGAAATAAAATTTGGCAAGTAATCTGAT
This sequence comes from Omphiscola glabra, assembly GCA_964017045.1. Taxonomy (NCBI): domain Eukaryota; kingdom Metazoa; phylum Mollusca; class Gastropoda; family Lymnaeidae; genus Omphiscola; species Omphiscola glabra. The sequence continues at coordinate 13,377,050 of OZ024807.1, read as the reverse complement.
TTATGCGGCACATTTTACAAAACAAAATAATCAGTTCTCGATATGGTGATTTTTAAGAGGTATTCAGTGACATTATGCAGTTTCATTTTTTTATATCCACAAAGAAATGGACAAACCAAACTATTATCAGTTGATATTTGAGGCCAATGTAAAGGCTTTTCCAAATAGGCGTAAGCATTATAGTCATAAAGAAGTCAATAAAATTTGGAATGACTTAAAGAAAGAGGATAATTTGTTGGCAAAGTAGATGCCTTATTAGCTAAATATTTTACAACAGCACAGAAAAATAAAGGAAAACTGCTCGGCTTCTGGGCAGGTCATGCTTTGTAAATTGAAACTGCTTCTAGTCAATTGGCTACAAGTGAAACAGTTGAAGTAGAAGATATAAAATATCAAATTCTAAATGAAAAATACCAGAAAAATGTTGACCCGTTGGAAGCTGGTCCATCCAGTACATGTAGTAGTATCAGTGAAGCTGGTCCATCCAGTACATGTAGTGAAAGTAGAAGTGAATTACAATCTGTTAAGTACAAAACAAAATCCCAAGGCGAGCTGCAGTGTCGAATAAATATCTTCAGGAGTGATTTGATTTGCTTGTATGAGCGAAAGGGCAGCAGTGTTATAACTTTAGACCAGGTATAGGAACTTAAACTTAGAGAAAAGAAACTAAAAATTGATCAGCTAGAAAAGAAACTGAAAAGAAATAAATACGAGCAAGAAAAGCAGCAGTTCTTCAGGAAAAAAAAAGGAGGACATTTTAATTAAAATGTATGCAGAGAATCCTGACATGATCAATAAATTAAAGATCCGACAGAAAGCTGGTCGATCACTAAAAATTGAAGAAGATCAGCCACTACTTCTCAAGACTATTGTTGACATTACCTTACATGGGTCTGCTGCTTATGAGAAAAGTCAGAGTGATATTTATCGCAGTGTAAAAACAAGGGCCGAATTTCGGCTTGCTGAGGCCCAAGGCTATACACAGTCCAGAGGCCCCCTACCGTTTGAAATTACATGAGGTGGTCAAAGAAAAAATCACAATATATAGCTGGCAGTTTGTGAGGCCAGAAGCTGTAGCTTTTTTAAGCTTTTAGGAAAAACCGGTACTGGTCAAAACTCTCGATGAACTGATAGAACACCCGAAGAACAAATGTTTTCAACTAAGTAGAAGTGCTGTTTATACTAGATTAATACCAACATGAAGTTCATCGTTTGAGGGTAAACGACATGTCAAAATTGCACCAGTGACATTAATTCAAGCACAACATGATTCTCCAAACACAACAAGATTCACATTGTACTTCCACTCAATATAAATTAATATCAGTAGCATATACAAGTCTGGGGGGGTGTGTGGGGGAATGAAAATCTATTAGTATGTGTTGTCATCTGCAGCAAGTCTATTTGGCAAGTTTCAGCTCGATATGATGACAGCAAGTGGGTCAATTAGCCTTCCCAAAATTTTGCCGCCACAAAAAAAAGAAACTCACGATTAGAAGCGAAGTTAATATATAGGTTTTAAAAATTAGTTTACAGATTTCAAACGTGCGATTGTGCCAAAAATGAAAATGATCACCAATAGAATGAAGAAATAATTTAGTTTGTGATACGAGCGGCAGCACTTGGTTTTAATAATTCATTATCTTTGTTTTTTTAAAATATCATTTATTTTCCCATTCATGTTATCAGACATTCTTGCTTACGTCCATGTTATATTCCAAACGAATTTTAACGCTACTTTCTGTCATTGTTCACACAATAAAACAGCAATATTTTTTTATGGGATTTTGGTGTTTAACTAGGAAGACAAGAATCTTTTTCACTACTAGAAAACGTGGACCCCAGTTTCAAATTCCCTTTTTCTATATAAAAAAAAGCTTTAAAACTTTTCATTCAAACGTATATCTGACTAAACTATACTGTTCTACATTTTTTTTTCTTCAAAAGTGATTTACGCCTTTATTTCTTAATTAGACTGTATTTCTTAATTTCTTTATTTCTTAATTAGACTGTATTTCTTAATTTCTTTATTTCTTAATTAGACTGTATTTCTTAATTTCTTTATTTCTTAATTAGACTGTATTTCTTAATTTCTTTGTTTCTTAATTAGACTGTATTTCTTAATTTCTTTATTTCTTAATTAGACTGTATTTCTTAATTTCTTTATTTCTTAATTAGACTGTATTTCTTAATTTCTTTATTTCTTAATTAGACTGTATTTCTTAATTTCTTTATTTCTTAATTAGACTGTATTTCTTAATTTCTTTATTTCTTAATTAGACTGTATTTCTTAATTTCTTTATTTCTTAATTAGACTGTATTTCTTAATTTCTTTATTTCTTAATTAGACTGTATTTCTTAATTTCTTTATTTCTTAATTAGACTGTATTTCTTAATTTCTTTATTTCTTAATTAGACTGTATTTCTTAATTTCTTTATTTCTTAATTAGACTGTATTTCTTAATTTCTTTATTTCTTAATTAGAAATATTGACTGTACAGCAATATCTAAACATCAAAATTTCTTCACCAATAATTATAATACGTGTGAACAGACTCACGTCGAGAGTACAGGTGACATGATGCTAAGTGCCAAATAAAATTTAAAATACACATTTACGATCAAAACAAGAGAAAAGAGAGCAAAAAAAAAGGCAAATTGTTTTTTTAAACTACAAAACGCGCAGAACAATTTCAATTTTGAAATTAAATTAACTTAAAAATAAGACTCACATAGTCTCCAACAATCCCTATGCCTGATCGCATGCTTTAATGTCTCAATCGGTAGGCTATCGCAAACTTTCGCTCGACACAACTACAACGTGCAAGCGACACACTACTAGGTCGGGACACACAGTTAAGAAAGGACTGCACTATAAATCAAATCGATCGATATTTGACGACGAGACAAACGAGGAAGTGTTTCGAAGAATAAAAGCGTAGACCAAGAGTCATTACCTACCGTGGCTCTATTTAGGAAAGGGTATGTTTTCTAATGTTTGTGCAATTTATATTACTAAAAAAATTTACCGATCAAAAAAAAAAGATAACACATTATTTTTCAATAAAAGATCAGTACATTTAGTATGGCTATTTAAAGCCGGTTATTACAAAAAAAAAAAAAAATTGTAAAGAAATTATGTAATTATGTAAAGAAGATGGGATATGTTAACAAAAGTCATCACACATTTTTCAATATATGATTTATCCAAGAGAAGTTGAAGCAAAAGATTCAGTTAATTGAAATGTTTATTTTGAACTTCAAACCGCAAAATAACTTTTTGAAACTATTGACGCACTATAAAATATTTCCTTACCAAAATATTAAAAATATTTTTTTTAAATCCCTCTATATTTTTCAAATAAACCAATTAGTCTAAAATTGGTAGTTTTTCTTTTAAACAGTATGTAGCTGATGTTATTCTGTGCTATGTACAGCGGGCTGGTATATTTGACGATACATCATATCATATATATATATAAAATTGAAAATGTGTTTGTTTGTTTGTTTGTTTGTGGGTTTGTCTGTTCCACAAAGGCTTTTACACGGATTGATGTATCTTGACCAAACTTGGCACATGTATCCATCATTATCCAGAAGGAACTCTTAAGGGGTTGAGAACTTTTAATAACATTTCGTGTGGGGCCGGGGGCCCCGAATTCGTTTTTTTCTTATATGAGCTATATAAATATCAATAGGCTTAATACTCCTACATGAATGGATGGATCTTGACCAAACTTAGTACACATTTACTTGATTATCCATACTCAAATACTAAAGGGTACTGAACTCATAATATCCATTCCTCTGGGGCCGGGGGCCCCGAATTCGTTTTTTCCTTATATGAGCTATATAAAAATTGTTCAAACAAATACTCCTACGTGAATGGATGGATATCGATAAAACTTAGTAAACGTACACTTGATTATCCATATTCAAATACCGAAGGGTACTGAACTCATAATATCCATTCTTCTGGGGCCGGGGGCCCCATTTCATTTTTCCTTATATGAGCTATATAAATAGCGATAAGCTTAATACTCCTATATGAATGGATGGATCTTGACCAAACTTAGTACACATACACTTGATTATCCATACTCAAATACAAAAGTGTACTGAACTCATAATATCCTAATACATTTAATCTAGAATGTTCAAGAAAGTTCTATAGGTCAATAGGCTTATACAACACTATAGTTTCTATGTCATTTGATGGATATAGGCCTAGGGTGGTAGCAATACACTTCACTGTCCGTTTTTAGATATCGGTGTAATTAAAACTAAGAATATCCAATCTAGAATTTTCCAGAAAGTTCGATAACTTTAAAAAGCTAAATCTATGTCACGATCAAATCAGGAAATGGGATAACATTGTAAAGGAGGGTCTCTAGATGAAACGGGATCCCAAAGAGAACAGTATCCTAACGGTATCTGTAGGCCACCGGGATCGGGGTCCTAATGCAAAACCGGGCCACGCCGGGTATATCGGCTAGTATATATATAAAAGTGAAAATTTGTTTGTTTGTTTGTGGGTTTGTCTGTTCCACAAAGGCTTTTAAACGGATGGATGGATCATGACCAAACTTGGCACATATATCCATCATTATCCAGAAGGAACTCTTACGAGGTCGAGAACTTTTAATAACATTTCGTGTGGGGCCGGGGGCCCCGAATTCGTTTTTTTCTTATATGAGCTATATAAAAAAATTACAAACAAATACTTTTACGTGAATGGATGGATATCGATCAAACTTAGTACACGTACACTTGATTATCCATATTCAAATACCGAAGGGTACTGAACTCATAATATCCATTCTTCTGGGGCCCCATTTCATTTTTCCTTATATGAGCTATATAAATAGCGATAAGCTTAATTCTCCTATATGAATGGATGGATCTTGACCAAACTTAGTACACATACACTTGATTATCCATGCTCAAATACAAAAGGGTACTGAACTCATAATATCCATTCTCCGGGGGCCGGGGGCCCATTTCATTTGTCCTTATATAATCTATATAAATATTAATAGGCTTAGACAACACTATAGGTTATATGTGAATTGATGGATATAAGCTTAGTTTTGTTGCAATACACTTCTTAGTCCATATGGAAATAACGGTGGATGTAAAACTAATAATATCCAATCTAGAATTTTCCAGAAAGTTCGATAACTTTAAAACGCTATATCTATGGCATTATTCAATAGATTTTAATGGGACAAATTTAAAATTTTAACGTCATAACTTACCTGAATGATTATTATAGGGCCCAATCTCAGGCAAAACTAATTCGGAACAATTATGGAATGGGCCCCCGGGGCCCCTCTTTTAACTTAAATGTACTATAGTTATAGAAATTCATTTAGTCGTATAATTTTTCGTATTCGAAGAATAATTATTACTAATAAAAGACTGTTTTTACACAGTTCGAGGAGGATAATAAATTTAATCTAGAATGTTCCAGAAAGTTCTATAGGTCAATAGGCTTAGACAACACTATAGTTTCTATGTCATTTGATGGATATAGGTCTAGGGTGGTAGCAATACACTTCACTGTCCGAACAGAAATATCGGTGGATGTAAAACTAATAATATCCAATCTAGAATTTTCCAGAAAGTTCGATATTCTTAAAATGCCATATCTATGGCATTATTCAATAGATTTTATCGTGAAATGGGATAACATTAGAAAGCAGGGTCCCTAGATGGAACGGGATCGCACAGAGTACAGGATCCTTACGGGATCTGTAGGCCACCGGGATCGGGGTCCTAATGCAATCCCGGGCCACGCCGGGTATATCGGCTAGTCTTTAAATAAAATGTCTATAACCGACGTGCTGAGCCTGTCGCAGCGATGGTTTATAATATGAGTTTTTCTTGTTATAGATAAATCACTATCCATGGTTGAATAGACCCATCTGTTTTTTGCATAATATCTTATGATTTCGACACACTTGACACAACAACCAACCCCCCCCCCCCCCAAACTATTAAAAAAAAACGATTTTCCAAAAAAGGATTAAAATAATTAATTATTTTAAGTGAATTCATCTTGCCGATATCATTCACAAGCAACTTATATGATAAATCTCAGAACTCACTGGAACCTACCGACCCATTTAGCGCCCACCGACTGGTTTGACCCAACACACTTTTGAGTGACGAGAGGGGGCACTGAATTCGTTTTTTTCTTAAATGAGCTATATAAATAAAATTAACAACAAATACTCCTAAGTGGATAGATGGATCTTGACCACACTTAATACAAATACACTTGATTATCCATATTCAAATACCGAAAGTACTGAACTCATAATATCAATTCCTCTGGGGGCGGGGGCCCCATTTCATTTTTCCTTATATAAGATGTAGAAATATCAATAGGCTTAGACAACACTATAGGTTCTATGTGAATTTATGGATATAGGCCTAGCGTGGTAGCAATATACTTCACTGTCCGTATTCAAATATCGGTGGATTTAAAACTAAGATATCCAAGCTAGAATTTTCCAGAAAGTTCGATAATTTTAAAAAGCTATATCTACGGTATTTTTTAATATTAAACTTTAACGCCATAATTTATCTAATTGATTTTTATGGGGCCCCCCTCTCAGTCAAAACAGATTCGGTACAGTTATGGAATGGGCCCCCACTGGGGCCCCTCTTTTAGCTTAAATGTACTATAGTTATATTAGTGCATAAAGATGTATAATTTTTCTTATTCGAAAAATTATTACTTAGGGAAAACACATTTTTTACACGTTTCAAGGAGGATATTTAATTTAATCTAGAATGTTCTAGAAAGTTCTACATTGGTCTTTTGGGATATATAATGGTATCTAAAAGCTTATTGAAATGTTAGTTTAGTTCTATACTTCCATGGGCATTTACTTTTAACAGACCATTCATAATCCTACCAGGAAAAAATTCCGAATGGGAACATGAACCCAAAGAAAGAGGATCCTAAAGGTGAATGAGTAAACTGGAACCAACCGGTAGCACAATCTCATATAATAACGTGATCAAATAGGGATCCTATCTGCAAACGGTATCCCATTGGAGAAGAGAATCCCACCTGAAAACGGGATCCTAACGGGATGGGGAATTGGGGATCTCAATTGAAAAAGGGAAAAATTGGAAAATGGAATCCTACTTGGAAATGGGATCCCATCGAGTTCTCAATTAGGTGAGGTCCCGTTAGGAAACGGGATCCAAATGGGATCGGGATCTCAATGGCATCAGGATCCAAATTGGATGTTTGGAAAAGGGATCCCAATCAGGATCTGTGTCCCAATGGGGTTGAGATCCCAATGGGGTCGGGATCCAAGTGGGATACCATTTGAAAACTGGTTCCAAATCGGTACCGGGGTCTCAAAAGGATCGGGATCCCAATGGTATCGGTATACCACCGGGACCGGAATACCGACGGGATCGTTGCTCACACCGGAATTAGGATCCAACAGGATAGGGAGACCAATGGGATCGGGACGCAGTCCCGGGCAACGCCGGTCATATTGGCTAGTAATCTATAATTTTAAAGATTGCATTAAATTATACTACTGTATACTAAAATAAAAAATATATTTTAACTTTAAAGATTATTTTTTAAATGGAGTGGTTATTCACAGTCGGCTGAGAATAATATTTGATGGCAGTAGTGAACCATAATAACTGCTGGCGGTAGTGAAACATTATAACTGCTGGCAGTAGTGAAACATAATAACTGCTGGCATTAGTGAAACATTATAACTGCTGGCAGTAGTGAAACAATAATAACTGCTGGCATTAGTGAAACATTATAACTGCTGGCAGTAGTGAAACAATAATAACTGCTGGCAGTAGTGAAACATTATAACTGCTGGCAGTAGTGAAACATTATAACTGCTGGCAGTAGTGAAACAATAATAACTGCTGGCATTAGTGAAACATTATAACTGCTGGCAGTAGTGAAACAATAATAACTGCTGGCAGTAGTGAAACATTATAACTGCTGGCAGTAGTGAAACATGTATCGAATGAGAACAAAGCCGCGCGTTATCCCCAGCAGAATGAGTATAACAAAAGTGCTATCATAATAAAGTCTGACAAAATTATTATAGATTCAATACAGCCTATAATTCCTATACATTTGTTGTGGGTCTTTTCTTGCTAGTGGTAGTTAACAATTTATCGTCTGGGATAAGCGCTGAACGTTATTTCCTAGCCGACTGTTTATAACGCCTCCCTTTATTACAGGCACTGAGCTCGGAACAAGTGAAAGCTTCAGCTGTAGAGTCTAAATTTAATATGATTTATTGTACTTCTTATAATGTCCTTCCTATTTGTCAAATACAATGTTTGCAACGTAATCATTTGATAATAATTATTCGTTTGTTATTGTTAACTGTCGGATTTGTCATATTTGGATCACTGCCTTTTGTGTCTCCCTTTGTAGCAGCGCTTTCCTAACTATGTGTCGCGACACACAGTAGTGTGTCTCATTCCTGAAGGGTGTGGGTGTGTCGCGCAAAAAAAAAAGTAATAGCAACGATCACGCTTTGCTTGACATCACATGAGGCGAAGAGAAATATGGACCATGCAAGGTGACACTATAGCCCAAATTTCTTCAATAAAAATACACCAGCTTCCAGTTGAACTCCGTTTGTTAAATTGTAAAAACGAAAATGATCTACGTATTTTGTGCATTTCTTTACAAAAATGTGTAGTTGATTCTCCGGTTTCGTTCCACTTTATCTAAAATTTTAATTTGGCACCCAGCATTAGTTTTCCCGGATTATCAAGGAGTGCTTCACGCATAGGCGTAGCTAAGGGGAGTAGGGGGAACAAATGTCCCTTGGCACCAGACTAGTTAGGGGCGCCAAAATGTGCTTTGATATTATTTTATTAATGAAAATAATGGGTTTGAGAGTTGAAAAAAGAAAGGGAGGCTCTTTAAAATGAATCTTGTCCTCGGGTGCCAAGCACTCTAGCTACGCCTCTGGCTTCGCGGGTTAACTCTGACAGGTTTAATCACCTGGGTAGAGCAGGAACAATGATTGAATGTTTCGATAGTCTTAAAGTTGCTTTCTAAAACAGTCAGTTTATTCATCACATTAAATTTGAGTTACGCTTACAATGTAATATGTTGCTCATTAATTAAGAAATCTTTTGTGATTTATGTTTAGGAGGAAAAAAATATGCTTGCAATAAAGGAAAATAATACTCGTTTATATTTTGTTGAAAAATTTGTTTTAATAGGAAATGATTGTGCAGACAAATTGTCCCTAAACCTCGTTTATAAAGGTAGAATTCTTTTACACAGAGCTTAACGTTTTTTGTCGTAAATACATTGAATTATTATTATAAACAAGGATCAACAAACTGTTGACGAAATCTAGATGTGCTATCGTTCGCATTATGTAACGGCCAGAATTCGATAAAGAATCCTTTAAACCCCCTTAAGTAGAAAACACAATTGTAATAAGTATTGACCCGTGACTGATAACATTTTATTGGAAGCCAAAGATATTTTCAAGACGACAATCGCTGACATCAGCCGGGTGGCGAGAATACTGCTTTGTAAAAACGTGTCTGATTCATTAGGCCCGAGTCAGAGATTTTTTTTTTTACTCTTGTACATGTTTCCCTGTTGATAAATGAATTACGATTAAAGCCGATATGTCCAAGTTATCGTATCACTTTAGTATCCCGATAGGCGAATAGGATACCGGGGACGTGTGATTCAAAATCTTTGGAATGGTCCATTGACATATTTTCAGTAGGGTCTTGAGCGTAACGTTGAATCGCACAACAGTGTCATTGCTTCGTGGGTGTAATGGAGGTGCTAAAACATCGAGTTAATGGCGTAAGTTTAGTTTCTTATCACTTTAGTATCCCGATTGGCGAATAGGATACCGGGGACGTGTGATTCAAAATCTTTGGAATGGTCCATTGACATATTTTCAGTAGGGTCTTGAGCGTAACGTTGAATCGCACAACAGTGTCATTGCTTCGTGGGTGTAATGGCGGTGCTAAAACCTCGAGTTAATGGCGTAAGTTTAGTTTCTTATCACTTTAGTATCCCGATTGGCGAATAGGATACCGGGGACGTGTGATTCAAAATCTTTGGAATGGTCCATTGACATATTTTCAGTAGGGTCTTGAGCGTAACGTTGAATCGCACAACAGTGTCATTGCTTCGTGGGTGTAATGGCGGTGCTAAAACCTCGAGTTAATGGCGTAAGTTTAGTTTCTTATCACTTTAGTATCCCGATTAGCGAATAGGATCGCGGGGACGTGTGATTCAAAATCTTTGGAATGGTCCATTGACATATTTTCAGTAGGGTCTTGAGAGTAACGTTGAATCGAACAACAGTGTCATTGCTTCGTGGGTGTAATGGCGGTGCTAAAACATCGAGTTAATGGCGTAAGTTTAGTTTCTTATCACATTAGTATCCCGATTGGCGAATAGGATCGCGGGGACGTGTGATTCAAAATCTTTGGAATGGTCCATTGACATATTTTCAGTAGGGTCTTGAGCGTAACGTTGAATCGCACAACAGTGTCATTGCTTCGTGGGTGTAATGGCGGTGCTAAAACGTCGAGTTAATGTCGTAAGTTTAGTTTCTTATCACTTTAGTATCCCGATTGGCGAATAGGATACCGGGGACGTGTGATTCAAAATCTTTGGAATGGTCCATTGACATATTTTCAGTAGGGTCTTGAGCGTAACGTTGAATCGCACAACAGTGTCATTGCTTCGTGGGTGTAATGGCGGTGCTAAAACGTCGAGTTAATGGCGTAAGTTTAGTTTCTTATCACTTTAATATCCCGATTGGCGAATAGGATACCGGGGACGTGTGATTCAAAATCTTTGGAATGGTCCATTGACATATTTTCAGTAGGGTCTTGGGCGTAACGTTGAATCGCACAACAGTGTCATTGCTTCGTGGGTGTAATGGCGGTGCTAAAACCTCGAGTTAATGGCATAAGTTTAGTTTCTTATCACTTTAGTATCCCGATTGGCGAATAGGATACCGGGGACGTGTGATTCAAAATCTTTGGAATGGTCCATTGACATATTTTCAGTAGGGTCTTGAGCGTAACGTTGAATCGCACAACAGTGTCATTGCTTCATGGGTGTAATGGCGGTGCTAAAACGTCGAGTTAATGTCGTAAGTTTAGTTTCTTATCACTTTAGTATCCCGATTGGCGAATAGGATACCGGGGACGTGTGATTCAAAATCTTTGGAATGGTCCATTGACATATTTTCAGTAGGGTCTTGAGCGTAACGTTGAATCGCACAACAGTGTCATTGCTTCGTGGGTGTAATGGCGGTGCTAAAACCTCGAGTTAATGGCGTAAGTTTAGTTTCTTATCACTTTAGTATCCCGATTGGCGAATAGGATACCGGGGACGTGTGATTCAAAATCTTTGGAATGGTCCATTGACATATTTTCAGTAGGGTCTTGAGCGTAACGTTGAATCGCACAACAGTGTCATTGCTTCGTGGGTGTAATGGCGGTGCTAAAACCTCGAGTTAATGGCGTAAGTTTAGTTTCTTATCACTTTAGTATCCCGATTGGCGAATAGGATACCGGGGACGTGTGATTCAAAATCTTTGGAATGGTCCATTGACATATTTTCAGTAGGGTCTTGAGCGTAACGTTGAATCGCACAACAGTGTCATTGCTTCGTGGGTGTAATGGCGGTGCTAAAACGTCGAGTTAATGGCGTAAGTTTAGTTTCTTATCACTTTAGTATCCCGATTGGCGAATAGGATACCGGGGACGTGTGATTCAAAATCTTTGGAATGGTCCATTGACATATTTTCAGTAGGGTCTTGAGCGTAACGTTGAATCGCACAACAGTGTCATTGCTTCGTGGTTGTAATGGCGGTGCTAAAACCTCGAGTTAATGGCGTAAGTTTAGTTTCTTATCACTTTAGTATCCCGATTGGCGAATAGGATACCGGGGACGTGTGATTCAAAATATTTGGAATGGTCCATTGACATATTTTCAGTAGGGTCTTGAGCGTAACGTTGAATCGCACAACAGTGTCATTGCTTCGTGGGTGTAATGGCGGTGCTAAAACGTCGAGTTAATGGCGTAAGTTTAGTTTCTTATCACTTTAGTATCCCGATTGGCGAATAGGATACCGGGGACGTGTGATTCAAAATCTTTGGAATGGTCCATTGACATATTTTCAGTAGGGTCTTGAGCGTAACGTTGAATTGCACAACAGTGTCATTGCTTCGTGGGTGTAATGGCGGTGCTAAAACCTCGAGTTAATGGCGTAAGTTTAGTTTCTTATCACTTTAGTATCCCGATTGGCGAATAGGATACCGGGGACGTGTGATTCAAAATCTTTGGAATGGTCCATTGACATATTTTCAGTAGGGTCTTGAGCGTAACGTTGAATCGCACAACAGTGTCATTGCTTCGTGGGTGTAATGGCGGTGCTAAAACCTCGAGTTAATGGCGTAAGTTTAGTTTCTTATCACTTTAGTATCCCGATTGGCGAATAGGATACCGGGGACGTGTGATTCAAAATCTTTGGAATGGTCCATTGACATATTTTCAGTAGGGTCTTGAGCGTAACGTTGAATCGCACAACAGTGTCATTGCTTCGTGGGTGTAATGGCGGTGCTAAAACCTCGAGTTAATGGCGTAAGTTTAGTTTCTTGCGTCATTAAATAACATTTAAACTGGCTACCATTGTCTGATAAAAAAATTTTTATCTGCAACCCCATGCTAATAATTATGTTGAGCAACGCCTCTTGTATATTTTCGGCCTTCATTCTTTTAAGGGGTATGACTTCATACCGTCTAGATGCAGTGTCCACAGGTGTAAGGATATATCGATATCGCTTTTGGGTTATTGGTATCATGGGACCAATATGGTGAATGGGTACCTTTCCACATGGCTTATTGATGACCGACATTTCTCAAAGTGAGGAATTTCTCCAGGGTTTTATTTTTTAAAATTTAATTTTGAAACAGACATCGCACGACTTAAATAATATATCACATCATGAGTTATGCCATGCCACCAAAGTTCTTCCAGAGCTCTTGCTTTTGTGTGAGCTATTCCAACGTGAGCTGTCAAATGACTGCCATCAGCTAGTTCTAAAACTATTATTCTCTTTTTTCCTCTTTTGTTTTTTGTTTCTTTTCTTAGTAAAACAACTGGGGTGGCCGAGCAGTCTAAAATGACTCATTCCAACGAATAGCTGGTGGTTTTGAGTTCAGCCCCCCCCCCCCCCACCAAAGCCAAGAGACAAGCAAAAACAAAACACGCACCGCTAGTGGGACTAGCTAGCCATGGACGGCAACACTTCTAAGAGAAGAGGCACTCTGAATTCAAACCAGGAGACAGAATGATCAGAATTTATCGTCGGCCCAAAATACAGAAGTAGAAGAGAAACTAAAACAGGACTTCCAAAAATAGGCCGGCCCCATACACATTATCATAAAAACATAATCGTGCGGATATTTGAAGTTTTATTTTTAGCACCAAACGTTTATTTTAAAAATGTCCGTACAAAATATGTCCATATAAAATGTGTCCATATAAAATGTTCCGTAAAAATGTGTCCACATAAATTGTGTCAATATAAAATGTGTCCGTACAAAATGTGTCTGTAAAAAATATGACTTTAAAACTAAAGATTCGTCTACAGAACTTTATTGAAAATTAATCATGTTGAAAAATAAAAATATTCACCGGTTTCTCCTCTCACTGATGTAAATATTTTCAACCTTTGCTATGCGCTTATGTGTCAGCTCATTTTTGACCTGCGCACACTACAAACACTAACCCCACTCTTTCACTATAACAAAAATGGCTGCCAATCGATCTTTGTTGATTTTTGCTAAGACGTCATTAAAAAATGTTCAGGTGGTGGTCGAGGGGGGGGGGAGAGATCTTCCATTGGTATAAAAATTGTCTTGGTGATCTAATTTACAAAGTAACAAGAACAACGCTAGGCAGATTGTAGTATAACAACGTCAATTAGACTTTCAATCAATATATTTAGGTCAGCGATCAATTGCAATAATGATTTTTAAAAACATTTTTATAATTAAAGAAACAATAGTAAATAATATTTTCTTTAAAAGTTATCGATGATTCCAACGGTTTCATAACTTTAAGAAAAAATTATGAAACGCTTATCCACCACCAGACCCTGTACTGATTAAAAGGCCCGAGCTTGAGCTAAACCGTTTACACCGTAACCAGGAACTGATTGAAATGTAAATTTTCTTATGTACTCAACAGATGTAAAGAAGTAAAAGCAAAGATGGATGAAATGTGCAACTGTTGCAAAAATACCATTAGACAACCCTGCCTTCTAGCTACGAACAAAGCGAATGTTATGCTGAAAGTAAATACAAAGTGCTTTTACTATGACATAGCACTATTTCTGTTATTTTTCTTTGTTCCCATGGTTTCCGGTAAGTACACTAACCGTAACCAAAACTGTAAGTTGTTTTTCAGACAGTGTTTCCCAAACTTTTAAGTTAAGGGGGCCGTTGAAAAAGTTTCCCATTGCGCCATGGAGCGGAGCCAGACTGATTAATATTGTTCATTTTTGTTTGACTTTAAACATGTCATAAACTATTTTGTAATCCCTAAACAGCAAATTCGATAGGACTCGAATTAATTATTACCATTTTGTAGCTTTATTTAAAGGCTGTATACATAATATATGGATATGGATGGGTGAATGGAACTCGTTAATCTTCGATGTCAACTCATCTAAGAGAAGGCTAACTCTTAAATTAAAACTGGAGTTGGAGTGAGATTTCCGACATTTCCTGTGACGTAGAGCGCATAAAGAGCACATCGAAACACGCACACACACACACTGCTGGTCTATTTCCAGTCCTCTTAACTAAAGTCTCACCATTGGATCAAATGAGCAAGAACGAGAAAGTGAGACTGACGAATTGAGCAACTCTCCCTCACTTTAAACAAAAATAATTCGAGTCAAGGCAAACTACTCAAGTACTGCTCAGATCGAAATTTGCCTTCGTAATCTTTGTGTGCGAAGAACCAACAATATAATATATATATCGAGACCGTATTAAACTCTCCACCCCCAAGATAAAAGATTTTTCACGTAAGGCGGTATGGTTTGTATCGTGTCGTAATCAAAATTGTGTCCTTTTCAAAACTTTCAATTTACGGCACGTGAGTTAAGATTCATTTGTGTTTTCAACTCATGCTGGAGACGTGTCGCGTGAGAGTAAAAGTAATACTATGCGGTACAAACTTGCATGAGTTTTAAAGACTTTCTTTCTACTGACTAATCCATCGAGTTTGGTCGTAGCATCAAATATTATTATCCCACGTTAACATCTAGGTACCTTTGGTTGCGTTTGCTTCCTTCTGAACTAAACAGTCCCAACTGAGTTGCTGACACAGTGAGTGTGTCGTAATGACTATTGGAATAAAGAATAGTTTGACTTAAGTCACTTTGCTATGTTGTCAGTTGTTTAAAAAAGTAAATAATTATTCTCTCGTCAATTGTTTAAAGATTACCGGTTCGTATTAAATTATTTTTTTTTAAATTACAAATTTAAAAACAAAAAAAGAAGAGAAAGACATTCTTTTAAAAATAATTCTTTTCGAAAGCTACTTTAATTAAATGCACTAAAAAATTAGTAGAATAATTTAAAACAAGGCAAACAAGACCCTGGATTTCTTAAGGCGTAATCTAAAGATCAGCAACTCCGGTGTGAAAGAAAGAGCCTATAAAGCCTTTGTCCGGCCGCTTTTAGATTATGCATCTTCGGTCTGGGACCCATTCACTCAGAAGAGCATCGACAGGTTGGAGGCAGTACAGCGACGGGCAGCACGCTTTGTCCTGAACCGCTACAGGAATACCTCTAGTGTTGGCAGCATGCTGGAAACACTGGGCTGGTCACTATTGGAGGAACGACGATTACTATCCAGGCTCCCCATGATTTACAAGATAATTAATGGGCTAGTCCACTGCTATTGCAAACTCGTCCCTCTCCCCCTTAGACAGCGACGATGCCATGACAGGCAGTTCCGGCTCATACCAGCGAGAAGCCAGTATAGGAACTGCTCATTCCTACCAAAGACAATCAGGGACTGGAACAATCTTTCAAAAGGAACAGTTGAGGCGACAACACTTGACTCATTTGGGTCTATTGCCTCAGGCCTTCCAACCCCCAGTGCATGATACCCTCACACAGTTACTCTTGTAACCAGTGAAATATCTTCATCAACACCAGGCACAGAGACATTGCAAATCCCATCAACATTCATAGGAGCCATAATGATCAATAAATTGACCGCGGGCCCTTAATTTATAGAAGAAGAAGAAAATTTCTTAAAATGCATTACGCAAAGAAAGGATTCTCTTGTAGCGTCCAACGCTAATGACAATCTTGATTTAAAAAATATTCTTTTCAAACGAAAATAAAGTATGTTTAACAGCCAACCCCCACCCAGTTGCTTGACTAATATTGTGCGGACTGGCAACTTAATGCTGGCGTCGTTTCGCTGACCACCTTTTAGGGAATGCTGTTTTAGTGTTTTAATGCTGTCTCTTGTAGCCGAGGTTCTTACAATTTTAAATTTTGTACCATGCTATGATACTTATGAGGGCATCAATGCATGCATATTTGACACCTTCTATTTATAATTTATCGAAGACGCGTGCATTTTGAAAGAAGACAATCAGTTGTACAGGAAAGTTTTAAAAGTCAAATATCGTTTATAATGTCCTTCAAATCGAGCAGTCTAAATATGTGGTTCGCGAATTTGTGCCACCTTTAAGTAAAAAAAAGAGTGGGTTGGGAGGGGGTTGGGGGTGATTGAGTTTTCTTTTAAACTTTAGCATATGCATTTAAAAACTTTATTCTAAGAAAGGCTCCTTGTCCAATGGAACAAAAACAAAAAGGTTATAACCGTTGATGAAAATAGTTCACAAAACTAAACAAAATGTAGATCTGTGTGCTTTGCTTAATTAGAAAAAGGAATGTACTCTATGTCAACTAATTGTTGCACATTTCTTAATTTTTTAACATATGATAGGCCTATACCGTAAGTGATTGCTAACTCCTTTTCTTTGTCTAATCTGAAGATGTGCAAGCAAAATATAACACATAATTAATGATAGTATTCATTTAAAACATAATATTTCCTATTTGATAAGCCCACGTTATCGTTGACCTAATTTATTTATAATGTCAAACAGTTATATTTTTGACCGTTTAACAGTAGATAAGAACTTATGATGCTAGATATTTTTTTTTTTTTTGGAAATTTCAGGACAAAACCCAACAATCACGTCTTCTAGCTTCAACAACGCCTTTGGGGAAGGTACAAATATCACCTTTACTTGCACCTCCACTACACACATGACTTGGTCTAGGAGTCCAAGCATCACGGTCCCAGCATTACTGAAACGGGCGTAAGGATTTTTTGTGTTGATAATCTTTAGAACATTTTGAGATATGTCTGGGGGAGAAGGAAGGGTGCATCTAGGACATGTCTTGGTGGGGGAGAAAAAAGTGGGATATGATCAGGGGAGGAAGAAAGGTGTATCTGGGTTATGTATGGGTGATGGGAAAAACTAGGATATCAAGGTAGGAGAAAGAATGCATCAAGAATATGTCCAGGTAGGAAGGAAGCAAGCTTCTTTTATATACCCGGGAGAGGAAAAAAAACTATGATATGTCTAGGGGAAGAGGAATTGTGCAAAAAGGATATGTCTAGGAGGAGGAAGGAGGGTTTATCTAGGATATATATGAGAAGAGGGCAAGGTCGCCTAATAAATAAAACAACATTTACTGATTAATATTTTTATCTACACAATTGTTAGGTACACAGATTTTAATATGGACTGGCAATTCCACAGGAAAAAAAAACAAATGAAATACAGGTGTGGCATGTCCATGTCTCTAAGTATATCAATTTATTTCTTGTAATATTAAATATTGTTACAATATAAAACATAGTTTCCTTGTAAGGTATTATCCACAGAGTTTATGGTTATGACTTCCGACCTTTCAACTTTTAAGGAAGCTAAAAATAATATTAATAATAAAAATGCATGTGAAGAAGATGATTCCTTGTTTACTCTAGAGATGCATTGACAGGTTAAAAACAATAAGCATCTTTTAAATGTGCATAAATTGACCGTAACGACCGTTAGTCCCAAACGTGTGTAAAAGCAATTTTTTTTTTTTAAATTATTTTTTTGTGTGCCTTGACTTCTCGTTAAATATCTTTTGCTCTGCATTTAAAATAATTAAACTCCCCTTTAAAACAAAGTATGTTTGATAAATCCTTTATAAAAGGTATATCGAGCACTTGTGTGCGGGAGCGGTGGGGCTGAAAATTTGACAAAAAATGCACACAAGTAACGTACTTTATAAGAATCCCAATTACTGCATCCCCCCCCCCACCGCCCCCCCCCCACCTAAAAAAAAATGCTTGCAAATGCACTTTTTCCCGCATCTGAACTATATTAATATTCTATTGGCCAGCCCTCTTTTACTACGCAGATTTCTTTCACCAACTATTTCAGAAAAACAAAAGAAAATATTACGCACCAAACGCACCTGCGATATTTTTAAGGATTTTATTTAGCGCAGTTACTGGGATTTCTTTTTCCATGAAATCAGTGTCTTCATATTATTTCCTTCATCGTCCCCATGACATAGGTGGATTTCTGGGGGTTGGGGCTGAAAATTTAAAAGAATGTGTTGTCATTGGCAACATGTCTATGTGCCCCGTTTCAGCTCGAAAGGTTGACCGGAAGTTGGTCCATTAGTCGTCCGAAAATTTTGCCAGTCCAACACCCAGCAAGTCGGTCACGAACTAAAAAACAAGTTAATATAAAGGATCTTTAAAAGAAAAAAAAGACTCAACACTAAACAAAGTTAGCCTGTCACGCGCCGATTTCAATAATTGTAGCACATCGGAAAAATGTTTTTGATTAAACTGTTGCTTGATGGAGTGAGGAAGGAAAAATCTCGATTTATTTAGCTTTCACATGTATAGCAGCAACGTTGTTAGTAGTGTTTATTTCAGACATTTTTTCCCCCAGGGGGGGGGGGCATTTCAGATTTGGGATGGGGAATTGCCAGTGGGCAGTGGCCAAAGGCGTAGTTAAGGGGTGGTAAATGGGGCATACGTCCTGGGGCGCCAGACTAGCAGGGGACCAATATGGGCTTTGGTGGTATTTGATGGTTGAAAATAATTAGTTTCAGAGTAGGGGAGCGTAAAAATGAATCATTTCCCCTGACGCCAAACACTCTAGCTACGCCCCTGACAGTGGCGTAGAAAGGGGGAGGGGTTGGTTTTACACCAAGGTCTCACTTTTTCTTTACATGAAGGGTCAGCATTTTCGGACAACTGCAGAGTTCGTATCGTGAAAAAGGGCATGGTAAAAATATTTAGCCCCCCATGTAATACCAATAGTAGCTACGCCTCTTGGCAGTGTATCTATCGGCACCAAAAGTATCGATCCTTTTCATCGGGGTGTAGGGTAGAAAGCGAGGGTGCCGATGAATCTTGTTTTATTTAAATAAATAAAAGTACGACAAAGATCATAAAGGTAAACTCACCATAGAAAAAGCATATCGCTCTGGTAGGATATGCTTTGAAAAAATTTAGGCCTTCACATACTTAGGCGGCACCATTGACTTAAATGGTGGATCCGAAACGAAAGTCAGGGCTAGTATTGGAATGATTATGTCAGCATGTGTGCTACTAAAAACAATATAGGTATATCGGAAGTGTATGTTAATTGTTTGGGGTGAGTTCACTTTCAATGCAATGGAGGAATGGAATCGTTTGACAGAAAACAACCGGAGAATAAATGGTGCATGGGTGGGATAAATATGCTACTTGCAAGTGAATTCTAGCGGACACTACTTGCCTTTTCTAAGGAACGAGTTGCTAAAGTTAAACACTATAGCTTAGGTCGTTTTACTACGGCCTAAAGTCCAAGTCCGATCTTCGCGAATCAACATGACGGTTCATCTCAAAACTCCGTCTCAAAATTAGATATTAAAATTTAAAGAAAGATAATAGGAATGTATATACCCCGGGTAATCTCTGTGAAATGGAAACGGATCAGTTGCCTGGTTTTGTATCTTACTATTAAAGGTGGATATATAGAGTATTTGAGGTAATAATCTCATTGTTGTTTGACAACTCAGGACAATCAATAAATATTGCTTAAGTTTTATTTGGACATCTCAGGCAATCATAATGAAACCTTTGATGCACTTTGATTTCCAATAACAAAAGCCTTTATATTTCAAAATGCATTCAACATTTCATTTATTAAAAAACGACACCTGTTTGTTATCTCAAACACCGTTGCGAAGCATTGGTGTTCAGCTATAGTAAAAATATATAGTGCTAAATTTATTAATTAAAATGTTAAAATTTTTTGATGAAGTTGTTGAAAAAAATATTATAAACTCTCAAGACTCACAAACCCTTTACCGTTGACACCCTAAT
The DNA here is from genome assembly GCA_964017045.1 of Omphiscola glabra. Lineage (NCBI taxonomy): Eukaryota > Metazoa > Mollusca > Gastropoda > Lymnaeidae > Omphiscola > Omphiscola glabra. The sequence continues at coordinate 13,356,546 of OZ024807.1, read as the reverse complement.
GGGGCAACATTACATATTCCAGCCAAATTGTCGGATTTTGCGATTTAAGTCCACTGTTCCAGTATTAAACAGAAACTCGTCAATCTCCCCCCTAGACAGCGAAGAGGTCACGACAAGCAGTTTCGACTTTTAAAAACAAGAACTCAGCACAGGAGCTCCTCATTCCTGCCAAAGACAATACGGGACTGGAACACGCTTCCAAAAGCAACAGTTGAGGCGACTACACTTGACACATTTGCGGCTCTTACCTCCTGTCTGGCCACCAGTGAATTATCCCCTTGAAAACCACGCCCAGTAACATCGCGAACCCCTCTGAAACATATGAGCCATAATGATCAATTCATTGATCGTGGGCCCTCTGAAACATATGAGCCATAATGATCAATTCATTGACCGTGGGCCCTCAAAACAGAGAAGAAGAAGAAATTAACTCATAACTTTAATAAATCCACACGAACATATTAAAGGGAATTCAACTTGGGGTAAAAATCCAAGAAATTGACAACAAAGGGTGAGAGCTTTAGATATAATGGAAACACATTTATTAAAGATTTGTAATACAATTGATTTGTTTAAATTTTTATAAAATGTCCTTGCGTTATTGTTGTAGTTAAAGTTCATTATATTTTATTACTCTTTTTTAAAGTCATTCTTTGTCGTTCATATCCTGATCAGACAACAAACAACTTCGTCAGTGTCCTGTCATACAACGCCACTGCAGACGATAACTTGAGATCCGTCACATGCACGAATTCAAACGGAGGCTCTGCTGCCATCACCCCATACGTAATCTGTGAGTTGGCTCAAGCTATTGCCTATTTCCTACACACTTACAAACATCTATACATTTGTATGAAGTTGAAGTCTTGTTCAGGCAATTAATAAAAACAAAACAAATATCATTCAACGGGGTAGAGTTGTCCGTAGGGATAAGAGAGAGGCTTTCGGGGGGGGGGGGGAAGATTATGCAAAAGAATTGTGACATTATTACAGGGATGTGACAACATGAAAAAATGCAAAAGGTGCAACAAAAGCAGGTTATCATCAAAGGAGGGTGTAACCCAATAATATCACAAGGGTATTTATATTGAAATGTTCTGGAGATTCATCTGAAAGGGACCCTTACCATTACATGGTTAGGGCCTAAAAAAGCATGGGATGTTGTTTGGAATCATGCTGACAGCAAGACTGACACGTTTTTGAAAGAATAATCATTGTGCTGTCTTTCAATTGTGCTGTCTTTCAATTGTGCTGTCTTTCAATTGTGCTGTCTTTCAATTATGCTGTCTTTCAATTATGCTGTCTTTCAATTGTGCTGTCTTTCAATTATGCTGTCTTTCAATTGTGCTGTCTTTCAATTGTGCTGTCTTTCAATTGTGCTGTCTTTAAATTATGCTGTCTTTCAATTGTGCTGTCTTTCAATTGTGCTTTCTTTCAATTATGCTGTCTTTCAATTGTGCTGTCTTTCAATTGTACTGTCTTTCAATTGTGCTGTCTTTCAATTGTGCTGTCTTTCAATTGTGCTGTCTTTCAATGTGTGCTGAAATTCTTGAGGAAGTTAATGTCCACAGAAAAAATAAATTCAGCCAATAACTGAGGTAATTGCACTTAGACTTTTCTGCCCTACACCTGCAGACACTTATTGAACTATGGAAATGGGAAAAAAAGCACTTTAAAATAATATCAATAAGAAGTTTCCGAGGGAAAAAAGGCATGTTGAAGCTCCAGAAATGAATAAAAGGGTGGCCACGAAAAGATCCTTGACTCACTCTGCATGAATAGAACAGACAACAAGAGGGCGGTGCATGTGATGATAGTTTTCATTCTGAGTTTTAGATCAAAGCAAGAGCCATCTAGGAAGTTCTGGACAATCTTGAATATGTTCAAATTAAATCCAAATGTCTACACTATTGGGACTAGATTAGTTACCGTTGTTCATTCCACAAAATGACCAGTTTATATAATGATTAATGTGGGTATGACAATTAAATTAATTATTTTTTTTAGTTTGAGAAACCACGTGAAAACAGCAGATATTGTTGATGACTCAGACAAAGATTGGTCAAAATTTGAAATTTTGAAATTCATAGCCTAATCGGACTTTCTGGAATCTGTCGCAGTCCTCTGACGGGGCCTACAATTATTGGTCACTATGTCTCTGTTTGTAGATTCTGTAGCGAGGAGTTTTTTTTTTAAACCAAAAATAAAAATTAAAAATTATTTACGTTTCAGTATATCGATTCCACTGCATAGTAGGCCTATAAATTTGTTGTGTGTTTAAAATGTTTTGTGGTTTTCTCGTCGTAACCAAGCCTCATCCAGGGTTCACACCAGCACACTCTAGCTACTCAAATGTTCGTGACCTTGCGAGTTGATTTTGATAAAATATGTATTTATATCTAGTGGTCCCGGAACAACCGGTGATTACCGGCCCTGACAGTACCAATGCATTAGTAAGAAAGACGTGGACGTGTGTAGTGAACGGAGCCAGCTTCACGCCTCCGAATGTTTATTGGCGGTAAGTATAATAGATGTCCGGAAAAAAAACCTGAATCAACTTAAAGATGCTTTTCAAAGAAAGATACGTCTCCGCCGTTGCAAAAGCAATAAATAATTTTTTTTTAAAAATAAGCTATGAAAATAATTTAACATTTCCACAAACAGAGATGTATATTTAAAATAAAAATAAAATTGGTTATGTTTTTATTTTTATCTCGATTAAGGGCTCAACGGCGCCATAATACCCATGCCAAAAACCATGTTTGTGCTTGGATAAGTTTGTTTTTGCTGTTTTTTTTAGATCGAAATAATGCACTTTCATCTAAATTTATCTACCCTTTATCTGTCGAAAACATTTTTTATTAATATAGTTATTTTGGGATTAAATTTTAAGATTAAGTCTCATATAATATTGTTTTTCTGTTTTTTTTACCAATTGAAAATATGATCAGTTATAAAATCTCCTAATTAAATAGTTGTGGAAACAATACAATCATTCCACGGCTCATTAATATAAATAAAAACAAATTTGATATTACTATAGTTAATTTAATTCAAAACTTTAAAAAAAAAACAATATATATCGCGTCATTCTATGGATAAAAGAAATCTATAAATTAACAGAAAAGAAATGAATAGATGCTATCGTTTAAGCCTGTTCTCGGGTAGGGTAAAATGTAAATTGACAAACCCATTTGTTTCTCTTGTCCTATAGTAACAATGTTGGTCAGGCTGTGTCCAGTGGGGTAACAAAGTCAACGATCATTGGCAGTGAAAACTACCTCAACACAGTATACTACATCACCAGCCAGCTGACCTTGGTGATACCCCCCGGGTCACCAACTTACTCAGTGACATGCTATGTTGTACACGAATACGGATCTTACAATGTTCAAGGGGAAACCATAAAGAATATTCGTGTTTTCTGTGAGTCAATGCTTTATTGCTTGACAGTATTTTTAAACCCCAAAGACAAATATGTATTTTAAAATAATTACTTTGCATGGTGTGTAGAGCTTAATTTTTGCCGTTTCATAAAAACAATATGTTGAGTAACATGACCTTTGGCCTTAACGTCCGAGAGTGACCGTGACATTTTTGTTTCCAGATCCTCCAATTGTGACAAAGTTACATGGTGACACAGTGTCGGCAAGTGAGACTGAGAAAGTGACACTTTCTTGTATTGTGGAGGCCAATCCTTATGATAGTAAGTTTGGCTTTAGTCGCAGAGAAATATTTTCGTAAAGTTAGATCATATTAACTTCATCATCTTATATCCAAATAATCGTATTTTTTTCCATAACATGTGTAAGGCTGGATCAAAATATTTTTTTATGATTTACCAGTAAATTATGGTTAAACGTGAAAGTATTTCTTAAACTTTTTTTATCACTGTGTGAGAAAAAAATCTCTGAAAATGTCGTGGTAAAATGAGTGTTTAAATTTCATGACTTCACAACACGTAAAAATGACTATCTTCTTAAACTTATCACTCATTAAAAGTTCTTCAAAAAAACATCTGCTTTCTTGCATTCTGAAACAGAGCAATTGGAAGTCTTAATTATGGTTTCTTGTCACAGCCATCATATTGTTATTTATCTGAGAAATAAGCATGTACACATACTGTTTTTCTAAACATATTTCACATACTTTAGTAAAGTAATACTCTTGTTTGGAGAAAAATTATATAATAGTAAATGAGAGCTCCTTAAAGATTGGTCACTTATGTCTTATGCACATATATATATATTGCCAAAATAATACCTATTAATTATTTTTTCCCCTTTTTTTTTTTTTTTTTTTTTTTTTTTTGTCAATTTTTTTGTCAAATCTTCAATTTGTCAAGATTAAACTTGTCCCAAAAATAGCTATAATTACTCAACATAACTTTATAATGGTTCATTGCGGAGAAAGTATTTTGGATTCATAAACGTGTTTTTTTTTAATTAATGTTAAGAATAATTGGCTTGTTTACTCAACTGTTGTGAGTTTTAATAGAAAAACTCTGATGGTATGTTTTTTGTTTATGATCTTTGGTATACGGATGTAACGGCACTGTGTGCTTATAAAGAAAAGTAAAAGGAGGTAGTTTGGGCTAGTATTAGTTAGTCATAGTTGTTACTGGTGTTTCTCAGATAGAAAGGGGGAGAAAGAGAGTTAGAGATTGAGGGAGAGAGAGAGAGAGAGGGAGAAAGAGAGAAAGTGTGGGAGAAAGAGAGAGGGAAAGAGAAAAATAGAGAGACGGAGAGAGGGAGAAAAAGAGAGAGGGAGAGAGCGAGTAAAAGAATGAGGGAGGGAGAAAGAGATAGAGAGAGAGAGGGCGAAATAGAGAGAAGGGAGAAAGAGTGAAAGAGAGAGAGGGGAGGGGGAGAAAGAGAAAGAGGGAGTGAAAGAGAGAGGAGGGGACAGAGGGAGAGATAAAGAGAGGGGGAGAGAGGGAGGGAGAGGGAGAGAGGGGGGAGAAAGAGAATAGTTGTTTATTTTGTAAATTATTGTGATAGAAAGTTGTGATAGTCTAGTTGAACTAGACAAGAGCCTAAAGCATATCCCCGAGGCCAAGACTGCGCTACAGCATTAAAAAACCTCCATCTCAACACTTTTAAGTATACATTTTCAGCTTGAAAGATTCCAAAATTTAATTTGATGGTATTTGTCCAAGATTGACCAGATACGCATGCAGTATTTATTATATTATTTTTAGGAGTGTCTGTCCTATGGTTAAAAGATGGGGCCGCCGTCAACAGGAATTTTGAAGGAGGAAATTCTACAACACCAAGTCTGACCCTTAGCGATTTATCCAGGACCGATGCTGGCAATTACAACTGTACAGCCAGCAACGCACAAGGCTCCGGAGCATTCAACACATCAACAACTGTTATTGTTCGCTTACGTAAGTGTAGTGAATTATTCCTAGATTTTAAATAAGGGCATCAAAAACTTGTTAAGCTGTATTCATTCATATAGTACGTACGCACTGAGAGGAAAAAAAAAAGGGGGGGATTTTGGCAATTTTGCTTACGAATGAAGGTTTGTGAGAGGGGCTCTCAGTAGAAAGTTGTCACAAATTCTGCTATAACATTCTGAGATTCTGGCGGTCAATATTAAGCCTGTCTATGTCTCTATTACCATAACAGATATAGAACAATTTTTTTTAAATTTGTGCTATACTGGCTTACATCTTTACTGTGACGTCATAATATTGTATAAACAAATATATTTTTGTGGTGGCGTAAGGAGGCACTTTTGTATGTGCGAAATTGGGGGGGGGGGGTGGATGAAATAGGCCTATTATGCATACGTACTATATGGATACGCCATTCAATTTCCAAATAGAGTCTCTCGAGTCATTAAAGGAATAATTAATTTAGACTTTCGACTGCTAACTAGTTCAATGATTTAATTCTAACTGTATATTTTCATGCATTTTTTTAAAACTTTTTTTTTAAATTGTAGGCAATGGCATAGACTATGCAGCCGAGTATAATTCTCATCATCTATAAAGAAAAAACTTATTCACACTAAAGTGTGTATTAATTTATCACCAAATTATGAGAGAGAGAGAGAGAGAGAGAGAGAGAGAGAGAGAAAGTTGAGAAGAGAGAGAGAAACAGTGAAACGGAGTAAAGAAGAGAAAGAGAGAAACAAAGTAGAGAATAGAGAGAAAGAGAAACAGTGTAGAGAAAAGAGAGTGAAACAGAGAAGAAAAGAGAGAGTGAGAGAGAGATATGAAAACAATGGTTTTCATTGTTATTTTAATCAAATTTTTTGCCCAAGAATTTGGTTCATGTGAGTTTCCTTTTGCAAACAAACCTGAACATTCCTTTTTTTCAAAACAATTATTTAAATTAATTGTATTTCATATCAAATTTATCCCCTACCCCTCTACTCCCTTTTACTCTTTCTCCCTTTCTCTCTATTTCGCCCTCTCTCTCTCTATCTCTTTCTCCCTCTTTCAATCTCTTACTCGCTCTCTCCCTCTCTCTTTTTCTCACTCTCTCCCCCTCTCTATTTAATGTGTATGGAAATTTGCCTTTTAAAAGTTTTAAAATTATAGAAAATGAGTTTTAACTGGAGACTCAGAGATGCCTTCTGGCTATTTAACTATTATCTCTCAAATAAGATCCAGGACTAGTTTTAAATCACATGTACGGGGTACGACAAGTAAGAAAATACTTTTTTACTTTCGTGGAGAAAAGAGCGATTCCGGTAGTTTTGCTTCCGTATCATCGCTCGCAGCCATTACCCATGCTATGTAAGTATAAATGTAATATAAATTATTTAAATAGCATATAATCATCATAAGGAATATAATAACAAGAAATTGAAAGGAAATCTAATTATATACTGTTTTATTAGTATGTCACTAGTTTTGGGGACATTTGCCCTGGTTTGTCGTGAGTTGTCACAAGCACATTTAAAGACTACAACATCAAAAATGATTAATTTAACACAAGACAGACCACATCAGGTATCCAGGAAAACTCAGCATAAAAATATTTTATTCGTCAAAAATACGGCGCACAAATAAATCTCCCTGTAGCCACACAAATGTGTTTATTTATGGACACTTATGGCGCAAAAACAAGTTTAAACGCCTTTTTAAAATGTAAGCAAATGTTGTTTTTTTTAAAAATATTATCGAGAAATGGTTTGTTGGTGCTGAAAATGTGACAAAACATGCATGAAAGTAGCCCACTTTATAAGAATCCAAATCCGTGCTCCCCCCCCCTTTTTTTTTTCCTCGCAACTGAACTATATTAATATTTTAACGACCCACACGTTTTTTGCACCACAGATTTGTTTCACCGACATTTCAGAAAAACAAAAGAGTATATTACAAATCAAACGCACTTGCAATATATTTTAAAGAAGAATGTCATTTAGTTCGGTTATTTCAAATTTCTTTCATGTTCCCCTTGAAAGAAAAGGAAAAACAGATTTTTAGGGGTTGGGGGTGAAAATATGAAAGAATGTGTTGTCACCGGTAACGAGACTGTGTGCCAAGTTTCAGCTAGATAGCTTGAAGGGATGTTGGTCAATTAGCCAGCCAAAGATTTTGCCACCCAGCCAGCCACAAATAATAGTGAAGTAAATATAAAGGATTTAAATAGCATATAATCATCAAATATATGTAACATAATTATATAAAGCGCAAATTAAATTATGATTAATCCGCAAGGCAGTAACATTTATCTTGGCTGGTGACATGCGGCCCACTGTCTACGGCATTGTCATACCTTGTCTATTGCAATAAGTATTACATAACCGAGACAGTTATGAGCTCTCTATTGCAATGAGCATGACAGAGAGGGGTCAGAGTTGTCTATTGCTATGAGTATTCCATGACAGAGATAGGTCTGGGTCGAAACAAATGACAGGAAATATTAATCAGCTCGTGTGCATGAATGCCAAGGAAGATAATGATTGACTTCTAGATATGTCGCTGTTTTTTGGACTATGATTTATTTGAAGACATCTATCAAGCTATAATTAATCCATTTAACAGTAGCAATGTTGTTACAGAAGACTATTTCCAATTTTCTGTTAGTGAACACTAAGAGATGTAGGCGAGTTCCCAGAGTTAGACAATTTAAGTCAGCAGGATTTTAAACTCTATTTAATAATATTTTGTGTAATATAGTGGATAAATCTTTTTGAAATACAAAATATTTTACTTTTTATTTCAGAAATAATACATGTTCCAAAGAAATAAAGTCTCTTACAACAATATAGCATTTGTCTTGTTTCAATTTAGTGTTTAAAAAAATATCTCGAGGCAACTGTTAATAAAGTACTAATGATCTCCAACTCATCAATGTTCTCATATATTGGCTAGATGTACTGAAAAAAAGTCATCTTACTAATGTTTGAAAGTCTTTACGATCAACAAGATACCCCTAGAAATATGCTAGGGTCACCTTCGTAGACTTGTAATCTACAATTAACACCATCCTGCCATTCCTAATTATTAAACACAATTCATCGTATAACCTGAATACGAATATTCCAGCGTGGATTATGCTTTTTTTAACACATCAGCCCTATGTCAAGACCAACAGCCAAATATCACAAGCAAAGAAAAAAGTACCAGAAAAAAGATAACCCAATAGGGTGTTAATCTCCCTTGTCCGGGAATTTTTTTTTTTTATTATAGAGTCGTAAATTCAAGGTATAAAACCAAGACTCTAATTTAAATATATACTTGTTATCTCCCATTCATAAAAAGTTAAACAAAATAACATCCGAATCTGATCATTATCTAAAAGTTTTTGATACTTGACGATAAAGAATGGGAATAAATATATGAGTTATTAATTTCTTATTGCAGTCTTAAGATTTTTAAAGAAGAACCCTTAAATCAACGAATGTTCAGAATTGCCGCAGATGTCTCAAAAACGTATTCGTGTACTTATCGTTAAATGCTTGTGGTTTAAAAGAACAGAAAGACAGAAGTTGAATCATAAATTAAAAAAATTTAAAGTACTTTATTATTAAAATGTTTTTTCTCTTTTGCATTGAATACACAACATTTAAATACGATTTTACGAATGGCCAAATATCTGAATTGGGTACTTTATTTTGCGAGTAGTAACAACATTTATGCTTTGGCTTACCTTTAATAACTGTATAGAAGGAATGTTGAACTCAAAATATGAGAATATATGGAAAAAAAACATCTCTAGCTTTTGCTAGATAGAGCACCTTCTATTGTTTTTATTTTATGCCTTGGTCAATTAGCTGATCTGCATTTTTGGACACACATTTTAAAACAATTGCTATACGTATTCCTTGATAGTTTAAACCTGTCCTGAATACTCAATGTAATCAACAAACAAGTGATTATTTTAAAACTATATATATATAGTGTATATTTGTATTATATAGAAGATGCTTGATTCTTTTCTTGTTAATATAAAAAAATATTTTTTTAAAAATACAGCTCAGCTTAAATAAACATCCCAATTTTTTAATTCGGCTAAATATAGGAAACATTTTGAGTTGTCTAAAAATACATACAATAATAAAAAAATACCTTGGCTTTTATATTGATTCAAAGAAACTCTGACGTGCTTAGCTTCACATCAAATAGTTAGAAGATAAATTAAGGAGTCCTTGTTACAACGCTACTTGTTGCAAGACCTATTATTTCGTGATGACTGTGACTTTAATGCAAGTTCGAAACTGAGAATGCAGCAAATACTTGGTGTCGTTTTGCTTAGGCCTAGTTCTTATTTTATTGTCCTGCCTCTCTATTCAAACGTTCACATACCTTGTTCTACAATTTCCCTGGGATACAAAACAACATGTGTCCCACGTGCGGGAAAGCTTTCCAGGCACAAATAGGACAGACACGCCACCTGCGTACTCACCGTGTGTAATAGCCTTGGTCATCTTCGTATGAAAAGGACGAACCAGACAACACAACGCTGTTTATTAGAGCAGAGTAAGTGTAGGACTAACACATTAAATGTGATTATTTTTTCTTGGCGCAAAGTCGAGACAGTTATTTTTAAGGAATTAAGTATGCAAAGTAAGCAATTTGATATTTTAATTAAGTTTTTATAATTTCCTCCTTTTTACAAAAGGCTTAGACACATTTAGCCTTAAATTTTAACAACTTTACAAACTTATAGTCTCCACTCTGTTCGGCGTTCAAGGACACAAAAATTTCGGCTGTCCGACCAGTCAGAGCCGGTGGCAATAAGGTAGATCAAAGATTTTCTGGTATTTAAAAATTGTGTACAAATAATTTCAACTGCAAAAAATTGCAAATCTCTTTATCGACAAATTTAGGGATTAGATTTGCCAAGTGCATGCATAATAATCCAGACTGGTTGTAGTCGTAGGTGTATTTTCCAATGCACTGTGGTTACTAGTAAATCCCATTTCTTTACATTAGATTTGTATTTCTCTATATTTTTCCTATTTCCTTCTCTCTTAATCTCGTTTCATTTGCCTTAGCCTCAGTTGAAGCACCATACCAGAATCATTTTTTTTTCGTTGACTGAAGCCAGATCAACCTCAGACAACAGATCTTCATTCACTAAATGGACGTTACTTAAACATCTAACAGCCTATTTTAAAGCAGAATGGGCTACATTTATTCCTAACTATTTCATAATGGAAAATAAATCTTTTCGAGAACATTTATGGAATGTCTCTAATGGTGGGTGCTTTACATTAAGTCCATATTGACACGGGTAAATTGCAAGAATATATTTTATAAATTTACAAGCTTTGATAGCCCACTTATAAAAGTTAAAAAGTAAATATTTGGCTCTACCATTGGCGTCGTTAAGTTGTATACTGAAAACAAATTTTTTTTTTTTTATTATTAAAAAGGAATTGATAAAATCCAACGTCTGAAATGTAAAAAAAAAAAAAAAAGTATTATTGGAAATAAGAAAAAAATGGTAAAATCTGAAGAAGACAAATAACCGGACAGGTCGCTAATTTGTTTCGTAGTTTTATGGTTTTCAAATTAAATATTTTTTAAGATTTGGCTCATTAGTTGATCAATATGTAACAAAGGACTGAAAACAAGTTTAAAAAGAAATAATATACCAAAGCTGGTGTTATAAAGAATAATCAATTTAATTATAGTATTAATTTGATATAAAAATACAAAATCAAGTAAATAGAAATAAAAACTATTAGATTATTAAAAAGCAAGTGAAAGAGTATAATTCTATATTAGCTTATAGCGTAGCACGTGAAAGAGTATGATACTAGAAAGGTACAAGTATTAATAAGCACACACACAGTGGAAAAGTCTTGTAGGCTCTGTCACAGTCAACTGTCGTATTTAAAGTGAGGGAGTCAGGACCCTCCAGATCATTTCTCAATCAAGGCCAGTGGGGCAAAACAATTGGACTGTTACCTGTCACTATTTTTCTTTCTTATAGTCATAGATTAGATCAGCGGTTCTCAACCTGTGGGTCGTGACCCCTTTGGGGGTCGAACGACCCTTTCCCAGGGGTCGCCTAAGACCATCGGAAAACACATATAATTTACAGTTATGATGTAGCAACGAAATTATTTTGTGATTGGCGGGTCGCCAGAATATGTTAAACTGTGTTAAGGGTTCGCGGCATTAGGAAGGTTGAGAACCACTGGATTAGATAATGAGGACACAAAAAAGGGGGGTGGGGGTGAAACAATGGATCATTTTTTAAAAAAAAGCTTTATTAAATTTCCAAGTTGTACTTGCAATAAATTAACAAACAATATAAAGAGAAAAAATAATGCAAATATAGAGTGTACAGGAGTTTTGGTGATAAGAGGGAAAGCAGTGGGAGAAGTAGTTAATTTTACCTACTAGTATGGATAATTAAGCAGATATCAAAGCAAGGTTCCAAAAGGAAAGATGGGCTTTTGCCTTACTTGAAAATATTTGGAACTTTAGGCAGATATGAAGCTAGAAAACAATTAGAAATTTTAAATCAAATATTAATTCTGTTCTGCTCATGGCTCACAAAGCAGGAGATCATATAAAGATTGAAAAATGACTGCAAACCTAAGTCTTAAAATCCTCAACATCGAGTGGTTCCACAAAATCCCAAACAAAACAGTGAGGAAAATAACAGAAAGAAATCCCAGTGGAGCAAGAAATCTGGAAAGGAAGATGGAGATGGATAGGTCATAGCATGAGAAAGCCCATGCCGAATGTAACAAGACAAGGACTGGCATGGAACCCTCAATGTTAAAAAACATCGGATGAAGAGGGCTCGTCAAAGATTTAATACAAATTTTAAAAGCGTTAGAGAAGATAGGTAGAAACAGGAACTCTTGGAAAGAAATTGTTTAGGGAACTTAAACTCAAGGTTGATTATTATTTTGCATCCTCCCCGGCTAGACCTTATGGATCGTAAAGGCTCAAAACATATTCATAAAATGGAAGTTTATTTTTATGAGTAAAGAAAAGGCTGTGGTGAACTTAAAATACGTTTTACATAGGACAGAGTGTATATATTTTGTAATAATGATTAAAGAATGGATTGTATATTGTTATTAGTTTCATAAATCTCAACATGTCTATTTGTCCCCAGATACAAATAGTTGATTTAAACCAAAATCTAAGCAGCAATCCAGCAATTGATAAAGATAACTCTCCGAGGTAAAGCCATTATGTGCTGATTAATGAGAGTAATAGAATTTGAAATGAAGAAACCAATTAACTAAGAATAAAATTCAAAAAGTGAAGTTCAAGTCGTAGGTTATATAAAAGATTATTTTTAAAAATTATTTTCTTTTAAAATGATAGAAATAGAATTATGGGAAACTAATTATTTTAATGGTATGCTATTTTGTAATATAGTCATGTTAATATCCATTATATTTATTGGATATAAACAATCTGTTTAAATAATACAATTTATGTTCAGCTTTAATGATGAATATACAACATACAAATGTAGACGTTTCAGCAGATGCCCACTAAAGTAAAATTTAAAAAAAAAACATCCATATAATTTAAATTAAATTTACATAATATATATTAAACATGTATCCTACCTTTTGGTCACATATTGTAAGGGTGAAATCTTTACTGAGCTTTTGATTTCTATAAATTCAATGCTTTGTCTTCAGCATATTAGATCTGCTGGAAGCTGGATCTATAGATCAACTGGAAGATGGATCTATGGATCAACTGGAAGCTGGATCTATGGATCAACAGGAAGCTGGATCTATGGATCATCTGGAAGCTGGATTTATGGATCACCTGGAAGCTGGATCTATGGATCAACTGGAAGCTGGATCTATGGATCAACTGGATGCTGGATCTATGGATCAACTGGATGCTGGATCTATGGATCAAAGGAGAGCAGGAGTCACAGGTCAACAGGTAAATATTGTATCACATCTTAAGGTAACAAGTGTTTTAGATTAGCAGAAAACTATCATCTAAATGAGCTAAGCTTGACTGATTCATTATGTGGCAGTGGGGAGGACACGTTTTTACGAAAACAGTGTGCAGCGCCCAAAACACTGTATTAGTTACCCTGCAGATGACCGGTGTCTCTCCTTTGCTCGGAATACTTAAATATTGGGAACCACTATGTGTGCTTTAGTTATAAGTTCAAAAATTCATTTATCGTAGCCCTAGTGTATCATGCTATGAATTAGTTGGAAATTGCAGTTTATTTGCTATACTTTAGTATATTTACAAGTCTTCTTCGGTATAGGGTATTGTAATATTTAGTAATTTAGAGAGTTTTCACATTCATCCATGTGGGGTCCCAACCCATTTTATTTAAATATCTCAAAAACAATTTAACTCATAGGAATATTAGAATGTATCTTAGACAGCCGAGACAAAACTGAAGGACACATTTAAGTCTCTAAGGCATTTCTTCTTGTGGTTTTTCTCCTTCACAATGGAAAGTTTCTTATGGAATTTTTCAAAAATGTTGATTAGCCACTGGTTAAATTAGTTGCAAGCACTTTGTTAATTGCAGATTGCTCCCTCATCTTCCTATTAACCCATGTGGTCAGAAAACTGAATACATTTTCATCTACTCCGTTGTTCAAATAATTAATTAAATTATTTTTTATTCATCTTTAAATATCAAATTTCGGAACGTTAAGTTTCCTAGACGACTGATCTGCAATCAACGTATGTCAAGTGAATCAAAGTGAACATCAGATGGACGATCCAGCTTGGGGTATCACGAGTTGCCAGAATTGAATCACGTTTCATTGGTTTGTTGTCGGAGGTTTGCCTGATGTCAGCGGGGGTTTACAATCAGAGCATCCATACAGAGTGAACGATTCTTATCTACCCATAGTGCCTGGGTTGGTGTTGATTTGTTTGCCTTGAACTCAGCTCAGACGTTTCATTGTCTTATGAGATTAAGTTATACTCATGCAATACGAACAAAACCACACCAACAAAGGCACTTTATGTTAATAATATTCTAAGACCTAGTATTTTAACACCGACCGGAAAACAACACGCACAAAAAATTTAATTTTTACAAAAAACTATTTTTTTAAAAATAATTATTTAATAAAAAAATTGCTGCGTAATTAGCTGCGAAATTGAATGACCATATATGAAAACTATGCTTACTTTTTTTTTATTAAAGATAGTGTAAATGATGATGAAGTGCGTGTAGATATGTGTCTTATTGTCCTACTTCTTCTTTTTTTTTTTTTTTTTTTTTATATTTTGAAGCAAAAAAACGAAGACTTTGCAGACCAGAACTTTCAAATGGATGATGAAATTGTTGCAACTCTAAGGTAAAACCACTTTACATATTACTGGATAAGTGTGAAATTAAAGTTTTAAATAGAGTGCCTACAAATTGTCGACAAAGTATTAAAAAGTCTCATTTTATTTTGACATATATATTAATATTCATTATCTAGGCCTTTTATACCTGGACTTAGAAATGTATGAAAACATACGGCAGGAATTGCGCTGTATATAAACTGATACTAAAGAACATGGGGTGGCTTTAAAATAATAAAAAGTATCAAATTGTATCTTTAGATGAGCATTTCTTTTTGGACACTTGGTGTACACATGCACTTATCGAAGCCAGTGCTACTTCTTTAAGACCAGTGGTTCTCAACCTTTCTAATGTGGCTACCCTTTAATAAAGTTCTTTATGTTGTGGTGAAGCCCAACAATGAAATTATTTTCCTTGCTACTTCATAAATTTGTGTTTTCTGACCCACAGCCTGAGAACCACTGATTTTGATCTGAAGAGGTTTGTTTATTCATCAGAATGTCTTAAATTGTCAAAAGGACTTCTTACACGCACAATACTGAGATCTGATATACAGATATCATAATACCCCTTTTGTTATGCCCAAGAGATATACATCTTCCTACACATTGGTAATGACAACCAAAATATTGTCAAATTCAGTATCAATATTGCTATCATTTTTTGTTCTAATTTGACGTTTTTGAACATTTTCTTGGTTTAGCTAGTCTGGACACAAATCATGTGGGATCTATTCCTCTACGCTAGAGCCACGGCTACAAATAAAATTGAGTTTACTGTTATTGCTCTGATTAGCTTCAACTGAAGAACATGTATCTTATGCCATCTTTGAATTAAGAGCTTTTACTTAAAGAGATGTAGTTAATTGAGATGGTCTAGACATATAAACTGATAATACTTGAGGTTATGTTGATGTAAAACAAGTAGATTCTGGATCTGATTCATCAATATCAACCAAGTCTTCTTCGCTCATGATGCACTCTCTCAACTTTTTGATTTAGCTAAGTTGCTTTTAGTACAATTAGTAATGTGAATCCAGTTATTAATAATAATAATAATAAAGTTCATTTGAAAAATCACGCTTCATCCACAAAGGCTCGAAGCGCGGTACAAAAACAAAGCTGGGAGATAATAACTAGCTGGGAAAGATGGTAGACAACTTCACCCCATAAGGTGTTTGTGAAATAGATGAGTTTTTAAATTTGTCTTGAAGGACTCCAGCGTCTGGCTGTGTCTGAGAGCGTCGGGAAGGGTGTTCCAAATGGTTGGGCCAGTTATTGCGTCATTTGAATACATCTTCATCACAGAAAGATAGACCGGAATTTTCAATGAATTGGAAACTGCCGACCAACACTCAAATCACTGGGATCTATGAATGTTAACTCAAACTCTTTGATGTAACTCTTGCATACGCCTCTGCTCTCTCAATATATGCTGTAAATTTAAGTTGTATTTCGGTGCTTAATTTTCGGCCAATGAGATTTAAAGGGGGGTTTGGGTGGGTGCCTACAAATCTTTAAGCATCCTGATACAAACAAACTACGTTAAAACCTGTGAGTTTACCAGGGACATCACTATTTTATATCCATTAATGACAGGTTTCACTGTACATCTGTAGTTCTAATACCTGGATATCAGACGTGACCTTTTTATTCGGGATGGATAAAAGTATAGGACGGTGCAAGAGATTTGGAATACAAATGGCTTTTAATACAAATAACATTAACATTTTTATAATAAGTTATGTGTAGATCTAGCTGCCTGCAAAAGTTACAGATTTTTCCAGTTTTCTATAAAGATAAATCTTAATTAGTAATAGTTATCTTTGGATTGGCTAAAGTGTACATACTCATGTTGTGCTACCAAAAACTATAACAAATCATATATGCCTTGTATGGGAGTTGAGAATTGTCTATATTTTTTAGGCCTATGTACTAATTACTGTCAAGTAGTATACAATTTTGACTGTAAATGAAGACATAAATCTTTTGATTAAGAAAAAGAAATCAATATCGGAAGGTGTAGCAGTAAGTTGTAGGTTAAATAAATTTATAATTGTCAAATGCTGAAAACGTATGTGTATTTTTCCTCTGCTTCTGTACCAAAAGCTTCTGTACATTGACCACATTTTTGCAGACAGAACATGCCCATAATTTTATTTATGAAATTCAAAACAAAGCTTCATTTTTTTTTTCCAGAATGTCAAATCTGGAAGAAACTGTGGGAAAAAATCAAGAATTAGGAACTGAACTTGCCATAGATGTCAGCAACACTCTCACTCTTACTGAGAAAGACCTTTTCAAACAGATAGCTACAGAAGTTAGACATTTACATTTCTTAGATTTTGAAAATCTAACAAATTTCTTTACGATTAAGAATGAGGAAGATTTTTTTAATGACTTAGACATGGAGAGCTCCTTAATCCTTTTAGTTATTAATAAAACATTTGACATATCAAAAATGGAGAAAGAAAATAAAAATCTAATTAAAATTTGTAAACTTTTTGTAGAAAGAGCTCCAAGCACATGTACTAATGCAGCTGATGTATCTATGTTCCTTACAATGAATATAGATTTTTTCATTCATTCAAATGATACATTCTTTGACAGTATTAAAAAATCAAAATGTTTTCACGAAAGAAAATATTTTATCAATCAATTTCCAAATAATCAAACTAAATTAACAGACAATCAAACTGAGAGTAAGTTACAATACTTTGATATTGATGAGAATGTTTTTTTAAACATTGACCATATAATTTTGGTTGATTTTGAAAATAAAAAACTTTTTAAAGATAAAAAACATTTCTTTGACACTGAGGATTATAAAAAAAAATTAGGGGCCCCATGTATGGAAAAGTTCATAATACTGTTAGTTATTAATGCAAACTATGACATATCAGACTCAGAGGCAGAAAATGAAAGGTATAAAAAGCTAAAATCTAAAAAACAGGTTGTGGTTCTAAAAGCTAAAGTCACGCTAACTGATGTATTTCAGTTCGGTGTTTTAGAGATATTGCAAAACCTACATTCGTCTTTACCAATTGATGTATATGTATCCATTCTCTCTGACAAACTTTCCAATAAAAAAGTCAATTTTTCAGAATATTCAGGACGAGATATTACCAAAAAGGGAATAAAGGTAATAAAAAAGTACGATATTGAAATATATAGTGACCTAAAGAATAGGAAACATGTATTTGACCCAGCCGCCCCTGTAGGAAAAAAATTAAAAGATGACATTTTGAAAGATTTTTCGTTTACATCTTGAACAGAAAATGTCAGCCAAACTTAGTGGAGTTTTCCCCAAAATAGTAGACTATGAAGAATGTGAATCACAAAAATTTTCTGAGATTTTCATTTATTTAAAAAAACGTAACTTTTATGATGCTTTTGTCCAACAAATTTGTCAAGAAGATATAAATGTATGCCTTCGTGATAAGTAACACTTTGAAATGAACACATTTTGTGTCACAAAGAAACTGTCACATTTATACACCAAGCTTTGCATTTTTACATACAAGCGGACATCTCTCCACTCACTCAGATGCTCAATCCATCAGGTGTAATTCTTGTTATTCCTTCGCTCCCCTATCACCTCACACCACTTTGCCCCTTCCATTGAAACCCCATGCTTCCACTTCCTACATATCCTACTATCTACACCACCCAATGCTCCCTCATCCCCAACTGCTAAGTTAATATTTGACCATGTCTTTATACAGGGGCTACTCTCCCTTTTTTAAATGGTTTAGTTATTTTCTTTTAATAAGATACTACCTATTATTTTGATAGGATTTATGCGACTTTTCTCCTTTTAATGTGATTCATTGTTCTTTTCCTTTTTTTTAAATGATCGATTTAATGAGATTATAGTGTGATTGTTGTACTTTTTTTTCTTTTTCAATATGACTGATGTACTTTTTTTAATATGATTGATGTACTTTTGTTCTTTTTTAAATGATTGATGTACTTTTGTTCTTTTTTAAATGATTGATGTACTTTTGTTCTTTTTCAATATGACTGATGTACTTTTGTTTTTTTTTATATGATTGATGTACTTTTTTTTCTTTTTTAATATGACTGATGTACTTTTGTTCTTTTTTAATATGATTGATGTACTTTTTTTCTTTTTTAAATGATTGATGTACTTTTGTTCTTTTTTAAATGATTGATGTACTTTTGTTCTTTTTTATATGATTGATGTACTTTCGTTTTGTTTTTTTTCTTTAAATAAAAAATGAAAGACTAATTGAACCTAGTACAATATACTTTATATTAAATTTTTAAATTATACTTTTTAAAACAAATATTTCTTTGTTGTTGTTTTTTTTTACCTTGAATAATTGGAAAAGTTTTTATATGTCAAGAATAGTTACGGTAATTGTTTTAAAAGAGTGTCCCGAAATGCAGATTAAACTATCAACATTCGCTTAAAATAAAACAATAGAAGGCACTCTATCTAGCAAGCTAGAGATTATTATTTTTCTAAATATTCTCATGCTTTTCTCACAATCACATTTATAGAGTTATATTGGGAATAAACCGTTATCAATATGGAGAAAGTATTCTCTTATTTAAGTGTATGGCTCGTTCTAAAACAGTACACAACAAAAGACGATACCAAATGATAAATACAATTACAAAGAATATGATACCCAAAAAAGGGCTAATTAAAATTAATACGTTTAATATGTTAATTATAATAAATTACAAACTCAAAAGAAAATATATTAAACCATTGACGTACAGTATAATGTTTGGCTGGTACCGGTACGATGTTAATAATATACAATGTGCAAAAGTGGTACAATGGTGAAAAGAAATCTACACACACACAGTAAACAAAGCGCTGTCTCGTAGTGAAAATAACACACACGATAGAATCTCATGATAAATGATCTGCTTCTCTCTGTCATTTGTCTCCGCACGCTTTTATAGTATACCCTACTCATCTTTTTAGAACCGCCTGACACATTGTTTACTTTTCCAGTTTTCTCCAGATGTTTCTATAATATTCTGAATGAAACTGACAATACTTAGTTAGTTGAAAACAAGGTCAAATGGAGAATATTATTTTGCTACCCCCACCCCAAAAGCAGCCTCGAATTTGTTGTCTGCTAGAGTTCATGCACGGGGAAAACATGAAGCAAACAAGTCGCCTACATAACATAATATCTTTAAGATAATTATATCTAAACTCTGGACAGCTTTTTTAATGTTGCTAACTGTCATCGTTTGGAACCCAACGATACAAAACATGCAAATTACCTTTTTTTTTTATTGTTTCAGGGCCGTGCAAAGGCTTAGGAAACCGAGTAAATATCACAGGACCCTTTCCGCAAAGGGCCCCCAAGGGCTGAATTCTTTTTAGTGGGCTATTTTTATACGAAAAGCATACATTTTCAATGGCTCAGCTGGCGAGCTTTAGCTCAGCCATAAGATGGTGGACGCAGCGATTTCACAATGTCAAATTTGAAAGGCAAACGGCCAAATCAAGAATCTTTTTCAAAGGATCGGTTTGCATTTAGCTAAACAAAGAGTGTTTTTTTCTATTTTGCCATGTCAATTATTTTTTTCTGAACAGCAAAATTGCATAGCATTTTCGAATTGCACTAACTTGAAACAGCATTGTCATTTGATTTAGCAAGCTCAAAGTTGATTTAAAAAATGATATAAGTTTAACTATGGTTCACAAGAGAACAAGTTGAGATCCTCACAGGAGTTAGCAAATCGCTTCAGCGGTGCACTTCTGGAAAGACATCGAATTTTGTTATTCTAAAGAGCAGCGGGCGTCAAATTTTCTTTTAACGAGGGCTAGTAAGAAAATTGTGTTCGCCGCTGGGGAGCACTAACCCTAGCTACGCCACTGTCTATATGTACGGTACTATCAGAGTATCTCCCAAATGTCTATTTTTATATTTATTTTACGCAGAAGCGTATAAGACATGCATTTTTCCTTTTCAAAATCAAAGATTGAGTGAAAAGTTGAAAATTTTATAATATAGCCAGCCTTCATTTAATTGAGACAAAATAAATTAAGATATTATATAATGAAAAACAATTGAATTGCACAATAATGTTTTTCACATCAGTAAGAAAATTAAACTGTCTTTTCTGACAAAAAGGCACTTTGTTGAGACTTAGAACTCACTATCATCAATATATTTTGCAAGTGCTCATCAGACCAAGGCTGCTCTGTGGCTAGGTGTTATATATTTCATTTTTGACAACTTGGGCTGTGCCAATTCTGAAAAAAATCACGTAAATATGCCTTTAAATTAGCAAAATGTCCTCCTGTGTGCCTTTGTAGAAGTCGACAGTTTTCCTTCTATGTATCTTTTTTTTCAACACATATTTGGATCGCACCTCGATCAATTCATTTTGCAGTCATATTAAAGCTTATAAAAAAACACAGTCAAAAGTGTTTTGGATGAATCTTTTTATTCACTGGCATCGGAAAAAAAATATCATTAGGTTGCTGAATCGAGCCAGGATGCATTAATTGCACAAACACGTGACATATTGGGACTGTTGCTTCTTAAGCGAAATTTTCACAGCGTGGAAATGAGTCAAGAATCCCCTAGTCAACACTTTACCAGATTGACTTAATTAAACTTGAAATTTCCATTTTTTCAAATGATTTAAACTAATAACAGTCTGTCCATTAGAGAATTACAACAAGAAATTAAATCTTAGTGATTCTTTTTGTGTAGAACACGGCATAAATGATCTTTTGACACAGGTGTTGATTTATATTTGATAATAAATGTGTACATAAAAAAAACATATTATTAATTCAACATAGTAAGCTCCTGGCGGATCAGATAAACCATACACGTGGGCTGGTTCCAGCCCACTGGCAACAGTTTGCCGACACCTGCTAAAGAAACTCGGAATATTAGAAACTGATTTGCTTAAGAATTTCACAAAATTAACGAAGAAGTAGGTTTTTCTCGTTTATTTATTAGCAGTATGTTTAATATGTTCACCCGATACTAATGTTTAAGATCCCTGTTTCTAACCAATTTATAAGAAAATATGTGATGTCAATATTCTATGAACTTCATGTAACATTTGCCTCAAGATAAGTTTATAAATACATTTAATTACGGCTTTATTCTTTTGTTTAGAAACGGATATAGATAAATCTCATAGGATGTATTACACATATAACATTAAATAAAGATGATACTCTATGAATGGGGTTTAACAGGCAATTAACTGGCCACGATAACTTGGCTCCATTCGCTTCTTGTTCAATTAAACATTATGGGGAAGGGTCATAAGTAAATACTTTGTTAGTGTTGATCCATCATACTATCGTGTATATGTATATGTATATATATATATTAAAACATATCAAAGTTCAAGCAACAGCGAAATTCATGTACGTCATTCTTAAAATTCATTGACCTACAAGCACACGTGATAGGGTCCTGTGATTTGTTGTAACACAGATCTGTCAACACACACCTGTCTGTGTCTTTGAATACTTGCAGCAATAGAAAGCCCAGAAATGTATCTGTTATATAATACCCAAAAGAGAAAGGCCAGACCTGTCGTTGTCATGGAATACACATGACAATAGAAAGAGAGAAACCAAGGAACACATGGAGGAATTGGACAAAGAATGTGAGAGACACGACAAGAAGGGAGATGACCTGAAAAGAATACATTTTTACACTGATAACAAGTAAAAGAAACGCGAGTCTGGGCGTCACTGGGAGCAAGTAAGGTGGAGGGGAACAAGGATCAGCGGCAGATATATATATACCACTAACAGCATGAGTCGAATCGTCAAATAGATCCCATTCGGTAGACGAGGTATGGCCAAACTGCGGCCAGCGGGCAAATCGTTGTCCGCCACGTTATGTTTTGTATCATTCATTTAATTTGTGTTGCCTGTAATTTATAAAACATAAGATTCCACATTTAATAATATTACATGAATTTTTTAAAGAGTTATATCTCAAATTACCGTAATCTATGCAATGTTTTTGTGTTTGTTTGGAACATGTAGATGTAATTTATTCTGAAAATTATGTGCATTAAGAATAATTAAATTATATGCGAATCGTTTATTTTGGTGTTAATTTTATTAGTAAGGTGAAATGACATGCAGTCCGCGAAGAGTTGACTCGCGATCAAAATAGCCCTACAGTTGATTGAACCCATAGGGGTTGCACACCACTGCTCTAGACTTTTAATTTCAACACTTCCTACGACAAGTGATTGAAAAAGTGGGGTGGGGTGAGAGTGGGGTGTAATGGTAGGGACTGCTTAAGTTTAAAGAATCCAGCTTTGACCGATATCCATACTGTCTTCCATCTAAGACTTTTTAATTGTGGCTTTACTGATTGTAAAACAGCCTCTAAATCAAGGCGCACGTTAATCTATAGGTCTACATTTGCCTCGCCAATCAGACATTATATCCATTACTAACCGCTTGTTATATATAAACAAGAACCTACGTTTGACCTACCAACAGAGATTATTACTTATGTATTACTTAGTCATCCGTCTGTCTCAACGGCCATATTGATCATAAGTTGCGCTGGTGTATATTTAAACGGAGGTTGTTCTTGGAATAAGCTGACACTTGGCTACACACGCATTCAAGCGTGTTCTCAATTACTGAAGCATGCCAAGGCCAATAAAGGTTGACACAAAGCGGCAGTAACCCGATACATGACAGATCTGGCGCAGGCTACAGCACTTCAGTGGTCGTAAGGCAGATTACAACACTATGGTGGTCGTAGTAATTTCAAATAGTTCCAAAAAACTTCTATAGTGTAAGTAAATAATTAGATCTTTAAATTAACACTGGACGCTCGATATTTTGCGCGCGGATAATTACGATTTACGATTGTGCTCATAAAATCAAATCATGGAAAGCGAATACTATAAACTATAAAGAAAGTAACAAAGTTACGATAAAGGCTATCAATTAATTCGCGTCCGGTTCAGTAAAAAAAATTATTCTTCTAAGTTATAAGACATCAACTAAAAATTATATTTTTTCATTCCGTAAACGATATATGAAATGTAACATGTTGTTAAATCGTATACTTTCATTTTGTAACACAAACAAATCATTAAATGCATTGGTGGCTTATTTATTCCATGTAGTCATGAAATTCCCATTTCAATAAGTATTGATCAGAGGTTTTAAGTTGCGCACCTGTATTGATTATCGATTCAACAAGTACATTTTCGACTTTCGTATATACCTCTTCTAATACAGTGATTCTCGAATAAAGTGGGGGCGTACCCAAAAGGGGGAGGGGGCTGTTACAGGCAAAGAGCACATAAATGTTTGGCACCATGGGACCCGAAACAACTGGTTTAATCAAAATTATTCCGTCAAAAAAAAAACAATTTTTTTTGACGGATTCAAATATCAGTCATTGATCAGTCGAATGCTATGTATTTTGTCCAACACACGTTTCAAATAGAAGTGCAAGTGGTTGTTAATAACAGTCCACGTATGAGTAGTCTAACCAGCCATTGTGAGCAGACTACACCCGCCAGTGGACTTAAATTCCATCGTGACGCAGTTTAAGTACATTCACCCGCGGCGGGCCAATTTTTTTAACCACACCCCACCCCCAACCCCACCCCCCCCCCACCCCCCACCCGCTTACGAAGAAACTTTACCGTTGGTCGAAAATGCTGCCTCAAAATACATAGCAATAATAATGACACCTACCGCTCCATTTGTCTACGCTAGTGTATGCGGTCCACGACCAAGTAACAACAAAAATGAGGCTTATAAGCTGTTTATTCTTTAACACTTGGCTGAGAAAATTCAATAACAACAAGTCTTCATCATCAAAGTGTAGTTACGTGGATGTTTATTTATTTGTGTCGATCTTCGCATGTCTGATATCTTGGAACTTTGTATGAATTATTAATAATAATCTGACATTTCCTTAGTATTTTATATGCTAGCGGTAAAAATATCCACGATCCATAAAGTGGGAACACGGTGACAATGAATGACTTAAGCGAGCTAAAGAAGTATTCGACAATCACTTGAAGTGTTTCCGTTGAAAAAAATAAAAGTTGCGTATAATTATATATCCGGGCGAGATGACACAATCTGGAGCGGTTACAAGTTACAATCAGTGGTGGGATTCAGCCGGATAGCACCGGTTTGATAGAACGGACACCTGGTACCTACTACCTAGATGGGTTCGGAGAATTAGTTTTTTGAGGTGGCATTTGTAATCCGGGTTCTCTTCAAGTTGTGCGTCATTGTTTAAGGTATAATCCTCACAGAAAGATAATAATATGTTATAATAATTCATTCATCTCCTAGTAGTACTTGCTATGTGGAACATAAAAAGGAGGCTATGCGTCGACGGTTTCTTCATTTCCTTACTGCCTTCTTGCTTGGACTTCGTGGAGGTAACCTTTGTGTAACGTAAAATATACTCAAAAGTATTAACAGAGTTATAAACGTAATACTAACATTTGATAGTAAATTGATTTCATTAACTTTTACTCATTGATATTTTGTTGTCTTTCAAATCACCAGATACTTAATAGATAAGTAGACTAAGTATAAATTTAAATATTTTTCTTTCGTCTGTATTATTTATTTTTTATTAAAATTCGTTATAGCTGGCTCAAGATATTTGTCACTGTTGTCTTATATACACTCTTGAATGCTTTATAAATTAACCGCGGATTACATTTGATAACTCGACATTTCAAAAAACTGCACAACTGTCGTGATCATATGCCTACGAGTTTTCCATGCATGACTATCTTAACCAGCCTTATGAGCTGATTTTAAAGACCTTTCCCGAAATTATACGCCAGGGATCCTCAAACTTTATAATCAGAGGGGCTGTTCATGTTTCTCAGACAATGTGAGGGCCGGTTCAGTGACCTTCAGGCACCGTTGGGGTCGAACTAAAGTTTGAAAAACTATGAACGAGTTACTAGGCATACTCCACATATTGTTTTTATAGTGTTAAAAAGCATGAACAAATAATGCATGATTTAAAACGAATAACAACGTTATTCAACAAAAAAAGTTATTAGTATTTCATTAGAAAGAATGTTCCTGCTTTTGGTACAATAGGCGGTCAATGAACGGTTCTATATTTGTCCCTTCTGCCCAGGTTCCCGAACGACCGCTTGGCGAGCCGGGTTAAGGACCCCTGGTTGGCCGGATCTGGCCCGCGTGCCACAGTTTATGAGGATCGCTGCTTTACGCTAATCGGAAAGTCAACGTTTTAAATCATTATTAAATGGTCACCTCTGATTTATCAAATTTTGACAATTTTCTGTATTCTTTCTGTCCTCTGTAAGAGCCAGCTGTTGCCACTGGATACCTAACCATAAATGGACAGAAGATGTACACCAATGAGTCTTGTAATGTCACCGTCGACGAGGTTTTAACTCTAGGTGTCGACTGTCCTGGTCCCGTGACGTCATGCCTGATAGACGTGTACGTGAATGATTCAATCGTGGTCAACCAGAGCCTGAACCACGCAGTGTATGAAGAGACTTATGAAGGGGTATTACTCTTACGGTTGACGGTAGATTTTGCCGGAAATGATACGAACGGGACACACATGAAAATCAGCTGTTTTGTTCAAACTGGTAATTTTATAACAACAAAAAATCTGTTGAAATGAAAGCTTTTTAAACAGGGGCGGCATCAATGGTTGAATAACATCTTGAAATTTTGTCAAATTTCAGCTGATCATTGCGATAAACTGTGTTCTCGCCTTCTATTAAATGTTTATTCACCATGTACAAAGGTTTAATATAACGCAATTTGTTCAATTATTTTTCGTTTTTAATTTGTACACATACAAAAATAACAATTTATTTGACAAGCACTGATGTGAACAAATTGTTGAAGCTGCTAACCAGATTTAACGGGGGACCAGGGGCTTTGGTGCCATACAGGGTGAAAACGGGGGTCTGAGAGGGCGTTTACCCGAATCATAGGGAATTTATTATTTCATAAGAACAGTGAAACAACTCCATATAGTAGTGACATCCAGACACGTCATTTGGGGAGCGCAGTGTGGGCATTAGACCCCCCACCCCCTAATACCAGGTTTTATTGAAATAGCTATGTACTGTGGCGCATCCAGTAATAAACAACCTTAACAAGCCGACCAAGTTTTGGTTTGCCTCCCCCCCCCCCCCGGAAAAAACCTGGAATGAAGCCCCTGGTGAACCTAAAATAACCCCATATAGTAGTGACATCTGAAACAACCCCACAGAGTAGTGACATCTGAAACAACCCCACAGAGCAGTGACATCTGAAACAACCCCTTACAGTATTGAAATCTAAAACAACCCCACAGAGCAGTGACATCTGAAACAACTCCATGTGGTACAGACATCTGCAATAGAATGTTCAAATGACACTTTCATTTTTTTCTTCTTCTAATTTTATGATTATTTTATTTTGCTTTTAAGAGAGCGCGAGGCACAATTGAATCTCGAGCCCTATTTTTCCCACCTCTGCTTTAAAGCCCTGAAAATATTCCAGCATTTAAACTCAACTGTATTGTCAGGCTGCATTGTCAGGCTGTATTGTCAGGCTGTATTGTCAGGCTGTATTGTCAGGCTGCATTGTCAGGCTGCATTGTCAGGCTGTATTGTCAGGCTGTATTGTCAGGGTGTATTGTCAGGCTGCATTGTCAGGGTGTATTGTCAGGCTGCATTGTCAGGCTGCATTGTCAGGCTGCATTGTCAGGCTGCATTGTCACGCTGTATTGTCAGGGTGTATTGTCAGGCTGCATTGTCAGGCTGTATTGTCAGGCTGCATTGTCACGCTGTATTGTCAGGGTGTATTGTCAGGCTGCATTGTCACGCTGTATTGTCAGTTTGTATTGTCAGGCTGCATTGTCAGGCTGCATTGTCAGGCTGTATTGTCAGGCTGCATTGTCAGGCTGCATTGTCACACTGTATTGTCAGGGTGTATTGTCAGGCTGCATTGTCAGGCTGCATTGTCAGGCTGCATTGTCACGCTGTATTGTCAGGGTGTATTGTCAGGCTGCATTGTCACGCTGTATTGTCAGGGTGTATTGTCAGGCTGTATTGTCAGGCTGCATTGTCAGGCTGTATTGTCAGGCTGCATTGTCGGGCTGTATTGTCAGGGTGTATTGTCAGGCTGCATTGTCAGGGTGTATTGTCAGGCTGCATTGTCAGGCTGCATTGTCAGGCTGCATTGTCAGGCTGCATTGTCACGCTGTATTGTCAGGGTGTATTGTCAGGCTGCATTGTCAGGCTGTATTGTCAGGCTGCATTGTCACGCTGTATTGTCAGGGTGTATTGTCAGGCTGCATTGTCACGCTGTATTGTCAGTTTGTATTGTCAGGCTGCATTGTCAGGCTGCATTGTCAGGCTGTATTGTCAGGCTGCATTGTCAGGCTGCATTGTCACACTGTATTGTCAGGGTGTATTGTCAGGCTGCATTGTCAGGCTGCATTGTCAGGCTGCATTGTCACGCTGTATTGTCAGGGTGTATTGTCAGGCTGCATTGTCACGCTGTATTGTCAGGGTGTATTGTCAGGCTGTATTGTCAGGCTGCATTGTCAGGCTGTATTGTCAGGCTGCATTGTCGGGCTGTATTGTCAGGGTGCATTGTCAGGCTGCATTGTCGGGCTGTATTGTCAGGGTGCATTGTCAGGCTGCATTGTCAGGCTGTATTTTCAGGCTGCATTGTCAGGGTGTATTGTCAGGCTGTATTGTCAGGGTGTATTGTCAGGCTGCATTGTCATGGTGCATTGTCGGGCTGTATTGTCAGGGTGCATTGTCGGGCAGTATTGTCAGGGTGCATTGTCATGGTGCATTGTCGGGCAGTATTGTCAGGGTGCCTTGTCGGGCAGTATTGTCAGGGTGTATTGTCAGGGTGCATTGTCATGGTGCATTGTAGGGCTGTATTGTCAGGCTGCATTGTCATGGTGCATTGTCGGGCTGTATTGTCAGGGTGCATTGTCAGGGTGCATTGTCGGGCAGTATTGTCAGGGTGCCTTGTCGGGCAGTATTGTCAGGGTGTATTGTCAGGGTGCATTGTCGGGCTGTATTGTCATGGTGTATTGTCAGGCTGCATTGTCGGGCTGTATTGTCAGGGTGCATTGTCGGGCTGTATTGTCAGGGTGCATTGTCAGGCTGCATTGTCGGGCTGTATTGTCAGGGTGCATTGTCGGGCTGTATTGTCAGGCTGCATTTGTTTTTTGAGCACGCATGAATCACGAGATTTCAGAGATGAAGATAGCGCAGGTCGTCAGTCAGTTATCTGTATCACAAAAATCCGCAAAGAGGGTTTGGGGGGGTGGGGGAACTGAATATAGATTAACATCTCTGAGAATCTGCAAAACTGTTGGTATTAGATGGTTGGTGTTGTGTTTTTTTAATAACTATTTTCTTTAAAAAATAATAAACGATAATATTTTCATTTGTTTTCAGGGCCCAAACCTCAGTCCCAAGAATGCAAGTCTAACACAATGTATCTAGTTGCCCTCATTATTCCGTTCTCGTTGATCGCCTTCAGATTAGCATTGCTTTGGATGCACATCAGTAAAAGAAAGGTAGGCAGCTCTTCCTTCATGGAACTACATATAGATTAAATTGGAAGCTAGTGCTGTTTATTTCTTTAGGCAAACCTTTTTTTTTTTTACAAGTTTATTAAAAAGAACTTTACAAAGATGGCCGTGATCAGTGGCGTGCTGGTGTACTTCCAAATAAGTGCGCCTCTAAACTTGTACACACATTAGTTATATAAGTGTATACACAAAAAACGCCACCTGGGGCGGTAGTCCCATCCACACCATGTTCCCTACTGGAAGGGATAATTGATGATTTAATTTAAGATCTGAGCTCTCTCTCTGTGGAGCTGGTAAAACTAAACGATAAATAGGACTTTCTCTAAAAATTCCGACTCTTTCTGAAAAAATGTGTGTTTAACTATTTGCTATCTGGACGTCTAGATTTATTCATGCGAAGTTTTCTTCATTTTTATTTTATTTATTTTATTTTTTGCAGCAATTAAAACAGGAGGCCTCGGTGATGCTAATGGAAGCACGTGATCTAAAACCGATTGTATAAAAAGGGGGATTAGAAAAACGTAAAAATGTCAAATAAACGGTTTAGATAATTATTAGGGGTTTCACTTTAAGATTCAATTAAAGTGTATTCAGAATAACTGCACTGGTTAAAAGGAGATCAATAAGGAAAATAAAACGAGGTTTACACGGTTTAAAGTCTTAAGAACAAATAATAAGATTTTGTAAAATGCAAATGGTAACGAAATTATTTTTCTATTATAAAATTGAGTGGAAAAAAATAGGATTTGTTGGGGGGGGGGGGGGGTGTGTGTGTTAGTGATTTCGTAAAAAAATAATAAACAACAGGGGCTAGGTTTCCTGGCTGTGCTAAGAATATTTGAAAATCGATGGCTACACCCAACATTGTGGACATGACGCAATAAATTAAGCTGTTATCAAGAAACTTACAACAGATGTCAACATTAATTTGCGTAACTACAAGCATATGATGGGTACAGGCCTGCATTGATCTTTGCTGGTCACTGATTGTTGTATATACATCGACATGTTTCTAAACAAATACTCAACCAAGGCCAGTTTTAGAGGGATGTTTCATTGAAATTGTCATAGAGATCGCGTTCAAGCCGTGAGAGTGGAAACTTTTGAAAGCATGAAATACAAGCAACACGGACGTTTCGACCAATCGCCTTCCATGTGCGAACAAAAAGAATTAAATATAATAGAATTAAAAAAGGTTCCGCTTCGAAGGTAGCTTAATAAGAAAGCGAAGTCTTTTTTTTTTTCATTTGTAATGAGAGAAGCTCTAACTCACCTCATACTAAGTAGCTTGTTCGATATTTAAGGAAAACTTAAAGTAGCACTTCGTCAAAAGCACGTGTTTTGTTCGAGGAAGAAGGTATTCGGGACGAAATGTCCGTCTTGTTGTTTTATAGTCTATGCTGTCAAGGATCCATTATGTAATATTCTCGCGATTGTTAAATTATGTTTAAAATAGAGAGTTTGTAATCAACATGTCACCAAAAAAAAAATAAAGTAATTCAATGAAATGTCCATGTGTTCATGAAGTTCTCAAACTTTTGAATTCAAGTATTGCTAAAATTATATTCCGAAATTTCATAAAAAAGCATGATTTACAATTTTCTTTTAAAATTCAAACTGTACAGCTCTCATATTGCTATATCTCTATGAAGGACCAAAAATAAAAAATTATATATCACAGAGATACAAGTAACCCTACTGAAGGATAATGTCTTGTTACAACTATTTGTTTAACCCAATTTAAGAATTGCTTAGCTAACAAATGGCATCAAGACATAAATATTGTGGTTTGGCGTTTGTGTTGGTTAAAAGTTGTCTATGTTCGAACGCATCTGGCTAACCCAGGGGGTATATAGTGTGTGGATGATAGCCTAAAAACATTAAATGGTAAAAAAGCAGTTTACAAATTTGTTTTAAATTATCTATAAAACAATATTCATGTCTATAATGGTTTGTTTGTTATTTCTCTATCGAGTTGGGGGGAGGGGTAGGGAGTGGGGTAACAACGTCAATCAAGGACTTGAAATTTTTTTTAAATCCCCCCCCCCTTTTTTTTTATGTTTCCTTGAACTGTTAAAATAAGAATATAATTGACACATAATATACGATAATGTAACAATAATAATACATAGATTATTGTCATGGATGTTAATCTCCCACTAAACAGTATCTTAACTATCACATTCAGATAAAATACTTTGAATAATTCTTTAATTTTTTTAAATACTTTATTATTATTATTATTTTCTTTTGTTTTTCTGCAAAATTTGTAACGTCACACCCTAAAAAATCAAAGCAAGCATATTATTTTCATAACTAAACTAAGATTTGATTTTATTCTTTAACATTTTCCCATAATGGATTAAGATGTAGTATTATTAGAAAACTGTGACGCGAAACAACGAGGTCATCCACAAGCCAAACGTAAAATGGCCACAACAGTTTTTGCACCATTTTTCGATAAGCGCAAAAGGTATGAGCGACTGAGTTTCATAATACGTATAATACCTTCAACCTCAAATTAATGTTTTTAAAATTAATTAAATAAATATTTTTCAAAGTTAGAAAAAGTCAGATTTTATTTTAAAAAACGTGACGTCCCGAATTTTTGACACCCTCCCCCCACCCCTTTCCGTCTTCCCTCCTGTCACAGAGTGTAACGAATTCTCAAATTTTCAAATGAGAGGACATAATTTGCGAACGACCCCCCAATCGTGCCTATCACGTAAAATAGGAAATTCCCGTTCACAATGTTTTTTTTCCGATGTTATATAACAACGTTGAATTATTTTCGGTGGTAACGAAACAGTCATAAACTTCATATTATAAATTACAACTAAATGCATTTTACAATTTATTTCGAAATGTTTCTCAAACTTCAATATTTAAAAAAAAATGAGTTGATACTATTCAATCTTAAAACAGCAAACACAACTTTGTTACCATGGGACATGATGGGACACTAGGTAGTGGACCATTAATATTACTAAGTAAGCAAAATTGAAACCGAAATTCATTTTCAATTTGAAACTTAATTGGCTTGCTTATAGAGATAGAGATATTTTTTTTTATAAATACTGATAGCAAAGTAAAGAATATTTCCACCTTAGTGATGGCCTCTGATCAAAACGAGACAACATGTAGTGGAGAAAGTGAAAATCAAGACAACGATGCTGATTATAATGATTATGCAGGGTTTGTATTAATCTTCTTCTTTTTTTTTAAAGCTTCTGGTATCATATACGCATTTTTAAATATCAGAACTTGCCTACGTAGGGCCTTCTATTTCGTTTTCGTTTCCTTCTTTTTTTTCTTTTTTTTAAACGTAGACACAGGGACTAGGGGGCCGTCCATAAAGTATGGTACGCCATTTTTGACAATGTCAAAATCTGTCACGATTACTCACACCCCCCCCCCCCCCCAACCCAATCCTTCAGTACGGAAATGTTTCGAAAGAAACAAATTGGTTTTAAAAAATTTTTAAAAAGCTAATTGAAATATAATCTAAAACACACTTCACGATTTAAACAGTTCAACTTATAATGTAGCATTATAATGATTATATTTATTTTACTACTAAGTGACATCTTCTGTCAAGCCACATCCATCAGAACACAGAGTTAAAACCACTAACAATTTCGGGTCTTATATGTATGATTTTATTTTAATGCGTGACGCCACATGTGGTTGTTATAAACTGTCCCACATCACTTAGACCACCTGCCCCCCCCCCCCCGGAGCTTGACCTACATTATGAACCTATTTCAAAAACTACACGCCAGAGCAGCGTCGTGCCGAGGACGACACCTCAAAATAATACCCATCAAACAATTGCAGAAAGTTCCACCAAGGGTGGACCAGTAAAAATACTGATTTGACGCACCATGTCTTTGCAAAATTCTTTTTTTTTTTCGTTTAACGTTATATCAGAGCCATATTTAAGGGCGGTTGTTGTTTTTTTTTTGGCGCTCTTCTGATGTTGGTCCCAGGGGTAAGTACTTCCTACACTCCCCCCCTCCCCCACCCACCTCCTTTCGTGTATAGAAAAAAAAAAGAAAATTGGTTTTTGCTAAATTAAAATCGAACCAGTTAAGATTTGTACTTTTCGCTATCAGTTAAATTATTAATATATTTTAAAGACGAGCCTACCTTCCATACAGTTTCTCGCTTTAACTTCAGTTGGGAAAACAGTTTTCAAGTGTAAACAACTGACGAATGTTGAACCACCTGGCTTAAAATTTAGCTCTAGCTAAAAATGCAATGTGGGAAAAGGGTTTTGTAAGAAAGTTTTTGTTTGATTTACATATACAAAAACAAAGTATGCATATACAATACACTCGAATTATTGTTTTTTCTATTCCATTTATAGTGAAGGACTTAGCCACGACAGAGTTACGTACCTTGAAAACCTTGACGCGTATCCTTCGACGTCAACAAACTTTATCCGTGAGTAAAACGTTTTAGTTCTACACACACAGACATGTTTTCCCAATGTGACATTTAATTTTTATGGATTAGAAAAAATACTAACACATACCATTTTTATAAGTTGTTGTTTTTTTAAAACGCATATTATGCATAATAATATTTGAATATTTGCCAATATTTTATACTTATCAGCCGTCATGGTTGGTAAAATTAGGACTACCAGACCTTGGAAAATTTCCCAAGAACTTGGGCATTCCCAAAAATGATAAAAGATCCGAAATTTAAGGACAAGGACAATGACTGGCTAAAGTAGGTCAAGGACAATGACTGGCTACAGCCGGACAAAGACAATGAATGGCTACAGCCGGACAAGGCCAATGACTGGCTACAGCAGGACACAGCAATGACTGGCTACAGCAGGACAATGACAATGACAAGCTACAGCAGGACAATGACTGGCTACAGCAGGACAATGACTGGCTACAGCAGGACAAAGACACTGACTGGCTACAGCAGGACAATGACTGGCTACAGCAGGACAAAGACAATCAAGATTATAGCTTTATAAAATATTGCAAATTTACAAAGAGAATGCAAATAGGTCCTTATTACTTGATGTGATTAAGCTTGTAAAAGATGTTCTGATTAAATAACTTTCAGTCACTTACTGGAAGATTTTCCCCAGGCATTGATTTAATCTGTTAGTGCATTGATTTAAGCTGTTGGTGCATTCATTAATTTAAACTACTTTGTTTTTAACTGTCTAAAAGTATATTTTAATAACCTTGAGAAATCTTGCAAAATGTTTTGACAAAATCTAAAGAATTAAGAAATTTAGTGGTAGCCCTGTGTTAAGCTAGTAATATGAGGAAAATGTTGGATCTACGTTGACTTTTTTTTTAAGGGCTATAAACAATAAAAACATTTTTAAAACTAATTTGAAAAAATTATCACTATGTTGCCGATGATAATATAGTGATGTAAAATAAGTGGGGGTTGGGGGGGGGTTGAGTTACATATGATTTAACTCAGTGGTCGGCAATTCGTGGCTCTTTAGCGAACTGGGTGCGGCTCGGCCACAAATCGGTTTTGCCTGCAAAAAAACATGGCTCTTCGCAGGTTCATGAAAATAAATGTTGCTCTCAAAAAAAATTTAGTAGCCCTGCTACTGATTTTCGGCTCTTTTTGTTTTTTACTGAAGGATTTGCCGGTCACTGATTTAACTTGATAGACATGTTTGGAAATACAATTACTAATAATTTGGTTAAATAATGTTGCAACAACAGAAAGAAACATAATTTGTCCCCCCCCCCCCCCCAAACCCACTTTACCAAAGAAAACCAAGTTATCTCTGAGGAGCCTAGAAACATACAGCAAAGCCTAAATCAAGAAGAAATTCAACCACGCCAGTCTCCTAGTTATCAGAGCCCCAGCGGTTTAGGAATAGTAAATTTCAAAAAACTAGTAAGTGTGATGTTTTATTTTAGCCGCTGGTGTATGACATTATATAGCAGACATTTTAATAGAACGTTTTTCTGTGCCTTCTTACATAAAGCAATTTATAGTTTATACGGAATGGTGTTGTTCTTTTTTTTACTAATCAATCGCTTAGATAATTGGTAAGCTATAGTTTTCTTTTTTGTTGTATTTTTTCTTTATTTATTTATTATTATTTTTAATTTTTATTTTTTTAAATACTTTTTTTCTTTAGGTATTTAGAAGAAAAAAAGAATGAGCTAATATGTTAGAGTGTCAATTTTCCGTACCATCCGAAACGCCGGTTATCCGAAATTTTTAATAATTATTATCATCCGCTATGAGCCTCACATGGCGCCTTGGAGTACAAAAGACACCGGAAAACAATAACCAACGCCTTTCACACAATCCAGGTAACTTCTAGATACATATTGTACTCGCAGACTGGGTTAATGTGATCTGCAAACGTGTTGATAAATATATATCGTAGAATACACGCCTATGGAGACAAAGTGGCCTAGACACTAAGTCTAGGCGCCTGTCATCTTTTTTTTTCCGGAAACGACCCCTCTTCGTCAAACGTAATAAAGACCTATCTCTCTCTATCTCTATCTCTCTCCCTGTCTGTCTCTCTATATTTATATATATATGTGTGTATATATATATAAATATATATATATAAATCCATATTATATATAATAAAAATACATATATATTTATGTATATATATTGATATACATAAATATATATATATATATATTAATTCAAAGGTATATATATATATATATATATATATATATATATATATATATATATATATATATATATATATATATATATATATATATACATACTATGAGAATTCCCGCAAAATTTGATGACTAATTTAACGTCGCAAAGTTAAAGGTTTCCAAACTATCTCAGTGAAGATGTTTTTTTAAATGGGTCTTTGCAGTGACTGAAAGCCTTAGGAGTGCTCGTTGTGGTAGGAATCGATTGTTCGTCTGCTCGGAGTAGGGTTGTGAAACAACAGGAACAAATACAAAATCATTGTTCTGTTTCGCTTTCCTAAAATTCTTTTGTTGATGTATTTTTTTTAATTATTTTCATGGTCTCTGTGAAACTCCTACAGTTTTGTGTGCATCGATTCCATTTCAAAACTTAATTCTATTAACATTTTTGTATTTGTCAGCATTTTTGGCGACAGTTGAGTCTGCCGGCTTCTTTGGGAATTTCACCAGCGTCTCTCACTCAAACCAATCAGCTAAGGTAAAAAAAAACAAATTAAGTATAACAATTATAAACTGATTTCATTTATTCTTTTATAGAACAATTAGTTCGTTTTTAGTTCCGGGAAAATTTTTATTGATTATCTAAAATTAGTCTCCCATTATTGTATGTCAAGAGCTTTGCGGTTATATTACATAGATGGGGTGAACCAAAGCTCGTATAATAAATGGATATAAAGCACAAGGGGAAAAAATATGAGGTGAACACATCAGCGAATACACGCACAAACACACACACGCGATTATACACACAACCGCTCTATTGACAATTTTCTCCTGCCTTGCAAAAGTCGTCTTTCATAACAGGAAAACAATCAGCCATTCCCTTATAAGGCAGGTCACATTCGACAGCATTGAATCCGTTTCTTTTCATCAATATTTTTCTCAAATTTTTTATCATTTGTCTTTTTGATCCTTTTTTTGTTTTAAAGTTGTCTTTGGGTGCTTTTTTTAAAAAAAATTATTAACCTTAAATATCTTGTAATCTCGCTTGGTAGGCTTCAATTTAATCACTTATTAAGCATGAATATAAAATAAAATCCACATCTCAAAACGTACTAGCCACCTTGCGTCTTTATTTAGGTTGAAACTTTTGGGGAAAATGTGGGCAGGGGACAAGTAATTCTGTAAACCGCTTCAGAGTTTTAAAGTATTAATGTCATCAAATGATGTTTCCCTCTTCATCCTTATCGTATCTTCAGACGTGGGATGAAGCCTAGTCACAGATACTGGTGGTTTCATCTACATGATTGATGTAACCTCCTTTTTGTGTTTTATTCATAAGTTCCTATTTAAGGGCGATATTTGCGATAATCTGGTGTTGGTTCTCGAAGTAATGCCTTCTTCGACCCCCCCCCCTTTTTTTTTCCTCCTTTCGCACGGAGAAAGAGATGCAATGAGAATGCATTAAGCTAATCAGCCATGTAACGTAGAATACTCAGTTATCTTCACCATCTTGTAGATAGAAAACAAAAAATGAATCTAAATTTGGTTTCTGTTAAAATAAAATCCAACTAGTTAAAATCGGTACTTTTCTCTATATATTTTAAAGACATTCTTACCTTTTTCTTCAGTTCCTCGCGTTAACTTCGGATGGGAAAATAGTTTCCAAGTATGAAACGAAAATGAACTAATAATTAGTTTATTGTGATTTAAGTTTTGAACTGACGAAACATTTAACCACTTAGAATGAGCACTAGCTAAAAATGCAAAGTGCTTCATGGTTTTGTAGGTAAGTATTTGTTTGTTTTACACATAAATGCGAAGTAAACATTTACAATAAAACCACTTATTTTTATATTCCATTTATAGTGAAGGACTTAGCCACAAGAGTAATCCGTTCCAAGCAAACCTTGATGCGTATCCCTCGACCTCAATAAACTTTCTCCGTGAGTAAAACGTTTAAGTGCTACACACACGCAAATACTTTTACCAATGCTAAATCGTTTCATTTTTATTATATTAGAAAAAGTTGTACGTGGGGGAAAAAAAACACAAATCATTTTATAAATCTTTTTAACGCAAATATATTAATGTTTTATATCGATCTAGTTGTCAGATACATACATCATAATAAAATGTGAATAGTTATCAATAGTTTGTATTTATCAACTGTCATGGATTGTAAAATTATAGCTACCAGACTTTGGAAAATTTTCCAAGAACTTGAGAATTCATGAACTCCTTTGTAGTCTGGGCAATAATTTTGAAAATCATGCTAATCTATAGAAATGGGGAAAAAGGGAAAATTATTTTTAATTAATAAATAAATATTTGTTTTACTAGATTCCAGATTAGAAATCTGCATAAAGAAATTGGTTTCACTTTTTAACACCACTGAGGATAATAAATCAGAAATCTTATTAAAAGAAAGTTAATCTAATCATATATATATATAAAAGTGAAAATCTGTTTGTTTGTTTGTCTGTTCCACAAAGGCTTTTACACGGACTGATGGATCTTGACCAAACTTGGCAGATATATCCATCGTTATCCAGAAGGAACTCTTAAGGGATTGAGAACTTTTAATAACATTTCGTGTGGGGCCGGGGGCCCCGAATTCGTTTTTTTCTTATATGAGCTATATAAAAAAATTACAAACAAATACTCCTATGTGAATGGATGGATATCGATTAAACTTAGTACACGTACACTTGATTATCCATATTCAAATACCGAAGGGTACTGAACTCATAATATCCATTCTTCTGGGGCCGGGGGCCCCATTTCATTTTTCCTTATATGAGCTATATAAATAGCGATAGGCTTAATACTTACTACATGAGTTGATGGATCTTGACCGAACTTAGTTCACATACACTTGATTATCCATACTCAAATACTAAAGGGTACCGAACTCATAATATCCATTCCTGGGGGGCCGGGGGCCCCATTTCATTTTTCCTTATATAAGCTATATAAATATTAATAGGCTCTGAAAACACTTTAGGTTCTATGTGATTTGATGGATATAAGCCTAGAGTGGTAGCAATGCACTTCACTCTCCGTACTGAAACATCGATGGATTTAAAACTAATAATATCCAATCTAGAATTTTCTAGAAAGTTCGATAACTTTAAAACGCTATATTTATGGCATTATTCAATAGATTGTAATGGGACAAATTTAAAATTTAACTTCGTAACTTACCTGAATGATTATTATAGGGCACCCATCTCAGGAAAAACTAATTCGGTACAATTATGGAATGGGCCCCCGGGGCCCCTCTTTTAACTTAAATGTACTATAGTTATAGAAATTCATTTAGTCGTATAATTTTTCGTATTCGAAGAATAATTATTACTAATAAAAGACTGTTTTTACACAGTTCGGGGAGGATAATAATACATTTAATCTAGAATGTTCCAGAAAGTTCTATAGGTCAATAGGCTTAGATAAAACTTTAGGTTTTTTTTGTGAATTGATGGATATAGGCCTA
The DNA here is from genome assembly GCA_964017045.1 of Omphiscola glabra. Lineage (NCBI taxonomy): Eukaryota > Metazoa > Mollusca > Gastropoda > Lymnaeidae > Omphiscola > Omphiscola glabra. Next base: position 13,317,096 of record OZ024807.1, on the reverse strand, counting down.
ACGTGGTAGCAATACACTGCACTGTCCGTATTGAGATATTAGTGGATATAAAACTAATAATATCCAATCTAGAATTTTCCAGAAAGTTCGATATCTTTAAAAAGCAAATTCTATGTCACGATAAAATCAGGAAATGGGATAACATTGGAAAGGTAGGTCTCTAGATGGAACAGGATTTCTCAGAGAACAGTATCCTAACGGGATCTGGAGGCCACCGGGATCGGGGTCCTAATGCAATCCCGGGCCACGCCGGGTATATCGGCTAGTATAATAAAAGGTTGTAAATTAAGGAAATTTTTAATTTTCACGTTGTTACTATTTACATCCACGTGTTGAATGTTGACCAAAAGTACCGTGTGCACCATATGGGATTCCAGGGCCGGATTTACGTATACGCTAAATAAGCTATAGCTAAGGGCCTCACAATCTGCCAACTATATTTTTTTAAATGTAATTTCAAACGGTAGGGGGCCTCTAGACTTTGTATAGCTTAGGGCCTCAGCAAGTCTAAATTCGGCCCTGGGGCATTCTGGAATAATACATAGCTTTTATTCAATGTAACATACTTAAACCATTCACTCTGGCTGACTATTTTATTGAGATATATAACAGCACATTCCCTGGTGGTTAAATAACTTCAAAATTGTCAATGGAAAAGAAAAAGGACTTGATTATGTTATTCAAGATGGGACTGCGCTCAATGAAAGTTGTAACTAATAGAAATATGCACTTCCACTTCCAATAAATATTTTGTGGAAAGTTTTACAAAGCATGTGGTGGTAAAGTTTAAAAAACCTAACACTTACTGTGTTTTCATATTTTGGTTTAAAAAAAAAAATTTTTTGCACAAGTAAATTGTAAAGTCTTTTTTTGTGTGATAAACCTTGTAAAAAAACAATTGGCTGAATTAGTAACATTGTCACTTACTATTTGTATAACGTTGAGAAGTCTTGGAATATGTTGTGACAAAATCTTGTAAATGTAAAAAAAAAAAGTGAGTGGAAGCCCGGAGTTAAACTAGTAATGTGAGGAACATGCTGGATCTACGTTATCAGTTTGAGAGCTGTTATACATAAAAACATGTTTTTAAACTAATTTGGAAAAAGTATCACTATGTTTCCGATGATAATATTGCAAATATTCAATGTAAAAATGGGGGGGGGGGGGGCTAGAAATATGAATTAACTTCATTAACATGGTTGGAAATACAATTACAAATAAGTTGTTCAAATAATTTTGCACAAACAAAAGTAAACACGTGAATTCAAAGCCCAATTTCAATATTAAGAATTTGTCTCCCCCTCGCCCATTTTCCCCACTTTACCAAAGAAAACCAAGTTGTCTCTGATGAGCCTAGAAACATACAGCAAAACGTAAATCAAGAACAAATTGAACCAAGTCAATCTCCTGGTAATCAGAGCCCCAACGTTTATGGAACAGTACCTATCCAAGAATTAGTAAGTTTGATGTTTTATTTTAGTCGTTGGCGTTTGCAATGTAGCATGTATTTGAAAAGAAATGTTTGCCTTCTTAAATAAAGCAAGTTATAGTTTAAGAAGGTGTAACAATACTGAAAGTAATTATACTTTCTGTACGTTAATTAATTACTACTGGAATATGATGCATGGGCTATATCCCAGTATCTACTTATACTGATTGAAGAACTGAATAAATCCAATTGAACAATTCACACGGTACTTTATTACATGATAAATGATAAAATAACTCCTTGGCATTGTAACATCCTTGTAACTAACAAAGTTACAGTATAAAGAATATAATACGCTTTGAATATCATTCTATCCGCAAATTAACATCACAGTCAAGTTTGACATGGCGTCAATCCTCTCAGACAAAATTCGTGCACAATCCCTACACACATAAAATCATGAGTTCTTCTTCCGCTTAGTTCCTGCTTTTTCTCGTGATATAATTCGTTATTGTCAAATCCCTACGTGCGGTAGGAATAAATAGTATTGTCATGTGACAGATAAAGGTTAACTTGTTGTGTTACAGAAGGAAAACTTTTTTTTTTTTACCCAGACTTTTTTTATTTTAAATCTATTAAGAATGAGCTAGTACATTAGAATTAGAGACGCCCTTTATCAGAACTGTCCCTGTACTTTGGTATTATTCTATTATCCCTCGCTATTCGCCTTGTTTGGAATGGTAATACAGGGGAGAGATTGCATTCAGGTTAGCAAAATAGGAAATGATTAAAACAAAGTAAGTTCAAAACTGGAAAAAGGAACGCAACACTTCTTTTGCCGCCCTCTCGGATACTACTTCTCAGATAAGTGCTATTTTTTTTAATGTTATTCTCTTTTTTCTGTTGTTTGTTCACCGACGAAGGCTTCCTGCCGACACGTTCATTGTTTTGTTCGTTGTTTTCCGCCTTGAGTGGAGCAATGGCGCACAAACACAAGAAGAAAATATAGACGCATGTCCTATAATCCTGGTAAATTCTAGATATGTACTTTACTAGCAGTGACCAGCCTGGGATAATGTGATCCTCAAATGTTTTATTAAATGTGATTTGCAGTGACTGAAATCCTAGGGACAGCTCGTTATGGTTGTGATCGATTGTTTAACTGACCTGGGTTGGGAAAAAACCGGACCAAATTCAAAATCATTTCTGTGTTTTGATTTCCCAAAAATTCTTTTGTTAATGTATTTAGTTACTCTTGTTGAGGTCTCTATGAACCTCTAGAGTTTTGTGTATGCAGCTGCTCGAAACTTTAAAAAACGTAATTCAATTTACCTTTGTCACTAGTCATTGCGAGAAAAGAGAATGGATTCTGCTCTAGGAATCTTAGCAGCCTTTACTCAAGCCTATCAGCGAAGGTAAATAAAATTGTCTAAATGTAGTCTCCCATCATTGTATCTCAAGAGTTTCGCAATTATGTAACATTTATACAAAATATATGGGGTGAACCAGAGCTCGTATATTAAAGTGATATGGCACTAGGGGCACATATGACGTGAACAGATCAGCGAATGCACACAAAAAACAAAAAACACACAATTATACACACAATCGTATTATTGACATTTTTTTTCTTGACTTGCCAAAGTCGTCTTCCATAACAAGAAACCGATGAGACATTCTCGTATACTCTTTAGCATTAATCTGTTGTTTTGGGGTTGTTGTTTTTTTTTTCGGGGTGGGGGGGGGGGGTAGTTTTTTTGTTGTTTTTGTTTTGGGGCTTGGTTGGTTTGGTTGGGGTGTATAATCAAAATCAGACAATTTCGTTTGCTTGACTTCATTTTAAACACCTACTAAGTAGGAATACCAAATAAAATACACTAGTTAAAACGCACTAAAAAGTAAAAAAATAATTTAAATTTTCTCAAAATGCATTAAGCAAAGAATGTCTGGGCAGAAAATATTTTCAAAACGTTTTAAAAATAAAACACATTTTCGTCTCCATTCATTTCAAATTCTTTGGCTTCATTAAAAGTGCACATCTACACTGCGGCACAGACTTTCTTTGCGTAATGCATTTTATGAAATTTTAAATTATTTTCTACTAATTGTAATAATTGTATTTTAACTCGTCTTTGATACAGAGTCTGTTGTTGTTTTTTAAAGTTTTTTTTTAATTATTTATTTTTTTAGAGATCTCAACCAAGCCCAATAACATTTCTTGTGATGATTAAGTGTTTTTCATTCTGTTCTGCACTACGGGTCAACAGAAGAAAAAAGTTTGCAATAAATACAAAAAGGAAACCCCTTTGACTTCTCAGTTGCTCTGAATTTAATCGTCACTGTCAATTTTGACTGATTTGCACAAACGAAAAACTGATAATAGTCAGAGGCGTAGCTGGGGGGGGGGGGGAAGGGAGACAGATGTCACCGCGCAGCAGACTAGTTAGGGGCACCAAAATTTGGTTTTATAGATGAAAATAATGGGTTGGAGAGTTGAAAAAAAAGAAAGGGAGGCTCTTTAAAATGAATCTTGTCACGGGGCGCATAACACTCTAGCTACGCATCTGATAATAGTATACCGGCTGTCAAACATTCCTTAGCCCTAATGTCAAAATATTTGCTTTGCCTATTGTGTAATATTTGGTTGCGCTGTCTAGGATGCTATGGTTGGGAACATGTCATGCTTTTTGGAATGCTGGTCGGTACTAGAGTGCTTGAGTGACAGATGCAGCGTGGTTGTGTTGATGGATACAGAGTACAAACGCCAAAGCCGAGTTAACAATATTGAAGAGTTTATTTGCATTGTACAGCTGTTCACATGTAGTTGGCTTTTACGCTTGAATAAAAATATATGAATGATGATCGTTTCGTCAGCGGACTAACTCCTGCTCAAATGACGGTCTCCGTATCAAAATATAACTCAAGGTCCAGAAAACTAAAGCTCTCGGCGTTAGCCTCACGGTAAAAAAAGTTAGCTTAACAAAAACCCTAGTCTGTGGTCTTGTTCCCTCTCGTCTTGACTATTGCAACTCTCTTCTGTCAGGTTCACCAAAACGCTTCATAGAAAAATTACAAAAGATTCAAAACTCAGCTGCTAGGCTAATTCTAAAGGCAAAAAAAACGTGATCACGTCACACCACTACTTCATTCACTTCATTGGATCCCTGTACAAGCACGGATTGACTACAAACTCTCTGTTCTCTGTCACAACTTTTTCTCGAATTCCTGCCTGTCCTATCTAACAGAACTTCTCTCTGTCTATTCCCCCCTTCGACAGCTTCGCCCCTCCGCAGACACGAGTATTCTTTCTGTCCCCAAGACTTGGACAAAAAAATACGGTGAACGATCTTTCTCTTTCAGTGCCCCCAAACAATGGAGTTCTCTTCCACTTCACATCCGCAATATACCGACCATCACATCCTTCAAAACTGCACTCAAAACACATCTCTTTAAACTCTACTATCCTGACTGATTCCCCCCCCCTCTGACCGATAGACGATACTGCTGGGTGCGGTCTATGACTTGACATGTAAATAGTTCTGGAATGGGTGGAGTGAATATACATTTGTTTTGTTTTTATACCCTTATTTTTAATTTCATTAATTTATGTTAATTTTTAAGTTCATGATTACGTTTGTTAATTGTATGTACAGCTCGGTGAGCCCAATGTGTATAAAAAAGATGAAGCGATTCATAGTAAATAGAGTTCAGTGAGCTGCTGAAATTTATTTTAATTATTAATTTTTTTTTTTAGGTTGGACATCGTGTTGTTAAATTATGGAAATATCTCAAATAACACTTGGATTGATTTTTATGTGTTGTTTTTTTCAATTTATGTTTTGTCAGGCGTCATGATGGAGTGATTAATTCAGTGGAGTTAGATTTACTGCAGATAACGCAGCACAACATTTCCTCTAATAAAGATAATGGACCAGTAAGTAGGATTTTTTAAAAATTCATTCTGGAGATTGTAATTTATGATACTCTTATACAGACTATTCTATTTCACGATTTGCCTATTTTAATTCCTACACACACAATATTAGACAATTTTTTTATCACCTAGCCTGGCTATTATCCAGTAATTAAGTTGACCATACAGTGGTTAAAATCTTTCTACTTGTCTCTTTATCACCCGCTAACAAAACAAACACAAAAATATGATAAACTCCATTTAATCACATCGGTCATCAACTTCCTCAAACATTATACACTCCCTCCATTGATATCACCTAGACTCTAGACTGAGAGAAGTGAACTACTTTTACTAAAGTAGCTTATTTAAGTTGTGTGCATGCTCTCAAATTTATTTAATGGTTAATGTAATGATTTCGCTCTCTCGGATCATGAAAAACTCAAGAAAAGCTATTTGCACTCGTGTCTAAGTATGACGTCATTTCATCTGTATGATAAATTAAAATACAACGAATTCGTAGTTCGATAAATTAATTCAAAGTTGACCTAAATTATTTCTTCTTCTCACAGCAGTCTGTACATGAAAGTAACGCAGCCCCATTGCAAAGTGGAATGACCCAGTCTCCTCAGTCTATTCAGACGAGTTCCCTTAGTGAAGACGACACTCCATATTTCTCTCCACTCACATCCGACTTAACGCTGGAAGACCGATGGTTCATCTCTGAAGAATATGTCAATTTAACACCAGGAGATCCCGATAATTCAAATGAAAAGAGTAATACTTATTTGTTAAATCTCCTCATAAAGAACATGGGGTATTCGACGATACTAACAATAATTCAAAAATATTATGAAATTGTTGGCAGAAGAGTCGAGGACGACGGCTATTGTGAATACTTTGTGGAATCAGAACAAAACCAAGGCAAAGAAGAAGATCTTTCTGTTTGTGTACGAAACCGTGACATCGTACTGCTTTTGGATTATGAAAATGTGCGTATTTTCTTCGAGAGAGAAGACAATTTGAAATGTATCAAGGAGTTTTTTGAAGAAGTACAGAAACAAAAAATAGAATTGCTAATCTGGATATGCATTAATGCTTTGCATTTCACAGAATCACAGGGTACATTTTTTAATGAGCTGAGAAAAAACGCAAAAACACTTGTATCGAGAACATTGGGCATCGCAGACAATGCAGCAGATAACGGTATCTTTATTATATTAATTAATCTCCATCGCAGGGTGACGCCTTCTGGAGAGTTTTTTGTCTTCTCGGGAGACAAGGTCTTTAATAAACTTAATGGCTGCCCATTATTTGGAGGGCGGAACCTGCAGGTGATTAATTCTGCTGAAGCCTTACCTCCATGTAAAGTTCAGCCAGTAGAAACAGTGATCTCAAATGTAGATTTGTATCAGCATATTTCAAATACTTTTAAGGACTTAGAACGAACTGTTTATATATTAGACAGCTCAACACGATCTTTAGAGCTGTTAAACAATTTGACCAAGGGCGATGTGGATAGTTCATGGATTATAATCGTGCGTTCTGAGAAAAAAAAACCACCATTTGTTCCATTCAGTCCAGTGGAAAATTTGAAACGATTGAAAGTGTTAAAAAAAGCAAATGGACACATCAAAGAAGCGGCAGAAATAATCCAGTGTTATGAAGGCCAAGCACCGATAATGATCATGGGGTTAATAGTGTATATGCTTGAGCGTTTGGGTCAAAGCGCAGTCATACATATTTTTACAGGCAATGAGACATTATTTGTTTCATTTGGACAACAATTTAAAAAAGGTCCGAAGAAGTTAAGATTTAATTATGAAACATTATCTCCACACAAAAAACAAAAACAAAAAAACAAAACAAAACAAAACAAAAAACAAAAAAAACAAGAAAACAAGCTAAATATATTTGTGTCCTATGCACTTATCTTTTTTCTTCTTGTTGTAGTCTTTTTAGTTTTTGTTTGTATGAATAGATTTGCCAATGCCATGTGATTGTTTATTTCCCTTTGTAGCAATAATGTCTTGTCCCTCCCCACCCAACCTCTCCTCTTTTCAAATACGACCTAATGTAAGTGTTGCCATGTCCTCGTATGGGCTTCTTTTAGTTAAATACTTTAATAAACATCTATTTTTTTTTGTTGCTTTTATTATAGTTATTAGATGTGTCGTTTGATGTTTTTAAAATGATACTTTTACAATATTTTTGTAAATTCTTAATATGAAAGCATTTGTCACTTTGTAAAACAACACCTGGAAAGGTAACTGAATTGAACGTTAAATCCCCAACACAAATAGTACGACCATTGACAAGCTTTTAAACAGAGTTAAGAATTGTATAGACCCATGATGGGCATTCGTTGGTCAACGGTCTCGGTTGGTCATTGGACAAAACACATTTGGCAATATGTATCTCTCATTTCCCACTAATTTATTTTATAGATTTCTTTTAAGAATCCGACACAATTTTCCTCATAATCCAAGCCGAATTAGCATGTGCTTTGTATTGGGAATTACGGAAAGATGGCAAAATATCTTATTACATCGCATTTGGAAAACTCGTGTTTCCCCTTATTCTTAAACTGGTGTGACAACATTACAGTTCGTAATATGGTCAAAACATTACAGTTATTAATATGCTGCCTTGAATTGTATAAATTAGAATTAATTATTTTAGGAAATGCGGCCATCGTAGTGGCTTGGTTTGCCACTTGTATCATGGCTAAAAATAAAAGTCTGTTACCCCCCGAAAGTATAAACTCTTCTGTGGGAAGAACCGCCAAGCTAAAAACGTTGCTGTTCTTTCTACAAACCTTGGAGCTGCCTCACCTCTTAGCGCAATGCTTTTGTCGATGAAGTCTTCAGGGAGAATTAGGTCTTTTCGAATGGGAATATGACTTATTGTAGGAAAAAATATCTCCTGTATTTAAAATGTTGACATTTGATTAATCCAGCCCTGCTGGGTCATCGTCGTTATGGCATGAACTCCCGTCTTCCCAGAGCCGTGGTGTTTGTCATCGTCTCAGCCCTAATTTTTCAAAATGACACTTGAAATGTTTTTGACCTAGGGCTGTTAAGTTATAAACTTATCGCAAAGATCGAGCATGCTGCACAGCAAATAGAACTCCATAGGCGAGTATGCAACTTACCGAATGGAGTAGTACGCTCCGGGCGTCAGAAAACTCTAGCTACCCAATTGATCTTATGGAAATCGCACCAGAATCGTTGGTGTCATCTTGGTGCGATGGCAACCCAGCTCTGTTGTTACACTGTTCCTGTGGCAACCCTGCTCTGTTGATACACTGTTCCTGTGGCAACCCTGCTCTGTTGATACACTGTTCTCGTGGCAACCCTGCTCTGTCGACACAATGTTCCGGTGGCAATCCTGCTGTTTCGACACACTGTTACGTAGCAACCCTGCTCAGTCGACACAATGTTCCGGTGGCAACCCTGCTCAGTCGAGAAACAGTTCTGCTTTGGTGGCAATCTGCTCTTTCATCTACCTTAAATCTGTTATGCAACTGACTAAGTTGTGTCAAATTTACATTCTCTTTTTTTTCCTTTTATTTTTTGTCGTAAATCTGAAGACATATACACCATATTATTATTGTTATTTATAATGGCTTTGTATTGGGTATTTTTTCGCATGTGCAATTAATATATTATACCTTTTATTCCAATAAACAAACATTTTTTTTTTATTTCTTTATGATTTGGTGTCTATCTTGCGTTATTTATCTTACCTGTGTTTATAAGTGTACATACAGACGCTTGACCACTGCATTATTTTATTTTTTTCCCTTTTCAATCTTCTATATTTATGTCAAGAGTGGCGTACCTATGGAATGACCAAATATGGGGTTAAATTCGGGTTTACAAATTTTTGGTTTCATTGATATTATTTGTATGTTTTAAGCTTGGGCGTTGTAGTAAGAACGATGATCACGTGGCTAAAAGTGACACAAAGATGAAAGGATTTCGAAGATCCATGGCTGTTAAAATTTAAGCGGTAGTTTGGAGGAATTAAAATTTAGTGTGACTTTTGCTAGTGTTAGATATGCATATTTAACAGCCGTTACTACATTCATTATATTTATTTCTTGAAAAGGGACAATGTAATTGTTCTTTGTTAGTTCTCACTTTTTTTTTTTAAACATTCCATTTTTTAAATGTTGGTATCCTAAAAAGTACCTGTGAACTTTATGGTATGAAAATAAGTAAATCTAAGACTGAGGCCAATAGGTTGCACATTTTCGTTTTTTTTCATTGGGGGGGGGGGGGTGGGCAAGACCAAAAACTTGGTCGGCTTGTTTGTTACTGGAGGCGCCACAGTAAAAAGAAATTTAAATAAAACTTGGAAACTCGGGGGGGGGGGGGCAAATGCCCCACCCTGCCCTACCCAAATGACGTCCCTGGATGCCATGTCAGTAGGCCGTATCGCAGATAAAATAACACAACAATCAGTAGTCGGCTGTTCCATCAAAATTAGGTATTTTAATTTCTGGGAAGCATTTTCATCAAGGACAGAAAATATAGAGAGAGACAGACAAGAGTGCAGCGGGCAATTGCAGCAAGCTACCAAGTAACCCCGCTACTAAGACACCAAGGTATAAAGATGTAAGATGGAGACCAAACCGAGGCTAATTACCGCTGTCTTTATTCCACCCCTTATTTACCAATGTCAAACATGGGTTATGAATACAAGTCTCCAGAAAAAAATATTCATCTTCAAGATGAGATGTCTGAGGCGAGAAGCTGGAAAACAAGAAGGGTCCACATTTGGAACCAGGAAATAAAACAAATATGGTTGGTGACCATTTGAACCAGCCAGTACGTGGCCCAAGTACAAAGTAATTGATTTCTTCACCTGATTAGAATGCATGTGAACTAACCTGCTTTGCAAGCTTACAAAAGCAGGCAAACCGGTTTCGGGACTAGAGGAAGACTACACCGTCGACGAATTAAGGGAAAAGTGAAGCAATGAATGTGGAAGCTTGAAGATATAAAGACAGGGTAATAAAATGAGAACGTTTCGGCTGAGGGCCTCTTTCAGCAGACAGGACGAATGGAGAAACAACATGAAATGGAAAGTAGTTCAAAAACTTAATTGTTTTGAATTGGGCCACTGGTGGTATTGACGGAAATTGAGTTTTCCAAATCTAAAATATGTGTCGTGTTCTTTCGAAAAGATTACATGAAGTAAAATAATTTTTGTATCATAACTAGTCCTAAGAAAAATAAGATTTTAATGTACATAATCTTTTTATTGAAATAATATGGAAAATATAAGAAATAAGAAAAAAAAATAAAGGGAGATTGAGGAATAAGTAGTGGGAGAGTGTTTGATTGATTCCAAATGGTGATAGTGTGCCGAAAATCTGAATTAACATGTTTTCCTCCCTAACCCTCGCTGGTGTGTTAGTGCAGAAAATCAATGCAAACATATGATGACTTGTGTTTATCTCCGTTGAAATGGGATGAGACGGGGGAAAGTATTTGACGATATTAAGGACACCTTAAAAATCCACAATATGAACCACCTGCGGGCCTAACACAATGAGGCAATCCTTCAACTATAGCTCTCTGCGACACATATCCGGTAAAGCAAACAAAAGAAGCATATTATAAAGAATATGTATGTGTTTTTTTAAGTGTTTATTTTTACATGTTTTACACGTTTCGAAGTTGATCAAATGAAATATTAGTAAAACATAAATGGTGATTATATCGCTCTGAGGGGAGACAAGAATATTATGAGAGGAAGCAAGGCGGATTTAAGATAAATAGAAATGAACGGGGTGGGTTTGGGAAGTGTTTCCACTGTGGGGGTGTGTGCGCGGGGGGGGGGGGAGCTACTATCTTAGAGCACTTTTTTTTTAAAGTTTACCATTGTTTTTGTTTTTTATTTATTGCAATACAATTTATATATCACTTATTTAAGTTTTATATCCCACAACGTTGAATCTCACGGTCTATAAATAATCACGAAAATTTAAATTCAGCGCTCCTTACATTCAGTGTTTCTGTCAAGCACTGCGCGCGCACCCCCCCCCCCCCACTCCCCCCCCCCCCCCCCCCCGAAAACTTGAGCTTTTCAGCTCTTTTTATTAGTGGAAGCAATGAAATATCAGAAACCCTTGGTATATGATCTGTATTTTTAAGGCTCAGCTTGCTACAGGCCTGTAGAATTCCATTAAAAATGTCCTGTTGTTCTGAAAATGAGACGCTTCTCATTATAGACCGAAATCTTACTTCCCTTTGTTCGCATATACTGGTATTTTTATGTATTTATTTTTTCCAACCTCAGTAGTTGAAGACTTGGAAAAATATGGTATTAAACTACCTTTATATCAATATAAATGTATATAATTTTAATATATAGTTCTTGCTAAGTATCAAACATTGGCAATATCTTTTCAAATTATATTTCATCGTAAAATCATAGCTTTTACAGTAGTTTAACGTGTTAATCAGGGATGCCCTATTGGGTAGGGCATGGTGGGGAATTATCCCCCCCACCCCCGAATTTGCAGGTTTTATTTAGAGTTCTATGTACGGTGGCGCCTCCAGTAATAAACAACGTAACAAGCCGATCAAGTTTTGGTTTTGCGCCCCCCACCCCTTTTTTTGAAAAAACTGAAATGACGCCCCTGGTGTTAATTATAAATAATATGATCGGATCAGGCTTTACAACACATAGTTAAAAGCATAATTTTTAAAGTACTCTATTCCATGAATGTTGAGTTAGATCAAATAAAGACATTAAGAAATTGATATTTTTTTATAAGAACCTGAATGTACGTGCACGCTTTATATGCTTAAGAATTTATGTCCACAATGCAAACCCGAACAACGCCGGACATATTGGCAAGTGTATGCTATCATCATCATAATGTCCCTTAGTCCTTGGACCGTTGGGGCGCCACAGCTGACATGAAAACGATCCTTCTCCGTTCCTCTCTGTCTTCTGCACTACGCATAGCATCGCCTACTTTTAGTCCCGTCCACTCTTTGACTTTATCTTCCCATCTGTTTCTCTGTCTTCTTCTTCTTATCCCTCCTCTCGTTGTGCTCTGCATGATTTCTTTGGCGAGCCCTTGCTTTAAGAAAGAAAAGTGTATTTATAACATATATATATATATATATATATATATATATATAAACAATCTATACTTAAAAATCGCTAAACTTTAAAAAAAATTAAGTAGCCCCTTAAAATAATTAACTGCATGTATATCAACTCCTCCTTCTACACAAATCAAGATAGTAACACGAAGCTGATATCTTTGGTTTTTTTGTGTTGTTTTAACGTAAGTAGGCTTACCATTTGTTGATGGTTTAAAATAGGATAAATTGAAGTAGGTATCGCCAGTGGCGTGCCTAGGAAGGTGGAAAGAGTGCTCGTTTGTTGTTTTTTTTCATTGTTTGTTATACACATTATGTAATAGATTTATTTGTTTCAGGGCCAAGTTTCGGGAGTTTAGCCCGGTCGACATTTAATCAATCTACGCCACTGCGTGTCAAGGTCTGAAAAGATATCTCGTTTCTGCTGCGTATTTTAGGAAAGAAAGACTATTTTAGAAATATTGTAACTTAGCCAGCTTAAATGGGTCAACATATCCAGGGATAGCCAAGTTGGCTTACTTCGCAGATATCTTACCCAGCTTAAATGTTTTCAACATATTCATGGATAGTCAAGTTGGCTTACGTGACGGATATATTAGCCAGCTTAAATGTGCTCAACACATCAATTGATAGCCAAGTTGGCTTACTTTTGCAGATGCGCATGTAAAGATGGCTCCAGGCTTCACCATGGCTGACAAGATCTACGTCATGGATGAAAACTAGATGCATGGAAGTTACGGGTGTCAAACAAGTGTTTTGTTGACATGGTGTTTTGTTATGGTTCACATCTTATTGTCCTGTCATTTAATTCAAGCCTCGACATACCTTGTTGTACAATTTCTTTCACAACGTAGCAGCAAACATCCTTGATGCAAGGGAATGCGCTTGATAAAACATCTCTTGGTCGTAACTGACCAACTTTATTGATCTATTCGAGGTTTACTTTTCAAAAGAAGAAGATCCACGAATAAGAAGTGGGTGGATCCCAAATCCATTTACTGCAACATTTCAAAGGCTGAATTGAACGTTACATTGCCAGATAAGTAGTTGGATCTAGTAGCTGATGGAGAACTGAAGATGTTTTTTTTTTCCACCATCTGTCATCACTGCCCTCCCTTTTCTTTCATGTCGAAGCAGAAAATCATGACCTTGCTGAAACGGCCTTCAAAGTTTATCTCCCATTTCCTTCACCTTACATCTCAGAAACTGGCTTTTTTGTGCATGGTCATTATTAAGACAAAAGTCATGAACAGAATGGATATCCGCTCTCCTTAACGTGTAGCACTGTCTACAGCCGAGCCCCGATTTGAATTGTTTGTCAGTAAAAAACAAAAAACATGCACACGTCTCTCTTTAAATCAGCGTTTCTCAACCTGTGGGTTGCGACCTCTTTGGGGGTGGAACGACCCTTTCACAAGGGTCGCCTTAGGCCATCAGAAAACACATATGCTCTACAGTTATGAAGTAACAACGAAAATAATTTTGTGGCTGGGGGTCGCCACAATATGAGGAAATGTATTCAAGGGTCACGACATTAGATAGGTTGAGAAGCTCTGCTTTAAATAGTCAGTTACATAAAGAAAAATTTAGACTAATCCAATATTTGATTTGTATTCCAATTAAATTAAAGCTTAAGTCAGCGTTTAAGTTATAAATATGTGGGGGGGGGGGGGATACTTTTTTGTAACAGCGTTTAACAAAAACAAAAACTATTAACGGCTTGCATTAAATGGTAAAAGTTAATTCAGCTCAATCGAATTGATTGTTTACGGCACGGATTACAAAATTTTTTAATGGCATATTTAAGGTCAAATAAAAATAACAATAAATAAGAAATCTGGCATCGGTCCCTTGTGCAAAGGGAAACTTGCCCACCTGTCCGCTAAACTTAGCAGTTTGGGAAACCCTGTCCTAGACGTAGAAGTTAGAACTTTAAGAATTACGTGCCCCGTGCCCTTAGCTCAGGGGTCCTCAAAGTGTTCGTCAAGGGGCCGGTTCACTGTCCATTAGACTCTTTGAGGTCGGTTCACTGTCCTCCAGACACTGTTAGGGGACGGACTACCGTTCGAAAATAATATGAAAGAATTCATATACATACTGCACAAATATTAAATTACATTATAATATTGAAATAAAACTTGAGGAAAAACACAATATTCAAAATGAAGAACAATTTAAAAACATAAAGTTGTTCGTATTTCAATGGCGAGTATGGGCTGCTTTTTTTAGCTTTAAAATATCTGTTTCAATATTAGCCACGGCCACAGCTTCCCGACTATACATATGGCTGCCGGGTTAAGGAGCCCTAGTGGGCCGATGGGTACGCGAGCCGTAGTTTGAGGACCCAGCCATTAGATAATATTTCAAATTTTAATCAACCACTTTGTTCATGTACCGAAAGATGTCAGATTTCGTTTTTAATATGTTTTTTTTTTAACTTTAAAAGCAACTTCCTAAAAATATATTAATAACCCAGTTAAATATTTTGTTATCAAGTAACATATTAATGAAACGTGATGTCTAAAAATAAAGGGGTAAAAATATAATTAATATATCCTTTTAAAATACTATGAGACTGTTTTATATGCACAATTTCGTCAACGAAAAGAATGATTGCCGTGGGTCTTTACACTAGAAATTTCAGAAAGACAAAGAAAATGCTTTTTGCATCTCGTTATATCTGGAAAGTTTTTAGAAAATAAAATTAAAATAATGTCAATTAACAGGCTGAATAATATTTCTAAAAAAATATGTCATGTCAATCCTGTGCAGCAGAACACTACAAAAATGTCCATGTCAGTTCTGGACAGCAAAACATTGTAGCAACAAAAAATTGTCAAATAATAAAATCACTTTCACTTTGGTACGAAGCGACAAATAATGCGAACTAAACTTTATAAAAAATGTGGTTCGCCTTATATAATTTCCATTAAGGCTCACATGGGTTTAATGTAAGATGAAATGCAAAACATACTTCTTAAACATGATGATCAGCTATTCCTTTAAACACGGAAAAGTTTCACTTGTCAGGCACTCAGGCACTGCCTATGAGGACCTTGAAAACCGAAGTCTAATGCTATATTTCAAAGCTCTTGGTTTCTGAAAGGTGTTACATATAGACAGAAACAGAAAGGTGTTTGTTAGCTGTGGCATGACTACACATATCAGATCTAGACAAATTAATGATACAACGTTGAAAATCAAAGATATAAATAACTGTCATTTTTACAAGTAATTTGTAAAATTTTCAGCACGACTGTCTGCAGAAAATTCTCAATTACTTTACTGTCTTCATGGCGCTTCATGTAATTGTAATGTAATTGCAATGTCAGTTTAAATATAGTTTAATAATAGGCAATAGCCTAATAATAGGCCTAAATAAGTTCATCTACCCCACAGTGGGCCCCACACCACCAACAACACCTTCATTAGCATCTTCCTACTTGCTTAAAACAATCAAGACTTATTAGGATGTTAATTAATTTTTTTTAAATATAATATTATGTTATCTAAATTGTTATTTTAAAATATTGTTTTTTTTTGTTACCTTGAAAATTAGCAAATACTAGACTATCTCGAAATATACAAAGATCTCGGTAAAGAGGAAAACCATTAGTTATATTATACACAACGGAAAGAATGGCTTCTTCGATTATAGACACTGACAGTGCTTCAAATGATGGTAGTTTTGCTCAAGATGACAATAATGACACCTTCAGTGATGATGGAAAGCAAGTTACCTTTTTGTTATTGTTAAATAGGTTATGATTGCATGTAGGCCTATTTTTTTTGTCAAATCATTTCTGAATTGTAATAGGTACCACAAACCGATTTTTCAAAACAGGCATATAGCTATATTTTATACTGTCATGTCAAGAACTCATGATTCTAAGAACGTGGATACCAAACTTATTCTTATAACTCAATAAGTAAAAAAGTTATGAATTTTTAAAATTTACTTCTTTTTTTTTTTTTTTGCCACCATAGAAAGTGCCATTTTGGTAAGGCTATATCTGTAAAAGTAAATCACTTAAACTCAATTTCTTACATTCAACACATACCAACATATATAGAGAACAGACTCAATTTTTTCAATGGTACTAAATGATTAATTCATTAAATTTTATTTTTATGAAAATGGAATTTCATCAAATTTTGAAAAAAATAAAAAGAGAGGTAAAAACGTGAAATTTGGTAATGTTTAAAAAATCACAACAAATCAACTGATAAGAAAGCATTCATAGTTATATCAAAATGAAGGGTAACTAAAGGACTATGTAATTAAACAGCAAGTGTAAACATAAAATTTACACTTAAAATAAAAAAATTTGTTAGAAAAAGGCAAGGTTTCATAAGACGCAAAAAATCAGACATTTTTAAAAAATTGCAAAAAATCAATCGTTAAACCAAGAGATGAGCCAATTATACCAAAATACAGAAAAATTATAGCTCTACATATTTCAACAGTCAATGAGCCCATTAATTATTTATATACTTTACATTGACGACAAATATTATGATCACGTGGACGTGACCTTTTTTATTTATTAAAATTAAATATGATAATATCATTTGCTAGTTAAAAAAATTAGTAGTTATTAATCTTCAACGTATCCTCTTTCAGAAAAAACAATAACATTTTAAACTGAGCAATCAGAAAAAATTAGACTTCACTACAAACAGAGGAGGGTTTAAGTCATCTGACAAAACTCAAAAACGATAATAATCAGCGACAAACGAAAATATTTATATCTAAATAAATACAAATTTTCTAAAGAAATAGAGAACTAAAACATAGCCGACTCAGTTTCAAACCATTTAACTACATATTTTTACTGATTTTACTTACCTACTAAACATTTAAAATCGGCTACCGTCAATTTAGAAAAAACTTCTGGAGCGTTGTCAACGTGGTTTTCAGCCATTTTCGAGTATCGGGAACAAGCGGGGTGAATGAATTTTATATGGTTCTTTGTTTAACTTGGCCGTTTTTGTTGATGCTTAGAAATGAAGTGTTGTTTTCGTATTTTAAAAGAAAAAGGGACGAGCTTTCCAATGATGCTGGTTAAAATTTCATATTTTGCCAAAATCAAATAGTAAATTATCATTTTCTTCGATTTTTTAAATTTTAAAATATTTAAACTGTAACGTTACATTAATATTTGGTACGAAACTAAAGGGCATTCATTTCTGCACACGATACACTTATTTGTGACGAAATACTACGAATGACCAAAAACGGCACGGCGATTGAATAGCGCGGGGGTAAAAATGATCGCTTGATTTTTTATAAAAAATCACTTTGGTGATGGTTTTCATGCGATAAATGTAATACTCTTTGTTATTTCAACAACAATTAATTCGACATATAATTAGAGGGCTTAAAATGTACTTTTAAATGGTACCATTTTTATTAGTTTATGACCAATTTTTAATATAGAAAACATTAAGTGATAAGTTACTAAATACAGGCTTCCGTGACACAAAAGTTATATAGTTATAGATTGGTAAAAAAATTCAAATTTTTTTTTTAATAAACCAATGGCATAGTTGAATAGAGCTAATTTTTAACAGAATTATAACACCAAAATCATATTTTTAGCTGTTTTATTTTTAAAGTTATGAATTTTTAAAGTACGGCTTGGTTTGTCATTTTTTATTATGGACTAAACCTTCACATCTTGTGACCTCATTCCGCTGGTTGCGTCATGCGCAGTGACTATATAGTTTATATAAGGCAACGCATCCCCTTATTACTAACACACTGTTTAGGGTCGACTTATTTTAATCTTTCAACTTTGGCACATGAATAATTAATTAAAGCTCTCCCTGACCAATGGTTTAATAGTTTTTGCACACGGCCAACTCTTATGAATGAAATAGTGTTACGGTATAGCCATTATGCAAATGCAAGTGGCTGTGTGAATGGCTGCCCAGTACAACGTTTTGCACACGGAAAATTGTGATCATTTATAATATGGACTCTACCGGGTTTTTAAACCTCAAATTAGGATATTCTTTTTTAAAAGACATTTAATTTCAATCGAAACTATAAGTTATCCAAATATTTTGATGTAAATAGTGATAATAATTGAATATTTGTCGAGTATCGGCATCTTCCGCCATTGGAAAAGGGGGCGTGGTCACACCCTAGCGAATTTGGGTAGTGCGACCTACATAGTTAACTGCTCATGCGGAGAACCATAGCGTCTCTCGGAAAAGACATGTCGCTTTAAAATTTGGCATACTGGTAGATCAATGTATGCCCGAGATGCATAATAAATATGAAAATGACATGTTTTTTACTTTAACTTTAACAACGCCCATTTCCCATACAAAATTTTTAGTAGTCTCCCTTGCTTTACCGAAGTGCCTAACTATAGTAACTATAGACTATAGTATAATAAATTACTAGTTAGTCTCTATCAATAAATAGAATTTAAAAATAAATCAAATGGCGCCTTGACAGCGGCCTCATAACTCTAACGACTAGTAATAGTGTAGGCAACTAATCTTCTATATTCTTAGTAATGTTAGTCTAAAAATTTTGAAGCCATATTATCTTAATTTTAAATCTTAACATGAATGAACATCTCAGCAAAATAAAATTTGATGAGAATGGCATTCAGCAACACCAGCAAAAGTTCAAAATTATTCATGGATACTAAAAAAAAGTAAATACTAATAATTAGTATAACTAATACTTACATACTAGACTCATTTAAATTTGTTTTGGATTATGGTTAGCTCAGTGGCGACAACCAGACTCAATCATATCTACTTTAACAAAAAAATGAGTCAATAGACCAGTTATAGGGGCCATCCATAAATGTCGTCATGCGTCTGGGGGGGGGGGAGTCACATTTTTGTGACGGGGGGGGTGAGGTTAAGCAATGTGACGTCACATAAAAAGCGGAATATTATCGTAAAAGTAAAAAATTAAACAAAAGAGCCCATGCATTCCTGACCAGAAAAATGACAAAGCCGTGAAGACCACGTCACCCCTGGTATGCCACTGTTTTGTCAATGTTTCTCCAGCGTCAATGTCTCAATGAATGAGTTCGTCCTCATAGGCGGCTCACCACGGAAAAAGCACCCAGGCTAAAAGATGCAAAGCCTGAGACTCGGCTATGTAATAGATTTCCACCAACATCGGAGAGCCACCAATATTCAAGCATTGATGTGTTCTGTGTCCTCATAATGATCAGACCAGGGAAGCGAAGCTCAATAGTGGACCAGGGAAAGATAATGAATTGATCAGGGATTTCGATACCAGAGCTATGGCGAGTGGACATGATCTGGGTGTAATGTAATACTATTGTTACAGTTCGGCTAAGCATGAAGTAAATTTCTCAATTGCATGTCAAGGGTTAGTGCTGCCAGGGGCGAGCCAATATGTTTCCGCCTGCTACCAGGAAATTGAAGGCAAAAAAATCTTCTGAGGGCAGAAAGTTCCGCCACATTAAAATCCCTGTTCCTATGCTAATGGAATTACTTTTCTTGGCCATTGTGGGTCATTTCATAAGGGGTTTAAGTGATCTGTGGTTGAGCAGCTCTAATATGATAGGAAGGACTGGTTAGCCTACACTAAGTTGACTTTGGTTTGTGCTGAGTAAAATGGCAGACAATGTCACTGATTATATATAATAAAACAGACTCGTTTTGATTTATGAGTAATCTGTACTGGTGTTCACTTCTTTATTGCTGTATATTTCAATGTTTGCCTCTTGGTAAATCATCTACCATTTATTGACAACAAAATCATCACAAATTTGTAACCAAAATAAGACCCTTTTATCAAATTTCTAGAATTCCTGCCCTTCCTATCTAACCGAACTTCTCACTGTCTATTCACCCCTTCGACAGCTTCGCTCCTCCGCAGACGCTTGTATTCTTTCTGTCCCCAAGACTCGCACAAAAACATATGGTGAAAGATCTTTCTCTTTCTGTGCCCCCAAACAATGGAATTCTCTTCCCCTGCACATCCGCAATATACCAACCATCACAGCCTTCAAAACTGCACTCAAAACACATCTCTTTAAACTCTACTGCCGTGACTGATTCTTCCCTCTAACCGATAGATGATACTGCTGGGTGCCATCCATGGCTTGACATTTAAAAAGTTATGGAATGGTTAGGCGAATACACATTTGTTTTGTTTTATTTGATTGATGTATGTTAATTTTTAAGTGTATGATTATGTTTGTTAAATTGT
This sequence comes from Omphiscola glabra, assembly GCA_964017045.1. Classification (NCBI taxonomy): domain Eukaryota; kingdom Metazoa; phylum Mollusca; class Gastropoda; family Lymnaeidae; genus Omphiscola; species Omphiscola glabra. Next base: position 13,296,409 of record OZ024807.1, on the reverse strand, counting down.
ATGTACAGCGTGGTGAGCCCAGCCATAGATTTGGGTACTACGCTATAAAAAACTGCTAATAATAATAATAATAATAAAGTAATTAAAAAAATAAAGACTGTATTTATTTAAACCTAGATACATCTTATTGGGAACAAAAATAGAATGTATCTTAGAAGACAGAAGAGTTCTTGCATGCCACGATGTTGAAATAAGTTGATTTTTTTTTTTTTAAATAAACTATGAAACAAACAAAACTTACATTTGCATTGAATTTATTGCACTAAAGGAGTAGGTTACCACCTTGAGTACTAGTAGGTTTCCCCACATTACTTCTTATTCTTAATCTCCATATAAAATTGTATGCTTACTTTTTACTTTAGGCATGTATATTTGTAAATAAAATAAAGAGAACGAAATTTTTAAAGTAAATAAGAAATATAAATTATTATAAAATGCATATGTGATTTCCTTTACTTCAACAGCTCTGATCACTCAGGCACTAAGAAACGAATCAACAAAAATATTATACGGAAGGCAGCTGATGACAAATTTAGTTACATTTGTGAATGGAATGACTGCCAGCACGTTTCCACCAGCATGAATGACTTCAATCACCATGTGTCCAAGCATCGGCGGGGATACACTCAGTGTTTGGGTACAGAACAAGAGGCTAACACAGGTGAGACTGTTAATGCAGCAGTACAAAGCCATTAAATATAGAAGCTCAGGCTGTATGTTTTATGCTGGTCTATTCTTTGTTTCAGAATACATCTGTTTCTTGATGAGTACGCCAAATAAAATGATAATTTCATGAAATCTGAGGATGAGTTATGGTAGTTGAGAATCAAAAATATTGCCCCAAAGTCAAATGCCTGATAGACAAAAACCCTCTATACCCCTCTTTTTCTATCAAATACATTTTTCAAGTATTTATAAATGGTTTATAATATTTGGCATATTATCTTCATCAGTGTCTGGTATCTTTACTTTAAATTAATGTCAAAACTGCATGGAGTACCTGGCAGGTTTTTGAAGATCTTTTTGACTAATCTCTATATTGAAAGTTTTGTATAAAAAAAATATGCTGCTACACTTCTGTTTTAACACTTCCTCTGGATACTCTGTTTTTATTATTTCTCAATAAGAGTTTAATATTTTTTTGTCTTTTTTCTTTTGTTCTAGGAGAATATATGTTTTTCTGCCAGTGGCGTGAATGCAATGCCAATATTGAAGGTCAGCTAGATGATTTCTCACGCCACGTGTTTTACCACACATTTCACCAGTACCTCAAATTCTTGGGGCTCCACATTCAGAGGGTGGATAATCTCAACAGCTGCCTTTTGGAAACCACTTCTCGGAATGTTATTCCAGAACTTCCAGAGAAATTGATGTGTCGCTGGTTGGATTGTGGAGTAAGTGGAAAAATGACTTATTTAGCTGTCCTAATTATGTGGGTAGGCCATGGCTGAATGTTTTTTTTTCAAATTGTATCCAGGAGCATGTACCTAAACTTTTTCAAGTGCATCTAATACGCATTTAATCTATCACTCAAGGAACATTATTTATTGTTCAACCCTCTTCATGGCGTTATGATCAGAGAAGTATTGCTTGAAAAAAAACTCTATAAAGGTAGAGGCTTCTTTTTATTTATGAGGGTGTGGTGTTTTATTCACCTAAAAGAAAATCACATGTAGGTGAAATTTTTGGACAAAATGAAGCTAATAAATTAAATTGATGTAAAGGCATTTTGAGAATAAATCATATTTTATTTAGATGTACATTTTGTATGCTTTATCATCAATGGGGCTTTGGGCCATGGAGGTCTCTGGACTGCTTCCTCAAATCTTTTCATTCTGACATTTTAATTTATTTTTAAAGAATATTTTTTTAACAGTGTATAACATATTTGAATGAAACATTTTTTGATTGAACTTTTTTCTGTCCCCCCACAGCTGATCTATGACAATCCCTACATCTTCTACTCCCATGTTAGCCATCATTGTGAGGACTACCCCAAGGCTCGTAATATAAGTATCAGGTGTAAATGGGAAGGTAAGTCTGGAAAGGATTAATATTTCTAACAAGAAAATGGGGATGTGGGGGAGCAGTTTTTTTTATAGGTGCACTCTTTTATTTATTTGTAAATATAGGTTCATTTGTGCTTTGAGAAAGAGTAGCGTTGCAAATTTCAGCGTAATGGGATAAGGGACAATTGTAGTTGCCTGTAATTGGGGACAGGAATGATATGGCTACTTGCATGGGCGACTGCATGGACGAGCAAAGCCTCCCTCTGGATTTTGCTAACAATTTGGTGAAAAAATTAACATTTTATGTCACAATACTAAAATTTGTTAAAATAATTTTTCTATCATTTTCAAGATTCTAAAGTTTGCTTATATAGCCTACCGTCTCATTAAAATACATAAATTAATAAAAAATGTCATTTTGTGTTTGTTTACATCCTCATCGGATTTGTTGTCAAAAAACATTTACCCCCACCCTCCTGCTGACACCCATGCTCTCCCCTACAAAAACCTCTGCGGACATCCATGGCTGCTTGAAAACTTAATAGATACAATTTTCTCAGAAAATTTTTGAGTGAGGAATAGGTTGTTGACTTAATAAGGACCCTTGATTTTATTGATGCCAAAAACATTTCTCTTTAGGATGTGAGGTGGTCAAGAAAAACTGGTCTAAGATGAAAGAGCACATTCGGTCTCACACCCAGGCCAAGGTTGTGGCGTGTCCTACCTGTGGCAGCTTGTTTGCCAGCAATACGAGATTTATAGATCACCTTAAACGGCAGGGTCATGAGAATGGTAAGTATATCTGTCATAAACAAACCTATGAGGGACATCAGAACGAAAAGTACATGCTGTCATTTTTAAAAAAAATGTGTTTAGTTATTCCATCAAGTTTTTCAAACAAATAACAGAAATGGGAAAAATAAAATTTGCACCCTATAAGCTGCAGATGTTGGCAAATTTTCTGGAAAAGCAGTTTGAGGGCTTGAGTAGGCTCACAATCAATATATTTTGATTAGATTTACCACAGAAACATATGTCAAAAATTAAATCCAGTCTCAAAACATCTATTTGGGAAATATGCATGTGTTTCTTTGGCACTTAGGTGACAAAAACATTAAGTACGATGTCATATTCATGGTTTTAAGTCTTACAAAGTAGAAATGAAATTAAAACAAACATCTGCTTCAAAAAATTTTTTTAAAAAATTGTTCACATTTTTTGTTGTTGTTTCATGTATTGAGGTTCAAAGGGGGGCCAGATGTTTTCTTTATATTAGTATTTACCCCCAAAAAACATGGTAAAAAGACATTGTTATGTTGTATGTATATCGCTATGGCATTCTTATTACTTGGGGTCCTTGACTCCCTTTCACTAACATGACATTCTACTAAAAGTATTGCACCGATTGATTGGCAATAGTTTAGTTGATATCAACCTTATTGGACCAATTTATTGGCTAACGTAACTTCAGAACAAAATTTACCATGTACAAGATGAAAGCCTAGATAATTAAAAAAAAAAATCTTGGTTGTCTTTTAAGATTGTTTCAAAATTTGTACCAAACTAAAAATGCAATCATATATATTTTTTTTTATATAATCATATATTTATTCTTTTTTTTTCTCTTGTGAAAAGTGTTCGGTGCTACATACCACTTTTGTTCTGTGCCTGTACTGAGCATAATTTAAATGGCTTGAAATGATGGAGTCCAATCTATTGTTGTTTTATTCAGTTATTGCCTAGCTTCTTTTTAATTTTGTTGTATTTTTTAGATTTCAAATTTTCCAATGACACTATTGTAATGTGTCACACAGTGCTCCTTTTTTCTTTTTTTTTTTAACTACTGTGACACACTTCACCATTTTAAAGACTTTCTTTCTAATTGCAAATCCATGGGGGGTTTGTTTGTGACTTAAAAGCATCATTTTTTTTGTTGTCACATGAATATATTTTTAAAATTCCTTTAAAAGGGTCTGTAAGTTGTAAGGTTCGTCTACATTGAATTCAAAACATTGGCCACATCGTATGCTTTTGAAGCTTCTGCACTTTCTACATTCTTTGCGTAATGCACTTGAAGAAATTTTTTATTATTCTCTACTTTTTACTGCGTTTAACCTTGTTTAAACTCCTCTTTGATAGAAAGTCTTTTTTTTTTCGTTACTACCTCAACATGATAATTGAATTAATACGTTACCGGTAGTTATTGTGTGTGAATTTAAATGGGTTTTGCTGAAAGTTATGGCCATAAATAGAATGTGCAGTGCTTTCAGGTGCTCCTCTTTTTCTTCTGTCCGCTTTTCAAATGATCTAGATTGGTTTTATTATTTTTGGTAATTATGAGTTTAGATGAGTAAGTGTATAGAAATGTGTGTGTTGTGACCACATCCCCATGTTTCTAACTAGGGTTATTTAATATAAAAACAAATGTACCAGCAGCATTGACTCTGGGGAGTGGCTGAAGAACTTTAAAATTAAAATCAAGCTTCATTGTTGCCTTGTCCTGTAACTGGAGGCATAGCATGATTATCAAGTGTCAAAACTTTTCTTACACTGGGGAGATGTTAATAAAACATTAAACAAACACACAAATAGAAATAAGTCAATAAATTGTCAAACAAGTAATTATAGAAACAGTTTTTTTTATAAATAATTTTTGCAAAAATAAATAATCTTTATACTTTGTATTTTGTTTTTGATAATTAAACCCCCCCCCCCCCCTTGTTTAAATTTAAATGAATTCAGGGAAACAAAAGGTCTCATTTGGTCTATCCCCTAGTTTAATCTTTCTCATTTTCCACTTTCATTGACTGCAGACAAGCATTACTCTAAAGTTGTTTTAAATCATGTCTGTTAAGTCGATGAGATTAAAAAGATGTCATGGTATCTTGGGGCTAACTGACTTCGAACTCTAGAATGTTGTGTTGGGGAAAATGACTTTTTAAAAAAATAAGGCTCAGCATAAAAATCTAAGACATCATAGTTAATTAAGGAGGTCATGGCATAAAAATCTAAGTCATCATAGTTAAAGAGGGCATGGCATACAATTCTCCAAAGAATGAAGTTGGAATGAGTCCTCTTTAAATTTTAAAAAAATGGTTTTATTTCCAGTGGCCTTCAAATCTTTTGGGGTCCCTGGGCATGCATTGCTTCCTGTTTTGGTCCACTTCTTGTCAAGCAAACTGACTGCTATGTTCTCTCCTTCAATATGGTAATATGTCAATCCATTTGGTTTTATGAAACAAGCCCATGTTATTGCTTATCAGAGGAGTTCATCTTTGCTCCTAATGACTTAAGTGCAGCCTTAAGTCAATATCTGATGTTTTGGTCAATCTCTGGGGCTGTTTTGGCAGACTTCACAGAAGTCATATGATTCTGGGATGAAGAGTCAAGTAAGCACATTATTTCCAACCAAGTTCTTTTACTGTTGCTTGAGACTTTGACCTTCACCTTGTAGAGCCTGGATGGGGAAGAGATAGTTATCTGAGAAAAAGGGCATGATCGCGTCCCAGAGGCATGATGGGAGGTGTAGGTAGAAGAACGGCAGGGAGCGGGCAATCAAGCCTTTGTAGTATGTGGGCTTGGGGTGGGTGGCCAGTAAGGCATCGGCCATGCAGTCTGTGATGGCAGAGAAATCTGGACTCAGGAACTCTCTGTAGTCTGGTTGAATAAAGTAGATAGTTGGGATTATTATTGGGGCATTATGTTGGTGACATGTGATACTGAAAATGTATGTGTCATCAGGTGATGTGACAGTATGAAGATAGCTTGTGTCTTTATTTGATAGTATTTTTTTTTCTGTCAAATTCATTGGAAGATTTACAGATAAACCAATTTTAAAAATCTTTTAAGAATACAAAATGTATGTGTCTGCTGAGTACCACTAGAAAGACACAAAACATGTTAGGAAAAGGAGAGTAATTTTAAGTTAACAATAACTACTCCAGTATGGACCATAAGTTGTACAAAGTGCATCTATAATTTGTAATTCTTCTGCTTGTTACTGAACAACATTGGTGTGTCGCAAAAATTTTTTGCTCTATAGTTCCATCTGTTGTCAGTTATTTCTTTTTTTTTCTTTCCCACAAAAGAAAAGAAAGCCTGTATGACTTTGTATAATTTTTCCACTAATCTCATTTTAATCTTTTTTAAAGTGATGCTACGATCAAATTTACTGAACTTCCATGCAGCTTTAAAAATGTTTCAATAATTTCAACATCAAGGAAAGATGTATAACTGCCATCCTGTCCGACCTTTGGGTGTTATTTGATTTCCTGGAGCTAATGTTGTCATGGTGCAATGATTTCTCTGCAAAAGTAACCCCCATGTTGTGTTTTCTTTTAATTGAAAAAAATGCTTCATTTTTCAGCCATGTGCATCTTTTCATTTTTTAAATAAAAATTCAAAAATATATTTTGTCTCTGAGCCAGAAGGGTGGAGAGTCTTTTTCTATGTATTTAGTAGTCAGTTAAGGATCAGTTGTCTGATTATGTGGCTACTGTTGGCAAATCAGCTTGTGCATTTGTCGATGTTTGTACATAAGCTTTAACATGAATGGTTTTGGTGCAATAGTGTAAACATTCTGTACGATGTTTCTACATTAGCTTTAATATGAATGGTTTTGGTGCAATAGAGAAAACATTCTGTACGATGTTTCTACATTAGCTTTAACATGAATGGTTTTGGTGCAATAGTGTAAACATTCTGTACGATGTTTCTACATTAGCTTTAACATGAATGGTTTTGGTGCAATAGTGTAAACATTCTGTACGATGTTTCTACATTAGCTTTAACATGAATGGTTTTGGTGCAATAGAGAAAACATTCTGTACGATGTTTCTACATTAGCTTTAACATGAATGGTTTTGGTGCAATAGAGGAAACATTCTGTACGATGTTTCTACATTAGCTTTAACATGAATGGTTTTGGTGCAATAGTGTAAACATTATGTACGATGGTTGTACATATGCTTTAACATGAATGGTTTTGGTGCAATAGTGTAAACATTCTGTACGATGGTTGTACATAAACTTTAACATGAATGGTTTTGGTGCAATAGTGTAAACATTCTGTACGATGTTTGTACATAAACTTTAACATGAATGGTTTTGGTGCAATAGTGTAAACATTCTGTACGATGTTTGTACATAAACTTTAACATGAATGGTTTTGGTGCAATAGTGTAAACATTCTGTATGTAGTTTCAATGTATTAACCAAGGATGTTATGCCACTGGCTGCCCGTTCAATTATTCAACTTACTTTTCCTTTTATTGACTGGCATGAAGCAGGCCTTGCCGTAAAAATCTCTCAGCTCCTGGCTGGCTTCTTCCCACCAACGATTGCCTGCTTCTTCCTTGTTGTATTCCAAAATTCCTGGTGAATAACATCCACATTGTATTTCAATATTTAACATCCATTAAGTTGTGGCCATTCAATCCAAGTATCAAAGAGTTTTGTTTTTTTTAATATTTATTTTTCATTGTATGTACCCGATATCGCATGTCTGCTAGTATATGTAATTGCCTAGTACCCGGTACTCATAACCAACAGCCTCTTCACCCACCTGATCTTGTTTCCACCCACCTGTTCTTGTTTCCATCCACCTGATCTTGTTTCCACCCACCTGGTCTTGGTTCCACCCTCCTGATCTTGTTTCCACCCACCTGATCTTGTTTTCATCCACCTGATCCTGTTTCCACCCACCTGATCTTGTTTTAATCCACCTGATCCTGTTTCCACCCACCTGATCTTGTTTCCACCCACCTGATCTTGTTTTCATCCACCTGATCCTGTTTCCACCCACCTGATCTTGTTTTCATACACCTGATCCTGTTTCCACCCACCTGATCTTGTTTCCACCCACCTGATCTTGTTTTCATCCACCTGATCTTGTTTCCACCCATCGGATCTTGTTTCCACCCACCTGATCTTGTTTCCACCCACTTGGTCTTGTTTCCACCCACCTGATCTTGTTTTCATCCACCTGATCTTGTTTTCATCCACCTGATCCTGTTTCCACCCACCTGATCTTGTTTCCACCCACCTGATCTTGTTTTCATCCACCTGATCCTGTTTCCACCCACCTGATCTTGTTTCCACCCACCTGATCTTGTTTTCACCCATCTGATCTTGTTTCCACCCATCTGTTCTTGTTTCCACCCATCTGATCTTGTTTCCACCCACCTGGTCTAGTTTCCACCCATCTGGTCTTGTTTCCACCCAACTGGTCATGTTTCCACCCACCTGATCTTGTTTCCACCCACCTGGTCTAGTTTCCACCCATCTGGTCTTGTTTCCACCCAACTGGTCATGTTTCCACCCATCTGGTCTTGTTTCCACCCACCTGATCTTGATTCCACCCCACCCTCAGCCTGTTTCAAAGCCCAGCAGGTCATAAAAATCGATCACAAGTCATATAATCAAAGACAGGATATATTATCAATCACAGTTGATATAACCAAGCACCTTGTCAGGTAACGTCTAAAATCTCAACCAATCACGAGGCCATGAAGCCACCTACCTGTCTTAAAACCACTGGGTATAATGGTGGACACGTGTATCCCCATCCTCTTGTACTCGTATCTCCAGGTCTCAGTGAGGATGGCAACGGCTGCCTTGGAGGCTGCGTAGATCCCCATGAGGGCAGAGGGGGCCAGACCTGATAGACGACAACTTCTCATTATTTAATCCATCTCTGGACTACCCACACATGTTGAAAACTTCTATGACATGTTTGAGCTGTTATTTTCATCTAATGAAAGAATCCAACTGTCTTATTGTAACAATTTGGTGCTGGCTAATTTCTTAAAATGTTTACAAGATTTTCTTTCATTGCTCAGTCAGTTTCTTTGGCTAATGCATTTCCTTATTTTATTGGTAAGAGCGTGTTCAGAAATATTTTTACTCTCATGCCTCCATCAGGGAGAGGTAACTAGTTATCCACTGCAGTATTTGATCAACAAATGTTGGATTATTTTATTGATAAAGTTTGGAGATTCAACACTGTGGCAAAGACTCCACAATTTAAAAACGCTAGTTTTCACAACAGCTTTAGTTTTTCTATTAATGGTGCTAATAGACTGGAATGTACATCTTTGAGTTATAATATAATAAAATCAGTCATCCAAAACATGTGACTTTCAGTTCTAGAATGTATGCTTGTGATATATATCATAGCTGAATATCGTGGACCTACCGACATTACTAGCCACGTTGACCAGCCGTGCCGTCCCTCTCCTGGGTTGCCTCAGCAGCGGCATGAAGGCCCTGTACACGTGAATGACCCCCATGAAGTTTACCTCCATGATCTTCTGAATGTCGGAGTAGGCCATGATCTCAACATTGCCGGACATCAAGACGCCGGCGTTGTTGACCACACCGTGGAGAACTAATTGGCGATGATACAGTAAATGAAAAGAACTGCAGTTGGATCAGAAAGGGTTTGCTGGTGGCTTCACTTGTAAAGAAAAGGTCTTCTTAATGTTGTTGATTTTGTAGTTGGAATAAGCTTTGTGTGTCTGGACCTCATGGCAGGTTTAAGTTTTGTATTTAGCTTTAAATGGCAGGTGATCTATTCGTTTTTTTTTTTGTTGTTTTTGATGCATTTTTGTATTTTAGAATCTGCTTAATGTGTGTCTTTGGCTTGTTATTGGAACAAGGTATGTTTGTCTTTGACCAGTCATTGGAACAAGGTATGTTTGTCTTTGACCAGTCGTTTGAACAAGGTATGTGTGTTTGGCCAGTTGTTGGAACAAGGTATGTGTGTTTGACCAGTCATTGGAACAAGGTATGTTTGTGTTTGACCAGTCATTGGAACAAGGTATGTTTGTCTTTGACCAGTCGTTGGAACAAGGTATGTGTGTTTGGCCAGTTGTTGGAACAAGGTATGTGTGTTTGACCAGACATTGGAACAAGGTATGTGTGAAATACGTGTGACTTTGTGGAATGAATAAGGAATATTAATCTCAAACACCCTTCACTTATTAGAAGTTTTTTCTCTCCATTATTAAAGTATTACTATAGCTTGTCTATCCTATGACCAAGACATCGGTTGAACCCCTCACCTTTACCCTCCAACCTTTCGGCCACGGTGGCAGCTGCCTGCTGGACCTCCTCTTGATTGGACACATTCATCTGCAAGGTGCTCAGCCTGCTCGAGGCCGCCTTCACCAGACTCCTCTCTCCCTCCCCTCCCATCACCAGACACCCTGCGAACACCTGGAAGCCCATTTTGTCCAGTTTGAGGGCCAGTGCGTGGCCGAGTCCCTGATCACACCCTGTAAAGTAGAGGTTTGCATTCAGCTAGTTTCTTGATTCTATTCTTTACACACAAAGAAAGGCAAGCTTTTATTGTGGGGTTACATATAATATTGAACATTGTTCATAGAGGTGTAGGCAGTGTTCCCACTTACTTTCCTATAGTGGAGTCTGATTTGGGGGGGGGGGGGGGGGAGATGTTCTTTCCCCCCCCCCCCACCTGTGTCATTGCATTTGTACAACATTCTCTCATTTACAGGAAGTAGGCCTACTTCATTTTTCAGTCTTGGCGTTGAGTATGAAAGGGCGATGCGGTCTTTGTCTTTCTTTTTCTTGAAATTTAATCAAGGAAACAAACCGTTTCCTCTTCTAAAAAGGGGAGTTATAAAATGCCATTACCTCCCTCAGGGTGCTGGAGTTTTTTATATTTGGTTGATGAAGTCGGATTTATGGCGATGTATATATTTTTACTCCAGTTCGTACAATTAAAATATCTGGAAATTTAAAAAATGGTGACGCTCTTCACACACCCATAACATGGTGACGCTCTTCACACACCCATAACATGGTGACGCTCTTCACACACCCATAACATGGTGACGCTATTCACACACCCATAACATGGTGACGCTCTTCACACACCCATAACATGGTGACGCTATTCACACACCCATAACATGGTGACGCTATTCACCATCCATAAAATGATGAAACCCTTGACACACCCATAACATGGTGACGCTATTCACACACCCATAACATGGTGACGCTATTCACACACCCATAACATGGTGACGCTATTCACCATCCATAAAATGATGAAACCCTTGACACACCCATAACATGGTGTCGCTCTTCACACACCCATAACATGGTGACGCTATTCACACACCCATAACATGGTGACGCTATTCACCATCCATAAAATGATGACGCCATTCACTCATGACGACTCATGCAGTTTTCCCCTGCGTTGGCACACAACCCGTGTATGACGTGAAGCATCTGGTCAGTTGGTTTCTCTCACTTGTTGGTCCGAACTTATCTTCCACAGAACATATGGGGCACAGAATTGGGGAAGAAGGCGGGGGGGGGGGGGGGATTGGGGAAGGTGGTGCTCGTGGCGTGGCTGTTACAGATTATGTTTGTTACACTAAGTTACACCGGTGTGGGCGGCCATGGAGGGAGTAATCCACTGTTTGCTTGCTTTAAGTTGTTAAAGTTCTTAACAGTTCATCACTAAGTGCGACCCGCTCACGTCCCGACTACACGTTGCTGTAGTTACTGTGATGACGCCGTAAGTGTGTGTTCTACAAAGTAAATAAGTAGCCTGTTGCTCCTTGCTTGAAAATATGTCTGCAAAGCATCCCTTCCCCCCCCCCCCCCAAAAAGAATTTTTTTTTAAAAATTGCCTGTTTTATATTTAAGGTTATTTAAAATGTTTTTGTTTTTTTTTGCTCTTAAAAAAAGGGGGGGGGGTAAACCCACCACCACCGCCACTCACTGCATGGTGTCATGACAAAGTGGCTAAATAAATACTAAAACTAATAACATCATAATGATTGCCTCAGTTAGTCCATCATATGGTTCGATTGGATGTATCACTCGTTGAGCTGCCCCCCCTCCCCCCCCAGACAGAACAAGGATGATAAACAACCCACGCAGTGGAACTATTTCATCGGTTTCCCCTATCGATCAGCGACTGCTGCGCCAAAACAAAATATCATAAAATATGGCAGTGATTGGTAGATCAATATTGGCTCCTGTTTCCTGGGGACGAAAATGAACTGTTCCTAATTCGCGGATAGAGTAAAGATGGCGTGTCTGCTGCTGTGTTCTATATTTGGAGCACTGTTAGAGTATAAGAGAGATAGTTCGTGATAAATGCTTGCTTAAAAAATAATTTTAATACTTGAATCATTCTATTCCCCCCCCCCCCCTTTTTTTTTCCCCGCCTAATTCCTCTGAAAATGTATCTGAAATTTGATTTCCTCTGTATTACTTCGATTTCCAGAACGTTTACATAGAATTGTGATGTGGATTATTTTGGTTTTTTTTTCTTCCCCTTTCAAACTTAAGAAAGATTTAGCAGAAGTATTCCAATCAATGTAGAGGTTGTTGTGTCATTAGTGTCATTATTACCAGCCGTTTTAACATTTTATACTTGATGCACATGGGTAGTTCTGTGGGGCACTTTCTTTCCTATTCAATTTTTCTAAAATTATTTTATACGTATGTTAAATAAAATTTATAGGCATTTTGTTTTTTGTTTTTTTCTGAACAAGGGGCGGTAAATTGAAGGACCACCCAGGGCGTCACAAAACTAATAACGCCAATGACTTGACGGTGGTATATTATGGGGGCTGAAGTATGGCATTGCTCCTGTCAGGGCGGGGCTGATATCCTCGCCCTTACAATGTCCAGTAGCTCCCCTGTCCCCCCTGCACCCACTCACCTGTCACAAGCACCGCCCTGTCGTTGACCCCCATCCACGGACTGGGCAGGTCGTTGTACATGACGAGCGCGACCAGTGACAGGACACACACGGCCAGGGCCTCGCAACACAGCCACGTCAGCAGAAAGGAGCTGACACACAGCACGAGCACATCCTGCAGAAAGACAGAAAAGAACATATCCCCCCTTTTAGGAATACGACACAGGAAGCTTGTACAGACACATAATACGCAACTTGTAGCATACACGTCGACCTGACATTGCTCTGTTTCAATCTGTCCTCACCTGAACGATCCTACTGGACAGCTTCACTGCACGTCTTGGGAAAATGGCCAGTACCACCCAGCCAATGTAGCATCCCGTGATGGCTGCACACAACTCCATCTTTTGGAAATCAAAGGAGCTGAGGAGGGCAATGAACTGAATTAACCCACCGCCTGTCATGCATCGAACGGCGATTGACCATAAAATGAAATGAGCATGTCTCTTATGTGTGTACAACTTCGCCGGTTGGCTATGGAATTCGACTTACCCCACACACTGGCACTAAAGTACTTGAGCACTGTATTCCAACTAACCCTAACCCACTGGCGCTTAAACAAAGTCACAGGAAAAAGTCACAGGAAACTTCCCATTGAGTTCACTCAGACGGTAGGACCAAATCCTGAACAGTTTCTTCCATATAACAGCAACAGAATTTTAGTTTTTGGTTCCAGTCAAAGCGTGAAAATGTTTGCATGCAGCTTCCGAAACAGGGTTCATGGATGGCAACTTTGCTATGGCTCCAAATATTTACAAAACAACTTTGTGTCATTCGTGTACCTTTTGAGGAGACAAGTGTTACTTCTGTGTATGCTCCTCCCCCAAGCGAGACCCGGGCAACCTATGAAGAATCGTTTCAATCACTAGATGACAAATGTGCTAACTTGAACTATATCCCATCAACGCGAAGATCATCGTGACTGACTTTGAAGATATCGCCTGGCGTGCAACTGCATCTGTATTTGACCGCGACACCATCAGCAAAGGTTGCTTTTATAATCTTACACAATCCACTTGGCGTAAAGTCCAAGAGTTGGGCCTTACACAAAGTTATACAGGCAATGCGACTTACGCTTATTTTGTGGTATGATTGATGCACTAGGATTTTTTGCCACTTGAAGAGGTTGATGAAGGTATGCGCTACCTTAAAACTATCATTCCAACTAATTCACCAGCAGCCGAGGAACTACTCTATTATTTCGATCGCACTTACGTCAGTGGCTCCTTTCGGTCATATTCAGCAGCCTGATGCTAATAATCAAATGATGGCCCTGAGAATACGCCATCTTCCACCTATGTTCGCCCCTCGACTCTGGAATGTGCACCATGCTACTTTAAATAATAATCCTGTACAAATAACACCTGCGATGGATGGCATAATAAATGTTACAATCTAGTTGGACATCATCATCCCTCAATTTGGGGTGTATCATTCAGTGGTTTCAGCGTGAAGAAGCTACAGTCAGAACCATTATTTTGCAAAATGCTGTTGGTAGACGACCACAGAAAAAAGTATGTAGACGGCCACAGAAAAAAAGTATGTAGACACTACGTCCAAATGCAACAAATTCTTCAAAATATTGTGTGTAGCCAGACAAGAAAAACGCAATACAGTAGCTGACTTTCTTCGTGGAGTGGGCTGGAACATTCGCCTAAATCATGAGTATTAATAATGACTTTTGAACAAAATCCCTGATCCATTTATTTTAAGCTCCTAAATTTATATATATTCATTAAAATTGTTGTATTTTTACATTTAAATCTTTCACTGACCGTGACCGCTGGTATGTTCAATATTATTCAAAGAAAACAGTTGTTAACAAATATGTTTGTAGTTTGTACTACTATCACTTGTATAAAACGTACAATAAAGTATTTCTGTATCAATTTTCAGTTGTTTCTGGACTTAAATTTGTTCAAAAAAAATATATTTCTTGAGGACTTGTGGTGCCCCCAAATGCTTGGTGCCCAAGGCACGTGCCTTATTTGCCAAATGGATAATCCAGGCCTGATCACACAGGACTTACTTAAATTGTGTGTTCTTATAGATTTATGGACGTTAGGTTCATAATATTATTGCTAGTACTCGTATTAATTTTAAGAAAAAAAGATGTACATGAATGTCAGTATATAACATATAACTAAGTATAATAAAGAAAAACATTCCTGTGACTTTTGTTCCGCTCACCATTCCAACTAACCCCACCCACTGACCATATCGACCGATCACTGCCAACGCTCCACTAGAAGGAATCAAATCGATCGCGTGTGCTGCTCATGTGGACTAACTGCGGTGTCTTTCATTTTCAATGTTCGATGTCACACTTGCGTCGAAATCGGGGTCATTCAACAATCAATGGGGATGTCAGAATATGTTGGACTTTGTCGGGGTCATTCAATAAAACTCTGAGACCCTGTACAACACATCCATTCCGTCATTGACTTGTATCCGCATATAAAGACAGCCTGTGTGTAACGTCTTGTTCAGCGTCAGGTTAACAAATGATAGTCAGGGGCGTATCACGCCCCCCCCCATCCGCCACAGCCCTTTTTTAAATTCCAACTACACAGCACTGAGGGTAGTAGTAGTGGGTAGATGGGGCAACTTGCTGAAATGGCGATTTTTATGTTCATTTGAAAAAGTTTTTTTTTTATAGTTAATCTAATTATATATTCCTGTGAGAGGTTAGTTGCTTTCTAGGAAGTGGGTCCAGTAATCGAAAGATTCTTCCCTCGGGCAATGGGTCAGCGATGCGTTAGAGTGGTTAGAAAAATTTAAAAAAAAACAAAACAAAACAGTATACAATCTACATATCCGCCCGGCAGTTTTAGAACGTTTGTGTTACATAGCAGGTCACGTGGCTGACCCCCGCGCGCTCGTCTGTATGTTTACATACGGGATTAACTGGTAAACCAGACGTCGAGATTAGCTCAAAGTTTACCCTGCCTGAAGATAGGTGTGTTGACAAGAAATTAACCAATGCGGTGCACCATGTCGCGCACAACCTACAGACTAGTTCCCCAGCCTGCTGTGACCACCACTTAGATGAGTTGGCTACCTTTTGTTTGTGGCCTGTTTGTGGGCAATGTTCCCCAAACACTCACTTTTTTCAGAGATTTTCTTAATATAAAAACATATTTGAATGTTTTGAGAATTTTGTAGGCACCAGTTATTTGTTTACAACCAATGTTTCCCTCAGCGGGAGGTCAGGGGATGGCGTAGGTAGGGTTAGTGCTGCACGGGGAGGGGGGTCAAGATTAGTGCCGTCCAGGGGTGCGCCAAGATTAATATCGGCCCTCATTATAAAGAAAAAAAATCACCCGGGGAGGACAATTCTGTAAACCCCTTCCTAGCCTGGGGGGGGGGGGGGTGAATCAGTCAAATGAAGCTATACATTGCTGGTGCATCAGACAGTGTTACGTTTGAGATTTAGTCTCCTTCTGTCATGTACTCTAATCTGACTCCCAGTCAAAATAGTTTAAATTAACATGGGATTGTATTGATATTCGCTGTTCAATACCGAAACATGAGATTATACTGAAATACACTACACAATACGTGACAATAGTGAAACATGGGATTGTATTGATATACGCTGTACACTACTGAAACATGAGATACCCTGATAAAGACAGTGGAATAGTTTCTTTGGCCAGGACTGATTTAACGGGACAGAAATTCGACAGTTTGTTGGGGTTTTTCTCTGATTAGAATGTAGGAGCTAACAATTGGTTGGAATGAGTCTTTGTCTTTATGACTCCAGTCTTTCATCCAAAACCATTGTATGTACCGGTAGTTTATTACAGATCGAATTTTGTTATAGCCAATTGCTCACACACCTCCCCCTTTGTTCAAACATTTATCTGAGAGCCTACATACAACTAGCCTAATATATTTTTATAATTTTAAGTTGTTGCTCCAACGTCAGCAGGACTAAAATGCCCCGCCGCGCCCCTATTTTTCCACCTCACAATCACTATACACGGTATACGCATTTATAAATAGATTACCTGGATAAATTACCAGGTTGGGGCGGGGGGTGTCCTGAGATGTACCGGCTAGTTGTCTGAGCCATTATCCCAAACCTGTTATCCTGAACGGGCTCTGTTGAATACCTTAATCCAACAAAGGAAGGAATTTTTCAATTACCATTATGTATTGAGGGACGGACGGACGTGTTCGGCCTATTCTGGAGCGCCCCCCCCCCCCCCCCTTTATGGGCACACTGATGGCTCAATGTTTGACTCTGGACGTCGCCAAGTTCTGAAATCATGTGTTTATGATCAATTGATGAATGACCTTAGGTCAAGTACCACAATGCTATCGAAGGCTTTTTAGTCCGAAACGTCCTCTATCTGCTGTTGTCATTCTTCTGGTCTTCCTCCAACCTTTTTATATTTCTTTCCTTATTACTTATTGCTTCAACCTGAACGCAGTTCTCCCTGTATTTTAAAGTCAGCCCACACACTGTTTAAAATAAAACACCAAACTCTACCGTCAATCTATCAGTATCAGTGATCATCAGTTGCTTATTTCTTTATTTCGGAAGGTGTAAAAAAAAAAGGGGGCGGGGGGAGCGTACAGTAATATGGAGTCAAGCTATCTTTATGGCCCCTAAAGGCTCCGTGTCATAAAGACGGCTCACTGCGTCTGAAAACCTGTTCAGTGTATTGAATTGTAGTTAGCGCTATTTGAGGCCATTATACGTTGTTGTTTAATACGATAGCACTGTGCTGTTGCACAAAGTAGCAGGGCTTACAATATAAAGACCCTCCCCTTCCCCTATCTCGTTGGTCGACGAAGAAGACCACGATTAATAATGTTGTTCTGCATGACACCTGTGTTGGTGGCTTTATTCATGGTCCCAACCAACTGCCTTTTAAATATTTATAGCACAATCAATAATATAAGATGACAGTATATTAAAATGTTTAGCGGATTTTACTACTGTGTAATCAAGGTTACAAGGTATTGTATTATTATGTGTAAGCTTAAGTCTGTGCCCCCCCTCCCCCCAACCACCAAAACATGTCATTTGTTATATTATAGTATTATAGCGAGTTATGTCCCATGAGACTTGAAATAATTTTTATTGGATCTACCACTACCAGTTTTCTGGGGTGAAAACAAGTCAAACCGTGTACACATCACTCACAGACATGACACGACCGCAACATCCGTGTGTTTCAAACCCCACCACAATATTGCCCAGACATAACACCACCACTTGAACTCAAAACACCTACTTAACTTTAACATCGTTCACTGTCAATTACAGACCACACCTATAGACACGATACTTCATATGATTACGTGCACATTTCTGCAACCGCAAAATTTACTTTTTTGTAAATTGTAATCGCAACATACAACATATCCTTACATGCAATCTACACATAAATAAATAATTCTCAAATCAAATAGGCAAAATATACACTTACACTTACACGCCAACAAATTCATACACATTACACACAACCACTTTGACCACCCAAGTCAACACACTGACCACCCGACACACAAGTCAACACACCATTCTGACCACCCGACACAAGCCAATACACTAATCTGACCACTCGACACACAAGCCAACACACCACTGACCACCCGACACACCACTGACCACCCGATCACAAGTCAACACACCATTCTAACCACCCGACACACAAGCCAACACACTAATCTGACCACCCGACACACAAGCCAACACACTAATCTGACCACCCGACACACAAGCCAACACACTAATCTGACCACTCGACACACAAGCCAACACACTAATCTGACCACCCGACACACAAGCCAACACACTAATCTGACCACTCGACACACAAGCCAACACACTAATCTGACCACCCGACACACAAGCCAACACACTAATCTGACCACCCGACACACAAGCCAACACACTAATCTGACCACTCGACACACAAGCCAACACACCACTGACCACCCGACACACAAGTCAACACACCAATCTGACCACCCGACACACAAGCCAACACACCATTCTGACCACCCGACACACAAGCCAACACACTAATCTGACCACCCGACACACAAGTCAACACACCATTCTGACCACCCGACACACAAGCTAACACACCATTCTGACCACCCGACACACAAGCCAACACACTACTCTGACCACCCGACACACAAGCCAACACACCACTGACCATCCGACACACAAGCCAACATTCCCAACAAACAATACCCCCATACCGGTTGTGCTGGTTTAAGTTGTTAAATCCACGAATATGCACATCCACTTCCTGGGTTACACAGACCGATCCACTTGGTAGACGGTGAAAGCTTCAACTTCAAACACAAATAACTTACACGTCCCACCCTCCTGGTATCACTGCACACAAACTCTGCTCTCCCACACTCTACGTCTACAGTCCGTGCAATCCACTTTAACTTTAACCGATTTCCGACACGGCGTAGCCGCTGCGGTGCAAAGCCGACGATGAAAGAAAGGGGGGGAAACGTGTAAGCAACTGAATGTAAGCCTGGCTTAGACGCCTCGCACACTACTGCCAGGACTAACAGGATTTCATTCCTGCTTCAGTCGATTTTTCTTTCCTCCCCCCCCCCCCCCCCCGGGGGCCTCGGCGTTTCAGAGCAGGGCAGGTTGAACATTTTTCTAACACTGACATCGGTGGTCAGCTTCAGGAATAAGTGTGAACCAAAATCATGGGTCGGCAACCTATTTTAATTTTATTTTATTTCGTGCGAATAAATTATGTCCTCAAAAAAATATTTTAGAAGCTTATGCCGGGATGCCATTCATTATTATTCATTATAGCTCAAGTGAAAATGTGTTTGTTTGTGCCGCATACATTACCACATGAATTGATGGATCTTGACCAAACTGAGCACATATATCCATCATTATCCACAATCGAATACTGGGTGGTTTTGAACATTTATAAGATTTTTTGGGGCCGGGGGCCCTAAATTTCGTTTTTTTCTTGCATGAGTTATATAAATAAAATTACGAACAAATACTCCTAAATAAATCAATGGATCTTGACCAAACTAAGTACACTCACACTTGATTATCCATATTCAAACACCGAAGGGTCCGGAACTCATAATATCCACATATTTTTTATTTTCTTAAATAAGCTATATAAATACAATTAGTCTTTTAGACAACATTATAGTTTCGATGGGTGGGGGTGTAGTTATTACATGTGGGGTGTTTGGAGTTACGCCCACTTTTTTCCCGTCAGTTTGAGTCGTGCAGATGTATCTGGGGTTTAAATATCCGGAAATTTTGTTAAATTCGTGACGTCATTCTCAAGAATTTGTTAAATGTAGCTTATTTAGGTACGGGATCAATGATTACCTTGTATAATGTGTCATTTTCAATAACTATAATATGATGTCTGTATAACTGTATAACCTTGGTTCCTGTACCATGGAATAGTTCTCCCCTCAAGCGTATTCTTGTTAAATAGTTTTCCGCCCTATTAAACTTGGCATGTCGTCCAATTATTCCGTGATGTTATTCTTTTTCCCCAATCCCCACCCTCTCCATCCAAACAACCCCCATCAACCACCCAAAGGATATAACGACCACCCCCACCTCCTCCTTGTCCCTAGAGACCCAATTAAGGCGGACAGTTAACAGGACACCGCTGGGGGCAACTGTGACGTCATAGGTGCCGATGGAGCCCTGAGGGCCTAGAAGGGATTCAAGAATGTGCAATCTGGAAACCATCAGAATGGGGCTCCTCGAGAAGTTTGCGTCATCAGTTCTTATCTTGAATTCTTCTCAATTTTTTTTAGAACAGCGGTTAATTATTTAGAACCTGTGGTTCGTGACCCCTTTGGGGTCGAACAGTCTTACACAGGGGTCGGCTTAGACCATCGAAAAACACATATTATGAAGTAGCAACGAAAATAATTGTATGGTTGGTGGTCACCACAACATGATGAACTGTATTTAAGTGTCGCAGCATTTAAAATATGCTGAGAACCACTGATTTAGAAGAATATTGTGCTTCCCAGGTCCCAACCCACTGGGTATTGACGTCCTAACTCCACCCGCCCCATGTTAGGGGGCGCAATGTTTTCAGGATGAACTCGAACTCCGAGTAAAGCTAAATATTGGATCATCTTTTTAATTTGACCTTTTGGTGTCTTCTTTTTTTTTTCAGAGCAGAAATTTGAATGTTCCCACTGCAGCAACAGGTTTGGATCAGAGCGTATCCTCAGGGACCACATGCGCCACCACGGTCAGTCAGCGTGTTTGCCCATAGCTTTCTCTCGTGATTAACTCGTCTACTCTCTCTCTCTCTCTCTGCTCGTCTTTCCCCCCATTGCCTATAACTTTAGAGGCTCTTTTAAAATAAACGTATATGTTCTCTATAATTCCCTTATCACTCTTTCCTCTATCTCTTTTTCTTTTTATCTCCATTTCCCCAATCCTTCACTCTCTTGCTCCCCTCTTTTACTTAGATTTTGTGGTAATGTGTATTCCATCACTTGCAGTCACTGGGTTCAGAATTACTATAATTATAATTATTTTTTTGTAAACGGGGACAGGGACGCAGAAAAAAAATCCCCTGGTGGGGGGGGGGGGGAGGTATGGGGGGGATGGAAAGATGGTAAAGCCTGAAACCATTAAACTGCTTCAGACAAACAAAAATATGCAACGTATGTAGCACAGTTTATTTCGTTCTCGTTTACAACAAAATAGGAAGGGAGGTAACTATCGCCAAACACTTATACTACTTATAATATTTTTAGGTGCTCTCCCTTCCCCTTTTCCTCGCAAAAGCCGAAAATGTATATTGTCTTTTGAAAGTGAACCTTCTCTTGGCTCGTGACTGAAGGTTGTTGGGTTCTTGTTTTTAACGTAGCCTACCATTAATATAGTTTTATCTCTTTATTCGTTCTTGTGCTAAACAGTTATACAATGATTAGTCTGTGTACATTTCAATCTGTTTATACAATTAGTTTGTGTACATTTCAATCTGTTTATACAATTAGTTTGTGTACATTTCAATCTGTTTATACAATTAGTTTGTGTACATTTCAATCTGTTTATACAATTAGTTTGTGTACATTTCACTCTGTTTATACAATTAGTCAGTGTACATTTCACCCTGTTTATACAATTAGTTTGTGTACATTTCACTGTTTATACACTTAGTCTGTGTACATTTCACTCTGTTTATACAATCCTGTGGCTTAAAATTAGTTTTGCCTTGTCCACGTAGTGAACCATTACAAGTGTCCGCTCTGTGACATGACGTGTCACTCACCGTCAGCTGTCAGGGATCATGTCAGGTACCGGCACTCAAATGAGAGAAGCTTCCAGTGTGATCAGTGTGACTATAAGTGAGTAGAGTCAACAACTTACATTATTAAGATTTGGATATGCCCGGGGGAAACTCATCTTTGATAATGTGACATGCATCCATCAAGTGGGGTTGACCTAGGTTTGGAGGGAACTTTTCATAGTTAGTTGATTTGAACACTCTGTCGCCAGGATACAATTTCAGTATGCGCCAAAATTAACAGTACTGAAACTCACCCAATCTTGAACCCGTCTAAATCCAACTGCCAGATAATCTTGAGTATTGAAAAGGATGATATGTCTGGCAGTTGTAGTTGTAAATTGTTATCTTGACGGAGGGAAAAGTATACAAAGTTGACCATTGGTTTCGTTTATATGGAGTCATTTGTCAGTGGGAGGCCACTTTGCACACGTTGGCATGACATAGCCCAGAAAGATAAATGATGCTGCTGGCCGACGTCAATGGCTTCACATGTAAAAGTTCGGGGGTGGGTAGGGTGAATATGCATTTGTTTTTGTTTTGTCTCTATACAGCTTTATTACATAAATGTATTTTATTTTATTGTCACGATTATTAGCAAAAGAAAAATATTTTTATGTACAGCCCGGTGAGCCCAGCCCTAGGATGGGGTACCTGGCTATATAAGACAACATATAATAATAATAAAAAAAGATTTAATAAGATGGCACCATGTAACAGGGCTATTATGTTGTGCACTGTTATGACATCGTGCAGTTCTGGATGTGCACTGTGTCAAGGGCAAATCTGTTCAACCAGATACTTGTTCCATTATCACGCACATGTTCTCAAGGGTGTTCTGCTCAAGGGTGTTCTGATCAAGGGTGTTCTGCTCAAAGGTGTTCTGCTCAAGGGTGTTCTGATCAAGGGTGTTCTGCTCAAGGGTGTTCTGATCAAGGGTGTTCTGCTCAAAGGTGTTCTGCTCAAAGGTGTTCTGCTCAAGGGTGTCCTGCATTCGTCTACGATGAAGTTACTAGAAAGTGAACATAAGCAATACTAACATTCCCATATTTTTTAAGGATGGGTGGGGTTTGTGGGGAAGTGGGGGGGGGGGGGGATTTTTATACAGGACACAAGCTGAAAGTTTGCCTGGGATGGATATGCAAGGCAAGATGTTTAACATTTTTTTGGCTGTGGTGTCTGAGATTTCTTAATGTTATAGGAATGTATAGTTTCCGAGCAAAAGTTACATCCACTTCCTCTTTTGTTGACTGAGTATTTTTGGAGAACAGCAAAATAATGTAATTGTAGACAGCAGAGTTATATTACGTTCGGGCTGTCTAATTAAATCACTGTCGGCATTGCTTCTGACACCTTTTCCAAACTCGGTGACCACTCACGACCAATTACATAATTGCAAAACTAATGGTCGCCTATATGTTCAGCTATAGTCAGCTATGAACAGTTTTTCCCTCTGTCAAGAAACCCATTCCCAACTACAACGGCCCAACATATCTTTCATTTTAACACTCATCATATGGAGCTGCTGGAGCAGTGCACTTGTTAACAAACACAAATGGTTAGTCAAAATGCACATCATATGTGGCTGCTGGAGCAGTGCACTGTTAACAAACACAAATGGTTAGTCAAAATGCAATGAGTTACTTTTGGCGCAATCTGTAGTTGTCGCAGTCCAAACCTCTTATATGTAGCTAAGCCGTAACCTTACCTAATTTACTCAAATAATCAGAACTGCATTTGTCTTGTTACTGTGCTAACTAAATGTCTTAGAGATGACAGAAGAGAAAAAAAAAGCCATTTATTAAAAAAAAAGCATATTTAAAATTAACAATATCGAGTGCTGCTTGTGGAAAAATTTATTTTTTTTAAATAGTACTGAATGTTGAACTCCAAATGCCATATAAAAAGTTGTCAGTCTCCATGGGAAATGGGAACCTCCTAGCACTGGTGTCTGACCCTTCGTGATTCTGGAGTGTCCACTTGAACTGATACTGATGTGTCGCCCATGTTCTTAGTTTTGTGCTCTGTCTGCTCTGTGAAAAGTCTCCTGTGAATTGAGACACATTTTTATTCCGTTTGAATTTATTGATTTTTTTTTTTGAATCGAGTTTCTTTTTCTCTCTGCCATTGTTTGAACAGAGCCAAAACACAAACAGATCTAAGTTTCTTTTTCTCTCTGCCATTGTTTGACCAGAGCCAAAACACAAACAGATCTACGTCGTCATGCCGAAACACATGTGGGCAAAGAAAAATTCTATTGTAACAGAGGATGTGACAAGTCATTCCATCTACGTTCACACCTCATTGAACACTACCTGTCAGATCATAAGGCAAGTACCTGCCTCTATGGGGCTTATTTTAATAATTTAATTTACCATGTTAATGAACGGTGGATCCATAAGATTAGCACCTGTGTGGGTCCAAAGGAGAAGCACCTGTGTGGTTCCATGAAATAAGAATCTGTATGGATCCATAAGAATACAGACCTGTTTACTCTTATGATTTTGGCGTACCATGTACGATTTTGAGGTGTGAACATTACATAAATTATATATACTGTATGTTTATTTTTTTTACTATTAAGATAATGTATTTGAACGATTTTGTGATGATATTGTCGATTTTAAGAATTTGAGGATAAACAGATCTGAGAATAGTACCTGTGAGGATTCATAAGAATAGCACCTGTATGGATCAATATAAATAGCACCTGTAAGAATCCATTATAACAGCGGTTCTCAACCTGTGGGTCGCTACCCCTTTGGGGGTCGCACGGCACTTTCACAGGGGTTGCTTAAGACCATCTGAAAACACATATAATCTACAGTTATAAAGTATGAACGAATATAATTTTGTGGTAGGGGATCGCCACAACATGAGGAACTGTATCAAAGGGTCGTGGAATTAGAAAGGTTGAGAACCACTGCATTAGAATATTACCTCTATGGATACATTAGATAGGAATTTGTATAATTCCATAGGATTAGCACCTTTGTTGATCCATAAGATTAGCACCTGTGTGGATCCTTAAGAATAGCAACTGTGTTGATCCATAAGAACAGCACCTGTATGGATCCATAAGATTAGCACCTGTGTGGATCCATAAGAATAGCACCTGTGTGGATCCATAAGAATAGCACCTGTGTGGATCCATAAGAATAGCACCTGTGTGTCTATTTGAAGCATTCCCCAACAAAGAAAGTGCCGTGAATGTGTTGAAGATAAATCTATGCATTTCTTAAATGAAGCTTCATAAAGTCCCTTGTAGCATATTATCGCCTCGTAGAAGTCAGTTTGAGGATAACAAGGGTCACAGTTATTAGCTCCGCCACATCCTTCTTACGCAAAACTGTCAAAGTAAAGACAGGAATTTTTACTTTCACCTGCTTACGATCGATCAGCCAGTGAAGCATATATACTGCTGATTTGTCAAACCTTGACAGAGCAAGTAAGACCATTTCCATGCACTCTAAGCAAACAAACAAACTAAAGAGTGGAATGCAGCACCTGAGAGAGTTTTTTATGAAGCAAAGGTCTTTGTCATCAGGATTAGATTTTGCTACACCAATGCCCATAAAAAATCATTTGATCAATCATTTGACATTGTTAAGAAATGTTTTAAAATTCAGTTGCAAAAAAAAAAAAAATTGTTTATCTTCATAATCAACTAGGATTGCTTTAAGTCATTAAGAGGTGGTATGTCACATTCAACCCCCGTGCCACCATAAAATGAGATCGCCTTAAGTGATGTAGTGGTGTTTGTATGTCTTATTCAACCCCGTGTCACCATAACATCCCAACTTGTCTGTAAAATCCCAACTTGTCTGTAACATCCCAACTTGTCTGTAACATCCCAACTTGTCTGAAACATCCCAACTTGTCTGTGACATCCCAACTTGTCTGTAACATCCCAACTTGTCTGTGACATCCCAACTTGTCTGTAACATCCCAACTTGTCTGTCACATCCCAACTTGTCTACTTCCTATGGATTCTTGAACACAAAATAACTTGTTTACCAAAGGGAAAACTTCGTTGTTTAAAAAAAAATTTAATTCAATGATCGACTGGCAGCTCCTTAATTGCCTAATGACTTAACGGAAACGTCATCAATTAATTGAAGAGCTTCTTCTGTTCTGTCACCAGGCCAACCAAGAGTTTCAGTGTCACATATGTTCGAAACGGTTCACACGCGGGGCTGTGCTCACCGGCCACCTCATTGAGAATCACAAATACAAATGGCCCTCAGGACATAAACGGTTTAGGTAGGTTTTAGATGGTGGTGGACCATGAAATGGTTTAGGTAGGTCTACGATGTATATTGGTGGCACATTTAATGGTCTAGTTAGGTCTAAAATGTATCTAGGTGGACCATGGAATGGTTTAGTTAGGTCTAAGATGTATCTAGGTGGACCATGGAATGGTTTAGTTATGTCTAAGATGTAACTAGGTGGACCATCAAATGGTCTAGTTAGATCTAAGATGTATCTAGGTGGACCATCAAATGGTCTAGCTAGATCTAAGATATATCTAGGTGGATCATTAAATGGTCTAGTTAGGTCTAAGATGTATCTAGGTGGACCATCAAATGGTCTAGTTAGATCTAAGATGTATTTAGGTGGACCATCAAATGGTCTAGTTAGATCTAAGATGTAACTAGGTGGACCATCAAATGGTCTAGTTAGATCTAAGATGTATCTATGTGGACCATCAAATGGTCTAGCTAGATCTAAGATATATCTAGGTGGATCATTAAATGGTCTAGTTAGGTCTAAGATGTATCTTGGTGGACCATCAAATGGTCTAGTTAGGTCTAAGATGTATCTAGGTGGACCATCAAATGGTCTAGTTAGGTCTAAGATGTATCTAGGTGGACCATCAAATGGTTTAGTTAGGTCTAAGATGTATCTTAGTGGTGCATTTAAGGATGTAGCATATTATGTTTTGGATTGAATTTGAGTGCACTTTAGTTTAGACTTAAGTTTCACATTTCGCATAGAGTTTAAAACAAACTTCAGTCCAAATGACCTTTTCATCCATGGTGAAACAAAATCTGTAAACTCAATAACGATATTTATTTCACTCCATTAATTTAAACAACAGAATCTTTATTACTACAGCCAGCATAATTAACAGGTGAATTATCTATAATTACATCTAAATTGCTATCAAATTCATCTTCCGAGTCCATTTATTATAAAATTACTAATGGCAGGTGCACAAACTTAAAATTTGACAAAAATCAGACTTTAAACAAGCTATTTGGATTTATAAGGTCTTATTTATCCATTTGGGAAGGATGTTAACATACTAGAATGTGTGGGCACCTAAGGGAAGATTATTCATGAATTTTTCTTTTTGCTCTGCTCCGTAAACACAGATTAGCTTCAGGTAGGTATAATAAGGGTTAAAACTGGGTGATCGGCACCATGTGGAAATAAACTGTTAATGGTTTCACTTTGTGTGGGATCATAGCCAAGCTATGAGCAAAAATCCTGGTTAAAAATTATGGCTGTAGTTGTAGCTTTGAAATGTTAATAAATCAGCCTCCCTCAAGTTAACAATGGAAGTTGTTATGATTTACTGAGATATTGCTCCATGGACCCGCTGAATGTTGGCTATTGTTCAAGGCTACTCTTATAAAAGACCATCTTTTAATGTGACTTATATTGGAAGACCTTGACCTATATTGGAAGACCTTGACCTATATGGGAAGATCTTGATCTATATGGGAAGACCTTGACCTATATAAGATAAGATAAGATGCATTTTATTAATCCAAATAAATGGAAATTTGTTTTGATTGCATTGCACATATTGCAAGACCTTGACCTATATTGGAAGACCTTGACCTACATTGGAAGGCCTTCAAACATTTCCTATTCCTCCAGGTATGCACTCAATGACGATGGCATCAAACGTTTGCAAACCATCCGCTACGAGAGTATCGAGGTCAGCCAGCAAGTTCTTGGTCAGAGCCTGACCACACCAGGTGAAGCATCTGACTCAGCCTGTAGAAATGTTGTCGCACCTGTGCCTCTGGGCATCCCGACCGGCCGCGCCCTTACTGATTCAGGGGAGGTTAGAGAGGCTGAGCTTGGTGAGAGGATTCAGACTAGGGACTTGGAACTGGAAAACAGGAATACAGTCGACACAGAAACACCAGGGGATAGAGTCTCATTTACTCAACAGTTGAAAACATCGACACATGCCAAGAAACAAAATAAAAATGGTCGGGGTGGCAAGGCGAAACAAAACTCTGAAAGCAGACATGGTGAGGAGGTTGTGACCAACAAGCGGACCAGGAACGTGAAGAAAGATAGCAGCAAGGTCAATGCCCCGAAGAGACAGAGAAAGACAACTCTGCCCGTAGACCCAGTGGAATTGAACAACGTGATTGTTCCCCCTTGTATCTCACCTCTGTCAGGAGAAAAAATCTCTGTCCACGATGAGGTGACAGAGGAATCACATTATTCCATGTTCACAGGCCCGGCATCTTCAAGCAATTCTCTCAATCATTCTGTAACTCTTCCAGGGATGCCTAACCCCACCGCGCCAGCATGTGACCTGATGCATGTGTCTGACGCCCACACTTGCCTGTCTGAAGACCCCAGGGGTGTGAGCTCATCGCATTCCGAAGTCAGGCCAGACGCTCACCTGATGCTTCCCCCAGTTTACACCAACTTGGACAGAGTTGTGTTGCCCGCGCAGCCCTTCAACTTTGAGTACAGTCCGGTGAAACAGGAACCCCACCTCGGCCCTCCCCCTGCTTTCACTGCAGATGAGTATTTACATCCACAGCAAGGCGTTTCAAAATTTGAAATTGTATCCTCAAGTCTTGAATCACATAGTTACAATGTTGTGGCCCATGTTGTGTCCACAGAAATGACCTCAGAAACCCCTCAGAAATTTTTCAATATTCCTTGGAGCAGTGCTAAGAAAGAAGAAGAAATCTATGAAGGCCAGCCTGAACAACATTACGCATCGCAACCCTTCTTCGATCCTAAACCCAGCAGTGTTTGTGTAAGTCAACCAGGGTTGTCCTCCAACCCTTGCACCGACCTCTCATCTAGCAGGAGTGAAATTTATGATCCCAGCTCCAATGAGTGTATGGATTCAATGTCATCGTGTCCAAACAAAACCGAATGGACCGAGCTGACCGGCAGTCATGTCAGCACCGAGGCCGTCTCCAGTGGTCAGCCTGTGTATGTCGTCGACCCTCAGAACTACGACAGTAAACAGTATTCCGGTTTCAGCTACGGACATGACTATGACCCCGTTGAAGACAGGGGCAGCCCGGTCTCCGAGCTCTACAACCTTCAAATGTTGGGAGAGGTGGCGATCAATGTACAAGAGAGTACCCGAGAAGGGAAAGACAGCTTGAAGAATACAGCTAATGGCCTGTAATTTCTCTTTTGACGGTCTTCATCCTTTGATGTCATGTGACATGATTTGTCATACAGCTGTGACACATGTCATATGATGACCTTTTGATTGCTGTTGTTTTTGTTCACAGGCCTGCAAACTATAGGAAGAATTTTTTTTTATATTGAGTTTAATTACATATTGTATTGATATAAACAATAACAATCCACTTTTGTATCTATTTTAATTCTCCCATTTTACAGATTTCAGTTTGTTTTTTTACTGATGGGTTTTTCTTGATGGGTTTTTACTGGCAAGTTTTTACTGGCGGGTTCCTCATTCTTACAATTTTAATAAAATACATGTCACATGAATCTTTGTCGTTTTTCATTTCCTAACATAAGCTTTTTGTTGTTGGGAATGGGCGGTTGTCAGGGCCCAGGCCTTTGTCACCCCAGGCACTGCTACACACTTTCATGCTTATATTAACTGTTAGTAAATTTAGAAGGCGTTGCTGGAGAAGACAGAAAATTAAGTCTCAATATAGCAGTTTTATTCTGACAACTAGTTACAAAAGATAAAATGTAATTATTATTTAGATTGTATATAGAGCTAGAACAGTTACTAAATAATTTTTTGAACTTAAAAGAAATAATGTATTGGCATCATATGGGATACTAGCATAATGCATTATATTATCGGATACTAGTATATTGCATCATATGGGATACTAGCATACTGCATCATATGGGATACTAGCATAATGCATTATGTTATTGTATACTAGTATACTGCATCATGTGGGAGACTAATATACTATCTTTTTAAAGCAATTTTTCTGGCTTTTGTTCTAGCAAAGCGCTGATTGCATCTCCGTGATATTTAGTTGACAGGCAGCAGCATTTTAAACGGACGACATGGCCAAAGTTGTGAGCCCTTCCTATAGATGCTCTTAAATATACTAAATATCAATTTTAGCTAAGAAAAACTTCTTTCTAATGTAGGAGCGTTCAGTGGGATCACTCACATGACAGCTTATTAAAAGAGATATTATTTCTTTGCATAATTGAAATCCATCCATGACCTGATCTTCCAGTTTGTTAGGAAATAGTGTAAATACTTACGACTGTCCAACAATTGATTACGACTACGAGATAATCATTGTAATCACTTCCAACATATTATTTTTTTTGGTCGATTCACTTGCTAAAAACGTTTATCACAGCATTGACAGCAGTAGAGGCTATGGCTTTCTGTCACAGCATTGATAGCAGTAGAGGCTATGACTTTCTGTCACAGCATTGATAGCAGTAGAGGCTATGACTTTCTGTCACAGCATTGATAGCAGTAGAGACTATGACTTTCTGTCACAGCATTGATAGCAGTAGAGACTATGGCTTTCTGTCACAGCATTGATAGCAGTAGAGACTATGACTTTCTGTCACAGCATTGATAGCAGTAGAGACTATGGCTTTCTGTCACAGCATTGATAGCAGTAGAGACTATGACTTTCTGTCACAGCATTGATATCAGTAGAGACTATGGCTTTATGTCACAGCATTGACAGCAGTAGAGACTATGACTTTCTGTCACAGCATTGATAGCAGTAGAGACTATGACTTTCTGTCACAGCATTGACAGCAGTAGAGACTATGACTTTCTGTCACAGCATTGATAGCAGTAGAGGCTATGACTTTCTGTCACAGCATTGATAGCAGTAGAGACTATGACTTTCTGTCACAGCATTGATAGCAGTAGAGACTATGACTTTCTGTCACAGCATTGATAGCAGTAGAGACTATGACTTTCTGTCACAGCATGAATAGCAGTAGAGGCTATGAGTTTCTGTCACAGCATAGATAGCAGTAGAGGCTATGACTTTCTGTCAGCATTGACAGCAGTAGAGCCTATAACTTTCTGTCACAGCATGAATAGCAGTAAAGACGATGACTTTCTGTCACAGCATAGACAGCAGTAGAGACTATGAAATTTAAACAGGTTTCGACAAACTCTTGAAAACCTGACAACCTTTGTCTCTGAATGTATTCAGCTACCGGTATGTTTTGTTTTCGTCCATATGGCCAAGGACCTGTAAAATCCCGTTTAAAAATCAATTTAAAGCGAAAACAAAGTTCTTAAAGAAACAATCAAATTTAATAATATACTATGACATCACAATTTTCACTTTAGGGGGTAACAACGGCCCTATAGATACGCGTTCCAATCCCCTGACCCTCTTTTTTTCCCCTTCCAAATACTTCTATGAATGAATGAATTACGGTAATTTAACTTTAAAAATACACGACTTATAATACAATTTCATATTTGCAAAATAAATATAATTCTTAAAAGGGCATATTCTGTTTGTGGGGGGATAAAGAAAAGCAATTTTTCTAAAATTAATTTTTTTAAATATTCATTTGCAAAGCTACAGCTGCAATGGAAATGCTCAACGTACCGTATTATCGAAAGTGTCCTAAATATTAATTACCTTTTTTAATGTATAAAAAAATCATTTTCACCGCTCTTCTAGTTCTAGTGTTGTTTGTCAGTCAACAAAAATATCATTCCACTAATTTTTTTATCAATAAATGCTGCCAATGTTTTCTAAGTTACACTTTTTAAAAAAAAATTATTTGGTTTTGGATTTTACATTATGATCTCATTTGAATCGGCTATGTGTTATACCCTTATTACACTTTTGTGGTAAAAAAAAAGTAAAGGCGTATCACCGAAGAGTCCATCAACAGGATATTTGTGTAAAACGCATTTTCCGTGTAAAGTCTATAGCAGTGGTAGGAAAATCGCGGCTATTTAACGACCTGAGTGTGGCTCGGCCAGTCTGCCACGAATCGGTTTTGACTATGGCATAGACTATGGTTCTTGAAAAGAATTTGGGCTCTCAAAGTTTTTTTTTTAATCCTCCTGCTACTGATTTTTGGCTCTTTTGACTAATGAGTTTGCCGACCACTGGCATTTTAAAAATTGGGGCTCAAACTGACGCCCCTAGAATTGAGCGCTCCAGGCAGTGGCTCTACCCGTCCCTAATGCCGACATGTACAGCTGCTTTATGTTCTACAATAAGTTAGCTGAATAATTTTAAAATGTCTGCTTACCCTGCTATGTATTGATAATTTTAATTTGGACTACCTAATTTAACAGCCCCTAAAAACAAAGCTTTTCGTATAATAAATCCTTTATATGCATTTTTGTACACGTTGCTGTAATGGGTAAACTTCTGGC
Organism: Omphiscola glabra; assembly: GCA_964017045.1. Taxonomy (NCBI): domain Eukaryota; kingdom Metazoa; phylum Mollusca; class Gastropoda; family Lymnaeidae; genus Omphiscola; species Omphiscola glabra. The sequence continues at coordinate 13,263,745 of OZ024807.1, read as the reverse complement.
GACAACACGTTTCTTCCATTTTCCCCTTCAAAAATACATTTTATTTTTACTTATTATCAAGGCAATGCCATCTGCAAAATCAAAATCCTCTCAACTGTCTGAAAGGTGTCCACTGGATTCCATTTTCCCCATCCCGTGTTGTTTTCTCTCGTGATCCAGTCAATGTATAACAGAAAGAGGAATGGTGAGAGCAGGCGTCCCCTGTCGAACTCTCGATTCTATCATAAATGGGTTTGTGAGTTGTTCACCTTCATGCATAGCCCTGCAACTCATATCCTTGTATGTGTTCCTAATTACGTTAGCTGTTGGGGAATACCATAATGTCTTAGTAAACGAATGAAGTTAGCTGACATTAATTTGGAACTGCCTCAGGGGAGCTGGAGGCAGACACCAAAAAGAGTGGGCACAACTGGGGACAGCTGAAACCGGAATACTGTTTACTGTCGTAGTTCTGAGGGTCGACGACATACACAGGCTGACCACTGGAGAGACTTGCCCAAGACCGGGATGCCTGGAGAGCCTTTGTTTGTGGCCTATGCCCCAGACGGGACGACAGGCGATGATGATGATGATGCCCCAGATTGTTGACGAATGTACCAAAAATATCCAAGCCACGGCCTTAAGACTTTCCAAGACTACTCTACAAGGCAACCACATGCGATGTGTAAACTTTGACCATTCCGTCCACCTGTGTAAGGGCCACTTGACCCTTGTGGCCAGCATAAATCCCACATGGCTTGACCAGATCTTGGTCCGATGTTAGAATTTTTCTCACGACGTTGCCCGAGCCGTCCAGCAACACGACTGAGTTAGTGTCACGGTCCGCCACCAAGATGAGCCCCGACTCGTGGACTGTGACCCCGAGAGGGCAGTCCAAGGTGGCGCTGCTGGTGGACTTCAAGGTGAAGGCCACGTGACCAGACTGATCTAAGCGGAAGAGGATTTTTTTCCCGCTGTCCGAAACGAGGATGTCGTGCTGTCCGGTGGCGGCGCCGTTAGATTTGGCTGCCTGCCCAGGAGTGGATGAGGCTCGAACACTGTCGTTGATGGTTGAATACGCCACCGCAGGGGTTAAATACATCGGCCTGGCGATGGACGCCCGGTCGGCTTTCTGCGCGAAGATGTTTTTAATGATCTCCCCTTTCTCCGTGAGAATGTCGATGCAGTCACACTGATTGGTCGCCGCCACCATAACTCCGCCCCCGAGTGACGCCAGGAACGAGTAGAACTTCTTCACGCGGACAGAGCTGAGTATCCGGACGGTGCCGAACAGAGAGAGAAAGTAGATAACCTTCTTGTTCATGACGGACACGGCAGCCTTGCTGTGCGACACGACGACGATGCGGCTGGGGACCGCCTCGATGAGCACCCGTGTCAGCAGCTTGCCGGACTGGTTGAATTTCTTGACGCACTTGTTGTCCCTGTCCGTTGTGATGACGTCACCGTTCATTAGAAGAACTATGTCCGTCAACAGCGGGTCCACCACGTCGTCGCGCGTGCCGCCATGGAAGCTCGTCATCAATGTCAAGGACAGGTCGACTTTCCCTCCCTTCGCCGGTGCAGGTGCTTCCGCCACCTTCTTCTCCACTTCCAGGCTCCCCAAGGGAGACGATTTTAGTGTCTGGAAACAGTTGTCATCCTTGGCGAATGTGATACCGGTGACCTCTGTGTCTTCGCGTTGAACTTCCATCCTCTTCGTATCGGCTTCCACGCGGCACGCCAACGCTGGCAACAGGGGCAACAGTTCGCCCTCACTTTTGACGCTGAACGAGAAGTTCAGGACGTCGAGCTGTCTGTTACAAGCTAGCGCCAGATGACGCGCGTCGACCTCGCGGTCTACGGCGCTTTGTTTCATACCGTCTATCATCCGATTGGCTTCGTCCGTCAGGAGTTTTTCCTTAGCAAGAATGACGTTAACCATCTGGGTCCGCGTAGTCTTTATGTCCAGCAACAACTTGGTGCGCACTTCCTCTATCTCGACCAGCCTCCTCGCCTCATCCACCTGCACCTTTTGGCACTGAACCAAATTCGTTGCAATGCTGCTGTATATGGTATCCAACACGTCTTTTTTAGAATCCACGGCCTCTGGAATGCCGACGAGGTTCTGGCAACGCTTGTGGAAAGACGCTACGCACCTGTCGCACGCAAGCTGGTCGCATTTTATGCAGAACTTGTCGGCAAGATTATCGACATGCACGCTGCACGGGAAAACAACGGGTGGTTTAGGCAAAGATGGTCGCCTGGCGCCGTCATCCAGGTCAGAACCGTCGTCAGCGTCATCGTAATCTGGAGTGACGCTCTCGCGTCGAATTTCTGACGCTGGAAGTTCCGCCAGGCGGCGCTGCAGGGCTTCGTGGGCAGCCTCGTTTTCGACGATTCTCTCGAAGGAATGCCAAGGCCGTCCTTGAACGGACCTGCGGCTGTCCTTGTCCACCACGCAGAGGGGGCAGAAATACTTGTCGCCTGACCTTTTGCTGCATTCATTTCTGAGACAGGACAGACAGAAGACATGCAGACAGGGTAGGAGGTGTGGGTTGTTCAGTGCATTGTTACATATACTGCAGGTTAAACTCGTGCTATCAGCTTCTGACGTCATTTCCGGACGTTAAGACTTTGGGTCTTTTTTTTTTTTTTTTTTTTTTTTTTTTTTTGTTATTGATGGACGGCCATATCAGCTGATTAACCAGAGGTTCTGTTTTTCAGTAATGATTTTTTTTTAATCTGAGATTTATATTTATAAATCTGCTAAACTTGATTTCAGAGTTCAAAATCAGCAGCTATCCGATAAACCCACTCAACTGAATGCGGTCCGGATTGCTGCCATCTATCGTAATTAGTGGTGGCTCATGTCCAAGCCTTGAAACGTTGTTACCGTTCAACGGAGACACATTCTGGAGAAGAAAACAGCTAAAGTTAATGGATACATTAGAATGATCATGAATGTGTTACAAGTGACCCGTGTGTACGTGTTATTCAGCTAAAGTTGATGGATACGTTAGAATGATCATGAATGTGTTACAAGTGACCCGTCTGCACGTGTTATTCAGCTAAAGTTGATGCAAACATTATAATTATCATGTTTGTGTTACAGGTGACCCGTCGGCACATTTCATTTGATAAGTCCAGGGTGGGGTGGACGCGAAAGGTTTGGAACCTAATTAAAAGATATGCCCAAGTATCAACTGGGGTGTGGCTGATCTGCAGCCTGGGTCTTGCTGATAATATAACATAGATAATAGAGGTACTGAAATTCATTATCTGGTAATGTTATTTAGTTATTGGGCACGATTAATGAGCCCACTCAAACAGTGCAGGAATTTAGTCCTGCACACTTTAAATAAGTGGCTCCCAACCTGTGCTCCAGAGGGGTAGCTAAAGGGGAGGCGGGCGGGGGCAGATTCCCCTTGGCACCAAAATGTGCTTTGATATTATTTTATCGAAGAAATAATGGGTTTGAGTGTTGAAAAAAGAAAGGGAGGCTCTTTAAAATGAATCATGTCCCCGGGCGCCAAACACTCTAGCTACGCCTCTGCTGTGCTCCACGTGCCCTTTTCATGGGCTCCGCAATCGCTCCAGGAAATAAAAATACTAAACACAATGCCCGAATCTTTTAAGAAATAAGTCGGACTTATGAGTTCCCCCCTCCCCCTCGATTCTAAGTAGGGGCTCATCGAGTCCAAAAGGTTGGGAGGCACTGGCTTTAAATGAATATATTAGCCACGCCTACAAGTGATTTGATATTTAATTTTCAATAGTGGCTTGTTCTTTGAATCAACTCTGACACCGGAGAAATAAAAGAAGAGGGTGTTATTTATTGTTATAGCCCCCAGGCTATAGAGATTTACACCCGACAGGGTGCCAATAATGCAATCCTTAGAAATGGCATCGAGGCACGTCCCTCTCGCTCCCCACCTACACCTTTCCCCCCCCCCTCCTTTTGTGTGTGTGCCGATATCGGATTCTAAACTTGATTAGGTTATTGATCATCAATTTTGACGTGCCTTGTTGACATTAGAGTCTAATCCAGCGGATCTCAACCTGTGGGTCGCGACCCCCTTTCGGGTTTGAACAACCCTTTCCCAATGGTCACCTAAGGCCTAAGGCCATCGGAAAAACACTTATGCTCTACAGTTATGAAGTAGCAACGAAAATAATTTTGTGGAACTTTATTAAGGGGTCGTGGCGTTAGGAAGGTTGAGAATCACTGGTCTAACCCTTGCGGTGGACGTAGCTCAGAATAACAGATGTAATCGTACATTTTTTTAGAACGTCTTCCAATGAGATTTCTTTAGATACAGGGAGGTAATAGGAGAAAGGGAGTTCACTGCACACTACGCATATTTCATAACCACGTCTTTAACTTAACTTAAAATGGATGTTGTCGTTGGTGGTGTTGCGGTCGTATTTTATAAAAACGTTTGAATGCTGGAAATTCTTGGAAAAAATTAAAGATTTCTCAAAACCAATAGCAATAATATATTAAGTGTTTGTTTGTTTGTTTTGTTTGTGCCCGCTTTAACCGGGAAGGCATCGCGGCAATTGATTTTTTTGGAGAGTATTCTATTGCTTGGCATCATGACACTTAACTAAAAATGAGGTCATACTAAATTTGAAAAAACAACAAATTAAAACCAATTAATTGAATGGCTATTTCGTTTAAATTTAAATGCAGCTAAAGATAAATAATTATCATTGTATTTCTTTTCACACATCTCTTGTCCCAATCATTAATCTGGTAATGTTATTTAGCTATTGGGCACGTTAATGAACCCACTCAAACAGTGCATGTGTTTAGTTCTGCACACTTAAAATAAATGGTTCGCAACCTGTGCTCCAGAGGCGTAGCTAAAGTGGGGGCGGGGGGGACAGATGTCCCTAGACGCCAAAATGTGCTTCGATATTATTTTATTGAAGCAAACTATGATTGACAAGGTCAAAGGCCTTTGAGAAGTTCATCACCAGCACATCAGTTTACTTGCTGTTTTCCAGATTTGTCATCAAGTCTTCTACAAATTCAAGGAGCTGGGTGTTACAATTCAAAGACAGGTCCGCTGGGACGAGCACATTAACAATGTGTGCAACCAGGCAAACAAGACCATGGGGTTCTTAATGGCGTAATCTAAAGATTAGCAACTCCGGTGTGAAAGAAAGAGCCTATAAAGCTTTTAGATTATGCATCTTCGGTCTGGGACCTATTCACTCAGAAGAGCATCGACAGGTTGGAGGCAGTACAGCGTCGGGCAGCATGCTTTGTCCTAAACCGCTACAGGAATACGTCTAGTGTTGGCAGCATGCTGGAAACACTGGGCTGGTCACTATTGGAGGAACGGCGATGACTATCCAGGCTCCCCATGATTTACAAGATAAATAATGGGCTAGTCCACTGCTCTGGCATTAAATAGAATCTCGTCCCTCTCCCCCATAGACAGCGACGAGGCCATGACAGGCAGTTCCGGCTCATACCAGCAAGAAGCCGGTATAGGAACTGCTCATCCCTGCCAAAGACAATCAGGGACTGGAACAAGCTTTCAAAAGGAACAGTTGAGACTACAACACTTGACACATTTGCGTCTATTGCCTCAGGCCTTCCAACCCCCAGTGCATGATACCCTCACTAAGTAACTCATGCAACCAGTGAAATATCCTCATCAATACCAGGCACAGAAACATTTCCAATCCACTTTACATGAATAGGAGCCAGAATTATCAATAAATTGATCGTGGGCCCTTAATATATTGAAGAAGAAGAAGAAGAGATGCATCACGTGGCCTCACTGTCACGTGCGCTAAAATGGCGGTAACCTAATAATTAGTTCTACTTTTACTTTTTTTACGGTTTGAACACCACTGATCACGTGTACAAACATTGGAACTACGGTACTCACGTATGAAAAGTTCAATCCCTTGAAATGTCGTCTCAGACTTATACAGACTCGGGGAACAACAACCGTTGGCACGTCAGGAGAACAATACGATGCAGGATCTAAATCTCACGCGACGACTGTGCTGTGTAACGTTTAGCAAATCCCATTCACGCCTTGCCCACCGTACTGACTCTGAATATATCTGGCCACGTGATTGAACTTGGTTGAGATTGTTTTTGTATGTACCCTCCGTTCCCTTTGTATACTGTGTGAGATTGGTACCTGACATGGCATGGGCGTCAACCAAAGTTATAATTCAATGGGCTGGCTTCGATCTGTAGTAGGCCTATGACATATCGATGTAGTTGGCCTATGACATATCGATGTAGTAGGCCTATGACATATCGATGTAGTTGGCCTATGTTATACCGATGTAGTAGGCCTATGATATAACTATGTAGTTTGCCTATGATATACCGATGTAGTAGGCCTATGATATAACGATATCGTAGGCCTATGACATACCGATATAGTAGGCCTATGATATACCGATGTAGTAGGCATATGATATACCGATGTAGTAGGCCTATGACATACCGATATAGTAGGCCCATGACATACTGATGTAGTAGGCCTATGACATACCGATGTAGTTGGCCTATGATATACAGATGTAGTAGGCCTATGATATACCGATATAGTAGGCCTATGATATACCGATGTAGTAGGCCTATGACATACCGATGTAGCTGGCCTATGATATACCGATGTAGTAGGCCTATGACGATATACCGATGTAGTAGGCCAATGATATACCGATGTAATCACAATATTACGGGAGTTTAATGTGGAACAGGGGTGAGCAACCCTTTTTATGTAGAGTTCCGCATGGGGAAACTATTAAAAAATGTTGGCCGCCGCATGATTTTTATTTATTTAATGATGATTCTTAATATACATTCTGAAAATTCACTTCGAATTGAGTTCGAAATCAAGCAGTTTAATTTTTTTATTTTTTTTTTAAATTTGCGATTATGGTTGTTATCGCAGTTTAACAATTTAACATGGTGGATATAAATTAACAAAGGCTTTTGCTAAAACTAAAAAATTTTACAATCTTTACATTTTACCAAAAGTTCGTAAAACAATAATCAAGTTACCGGAAGGACTTGCAGGCCGCATTTAGTGGTTCAGCAGGCCGCAGGTTGCTCACCCCTGGTAGAGAACAATCACATGTGAACTCGTTATAAGAAATAAGAATAAATATATAATGTTTGTTTTCTTGTTGGCAAATGGGAATATTTGGTTGGGATTTTTTTTTCGCCAGATTTTCCACACACAAAAAAAAAAATAATAATATTTGTATGTAAAAGTGTGTTTTGTTTAATCTTTAAAAACAACTGAGGAGAAATGTAAAGCCTGAGGTTCGAGTAGGCCTATAATTGTTAATTTACATTTAAAATGACTATTTTCTAGTCCCTCCATTGGGCATACGCCCACGACAGCTTGAGGTTGAACAATTGTGTACGGGTAGAATAATCGTATGGGCCAGGCGGTCGATTCAATCGTTCGGATCGAAGGTTGGATCGATAAGTCACGGCACTTGAATGGCCGATTTGTTCACAACGTCATGGGCGTCGTCCGCGTGTTGGGACCTGTTTCTTCCAGTCATTTCAAAGTTTTTATTTTCTTTATGTTTCCGCGTGGCAGATTCCTCTCAGTGGCGTCTTTATTCTGTTTCTTTATTCTCGACTCCTCGTTCACACCAGCCTGAAAAAATAACGGGTGAGATTCTGTGACTACTTTAACTCCTACAGATGGGTCTTATATGTGGCTACCATATGCATACTCATACTGAACTAGAGGTAACTTAAACGAGGCTATACAACTGACCATACTTGTTCTCGGTGGCGTAGCTAGAGTTAATGCCTCCCGGAGGGTGGGGGCTTGGGGGCAAGACTTTGGTCAGCCCACTTTCACGAAAAAAATTCTGCAGCTGTAGGAACATGCCGCTCTCTCAATAATAAGCAACAACGAATCAAATACTGCCCGGGACGCACCGCCCTCCTTTCTACACCTCGGCCCGGGGCCAACCGCCCTCCTTTCTACACCTTGGCCCGGGGCGCACCGCCCTCCTTTCTACACCTCGGCCCGGGGCGCACCGCCCTCCTTTCTACACATCGGCCCGGGGCCCACCGCCCTCCTTTCTACACCTCGGCTCTTTCCTATTTTTATTTATTTTAAATTATAATAATTATGTATATATATATATACGCACATCAGAGGAGTGTCACCATTAGTTAACAGCGCAACAGGTGACACCAACCCTAGTTGTTGGTTTTTTTTTTACAATTGACTTTATGTATTGCCATTAAGAATATTTCCATAAGGTGGTGTTAAGGTAAGAAGACACACACACAAATGTTCGCCACGCGAGACATGATTTAATTACCATGTGAGACACGATTTATTTTGCCATGTGAGCCCCGATACACTTGCCATGCGGAATTACGCTTGCCATGTGAAAGACAGGTATGTAAAACATATTTTCACACAAACACCTCTCCTGTTAAGGGGCGTACCATGGGTTAGTGTCCCCCCCCCCCCCAGGTGGACCAAGATTTTTACACGAACAAAACAATCTGAAGCTGACCGAAAATGGTGTACTTCTATGTATAAAAAAAAAATTGCAGCCCGGGGTAGACAGCACCCTCCAATCCCTCCTTCTACGCCACTGCTCCATTGGCACTCAGTACCTGTTCGCCCACCTGACCCTTTCATGTAAATGTACAAAGAGCTGAACCTAATCTGATCATCTTACAACTGAATGCAAATTCCTTTCTCTAATGATGTTGTAAACTACATCATTCTCTATGTAACAATGTCACTAACGCTACCAGATAAAAACGGGTTGTCCACTGCTCCAATATCAAACAGAAACTCGTCCCTCTCCCTTCCTAGACGAGGCCATGACAGGCAGTTCCGGCTCATAACGGCAAGAACACAATACAGGAATTGCTCATTCCGGCCAAGGACAATCAGGGACTGGAACAAGCTTCCAAAAGCAACAGTTGAGGCGACTACACTTGACACGTTTGCGTCTATTATATTTTGCTTCCGGGGCGCTGCTCTGCAGGCGACTCGATTGCATCAGTGCATCTTTTTCAGCTTTTTTACAGTTTTTACACGTTAGATTTAATTTTGTTTCACTCAAGTAAAAATTGATCTACTACGGACGATTTTCTTGTATGTTTTGTGTCTTTTTCTTCGCGGGAAACAGCTTTAATATGGACTTCGGATATCAAAATAGTCAGCCTGGTATAAAGATGTCACTTCCGCCATTTTTGTAAACTTCCGCCATGTCAACAACAAATGGCGACCAATTCACGACTGAGAGGAAGAAAGCAGGGAAGAAGTAGAGGCATTCGTTTCAAATGCAGAAACATAGGACAGCGAGCCTTTCTTCCACATGTTGTATTGGGAAACGTTGGATCACTACGTAACAGGATGGATGACGTGGGTTGTTTCTGTAAGGATTTCTGGTTCTGGTTCTGGTTCTGGTTCGGTACGTTGCTGCATCCATATATTGGCATATGTGCAACGGTTGGGGAAGCGATGTTGCCAATCTAACGGCCCCTAGCAGATGCCAGGGCGGCCTTGAAGCTTTCGATCGTTGTCGAGTTCACGGCGGTATTGTCCAGGTTATCAATTTCGTATGAGCTCTTTAATGTGCCTGACAGAAACATGGCTTAACGAAACGTTACCAGATTCAGCAGTGGCACTGGACTAATTTAACATTTTCCGTGCCGAAGGAACAACCGACAGCATCAAATCCAAAGGAAGGGGTTGCAATATATGTTAACAAAAACTACTGTAGAATCAACAACGGAATAGTGAAACATGTAGTTTGTACACCCGACATGTAACTACCTTGCACCACTTTGCCGCCATTTTACCTACCTACGGAATTCACACAAACCTGTATCATCCTGAAAACCGGGAGATGGGGAGATGGACTTCACGTGCGCCTAACAGGCAGCAGTGAGGCCTCTCGAACATCTAACATCGGAGCGTTACCAGATTCAGCAGTGGCACTGGACTAATTTAACATTTTCCGTGCACCACTTTGCCGTCATTTTACCTACCTACGGAATTCACACAAACCTGTATCATCCTGAAAACCCGGAGATGGGGAGATGTAGTTCACGTGCGCCTAACAGGCAGCAGTGAGGCCTCTCGAACATCTAACATCGGATTTATTTTACGCGCTTCGAGCCTTTGGGGATGAAGCGTGATTTTTAAATAAACTTTATTATTATTATTATTATTATCAGGCCTTTCAACCCCAGTTCCTGATGCCCTTGCTGTGTCCCCCTAGCAACCAGTGAAATATCTTCTTCAATACCAGGCACAGAAACATTGCAAATCCCCTCTACATGCATAGGATCCAGCATGATCAATACATTGATCGTGGGCCCTTAATATATAGAAGAAGAAGAAGATGGCGTTGATTTCATTAAATAAAATTCTAAAATTCCTGATTACTGCGCTAAAAGAGATTCTTAAAAATACCGCAAGTGCGTTTGGTGCTTAATATATTTTTGTTTTGTTTACGGAAATAGTTGATGTAATAATTCTGCCATGCAAACAGGGGTGGGATATTTGAATATTAATGTAGTTCATGGGCTTAGGTGTACGGGGGGCGGCGGCGGTAGACTAATTGGTAATCTTATAAAGTACGTTATTTCAATACATGTTTTGTCAAGTAAATTTAGTAGATGGGAAGTTCACGCACTGAGGTCGCCATTGTATATGTAGACAACATCAAAATAAGATATTTCCTTTTTTTTTCTTTTTTAAATAATAATTTGTAACTGTATGTTTCTATAATATGCGCAGCTTGGTGTGCACCGGAAAAACTCACAGGCGAGATAATGCACCAATCAGAACTCGTAATAACCTGGAGTGACAAAAGATATGTAAAACATAAATACGACATGTCAGCATAGACGAGCAGATGTATTTAAGTAAGTGAGCCAGCAACGTTCAGCGCCAAATCAACTGATAGTGATAGATCAAACTGTTGAGCCTATGTTACTGAAACTTTATAGTCATTGGTTCATTGGCACTCTGCATTTTATAGGCATGTATGATATACAATAGAAAGAAAAAAAAACCGGCGCGATGACTTGGCTGCTACTCTGTGACGAAGCGCAACTTACAAGTTAATCGCTAATGGCTACTAATGGTTGTCATTGGTCTCAACTGACTAAGTCAAATAGTCACCTGCATCCTAGTTTCCAGCCCTATATATGTCCACCGAAGTGCTTTGCAAGTGGACAACACTTAACTCTCCTGCCTCTTTTACAGCATGGCATAGACAGAATTCTTTCAAGATAATTTTCAGATGTCTTTCTGGTGTCCTTTTTTTTCTACTTTCCTCTTTGTTTGCATTGCATAATCACATTCTGTGAACGGCAACAAATGTTTATGGACTGAAATGTCACATGAGGAAATGGCATCAGCGGGCCATCGAGCAATTGCTCCTTATGCCCTCCCCAAAGCACCCTCCCCCCCCCTTTTTACGCCCGAGTATCGGGTATCGAATCGGCACGTTGGAGATGTCCCTTTGCAAAACCGGCCCCCACCCGAGTCCGCTCGATCGGGATCTCTGCTGGAGGTCGCCCCAACCCAGGGACACCCGGTCGGTCCGACTCTGTGCATACACACAGTGCACACGATCGACCTTCCTAGGAGTTGGGATGGTATATTTACGTCCTAATATCTTCCCCCAACCATCCCGGGGAAGCATTGGGCGCCAGAGGGGTTCTACTGTGGGTTACCACAGCACAACTAGTTTGCGAAGTAGCTGGGACTATGAGCCCCACTCCTCATGAACTAAGACTTATTTCCCTCCTCGCGTACACTTCGCACAATTCGGTGACGCCCTTGTCGGTCTTTAAACTAGTCTCACGCATTTAATCGAAACTCCAATGTATACTATACACATCTCTTTAAACGTTACTATCCTGACTGATTCCCCCTCTGACCGTTAAACGATGCTGTTGAGTGCCGTCCATGGCTTCAAATTAAATTGTTATGGAATGGTTGAAGCGAATAAACATTTATTTTATTTATTTACTTTTTATTAATGTATGTTAATTTTTTTAAGTTTATGATTATTTTTGTTAAATTGTATGTTCAGCGTGGTGAGCCCAACCCTATCTGGGGTCCCGCGCTATAGAAAACTACCAATAATAATAATAAAGCATAACTTGTATAAAGTATTATGAAACCGACCGTAAATGACCACTCGACTACCCAAAATAATTCCCACCCGGTTCGGACGCAATGGACCACCCCCCCCCCCCTACACACACACCACCTCTTCCTACGACCACAGTACAACATTTTAATAAAGAAATATTTCAATTCAAAGATATAGGGTTTTTATTCATTGATATTGTTCGCATGTCTCGCTGGTCATACGTGGCAGTTGGGATGACGAGGATTGCTCACAGCTGGAGTTTTACTTATTTTTTTAAAATATAAAAATGATCGTCAGTCTGATATTGAACGCAAATATACATTTTAGTATTAGCTAGGAATAAGTCTAGCAACCTCGAAATAAACATCTATCATCGAACATCTATCATCTAAGATTAAGAACACAAGAAATAAACACGGTCACAAATTGAAATGAAAATGTTCAAAATCAAAAGGTTCAGTGCTCACTAATGGGGTTGAGCCGAGCGCATTTTTGACACCCATGTCCGGGTATTTTGAGACAATACCCGGCGGGTCCGACCCCGGGTGTAAAAAGAAAAAAAAGTTATCTTCTCATTTCTAAAAAAATGTGTTCAACTCTAAAGGTTGTGGGGGGGGGGGGGTTTCATGCATAGAACCAGTAGCGATCATGAATCATGAAGATAACAAAGGTTGTAAGCTCATAACACTTATAGCTGAATAAGAATACAATCTTAAACCAGCGGCTCTAAGACATTTCTGTGCCGCGACCCTTTCTACTAATTTATACTGTTTCAGTGTCACAACCCACAGCCAGAATTATACCTTGAAATTGAGAAAAATAATGTTCGTACTGCAAATAAGATTGGGGGGGGGGGGGGGGGCACAAGTAAGCGTGTGTGGTTCTGTAGAGGGAGTGAGGGGGATTCTGTAAGACAATCCCCAGAAAACTTTTGATAAATTCACAAACTTGGGTATAGTTTTGCATATTATTTTTTTTAATCATTGAAAAACTGAACATCGAAAGCAAATCAAACATCAACATGTAAGCTACGATGAATTAATTAGTTGATTGATATTGCGTGTCGTGTCATTGACTCTTTTTCTCTGTTTGCAGAACTCGATCAGCGTTTTCCCTAACTCTGCGATACTATTATTATGTGATCCAGTAATAGGAGACCGTCACGTGATCGGGTCGTTTGGCTGCTCGGTGGTTGCCATCCCCGTATCTCGTCTGCTGTACATCTGGTGCCCCGCGGCTCATTGAACGTCAACTGAAATGATGCATCACGAGAATCCATTGACGGAACATTTTTCATGATTAGACCCACTTCGCCTACAAAATTAAAAAAAAGAAAATACAAAATTTCAGTAGACTCTTGACACGAGAAAATGCATCTACAATCTAACAATCGTGGGATATGGCTATCAATAAAACTTGCTCTTCATTTTTGCTAGTGTTTAAAATTGATGTTTTTTTTTTTAAGGACAAAAAAGTTGAAGAGATTATAAACATATATTACTACGAATAAAATCCTGGCCATTACTACCCGTATTATGGCTCCGACATTTTCCTTTGTCGTCTTTGTGGGGCATTTACAAAGAAACTCAGCATCTCGCACCAGCACAAAGTAAGCCTATGGATTTGTTGACCACATTCCTCAATGCGATTATCCGCTTCGTCTTGAGGACTATCAACAACTTTTTGCCCATTTGTAGCTTCGTCGCGGTTGTTTCCCTTGCATGCATACTCGTTGAGCACTGGAGCCAGTCCATCGAGAATGTGGGTCAGACGTCAGTAGCCTACGACGAAGGGAGCAACATTTCAGACGCAGACATTGCTCCATTAGAAGAGTCAAACTTGGACGAGAATCCGCCCGATATTTACCAAGTTCAAGAATCAGCGAGTTTTAACAAAAATCTGGATACAAATATCTAATAGGAGTGTAGAGCTCCTCAGTCTGCCTAACGAGCTCCTCAGTCTGCCAAACGAGCTCCTCAGTCTGCCAAACGAAATCCTCAGTCTGCCAAACGAGCTCCTCAGTCTGCCAAACGATTCCCTGAGCTACAGCCACCCCCCCCCCCCCCCCCCCCAAAAAAAAGTCGTCTGCTATCTTTTAGAGGGGAATATATAACTCTAAATATACAAGGATCAAATATCTTTTTAACCGTTTTTTTTTAAGCCTTAATATTACATACATTTAGATAAATGAGATTTTGGATAAATTAATTTCTACCTACACTTTTCGATTAAAGAAAACAGGGCATCCATTTAACTGTTAGTTCAATCTCTGCGATTTGTACTACTAATAAAAAATTTTTAAAATTGTAACATATTAAATATTTCATACATAGTAATGTAATTACTTTCATATAGCAGAAATACTCTTTTTCAAATTCCACATTTTTAAGCGATACATATATATATATTTACTGATATTACTTAAACTTTTAAAAACTATTTTATAATTGTCTAAATATGTAATAGCAACAACAAAAAACTGTCTTGGTGTTGCTAATCCCAGAAATTTTTACCTGTCCGTGTAATTTTTCTGTCAATCTCTGCTCTTCTTAATCAAAACAATAGAAAGCGAGAAAAAAAACAAACAGATTCTATCCTTTTTAACAAAGCAGATCCTATCCATTCTTCTCTGTTAAAAACAATTCAATAGAAGAGCCCATTAGAATTTTTATTTGTTTAAAAATTCAATCATGTCACCTTCAGGCACTGGGAAGACCAAAGGCCCCATTGATTCCATCAGTTTCCGGTGCAACATGATCGCCATCACCCTCTGGGTCCTGTTAGGGGTGCTCATCCTCCTCAACGAGAAGGAGGAGTTTGTTGGGAGGATCATTCAAGGTGATCTCTCCATAACTGAATTTCTATACAAGTTTTTTATGACCTTATGACGAGTAGGATCGTCTAGCCACCCGCTTCCCTCCCTAGACCTTTTACTTGGTACATTTTGTACTGTGGGCCATGCCGTTACGGTAATGTGTGTTTACAAAAATTTACATTACTTTTTCATTTTTTTAATATTCTGGATTTAACTTGTCCTTAGAAATAGACGCCTTGCTGAGATGGTGACTCCATTCCAACCGTCTCTTTGCCCACACATGGCCAATAAAGCAAATCTATAGGCATGCATTAAGAATTTGAAATGAAATTAAACAGTGCTCCTCCCAATATTTCTAGTCTCACCCAGCTCAGGTTGAAATATGACACTAGCAACACCATGTAGGAATTTGGGCTTTTCAATATTTGTCCCTGCAGGAATCATTACTATCCGTGTCATGATAAAACAACTGTATCCAAGTTTGTGCTAAAAATAATGCTATTTAAAACCAATGAATTTCGTAAATGTTACCTAGAAATCAAGCTGAACTTGAAGTTGAACAATCTTCCAATAAACTCAAAATTGTTCATGTTGAGTTTGTTGTTTTATTTTAAAAACACTTTGTACCATGTTTATTTTATTTCATGTTTTGTAAGGGGAAAACTGGATTGAATCAGAGTGAGTCTTATGTTATATATATATATATAAGCCACCTACGAACTCACCATAACCCACCCCCCTAACCGGATGACTGGATGGTCCTATTAGATTTGACGGAAGAACAACAACAACATACATATATATATATATGTATAGTATATTAATTAATGGGAAGGTTTTAAATTTTTTAAAAATCTTATCACACAGTAAAATTATTTATTCATATTATTCTCAACTAAATTGGTCTCTGTTATAGTGGACTCAATGGTGAGAAATAACATCAATAAGTTGAAGATTATTTTTGAAAAATTCAGTTCCCCAAATGACACATAAATTTATAAATCTCTAAATCTTGTCTGCTCGTTCTTCAGTGCCATAAAAACAACAGGCAGCCAGATAAAAAGAACCTTCAGACTTTGATTAAAAAATGTTGCTTGCCTGGTGATCAGAAATGTTTAAGATTTCAAGGAGAATTTCATGTCATTTAAATCAGAGAATCCCAAGCTATGCAACCAACAAATAGGGAGAACTAGATAGAAAACTTGTTTTATTTATTAAGCCAGTGATAAGAGCACATAAGTAACAAGCCTCAAAGATCATTCAACAAAATTACAGTACTTGATCAAATAAATGTACACTAATAATATAATCATATTATCTTTCACAGCCCCAATTTCTTAAAACTGATATTGTGGCTTGAAGTTATATTACAAAATTTATTACATCTACTTCCAATGGTGTAATAGACATGGTCAATTAATAGACATGATCAATGTTCTTAAATAAATCCATAAATAGTTTAAATTAAAGAGCTGATTATAAAAGATTATCACACAAGTATACTGCCTTACTATATATGGCATTACAAAACATATTGCCATGCACCTGTAGTTATCTAGTGAAAATCACATACACACTATGGCATTACAAAACATATTGCCACACACCTGTAGTTATCTAGTGAAAATCACACACAAACTGATTGCTGTTGCAGAACAAAGCTATGAGTGAGTGAATACATGGAAAGGCTTTTAACAAGTTTAGAAGCCAAACCATCACAAAGCAATCTATAAATTAGGTCCATCATGGACTCACAATGCCATCTATAAATGAGTTCAGTTTTTTGCATCACAAGCATTAAGTAAAAATTAGTTTTAAACAAAAACATTGCTGGATGTTCCTTAAATTAATTCACTAGAACTGAAGGATTAGCCCCACTTAGGCATACTAAGGGGGGAAAAAATCTGAATATTTTTCAAAACACCAACTAAAGGTAAGAGCAATATAATTTGATGCTTGTATGTATGTTGAGGTCTGGTTCAGGTCCAACAACTGCATTTCCTCACACAAAACATTCATCTGGACTTGGGTGCAAGCTAACTTATTAAATACAAGTTGACTTGAATTCCTATCCCAAATCTAAGTGGAGGTTTTTTTGGTCCAACTTGTAAACTTGTAATGCTTTTATTAAATAAGTCAAAATGTTTTATGTAATTCAACTTCTTTAGAAACAAAAACACAAATTATCACGAATGGGGAATTGGCATATACAAGTTTATTTTAAAAAAAGGCTGGTGTTCACTTTTGAGTAAACTAGTAAAATGTGTCATACTTTTGAGTAAACTAGTAAAATGTGTCATACTTTTGGGTTATCTAGTAAAATGTGTCATACTTATGGGATAACTAGTAAAATGTGTTGTAAATTGAAGTTGAAATAAATGTGGAAACTGAAGATATCTGAAATATAAATCATTTCTTTATTATTAATCTTAAACAGCCCCCCTTGCCAGCCTGCTCTTGTCAAAGACATTGTCAAGAAACTGCCAAGATTTCATAATTTGTCAACACACCATCCAGAATATCATCATTATATTTCTGAGTAATATCCCATCCCAAAAACAAACTTAAGTGTCCAATATTTCTGAGTAATATCCCATCCCAACAACAAACTTAAGTGTCCAATACGCCTAGTATGTCCATGTTCAGCATTCACGTCCTTCATTCCACTGCTGCGTCTTAGTCTAGCATTTATCTGCAGCACCTCCGTGCCCAGAGACGTTACTGATGGACGTCGTACAAATCATCTTTCCTCTGACTTTTCAAAGGCACAGAGACTGGACTGTACAGGTCAAGACGCTTCTGATTACGTATGGGGATATTTTTACGCACTTCCTCCATCCTGGCCAGATCTGTAATAGTGAAATAGAATTTGTTTATGTCTTGCATTCCTTGCAATTAAAACTTGAGAATTTAAAAATAAATAAAGTTTGCTAAAAAAATCTGAAACAGAATGGGTTGGTCTTTCCATATTTGCCTACTCTCATTTGAGAGTAACACCAACACGATGTAATATGTATATTCCTTTGGGACTGTCTGATGCAGTTTACAAAGAAAACACACACAAAATAACTAGTCTGGAAATATAGTTGTTGAATTTCCGTCCAAGACATTTTTATTAAAATAACACAATGGTAATGAAAATGACAATGAGTGCATTTTAGATGCAAATTTTTAATGTTTTTATGCCCACATTATTTTGGAGAGGTTCATGGGGGGAAAAAATCCACTTGTAGCAAATAACTTTTTTCACAAGGATGCTTAACAAATAACATTATCTTCCATTCACCTGAACCTGTTCACTGCATACAATATAATTAACAAGCAGCTAACAAAACAAACAAATCTTATTACCAATATCAGCATAGACGATTCCTTCCTTTTCATCAATGGTGGAAATAACATCACCCCTGTGGAGAGATTTCATAGCAGTCGTTAGGGGATCTTCTTTAAAGCAAGTCTTTGTTTAACTGATATGAATGGATTTATTTGGTGTTTATCCCAGTACTCTTAGAGCGCATCATCCACTATCTAAAAAATGGCAGCCTGGGCTGCTTATGACCCAGCAGCTCTACCACTATGCTCTTCTAACCAAGGTGGCTTGGTGTAACACCAGTCTTATGACCTAGCAGATCTACCACTATGCTCTTCTAACCAAGGTGGCCTAGTGTAACACCAGCCAAAACCCCCAACATTTTAACAGTGAGTATACACTGCAAAGAGGGTTATGGGGAAAGTAGGGGGAGACAACTACTAAGCTCTATGACATTTATTGTGGTCAATAGTTGAGTCTGTGGTTAATTCATCTTTTTCATTGAACACATCAAAAACTGAATTATGATATCAACAAAATGTAGACCAGAGACTAAATTATGTTACTGACAAAACGTAGACCAGTTTGCTACATTAAAAATTCAATTCCTCCCTATCATTCCATCTACAGTATTCACATATTATTTATTATTATTATTATTACAGTGGTCTTATATAGCACAGGTACGCCAGCGTAGGGCTGGGCTCACCGCGCTGCACATAAAAATATTAGCAAACATAATCATGACATTAAAAAATAACATACATTTATTTAATTAAAAAAACAGATGTATAGAAACAAAACCAAAACAAATGTATATTCACCACACCCACTCCAGAACTTTTACATGTCAAGCCATGGACGCCAGCCAGCAGCATCATTTATCGGTCATAGTGAGGAATCAGTTGGGATAGTAGAGTTTAAAGAGATGTGTTTTGATTGCAGTTTTGAAGGCCTGGATTGTCGGTATATTGCGGTTGTGTAGTGGGAGACAATTCCATTGTTTGGGGGTGCAGAAAGAGAAAGATAGTTCACTGTATGTTTTAGTGCGTGTCTTGGGAACAGAAAGAGTATGTGTGTCTGTGGAGGGATGAAGCTGTCGAAGGGGTGAATAGACAGAAAGAGGTTCAGTCAAATAAGAAGGGCAAAATCCAAGAGAAAGTTGTGGCCTGGATCAGAGAGTTTTTATCCCCTTATGATTACATCTCCACTATTCGCATATGTCCCTATCATTCCATCTCCACTATTCACATATCTCCCTATCATTCCATTTCCACTGTTCACATATCTCCCTATCAATCCATCTCCACTATTCACATATCTCTTTATCAATCCATATCCACTATTCACATATCTCCTTATCAATCCATATCCACTATTCACATATCTCCCTATCATTCCTCCTTATTCAGACCTCCCCATTAATCATCCAGGCAATCTAATTAAAACTGATAAAATTACCATGGATCTACAACTGAGGAATGGCCCCAGGCTATGTATCCGGCACCTGTGTCACGGGCTGGTGAAGCTGTGGCCACGTACACCTGGTTGTCTAAAGCTCTGGCTCTCTGTAAGGCCTCCCAATGTGCTGGACCAGTCGTCATGTTGAAGGCCCCTGGATACAGCAACAAGGCACACCCTGTGACAGATTGTACGAAACTGATATCTCATGGTTTGCAACTGACATCTTATGGTTTGCAATGTAGGATTTCAATTAGCCAGAGGGTGGGGGGTGGAAAAAGTGGGCGGGTGTGTATCAGTGTGTGTCTGTATCAACTGTATGTGTTAGTGTGTGTCAGTGTGTATCAGAATGTGTCTGTATGTCTTAGTGTGTGTCAGTGTGTATCAGAATGTGTCTGTATGTCTTAGTGTGTGTCAGTGTGTATCAGAATGTGTCTGTATGTCTTAGTGTGTGTCAGCATGTGTCAGTGTGTATCAGAATGTGTCTGTATGTCTTAGTGTGTGTCAGCAAGTGTCAGTGTGTATCAGAATGTGTCTGTATGTGTTGGTGTGTCAGTGTGTATCAGAATGTGTCTGTATGTCTTAGTGTGTGTCAGCATGTGTCAGTGTCTCCTGTGAAGAACCGAGAACCTGATTGAGAGAGGAAACTGTAGCCTAAAATTTGCCATAATTTGTCCCATAGATAAGACATAAATTACGTAAGGAGTAAAGTATAATAATGACTGAATTAAAGAAATTATAAATGCAAAAGTCTGACGCCTTTTACCTAAATCTATGATAATCATTATTGGGCTAGTGAGCCATTTGTTGAAGTTTACATAGCTACTCCATCATCTGGCGAAGACAGAAGGATGCCATATATATATGATAATCATCAACACAAATAATTACCACGAAAATTTGAGATACACATTTTTCAGATTCTTATTTCAACCGTACCTTTATTGGCATAGATCTGAGCCATCTCTGCAAACCTGATGTCATAGCAAATGCCAACGCCAATAGTGCAGAACGCTGTCAACAAAAAAAGGGATCCACTTTTTAAACTACCGTATGTTCATAGAGCTAACATCAAACATACAGTTCAGCCCTACTAATGGTTTTCAGCCATTAAAACTCTTGTTTTTGACATATTTGTACATACTAGAATAATAATCATTAATTTAAATTACTGCAGTCAAAAGAATGGCAATTAGCAAATACTTAAATTAATAATTAATAACAAAATTAATTTTTTTTAAACAATAACTTACGTGTTGTGAATATAGTCAGATGATCACCAGGGGAGAGAACCTCAGACTCTTGAAAACGAATCTTCCCAGGAACATCAATGTCAAACAAATGCACCTAGGTTTGAGCAAATATTAAAAGCTGATTTTGAAAGTTCTCTAAAAAGCTTGCTGTGCATTTTGTGATTTATGTGAAAAGTAAATTTGCTTGTACTTTTTGGCCAATGGGACTGTTGTTCATGCTATTAAATCCTGATTTCTACACAAGATATTTGCCAAGTCTCAAGTAATCAGAAGAGAATCTGGACCATGATAAAGCTCAGAAACATTAAAAGACACAAACTTAATTGATGAATATGTCTGAAATTCATGTTTTGTCTGCAGAAGAAAATACTTCAGCTAAAACATCCATTCGAGTTTAAGTACATCTTCACTAAAGCTGCATCCTTCAAATAGTTCTTCACTAAAGCTGCATCCTTCAAATACTTCTTCACTAAAGCTGCATCCTTTAAGTACTTCTTCACTAAAGCTGCATTCTTTTATTACTTCTTCACTAAAGCTGCATCCTTTTTAAGTACTTCTTCACTAAAGCTGCATTCTTTTATTACTTCTTCACTAAAGCTGCATCCTTTTTAAGTACTTCTTCACTAAAGCTGCATCCTACTTTTTGTATATGTTATACAATTTTTTTGTCACATCACAAATGAAAAAAAAAAAAACCCCACTCACACACAAACATTTGTGTTTTAAAAAATGTACTATTTTTTATATCTGTAGAAGACTCCGAAGAAGGCAGACTATTTTGTTTATTCAGCAAGTCAGTCAAAATGAAATCTGCCATATAAAACCACTGTAATAATAATAAATTTTAAATGTGTTCATTCATTGTAATATGTAATGATATCTTTTTTTTTCTTCAAAAAATAATAATCCAGCTAGTGAGGGATGATTTGACCAATGAATAGAAAACGTAACCTGTCTTTACCTTTCTATGTTTAGTGATGAGCTCACCCTTGGGGTTGAAAATAGTGCAGGTGTTGTAGAGCTTATCACCTTGTCTTTCTGGTATTGAGCCTGCATAATTAAACATTACTTTGCAGTCACACTATATAAAAGCAAAGTGTACCGGTACGGTACAAAGAAAGCATGTATCATCCAATGAGAAAAAAAATAAAAGATAGATATAAAATAAATTGCTTCAGCATTTTTTTTATTAGTTTAATAAAAAAATTATATTGACATGTTTTTATACATACTTTAATAAATAAAATAATTTAGTTAATAATAAATTACCTACTAATAAAATGCTAATATAAGTAATTAAAATGCAGATTTGCTATCACAAAACAAATTATATCCTATAATATATGTTTGGATTTATATAGAAAAGTATACCCCGACTTTTGCTATATGAACATCTGCCACCATTACCTGCTGAATGGCCTCGGGGTAATTTAAATTATTGTGTTAGCAAAGTAAATCTAAAAACTTGAAATTGTCAATCAATTAGACATGATTCGACACGTATAACTTGTGACTGTTACCTCCAACAACATACACAGAGTTTTCTTTTGCCGCTTTAGCAAGAGCTTCTGTAGAAGGACCACCAGGAATTGGCTCAGCATATTCAGGGAAATAGTTTGTCCCATAAGGAGAATTGAAGCATTCCTAGATGTCAAAATACCAGATAAATTTAGAAATTGTTCAAGGAATTTAAATGGTTGAACATGGTGTAAAGCGTTTGGAATTAATCAGCTTTGAAGAACATACCAGTATAAGATAATTGAACCTCCTAGACTCTAATCACATGAGATATAATGACTTGGAATTTAGCCATCAGCAAGTGTTTGATTTTGTATTAAAAAATTTTTAGAATCATTGGACCCGTACTTGAACTAAATGCAATGCATTTAAATTTACTATTGTGGTAGAATTTTATCAATTGTAATGTTGTGCTCTTATAATAGATCAGGAGATTAACACATGGGTTGAGGTCTATGTCAGGTGACAACCAGGAATGCAGTCCTATTAAGAAATCGAATTACCAAAGGAAAAGTTAATTAGTTGAGTGCTGTGAGTTGTACCCTGATCCCCCCCCCCCCCCATAGCGAAAATTCCAGCTAAGCCATTAAGATAGATGCATGGAGAGGTCTGCTGTAGCTGGTTTGGTCCGCTTTAGGCAAACTGGTTGTTAAATTTTTACAATTCTATCTAACATGTAATAAAGTAATAATAATAAAAAACAATGTAAAATAAGTAAAAAATTCTATGAAATAGAAAATGTTACTAATTAAATAATTTAGAAACTTAAAATTGAAGTTGTCAATCTCTCTATAATTATTAGGATGCTGTCAGTGTGCAGAAATATAATGCATAGCATTTCCCAGCAAAAGCAAAGGATTCAACAAGTACCAAACCGGTTGTTGCTTGATTGTCAGCACACCACTGGGTGTATAATACATAGAGTAAATACTTAATACATGGTGCATACAGTGCATATGGCACTTGTAGTAGAAAAAAATCACAGTAATTATCCTCAAATCTGCTCCAAATAATATGTGAGTTGAATTACTTGCCAATATTCTAACCCCAAAAATTTTTGTTTTGCTAGTGATGTGAGTAATAAATTATTCATCATAAGATAATGTTTAAGTGTTGAGATTCCAAAGAGATCAATTGTAAAGGAAATCATACTGGTAATGTGACAACTTTTGCTCCGGCACTTGAAGCTTCTTGAATAAACTTTGTGGCACGGGCTAAATTTTCTGGCTTGGACAAGCCAACAGCCATTTGTACCATTGCCAACTTAAATTCTGAAATTAGAATAAAATTATGATTAATGATTTATGGCACAAATTTACAAATTAAAGAACAACAATTGCCAAAAAATCTTCCTTTTTATTTCTGGAAACAGTAGTGACTACTAGGTTAAGGCAGGCTAGGGCTATGCACGTCCTTTTTTGACATATGTCACGTAGTTAGTAGTTTGTATATATAGTATAGTATAATATTAATATTTATATACTTTTTTGCACATTCAAGACATGCTGGATTTTCAGTAGGCCTAGTTACTTTTAATAATTTAATGCATTCTGTACTGTAGTATACTAGTATTATTATTATTAGTTTATTAACTATTACTATTAGTATTAGAATTAGTATTAGATTATGATTAGGCCTACACTCTACTGGCTGCTATTAATTTATTTTAAGTCAGGGCCCGCAAGGGCTCGTACTAGTATGGGACCTAAAATTAGCCTAATGACTATACTGTGACTAACTATAACTTATACTAC
The DNA here is from genome assembly GCA_964017045.1 of Omphiscola glabra. Taxonomy (NCBI): domain Eukaryota; kingdom Metazoa; phylum Mollusca; class Gastropoda; family Lymnaeidae; genus Omphiscola; species Omphiscola glabra. Next base: position 13,239,502 of record OZ024807.1, on the reverse strand, counting down.
TATAATATGCCTAATTAGACTAATAACTAACCTAATGAATGTCTATATAGTAAATTTTAAATTATGTTTTAAATGTTTTTTAAACATTTCTTACTTGACATTGTTTGACTCAAGCTCCGCGAAAGCACTTTTTAGTTCTCTAAAATGTTAAACTATATTCATCATAACAGCGTTATTAACGTAACGAATAAGGATGTAGACTACATTACTACAATTTTTACAAATGAAATATTTAATATGACAACGAATCTCAGTACAAAGACAATGAGTGTACAAGCAATATCGAAAGTAGCATAACCAATGTTTCCAGAGTAATCTTCTTTGTGACTATAATTTATGTATCTTTTTTTTTTAAATTTTTTAATTATTATCATATTTTCACCATACAACAAAAATATTTGAAATATATTTGCTTTTATTAAAGCGTTTTCAACATCGTTTTATTCTTTCAATAACAAAGGTTAAAAAATTTAGTAATGTTTTATTAATATTTTCTTATACAAATAATTTCAAATGAACTTTGTCCGGTTCAGTAGTGTAGTGGTTATCACGCTCGCCTCACACGCGAGAGGTCCTGGGTTCGACCCCCAGCTGAACCAGGCCCGTATTTTTAATTTGAAGTTCGTTAAATTTAAAAAAATAAATTACTTTTTAAGTTTCAAACAATAACCAAACCTGAGGAGTCTTGGATTTTAATACCTTTTTACTTATGCTTAAATTATTTTTTTTGTTGCTCACTTCAACTTCAAAATCCGTTCAGGCCAGGGCCATTTGAGGTTGATTCATCAAAAGAGTTAATTACTATAGGACATATAATAAATAGCCTCCTAATTTTGCCAGATATTTTTGTTATCAAATACAACTCCATGAGGTTTGTATGTCCAGAAAATAAGCTACACCCAATTTCCATGAAGTGATCACGTTTTCATCAAATCAGTTGATTAAATTATACTTGGCACAGCACATGCATGCAGCAATATGCATTCAGAGGGACAAAATATAAATCATGTTTGTTCATATAATATTTATACATTTTTTTATTTGTTTTTTTGTTAAAATCATGACTATCTAGGTAGAAATGACAAGGACATAATGACGACAGTGTAGCAAGCTACAGCAGAAGTAATTATAATGATACATATATATATATATATAAACAAATATAAAGAACAAAACAAAATAGAGTCAGAATGAACTTGACAAATTTGACACAACCAATGAAAAAGGTAAGAGGTTTCCAATCCTGTGCAGGGTCTACACTGTTTCTATTTTATAAAGCAGTCTGCAAATATTTTTTTTTTCAAACTAATCAGAAAAGGCTCCCCTCCCTGGGGCCAGCCTCTTTGTAAAATTGACATGTATATCTATTTGATAGTTCAACTTTAAAAGTGACCATACATTTTGATCAGCATGAAAACTTTAAACATTTAAAATCGTAGTGGCTTTCATTTAAAAACGATTAAAATTGGAGTCTTAGTATTTTTTTCCCTTTCATTTCTTTCTTCCTCTTCCCGTTAGACTCAGTTTTTCATGTTTTAAAAATATGTTAATTATTTACAATTTGAAAAAAAACAAAAATCCATGGGATAAATTATATTTTCTACTACATCTATCCTGTCCAGTTCTGTTACAGCCAAACATTCCACATTTATTGTTATCCGGTTGAGATCTATACCTTGGCAGTGACTTTGTATCCGGTAACTTAAACATATAAATAAATAACTTGGGGACATCTGATCTCTTCTGTTTCAATTCTTCTCTTGTGCACTAATTTTTTATAGATTACTAATTTGAGACCATTCGTTTTGAGCTAACAGGACAAAAAAATGGTTGTAATTGTAAAATGTATAATAAAACAACATAAAAACAGGATTAGAAAAGTACACAATTAAAATTTGATCCATAGAACTATGCCATATCTTTTTTTTTTAATGTTTGGAGAATATGAAATGTTTCAAAAATTAAACGTACAATCAATCATGATGAAATGTTGATAATCACTTTATAAATAGGAAGTAGATGTGATCTTGACGTGATGGATGGGGTAAATCTGGCAAGATGGAGATTCAAGCACTTACATCGGATTTTTTTGTTTTGTTTACATGGTCAGGGTTTGAGTATTTCCCTATCTTTAGTTTTAAAGGGAGTCTCAATCATGGTTTACAGTGCCATGTCTATACTACCCTGAAATTCTAGAACATAGATAGTGTTTTAGGAGAATTAAAGGATAAGAGTGCAAGCGTTTAAACCATAGGACACATGTTTAGTACCATTTTCTGAGAAACATGTACAATACAGAATTCTGAGAAGTGAAACAAAATGGCAATACTCTGGATGGCCATAAAAAAATGTAAAGGGCAATAATTTACATTTCTTAAGCATTAGCAAATGACTTGTTTAAAATACCAAATACTTTCACAAGTGGAGACTGGGCTACAGATAAATCCTTTATTCCAAATACAATTCTACATACCTTTTATAAACTGTAGCTTTTTTTTTTTTGACACATACTAAAATTTAATGGAGAAGCAGAAACCCCAAATTCAAAGCCAGTCCTTCTTTTCCACAGACAGATGTTTCACACAGGGGGTATTTTTTAAATAAAAAATGCAATGTGAATACCTGACAATGAATATAATTTCTGACATAATGACATACTGTACATTCACAGATCAAGAGTAAATTTTAAAAATATAATAAATTAAAAAGGTCAATGTCTTGAAAATAAATTGTTTGTGGCTCAAAGATAGCATAATATTACTACCATACCAAGTCATACCTGAATTTCAGTTACCAACAGCTTATTGTTTCAGTATTTCCTAATAAAATACTCATGTTTTCAGGGCACAGTGATTCCCAAACCAACAGGTTTTATTTGAAGCATGCGATATTTGAAAATGCACATCTTAACACAACGTCCTCTAATGTATTATGCATTTTTTCTCTCTTTTCTCACATTAGCTGTGTTTATTGATCATACAAATCTCTGAAAGAGTTTAAGTCTATTCTACTGGGACCAAGCACTGAAATAAAATTTTCACTGCATATCACAGGTAAAAAAATTCTCTTGGAGCGCTTCCCTTCGAAAAGATACAAGACAAATCTAGATATGCCCTTGCAACCAATGAAATGTCCTCTTCAATACCAGGTGCAAAACATTGCAAATCCACTTTGCATACACAGGAGCCAGAATGATCAATACATTGATTGTGGGCCCTTAATACATAGAAGAGGAAGATATGATCACACTCCATTTAAAATACATCATCAGTGCCTGCCAATGCAAAATGTTATTTTAGCACTAATGTTTATATGGTACTTGTGAGTTTTAATCAAATCCAGTACATTCTTAGTGCCAAAAGCGTAAAATTCATAGCTGATTAAAAACTTGACATTTTTATTCACAAACAAGCTGCAGTTTGGAAACGATTTGCACTAAAATAAACAGAACAGCAGAGGCATTTGAGTTTCAGCAGTGAATCTCCTCATTTGCATTGGGCTGTTGATGGTTTTTGTTTCTTTTTTACTTATGCCTTAAATGCAAATATTGTTTTGAATTAAGTGTAGGAACCAGTTGTATCCATGAAGTAGAAAAGATCATAGAATACTTGGTCAGTGTTGGTAACAGAATCAGAGTGACTGGAGGAAAGATTCAAAAATGAAATTACTATTTGTTCTACTGAGATTTTAAAAAATACCATGAATTTCAAATGAAGAATGTAAAAGTCAGGCATAACCTAACACAAGACAGGCATAACCTAACACAAGACAGGCATAACCTAACACAAGACAGCCATAACCTAACAAAGGACAGGCATAACCTAACAAAAGAAAGGCATAACCTAACACAAGAATGATTTCACAACTTAATTTTAGCACCAGAGCTGCCAACTCATGTAAACGATTAGGGCTGAAATTAGTCAACCCATAATGGTTAACAGGGGCTCGAATAAATTAGGCATTTAAAATAAAAATTCAAGTTAAAAATTATTCAAATAAAATCATTAACATTTATTTTTTAAATATCACTAATTTTATTTCTTTACTGACCTGACTCTGACATTCTGCAGCATCTACTGACAAACAAACTTTAATAATTCAACATAACGTTTTGAGCCAAGGGAAGAAAGAGCTTGATCTGACTTGCCATGAAACAGTTAATTATACACACTAATTCTGACATACCAGACCATTGTTTGTGAACTAGGCCACTTCCACGTTGAGACACCATCATGCATCTCTAACTAGTAACAGCAAAACTAATGAGGTCAGGCTCTACAAACTTCATCAATTGGAGCATGCTTTCAATAACAATTTTATATCACCTGGAGGCACAAAGCTTGGTCTTCAATCATCTACTTTTCTCAGAAGGAGAAAAAGAAGACTTATATTTTTCTGTTAATTTTCTAGAGAATAACTAGAGAATAAATTTTGGCGTGTTTACTATCTCCTGACTGAAACCAGAATTCAACTCAGGAAGATATAGGTACTTTAGGGTGAACCATTTTAACATGAACAAAGTTTATGACACAAAAAAAAATCTTTAAAAATGGCTACCCAATAAGCAAGCATGTAACCGTATCATGGCAGATTCATGAGTTTGTCAATTTTGTTTTTTCTTTTAAACAGGACACAGAGAGAAAGAGAGAGAATGAATGCAGAGAAAAGTATTTTTAGAAGGCAGGAAGGAACATCAGCAAAGTAGAAAAGATTTAAAGACAATCTGACTCAGATAGTCCTGACAACAGCATATACAAAATGATATAGGACAATAACTTGATGATCATTCATTTTACTCGTAGTAGTACTCAGTTGTTTGTTAAGTGTGTACAGTTACTAGGTAGCAAGCAATAAAGATATTCATAAGAGATCATATTGCACTTTTGTATGACGACGTCTATGAAAAATTGAACATTTTGTAAACAGCATATAATAAAACGTGTTATACACAATGGTGGACATCATTAATAAACTTAAGACATTAACAAACAATTAAATGTTTATATGATACAATCATAATCTTGGAGTTGCCATGTAGTTTTACCAAACATTCAATATCACTCAAGATTCCTCTGAGTTCTGTCCTCTGCATTGAAGAGGTTAAATTAATTTAAACTAAATTTAAAAAAAAAAAAAATTCTTACATTGCCTGATGTTGTAGATAATACGGTTTTTCCACCAAAACTGTGATCTCTTATTTATACTAGATACTTGAGATTAGCACTAGCCTCAATTATTCAGCCCTCAACCAATGTTATGTCCCAAAAATGGATTCTTAACTTTTATTTTTAATGCATTCAGTAGTTCAACAGTTTCCCAAAACCATAAAAATATTAATCTTTATTTTAAAAAAATTAACATTAGAATGTAATGAGCAATAAATAAATTATGTTTACCGTTAGTAAAAAAAAAAACACTTTTTCCAAGCTTGTAACTATAGCTGTATAATTATGGATTAAAAATATCTTATTATCCTTATGTAGACCTTACTATTGAATGTACAGATGGTTAAAAATTACAGGTTTTCATTAACATTTAAATTGTTTATAAACCTATACAATGTTTATGAAACAAAGTTTTGATACACAGAGACTAACAGCTAAATTCTTTGCTTTAATCAAGCACCATAAAATAAACAAAATGGATCATTTAATGCATTAAAAACAGCCCGTCGACTGCAAAATCAACTGATTCGGTTGGCAATTTAAACACTTGAAGATACTGTTGTGTTCACATGATGGATCACATCAACAGTTGTGATACTCAAACAAAATTTGAGGACATGGCATATTTCAATTATCTGATATGAGTAGAATATTTCATTTAGTCTTTGAGCAGACTGCAAGTTGTACAAATAATTACATCAAAACAGCACCCTACGGCAGTGCAGAAAGAATACAGACGAGGACCTACATCACAATAATTTGTTTCATATAACAATATTTGTTCATGGTCAAAATATTTCTTAACAACAACAAAAAATTAATAATGATAAAAAGATAAAAATTACCCTCAAGGAACAATTTACTTGAGAGATAATGCATTAGATTACATGAAGATTAAATAAGATTAACAATAATCATATAATACCAATAATAATACAATATTTACAACTGTTTCACAAACAGTCTGCTTTGCACAAGCTCAAAACCTTATAATACCGGTAATTTCAACCAAAATAAATCACACCTGTAATAATAATAATAATAATTCATTATTTTTAATTGACAGAAACATTATAAAAAATGACCTTTCAAAAATAATTTGTACATATTCTATCTAAACAAAAAATAATAATTCTTTGCTAAATATTTCAATAGCAAAATTAAATTTATATATATTTATTGTTTTGTTTTTTTACCTGTCACTTAATCCAGCAATCAAATAAAAAAAAACAAACAGAATTTACCCAGACACTTAGTTTCCATTTACAATAAATTGTCAGGGAACACAGCAGAAACATAACATCCCAGTACATTGTGCTGGACACCAAGGCTGTGTGGGTGGGGAATATTTCTAAACCTTAAAAATTAAATCACACACAAGGGTGGTTTTTCTGTACTAGGTAACTCAAATGTAAATGATGAGTAATGCCACTTGAGCTAACTTTTACTGATATTTTAAAATTATTTAATCTGACCTGGAAACCTATCTGCACCTCTGATCAGCACTAAAAATGAGCACAAAATTTTTGGGGGAGTATGAAATAGCACTCAGGGCATTTGCACATAAGACTATGACTTCAACTCATCACATTTAAAAGTTCAGCTCGATCACACCCAACAGGTTATTTGTACAATTTAAAAAATATTTTTTCCTGAAATATATTCAGCACATACATTTTTTAAATATTTGTTATTTACGATAGAGGAGAAATAAAATCATCTTAAATTAAAAATTATCAACACGTTACAATGAGGGTTATGACTCATAAATCTCTCTCAGGTAGCTTTGAGAGTACATTGATGACAATTAAGAACCCTAATTATAACAACACAGATGAATGCTATGCTAAGGTCTTGCTTGGATTACCCATCAGCATTTCAAGACTAGACGTTTCATTCTATAAAATTTACATGGATAGTGCATGCCGCTATTTTGCTTTACTGCAATCAAGTTGCCTATACTGAAGAAGATTAATATTTGCATCTCATCATCCCCTACAGACTATCTTCTACTTACTGCATGCCTGTTCTGAGCTCTTGTTGAATAACAATACTTAGCTACTTATAGGCATACATGCGACTCCCATTTTGGCCCACTGGTCCTTAGTTTATATGATATTCATATTTTGCCTTCATTGGAATAACTTGAAAAATAAGCAACTTTATTAGCAGTAATACGCTTTTTAAAAATATCACGGTTCTACCATTGTAATCTTCCTCAAAAGCAGATTTACTTTTAAAAATGCTCTTTAAAAAAAAAGGTCATGCAACGACAGCATTAAAATTTAAGGTAACACCAGTTCAGTTTAAGATGCATTCAGTGTGTGTTGCGAGCCTTCACGTACTGGATAAAAGTTAAACTTTATTTCTATATACACATATATATCCACACTGGACCTTGTCAATTGCTGACTGTTGTTAACAATCAAACCAGTCGATGTGAGGACTTCATAGACTAACATATGTGTGTCGGCAGTGTTTATACAAATGCAACCCAGATGTAGCCAATAACTTTTGGACCAGGCTTCCACTCATTTTACCAAAAGGAGGGACACAATATAACTTTTGAATTTACGAAATGGGATTAACAAAATATAATTAGTTATTAGGGCCTGAATAACTTTAGATAATTTTCAAGCTTCTGGTCGGTCTTGACCAACCTATTCAGTCAGATGCATGCTGCAACTATTAGAAGCACTTAATCAATCTATACTCTTCACAATTCGCTATGCCTAGGTGTAAAAACTTGAGACCAAATTTGTGCTGACAGTTTACAGTGACTACAGTAAAGAGGATTGATTTCCATCCAGACACATATAAATTTTAAAATGTAGCGATGCTAATCACCCTTACTGTTGAAAAGTGAAAATTAACTCCTCCTTTTGACATCAATGCTATGGACACAATGAATTAAATGCAATAAAAAGTTATTTTGAAAGTGGTACAATTACATTTTAAATATTTCAGATTGATTGGATTGTAACTTTGTAGCCTGAAATGATCCATGTTCAAAATTTAGATTCATAAATGGATAGAAAAGGCTAAGCAATTATGCCCTGCCATTTGGATCTTCTTTACCTATTGATGTCCACTGCAAAATTAATTTTCTGCATCCCCTAAATAATATAGGATTTTGAGCAAAAGAGATGAAATTAAACCTATTTTAAATATGAGATGAAGGATTATATTTAAGTATTAACTCTCAACAAAATTTACAACTTCATTATGCCATATCTATTTCAATAAACCCCTGCTGTTGGAAGTCTGGGTCTTGCTGAAATTCAAAACTAACGAATACCAATGCTGGCTATATCTATCCAAGGCTATATCTTAACTCCAGAAAAGACTACAGTAGCATTAACTTAATGGCTTGCTCAAACTGATTGCTCGTAGATGGTACACACTCGGAGACTGTTAAGGATGCCCTGGGAACAGCACTGGAAGCCATCACTGTTGTTGAAATTATTCCTAGAACTGTGTGAACTAGAAATATATCCACATTAGAGTATCATCCACATCTGGTAAGCAAACCATAACCCAAATTAAAACTGTTAGAAATGAAGGGTGACCTCTTGAACCAGATTTGGTACCTCTGTGACACACTGCCTGTGAAGTGTATCTGCTTAGACTCATTTCTTTGTAATTCTCGTCTACAGTTGACATTAGCTGGCAATGCCACACTGTTACATCTCTTTCTTTTTTTTTTTAACATCACATCTTTTGATAATTTTCAAAACTCAAGTGTTGCTTATTTGTAGGCCTCACTCACTTGAACCAGGCAGTTGCAGACACCAACTGGTGGAGACGTCATTTAGCCTCATACCCCTGCTGCACTGTGCTTTTAAAGCACCACCAAGTGGTAGAGGGGGTCCACTTGATTTTGTGGTGCTGTTTATTTTAAAAAAAACAGCACTTTGAATCCTCCCCACCGACCACTGAAGGCACCGGAGTTTCAGCTGCTGGCATGAGCAGGCTGTGAAATCGCTGAGTGATGCTGCCCAAATGATTCGGGACATCTGCACCTCAAAACAAACACACGGCTAAAGTTGGATTATTCCAGAGTTAATCAACAGCGTGGCTACTGTCCAGGTTTATCTACGTACGTTTGGTTATGGGCTTTGGACATGTGCACAATCAAATTTGCTTTGTTGGAGTATTTCATCCCGCACGTCTCACATATAAACGGTTTCTCTCTTGTATGTTTCCGCATGTGCTTGTCTAGTCCACTCTTCCATAAGAAAGCCTTCCCACACACTAGGCATCCAAAAGGCTGATCTGTACTGTGAATACGCCGTTGATGGATAGATAGTTGAGACTTCACAGTGAACGCTTTCGGACACTGATCACATTTATATGGTTTGGTGCCGAGATGGGTCCTGTAGTGGGCCTCCAACTTACCCCGTTCCACAAATGACTTGGAACACATTGGGCAAGAGTGGGGCTTCTGTTCTAAGTGGCTCAACATGTGACGCTGGAGCTTCCACTTGGTGAAGAAAGATTTTTCACAGACATCACACTGGTAAGGGCGGTCATGGAGGTGGTTGCTCTTGTAATGCAGCTCCAGCTTCGCTGTATCACCAAATGATTTGTTGCAGATATCACACATGTGAATTTTTGAACGCTTCCATTTCTTCTTCTTGGGTGTCACAGCCATCACTGACCCACTGGCATCATGGATTATCTCCCCTTCAAACTGAGAGCTAAAAATATGCTGCTGCTGTTGGTGGTGCTGAGCCATTTCCAGTTGTTGCTGTTGGTTAGAGAGTAAAGATTGATCCGTCACTAATATAGTCTCCCCCTGGTTTACAATATAGTTCCCTACATGAACTGTCTGACCTCCCTGACCAACGGTATACTCTGTGTACTTATGAGAGTAGCCAGAGTGTTCTGCTGTCTCCAGCATTTGACCATCCTGTGAGCTAGCAGACACGGGTGTCCCCGGGGCGTGTATAGGTGTGGCAGGAATATAAATAGGAGTGGCTGGAGCAGACTGTGGAGTCGACGAACCTGGATGAGGTGTGTCAGGATTGTGGACAGGTGTGGCAGACACGCTACTCCCATCGTCAGACCTGGTCGTGTCTTGGGTGGCGACTGCCGCTTTTTGATCTTCTAGAATGTGCTGGTTGTCATCTGTGAAAAACCTGATACGAAAATGCACAGCAAGATGATTTGGGTCCCCCCCATCCTCCTCCCCGCACATGTCACACGGGTACAGTTCCTCCTCAATGTGCTTCACACGATGAATGTCCACACTAATACGATCTGAGAAAGTTTTCCCACATATGTCACAAGCAGGCTTGGCCTGCTTCAGCTTCCTCTTCTTCTTCTGGGCAGGCAGAGCAAGGGGTGGGGGCGTGTACTGGATGATCTGAGGTGTACTTGGGGCACTCTTGGGCTCACACGCGTGGTCAATGAGCTCCTGTGAAGTGGTGTAGGTGATGGCACAGTTCTGACAAGTGTATTCCTTCAGGATGCCATGCTTCTTCTTTTTATGGACTTTCATGCACTTTAAAACTCGAAAGGGCCTGCTACACACATTACATGCAAACCTTTTAACCTCACCATTAGGATCATTTTCATCCATTTCATTTCTCCCTTCGTAAGATCCAGCCCTCTTGCAGTGGTTTTTTCTATGATATTTGAGGTATCGCCTAGTCGCAAAGCCTTTTCCGCAAGTTTCACAAACAAAATTTTTCAAGGGAGGATGGTTGTTGACATGGTCATCAAGCGTGGCCTGATCAGGGAATCCTTCACTGCACACAGGACAGGAAAATTCTGAATACTCTATAGAATTTTCTTCAATGTCCTGGTCCCCATCTTCATCCTGTTCTTCTTCAACATCCTCAGCATATTCCACACCACTTTGCTGGAGTGATGCAGTTAATGCATTGGGCTCAGAACCGAAGCTTGTCTGGTCCGAGCTGTAGTCGGATTGCTGGAGAACATGTTGATGCTGCTGCTGGCTTTCATCAACACCACTGACTATGGTGGTGGTGCTTTGATGGTATGGAGAAAAGGATGACTGTGTCGTATAGGCACCATTTTGAACAAATGGAAGAGTGGAGATGTTGTGGTATGCACTTCCTGTGACGCACTGTGAGTACGATGCATCCTCGGGGTTGACATTTGTCATATTAATCATGGCAGGGGACAGAACTGCAAAATTACCCGTGGCTGTCTGATTTTCAAGTTTAAGATTGTCCATTGAAACATACATACCGCCTCCCCCTTCATCTCCTTCAACCACCTCATCTTCTTTACCTGCTGCCATCTGTCCTGACTGCTCATAAGCGACAGAACTATTCTCTTGGTTGGCCATGGGACTAGATGCATCATTGGCCATCTGCTCACTAGGGGCGTAATAGACCATTCCATCTTGATTGGCATTGAGCATTGTAGTAAAGCCCTGCTGGATCTCACCATTGACCCCGAGTGCAGCCGCAGGCATTAAAGACGTGAAGGTTTTATCCTGATTCTCGACCCCTACAACAGCCCCTCCCTCCACATAGCTGCCTGCAGGGACGAGTTGGGCAAAGTCCTTCTCATCACCACTGCTGCTGAAATCCATACCATTGTGCTCTGCTGTGCCATTAATGTAGGTGGTTGCTGGCTGGAGAGCTGTCTCTTCAGCATCATCGTCCGGCATGGCATCAGTCCATGCCTGACCTTGAGTATTCGCAGGGTGCCGCTCAGAATATTCAACATTATTCATATTTGTGTGAGCATGGGATTCCATCATAGTTTGGTGCCCTGGAGGGGCATTCTGGAAATTTTCTCTAGTTTCTGGCTGAGCAGAGTGGGTGTTAGTCTGTTCATGCGACACAACTTTACTTGGCTGTTGTGCATAGGGCCCTGATGAGTCTTCACTATTGGCCAGCCATAAATCTTCAGAATAGTCAATGCTGAGTGACTTCTCCTCAGGCAGAGCATCACCGTTCTCTGTTGGAGAGAATCCATCTTGTCCATTATTGCACTCTAGTGCTGCCATTTTTTTGGCAAGAGCCGTTACCGGCAGACAGGTAAAAAGAAAGCCGTGTTGCAAATGTATGTAGTATCAATTTACAGGGTGACTGATTTTACTTGTGGTGATTTTTATTGAATTTATCGCATATATTCTACTAAAGTTGTTGTTCAGCTGGAGGTGGTCAAAATAAGATGAGATAAATATGACTTGTACATCTATCACATTGTTGAGTGTATGAAGTAGATAAGGCTCAGCAGAGGCTATATATCAGGACAGTTGAATGGGAAAGGTGTTTGGTTCATTGCTGTAAGTTTTAACAAATTATCAGCACTGCCAAGGATATCCTCTGAAAAGATAGGAGAAAAAAGAGTGGTGAATATATGAATAATGAGCTAACAGTCTCCCTGTCTTTTGATAGACCCAAGTTAGAACCTTGATATTCTAATAATTGTGTCATGAAATTTTAAGTTTGCAACATTAAAAAAATATATATTAACTCTTAAGATACATTTTTTGGTATTTTAATGTATTTTTATTTAGTAAAAAAACCTTTTGCAAAAAATAAATATTGTAACAATATGATTAGCTGGGTTAACATTAAAAAAATATGTTTCCACAATAAAATAATAAAATGTGTGTTAACAAATGATTTTGAGTAAATATTGATACTAATGATTTTCTTAAAATTGTAGTATGCATAAATTTAAATTCATATAGATTGATTAGTTCTTGTAACAATAATGGCTTTATAATATATTATTACATATATACTAGAGAATGACACCTGTATTTCAGTACTGGGTGGATGTAGGGGGTTGTGGTCGATGAATGTTAACAAATAATGTGTACATGTGTTTCATTTACAAGGGCAATATAAAAAAAATTGTCAATACTTTTTTCATGTTATTATATTTAAATCTAGTCAGTTAACTGTCATAAAAATCAAAGCAAAGAACAATAACGTAAATAAAGAGAAATGGGGAACAAATTTAATGAAGCGATTGTTCTCCTGTTGGGTGTAAGCAGATGGGGATCATGGGATGAACTAACATGTGAGCTTCTACCATAAAACTGGCCATGGTAAAAGAAATACGATGTCTAATTAATCCATGTGATTTGATGATTGTCTTCCCAAGGCAAAATTTAATGGGTAATAGTTCTTTTAACAAGTATTGGGTAGTCTGAGGCCCTGTCAAACTCCCTGTCATTGTGGGATGCGCACCATTTGCACACAAAAAATAGTGTATATTGAACTGCAGTGCTAAACACATAAAATATGACATAAAACACAAACCAAAATATACGCTGCTGAAACAAACAACAGCTTTTGCATATGTTTCGTACTTTGGACCACTTTGGTCATTTAAGACTAATTAAAAGCTGAATTATAATTTTTTAAAACTTGTCAGCTTACGGCTAGAGTTTTAAAAGGAATCACCATGGAAAATTTCAAATTCATAGGGCTTGATTTTTTTAATTATCATAATCTGTCAGTCAGTGAGTGGTATTTGGATATGGCTTATATAAATAAAGATATGCTCACATAATTTACCAGCACATTTTCTTTGTAGGTTTTTCTCAAAACCAGAAACATTTTTAACAGCAATCAAAACTACTCTAATAGTAAATACTTATTCATAAATAAGGTGACTAAACACTTATACTGCAATATCTTTGATTGGGAACAAAGATTTACTGGCATAGTTGTAAGTTATCATGCTTTAAATGTTAAAGTTAATTTGTCTTAAAAATTTTTTATGAGTTTCACATGTCAAGAATATCCTGAATTTTTTTACAAGTTAATCTCAATGAGTTAACACCAGAATTATGTGGATGATAATGATTACAAGTACAAGGCACTTTACTCCTGTGCCTGCACTTGCACTCTTTACTATTGTTTAGTCTAGACTCTGGACTGGACAATAGTATCACTAGTCAATTTTCTTTTTTAGTTCAATTCAATATGAAGCCTTATGAACTTTTGGGAATTATATAAGAACTGCAAGCAAACAGTTTAATTTTAAGCTGACAAAATCTAACTAGAATATAAGCTTGACGGACCTCATTAGGAATAATAGGTAAAAAGGCAATCAATTATTCAATATCTGAATCTGAGAATCGAAGGTTAGTTTAGTAGGAGATGTTGGGTACTAACTTTAAGGATAGTATCAGTTACAAAATAAAAAATAAATAAATTTTTTGGCATATTAAATATAGTTAAATGGGATATAGATATTTAAGTGTAAGTGTCTTTAGTCTTCATTAGAATAAATGTATAAGCCTAGGCCTTGTTATTTACTTCAGCCTCAGGGCAGTCTCAGTCAGTTGAGTCAGGCCTTTTTAGACAATTATTTCATTGTCCAAGCTAAACTTTATCATGGGAAACAAATCATTGGACTGAGATTTCTAATCTAAGGATTTTTTTTCAAAATCTACATATTTTCAAGCAAAGCAAGGCCGAACAAATGTTAAGGTGATTCGTATTAACAAATAATTACTTTAAATATCGAGATGCCGATGCTCGATGAGGATGGCGTTGTTGCCTGGCTGGACGTGTATCGTTGCTTGACAATTTCACATGTCAAGATCAAGTTAATCAAATGTTTACCATTTAAACACTAAATCCCGATGTGCATAAGATACTTAATTATTTAATAAATCAAATAATGATAAGCAAATTTTACATTATGTCTTTGAAACAAGAAAATTGTTGGTATTTTTTTGTGTTGACAAAAGCTGTCTAGTTAATCGATAAAATCCTTGGCTTTACTTTATACAAAAGTAGCGTAGCCATTTGAAACTAAGAAAACAAATATATTAAAATAAAATATAGCATTTAAAAAAAGAAGACAGATGTTTAAAAGCATACAATTAAATAAATATATTTTAAAGTTTTTTTTAATTAAATAAAAATTATAACTACATGGAAATATTTTTGTAAATATATAATATTCATTTCATAATTAAATAAACTTTGTGTTTTTATATTAATTTAAACTATTTACACGAATGTTGTTTATTTAATAATAATACAAATGTGATAAAATAAAATAAAAACGACCAAATGGTTAGCCTAACAAATGTTAAATAACTCATCGAGTTAAGTCAATGAGAACACGAGCTGCTAAGATTAAAATTTAAAAAAAAAATAACTACTCTGCTTTAAATAACTAAGATACACATCAATTGCCAAATGATTTTGAAACGCCGCGCCCCCTCCCCCAACACACACAACTACACACACACACTATGACTATTTTAAAACTTAATTATATTTCTCTGCAACTTGATATATAAACTTTATCAAAATGATCCCATGCTTTAAGATGACATAATTGACATAATATGGACAGAGCTGTTTGTAGCATTGATAGGGCCACATATAAGCGTATCACAGTGGCGTAGCTAGGGGTTTCGGGGGTGCGGACCGCAAGTGACACCAAATTGAAAATTTGCATATATACATAGTAGGCCTACACACTGCTCTGTCTAACCGAATATCAGTGTTCAGTAACATTTGTAAGTAACAGGAAGCTATATTTATCTACATTCTGAGAAATAAAGCTTTCCATTGATACCAAATACGATATGGTTGGACAATTCTAAGTAGGCCTATATTAACTGAAACAGTAAAAATTAAAACGAAGTGGCTATTGGTACCCGGGTACCAGAATTGAGAGGTTTGGATTAAAAACCGATTTAAAATATTATTGTTGGGTTTGTAAGACCAAATGATGTATCAAATAAAAGATAATTGAATGTACAATACGTTTTTAAACTTAATTCTTCATTTTAACTAAAATAAACTACTACAAATGACATCCGAATAGCATTAGTCAAAATGGACCCAGGCACGCAGCGCCGCGATTCGCACCCGGGTGATGGCTTAGCCCCAGTGCCCCCCCCCCCCGGGGGAAAGTCAAGTGTCCCCCCGAAGCAAAATAAGTAAAAACAATAGAACGATTATATATTTTTTTAATTAAAAACGACTAAATAGTCATTTTTAAACTGTTTTAAAAGATCCTATGTTTTGTAGTGGGGTTTGCGATGTAACTGTGCATGGTTTTAAAGGGTATACTTCACTGGTTGCAAAGGCTACTCAGCGAAGGTATTATGAACTGGGGGGTTGGAAGACAGGAGGCATTAGACGCAAATCTGTCAAGATTCTTCAGCCTTCTGATGTTCTCGTGTCTAAGTACATATTCAAACTGTCCCTTTCTTCGCCCTTTGATGCGTTCTTAGAACACCGGATCTACGTTCGTTTCTGGTGCTATTTCCATTGCAGTGGACATTGGTGAGTCAAATCTTTCTTCTCTGTATTTGTTAAATAATTGCACACGTGTAATGGTTGCATCAAGTTGCAAAGTTGTGGTCTGCAAGATCTTACCGACGGTGTTGACGGTGAACGATGAGGTTATACCATAATAAATATGGGTATGGCAAGCAGAAATGCTAACATCTCCATCTCGTAGTTTGAAAGACAAGCAACTTCACTATTCACTTTAGGGCCTTCACTTGATTGACCTTAGAAGGAAAGTACGAGAAACGGACAGATTTATCTTTTAAAATATTTTGGACCTCATTTGGGGCCGTGACCATATTATAGAACACAAACATTTTTCACACAGCTTTTAAAAAAAAATTAAATCAATGTATGTAAATTTTTAATGCCATGTTGTTGTTTTTTTCATGTTATTACAACTTTAAATCCCCCCCCCCCCCCTTTCCCTTAACAGACACACAGAACGTTTCTCTTAAATAAATAAATGTGTTTTCTAGAATTGCTATTTGATCATGACCAACATTGCCAGTTGAACCTATGGCACTTGCGGGCAGGTTTTCTTTCAGGCATCTCTCGGGGGGGGGGGGGGGTAGCCCCAGTCCCCCCCCCCTGGGAAAGTCAAGTGCCCCCCCCCCCCCCCCCGAGCAAAATAGGTAAAAACATTAGAATGATTATTTATATTTAAAATTAAAAACGACTAAATAGTCATTTTTAAACAGTTTTAAGAGAATAGTAACTGGTGCTTTATCCGATTACAATTAGTAATTAGTAGAATCTATTAAATATCGCTGCGCTCGATATATTTGATGATCCGTAAATTTAAGGCTAATCTTGTTAATTAAAGGCTTATAGTATTCGATTAAAATATTCTTACTGGCCGCTTCTAGCCGAAGGCTTACTTCCCGTTGTTCGCACTTATCAGTATTTTTATTCTTTTTTGTTGTTGCAAATTCACAAATTTTAATTAAGACATCAAGGACTACAATTCTAATAATATATCTTGCCAAGTATCAAACATACGCAGTCTATACTCTATGTTTTAATTATATCTCATTTAAAAAAATAATTTTAAAATAGGGATAGATATTAATTATTAATTGTATGATGATAATAGCCTTTCAAAAATATTTTTATTGGCATAACTATAAATGTACTCGATTCCATAAATGCTGAGTTTATAAAATGGAAGCTTAAAAAGTTTGAGAGATTTTTTTTAAAATAAGAATTTAGCGGGCACATACAAATAGTGCACATTTCATTAATTATTATATCGAAAACATTTGTGTTATCTTTAAACGTTCTACGTTTGTAACAAAGTTTCCTGAATAACAGAGGTTAAAAGAAATATTTAGCCAATATTAAAATCCCACCTGCCCCCCCCCCCCCCCACCCTAAATCTGTTTGCAAGGATTGTTTTTAAAATTTTAAAAAAGAATATTTTTTCAAGATGGGAAGCTATCAGAAAGCTAAAATAGAGAAGATGAATTAGCATTTCGATTATCATGCCAATTTCATTTTTTGTGTGTTGATATTTGTTTTAGAATAAATTCTTATTCCTAATTTGTCAATTTAAAATAAAGTCTGTGGATTTTGGGGGGAAAATGTTTTAAAGTATATTTAAGTGGCAATGTTCAATTTATCTGAAAAAAGGTTCATCATCATGTCCCGTAGTCTTTCGATCGTTGGGGTGCCACAGATGACATAAAAACTATTCTTCTCCATTCCTCTCGGTCTCCTGCCCTATGCATAGCATCGCCTAGTTGTAATCCCGTCCATTATTTGATGTTATCTTCCCACCTTTTTCTCTGTCTTCCTCTTCTTCTTCCTCCTCTAGTTGTGCCTTGCAAGATTTCTTTGGCGAGCCCTTGTTTTCTGGTCACGTGGCCATACCATTCAAGTTTGCGCTTTGTTACAGACGTCAGGAGGTCATCGTACTGCCCAGTTACTTTTGCTTGTTCATTGGTGATATGGTCGCTATAGCAGATGCCAAGAATGCCTCTGAAACATATCATCTTCATTGCCTTTATTTTCTTTTCAAGTTCTGCTGTTAATGTCCAGGACTCACAGGCATATAAGAAAATGGAGTGGTTTAAAAAGAAGAATTAAAAAAAAATACATCAACTGAATATTGGGAAATTTCTACTATTTTGTAAACAGCTCAAGTCTTCTTTACATAATAATACTGTTTATATACGATTCATACAAATGACCAGTTTAGATAAAAATTCATAGACCTTTCTACTTAACAGTTTTTTCTCTTATTTTTTGACTATGGTAAAACGTGGAAATATTTAGCAAAGTTGATTATTGCACGTAAGTTGATTATTATAGATTTATTTTTTTCATTTGTGTTTAGCATATAAAATGATGTTAGAAATTATTTTTTTGTGATGGTAACTTTTTTACCTTCATTTTAGAAGTTCATTTATTAGATAACCCCCCCCCCCCCCCCCCAAAAGGGGTTTTAATTATTATTATTTTTTAAATGAAAGCCACATGCTATTTAGTAATATAAAAAAATATTTTCAAAACACAACTACGTCAAGCAGAGTTGTCACTCGACTTTTCTAGGTCCCTTTTGCCACTTTTTGGTTTTGTCCGCCTCCACCTTGCTTTGAAAGATGATTTAAAAAAAGGCAATATCCACATCACATCTTAAAGCCCTAAAATATCCGAGGCCCACTGCAGTTGTAGGGATTGCTGAGCTCACACGATGTTTCTAAGGTTAAGTGAAACATACATTTTTGAAACTAGCATTTCTTCCGTTACTCTTCCAAGTGTAGAATGTTTCAAAACTTAATTTGAAATATTTGCTAAAATGTATTACTTTATTTTTAATTTATCAAAAATTTACTGGGGACTATAAAGATGTAATAGGTGATATTAAGCTACAGAAAATGCATACCCGCAAGGACGCCTCAATTGGAATGTATTTAGTTCATGTTGGGTTGAAGCAAATAAAAGATATTTCTAATAATGGCTAATTTTAGCGCTTCGCATAGGAATGTGCCAAATCCCCCCCTTTTTTTTCAGAATTACCTGAAAGATATACCAAATTCAAGTATGCACCAAAATGCACCCCTGCATTTTGAATATATTATTTATTTAATTTATGTTAGTAATTCGTTTCTTTCATTCATTAAGGAGCCTAGGTATTTGAATTGATTTACTTTTTTCACAAGTGCAGTTTCTAATTGTAATGGTTTTATCTGTCTGCCCTTCTCTTATACTTATAGCCTATTATAATAAAACTAATTTGTAAGAAGGAAAATTATTCAAACTAAAATAAAGTTTATTTAAAAGTTAAAATTTTCCACATTTCTCACTAGCACTAGCACCTTCCTCTAAAAAAAAATTAATCTCTGCTGCCAACATATTTTATTTGAAACGAACTTTTTTTCAAACCAAATTCCTTCGTACATATTGGTTTCATACTACTAAATGTCTGGCAACTAGTGGGTAAACGTGGCATCATTTAAATAAAAGCAAGAGATTATAGAAGTAACTTGTAATTTTTTTTTGGACGACCGATATCTGTGGCTTCGACTGTGTTCAATGCAAAAAAAAAAAAAAAAAAAAAAAAAAACGATAATTATATTTTGGCGTTGCTCTGTTATCTTTACATACAATGAGTTGAAGGAGAAAAAAATCCACAGACAAGATGAATAGATTTGATAGTTTTCATGTATTTTCAACGAACGAATTGTTTCTTTAGGCCAGGATGAAACAATGCCATATCACATGACGTTCGCGCCCTCTGGGAAAAACAAAAGGAAACTAAAACACAAGGGAGGGAGACCTATTGACATGACGGTTCCATTGTTAACTCATGACATGGAGACTTAAGCTGTAGGCGTTCTAGAAAATCATAGTTACTTCAAGAATGGTTATCCAACAATTGGCTTTTTTTTGTGTGTGGAAAATCTGCATTACTTAAAAGGTCAAGGATAAAACAGATCTCTTATTTGGCTCATTGCAAATGGAGAAAAGAATCCTGTTTAATGTTTTAATAAAGAATCCTTATAATAATATGACTAGTTATAGAAACATTTTGGCAAAGTTGTTAAAATATCTTGGCTTATTATTGCTATTTTGTTGTCCTTAGTAATTATTTTTTCCTTCCCATTAAATTAAATCAATATCAAAATATCAACGTTTGTTTAGAAAAAACAGTTATAAATTTTGTTGAGTTAATAAACAAAAATAATCTTTACGCTCATATTTCAAAGTCTGATTTCATCTCTTTTGTTCAAAGTCCTATATTATTTAGGTGATGCAGAAAAGTAATATGTAGTGGACATCAGTAGTATAATAAGATCCTATAGACATCACTCTTACTCTTATGACATTTATAAGAAAAAAGAAAGATCCTGTGATTGTGATCTCTAATATAGAACTGGTAAATTTATTCTTTTTGTGTATGTGTACGTATGTGTGTGGGTGTTTACGTGTGTGTGTGTGTCTTTAGTTTGACATATTTTCAACTCAACGTTTCACAGCTCCATTGTTAAATCAACAAGTGCCTCAATGTAGTTGGATAATTTCAAATTTGCTAAGAAAGTTATTTGTTTCTTTTAATACAGGCATGAAAAACAGGATTTCTTTCAAAAAAAAATAAAAAAATAGATGTTTGCACGCTCATGTTAAATAAGCCAGTGTGAGATGACAGACAGCATGGACGTATCCGGAAATTTGTTTGAAAGAAATTTCGTGGGTGGAAAATTGATCAGCGGATATTTGGTTGATTCTTTTTTTCAGTTCACACGTTAAAATTTTGCGTCAAATTTCTTTTTGAACCCATTATTTTGTTTTACTACATAGTATAGTGTGTTCAAAAAGAAAGAAATTTGACGAATATTTTAACGTGTGATCTGAAAAAAAGATTAGACCAAATTTCTGTTCGATCAGTTTTCCGTAACCCAGTGTGGAAGCAGATGGTCAGGACCCAAATCATTGAACACAGCTGAACAACAGGAAATAGAGACAATGTTTTACTGTCGGCATAATTGTCAAATACATTTTCACATGGATGGCGTCTTACAATCTTCATCTGATCATTGCAGCTTTATATGAAATATCACTTGACATCTGTACATCTGAACTATGCTCTAAAGAGGAACTGTACTGGTCACCATACAAGGGTATAATTTCGTTACACATGCCACGCATTTGTGATACTTCTGTCACACATATAAATAGATTATTTCATCTGTTCTAAATAGAACACTCATTCTTGAAAAATACACAAAATATATTCTCACCATTATACACCATACACAAATATACTGTCACCATAATAGACCATACAAAAACATACTTTCGCCATCGTGCACAATACAAAAATATACTCTCCCCATCCAAGACTATACAAAAGTTATATCCATGTCATATATGCACATCTTACAGTCATGCACATATCCATATTGTATAGTATAATATCATTTTAATAAAAAGCATTTAATTTTATATTAAATATCATATTCAAACCATAAAATAAAACTTCTCTTACTTGAACAGATGAATAAAAAAAAAAATTAACAGTAATAATTTTTAAAAATATAATTCGTAACAATTTATTCTGAAGACGTCAAATACCAGATGCAAACTTAAATTAGGTCAATCTCACATGACATATGCCCTTAAACTTTCCTTTCACTTTCATATGCACAAAGTCTGAACATGTTATGTACACTCAGTCTTTACTTTCACATGTACGATAATGCAATCCTTATTTTATCTGAGAATTTCATTAATTTTCTACAGTACACCATCATGCATTAACACATCAAGATAACATCACGTTTTATCCAGATTAAATGTTATATAATTTTTCCATGTGTAATGCACAATATTTAGATACAATTTTTGATGTGCAATCAGGCAGGTAAGTTCTTGGTCTACCAGTGACACCAAAGCTGTTGAAATAAGACAGCAAATAATGGGCACACCAAATTTTTAATCAGTGGATTTATGTAGGGAAGAGTAAGGCTGAGTGCACATGGCTATGTTTGCCCAAACCACAAATGATCATTTTGCAGAATAAAAAAATTAATATATAATTATAATGGAATTAAATTGCTCTTGGGACTCATGTTTGAGAAATAACAGCTTTAAGAGTTGAACAAATTACTGGCAGTAAATATACTTTTTAAACAATAATTTAAAAATCAAATCTTAACATGTTATTTCAACTTTAAGGTTGAAGTTTAAAAAAAAAAAATGAATGTGATTTTAGTTTAAAATCTTTGTTCATTTTTAAAAAATAGATCCTTTCTGTAACGTGAAAATAATGGGATCAATTTAAAAAAAAATAGTTTTGCATTTATTTTCAGTGTCAGCTTTCAGTGGGTGTTGTGTATTAACTCCATAATAAAAAGCAAATTAAAAAAATTAAAGTTTTATACAAAAGAATAACTTATCTGTGCTCAAATTCTCTTATTTCACTAAAGAATTATCTTTCCACCAGAACTTGATTTTTTAAAAATCCCTGATAGTGAGAACCTCAATCATTGTCTAGTAAATTCAACAAATTAGAGTAGTTAACATTGAAATTAAAATTCCATCTTGGGTTTTAAATGAACTGAACCCGTTGCTGTTAGAGAGTGGAATGCAGATTCAGATATAGACAACTCAGGATATGGTATAAATATGGCAGTTTAATTTTTCAGAGCTGGCTCTTAACAATTGTAACTTGGTGTAGGAGTATGCATCAAAGGGAGATGAATGGCACAATTGGCTGCCAGCACTAATTGCCTGCTACAATCTTCCACATTCATCCAGTGTGACTCAGAGAATTTTACAATTTGATTCAGGTATATATAAATTAAAAAAAAAAAGCAAGTTTTCTTTCGTTTCAGCTTTCTGATTGAACTAAAAATTTCCTATCTATTTTCAAGTTGGAAAAATGAAATTTAAGGAAAACCCCACTCAATTTGTAACACCTCCTTGCCCTCACAGTGTTATTTCTATTTGATTGATTAGGACAACTTATCAATTAGACCAATGGACCAACACAAGATGGGTTCAGATTTCTATCTCTACAGCACATAATAAATATAAAGGGTGTAAACTAAGTGTCAAATATTAATTTTGGATGAACAGACAATGTAGTGAGAGGATTAGAGTAGAAAGCTATTCACTAAAAAACAAGACAATCCATAAAGCCCAGATAAATGCCATAGCCAATCATGCAGAACAATCCAGGTTTTGGATTATAATTAGCAGGTGATTATTTCTGAAAACATTATAAATGCATCAACAAACAGGAAATATGCCTGAGCAAGTAATTTACATACAACCTGAATCCTACCTTTCATTTAATGATCTATGCTTGAGTTTAAGTGTACAATGAGGCACAGTTTTTACTTTCAGAATTGCTGAGTGGCAGATTTTTTTTTTGGGGGGGGGGGGGGGAAGAAAGATCTACAGTTTTGCATTTTGCCGCTTGTATCCCCCCACACCTCACCCTACACACACTGGTACATTTATGGATCTGACACTGTTCTTCCTGAGCCAGGTGTCGCTCATCCTGAGGTGTAGCTCATCAGAGGGATGTGCACACCATAGAGGTATAGCAAAGGTAATAGATTGGCAGCAAATACATGTAAATATAAGTTAAACGTAATATTTCATTGAAAATAAATAGTTTTAATTAACAACCTGTTTATAAAAGTGTGTACTTGCTGACCTATGTGAAGGTTCTATAGCTGGGGGTCATTTGGCCATGTACTTGCATTACATATTTGTCCTAAACAAAAATAATTGTACAGTAATAAAAAATTGAATTATTAACATTATTAAGGTTTTCATTCCCCCAAACCCTAAAAAAACTGAACAAAACCCACAACAATTTTTATTTCTGACTTTAGTAACTGGGATTGTGAAACGGTTGCCTTTTTGAAACACTTGAGTAACATCAAAGCACTAGTACTGTAATATTATTAATAAAATAAAAGCATAAAGTGTACCCGAAAAAACAACAACAAATATTCTCCAAATTTAATGACATCAAAAATGTGAATTATTTTCTAGCAAAACCATTTTTGACTAAGCCTAAAATGCTAGAAATGTGAACAAGATGGCTGTTTTCAAATGAACGTGCAAGAGGAATCTTTTTAATTTTCTTAATCTTAGCAGCTGTGACTGGCTTCTGCCTGAGGTAACTCTTGATCAACGTTCCCTGCTTTCTGCACACTATCTAAAAGGCTGCACTATAATACAGATCAATACATTGTAACATTTTATGCTAAAAACTGTGTTGTGTTTTTTAAATTGTAACTTGAACACAAGAAATAAAAGTCTTTACATATTTTCTTATCAATTATTTAACCCGGCCATAAAAAATGAATACTTATAAAAAATAAATAACAACTAGCAATTGAAAAAAAAAAAAAAGGTACATGCATTTAAAGCCATTTGTTTTCATACAGACTCCTCAATGACAAGACGTGCAGTGTTATCATCTTCATCATCAACAGCCATTCTATCGACCCCTGACTCACCATTTTCCCCCAACTCCATGGGTAACTCTTTTACTTCACACATCCCCTTGGCTCCTTGTTGGACTGACCAAACACTGTGGGGCTGTGTTGATTGCTGGTTAACCACATTGTCATTTCCACTTGTCCCCGATAAAGGTTTACTTACATTTTTATTACTTTTTCTTCCCCTACTTTCACCTTTAATATTTTTTTTCTTGGTTTCAGCCCCCACCTGCAGTTGGGCCTCTGTTCCCGCTTGAGCAGTTTTTGGCTTTCTGCCACGTTTTTTTTTTACTGTACCCATCTGATTTTTGGAAGAGTCAGTGGCCAGGCCTGACAATTTTTGAGAGCTGCTGTGATCACCGCCATTTCTATCTGCTGAGTTAGGGGTGCCAGCTAGAGGGGCAATTTGGTGGGGATGATACAGCAGCCCTCCTTCTGACCTTTTCACAACACTATTTTGGTAGCTTGTCTGTTGTAAATTGATGTTACGAACACCCTCTGCATCATGTGGCCCACCATTGTTTGGTAAATCACTGGTTTTTGGTGGTAATAATATTTCAGCTGTTGGATTAATTACCATGCTCTGCTTCAGTCCTGAGTTAAGAACAGAGGCTGGGCCTGCCTGTGGGAGTGGCCTGGCAGAGTTAATATATGAGGGAATTACAACAGTAGTTGATGCAGCTGTTGTTGATACGGATGTGTTGAACAATGGTGGGGTATGTGAAGACTGAAATGCATGTGGTGGTGTGGAGGAGTTGTACATTTTCCCAATTCTCACGTGTTGGACATCACCAGAAAAAATGCCGACAGTTTTATAAACAGGATCCGCGGCTGCCTGCGATGTCGCACCTCCTGAATGTTCATCGTCAGAACCTGGCAGAAAACTCACCTCGTACTTCTTGGCCCCCAAGAACTGCCTCAGTCTTTCATCAGTTTCTGAATGAATCTTGCTGAGGCTGGCTTCCGCAAGAGGTATATCTTGAGCCACCTTCCCGGCCTTCCGCACTCTTTTTTTCTGAGGTTCCTTAGCCGGCTGATCTTTAACTTTGAACTCCACCAGCTTTTCACTTACAACATTCTCAAGGCGCTCCTGTTGAGAAGGCACAACGGTGAGAATGGCTCCGCTGAAGCCCACTATTTTCCCCTTGGTGAGGTCGGGGCCTGGAGGTTGATCGGGGGCAGTTGAGACTTTATTTTGAGCTAAAATGAGGGGCATGGTTAAAAAGGTTTTCACTGTCTGGCCACTATCCTTTTCGGAGCCCATGCTGAGATCAATGACCTTGCCCTGGTGGAGGAACACTGGGCTGTGGGAAGATGCCGGATTAGTCTGTGAGGCTGAGACCGTTGACCCCAAGTCTGGGCTAGTCCTTTGCTCTGTACTAATATTGTGCGTGACCTTGTTTGGCATGAGTGGAGGTTTGCGTTGACTTGTGTTGCTGTCCATAACTTTAGGTCCAAGCTGGTGCAGTGATGACTGCACTGGCAAGGCAGTGGCGGGAGCTGGTGGTGCTGAAGTGACGGGTGCCTGAGACTGCTGCTGTTGGTGACCTTGGCTCTGTTTGTTTAAAAAATCTCTCACCAACGAGGCAGTTCTTTGAGACACAAGTTTGGTATTGTAAGGAGCATGGGTTGCCTGATCACTGTTCTCTGAATTCCTCCCCTCCCCTTGTTGGAAAACCTGGTTCTCCTGTTGTGAGATTGCAGAGCCGCTCCCCTCCTTAGCAAGCGGTATTGTACTGATGTTGGCACCCCTCTGTGCAAGAGAGGATGCTAACAACTGCTGACCACCAGAATTTGGGGGGTGTAAAATAATTTCGTACTGACCACCTGGCATACCGGGGGCCTCCCCTTCTCTTTCAGCATCAGAAATTCTCCTCACCCCAATAGAAATGACCCTCTGCCCAGGAAAGCTTGGCACAGAGACTGACTTTGTAACAAGTTTTTTAGAGCTGGGGGTGATGTCATAAATCCTCGAGGCAGCCTCAGAGTTAGGGGAGGCTGGTGATTGAGCTGGCCTCAAGTTGAAGGCAGCTTTACTCAAATTAAGTGGAGAGGAGGGTGAAGGAGGCGCCTCCTCTGCCTTGATAGAATAAGAACTCACCCCAGTAAATATAGGTGAATGTCCAATGTGTTCTAGACGCTGAGCGTAGGCTGGACTGCTGACGTCTCGTGGAGCATATTTGGATAGGTTAAGTCCCACGCTTGCCTCGGGTTGTTGACAAGGAAAGTCTGAGGCTCGTACAACATGTGGAGACTTCTGCCCAGATTGCGATGATGACAAAGAATGTGTGACGGTGGCTGCCGGGCCTGTAGATTCAATATTGTACATTTCTAAAAGCTTCTGGAAGAGCCTGGCCTGATTGCTGGTCAGCGTGCTGGTGTCTGTCAATGGTTTGGATATGCTAGGGCTGGAGCCATGTGAAGGTACAGACGGACCGCCTGATGCACTGTGGGCAGGAAGTATGCCAGGCTTTCTGTCGGGATGACTTGTCAGCTTGTGCCTGTACTCAGGGCTTTGTCCCTTTTGTCCCCCGCTCTTGCCCGTTTGCTCTTTCAGGTGGGTTATGCCTTCAGGTAGAGAGAGCAGTACCCGGCCCCTGTCCATCTCACTTTTGTCCTCCACCTCCATTTTGACATCTGGGGAAGACGGCTCTGACCTGGCTTTATTATTCCTCCAAGATCTCGTGTCATGGTCAACATCAGCTGTAGGATTTTTCTGTCAAGAGCAACAACGAAATCATTCAATGTTTCGTTTATCAACAAAAAGAGATCATAGTTGAAGAACAAAAAGAGATCTTATTTGAACAACAAAAAGAGTTCCTATTTGAACAGTTTTCATGTTAGGGGCCTAGAAAAATAGCTTTAAGCCCTATAAGTAATTATTTATTTCAACTAATGTGACCAACATTTTTTGTTGTTGAGACAAACATGCTTCCAAAAAAAATTGAAGAATAATTTGAAATTCCTTGAAGTGAACTTGAAGTATGTTGTAAAAAAAAAAAAAGAAAATAATTATATTTATGAAAAGTACACATACTGGGATTACAGGGAAAAAAAAAGAAGCCTTTTAATGGACATAAGACATTAATGGAAAGCTTAACCAAGTACACCTTTATCTAATTAAAGGACACTTTTAGGTAGTAGGAAGCCTTGAACCAAATAATGAAAGCTACTCCAACTACTTGAGGTGTTTGTCCTACTGTTGTAATGTCAAATTATACAAAATAGTTCATTTTTATGACATTCAAAAATAATAATATTACTCTAAAGATAAAGGAGAAAGTCTGGAACAATGGAAGAGAAAGGTGGACCAAGGATTTCTAGGAAGTACATCTAAAGATAAAGGATGAAACAAGGGAAGGGACAGGTAGACCAAGGATTTCTAAGAAGTACATCTAAAGATAAAGGACAAAGTCTGGAACAATGGAAGAGAAAGGTGGACCAAGGATTTCTAGGAAGTACATCTAAAGATAAAGGAGAAAGGATGGAACAATGGAAGAGAAAGGTGGACCAAGGATTTCTAGGAAGTACATCTACAGATAAAGGAGAAAGGATGAAACAATGGAAGAGAAAGGTGGACCAAGGATTTCCAGGAAGTACATCTAAAGATAAAGGATGAAACAAGGGAAGGGACAGGTAGACCAAGGATTTCTAAGAAGTACATCTAAAGATAAAGGAGAAAGGATGCAGACCGGTTTACTCTTACGATTTTGGCGTACAATGTACGACTTTGAAGTGTATACATTATATGTTTATTTTTTACTAGTAAGATAATGAAATTGAATGATTTTTGTGAGGATAGTGTACGATTTAAGAGTTTGAGGGTAAACAGGTCTGAGGATGGAACAATGGAAGAGAAAGGTAGACCAAGGATTTCCTGGAAGTACATCTAAAGATAAAGGAGAAAGGATGGAACAATGGAAGAGAAAGGTAGACCAAGGATTTCTAGGAAGTACATCTAAAGATAAAGGATGAAACAAGCCATACAGAACTACAAAAGAACAGAGTAGTGGGTTTTGACTATTCTTAGATTTACGATAAAAAGATGGAGTACAAGAGTTGTCTGGCTCTACCTGTGAGACCACAAAAACATTGTGAAAGACTTTGGTTTCGTTGGGGGTTTCCCCTTTTTCCGTGGCGTTTTTAGCCTCTATCAAGTGGGTCATTTCCCGGGCACTCTGTTTATTCTGGGTGATTGCTTTTGTGATGGTAGCCTCCCCTTGTTGGTTAGAGTTAGATGTTGGAAAGCCTATGTATACAGCAGTTTCCTAGGGAAAATTTGAAAGCAAATAAGCTATGGAATATACTTAAGAAGTTTTAATTCTGTACAGCCAATAGTGGTAGATCCAGTAACTAATGGGCAGGGGAGATGGGCTAATTACAACATGATGAGAGGAATGGGTGCATTGTGATGAAAATAGTTGGCGTCACATTCTTCAAAGTTCAAACTCGAAGTATAGATTCACTGTGAGGTTGTGTGGCTCTTGAAACATAATTC
The DNA here is from genome assembly GCA_964017045.1 of Omphiscola glabra. NCBI lineage: Eukaryota > Metazoa > Mollusca > Gastropoda > Lymnaeidae > Omphiscola > Omphiscola glabra. Next base: position 13,210,110 of record OZ024807.1, on the reverse strand, counting down.
ATCTGATCTGAAATGATAATTGGCTAACATGGTGTGTTGCATAATTTTAGCAATCAGCTTTCAGGGTATCACACTACAGAATTGATGTTCCTATCACACTACAGAATTGATGTTCCTATCACACTACAGAATAGATGTTCCTATCACACTACAGAATAGATGTTCCTATCACACTACAGAATTGATGTTACAAGAAATTTATTTCTACATGTGTACAGACATTAACCATGAGTGGAAAAGGATGAAGCAAATTTTCCTGGACATATAAACCTACCCTAGTAGGTGTCACAAAAGGTTTAGTATCTGCATCCATGAACCTGTCTGATCCCAGGAGTTTGAGGACCCCATGCAGGTTGCGTCCCTGAGCGGCCATGGCCGTTGTCACCCCGGCATAGTTTGGGACGTCGGGGTTGGCACCGTGCCTCAACAACAGTTCTACCATTGGCTTCTCGTTGCTCTCGGCAGCATGAAACAAGCAAGTCCTGCCACTCTTACCATCCTGAGATAAACACATTGTGTCAAATTATGTTACAAGCTTTTAAGAATTGATGGTGGCCAGTGGTGACGGAGACACACAAAAAAGCTGAGCGTGCGGCGAGGTGGGGGAGAAGGAGCGCCATAATAAAAAGGGGGGATTATGACAAACACTTGATTGAGTCTTCTTTTCATAATCATTTCTGGTAAATTTTCAAATGAATAACGGACAATTGATAAAAAAAAAAGGGGGGTGCGGGGCATGTGACCCAAACTGGATCCACCACTAGTAGAAGTTAATATTTACCATGTCATCATTCAATTAACAGAAAATGTCATCCTTCAATTACCAGACAGTCATCCTTCAATTACCAGACAGTCATCCTTCAATTACCAGACAGTCATCCTTCAATTACCAGACAGTCATCATTCAATTGTCTATGAGCAATTTTTCTATACCAGCAATAAAAAATGTAGTCCTGGCAGTGACACCATCTATGCCAGGGGTCTCAAACTCGCGGCCCACAAGACGATATTTTGCGGCCCGATACCAGACAGCAAAGTTTATTGTTAATGAGGCCAGACGTTGATTATAATGGTAAAAACTGTTTTAAAATAGGACTGAACGTTTTTATCTTATAGCATTTTATGAGACAAACATAGCCAAAGTGCGGTATTGAGAAAAATTAAAAAAGTCAGTTAGTGGGTAATGCTCAACCATAACTGTGTAAATCGTGGCAATCTGATACAGTATCAAAGAATCCCTTATATAATTGTCGCTAGTGTTTATGAGAGAGGGAAATTCTGAGCCTGTCAGCTTGGTCCCTTTCATAAGTGCTAGTCAAAAAGGCCTTTTCTACAATAAACAAATTATTATCAAAATTCATTCTCCCTACAATAGCGTCTTCCTTTGCATCAATAATTCATAAATATTGCTGCTCCTGCCGACTGTTTTAACATTGAAAGCCTTCATGGAGAAGGATCAGGTGGTTGTTCCTGTACTAAGTGAACCCAAATGGCTCATGGACTTGGCTTTTCTTGCTGGCATTACGCAGCAGCTGAATGTGCTCAACAAGAAGTTACAAGGCCAGGGGGGCATCTTGTCAGTGTTGCCTATGACAATGTTAGGGCATTCTGCACAAAACTTGTGTTATGGTTCTCAGGGGCATCTTGTCAGTGTTGCCTATGACAATGTTAGGGCATTCTGCACAAAACTTGTGTTATGGTTCTCAGGGGCATCTTGTCAGTGTTGCCTATGACAATGCTAGGGCATTCTGCACAAAACTTGTGTTATGGTTCTCAGGGGCATCTTGTCAGTGTTGCCTATGACAATGTTAGGGCATTCTGCACAAAACTTGTGTTATGGTTCTCAGAGAAACCTCTGCCATTTCCCAACATGCAAAGTAGTACAGTAGTAAGTATATTGATGCCACTGCAAAGCTACAGGAAGAATTTGATCACATGCTTGCATACTTCAAAACTCACAGAGCCACTTTTCAAATTTTTGCTGAACCTTTCTCCTTCAATGTGGAAGATGCCCCCCCCCCCCCTTTTTTGCACTTCAAATGGAGCTGATTGATCTTCAGTGCAATTCTGAGCTCAAGGCTAAATGGAGGTGAATTGAAAAACAGAGAAGCTTGGACAATTTATGAGAGAATTGCCCTCTACCTTCCCTGAGATTTTCAGGTTGTTAAAGCGGATCACGTGCCTTTTTGGGAGTACCTATCTGTGTGAAAAGCTCTTTTCCCAATATGAACTTCAACAAGTCAAAGTTCAGGGCCAAACTTACTGATGAGCATCTTCAAGCTATACTGAGGGTCTCAGTTGCTTCCTCACTCACACCAAATGTTTCTCAGCTGTGAAAGAAGAAGCACTGCCAGGTCTTTTTTGAGAACCCTTTATGTTTTTATTTGTTATTAATAAAGGTTGAGCAGATTGTAACAGTTGTAATTCAGTGAATTTGTAATCGCTTTTTTGTGGAATAACTGATGCAGCCCAGTCTCATTCACACTCTACCTCCTGTGGCTCCCAATTAATTTGAGTTTGAGACCCCTGATCTATGCCTATTATTGGTTGAACCCTTAAGTGGAAAACTGATTGGAAAAAGGAGGGGGGGGGGGACATCAGAAAATGTGTCCAACCAGGAAAGCTCAGATCACACCAAAAATCTTAAGACCCTACATCGTGCCAAAACCAGCCCCCAAGGGTAGACACTCACTGTAACATCAATCTCTGCCCCATATTTCAACAGCAGTTCCACTTGCTCCAAGTCTCCATTATCAACAGCTGTGTGCAGTGGGGTCAGACCTGAAGGTAAGCAAGACAAACTAAGTGTAAACAGGAGGTTGTAGACAAAAACGGCAACTGAAACTTATCAATTTTTTAAATCACGTCTGCACAGCCTGCTAACAACCGATACTCAAAAAAATACAGCAACCGAAACTTATCAATTTTTAATTCACATCTGCAAACAACAAGTACTCATTAAAAAAAAAAAAAACCCACACCCATGGCTGGCTAGAGGAAAACAAGATGGACAGCTGCACAAGCTGTTGATTCCAAGACTCTGACCTGCTGGTCAAAAGAACTCTCACCGTCAAAGTTCCTGGTGTTCAGCTCTGCCTCTTGGCACCGTTCCAGTAACATCTGCAGGCACTTGGTCGACCGTCCTTGAACCGCCATGTGGATGGAGGATGAGCCAGTGCAATCCACTGCATTGATGCTGGCTCCGGATTTGATGAGTATATCCACAGCAGGCAGAAAATCCAATTTCACTGCCAGATGTAATGGTGTCTGAAAGGGATCATCAAAGAAATAGATCTATCAATTTGTTCTCAACTTAAATGAGTAGGAGAAGAGTAACACCATGTACATTAGGGAATTGGAAAAATATTCTGCTCAAGAGGAAGAGCAGCAAACCGTGGACAGCAGTTCCACTTGCTCCAAGTCTCCATTATCAACAGCTGTGTGCAGTGGGGTCAGACCTGATGGTAAGCAAACTTTGTGCTAACTTTTTTTTTTGGACAGCGAAAAATTTTTTAAATAAATAAAACAAAATATTTGACAATGGCAAATTAATTTAACTTAAAATGAAAGCAATTATAGTATTGATTAATAGCTTAACATCTTTTTTTTTCTTTCAGCTGGTTGTTTCATGTTGCAAAAAAAAATAATTGAACAATTTAAAAAAAACTTTGCCTCTTCCTGCTCTGCTTTCAGTCAATACAGAGAAAGAAAGCTGAATATTTTAGACAGATGACAACTGCATTACACCCTCTGCCAGATTTTTGTTTCAGTTTGGGCGTACAAAAAAAAAATGGCAACCACCTGGGTCACATACCTGTTGCTGTTTGTTAAATTTGTCAACCCCCTTTCCAGCTATCCTCATCAAGTTGATCAGTTTGATGACCATCCTCATGTTCTCATGAACCACAGCTATGTGCAGGGGCCTGAGATTTTTTTTTTAAAAAGTGCATTTAATAAATTGGTAGAACAACATGGTATGCAGTGTCAAGGAGATAAACAGTCATTGTATAAAGTATGGTGAAATTATGTTTCTCTTCACAGATTATGTGAATCAGTGGAAAAATTTCTTATAACTTTTAATAATCTGATCCTGAATGCAGCTGACTTTATCAAAAAGCCAAAGAGAATTTCCAAATTAAAATAGTAAAGAATTTTTTTTTTTAAAGTAAATAACTGACTATATTTTTTTGAAGGTATTAAAATGTTTGCATTTTCTGATTAGTGCAAAAAAATTGCATGTATCAGTAGCTCCCAGTCATGTCCCGATCGGGGGCTGATTTGCTGGAAATTACCTACAAAAATAATAAGTATATGATCATATTTTTAAGAATATTTGTTACAATTAACTTTGAGACCTGCAAAGCAACTTACAGATCACCATCATCATCAGCAGTGAGGGCCGTTTTAATCTCCATTAATGTCTGCATTGTGATGATGGGCGGAGCCTGTACTGTGAAGGTGGCACGAGGAGGTGGAGACATGGGCTCATAACTGTCTGTTAATGCAGGGGAGAGACAAAAAGAATATCAAGAACTTCCATGAAGGTGGAGACAATATTGCTTATCATGTTGGTGATTTTTATAAAGAGGTAGAGATCAGGGGATTGGTGATGATATTCCAAATGTCATGTCTCTTTTTGGTTATCTGAATATATTTTCTATTCCCTGTTAGCTCAGTCATATTTCAGAAATAGATTCTGAAAAATCTGATAGAGATATCCTCTAAGATTTTCAGTAATAAACAACATATTTCATTTAGGATGACATTACTACAGAAAAGTTAAGGCACATGTCTTCTGTACTGAAATGACCTTCTGTAATTAAATTAAATAACTGTAATTTATTTTTATATTATTATAATGGAAATAATGTGATTTTTAATTTTTATAAACTCTGTTTTGGTTATTAAAACATCACATTTTTTTATAATCAAAGTGTGTCTCATAAGAATGTGAAATAAAAAGCTTACAATTTTGCAAATTTTCTTAAACTTTTACAAAAAGATCTAAATAATTTACTAAAGAGATCTCTATTCTTTTGATAAAAAGAACACCATTTATTTAAAAAATGTATGGCTTAATTTTCAATAAGGGCAGCATTTAACTTCTTTATTTTTAACACCCCCACCCTGGTTGGAGTGCCTTTGGTATAAAAGAAAAAAAGCATACCATCATCATCTGATGGAGGCGACACGTCCATTGTTGTACTTGGTAGGTTCTCTATAGCTGTCACTGGAGCTGGATTCAGCAGCTTTCTTTTTTTCAACGGCAGAAACTTTTCTGATTTTTCTCTTTATAATAAAAACCATTTTTTAAAAATCATGAAGAAAGAAAACATTTTTGTTACACAAACATGATGTGCAAAATTCTAAATGAATTAAAACTAATTTATTTTTATGCTATGACTTGAGTCTTAAATTTCATTTATACTTAACATAAATATTTTGAAAATAGCTTATTTCCTTTATAAAATATTTTCTAAAACACTTGTAAAAAATCTTGATCATAATTTTAAATAAAATGAATTTCTGTGCAAACTTGGGCATTCACTAAGGAAATAAGGTAATCCAAAAACAATGATATACCTATCACTGTTAATTTCATCATCTTCCATGACACCTTCACCTGTGATGTCTCCCAGAGATGACAGGTTGGGCGTTGGTTGAGAAGAGAGATGCAATGATGCAATCTCAAGAGGAATAGAAGGCAGGTTAGCAATACCATCGGTAGTGAAAGACGGAAGGTTAATGGACGGGAGACTAGAGAGTGACATTGCTGTAGATGTGTTTCTTGATGCCAAGTTATACTGTAAGAAAAGATTCAAAATAAATTAAATTAAGGTTCAATATTTGTCAATGAAACATTTTAATAATTTTGTTAGTAAATTGTGATTAAAACATACTGTAGGCTACTCCCAAGAAAGCTGCAATGTAATAAACAAAATGGAATAAAATTATTATTGATTCAATTAAGAAAATTTAAGTAATTCTTTTTTAAGGTATTTGAACTTGCATTTGGAAAGATTCAATGATTTGCATTTGCTGACTTAGACTACAGCAATAACTTTAAGTGCAATAATGCAACATTAAAGTGCAAGAACGTTATTTTAAATTAATGGTTCAAAAAGAAAATTAAGTTACCTGTTTAATGCCTGTGACAGAGCCAAGATTATGGGATGGTTCAGCTGATGCTCGTCTTGTTGGATATTCTGTGATTGAAATTGTTGCTCCAGTAAAACCAATAGCATGATGGGCTGGTTGATCTTGCATGGAATGTAACCCAGACCCTGAAGGAGATTTAGATGCATTTTGTGGGGACTGTGATGACTTTCTTTGGTCTCGTGCTTTGGCAGTTTTGGATTTATTTGTTTTCTTCTTATGATTTTGCTCAGTGGCATCATCAAGCTCCTGTGATGCGGTTTGGGATTTATGGAGGTATGACAAATTATCATATTTATTCGCACTTATATCCGACGACTCGTCAATAAAGTCTTCCTCAAACAATGTTTTTCTTCCTCGACCTGCACCCCTGCCTCTAGGGCTATTATTTTTCCCTCCTCGACCTCTTCTGCTAGCGCTAGAACCTCGCTGCCCACCACCCCTTCTACCGCGGCCCCTACGTCCAGGAACGCCAACCCCAAAGTCTTCGTCTTTTCGTTTGACAGGAATAACTTCATCCGATTCAAACAATTTCTTTTTCCTGCCCCTTTTAGATAATTTTGTTACAGGCCCACTTTTGTCAACGCGAGTTGAAATCATGTACAGGGCTTCTGCAGCCGCCATACGGTCAGCCTGCTCTTTTTCGTCCATGTTGTTGAGGTGGAAGGGTTGAGTAACTCAAAAGTAGGTCGCTATGGAGTCCACCATTTTGGAAAATGTTTTGTAATAATAAAACTACCTGGAACGTTTGATATCAACAAACGTTTATGGTGATTTGAAATCCATAAAAATACAATGATAGAACCAAAACAATGATCAAGAAATCTTAAGTTTAAATTCTAGTTAATGTCGATACACAAATTCTGGAAATCACCAACTCCATGGGAAAGTCCCGAATCACGTGATAAGAATTGGCCAATAACGAGAAAAGCTATCTTTCCGCGGGGATTTCCCATCCTTTCTGCGCATGACAAATAAAACATTTTATTACTATATTTAGATTTCATCTTGCCATCTTAATGAGATCACGTGGTTTAGCCTAACTGGAATCATGGGAAATTTCTAATTATGGCAACGGTACTTTCCAGGACTCGTCGTGCAATGCATATGAATTTAGATTTTCAGCCTGTTTGTACCATAGACATAGAGATATATCTCTATGTCTATGGTTTGTACAAGCAGGTGGTGGAGCATTATCGATTTATTGAAAGCATAAGATGAACTTTTTGAATGTATACCAATTTCAGAAATATATTTTAAAAAATAAATTCGGGAAAAAAAAATAAAAGGATAAACAAATATTTGACTATGACGTCTATGAATGATAATTTAGAAATAAATAAACAAACAAAAAACTGTAGGCATATAATTTAACAATCTTTTCTGATTATGAAAAAAATAAATACATTAACTACAATTACTTATGAAAGAACTGGCTAAACTAAATGATTTAGAGGAGGGTTTGATATGGAATTGTGTAAGATATTGTAGAGTACAGGCAATAAAATCATTTTGAGCTTTATCGCTGTCCCTAACAAGGCTTAAATTCTTACACTACATACTTCAAAAAAAAAAATTAATTAATTGCTGATTTATACATTTAACAATATTCATGGAATCGATAGGCGCTTTAAAGCATATCGACAGATCAATTAAGCTAAGGCTAAACTAACATGTGAAATCACTTGACATTCTTATTGGTCTATTTCACGCACACTTCAGATTTTAGCCTGCATCAGCTAGAACTACGTAAGTGCAGAACTGTTGGCTGAGTGTTGGAACCCAAGGTCGTAACCAGGACCTGAACCAACAAACGATCATAGACGTAGCTTTGAGACTCAAATGCGGCTGGACTCGTGCATCCAGGCAAGCTCTTATGGGGATGGGTGTTCGTTTTCCTTCAGGGAGCTTTCCCTCGCCCTAGATTTGACCCACATGAATTGTAAGATATTAAACGTAGTGAGACGGTAAGGCGAGGGGGGAAAAATCGTGTAGCTTAATTTGCTCCAAAGTATAGATATTAAAAAGTACCGGTATATAATAAGGCAGTGGTCGGCCAACTGCGCCCCTATTGGAATAGATGCGGATCTTTATTTTACTAATCCACTTGAAATTTAACACAATTCGTCCCTGCCCACGGCTCTCAACATATTTCTTAGAAGAAACAAGTTATATAAATGGCTCCTCCCTCAAAAAAAAGGAAAAGAAAGAAAAAAAAAGAGGAAATTTTGCTTGAAACTCTATTTTGATTCTTTCCCTTGGTCCAATGACTGATTTATACATCTTACAACTTTAATTTTCAAACACCTAGAATGATGACGTAACGATTACGAAACACATTTCATTCATTAAATCCTTCAAATATTATTAATTAGGGGGAAAAAAAATAATATCAAAAAGGGGAAGTGTACAAAAATAATTAAGGGGGAGGTGGCAGTTTTTTTTTTTTTTTTACCCATTGAAGTGTGACGACAGAGGTTTTGGTGGAGCAGCCCCCCCCCCCGCCAGTTTGTGGGTCAATCCATTTATTTGTAACTAATTTAAAGATTCGTGTCTTTCAGCTTTTTTTTCGAAGGAATTTTTATTTTTAAAAATATTAAATAAATTTACACACTGAGCATATTAAATACTCTTGAGACAGTGTGTCATACGATTGATTGGTGTACACATCCTTAAACTTATCGTGTGTAATGATTCTGAAGGCGTCGTTTGCGCTACCCGTAAATTGTACAAATGCATTATAATATATATGTTGAATCTCTTACCACGATACTAATTAAAAATTTACCAAAGATATTTACGCTGTTATAATTTTCACAGCGGGCAATAGAATTATAAGACTTTGTGTACAACACAACATACCCTAGCACAGTCAGTGTGCCATGATATGCATCTTCAACACTGGTGGGTTTCCTCCCTTTTTTATTTTTTTTTTTTACATACCAGATCTTTGCTGAATACTCTCAAACTAAAGTAAGTCAAATATGTAAATAAACTGTATTTATATATTAGATATTCAGCAAATAATACAAACTAAATATCCAAACTAAATATACAATGAGAAGAAACACAATTTAAGAATGAATTTTCTTTCTTTAATGAAACCATACATCAATATGTTATAAATAAATCTGGCCAGTCAACATTGCTTTGATCCATTCATAAGTGTAAAAACTATGTATCAAATAAAAAAAAACATTTATGAGAAATTACTTTATTATGGATTCTTGCTATCACAAACAAAAGAAAACCATACAAAAAGTATGAGTTGACGAGCAATTAATACAGTTTTTACAGCAAAATTTAAGCTTTAACAGTGACATTCCTAACATTCTGATTGGCTAATGTGAGTAGCTACAAATTTTAAGTTTTTATACATTTCTTATAAGTGTACATTTTTAATTCGCTAGCAGGTTTTCAAAACTATTGAGATTAGATTCTAAATTAATGCAAAGTAACAGTGCTATATGGTTATCTATCAGTTCAGTAATGTGATCTTCAGATCTTTCATCATAAGCAAACATAATGAAACAGATAATCTACATCAGCCAACACCATATATCTCCTTACATCAGCCAACACCATATATCCCTCTACACCAGCCAAGACCATATATTTCAATGAAAACATTTTCAAAAAGTTATTTTTACCACCATAACAAAATGTGGACATTCTACAAATTAAGAAAACCTTCCATCCCAACAAGCAAACCTTTTTTCTGATGATTGAAGTTGTGCCCAACCCCTCCCCAACCAAAACCCCTTCGTCAAATAAGCTGCATACCATTGAATACCAAGCTCTATAAGCATTAGCCTCTTACTGCTAACTTAATTTGCCTTTGTCTTTTGAAATTTAAAAAATCAAGTCAAGGGTTAATGAGTAACAAAAAAAAAAATTTAATTAAAAAATTTAGAAAATTCAACAATTTGAGAAAAGAAAGCACCAACTCTTATTTATATACCTGTATTAGTTTTGAAATGGTAAGGGAGCTTATATAATGCCCCTTAATTAAACAAACAATTTTTTTTTTCAAAAATTAACAATTAATTTTTTAAAAATTGGATTTATCAGCAGATTAGGGGAACATTATTTTGTCGTCCAGTTCAAGAATGAAAACAGAAATAGTTCAAAAATAAAAATACAATTAATAAAAATTATGGAATATTGCAGCGTTTTTATTCATTTTAATAAAAAAAAAAAAAAATTAAAATTCAATGTGGAAAAAAAAGGATGGTGGAAAAAAAATGTCATTTCATAGTGTAAAGATTTAAACACAGGGGAATTTCTCAGTAGATCAAGGGACATAATAAAAAATAAAATATAAAGACAAGAGGAGATAATGCAGTTGTAAACATCGGCCAGGTGTCAGGACTTAGGTCAGCCTTTCAACACCTGACGTCATACACACACACACACGGGGGTGAAATGGATATTCAATAATCAAAAAACAAGCTTTAATGTTTATTAAGTAAGTTTATCAGGGAGAAATCAAGACATCATTGGTGGGCAAGTAACTTGAGAGCACTCCAGTAATGTCCTCACAATTTAAGTTTCATGCTTAAATAAAAAAAATAGAGTATATTTATATAGAATAGAAGACTTTTTGAGACTTTTACAGTTGGTAGAAATTCCTTTGAGGATGAGTTCCCTCCCCCCCACCCCCAAAATCAGGTTGATGTTAGTGTTAATATGACACAGGACCATCTAAGTGTCAGATGACATAGTAACATCAGTTTCTTGCATCGCAACTGATTTAAGTGGGGAAGTGGGGGAATGGATCTGAAATTTAAATGGTAGTAGAAACAAGGAAAAAAAATCTGCACTATCTGTTCATTGAAACTGAATACCCATCTCACAATGTGAACTGCACAAAGAGAATAGGGAGACAACTACATAACAGAGTGTAACCCAAACAAGCCAGGGATCGTTGCTCTTTATATCATCTCAATCAGTTTAAAAAAAAAAAATTTCAATCTTCAGAGCAGGATTTTTAAAAAAATTAGTGTCAGTTATATTAAACAATGAGAATCTTTAAAAATTCTGATGTCATAGTTTCATGTCTCTTTTTAAAAAAATGTACACATTTTCAGAAATTAAATTTGAATAATGTAAATGAACCTGCACACTAAATTTCTTAACGGAGGCAAATCGAGTTTAACTCCATGACAAGCTGTCGTCTCCCTATACAGATACAATGATATGGTTGGAGGCTATGAATAATCTCATTGAACTCATTTTGCAGTGAACTCTTTTTTAAATAAAAACATTGACAGTACAAAACTGTATTGGTTACTGCCATGGTGACCTTGTTGTGGCACACTTAAATAACCTGTTGCCCCTCCCTCCCCCCCCAAAAAAACAAGGTACTGATGAGCTCTTACATCAAAGCTTTCCTATGTGAAGCTTCACCCTATGAAATGTGCTGAGCCCCTCACGATCCCAGCATCATAAACACGAGGCTAAAAATATCCTGTGATGTCCTTCTGAATTGGCCATTGCATGAATGTGTGCTGTGTTTGTTTTTTTCTCTATGTAAAATATGGGTTGTGTGGGTAAAATATGGGTTGTGTGGGAAAATTCTTAACTTGAAAATAAAAAGGAATGTACTACGATTGTAACAACTTTTATGGAGGTGGCAACTCATATGTTGAAAAATGAAGACATTCTATTAACACCAGTAACTAGTACATTTCCTGGCACAGGTGACGAGCTCTGTACATATCCCATTTTATGTGGCTATATTAGTTAAATTCAACAAATGTTGACCTTTTAAAAATACATGTGATTTTTCAGTTAAAGAAAATCAGTCAGTAATTATATTTCCATTTCAATTCTTTATCTTTGTAACTTCATATATATATATATATATATATATATATATATATATATATATATATATATACATACACATCACAAGAGACAGTATCTACATTAAAATTATTTCCCCTGATAACTCACACTTTAAAAAAATCATCAATATTAATTATTTTAATTCTTTTTACTAGTAGTAATGGAGATATAGAAGGTGTTCACTTTAAAAATTAGAATAAGATGATATTTCTATAATGATGAGCTTATTTTAATTTAAAAATTGCAATATGAGTATCTTGCTTCTTCCACCGTGTAATAAAGAAATCACAGTTTGATGTTGGCGACTTTAAATGGGAAACAGGTCAAAGGTCACCACTGGTGTAAGAAATAGTTTTTGTCTGTTCAAGTCTGTCAATTTAGCCGAGGTGCACTGCTAGAGGAGCCCAAGAGGTCATTACACAGCCGGATTAACCTCATCCACCACCACCACTGGCGCCGCCTCGCTTCGCCGGTCTAAAGCACGCACCACCATTGTCACCCATCAAGGGATTGTACCCTGGAATACGAAAAGCATTTAACAACGAATAATTTTCAACTGGAAAAATAAAGGGGGTAAGGAACAACACATTTCATAGATGTTTAGATAATTAAAAAAAACAAAAAAACACAACCAGCCTGCAAAGTTGAAATATTTCATCAAGAGAGGTTACAATTGCAGTTGAAGAATGTTCTCAAGAGAGTGTAGTCTCGGATTATGTTGGATGCCCCGTCACAGTGTCTATTTTATGTTTGATTCCCTACAACATTGGCTATTTATGCCTGATGCCCTAGAACAGTGTCTACTTATCTCTGATGCCCTAGAACAGTGTCGACTTATGTCTGATCCTAGAACAGTGTTTAGACCTGATGCCCTAGAACAGTGTCTACTTATCTCTGATGCCCTACAACTGTGTCTTCTTATGTCTGATGTCCTAGAACAGTGTCTACTTATGTCTTATGCCCTAGAACAATGTCTATGCCTGATGCCCTAGAACAGTGTCTACTTATGTCTAATGCCCTAGAACAATGTCTATTTATGTCTGATGCCCTAGAACAGTGTCCGAATTCAAATGCTTAAGAACTTAACACCACTTTATTTACCCATGCCTAAAAAATACTACTCGAGGCGCCTCCTTAACCTTCCCCGCATGCTTGAGAACCGCCACTGTCTGAACGCGTTACATTAATTCGGTATGCTTTCCTTTCATAATTGATTTCCCAAAGACGTTATTTAAGTTCTTTCATTATTGTCATTTGGGGGCACCCCCGGTCACCATTTTTCGCCGAAAGCTCCGATTCACAAACACTGTCAATGAGAAACACTTCTTCTTAGGGTCGGTTCACCGATCAAATTTTCCTTCCAGCATTTGATGCAATTCGTGTATGAAGCCTCGTCACAACTTTCAAATTACAATTTGATCAAATCCCCCCCCCCCCCCCCCCCCCAAAAAATAAATAAACCACGCACAAAATAGTGCGTTCATACATCAATTTGACGCGAAATTTGATTTTAAAAAAGTCATAACGAAAGTGAAAAAAGAAAAAAATCCATCAAATGCAGGCCACGAAGAAAACGTTCGAGAAACAAAGAAAGATTCGTACTCCCATCACCATTCATGTTTACACCGCGGCAAACCTTTCATTTTATTGGTAATGACATACAGAAGTTACATTTCATTTGCATTGGAAATAAAGGAAGAAGAAAAAAAAACAAACAGCCACTGCATGTTCAGTTACCTGGCTTTAAAGGTTTCTTGGCCTTGGGTTTCAAGGTCGCCGGAGCTGTCGGCCTCTCCTCGGGCTGAAATGGAATTTTATTATTATTTTAATTTTAAAAAAAATAGGATTAATTTATTGATTTTTAGTTTGAACTAAGGATGTTAATTGTAAACATGTTGTCCGCTTGTTGTTAACTTAAAACCGAAAACCGGTTGTAGATTTTCACAAACCGGTTTCCGAGTTGTTTAAATATCATGATACAAAAAGTACAAAATCAAGAATTAACACCAAAAAAAAATAATTAATAACTAATTAAAAACCTATAGTAAATTTATTCAACTTTTTAATGTATAAAATTAATAGGAAAAGTGGTCGCCTTGTTATTCCAAACGTTTTTTGTGCGATCGCAGTCTCCAATAATTTTCCTTCCCCCTAAATTGTCGAAAACCACAACGTAAAGAGAATAAACAAAGAGAGTAAAAAAAAAAAAAAAAGCTATTAAAGTATATAAAGTTGACCCAAAATGCCACCCCAATACCCCCCCCCCCGGGGGCGAACAGCACCCCTTCACCCCCTACCATATGACTGGTGCTGTCTTATAAAAGATCATGTCGATCTGTCATGCATGGCTGTGATGGAAGGTTTACAATGCATTGCAAATGGGGATCAAGTCCTGGGGGTGTGAGGGAGTGTGGGAGCTGACCCAAGACTCCCCCCTCCTTAGAAATAAATATATAAACTACTTATTCCTTTTTTTTTACATGTACAGGAACACCGTTCTCATGCATTCCTGCACCCATCGAGCCCCGACTGTAAAAACCGAAATCCGACTTCAAAAAACGGATTTCTAAAACCGGAAACCAGTTTGCCAAAAAAAAATAATAAAAAAAAAATAAAAAAATAGAAAACGGGTTTAACATTTTACTTTGCACTTATAAATGTCAACAAGAAGTGTAACTAAATGGAGAGGGGTGGGGTAGTGCCCCACATGCAGTCACATATGTCGGCTTCGGTCCTTTTCACGTGAGACGCTTCAGAATTGCATGCATTGACACCTTTACACGCTTACTCCCATTTATCTATTATGTCCAAACGCTATATTTAGGGATTTGCGCTAATGCGTCGAGATATCGACATGACGTCATTTGCGTGTTTTGTCCCTGGTTCCGATAGGGTCAAAACCCTGGTTCCGATAGGGTCAAAACCCTGGTTCCGATAGCGTCAAAACCCTGGTTCCGATAGGGTCAAAACACTGGTTCCGATAGGGTCAAAACCCTTGCTCCGATAGGGTCAAAACCCTGGTTCAGATTGGGTCAAAACCCTGGTTCCGATTGGGTCAAAACCCTGGTTCCGATAGGGTCAAAACCCTGGTTCCGATTGGGTCAAAACCCTGGTTCCGATAGGGTCAAAACCCTGGTTCCGATAGGGTCAAAACCAATGTTCCTTTTAAGGTTTGCTGGTTCGTGTGCAAAATCATAAAGTTGTGTGCAACGTTTTTCTTTGCAGAGTGCAGCGTATCTGTTCGAATGTATTTTTATGAAAATTTGCTGCGCGGATGCTCAAAACTGTTGCACGGCATCTGTGAGGTAGATGCGCGGCCGCGTAGCTTAAAGGGAACATTGGTCAAAAACCTCGTTTCTTTAGGGTCAAACACAGGTTAGGGATAAGTTTAGGGTTCAGGTTAGATTTAGGGATATATTTAGGGTTCAGGTTAGGTTTAGGGATAAATTTAGGACATAAGTTCGCGGGTCGCGGCAACCAAGATGGCAGCCATGGTAAAAAAAAACAAAGCGCGGCGATATCTCTTCACATTTACCGGTATTTCTTATCATGAACAAACCACGGTTCAGAAGCTACGTTGTTGTTTCATCGTGAGAGCTTCAAACGTGATTGGATCAAGTTAAAAACCACAGGCACTAATCATTGGCTACTATAAATAGACATCCCGCGACTATGACAAGTTAATAGAGCAATGAATCAGTCGCCAGATGAAACTTGACATACAGCTTCATTTATAAGGAATAGATGACACAGCTGGTCCAGACGACACGCCCAGGCGTGGGGAGTAACTAACAGTCTATGGATGGGGGGCACCGCTCATTCTATCGGTGGGGTGTGGGGCACAGCTGCCAATCTATGGGCGGGGGTATAGCGACCAGTCTATGGTGGAATCATGACTACCAATGTATGGGTGGGGGTTATAGCTAACAATACATGGGTGTAATTATTGCTAACAATCTATGGCTACCAATCTATTGTGGAATTATAGCTACCAATATATGGGTGGAATTATATCTAACAATCTATAGATGGAATAGCATCTAACAATCTTTGGGTGGAATTATAGCCACTATTATATGTGTGAAATTATAGCTACAAATATATATGGTGGGGGGGGGGATAGCTACCATGTCCATGGGTGAAATTATAACTACTGGTCTTTGGGTGCATTGCGTACAATAATAAGAACAATACCTGACGATTATACTTAGGTTATAGCAGTGGTTCTCAAACTTCTTAATGCCGCGACCCTTTAATACGGTTCTTCATGTTGAGGCGACCCCCCAACCACAAAAATTTTTTCTTTAGTACTTTATACTTGCATAGTATATGTGTTTTCCGATGGTCTCAGGCGACCTCTGGGAAAGGGTCGTTCGACCCCCAAAGTGGTCGCGACCTACAGGTTGAGAACCGCTGGGTTATAGTGTATGCATTACGTGAAATGTTCCAACCGAACTCAATGAACGACTCTATAATATATTTTGTAGGTAAAACTGCCCCGCCAGTCGCTGCTCATTATTTAACAATATCTGGTATCAAAATCTGCGACCCGCTCGTCAGTATACCGCGACACGACGGTTTGATAACCGCTGATGTAAGGCGTTTACTCAAATATGGACATTCTCCATTAAAAAAAATTGCAATGAAAATGTTTTAAAAACCTTAAACAGTAAATTAAAAAAATTCGACGTGAGTTTTCCGGGAGTCGAGATGAAATAACGTCATCTCAACACGCCATTGTAACACGGAGCTGTTGGTCAGTTAGCGTGTCATTAAAGTGTCGGGTCCTAAGATCGGAGTCTGTTACCGAAAGGCAATTAACTCTCGTTGGCTAGTGTTACAGGATGTAATGGGGGCCCGGCAGGTACGCGTGGGCTTTGGTGGTTCAAATTGTTACAAAGATGATCTGTCCTAAACGACATGATGGTCAAATTGTTACACATATGATCTGTCCTAAACCGTATCCGGAAATTTGATCGAAAGAAATTTGGTCGACGGAAAATTGATCGACGGAAATTTGATCGAACGGAAATTTGGCCGAATCGTTTTTTTAATTTATACGTTAAAATTTTGCGTCAAATTTCTTTTTGAATGCATTATTTTGTTTTACTATATAGTATAGTGCGTTCAAAAAGAAATTTGACGAAAATTTTAACGTCTGGACTGAAAAAAAGATTCGACCAAATTTCCGTTCGATCAAATTAACGTCGATCAATTTTCCGTCGACGAAATTTCTTTCGATCAAATTTCCGGTAACCGTCCTAAACGACATGATGGTCAAATTGTTACATAGATGATCTATCCTAAACGACATGATGGTCAAATTGTTACATATATGATCTATTCTAAACGACATGATAGTCAAATTGTAACATAGATTATCTGTCCTAAACGACATGATGGTCAAATTGTTAACAAAGATGATCTATCCTAAACGACTTGATGGTCAAATTGTTACATAGATGATCTATCCTAAACGACATGATGGTCAAATTGTTACATAGATGATCTATTCTAAACGACATGATAGTCAAATTGTAACATAGATTATCTGTCCTAAACGACATGATGGTCAAATTGTTAACAAAGATGATCTATCCTAAACGACATGATGGTCAAATTGTTACATAGATGATCTATCCTAAACGACATGATGGTCAAATTGTTACATAGATGATCTGTCCTAAACGACATGATGGTCAAATTGTTACACAAAAAAAGTATTGTTGTTCGAATGGAATTGGTTTGGAAATGAAATATTCTCAATAGAAAATTATATATATATATGAGTTTTAATGGAAGAAGGTACGAACGAAAAATAGTGAAGATGTTCAATCTAAATGTGATGAAGTGATGGAGGTAGAAATAAAAAGAAAACAACATTGAATTTTTTTTTCTATCTCCTTTCTTTTAGTTCGAACTAACTTACGCACACACACCGTTACACACACAAACCATTGCCCGCACAAACCATTTCCCACACAAACCATTGCTCGCACAAACATCTCCCCACACAAACTATCTCCCCACACAAACCATTGCCCACACAAACTATCTCCCCACACAAACCATTGCCCACACAAACCCTCTCCCCCACACAAGCCATTGCCCACACAACTGTTTTCTCCATCCAGCAGAACACCCAAGGGTGTAAATGGCAAATCTCCTTTCTTTTAGTTCGAATTAACTTACGCACACACACCGTTACACACACAAACCATTGCCCGCACAAACCATTTCCCACACAAACCATTGCTCGCACAAACATCTCCCCACACAAACCATCTCCCCACACAAACCATTGCCCACACAAACCATCTCCCCACACAAACCATTGCCCACACAAACCCTCTCCCCCACACAAGCCATTGCCCACACAACTGTTTTCTCCATCCAGCAGAACACCCAAGGGTGTAAATGGCAAATCTCCTTTCTTTTAGTTCGAATTAACTTACGCACACACACCGTTACACACACAAACCATTGCCCGCACAAACCATTTCCCACACAAACCATTGCTCGCACAAACATCTCCCCACACAAACCATCTCCCCACACAAACCATTGCCCACACAAACCATCTCCCCACACAAACCATTGCCCACACAAACCATCTCCCCACACAAACCATTGCCCACACAAACCATCTCCCCACACAAACCATTGCCCACACAAACCCTCTCCCCCACACAAGCCATTGCCCACACAACTGTTTTCTCCATCCAGCAGAACACCCAAGGGTGTAAATGGCAATTACGTTTGAGAAGATATAAGACATTACCGTACGGGGCGAAAGTAGTCACGTGTCCAGATGACGACGGTAGAAACCCACATCCCCCCGGGGCTACAGCAGCGAGACCCACGCTCCAATACTTTCGATCATGTACTTTACAGAATCTCATGACCAAGGCTGCCTCATGGCCGAACACAAAATATCAGTTTGACAGCAAAGACGTTCTCATATCTGAACAAATATCAGTTCACTGCAAAGACGTTCTCATATCTGAACAAATATCAGTTCACTGCAAAGACGTTCCCATATCTGAACAAATAGTTCACTGCAAAGACGTTCCCAAATCTGAACAAATATCAGTTCACTGCAAAGACGTTCTCATATCTGAACAAATATCAGTTCACTGCAAAGACGTTCCCATATCTGAACAAATATCAGTTCACTGCAAAGACGTTCTCATATCTGAACAAATATCAGTTCACTGCAAAGACAATCTCATATCTCAACAAATATCAGTTCACTTCAAAGACGTTCTCATATCTCAACAAATATCAGTTCACTGCAAAGACGTTCTCATATCTCAACAAATATCAGTTCAATGCAAAGACGTTCCCATATCTGAACAAATATCAGTTCACTGCAAAGACTATCTCATATCTCAACAAATATCAGTTCACTGCAAAGACGTTCTCATATCTCAACAAATATCAGTTTGACAGCAAAGACGTTCTCATATCTGAACAAATATCAGTTCACTGCAAAGACGTTCTCATATCTGAACAAATATCAGTTCACTGCAAAGACGTTCTCATATCTGAACAAATATCAGTTCACTGCAAAGACGTTCTGGAAAAACCTTGTAAAAAAAGACACGACAAAACAGCGAACGTGTCGGCAAGAAGCCTTCTTCGGGAAGGACACGCGTGATTGCCCAAGAGCACTCAACGCGCTGCTCCTTATAAGAAGTGTCATCTGATTAAAGAATAACACTACTGCTTCAAGGGCTTTCCCCAATTCGGAGCACACGGGGACCACGTCCAGGAACACAGCATTGACGCGATCAATCACAGGCTCACGTTCTACGCATGGACTAGGTGCGCACAATGCTAGGGTAGCTATTAATAACGTGTACTCACCGTATAGAACATTACAACAGTATGTAGGGTGGACACATTTTCAAATGAATGACAAACGTTCATAATTATATCCAGGAGATTTTTTTCCCCCATTAAAAATGTGTACGTGTATTTAGAAAAAGATATTTTAGTGACAACGAAAACGTACACGAATGACGCTACGCATCAAGTGGAAAGAGGGAAAAAATGATGGCTATGAATTTGTGACGATATATTTTTAGGATGTCTAAATTTTGTGACAAGTTTGTCAGGATAGTTTTGGTTTAGGTGGGGTGGTGTGTAATAAATCGACATTTTTAACGTGACGTCATTTACGGATAGCTCGCGAATTATATTTATCAAGTAACTCGTAGCTATCCTCAAACTAAAGCGCATAGAGACCTCATTGAACAGCTTATTGAAACAAGGGAATCAATTTAAAAAACAAATTGTTGGCGATTCCAACAATATGGACGAAAGTTGGGGCAAACTTCACCCCACCATCAGTACCTGACCGATGTCTGCACCCGAGTAAAGTCAACCAATCATCCCGCGACTGTGATGAAAGCCGTAAATTTCGCATTGAGTTTGAACTTTGAACCGTGTGAACGGGGCAATGACGCACATAAAATCTATTTTTCAATTCGATCACTGTTTAAAGTGATAGAGGACTTTTATTTATTATTTATTTTTTGGTCGTTAAAATGGCAGATTTTGCATCTCGTGATGGTTTGGTTCCGGAAATGAAGCGTTTGAGCGTGGAAATGGATGAGTGACATGGAGTGACCTCTGACCCGGCACCGGTGTCGTGCTGGTAGAATAATCGCGGCGTGACAAGAACAAATGGTGACCTCTGACCCGGTTCACCGGAACGAAGGGGGCGGGGCCGGAAATTAGCAGAGCCAGCGTCCATTGGTTCGGAAACAAAACATGGAAAAGATTGCTCCATTATCTTCCCGGGTGCGAGTCGCCGTTTCACAAAATAATTATTTACCTGTAAAAATATTTCGAAACAGATCATCTAATGGCGACATGTAAAGACTATAAAATGTGTGTTCCCTTAAATAAAAAAAAAAATGGACATTTATTTTGGTGCTAAACGCTGCACGAATCTAGAGTCTAGCCATTTATCTGTGGAAAAATGGGATCTTTGGAACAATGGGATCTGTGGAACAATGGGATCTGTGGAACAATGGTATCTGTGGAACAATGGGATCTGTGGAACAATGGGATCTGTGGAACAATGGGATCTGTGGAACAATGGGATCTGTGGAACAATGGGACCTGTGGAACAATGGGACCTGTGGAACAATGGGACCTGTGGAACAATGGGACCTGTGGAACAATGGTACCTGTGCAACAATGGGATCTGTGGAACAATGGGATCTGTGGAACAATGGTATCTGTGGAACAATGGTATCTGTGGAACAATGGTATCTGTGGAACAATGGTATCTGTGGAACAATGGGATCTGTGGAACAATGGTATCTGTGGAACAATGGGATCTGTGGAACAATGGGATCTGTGGAACAATGGGATCTGTGGAACAATGGGATCTGTGGAACAATGGTATCTGTGGAACAATGGTATCTGTGGAACAATGGGATCTGTGGAACAATGGTATCTGTGGAACAATGGTATCTGTGGAACAATGGTATCTGTGGAACAATGGGATCTGTGGAACAATGGTATCTGTGGAACAATGGTATCTGTGGAACAATGGGATCTGTGGAACAATGGGATCTGTGGAACAATGGGATCTGTGGAACAATGGTATCTGTGGAACAATGGTATCTGTGGAACAATGGTATCTGTGGAACAATGGGATCTGTGGAACAATGGGATCTGTGGAACAATGGTATCTGTGGAACAATGGTATCTGTGGAACAATGGGATCTGTGGAACAATGGGATCTGTGGAACAATGGTATCTGTGGAACAATGGGATCTGTGGAACAATGGTATCTGTGGAACAATGGTATCTGTGGAACAATGGGATCTGTGGAACAATGGGATCTGTGGAACAATGGGATCAGTGGAACAATGGGATCTGTGGAACAATGGGATCTGTGGAACAATGGGATCAGTGGAACAATGGGATCTGTGGAACAATGGGATCTGTGGAACAATGGGATCTGTGGAACATTATCTGGCCATTATGTTTGAATTGGTTGTTATTCAAGTGTCCCACACGGCTTTAAAAAAACAACAACTTAAAACGGCGGCACAATGCGTGTGTGTGTGTGTGTGTGGTGTGGGGGGTGCGATTCAATTTAGTTTGCCAGACCTGTTGTTACATGACGCGCATAATTAACGAATCCATGCTGATAAAACAAGATGAAAAGTTGAATATCATGTTGGACGATCAGCTCCGTGACTATCAAAAGAAGACCAGCTCTGACTACTGATGGAAGACCAACTCTTGACTACTGATGGAAGACCAACTCTGTGACTATCAAAAGCAGACCAACTCTGACCACTGATGGCAGATGTAAGTATAATAGCATTTGCAGATGTTGTCCTTAAACAGTAAGTAGCACTTGCAGATGTTGTCATCTAACAGTATGTAACATTTGCAGATGTTGTCCTCGAACAGTAAGTAACATTTGCAGATGTTGTCCTCTAACAGTAAGTAACATTTGCAGATGTTGTCCTCTAACAGTAAGTAGCATTTGCAGATGTTGTCCTCTTAAGTGACTTTTTTATTTAAATGGACACGTGATGAAAGATAATTTTTTGTTTTCTCAGGAAAATTCTTGTATCCTGCATCGGAGAAAGCCCTTAAATTTGCAGTCTTGCAAAGTTTCAAACCTATAAACACTACGTTGGGGCCAGAATGACTACAGGCTTTGGTATTTAGTATCGGGGGCCCCGTTACCATTGTGAAATGTGTAATTATCCGGCCGAACCGCGGCACCTCTCAAATTCCCCGCTGTCAATTTGCTGCCTCGATCACGGCTCGATCGAGATAGATCCCATCGCTCTCGGTGACAGCCTGCTGACACGACAGGGCCAGATAAATCATACACGCTGCAATAACTAATGAGGCTATACGATAGACTGGAGTTACGGATCCTAGCCATGACGCGACGACAGTTTGATGAAAGGGAGACGATCAAGGTGAGTTAAGAGGATGAAGCCGACATTGTTTATCTTAGCCTGATCTCGTCGATTTAAGGGAACTGAGTTAATAACCTGGGCTACGGCAAAAGATGGCTTTTTATTGGTCCGATGTTCAAAACACACGAAACACGGAGATACAATTTAATAATTTTGTATGTATAGATAATTTAATGAACCAGATGCCGCTGACGAAGACATTTAATAAAAAGACCAATGCATCCGATAACAAGACCAAGACATCAGATAATAAGACCAGGACATCAGACAACTAGAAAAAGACACCAGATAACAAGACCAAGACAACAGATTAAAAGACAAAGAAATTGAATATAATTGATAAGTCTAGGACACCATCTAACTAAAACAGTGGTTCTCAACCTGCCTAATGACGTGACCATTTAATACAGTTCCGCATGTTGTGGTGACCACCAACCATAAAATTATTTTCGTTGCTAAATCATAAATATGTGTTTTCGGATGGTCTTAGGCGATCCCTGTGTAAGAGGTCGCGACCCACAGGTTGAGATCCGCTGAACGAGACCAAGACACTAGATAAATAGACAAAGACACCACATAACAAGACCAAGACACCAGATGGCTAGACCAAGTCACCAGATAACTTACAGGTCAAGACACCAGATGAAAAGACAAAGACACCAGATAACTAGATTAAGACATCAGATAACAAGACAAAGACACCAGATAAAGAGACCAAGACAACAGATAACAATATCAAGACATCAGATAACTAGACCAAGACGTCAGATAAAAAGACAGATAACTAGACCAAGACATCAGATAACTAGACCAAGACATCATATAACAAGGCGAAGACATCATATAACAAGACCAAGACATCAGATAACGAGACAAGACATCCAATATAAAGACCAAGACAAAAGATAAGAAGATCAAGACACCAGATAACTTGAACAAGACTACAGATAATAAGACCTCGACACCAGATAAAATGACCAATACAGCAATATTTTAAGAAAATGAAACAGTATCAAACAGATATTTCATCAAATTTCTTGAACATATATGGTGGCTTAAAGACTAAACTATTGCCGAGATTTATAAGAGGAATTAAGAAAAGTAAGAAGTCCGACCAAGACGCGCAAAAATTAGACCAAGACGCGCGAAAATTAGACCAAGACACGAGAAAAGTAGACTAAGACACGAGAAAATTAGACCAAGACACGAGAAAATTAGACCAGACTTAGAAAATTAGACCAAGACACGAGAAAATTAGACCAAGAAGCGCGAAAATTCGACCAAGACACACGAAAATTCAACCAAGACACAAGAAAATTCGACCAAGACACAAGAAAATTCGACCAAGACATAAGAAAATTAGACCAAGACATACGCAAATTAGACCAAGACACAAGCAAATTAGACCAAGACACAAGCAAATTAGACCAAGACACAAGAAAATTAGACCAAGACACAAGAAAATTAGACCAATACATACGCAAATTAGACCAAGACACAAGAAAATTCGACCAAGACACACGAAAATTAGACCAAGACATACGCAAATTAGACCAAGACATACGCAAATTAGACCAAGACATACGCAAATTAGACCAAGACATACGCAAATTAGACAAAGACATACGCAAATTAGACCAAGACATACGCAAATTAGACCAAGACATATGCAAATTAGACCAAGACATATGTAAATTAGACCAAGAAATATGCAAATTAGACCAAGGCATATGCAAATTAGACCAAGACATATGCAAATCAGACCAAGACATATGCAAATTAGACCAAGACATACGCAAATTAGACCAAGACATATGCAAATTAGACCAAGACATACGCAAATTAGACCAAAACATACGCAAATTAGACCAAGACACAAGCAAATTAGACCAAGACATATGCAAATTAGACCAAGACATATGCAAATTAGACCAAGACATACGCAAATTAGACCAAGATACAAGCAAATTAGACCAAGACATACGCAAATTAGACCAAGACGCAAGCAAATTAGACCAAGACATATGCAAATTAGACCAAGACATACGCAAATTAGACCAAGACACAAGCAAATTAGACCAAGACATACGCAAATTAGACCAAGACACAAGCAAATTAGACCAAGACACAAGCTAATTAGACTACCTCTCTCTATTTCAAAGGACATTTAAACAAGAATGAAATAGATAGTTCTTAAAAACTACCAACGTGTTAAGGTTAAAATGCAAGCGGTCAGCTAACGAACGCACCGAGGTGTGCAAATAGGGTAATACTGGACTGAGCAATGGGGGCGGAGGGCGCTGGGAATTGGTATATGGTGTCAAGGGGGCAGTGGGTGAATAAAAAAGGTCGACAACAGCAGACGTTCCCTACCTGTGGTATGCGTACCCTCATTGCAACACGTGGGTGCTCATTAATGAAAAGTATAATCAAGGGGTAAGGGAGAAAAAAAGAGTTTGGGAGCCGCTGGAATACTGGAATTCGTTATAAAAAAGATGTATCGGACAGATGAACAAGATGATAGCGACACAAAAGAGTGTTACAGGGGGAGGTGGGGACAATTACTGCACGGTGTGCAATGCACGTACGTGTCCCAGACACGCGAACTTCTCTCATCCATCACACAAAGGGCCATCGTTGCTGACCATAACGGCCAAACGCCGGCTATTTCGAGTAAGGGTCATGGGGCGCAAACTGTCAGGGTCAGCCATGCGATATCGACTCGTGCACGTGGGCCACAACACGTGGTCAGGCCCTACAGAGAAAAAGGGACATGGTTGGAAGAAGATCGATGATGATGATTCAAACGCAATAAACGGTATATTCAATGAACCGCGACGGCTCAGTTCAAATCTGTAAAATGAAGACAACAGAAACTCGATGACCTATGACAGCAGGGGGTGATATAATTATTACCGTTAAATGACATCCGCACGTGCGAGTGTGTCATACTGTTTAATAATGTCACAAGTACAAACAATTCAATTCAAAGATTATAGCTGATAGTGCAAAGTTTACAGCTTAAATAAAGTAATCAGAAAGAATACCAAGTATGAATATGACGTGTCTTAATATCAAATCGGAAAGGCAATGCAACGTCAACGGCCAATCAAACTTCAATTTTCCCAAGGCCCGAACAATGTTCCCTTTAAGCTACGCGGCCGTGCAGCTACCTAACAGATGCCGCGCAACAGTTTTGAGCATCCGCGCAGCAAATTTTTACAAAAAATACATTCGAACAGATACGCTGCACTCTGCAAAGTAAAACTTTACTTTGCACACAACTTTATGATTTTGCACACGAACCAGCAAACCTTAGCGGGAAAATTGGCCCCCAATACCTCCTATCGACGGCCCTACCCCCCTCCACATATCACGCACCCCTAAACTGAATGTTTTTTTTTGTATTTACCGACACCTCTGTTTAGGTTTGCACCTATCTCAGCCCCGTCTATTTACCGTAAGACAAGTGCACAACATCACTAAAACAAAAAAAACCTAATCTTCGACCTATTCACAGTTCTATCTCATCAAAATATCATTCAGTCATTGAAAATAATAACTTGGTCGTTTATTGATTGGCTCGCGAGGGGGGGGGGACGACAGAGAGTAACAAACCAACAAGATGTTCATCAAAAAACACAAATCCAATCACTTTAACAGAGCACATCTTCTGACCAGATCAGGGGCTCCCAGTTTTCCAAAAATCGTGTACTCCGCTCAGATATGCATGCGTCACTTAGCCGACACGTCCACTGGGACCTGTTATTATTTTCGGAGAATCCTGCGATGACTCGCCCGATAGTCAGGTGTGATAGGAGTGCGGACAAATCAGCTAGCTAAGACTGCCCCCCCCCCCCCCCCCCGCGCGTCCAGTAAGCTGTAGCGCAAAGACAATATTTTAAATTGTATTAAAACCATTCCACACCTCAAAAGCATTAACGACAGCCGTGATCATCGTCCATAAAGTTACGGTCGTATGGTGAAAACCGCCGAGGACACTGCCTCCCAGTCCCCGGGTAGTGTTCAAGGCTCATCGCATTCTGAAAAGAATGCTTTCCGTCACCACAGACACATAACCCCCAAACTGATGACGTCAAAAGCCAGTAAAGAGTTTTCCCACAAAAGAAAACAACGCTTGCCCGTCCTTTTACGATCGATCTAATTTGAGAGTCAAACTTATAATACCGAAAAAAGAACTATTTGGTTCAATTCATCAGCTCCGGTATTAACAAAAAAATAGTTAGGAAAGCATTTTGGTTGGTTTTCTAAAATGAAATTTAAAAAACACCACACAACAATCGAACCAGCGTTTGAGAAGCAATGGGCAGACATGACAACCCATCATCAATTGGGGAACTTCAACAACATCTCCACAGTTCACTCCCCACCCCCGTGACTGTAACAGCGCTATCTCGTGACATCACGGGGGGCTCTGACTTGTCAAACGGGAGCACTGTTTGCGGAGTCAACAGATAGTGGTTTCAGACAACACATTTCACCAGGCGTGACTTAGAAAAAAAATAATAATTTCAAAAATCCGATTCTAGAGGCATCGTATCAAAGCATCGAGACCCTTCCATCAAATTTAACTGGGGCAGAGAGACGCGTTTCAGTAACTTCTAGTAAACAGATGGTATTTACGGCGACAAAATGTAATCGAAGCAAAACTATTTACGCGTGTAAATTCCGTTTTCTAAGTCGTGTCGGCTTGGCATACAGTTGCATCTTTAGTAAGTATTGGCATGTTTCCTCATTCTTATTTTTCAAAGCCTGAAGCCATTATGGCTAAAAGTAGGTTAGGCAGGAGTGGGTTAAGGAGGCTCAAACAAGGGATCCGTTCTGTTTTTACTAGCTTTACTTTTGCGTCAGTGGTTATTGTTCATGGCAGGCCTGCACAACATGCGGCCCGCGGCCAGCACCCACTTTGCGACCCTCGAAGTAACGAACTATTCTTTTTTATTATTATTTTCTTATTAGCTCCCCCCCCCCCCCACCTGTCTTATTTTCTTTCGGCCCGCACAAGTTTTTCATAAAGTATTACGGCCCGCCTTACAGTTTGACTTGTGCAGGCCTGGTTTATGGTATTCATTGTGCCCCTGAAAGGTCCTCAGATTATTACCGAAAGACCAACAACCAATCGGAGATAGCAAGCCAAATAAAGGGACACAACTTGAAAAAGAAATTCAACGGAAACTAAACTTGTTATCAATAGAATTATTGGCTCCGGTACTTCAATTTTAATTCACCGCAAAAATTATTATTATTCACACTTCCAATATAACTAATGTTCTTTTGAATAAAAACTTTTAATTCAACGTAAAAATTATTAAACATGTACATTATTTCACATTTCCATTAAAAACATTTAGTGTGATGGCATCTCCAACTATCCTGTCGGTTATTCAAGGATAAAATCATGCTATGGTTGTTGGCACATCGTCTGACAGCATGTGTAATACCGTGTTGTTGTAGAAGTTAGCACATCGTCTGACAGCATGTGTAATACCGTGTTGTTGTAGAAGTTAGCACATCGTCTGACAGCATGTGTAATACGGTGTTGTTGTAGAAGTTAGCACATCGTCTGACAGCATGTATTATACCGTGTTGTTGTAGAAACAAGATACTACCGGCTTTATCGTGAACTAATGCAGAAATTGTCCAAAAAAAATTAATAGCGTCTACAGAAGCAGTTGTATTTATTAAACCAGATATGGCTGCATAGATTATAATAGCAGTAATTATAATTTTTGCGGTGCATTAAAATTGAAGGACCTTGGCTCCCCCTTCCCCTGGTTTTAAATTCGTATTTTTGTACAAAACATTCTTTACGAGTAGGCTGATCTGCATATACAAATTTGTACATCTCTGATTAACGGGAAAAAGTGTGTGTGTGGGGGGGGGGGGTGGGGGGTGGGGAGTAAATCGCCAGTCCACGCCCTACAGATAAACTGATGGAAGCATAGAAAATGTTAACAGACTGATTGCCACCACAAGTGGGTCGCTGAGAGACGTCCCCCATCACGCTTGCAATCCCACCCAAACTATGTCTCTTCAGGGGGAATCAGCGGCGATGTCAAACAAAAGCAGGTTGTGTCCCTTGTAGGTGCTTCCTTTTATTTTCTCTTATCACCCGAGACCCAGCAGAAGAGACGGACGTCATTTCCGGCTGCACCCCGAGAGGCGCAAGGAATCGTCTGCTTTTCTGGAGAGGGTTTTACGGTACTTCTTCAGCAGGGGTTCTTATAATTTTAGTAGTTGGGTAAGACTGTCCAGGACATAAAAATGTAGTGTGAAACAAGACAGGACAATAAATGTAGTGTGAAACAAGATAGGACGATAAATGTAGTGCGAAACAAAATAGGACTATAAATGTAGTGTGAAACAAGACAGGACAATAGCTGTAGTATGAATCAAAACAGGACAATACATGCAGTCTAAGACTGTCTAATAGGTGTCCTGATCATGCAGTTTGTCAACGAGACAGGCCTATTCCTGCAGCGTGTCAATAAGACTGTCCTTTACATGCAGTGTGTCAACAAGACTGTCCTATACATGCAGTGTGTCAACAAGACTGTCCTATACATGCAGTGTGTCAACAAGACTGTCCTATACATACATTGCGTCACCAAGACTGCCCTATACATGCAGTATGAGAACGAGACCGTCATATTTCTACAGTATATGATAAGACTTCCTTAACAGCCTTACCCAAAAAATCTACATGACACGAAAAGAGTGATTGGAGGTTTCAGCCTGCCCCAGGCCCACTAAATCTATAACAATCAATTTAACGAATGAAACCGACGCCTGGCCGTGGATCGAAAAGACGAATTCAAAAATGCAGTTAACTATTTGTACTGCAATCCTCCAGTGTTCTGCTGACGTGTCGGGTCACCACGAAAGGGAAAGTTATCACTCTACTGGGACACGAGGAGACCGCCCCAGAGGCTCCCGCGGCACCGGCAGGACATTCTCGTGTAGCGGCCCTACGGCAGGCCGGACTGGGCAGTCTAACAGGTCCGAGTTTTGGGTTAGCACCTGCGAGGCGACACGCAAATGGTCATCGGTGTCAGGATTTCGCTTGAAGGCCGAGTAGACAATGATTGGTGGACTCTGGGGCGACTCCGCACAAGTTTGGGCGAAAGACTAGACTAATCAAAAATGGGGGTAGACGAATAGAAGAAACCTGGTACATCAGTGGGTTGTCATTCTTCCTAATTTCTTAAAAAATGTATTTTATAGTAGTATGGTAAGAGAAAATTTGGACGGAGGGCCGGGGGAAAATAAGGGGGGGGGGGGCTACATCCATGCAAAATACAGCTTTGAGTGTCCTTTGCTTTTATAATATTAATAATTACAACGCTACCTCGACAAATATCTACAATAATTTTTCTGACTCTAATAGAGCCAATTCTCACCTAAATATCACTTATTAAGGCAATAAAAATATCACAATGTTTCGCGGTTATCGTCATACTAATGCTTTGTGTTTTCATAAATAGCTGGCAAGATATCGCTGTTTTAATATTTAACCTAGAACCAACACAATAGTCTTTCCGTGCTGGTGACGTCATTATTTCGTTCGGCGACCTACCTTCCTCACCCCCATTGGTGGGGGAAATATATTTTTTAACCTGGTCTCCTAAAATTGTTGTTCTGACGGGTCTTGACGGGGAATCGCAAAAGACATCGCAATATTGTAAATTGGTCGCCAAAATAATAAAAGTAAACTGGTCTGCAGTAGGCCTACTACATAATTATACGAACCCGTCAGACATGCACACGCGTGTTATTTCGCCAATTACAATGTTTATGAGCATGATAATGAGGAATTTCAAGAAATTCAAGAATTAAATGAATGGAATAAGCTTAAGTGTCCCTAATTTTTATTTTAAAAAATAATAAATAAACAATAATGGAAATGGTGGGGGCGCCCATTAATTACGTCAACAATTTTTAAGAAATTTTTTACCCCGTCCCTTCCTGTCAACTTAAGTAATTATGTCAACATTTTTTACTCCCCCCCCCCCAACCCCAAATGAATTATAATATAAATAAATATTAAAATAGTCTACATTTTACTTTGTGATGATCTGTTTTAATAACACAAAATTGTAGGAAAAACATTTTGTTGCATTTTTAGCTTTTGAATAGACAAGTAAAAAAGTTTTTACACTTAAATTTTATAATTCAGAATCAATTAAAAGGTTGTTAGAGACTAAATATCACTGTTTGTGGAAGTACAATTAAAAGGTTGTTAGAGACTAAATATCACTGTTTGTGGAAGTATAAATATGATTACTGTCAGTATAGCTGACAACTGTAGCATAGTTTCATCTTCGCAGGGAGTAGCTAGGTGTTGCTCTATCGTAACAATGGGCATAGTAGCTGATTTATTATTTTCATCTTGCGGATCTGATACACCGGACAAGTCAACATCATTATCTAAACATTCAGCACTTAAAATAGAAGCATTTTCAGTGTGAGTAATAATTGCCATAACCTCTATCTGTCTCCTAGCAGCTACCTGCATTGGTAGAATCCTTTTTGTTGAGGAGCAGGTGGTAATTTCTTATGCATTGTCGGTGCTGTTGAACATGCTATTTCAACATGAAATGTAATGCAAAATAGATGTTACAGATTTTACAAACCCGTTCAAGCAGCGATGTTATTATTGTTACTCTCTTTACTTTCCCTTATTCTCAAAACATCATATTCCTACTCTATCAATATAATTTTACTTGACTGCCCATAACACATGAACCTTGTCCTTGTTCCATACCTGCAACACGATCGCCAACATACCGCCCTAGTCATTTGCGACAAACAGAATCTACAGGCGAAGAGAAGCCACCTGTTGACTTCTCTTGCACTAACAAAGTGTGCTAACATTCTGACCAGCCATCAGCAGTGCACAGACAGACACACATTGAATAAACCTTTTTAAAAGCCTAAAAATATTATATAACTATTTTAATTTACACTCATTAAATTTGTTTAAATAATGTAATAACCAGTCAATTTTTAAGATTAAAATTTTAATACAGAAAACATGATTGTTGACGTCAACTAATCTAGCCCCCCTACCCCTAGTCAGACATTTCCAAACCCCCCCCCACCCCCTATTTTGTTGACATAATTAATGGACGACGCCATTACCATTCCTCAGGATTAGTCAATATTATTCACCTTTGCCTACGACAAAATTGATGAGCATGATAATGATAAATCAAAATGAATGCCACAAATAAATGAATTGAATAAGTAAAGCTAGGTAGTTTATTTTTTATAAAATATTATAAAGGATATAAATATTACCATTCCATTAGATTTTCTTCCATAAAACTATTTCAAAAACAAATTAAAAAACTCATCTATTTCGCAAACACCTTATGGGGTGAAGTTGTCTACCATCTTTTTCAGCTAGTTATTATCTCACAGCTTTGTTTTTGTACCGCGCTTCGAGCCTTTGGGGATGAAGCGTCATTTTTCAAATGAACTTTATTATTATTATTATTATTATTTACCTTTGACTAGGCGTACTTGAAATTTATTTTTTTGGAAATGAAGGACAAGTAGGTCATCGTGTGAGCAGTTTTCGCAGAGTATTAGTCATTTAACATACGATGACAGCAAGACGTTGAGCAGTAATGAATATCGGATTGCCGGCCTAGAGACAGACAGACTTCTGGTAGATGACCGAAAACCTCAATAACTTTCGGCCGAAAACGAAATTAAACCGAAAGTTAACCTTTCTGTTTCGGTCGAAACCAAAACTCGGCCGAAAGGATCAAATGGCAACTTTCAGCGCCGAAACCGAAGCCGAAATTCGATCAGTCTCTAAAGTACACACACTATTTCTCTACCAGCTATACAAATGATCTAACTTTGTGTACACACACTCTTTCTCTACCAGCTTTACCAATGCTCTAACTTTGTGTACACACACTCTTTCTCTACCAGCTTTACCAATGCTCTAACTTTGTGTACACACACTCTTTCTCTACCAGCTATACAAATGATATAACTTTGTGTACACACACTCTTTCTCTACCAACTTTACCAATGCTCTAACTTTGTGTACACACACTCTTTCTCTACCAGCTTTACAAATGATCTAACTTTGTGTACACACACTCTTTCTCTACCAGCTTTACAAATGATCTAACTTTAAGTATACACGCTCACTATCTCTACCAGCTTTATCAATGCTCTAACTTTAAGTGTTCACACTCTATCTCTACCAGCTTTGCCGTTACCGATTTATTGTATGCGAGTAATACACCTGATAGCATTTATTGTATGCGAGTAATACACCTGATAGCATTTATTGTATGCGAGTAATACACCTGATAGCATTTATTGCATGCGAGTAATACACCTGATAGCATTTATTGTATGCGAGTAATACACCTGAAAGCATTTATTGTATGCGAGTAATACACCTGATAGCATTTATTGTATGCGAGTAATAACCCTGATGGCATTTATTGTATGCGAGTAATACACCTGATAGCATTTATTGTATGAGAGTAATACACCTGATAGCATTTATTGCATGCGAGTAATACGCCTGATAGCATTTATTGTATGCGAGTAATACACCTGATAGCATTTATTGCATGCGAGTAATACACCTGATAGCATTTATTGCATGCGAGTAATACGCCTGATAGCATTTATTGCATGCGAGTAATACGCCTGATAGCATTTATTGTATGCGAGTAATACACCTGATAGCATTTATTGCATGCGAGTAATACGCCTGATAGAATTTATTGCATGCGAGTAATACACCTGATAGAATTTATTGCATGCGAGTAATACACCTGATAGAATTTATTACATGCGAGTAATACACCTGATAGAATTTATTGCATGCGAGTAATACACCTGATAGAATTTATTGCATGCGAGTAATACACCTGATAGCATTTATTGTATGCGAGTAATACACCTGATAGCATTTATTGTATGCGAGTAATACACCTGATAGCATTTATTGCGCTCCAAATCTATGTGAGATCCAAGAGGCATCCATTACAATCAAATAATATCTTTGTTCGCAAATATCCCGTACCTATTTTAAGCACGGGGACCCTGAGGTTCTCAACGATTGAATTATACTATAGTTCTATGCACTTGGCATTATGAATAGGGTTTGTCATTTCTGAGACCGGCTAACGTTACATCTGGTTCCATACGAGTAGTGCTATCATCGTGCGTCTGGTTCCATACGGGTTGTGCTATCATCGTGCGCCTGGTTCCATACGGGTTGTTCTATCATCGTGCGTCTGGTTCCATACCAGTAGTGCTATCATCGTGCATCTGGTTCCATACGGGTTGTGCTATCATCGTGCGCCTGGTTCCATACGGGTTGTTCTATCATCGTGCGCCTGGTTCCATACCAGTAGTGCTACCATCGAGCGCCTGGCTCCATACGGGTTGTGCTAGTATCGTATGCCTGGTTATTAGTTGTCAATAATATTTAAGCGACCACTACGCCAGTTGGAGGGGCGTGAATGTGTTATGTACACACGACGTGCCGACAATAATTGTAACATTTCATTTATATAGCAAGCAAAAAAAAAACTCGCTTGTGGTCGATCCTTAATGCTCATTGCGCCAACAATGAGCCAAAACTTGTAGAACCGATGTGATGCAAACGTCACAAACGTGTTAGTATTTTTAGCCAAAACACCTCTTTCCGAAAAGACAATAACGAATGATTATAAGGTTCACTAAAAGTGATTTAGCGCCGAGGCGAATCCCATACTCTTGGTGAATATTTTATGCAGCTCGTTGACATTTGACATTAGCGAGACACGTATGAGCCGGAGGATTCGGCGTATACATAAAAATAGAAGACGCCAACCCGTGAACAACCCGTGAACAACCGGTGAACAACCGGCGAACAACCGGTGTACAACCCGTGTACAACCCGTGAACAACAATGTACTGTAAACAAGTGCAGATTATCATTTCCACTTAACTTATAGTAGACTCGAGTCGCCGCCTTAAAAAAAAAACCACACACAAAACAAAAGCTACTACATAAGAACAAGAAGAAAGCACTGATAGCAATGGTTGGGAAGCCCTCTTAATCTTTGTCAAGCCCAGGCCTACAAAAGCCATCATGAAGATGTAAAGATGTATACACGTGTGGCGGTTTAAAATAGGTGCCAACCGGCTCCGACATCTTGAACAAGGTCAATGCTTTCATTAAGCTCCACGGAGTAGGTAGGACAAGCGTTACGACATCAGCAGTGATGGTGCAGACTAGCGTTACGACGTCGGCAGTGATGGTGCTGCGTTACGACATCAGCAGTGATGGTGCTGACAAGCGTTACGACATCAGCAGTGATGGTGCTGACTAGCGTTAAGACATCAGCAGTGATGGTGCTGACTAGCGATACGATATCGGCAGTGATGGTGCAGACTAGCGTTACGACATCGGCAGTGATGGTGCTAAGGTTGTGGGAAGTTCTCATCTGGTCTTGCAGCTACCATCAGGGTTAAGGCAAGCATAAGCTGCGACCATAGAAAGGTTTGATTTAGGCGCCCGTTCTCAAACCCCCACCCCAAAAAAGAAAAAAAGAATTCACATACTTTGAAAAATGAAGAATTTGGCGCCCTCTCATGCTGGCGCCCGGGATGTAAAATATATATGATGGTCAAGCAACAATTGTTTCCACTACAGGGAAAATTTGTGGTAGTACATTTGTTTTAAAACGATGAAAAAATTTTTTATTAAAAGAAATCTTCAACACACAAAAAAATGGATTAGTTTTGTTACATTTTGCGGCTTCAAAACTATGGATAGCGACTGTTGTCTGGTTCATACAGCGGTGAATATAGCGACTGTTTTCTGGTTCATACAGCGGTGAATATAGCGACTGTTTTCTGGTTTATACAGCGGTGAATATAGCGACTGTTTTCTGGTTCATACAGCGGTGAATATAGCGACTGTTTTCTGGTTTATACAGCGGTGAATAAAGCGACTGTTTTTTTTTTGGTTTATACAGCGGGGAATATAGCGACTGTTTTTTGGTTTATACAGCGGGGAATATAGCGACTGTTTTTTTGGTTTATACAGCGGGGAATATAGCGACTGTTTTTTTGGTTAATACAGCGGTGAATATAGCGACTGTTTTTTTGGTTTATACAGCGGGGAATATAGCGACTGTTTTTTGGTTTATACAGCGGTGAATATAGCGACTGTTTTCTAAATTAATACAGCGGTGAATATAGCGACTGTTTTCTGGTTCATACAGCGGGGAATATAGCGACTGTTTTTTGGTTTATATCGCGGGGAATATAGCGACTGTTTTTTTTAATATATAGCGACTGTTTTTTTTTTTGGTTTATACAGCGGTGAATATAACGACTGTTTTCTGGTTTATACAGCGGGGAATATAACGAATGTTTTTTGGTTTATACAGCGGTGAATATAAGGAAAGTTTTCTGGTTTATACACAAATGCGACGAATAGGTGACCATGGTCGAATTCGACTGACGAAATATCTGTGTAGTCATTTTAAAGCCATTTTTCCAGTCACTTATAAATTTTAAAAATATGAAATCACAAATAAATCCGGCCCCCCTTTTTTTCCCCATTTTACTGTTATGACAGTACTGTAACTTCGCAATCTCTAGCTCCCATATTCAAGCAGCACTTTAAAAAGTTCTTACAGCCCACTTTCAACATGATCATCCTAAAAGGGTATTTGAGAAGAGATAAATACATAACACATATTTAAATGGGACCCTACATAATCCCCCTCCTTACCACGACCTCCCCCCACCCCTTTACTGCATTTTTTGTTTTACAATCACCAGGTGGGTGTTCATATTGTAGTAATAACCAGACGATGTTTTCTACGAAAAGTGTTGGGTGGGGGACCAACCATCTCCCCCCCCCCCCACCCCCATGGGCCCGTGAGTCGCCGTCCAGCGGGTCTCTCCCACCTGTGAGCGGCTAACCAATGAGACAGGGAGGCCGGGTGAATATAAGGGGACGAGCCGACAGGGCGATCACGCTGAATGTTGCCTGGCTATAGACTAAGAAAGGTTTGAACTTTTGTTTCTCCACCTGAAGGGAAGGAGACGAGCGACCTTCCAAAAACAACAAATTAACCCCAAAAAGTTTCGACCCAACTTAAGGAAAACAAACGACACATCCTCAGAACTCAGAAAAGATACAGAAGCCAAAGGTACCGGTGTGTTGTCATTTTACAACTCTAGTTTATTTGTTCTGTGGCTGAGAAGGTAGGTATAATTGGTTGGTTCTGACAGTTTTGTTTGTTTGTTCCAAATAGCTGCGATTATTTTAACCACTTGTGTAAACGTCACCAGGAACGTCGCGGCACTTTGGCTTGTTTCTATAACGTTACGACACTTTGAGCGTGTTTCTATAATGTTAAGACACTTTGAGCGTGTTTCTATAATGTTAAGACACTTTGAGCGTGTTTCTATAATGTTAAGACAGTTCGAGGTTGTTTATAACGTTACGACACTCTGAGCTTGTTTATATAACGTTACGACACTTTGAGCTTGTTTCTATAATGTTTCGACACGTTGAGCTTGTTTCTATAACGTTACGACACTCTGAGCTTGTTTCTCTTTCACAGAAGACAAACGTTAAGCAACTGTTCTCAGAGAGATTGATTGATTGATAACTTATATAGCGCTGGTATCCGTGCTACTTTAGCATGCTCACTGAGCTCCGGTGTTCTTGAATCTATTTAGAGAATAAAAGTCTTTAAATGTTTCTTAAATGATTTTTTATCATTTTCAATACCCCTCAAAGATTGAGGCAAACTGTTCCATAATTTTGGCGCTATCGCTTCAAAAGCGTGCACTCCGTATGGCTTCTTTCTGTGTCCATCCACACTGGGAACTCTCAATAAGGACTGTAAGATTGGGCACAACAGTAGATGATTGTAGCTATAAGTTCACACATTCCTATCACATATGTGCTGTTTTACACAACACATAACTGATGTGTTACACAACACTTCTATGCTGTTTTACACAACAAATATCTGCTGGTTTACACAACACATCACTGCTGTTTTACACAACAAATATCTGCTGGTTTACACAACACATATCTGCTGTTTTACACAACACATCTCTGCTGTTTTACACAACACATCTCTGCTGTTTTACACAACACATCTCTGCTGTTTTACACAACACATACCTGCGGTTTTCGTATTTGAGGACGCGATCAACTCACGAGTGATGCTCTTTTTTTAAATGTCTACCGTAGTCTTTCACTTCTATTATTGTATAGTAATTTCAACTTCATGCCATAAACAGTTTTGAGTTATTTCCGTAAAAAAAAATTACTTTACGTAGGAGTAATTATCTGGTTTACCAACCCAAGCGGGTGGTTATATTTCTTTCTATATTTTTTGGTTGGGGGGGGGGGGGGAGAGTGTCCGCTGGCTGAAACTGTAAATTACACTTTAAATAAATATTTGAAGCGTTGCTCACTTTTACTCAATGTCTCACGGCGTGATGAATTTTCTAATGCCCCTCCACTAGCTTCCACACATCGATGTGAGAATGGACTTTGAATGCTTCTTTATTTGATCATCAATAGATGACGTGTTAAATTTGAAATGCTAAAGACGACACGAGGTTTAGCGTTCACGAAAACGCGACCGCGAATGATGGTGAAGCTGTTTCACGGGTCAATCATCGGATTAGATATGTGATGGCTTCAAGGTATAAATTCAAATTTTTTTCAGATTTCTTTACGTTTGCCTTTTTCAGATGTCTTTACTTTTGCCTATTTCGTATGTCTTTACTTTTGCCTATTTCAGATTTCTTTACTTTTGCCTATTTCAGATTTCTTTACGTTTGCCTTTTTCAGATGTCTTTACTTTTGCCTATTTCAGATGTCTTTCCTTTTGCCTATTTCAGATGTCTTTACTTTTTCCTATTTCAGATTTCTTTACTTTTGCCTATTTCAGATTTCTTTACGTTTGCCTTTTTCGGATGTTTTACTTTTGCCTATTTCAGATGTCTTTACTTTTGCCTATTTCAGATGTCTTTACGTTTGCCTATTTCAGATGTCTTTACTTTTGCCTATTTCAGATGTCTTTACTTTTGCCTATTTCAGATGTCTTTACTTTTGCTTATTTCAGATGTCTTTACGTTTTCCTATTTCAGATGTCTTTACATTTGCCTATTTCAGATGTCTTTACTTTTGCCTATTTCTGATGTCTTTACTTTTGCCTATTTCAGATGTCTTTACGTTTGCCTATTTCAGATGTCTTTACGTTTGCCTATTTCAGATGTCTTTACTTTTGCCTATTTCAGATGTCTTTACGTTTGCCTATTTCAGATGTCTTTACTTTTGCCTATTTCAGATGTCTTTACTTTTGCCTATCTCAGATGTCTTTACGTTTGCCTATTTCAGATGTCTTTACTTTTGCCTATTTCAGATGTCTTTACTTTTGCCTATTTCAGATGTCTTTACGTTTGCCTATTTCAGATGTCTTTACTTTTGCCTATTTTAGATGTCTTTACGTTTGCCTATTTCAGATGTCTTTACTTTTGCCTATTTCAGATGTCTTTAATTTTGCCTATTTCAGATGTCTTTACTTTTGCCTATTAAAACGCATTTTTTATTTGGTGTGTAAAAATGTATCGGTGTCGTGAGTGACTTCGCTTCTATAATAATAATGGGGTCACGAATATTAAGTTTCTGCGAAACAAGTCCTGCAACAAGCATAATACATCAATTCTTGTTATAACGGTCCCGAATGCTCACCCAGTCGTTGAAAAATCCCATCAAGAAGTTGTTTTTTCTCCTAAAGCTACCTGGCTGTTACCAAGCTATCATGGTCTTCCCATTGCTTTGTGTTTAAAACGGCATCGAAGCCGTATGGAGAGTACATCTATAGTTTATAAGCATTGGCGTATGAATGGAGGGCGGAGGGGGGCTGCACCGTCGGTCCACCTTTTAGACTTTACATATCTCAACTGTATGCGTAATCTGTAAGCATTGTGGATTTCGTTAATTAGGGGCAGCAAAATTAAGGATCGCACCCCCCACGCCCCCGGCTTCACACAAGTTAACCACGCCACTGTCTATAACCAACATTTAAAAAGTAATTATCTTTTGGCTCCAACGGATCGAGCGCTTACCTTCACTGGATGTTATACAAACGCAAATTGAGACGAACGAGTCATAATTAAAATTTTAAAACCAACATATTTTCACACTTACACAACAAAAACACAACAAAAAAAACAACAAAAAACCAACAAAAAAACAACAATCGTACAATATTCCGGACAAAATAGCGGCGCTCATGCTGCTAGTAGCAAATGAAACGTGATTAATGCGCAACTAAGCGGAAGCGTATGAGTCCATTCATCAAAATATCATTAAAATCTGCCCAAGCTAAGTTTTGGATGATGGCGTAACCCTGAATTCATAATTTAATTCCACACCACGTTTTTATCGGTGCCATCCACAAATGAAGTGCAACGTGAGATACAGACACGCCCCCGTAATTCATCCACAAATGAAGTGAAACGTGAGATACAGACACGCCCCCGTAACTGGATTTGCTTTACGTGGAAGCTAACGGCATCGGGCGAACGTTTCTCAAACTGTTACGTGGCGGTTTAAAAAAAATAAAAATTTTGAATAAAATGGAAAGAGATGATAGTTAAACGATTCCGACCAAAGATCTTTTTTCTTCCAACACCCCCCCCCCCCCCCCAACCAAAAAAAAAAAAAAGAAACAAGGACACATTGCTAAGAGAATCTTTTTGCTCGGTGTTTTGAAAATATCGCCACTCTCTTTAGCAAAATAAACTTGAACTTCAAATTAGGAGATACTTATTATGGCATCCTTTCCAAACTATTATTCCAAATGACGTCATTTCCCTGAGTAGGTCGTATGCTCTTAAGCCGTAGACCTGTTTCAAAGACACAATGCAGCGGTTCCTAAGCTGTCACAGTTGTAGACCTGTTTCAAAGACACAATGCAGCGGTTCCTCAGCTGTCACAGTTGTAGACCTGTTTCAAAGACACAATGCAGCGGTTCCTAAGCGTTCACAATACTTGTCTGCGCTCTTCCTTTTTTTTTTCTGCAACTTTTAGGAGCCGTTGCTTCATCAATTTAGTGAAACACATTTCAATAATCTATGCGGAGACTTAAAGGGTCCGTTTGACCTAAAGCAATTAAGCGGGAAGTCCCACCGTTGGACACTTCTGATGTGGTTGTCGAAGAAGGGCCAAGAGGCCAAAACGTTATTAGTAAATATTAGACAAAAAAGTTTAAGAGTGGGAAGAACTAATTCAGTTACTAGATTGCTGCTCACGCTTCGATGATTGGTACTATCAATTGTCGGAGAAATTAACGAGTTAAGCTTCCTCAGATGTCAACCTCCCACCCCACACTCTTCTTTTTTCTGCGCGTAAATGTCATGTGACATTAGAGAGGCCGCCTCGTTTCAAAGACAGAAGGGAGACGCGGTGATCGGTTGACCCTAATGTGATCAAGGAACGCGTGTTAAAATATTATTTAAAAAAACGAAAACGTTTATCGGAACTGGATAAACGATAACGGCGAAGAGCCAAGATGGTTAGACAAACATTTGTCTCATCCAAGACATTGTGTGTGTGTCAGCTACGTGGCATCAAACAGCCGCTTCCACAAACCCGTTCTTCCACGGCACACTGGTGCGGTAGGACATTGAAGGGAGATTTTCGCACGGCACACTGGTGCGGTAGGACATTGCCGGGACATTCTGCTACGGAACACTAGTGCGGTAGGACATTGAGGGACATTCTGCTACGGAACACTGGTGCGGTAGGACATTGAAGTGACATTCTGCTACGGAACACTGGTACGGTAGGACATTGCCGGGACATTCTCGCACGGCACACTGGTACGGTAGGACATTGCCGGGACATTCTCGCACGGCACACTGGTACGGTAGGACATTGCCGGGACATTCTCGCACGGCACACTGGTACGGTAGGACATTGCCGGGATGAGGGGTCGCACGCCACGAAAGGATCATGCAGCATAACGAAAGCGAGGCCCTACCGTGAGCAGCGTCCTTCGTCACTACAACTTGTGATTGTTCACGTTGTCAAAAAAGGTTTAAGTCAGAGGTTCCCAAACTTTTTTGTCTCGTAGACCCCTTGCCATGTTTTTCGGTTTTGGGTAGACCCCCTGCTTACCTGATATTGATTTTTTGCAAATTCATTAATACTTTACAAATACTTTAAATGTATTTTTGACAGCCTGTATAGTGCTACTCACTGTGAAAGATTAAAATTTATAACGGTAGTGAAGTGCAGTGTGAATAACTTTTTTTAAAACATGTTAAGTTTTATACATTTATTATTTAAATTTAAATTAAAAAATGCCAAAATAGAAGTCTTGACCTGCTTACATGAGATCCACTATCGTCGACCCCAATTTTCCTTTCATGGACCCCCATTTTCATTTCATGGACCCCCATTTTCAGTTCATGGACCCCCATTTTTTTTTCCGCTGCCATAGACCCCTTGCAAGTTGTCGTAGACCCCTGGGGGTCGATATAGACCACTTTGGGAATCACTGGTTTAAGTTAAGAGAAAATAGAAGCCTAATATAAATCGAACAATAATAATACCATTAACCAGATGTACAATACAATGACACAAACCAGATGTACAATAGAATGACACAAACCAGATGTACAATACAATGACACAAACCAGATGTACAATACAATGACACAAACCAGATGTACAATACAATGACACAAACCAGATGTACAATAGAATGACACAAACCAGATGTACAATACAATGACACAAACCAGATGTACAATACAATGACACAAACCAGATGTACAATACAATGACACAGACCAGATGTACAATACAATGACACAGACCAGATGTACAATACAATGACACAAACCAGATGTACATTACAACACAAACATATTAACGCAGACAATAAGGCATTACACAAACATTCATAGATCGGTGAATTTTTAAGAAGTGTCAGCGGGCGACTCAAACTTTGCACCTGTCACAAATCAACTAATGGCTTTAAGTGTTGTCCAGATACACAGAGGGGTAGCGTCGGCGTTGGCTGGGAACCGCTGGGAGCTCTAAGAGTCGTGATGCTAATCTAGTCCCCAGGGGTATTCAAATATTCATTCCACAAAAGATTACAGTTTTTAAACGTTTCTTAATTTTCACGTCTCAAGTATGATGATCGAATTGGTAGATACGTAGATGGGAAGTTGGCAAAGTCATGGAAGCTATGGTGTGGGAAGTAATCACAATGTGATAGATGCAATGGTGTAGGAAGTAAGCAAAATGTGATAGATGCAATAGTGTAGGAAGTAAGCAAAATGTGATAGATGCAATAGTGTAGGAAGTAATCAAAATGTGATCGATGCAATTGTGCAGGAAGTAATCACAATGTGATAGATTCAAAAGTGTAGGAAGTAAACACAATCACAATGTGATGATGCAATAGTGTATGAAGTAATCACAATGTGATAGATGCAATAGCGTAGGAAGTAATCAAAATGTGATAGATGCAATAGTGTAGGAAGTAAAGACAAGGTGATAGATGCAATAGTGTAGGAAGTAAAGACAAGGTGATAGATGCAATAGTGTAGGAAGTAAAGACAAGGTGATAGATGCAATAGTGTAGGAAGTAAAGACAAGGTGATAGATGCAATAGTGTAGGAAGTAAAGACAAGGTGATAGATGCAATAGTGTAGGAAGTAAAGACAAGGTGATAGATGCAATAGTGTAGGAAGTAAAGACAAGGTGATAGATGCAATAGTGTAGGAAGTAAAGACAAGGTGATAGATGCAATAGTGTAGGAAGTAAAGACAAGGTGATAGATGCAATAGTGTAGGAAGTAAAGACACGGTGATAGATGCAATAGTGTAGGAAGTAAAGACAAGGTGATAGATGCAATAGTGTAGGAATTAAAGACAAGGTGATAGATGCAATAGTGTAGGAAGTAAAGACAAGGTGATAGATGCAATAGTGTAGGAAGTAATCAAAATGTGATAGATGCAATAGTGTAGGAAGTAAAGACAAGGTGATAGATGCAATAGTGTAGGAAGTAAAGACACGGTGATAGATGCAATAGTGTAGGAAGTAAAGACAAGGTGATAGATGCAATAGTGTAGGAAGTAAAGACAAGGTGATAGATGCAATAGTGTAGGAAGGAAAGACAAGGTGATAGATGCAATAGTGTAGGAAGTAAAGACAAGGTGATAGATGCAATAGTGTAGGAAGTAAAGACAAGGTGATAGATGCAATAGTGTAGGAAGTAAAGACAAGGTGATAGATGCAATAGTGTAGGAAGTAAAGACAAGGTGATAGATGCAATAGTGTAGGAAGTAAAGACAAGGTGATAGATGCAATAGTGTAGGAAGTAAACACAATGTGATAGATTCAAAAGTGTAGGAAGTAAACACAATCACAATGTGATGATGCAATAGTGTATGAAGTAATCACAATGTGATAGATGCAATAGTGTAGGAAGTAAAGACAAGGTGATAGATGCAATAGTGTAGGAAGTAAAGACAAGGTGATAGATGCAATAGTGTAGGAAGTAAAGACAAGGTGATAGATGCAATAGTGTAGGAAGTAATCAAAATGTGATAGATGCAATAGTGTAGGAAGTAAAGACAAGGTGATAGATGCAATAGTGTAGGAAGTAAAGACA
Organism: Omphiscola glabra; assembly: GCA_964017045.1. Classification (NCBI taxonomy): domain Eukaryota; kingdom Metazoa; phylum Mollusca; class Gastropoda; family Lymnaeidae; genus Omphiscola; species Omphiscola glabra. Next base: position 13,165,403 of record OZ024807.1, on the reverse strand, counting down.
CGGTGATAGATGCAATAGTGTAGGAAGTAAAGACAAGGTGATAGATGCAATAGTGTAGGAAGTAAAGACAAGGTGATAGATGCAATAGTGTAGGAAGTAAAGACAAGGTGATAGATGCAATAGTGTAGGAAGTAAAGACAAGGTGATAGATGCAATAGTGTAGGAAGTAAAGACAAGGTGATAGATGCAATAGTGTAGGAAGTAAAGACAAGGTGATAGATGCAATAGTGTAGGAAGTAAAGACAAGGTGATAGATGCAATAGTGTAGGAAGTAAAGACAATGTGATAGATGCAATAGTGTAGGAAGTAAAGACAATGTGATAGATGCAATTTTGTAGGAAGTAAAGACAAGGTGATAGATGCAATAGTGTAGGAAGTAAAGACAAGGTGATAGATGCAATAGTGTAGGAAGTAAAGACAAGGTGATAGATGCAATAGTGTAGGAAGTAAAGACAAGGTGATAGATGCAATAGTGTAGGAAGTAAAGACAAGGTGATAGATGCAATAGTGTAGGAAGTAAAGACACGGTGATAGATGCAATAGTGTAGGAAGTAAAGACAAGGTGATAGATGCAATAGTGTAGGAATTAAAGACAAGGTGATAGATGCAATAGTGTAGGAAGTAAAGACAAGGTGATAGATGCAATAGTGTAGGAAGTAATCAAAATGTGATAGATGCAATAGTGTAGGAAGTAAAGACAAGGTGATAGATGCAATAGTGTAGGAAGTAAAGACACGGTGATAGATGCAATAGTGTAGGAAGTAAAGACAAGGTGATAGATGCAATAGTGTAGGAAGTAAAGACAAGGTGATAGATGCAATAGTGTAGGAAGGAAAGACAAGGTGATAGATGCAATAGTGTAGGAAGTAAAGACAAGGTGATAGATGCAATAGTGTAGGAAGTAAAGACAAGGTGATAGATGCAATAGTGTAGGAAGTAAAGACAAGGTGATAGATGCAATAGTGTAGGAAGTAAAGACAAGGTGATAGATGCAATAGTGTAGGAAGTAAAGACAAGGTGATAGATGCAATAGTGTAGGAAGTAAACACAATGTGATAGATTCAAAAGTGTAGGAAGTAAACACAATCACAATGTGATGATGCAATAGTGTATGAAGTAATCACAATGTGATAGATGCAATAGTGTAGGAAGTAAAGACAAGGTGATAGATGCAATAGTGTAGGAAGTAAAGACAAGGTGATAGATGCAATAGTGTAGGAAGTAAAGACAAGGTGATAGATGCAATAGTGTAGGAAGTAATCAAAATGTGATAGATGCAATAGTGTAGGAAGTAAAGACAAGGTGATAGATGCAATAGTGTAGGAAGTAAAGACACGGTGATAGATGCAATAGTGTAGGAAGTAAAGACAAGGTGATAGATGCAATAGTGTAGGAAGTAAAGACAAGGTGATAGATGCAATAGTGTAGGAAGTAAAGACAAGGTGATAGATGCAATAGTGTAGGAAGTAAAGACAAGGTGATAGATGCAATAGTGTAGGAAGTAAAGACAAGGTGATAGATGCAATAGTGTAGGAAGTAAAGACAAGGTGATAGATGCAATAGTGTAGGAAGTAAAGACAAGGTGATAGATGCAATAGTGTAGGAAGTAAAGACAATGTGATAGATGCAATAGTGTAGGAAGTAAAGACAATGTGATAGATGCAATTTTGTAGGAAGTAAAGACAAGGTGATAGATGCAATAGTGTAGGAAGTAAAGACAAGGTGATAGATGCAATAGTGTAGGAAGTAAAGACAAGGTGATAGATGCAATCTTGTAGGAAGTAAAGACAAGGTGATAGATGCAATTTTGTAGGAAGTAAAGACAAGGTGATAGATGCAATAGTGTAGGAAGTAAAGACAAGGTGATAGATGCAATTTTGTAGGAAGTAAAGACAAGGTGATAGATGCGATAGTGTAGGAAGTAAAGACAATGTGATAGATGCAATTTTTAGGAAGTAAAGACAAGGTGATAGATGCAATAGTGTAGGAAGTAAAGACAAGGTGATAGATGCAATAGTGTAGGAAGTAAAGACAAGGTGATAGATGCAATAGTGTAGGAAGTAAAGACAAGGTGATAGATGCAATTTTGTAGGAAGTAAAGACAAGGTGATAGATGCGATAGTGTAGGAAGTAAAGACAATGTGATAGATGCAATTTTGTAGGAAGTAAAGACAAGGTGATAGATGCAATAGTGTAGGAAGTAAAGACAAGGTGATAGATGCAATAGTGTAGGAAGTAAAGACAAGGTGATAGATGCAATTTTGTAGGAAGTAAAGACAAGGTGATAGATGCAATTTTGTAGGAAGTAAAGACAAGGTGATAGATGCAATTTTGTAGGAAGTAAGGACAAGGTGATAGATGCAATAGTGTAGGAAGGAAAGACAAGGTGATAGATGCAATTCTGTAGGAAGTAAAGACAAGGTGATAGATGCGATAGTGTAGGAAGTAAAGACAAGGTGATAGATGCAATTGTGTAGGAAGTAAGGACAATGTGATGGATCCTCGGGCGAGTTACCACAAAGTAATGGACGCTAGGGTGAGTTACCACAAAGAGATGGATGATGGGGAGTAAGTACAAAATAATGTTTCCTAGAGGGAATTACCATAAAATATTTGATACAAGGGGATGGCGTCACATAAAGTTTTAAATACTAGGGGAGGAAGTCACCACAAATATTGGATGCTAGGGGAGGTGGTTACCACAAGACTGCATGATGGGGAGGGAGTCACCACAAGACTGCATGATGGGGAGGGAGTCACCACAAGACGGCATGATGGGGAGGGAGTCACCACAAGACTGCATGATGGGGAGGGAGTCACCACAAGACTGCATGATGGGGAGGGAGTCACCACAAGACTGCATGATGGGGAGTGAGTCACCACAAGACTGCATGATGGGGAGGGAGTCACCACAAGACGGCACGATGGGGAGGGAGTCACCACAAGACTGCATGATGGGGAGGGAGTCACCACAAGACGGCATGGTTAAGGGTGGGAGTTATCACAAAGTATAAATGGTTTTTGGAAGGCCACAAAAGGCAAATATGGTACACAGCTTACTCCAAAGTGGGTTTTTAATCTTTCAAAATTAGGTGCATTCCATCTTACCAACTGTGCCACTATTGATACGCGAATTAAAATTTCAAATGATAAAAAAGAAAGAAGGAGACATAGCTTGTAATTAAACGTTTTCATCGTATTTTTAAACATAGAATGTTAGCATCGGTACTAAATCTTTAGAGAAAAATATAAATTTCCCGCTATATACCAGTAAGCGCCAGTTCACACGATCAAATTTTCGATCATGCATTCGATGCGGTTTTTGTATGAAGCCTTGCCACAACTTGAAAATTACTATTAGATCAAATTCCTCAAAAAAGAAACCCCGCACAAAAATTTGACGCGAAATTTGATCGTGTGAACTGACGCTTAGCGAAAATCCCACAAGTGAACATTTGAAATATTCACGTGCCCACCATTGAGTGGCTGCACGTTTGCAGGATAAAATTGAATACAGTTTACGGAATATTTGTGTGTGTCCCCCGGTGATCGATGGCTCGATATTTTGAAACAAACGAATCCTCCCTATTCTAGTCTATTTTTCTAAGCCACTTGCCGGCGTCCCGGGGGCCGGACTTTTGTTCTCAACTGTTATCGAAAGTTGCGCTGCTTTCAAACAGTGCTCCTCAAGACAGGTCAATAGAGTACGATCGCTTGAAACTGAAATGGACTATTGGTTTACAGGGTTGACCTTTTCACACTGCAACTAAACTACACAAATCTTTGCATTCAGATCTTTTTGTTACCAACTTAATTTTTTTTTTTTTGGTGGGGGGATGGGGTTGGTATTTGGAGGAGATCGTTTTCAGAATTAAATCTTGGGCTGATGACAACATCATTAAAAACTGAGTTATGCTTATTTTACGCTTAGAATTTGTGAACATAACAACCACACCATGATTGTAGCCTCATGCTTAAAGTAGATTTTACAACTTCGGGAAAACCCCGTTTTGTGTCGCACTACTTACAACTAATGTATTACTACCGTGTTTTTGTAATGAGCTACTTTCAACATATCACACATTATGTTTTGCTACCGCGTTTTTTTGTATTGTACTACTTTGAATGTATGTATTACTACAGTGTTTTTGCATTGTACTACTTTCAATGTATGTATTACTACCGTGTTTTTGTAAGGTGCCACTTTCAATGTATCACACATTATGTGTATTACTACCGCGTTTTTGTATGGTACTACTTTCAATGTATGTATTACTACCGCGTTTTTGTATGGTACTACTTTCAATGTATGCATTACTAACGTGTTCTTTAATGGTACTACTTTCAATGTATGTTCACTACCGTGTTTTATTGTATGGTACTACTTGCAATGTATGTGTAACTACCGTGTTTTTATAAGGTGCTACTTTAAATGTATCACACATTATATATTAACACAGTTTTTTTTTTTTTTTTGGGGTATTTCGTTAAGTTTGTAGATTATTTTTATGGTATAGAGTAGAAGTTTTAAAAAAATAAATAAAACAGTGGTAATAAGGTCGACTGATTGGTGGAACGTTGGTAAAGGTGCTCCAGAACTATTGTAAATTTAGGGACGGTTGGGGAAGGGGGGGGGCGACATTTGATTTTCTTCAAACCCTTTAGTTTAAGCTCTGCTTTCAGCAAGCAAAGGAAAAAAAAAGGTTAGGTGTTTACGTCACACATCTATTTATAGCTCGGAACTTTATGACTAGTTCCTGTACTCCACCCCCTAAAATTACGAAAGCGGAAGTTTGCATTTAGCCTGGTATTATTATCCTTTTTACCAAGAAGGTGCCTCCATACAAGTACAATGAACAATTTCTTTGAGACATTACCAAACTAAAAATAGCTCTAGCGAAAGATTGTTTTCAAGACGGTTTTTTTTTTTAAAAAAAAGAAGAAATTTTAAGCATGAAAGTGGAAGCGAAATTTGAAGAAGAAAGTTTTTTTTTTTTCTTGTTTTTTTTTAAAATTATGTCTCTAAATTTTACCAACTTTAACTCTGTGGACACCTGATGACAAATGTGGTGTCAAAGTCAAGTTCAAAGTTCTTATTTGAGATTTATTGGTCCGCTATTTACGAGAGTGGTTTTTACGTTATTTTAAACGAACCACCCCCCCCCCAACCCAACCCCCCTTCCCCCTATAAAAAAAAGGTTTGAATTGACACAAAAATAATTGTATCTATAAACAATTAGCAGAATATCGATGGATTTAAAGAAGAAAAAAAAAGGGGGGGGGGGATAAGTTGAAAAAACTTTCTCTTACATTTCAATGGTACACAAAAAAAATAATAGTTGCATCCTCTAAATCCTGCGAACGACTTCATTGCACCTTATGTTTAATTATATTCCAATTACCGCCCCTTTTTTAAAATCGGATCGCTACCGGTATTTGTTGTCGAGAGGAATTACAGAATATGGTGGGGGGGGGGGGGGGGTCAATTTTTTGAAGAGACATTTGTTCACCTCGGCTTGACACCGTTAGTCGTTTCCTTCCCTCGTTGAGCAACATAAAAAAAATAGACTCTGAAGCAAACTGACATAATATAACATTGCGCACGAAATACACAGCGCGTGTGCAAGAATGTGAATAAACTCCGCCCTTTGGAAGTGGCCAATAAATCTATTATAATATTAAACCAAAACAATCATACAATCACGTGATCAACAGAAATTAAAAAAATGTAATAATTGGTGTTTGTGTGCGGAGAAGGACAGCAACAGCAACAACAACAACAAAAAAAAAGGGGGGGGGGGTTGCTTACTTTTTAAAAGATTGTTCCCAGTTATGAAATGTCACAATTAACAAAGAGTGCAATACATTCAGACACACACGACTATTCTTCTAATACGGTGGTTCTCAACCTTTCTAACGCCGCGACCCTTTGATACATTTCCTCAAGTTGTGGCGACCCCCCCCCCCCCCCCAACCACAAAATTATTTTCGTCCATGCTCTATAAATGTGGAGTATATGTGTTTTCAGAAGGTCTTTGGCGACCCCTGCGAAAGGGTCGTGCGACCCCCCAAAGGGGTCGAGACCCACGGGTTGAGAACCGCTGTAATCTAACACATCCGTGTTAAAAGTCTTTCTGTGACAATCACACAGTATGGAGTTAGCAAACATGCATGTGACTGTGGTCAAAACTAAAGCAGCTTAAATAATAGAATTTTTTTTATTTTTAATGTTGTAACAGTGAACAGTTTTTACAAAAGAATTAATTTTATGGGTGAGTGTAGGGGTTTGGGAGTTTACAAACGAAATATAAGGGAGATAAGAAGTGTCCTGTGTAAATGAGGCTCACGCTCCTGTAAATGGCGCGTGGCCGATCAGTTATTGGTGGGCATCATCGGTGGCAGTGGGTCTCATGCATTTGCAGGAGATGAACGTGATTCATGGTGCTCAACAAATTTAGTTGTATATTTTGTGTTGGGTATAGGGGAAAGTTGAAGGAGGAGCTTTTGGCACACGTAGTTCAGCCATTGTGTGTTGTAGTTCAACCCTTGTGTGTAGTCGGTCGAACCCTGCGTGTAGTAGTTCAACCCCTGACCCCTGTGTGTAGTAGGCCGACCCATGAGTGTAGTAGGTCGACCCCTGTGTGAACTAGTTCAGCCACTATGTGTAATAATATTTTATGCGCTCATAGCAAGTGGTGACGTCTTGGCCACGTAGACCAACTTTTTTTTTTTTAATTTTAAAAATGTGGGGGTGGGGGGGGGGGGGGTTGAGAAGCATTCGTCTTTCTTCAAATATTCATGTAACTTTATATGTGATCCATAATTATGGTTTCTTTAAACAAATGAACGGCGTAATCCATACATCATAAGTTCTTTCATTGACTAAGGTAAGTCAACCTAAGAGATTACACAGCAGCGACGAAGTACACATGACTGGCACTGCTGCAATGCGCAATGTCCTCTTCAAACTACGTCACTACACAGATGGGATTCCGTCCAGGATAAGTACGCACAAGCAGACCTGTTTACCCTCGAACTCTTAAAATCGTACAATATCATCACAAAATCGTTCAATACATTATCTTAATAGTAAAAAATAAACATACAGCATATATAATGTATATACCTGAAAATCGTACGTTGTACGCCAAAATCGTAAGAGTAAACAGGTCTGCACAAGGGTTTCTCTCCCGGGATCCCGCACGATTTTAAGTAAACAAAAGACTTACCGGGACATTTTTCCATCCCAAGTACATACTTTTTAAATTATTATTTTTTAAATTTTATTATTTTTATCTCAGCAAGTCGCAGATTATCACAAATTGTCGTGAACTACGCTGAAACATTCAACTCGGCAGCTCTAGCGCACAGGTATTCAAGCGTTGTAAACTCGTCAGTCAAAAGTGGTCGAAAAACCCATTGGTCATATGCGGTCGGAAAACTCATTAGTCAAAAGTGGTCGGAAAACTCATTGGTCATATGCGGTCGGCAAACTCAGTCAAAAGTGGTCGGAAAACTCATTAGTCAAAAGTGGTCGGAAAACACATTGGTCATATGCGGTCGGAAAACTCATTAGTCAAAAGTGGTCGGAAAACCCATTGGTCATATGCGGTCGGAAAACTCATTAGTCAAAAGTGGTCGGAAAACCCATTGGTCATATGCGGTCGGCAAACTCGTTAGTCAAAAGTGGTCGGAAAACCCATTGGTCATATGCGGTCGGAAAACTCATTAGTCAAAAGTGGTCGGAAAACACATTGGTCATATGCGGTCGGAAAACTCATTAGTCAAAAGTGGTCGGAAAACTCATTGGTCATATGCGGTCGGCAAACTCAGTCAAAAGTGGTCGGAAAACTCATTAGTCAAAAGTGGTCGGAAAACACATTGGTCATATGCGGTCGGAAAACTCATTAGTCAAAAGTGGTCGGAAAACCCATTGGTCATATGCGGTCGGAAAACTCATTAGTCAAAAGTGGTCGGAAAACCCATTGGTCATATGCGGTCGGCAAACTCGTTAGTCAAAAGTGGTCGGAAAACTCATTAGTCAAAAGTGGTCGGAAAACCCATTGGTCATATGCGGTCGGCAAACTCAGTCAAAAGTGGTCGGAAAACTCATTAGTCAAAAGTGGTCGGAAAACTCAGTCAAAAGAGTCAAAAATCAACAGCAGGACGACTAAAAACATTTTCGAGGGCCAAATTTCTTGTCAAGAACCATGTTTTTCGGAGTCAAAACCGATTTGTGGCCGGCTGGCTGAGCCGCACTCAGGTCGCTAAAGAACCGCATGCGGCTCGCGATCCGCGATTTTCCGACCACTGACTTAGTGGCATATGGAAGATTGGGCGGAGGGGGGGGGGCGCGCTCCGCCCCTTTAGGCACTTCCTTCCTTATATGGTGGACGTCATTTTCAGCTACTGTTTTGTTTTTTTCCGTCGAAGGGGGCGACAATAAAAACATTTTGTCCCGTCCAGGGCGGCACTATCCCTAGCCATGCCGCCGCTTATACTTGTTTGAATGCGTACCCCCACCACCCCCCCAACCCCACAGACATGGGAACTTTAGGCACCGTGTCTTCTCATGCACCGACCTCCGCTGCCTCTATGTGTTTAAGATTCTAATCTGTCGTCACGACGAATCGATCGATGGGGAAATCGTTGGTCTTCATGAAGATGCCCGCTGTTTGATTAACCGCACTATTCAAACAATCTATTTTTTTTTAAACGGAAAGGACGCAAGTTTGTTTGTTGAAATAGTTATTTATTTTAATGTGGGCGTAACCACAAATAGTTTCTTTTATTTAAAAAAAAAACTCGTATGCCTAACAGCCTCGCCACAAAACAATTTCGTGTCAGACAAACGCGTGTGATAGAGCTAGTCTTTGTCTTCCCAAATAGTCTTTTCGCCCTGAGATAGCAGAACAACATTTCTGGAGGATTCATTGTGGGTGGGTGGGGAGGACGAATTTTAAAAAACGAAGTGGCTATAGGTACACGGGTACCAGAACTGAGAGGTTGGGGTTAAAAAACGATTTAAAATATTATCGTTGGGTTTGTAAGACCAAATGAGGTATCAAATGAAAGATAATTGAATGTGCTATACGTTTGAAATGTTAATTCTTCAGTGTTACTAAAAAAAAACTACCACAAATGACATCCGAATAGCATTGAACTTAATGGTACCCGTGTGCGAATGGTGGCGCTGCGTGTCTGGGTCCATTTTGACAATTTCGGGGAATGATCAGATGACCAAGTATAACCGATAATCCGTATCGGATGCAAAGAAGTGTAAAAATATACATTTTCTGGACAAGGCTTTTAAGGTCTTCGATCCACCAAACTGAAATGCATTATCTAATCAGTACAAGAGTATATCATTTCAATGTATACCACACCTGCGTTCTTCGTGGAAGTGGGTGGCGTTTTCTTCCAACGATCTACGTTAGAACAAAAATGTTTAGCTTGTTATGTGGTACCCGATAAATTTTGGGGAAATTGCATTGTACAACACGGGTTCAAGACCATGCGCAGAGCAGGCAACAGCAACAAAAAAAAATAATTTTTAAATGAAAGAACAAAGAATTAGACAGGTGAAAGAAATTGTAAGAAAATGTAAAACAGAAAAAGAGTATGTTCACGTGTCTTCTGCGCTCGTTAACCAAAGAATGACTCGAATCGATGTGACGTATACAGGTCATTTGAAGCGACCATCCGTAAAAAAAAATCTACTAGAATGTCTTGTCCGTCCGTTGAAATCCGTACCAATGTTACGACGTCCGTATTAAAAAATAAAAAAGAGTAAGACATCGTACAAAAATCGTTTGAGCCAAACATAACAAACTGGGAAATCTAAGCGTTTCTGATTTATTTTCGGGTCACGCTCCCTATTATCTGGAGAAACTTTAACACTGATGAGAATTCGGTACAATAGAAACACAGTCATTCGGAAACGTTTATTCTGTCGGCTACATAAGTTAATTTTATTTTTAATGAATGTGTCTGTAAAAAATTTGATATTCCGTAAAACGTGTTCAGATCTTGAATATTTGTAATTTATATATATATATTATCCTGAGTTTGCAAGCCTGGAGATCGGGAGGCGCGGCGTAAATTACGACTGTCCAGGGACCTCCTCAGTTCTTATCGGACGATTCACACAAAAACCTGAATAAAACAACTTTTTAAAAAAGAATATGACATTGCCACATAAAACAACATATCTTTCAAACAATTCACAACTAGACTACCAAGAGGGTGGCGATTGCTTTTTTTTAAACCGATAAATAATAAGGCAATAACATTAATTCCGTGCCGTCACCTGACAGCGTCACGTGCTCATCATCGCTGCGACGCCCAATCAAAATCCAGAGAATAAGCGCGAACACGGCGGTGACAAAACTGAAGATCACGTGGTTACATTTCACTTCCTGTCTGTGCGAAAAGTCCCCCCCCCCCCCCCCGGGAGTATCGTACCTTGTTTGTAATCAAACATGCCGAGTGCGGGTAACGCTCCAAGACGAGACTGACGCTGACAAAAAAAAAAAACTAGCACTAGTGCCCGTACTGCAGGAGATGAAAAGTCGAGTTGCAAGGGAGTTTCACGTCTGCTACTGTCAAGTGCGCCCAGCTGAGCACCAATTTCTACTGGTGGGGGAAGAAACTCGGACAATGGACAAGAACAGGGCGAACGGGACGTGTAGAAGTGGGTAGTGGATTCAAGAAAAGAAACCGGGAACTACAGTTGTGTCGAGAGTACAGTTGCCGGAGACTGGCGATGTTCTCGGAGAAGAAGAGGTTGGAAGAGAGGCGAACAAAGGTGGCGTGGGAGCGCCTGCTGAGAGTAACCATAGACGCGATGGTTGATTGACTCTCACTTGTCTAGGTATTGTATGTTTAGCTGACATGCGCGGAAAATAATATATTGGTTCATTTCCGTATTCCCCAATGACAAGACGTATTACATTTTTGCGTTCATGGTTGCATGTTGATGGTGATGATGCCATCGAGTCACACGACACACCACCTGTAGCAGCCACCCCCTCCTTTTTTTTCCCTCGGAACGGGTGAATAATTCGAAATAGAGCGATGGGGATCTGAACATTTTCTTTGAACAGGTTCTGGGTGAGCCGTCTATAAAAATCACAGCTGAGCCGTCTACAAATATCACAGCTGAGCAGTCTACAAAAATCCCAGGTGAGCCGTCTACAAAAATCGCAGGTGAGCAGTCTACAAAAATCGCAGGTGAGCAGGCTACAAAAATCCCAGGTGAGCCGTCTACAAAAATCGCAGGTGAGCAGTCTACAAAAATCACAGGTGAGCAGGCTACAAAAATCACAGGTGAGCAGGCTACAAAAATCCCAGGTGAGCAGTCTACAAAAATCACATGTGAGCAGTCTTAGATAAATCACAGGTCGTCTGTATGGATAAAATCACAAGTCACCTAGATAAATCACAGATCAACTGTATGGATAAAATCACAGCTTTGCTGTCTGATTACAGAACTAACAGTCCGCTGTAAGTTGACAGTCTGGGTCAATCAAAATCTTGCCACCATTCCTGATGTCTTTCATCAAGTGTAATTATTGACCGCCCCCCTCCTCCCCCTCCCCTTTTCCCGACTGTTTGACGTCGCTGCCCTATTAGTCGAAGACACGTATTACAACCAAAGAATAAGAAGTGTTTCAAAACCGAAAGATTTCGGGGGAAAAAACAGGACAACAACGTGATAACCGCTCGTTCAATGCTTGTACTCTATCAATTCATCCCGTGATCCTCAATTAATTGGATTGTCCGTGGTCTCAGCTTCTAACGATCACTCGCGTCGTTTCCACTTTATAACCTGCGGCCTGACGCGGGGACACGTCTCTCTGCCGTGGTCATGTTTACATGGCGATAACTGGTGCTTTGTGTCGGCTGACAAATGACTATATCTCACACGACATACACACGCCTACAGCTAATCCTCCTTAGGTCGGCTCTGATCAACGCGCTTGACTTAGGTTAAAACTACGCCAGAGGTTTACATTTTTTGCCCGCAACACACTACTGTCCAACAAACAAACAAACAAACAAACAAACCAACTCCCAAAAAAGCCATGATCCATCAAATACCCTACCCGACAACATGCTACCAGTCAAACACATAGCAACAAACATACTACCCGACAACATGCTACCAGGCAAACACATAGCAACAAACATACTACCCGACAACATGCTACCAGGCAAACACATAGCAACAAACAATACTACCCGACAACATGCTACCAGGCAAACACATAGCAACAAACATACTACCCGACAACATGCTACCAGGCAAACGCATAGCAACAACATACTACCCCAAAACACATTACACAGGAAACAATCAAACAAACAACGGCTAATGGTACAGACTATAATGTCGTTGATATACAATCTCCCCCCCCCCCCCCACAACTGACTGATTCATCTGTACAACAACACAACTGTCACAAGTTAAGAGTAATGCAATATGTTTGAAAATAGGCGTAAGGTGAGCAATTTGAAGATTGGTTTGGTTGGGGGGGGGGGGCATTTAGTCTCTGGGATATGGATTGTATTTATTTTGAAACGAAAGTTTGTGTGTGGGAAGGGTGGCAATGTTAGAGAGGAAACTTGCTTAAGTTAACCACTGTTTTGATGTCATTTAATGATGTACCCATAATTTGACGAAGGGGGTGAGTGGGTATTAAACCTCTTAAGGTACTCAGGTGGGGTATGGTGAAAAACAGGTTGAGAAACAACGGAGTGATGATGTCATGTAAGTACAAACATCGACATCACCAGCACCACCGGACGATACTCGCTGATAACAGCATTAACCCCCATCGGACGATATCCCCCTCCCCCCGATACCAGCACCAACACCCCCGGGCGATGCCTGGCTGACCATCCTCCCCCCCCCCCGATACCATCACCAACACCCCCGGGCGATGCCTGGCTGACCACCCCCCCCCGATACCAGCAACAACACCCCCGGGCGGTGCCTGGCTGACCATCCCCCCGATACCAGCACCCACACCCCCGGGCGATGCCTGGCTGACCATCCCCCCCCCCCCGATACCAGCACCCACACCCCCGGGCGATGCATGGCTGACCATTCCCCCCCCCCGATACCAGCACCCACACCCCCGGGCGATGCCTGGCTGACCATTCCCCCCCCCCCCGATACCAGCACCCACACCCCCGGGCGATGCCTGGCTGATACTCATCACGTTTAAAGTATAGGGCAGAATCAGTTCACTGCACTTTTACTCTATGATAACTGCTAAGAGAAATCTCTTATGTTCCTTGACATCTTCAACGTTTAATTGTGTACGTTTGTTGTTTTTTTTTTGTGTGTAATGAACTGACACACACAACAACAAAAAACAAAAATAGTTCTGCCATTAACAAGCAATTTATCTTCGTAGCCAGCCAGCCTAACAATTGCCAGATTTGCTGAATGGAGTGTCATCGTTTAATTGGGGCAATTTTCTTCTCTGAATTAAAAAAAACAACAAAAAAAAACGTGCTCAACTCTCCTCCACCAGGATTTACTTGACGTGAGCAGCTTCCTTTTTTTTTTTTTTTTTTTTTGAAAACCATTCTCAATGGAATAGTTTTAAGGGACGTGTAAACGACTCCACGTTTAGAGTTCTGGCCGTTCGTACGGCGGTCGGTCTCACGCTGAGGGGCTGAGGGCGGGTGCAAAGAATTGAATTCTTTTTCTTTTCTTTTTTCATGTTCGTACGTAACGCAAGTATCTGGGAAATAATATTGGGATCAGACCAGGGTTCAATTTTAATCGGTATATATTCTTCACGAAATATTAAAAAGGAGGATATATTTTATTTAAATGATCCAAAAAAAAAAAAAAAAAAAGAAGAAGAAGAAAAATAGTGCAGCGTCTAAAAGGGAAAAGGGGAGGAGGAGTAAAATGTAATTTTAAAATGTTATAATCCTCCAACCCCCCCAAAATCATGATAGACATGAATGAAAGGAATCTTTTACAACTTTACTCGCCCTTCCTACCCCCCCTCCCCCAACACCCGCTGTCAAGCTAACCCGGGAAAGGGAGGAGGGTTAGTGGTGTGCGGGTAGGGGGAGGGGAGCGCCATTGGTTATACATTGTGCAGTGTCTTTACCCGTCTGAATAAACTTACCGTTTGCTATAACATACATAAGTTTTTCGGCTATGCCGCTGTGTTCGTTGACATGTCATCAACTGTAAACACGACGGGACAAGTGTAGATGTGCTTTACTGTAATGCAGTGGTTCTCAACCTTCCTAATGCCGCGACCCTTAAATACAGTTTCTCGTATTGTGGCGACCCCCACGCATAAAATTATTTTCGTTGCTACTTCATAACTGTAGAGTATATGTGTTTTCCGATGGTTATAGGCGACCCTTGAGAAAGGGAGATTCGACCCCCAAAGGGGTAGCGACCCACATGCTGAGAACCGCTGCGGTAAACGATATATGCTTTATTCCTATTCAACAAATTTAGTAATGGCCTACTCGCGCATCGTACCTGCGCCAAACACCAGTAATGTGAGTAGTGACTCTTTTGATCCGATAGCGTTACGACCACAACTCATTTCAAAATTAATTTTTTTTTAAATATTATTTTGTAAATTCGTATTGTATTAATATGGAAGAACATTAGCAGATCGCATTATAAGCGGAAGTGACATTTAGAACATTTCTTTTCTTCAGACAAAACGTTAGGGGTTTCGGCTTCATACGTGGATCACGTTATACGCGGTCATATACGGTGAACAGTGGATCACGTTATACGCGGTCATATACGGTGAACGGTGGATCACGTTATACGCGGTCATATACGGTGAACGGTGGATCGCGTTATACGCGGTCATATACTGTGAACGGTGGATCACGTTATACGCGGTCATATACGGTGAACGGTGGATCACGTTATACGCGGTCATATACGGTGAACGGTGGATCACGTTATACGCGGTCATATACGGTGAACGGTCAAACTTCATCTACCCCCATGAAAGTTGCGCTCATCTTTTACATGGAATTTAAAAGTTAAATATCATAATGCGACCCGCGGTCCGCTGCAGAGTTCTTCTCGGACAAGTTTGAAACGTCCATTGAGTGCCACAGTGCGACAACGATTCCATTATTCTCCGCGTCTTATATGCAATTTTCGGTGTCGTGTGCAACGAGATGGTGTGAATGCTTGCCTCCCCCCCCCACCCCCCCCCCCCTCAAAAAACGCTCCAAGCGTAATCCAATTATGAAAAGTGTCCGGGTCCGCTTTAACCACTTCGTACGCTACCCAAACACTTTTTTTTTCCTTTTTAGTGACATATGTCCGAAATCTATTCTTATTTCAACATGAATCCCGTCGTTTGGCTCATTCCTAACAGGTTCGTAAGCCCTTCGCGTTAAATCTAATCGGTCTATATGATACAAGAAGGTACTATGGGATACAAGAAGGTCATATGGAATACAAGAAGGTCATGGGATACAAAAAGGTCCTATGGGATACAAGAAGGTCCTAAGGGATGAAAGAAGGTCCTGCAGGGTACAAGAAGGTCCTATAGGATACAAGAAGGTCCTATAGAATATAGGAAGGTCCTATTGGATACAAGAGGGTCCTAAACATGAACCCGGCAGGGTGTTGTCTCGGTTAAGCCCAGCGGCTTAAGCTTCTCGTGCTGATATATGACCCCCAGGCAGGCCAGCTTGTAACACCGTTTGCAACCCAAGCCTTACAGTTTTAGTGTACTGAAATATGTGCCCGTCATCTCACGGGACAAGAAAGTGGAGGATGTGGGGGGGGGGGGCGTGAACGTCAAAGCCGCACTGCAAATAAATTTAATTTCTTGGACTCAACTTGAACAAAAACTTGATACTCCACTCTCTCCAATCCTCCCCCAAATCCCCATTATCTATCAGATGAAACATAATACTCAACTCCCCCCATCCCCATCATCTATCAGATTCCGTGCGGGTCTATGACAGGGGTTCTAAACCTTTTTATTTCATGGGTCCCTTTTTCCAGTCAGATGAAGGTCATGGACCCTTATCTTAGAATAAAGTTGTTTTTTATGCATATAACAAAATGCATTGGAAATGCAGCTCAGTGACCTGACACCTTTTCATGGACACATAAAGTTAAGGGCGTCTGTTCTACGGGGTGTTGGGGTACACATTCTGGGCCGTTATACCCGGGCCTCATACTCAAAAGGGGGGGGGAGGGAGTGTCCATATGAACACTTTTCAAAGTTCGGTTAACGAGAACACTAAACATTCCATAAGAAGGGAAAAAAACTCTATGTAGAAACGAATGTGAAAATTGTTATTTCTCGGAACGAAACGTTTAAAAGGATTTAAATTTGTACAGGTGACAGCTTGAGGATTTAAAAAAAAAACTGATGGCATTGAAAGCACATCTAAACAAGTCCAGCTAACTAATGGCATTGACAGCACATCTAAACAAGTCCAGCTATCTATTGCCAAGGAAAGCACATCTAAACAATTCCAGCTAACTAATGCCAAGGAAAGCACATCTAAACAAGTCCAGCTAACTAATGGCATTGAAAGCACATCTAAACAAGTCTAACTAACTAATGGCATTGACAGCACATCTAAACAAGTCCAGCTATCTAATGCCAAGGAAAGCACATCTTAACAAGTCCAGCTAACTAATGGCATTGAAAGCACATCTAAACAATTCCAGCTAACTAATGCCAAGGAAAGCACATCTAAACAAGTCCAGCTAACTAATGGCAATGACAGCACATCTACACAAGTCCAGCTAGGTTCAAACAGTGAATAGAGACATGACATTCATGCCATGTGGGGACAAGGTGTCATAGGTCAAAATAAGCTTGTGCTCCAAATTCACCCGGCTGGGTGTGTTTGTGCTGGCCAGGGCAAGGCGGACTTTTCTATATGTGCGATTGTGGCCAGTGAACCTACTGAACAGTGTTTCTTTCAGGCATCTCTCCGGAGATGAGGGGGTGTTTGCACGCCCCCCCCCCTTTTCCGAAAATAGTCAACAAACGCCCCCACCCCGATAAAAATGTTTCCAACTAATTAAGGGAACATCTGAAATGCTACCCCCCCCCCCCCCCACACACACCTTTTTTCCGGAACAAACTGTCCGGAAGAAACAACACTGCTGCTGAACATTCTCTTTCCACACACACACACACACAAATAAATAACAAGCGATGACAACTCGGCCTCTCTAACTCTGGCAGGAGATTTCTCAGGAGTGATTCAAGCGAAACCCGACAGCTCTCTCCCCCTCTCTATCTATCCCTCTTTAAGTATATATATATCCCTCTCTCTATCCCCCTCTCTCTCTCCCTCTCTCTATCTCTAGCTCTACCTCTCGTAGCCCTACATTTAAGAAAACTATTCACGGTGCTTTTGCCGAGGGAGTCAATAGCTGAAAGTCGGCGGGAATCACCTCGGTTGAGATCTTGTACAGATATTTTAATCGTTTGCATTAAACTTTAACAACAACGTCCCACCTAACAATTAAAAGGGTGTCCGACGCCACGGAAGAATGGGAGGGGAACCCCTGAGAACATGACGTAACGTGCACGGAGCTTGTATATGTCGATACTGTGATCGTGACATGTTGAAATAGAAGCGTTTTATTTATTTACACACTCCGGGTATAATCCCTCTAAGTTTTGAAAATGTCAGCAGCCGACTCAGCCAATATACGACTTTGGGTTGGGGGAGACGGGGGTGAGATCTATGGACGCAGAATCTGGTGAAGCCACATTTTTGTTTTTTTAAAGACGAGATTGTTAAAATTATTCCCGACTCAAAAACAGGAGGAGGAAAAATGTTGGCTTGTTGTGTACTGTTCGGGTGAAACACCGTTGCGAAACATTTCTGTCGGGAGCAAATTGAAAAGATAAAACAAAAGTGTCCCTCGACAAAGTCAGCAATCAAATTGGACATCAAAGCCTTCGTAAAGGACATACCGAATCACTCTGTGCGGACCGTTGGCGACGGAACACGGAGGTTACAAGCCGCCCCGTAACTCCCCCCCCCCCTTTTACCCCGCGCATCTCTTTACACGCAGGATGCACGCCCTGTGAGGCAGGAAGCGCGCACTGCGAAACCGAAACTGCGATCTCGTGAGACCGGAAACGCGCCTCGTGAAACCGAAAGGACGCCGAGTAAAGAGCGTGCATCATTTGAGCGTGTTTACGCCGGCAGTCCGCGGAAAGTCCGCGGAAAGAAGATAGTCGCGTCTCGTGGAGCGTCAAGACAATGTCCCAACTAGTACGTGTCAGTTGAGACATGGAAATGTCAACACTGTCAGTACATTAGTTACCCCAGTGTTGCACTGAAATGTCACACTGTAAGTACATCAGTTAGCCCAGTGTGGCACTGAGCTTACCATATTCATGACCAGGCCTCATTAGGAGTGTGCTTCGTGTAATCACGTGTCGAACATTTAGAAAGATATGCCGACTCCGAAACTGGATCGACAACTCCGGCATCTGACGTACAACAATACTGTCATAAATGTGAATACCTCGATTCTTATCCGTAACGAAGATGAACTCTTGAAACATGAGAGTGTTCAAATATGCACATAAATTGATTTGTCACAAACAGCCCGTGAATAAACTCTCAGAACATGGCTAAGACAATTCGCTCCATCCACAAAAGACGTTTACAATTCAGCGACACTCTCAAAACAATTTGACCACACCCACAAAAAAATGTATACTTTTTTTTTAATGGCCACACCCACACCCTGTGTAAACATCTATTTATATCCCCTCCCCCCAGAACATGCCGTCCCTATCAGTGTACTTGCTGCCAGTGTTCCTCCTCGCCATTCTCCAGGCCGTGGCCCCGGCAGAGGAAGGCGCCGTGTTCGCTGGGCCCACTCTCAGAAACAACGCTTTGAGAATGCTGTTACGGAAGCGATCATTGGAGGCAGCACTGCGGGCGCCACGCCCACTATACGCCGATTCCCCGGTGAGTACGTTTTTTTTTTTTCAACTCTGGTGGGTGCTTCTGTCACTCTGGTGAGAACCCCATTTCAACTCTGGTGAGTACCCCATTTCAACTCTGGTGAGTACCCCATTTCAACTCTGGTGAGTACCCCATTTCAACTCTGGTGAATACCTCATTTCAACTCTGGTTAGTACCTCATTTCAACTCTGGTGAATACCTCATTTCAACTCTGGTGAATACCTCATTTCAACTCTGGTGAATACCTCATTTCAACTCTGGTGAGTACCTCATTACAACTCTGGCGACTACCTCATTACAACTCTGGTGAATACCTCATTTCAACTCTGGTGAATACCTCATTTCAACTCTGGTGAATACCTCTTTACAAATCTGGTGAATACCTCATTTCAACTCTGGTGAATACCTCATTTCAACTCTGGTGAATACCTCATTTCAACTCTGGTGAATACCTCTTTACAACTCTGGTGAATACCTCATTTCAACTCTGGTGAATACCTCATTTCAACTCTGGTGAATACCTCATTTCAACTCTGGTGAATACCTCTTTACAACTCTGGTGAATACCTCTTTACAACTCTGGTGAATACCTCATTTCAACTCTGGTGAATACCTCATTTCAACTCTGGTGAATACCTCATTTCAACTCTGGTGAATACCTCTTTACAACTCTGGTGAATACCTCATTCCAACTCTGGTGAGTACCTCTTTACAACTCTGGTGAATACCTCTTTACAACTCTGGTGAATACCTCATTTCAACTCTGGTGAATACCTCATTTCAACTCTGGTGAATACCACATTTCAACTCTGGTGAATACCTCTTTACAACTCTGGTGAATACCTCATTCCAACTCTGGTGAGTACCTCATTTCAAATCTGGTGAGTACATTTGTTCAACTCTCATGAGTACTTGTGTCACGAATTGCTACAATCTGAACGGGAATGCCATAAAATAGTCGTACTTTTTTACTGCAACATAATTTCTACTCTTATAATCAGCTGCGCACATCAAAATTCCGCACCATTTTATCAGGCAAAAATCTAAATAATTATGTTTTGTCATACTCACGCATTTCTCCCCTCTCCCTCCAAAGATGAACTCTCGAAACAAGAGAGACGACGGGGACTACTGGATCTGGATGCCCGCCCACGGATACATGCCCGTCCCTAGGGACGAGGTGCCCGAGCCACAGACTGACCAACGAGACAGCATGGGCAACCTTCTCCGTTACGGATGAGAGTCGCGGTCTGTTCAGTTACGGCGTCTCAAACCAGCATTGCTGACGTCTCTCTATTTTATTTATTTATTTAGAACAGAAACTAAGTTATTGCGACATTTTTCAGGACAAATAAATTTATAAAAACCTTTACAAAACTTTTGGGTTGTTTATACGAAACAGTGGTTGTTCGGAGTATAAAGAAGCGGCGTTCATAGAGAGAAGTTGTGGTTGTGTATTGTGGAGGTTGTGTATTGTGGATGTTGTGTATTGTAGGGAGAAGTGGAGGTTGTGTATTGTAGGGAGAAGTGGAGGTTGTGTATTGTAGGGAGAAGTGGAGGTTGTGTATTGTGGAGGTTGTGTATTGTGGATGTTGTGTATTGTAGGGAGAAGTGGAGGTTGTGTATTGTAGGGAGAAGTGGAGGTTGTGTATTGTGGATGTTGTGTATTGTAGGGAGAAGTGGAGGTTGTGTATTGTGGATGTTGTGTATTGTAGGGAGAAGTGGAGATTGTGTATTGTGGAGGTTGTGTATTGTAGGGAGAAGTAGTGGTTTGTGTTAAAGAGAAAAGTATTGGTTGTGTGTTGTAGGGAGAAGTATTGGTTGTGTGTTGTAGGGAGAAGTATTAGTTGTGGGTTGTAGGGAGAAGTAGTCGTTGTTCATTGTAGAGAGCGGTTTTGTGCTGTAGAGAGAAAAAAGGGTTCTTAATATATACCTATATACCCCGCAGTTTGATACCGTTGAGTGGTTGTGCAAACGGATGAATATATTTACGGACTTTTATTCGCGAGACATGTTGGCAAGACTGTTAAAAGACCAATGCAACGTCCGCGCGAGACAACCGGGCTGTTGGCATGTTCACTGTAGAACATATGTTGGCATGTTCACTGTAGAACATATGTTGGCATGTTCACTGTAGAACATATGTTGGCATGTTCACTGTAGAACGTGTGTTGGCATGTACACCGAAGCACACGTGTTAGCATGTACAATGAAGAATCGTGTTAGCATTTACACCGAAGAATCGTGTTAGCATGTACAATGAAGATCACTTGTTAGCATGTACACCGAAGAATCGTGTTAGCATTTACACCGAAGAATCGAGTTAGCATGTACACCGAAGAATCGTGTTAGCATGTACACCGAAGAATCGTGTTAGCATGTACACCGAAGTATCGTGTGAGCATGTACAATGAAGATCACTTGTTAGCATGTACACCGAAGAATCGTGTTAGCATGTACACCGAAGTATCGTGTTAGCATGCACACCGAAGAAGACGTGTTAGCATGTACACCTCAGAACACGGCCCTTTCAGGTAGAAATGTACACAAAGTTAAGTTCCATTTCAGATAGTTCAAAAAAAGGATTAGATCTTACTCTCTACTCTCACACTCTATTAAAGCGTGCACGAAGATGCACTGTGAAATGAAAGAAGGGAGGCAATGTGGGGAAACTCGAGCCGGGCGTCAGAATTAAGGGGGCGGGGGGATAAACTTAAAGGGAATTTAAAGCTACTGGAAGACATTGTAACTTGTGTATGCTCTCAACCGGATCGCTGTGGGCCTAAGAGTAGAGGACTCATAACGGCAACTGCTCCACCACGACACGGCGAGTCTGACCACTGCTCCACGGCGAGTCTGACCACTGCTGCACCGCGACACAGCGAGTCTCACACAAGCTACGGCCTGAGGTCATGTGCAGTGCGTGGATGCCGAGGGCGCACCCGAAGGAGGCCGCTCCGATCTCAGAGACACGGCTCGGAGTGAACTAAGCCTGGCAGACGATGTGCTTGCCCGGAAGTGCAAACCGGCCGCTTCTTCAGCAGCGGCCATGACAAGATGGACCAATCGTAAACTCGTCTGATCAGCGTTGTCGACCCCCACTCATTCACGGCACATTGAATGAATCCGAAAAGTGCGAAAATAACCCATTTGAGAACCCTTGTTACAAGGATTGTCGTGCGCCCCCCCCCCCCCCCCAACCAAACCAAAAAAAAAATCGTTTCTATTCACATTTATTCTACGAATGAAATTCACACCTGTAACAATCATTGAGGTTTTTTTAAGAGGGGCGGGGGGGGGGGGGGGGGGGGGAGGGAGTTTGCAGCGATGAACAGATTGGAAGAAATGCCCAGTCCCAACATCAAACAACTTGCACAGATTAGTGGAGTGGAGGCACATTTCCAAACCCGAGGCTCGGCCCCCCAAAACACGCAGAGGCGACTGAACTCCGGGGACAGAGTAATCCTTACAACAATGAACGCCAGCGATTAATGTAATAGGACAAACACGGGGAGAGACGGATGGCGAGGGGAGAGACGGATGGCGAGGGGAGAGACGGATGGCAAGGGGAGAGACGGATGGCAAGGGGAGAGACGGATGGCAAGGGGAGAGACGGATGGCAAGGGGAGAGACGGATGGCAAGGGGAGAGACGGGTGGCAAGGGGAGAGACGGATGGCAAGAGGAGAGACGGATGGCAAGGGGAGAGACGGATGGCCATGGGAGAGACGGATGGCCATGGGAGAGACGGATGGCGAGGGGAGAGACGGATGGCGAGGGGAGAGACGGATGGCGAGGGGAGAGACGGATGGCAAGGGGAGAGACGGATGGCAAGGGGAGAGACGGATGGCCATGGGAGAGACGGATGGCCATGGGAGAGACGGATGGCCATGGGAGAGACGGATGGCCATGGGAGAGACGGGTGGCGAGGGGAGAGACGGATGGCCATGGGAGAGACGGATGGCAAGGGGATAGACGGATGGCCATGGGAGAGACGGATGGCAAGAGGAGAGACGGATGGCGAGAGGAGAGACGGATGGCGAGAGGAGAGACGGATGGCCATGGGAGAGACGGATGGCAAGAGGAGAGACGGATGGCCATGGGAGAGACGGATGGCGAGAGGAGAGACGGATGGCCATGGGAGAGACGGATGGCAAGAGGAGAGACGGATGGCCATGGGAGAGACGGATGGCCATGGGAGAGACGGATGGCGAGGGGAGAGACGGATGGCAAGGGGAGAGACGGATGGCAAGAGGAGAGACGGATGGCAAGGGGAGAGACGGATGGCAAGGGGAGAGACGGATGGCCATGGGAGAAACGGATGGCCATGGGAGAGACGGATGGCCATGGGAGAGACGGATGGCCATGGGAGAGACGGATGGCCATGGGAGAGACGGATGGCCATGGGAGAGACGGATGGCGAGGGGAGAGACGGATGGCCATGGGAGAGACGGATGGCAAGGGGATAGACGGATGGCCATGGGAGAGACGGATGGCAAGAGGAGAGACGGATGGCGAGAGGAGAGACGGATGGCGAGAGGAGAGACGGATGGCCATGGGAGAGACGGATGGCAAGAGGAGAGACGGATGGCCATGGGAGAGACGGATGGCGAGAGGAGAGACGGATGGCCATGGGAGAGACGGATGGCAAGAGGAGAGACGGATGGCCATGGGAGAGACGGATGGCGAGGGGAGAGACGGATAGCCATGGGAGAGACGGATGGCAAGGGGATAGACGGATGGCCATGGGAGAGACGGATGGCAAGAGGAGAGACGGATGGCGAGAGGAGAGACGGATGGCGAGAGGAGAGACGGATGGCGAGAGGAGAGACGGATGGCCATGGGAGAGACGGATGGCAAGAGGAGAGACGGATGGCCATGGGAGAGACGGATGGCGAGAGGAGAGACGGATGGCCATGGGAGAGACGGATGGCAAGAGGAGAGACGGATGGCCATGGGAGAGACGGATGGCAAGAGGAGAGACGGATGGCCATGGGAGAGACGGATGGCAAGAGGAGAGACTGATGGCAAGGGGAGAGACAAATGGCAAGGGGAGAGACGGATGGCGAGGGAGGAGGGATAACGTCATCGCAATTGGGGTTATCTTGCACTGAAGAATATGGGGGGGGGGGGGAGGTGGAAGAAACGAAACGAAACAAACAGGGGAAAAAATGGCAGGAGGGGAAAAATTAGAGAAGCCAAAAAAAAATGAATTTCTATTAAACTTGAGATCTTTCCAATTTAGGGCGATGCTTCTTAAACGCTTTAATTCCACACAGGCTTCATTAACAGCAGTGGTTCCCCACATGTTCAAGCCATACTCTGTGTGCGATGTCAGTGATGGGTTACTCAGACATGAAAATACACCAGAGTGTACGGATCTCAGTTAAGCAACGTTTCATTGTATGCCGAATTACACGACCGACCCAATTCTTCTAAATTCCTCACTAAAATTCAACAATGAGGTCGGGTAAGAGAAAAAAAGGGAGGGGGGATCACGGCCCTATTGAGCATGGTCCAGATCAGAATGACTAGTTTCACTACTCAATAAGTGTGTGTCTTCGGTCAGTCGTCTGCACGACTGTCAGTCTTCTGCAAGTCTGTCACAGTCTTCTGCACTACTGCAAGCCCTTCAACGAGTGGGTTGACAATATATATCTCGCTCCGTTGTTTTCCCAAACTGGAATCACTCTAGGCCAGAGGTCGACAACCTTAACGCAGGGATATTTTCAATGGCACACGGAAGAAAAACAATAATACTTGTATGCTAAATAGAAATATGACATGGCATATAGACGTATGTGAAAACTTTGACCAAAAGGTTGCAAACACCCTACTGTGAACAATAGTTTTTTTTTAAAGGAGGTTTATATATATACGGTATAGCCTCAAGCTCAGGGTGATCAGAAGCTGTTACAACTGATATTACCGCTCCAGTCCAGCTAACTAATGGAATGAAAGCACATCTAAACAATTCTAGCTAACTAATGGCAATGAAAGCACATCTAAAAAAATTCTAGCTAACTAATGGCAATGAAAGCACATCTAAACAAGTCCAGCTAACTAATGGCAATGAAAGCACATCTAAACAATTCTAGCTAACTAATGGCAATGAAAGCACATCTAAACAAGTCCAGCTAACTAATGGCAATGAAAGCACATCTAAACAATTCTAGCTAACTAATGGCAATGAAAGCACATCTAAACAAGTCCAGCTAACTAATGGCAATGAAAGCACAGCTAACTCGGTGGTCGGCAAAATCATTAGTTAAAAGAGCCAAAAAATCAGCAGCGGAACGATTTAAAAAAAATTTGAGAGCCAAATTTCTTTCAAGAACCTATCAAAAACCTTGTTTTTTGGAGCCAATACCGATTTGTAGCCGACTGGCCGAGACGAACTCAGGTCGCTTAAAGAGCGGCATGCGGCTGGCAAGCCGCAATTAGCCAACCACTGAGCTAACTAATGGCAATGAAAGCACATCTAAACAAGTCCAGCTAACTAATGGCAATGAAAGCACATCTAAACAAGTCCAGCTAACTAATGGCAATGAAAGCACATCTAAACAAGTCCAGCTAAATAATGGCATTGAAATCACATTCAAACAGCGTGAATTCTAGGGGGAAAAACATATTTTCTTTGAAATTTTTCTTAATTAACTCATACCCTATGTAACTGTTGGCAAACTTAAGCAGAGTCCATTGTGTTCAAAATTTAAAGTCCCCCCCCCCCCTCGCCAATTGCGCCTAAAGTTGTTGTAGTTTGGTTTTTTTCATCGATGGACACATTTTTAGAAATTGGTTTCACAAGCGGTTTTTTATTTTCGTGGCATCTCATTTGATGTTACTTTTATTGTACGTTAATTGGCACGATCAATCTCTTCGAACCTCTATTTCTGCAATCAACTTCACAAAGTCACCATCAATGGAGCACGATAGGCCCACAATGGCCAACAAATTTCATTAATGTCTTGCTTTTTTAAAACCATTTTTATAACAGTTGTTGAATGTCGTCATCGTTTTATTTTTAACTCATCTGTGCCAACATGTGTGCATGTTTGAAAGAAAAAAAAGGGCTAAGGTGAGGGAAGGGGGGGGGGGGGTAAGCAAACAACATCATTAGGGCAATCAACAAACCATAACGAGCCTCGTGTCAATAATCGGATTGTTCAGGAATTCTCCCATGTAGAGATTTTCTGGCGACAGCATAGCAAATGGCATGGCAGGTTTTGTTCTATAAGTTCCAATACTTTCATCTGTACAGCTGGTCATAGATGCCATCAACCAGAGCGTCTACGCGTGTCTCCTCCGGCCAGATATTTGAACATTTGAACGGACACCGTCCAATGACAACACTGATTCGGCTTGAGTGATTAAAAATGGATCACGGACATAAACTCAATGAAAGTTCCCTGAATGAATAATAGCTACCAATGTCACGTGGATGATCCACGCTTAGTTTCATTAGGCAACAAGGGCTACCAGTGTCATGTGGATGATCGCAATGACAGCTCAACGAGTCAATAATGGCTACCAATGTCATGTCGGTGACCTGACTCGTAGTCCCAGGGGCCAACAAGGGCTACCCGTGTCATGTGGAGGATCTCAATGACAACAGATCCTTGAGCCAATAACGGATACCAATTTTTGTCACACAGATAAAGATTAGCCACTGAAGCATCGCGATAAGTCTACAAGAAAAAACTGAGCACATATCAATACCAAAACATATCTTACCAGACAAAGTCTGCATGCTGGTAAGAGATATCTTACCAGACAAAGTCTGCATGCTGGTAAGAGATATCATTTAGCGCAGTTATTGGGAATCTTTTTTTATGTTCCTCTTGAAACACGGGGAAAACTGATTTTTGGGGGGGGGGTGGGGCTGAAAATTTGAAATCATGTGTTGTCAGCGGCAACAAGTCTATGTGCAAAGTTTCAGCTCGATAGTATGACGGGAAGTGACTCAATGGGCCTTCCGAAGATTTTGCCACAAAGAACCCACACGAACAAGCGAAGTTAACGTAAAGGATTTTTTTTTTTAAAGCAGCCGACCCTTCCGAATAAAGATCCCAACTACAATATGTCTGTTACCACTGGCCAAAACATGCTATGGATTAGGAGTAGGACAACTCTAAGTTGTTTTAGTTTGTTTGTTTTGTTTGTTAAATACGCTAAATTTTCCTAGACACCGTTTATGTCCGTGACAACAAACAAAAGCTAGCGTGTTATTAATAGACAGTAAAAAAAAAAAAAGAGGGGGGAAAACCCATCTGTGTCATGTAAGGATCACGACTTTTACAATCGTCACGTTTATAATAATAAGTTAATAATAAAAGGCCGTTTTAAAAAAAAACACCGATGGCTCGCTACGCATGAAAAGTGCGCGAACTGCGTGACATGAGGACTAGCATCTTGACAAATCAATTGAATCAGAATTGAAAGGACGCCCCCGTCTTTGATGTCCTGCAAGACATGTGTGCAGCCAGCAAGGAAGAGAACGCTGGCTTGATTGGCTCGAGCCTTTTGTGTACATCGTCAGAATCAGAGAAGTTTCTTTTTTCTTTGTTTGTTTGTTTCTTGTGTTATTATGAGTTCAATACAATCCTGATTACGAAGCAAGTTCAAAATGGCAAATATACACACACGATGTAAAGATAGATAGATAGATAGATATGCCTTCTATAACATAGTGATTATTAATACACGTAACGACAACAAAAGACAGATTTATCACTTTAAAACAGTGGTTCTCAACCGTCCGTAATGCCGCGACCTTTTAATACAGTTCCTCATGTTGTGGCGACCCGCAACCACAAAATTACTTACTTTGCTACTTCATAACTGTAGAGTATGTGTTTTCCGATGGTCTTAGGCGACCCCTGAGAGTGGGTCGTTCGACCCCCAAAACCTGTTATGCCCTTTTGCTATGCTGTCGCCGAAAAAAAAAATTGAATTGCACTAGCATCGTCTTTTCCCAATCAGTGAGAAACACGAAACAGTCTCTTTTCTGAGATAATCCCATTAAGATGAGGCTCAAAGTCAGTAGTCGTAAGAAAAACAAATTGTCTGCAAGTTCTAATCAAATAAGACTGCTCTGTAGCTAGATTTTACGGGGGTTTTTTTTCAATTACGGAAAAAAAACAGTCTTCTCACACAAGTAGATGGCGCCTTATGTTTCTTTCGCATTTCCCACAACAAGTAAATAACACGGCAATTGGGAAATCTTTGGATGAGGGCATGTTTGTTGACGGCGGCACATTTGATTGCAGTGCGGCGATTTTGTGGTTAATCGGCGGCGCGTGAGCCCTCGTACTGTAAAGTCCGCAATAACATTTGATTGGCGCTGAAGTCGACGGCAGTAAATCAGAACAAGGGGACACGGTTGGGAATAACAGTGCAAGTGTCGTGACACGGTCTTAATTCAAGGTAATGAGCTTCATCGGTAATATGAGAGAGAGAGGGGGGAGGGAGTGTGTATAGATAATTGAGACAAGAGCAGATACTGAAATAAATTGGCGGGGGTGGGGAGATTTGAAAAATAAACTACGGTCACAAATGAGAGATTTGAAAAAAAAACTACCGTCACAAATTTGAGATTTGAAAAAAAAAATACCGTCACAAATGAGAGATTTGAAACAAACCTACCGTCACAAATAAGAGATTTGAAAAATAAAATACCGTCACAAATGAGAGATTTGAAAAAAAACTACCATCACAAATGAGAGATTTGAAAAAAACCTACCGTCACAAATGAGATATTTGAAAAAAAAAACTACAGTCACAAATGAGAGATTTGAAAAAAAAATACCGTCATAAATGAGAGATTTGAAGAAAAAATACCGTCACGATGAGAGATTTGAAAAAAAAAATACCGTCACAAATGAAAGATTTGAAAAAAAAACTACCGTCACAAATGAGAGATTTGAAAAAAAAAACGTCACAAATGAGAGATTTGAAGAAAAAAATACAGTCACAAATGAGAGATTTGAAAAAAAAACTACCGTCACAAATGAGAGATTTGAAAAAAACTACAGTCACAAATGAGAGATTTGAAAAAAAAACTAATGTCACAAATGAGAGATTTGAAAAAAAACTACCATCACAAATGAGAGATTTGAAAACAACTAGAGGAGTGAACCGTCTTCAATGAACAAACAAGTGGATGATGTAGTATTGGATTGTTAAGTATTAATTCTCGTTTCACATATTGGCCATTGAAGGAAGTCAATTTTATCATAATACTGAGTCAACGGTGCCGGTCTGAATTGAAAAAAAAAGGGGGGGGGGGCAGTAGCATAACTAGGATTAGTGGCGCCCGGGGGTGTGGGCGATAATTTTGCCGTTCCCCTACAACGAAAAAAAATTCTTAGTTGGCCCAAAATACCCCCAACCCCACTTCACACACGCCCCTATCTGCGCTACTGGAGGGAGGGGGGGGGGGGATAATACAGTTAATTAGTTCCCATTGTATTAAATTGGTTAACCATTAAAGACGGGTAGCAGAAAACTCAGTGTATGAGCTACGTGATTGCTCTCCCCCATATCCCTTGCGTCAACAACAGTTCAATGCTGTCCTCCATTTAGGGTCATTTAAGAAATACTGTCAGCACCAATAAATGTGTTTTGATTGGCTCAGTCGGACCCAATCAATGGTGGGGTTGGACAAACATTTCTTTGTGTAAATAGATGGTGAACTACATTTAGTATTGGTTCGTGAGAAGTCTGGGGTGGGGGGAGAAATGATGGTGGAGGAGATAAGTTGAGAAAATAAAAGTTTATGGCTATCTCAACTTTGAATTATTTTTAGTTTCTTTTCCCAATATGTCTCCACCTGTCTTTAGAATTACAATTTTTTTAAACATATATTATAATTTTGCATTTAGAAAATAAAACTGTGGTGTTACAGTAACATTGTCTGCCTCACAAACAGGGCCATGCAAAACACAAGGGGGGGGGGGGGCATAATGGGGTGATAGCCTATACCCCAAAAATTTCATTATTTGTTCAAATATATATGCAGCTTTGACTTGGCACCGCGCTGCTCACATCGTTGACTTGGCACTGCGCTGCTCACGTCCTCAAAGTAGTGTGTTTGAATTCAATGACGGCCGTCCCTGTCTATGAACATGAACACTGTGTGAAATCGGTGGAATTGACCAGTCAGCCAAGTAAGGCATCTGTTCTGGCACAAAGGGTGTGCTAATAACTTAACACCCAAGTGCCAAGACAAGATCCAAACCGTCAATCAACTGCTATCATGACAGACACAAAAACAGCTCTACTGATTGCTGTGAGACCAGACAATGAAACAATGAGGTGTTATAGCCGTGTTGTGGCCCTTGATCTAGTCTAGAGGGACTTACTTGAGTGATTTACCTGTGAGTAATCCTATGCAAAATCAAAATGCTGGACTGTTCCCACACAAGCTCCCCACCACCTCTAAACTCAACCCTCTAACTCATAACTCTCACCATCTCCAGATTTAACAACTTTCTCAATGCTCTATTATTTTTGTTACTGTATTCCTAGGGCTATTTAAATATAATCAATGACATTCAGAGACTTTCCTTCAACATGTTGCCCCCACATAACAGGGATTAGCCCCCAGCTGTTACAGGGAGATCATTTCATTTAACAAGGGAGACAATATAATATAAATAAACCGAGCAGATACACACACATGTAGTTAGTTCCTCTTGACCATGGCTAAAATGGAAAGTTCACCAGTGACAACACTGAGACCCTACACAGAAATTTCTTACTTTAAACGCAATGAATTATCCTATAACATCTCTGTGTAAAGGTAGACCAAAATAGGCTGTTCAGCTTACAAGGAATGTCTCTCACTAAGGGATACAAAGTTGTTATAACCAGTTAACAATGCTAACCCTTGTTTTAATCAGAAGCTGACTGGTGAGACTAGACATCAAAACTAGGAAAACAACTGGGCTCTATTGGAATCAGTGTGCAACCGTTTCTGAGGCTATAACAACAACTGGGTTCTATTGGAATCAGTATGCAACCGTTTCTGAGGCTATAACAACAACTGAGTTCTATTGGAATCAGTATGCAACCGTTTCTGAGACTATAACAACAACTGGGTTCTATTGGAATCAGTATGCAACCGTTCCTGAGACTGTAACAACAACTGGGTTCTATTGGAATCAGTATGCAACCATTTCTGAGGCTATAACAACAACTGGGTTCTATTGGAATCAGTATGCAACCGTTTCTGAGGCTATAACAACAACTGGGTTCTATTGGAATCAGTATGCAACCGTTTCTGAGGTTATAACAACAACTGAGTTCTATTGGAATCAGTATGCAACCGTTCCTGAGGCTATAACAACAACTGGATTCTATTGGAATCAGTATGCAACCATTCCTGAGGCTATAATAACAATTGGTTTCCATTGGAATCAGTATGCAACCGTTTCTGAGGCTATCAGCCTTGACATAAATATGACTGAGTATTAATCAGGTTGTTTGCTGATCTCCTCTTTACATCTAATGTTATAGAGCTTACAACTTTAACCCCATAAACATTTGTCTGAAAAAGGTACTCAAGTACTGGCCACTGTTTAAATCAACAGAAATATCTATTAAAAAAAACTTGGTCCTTCCTCCCCACCCTCAACGCATTTTTTTCTCTCCCATTTTCTGTCCATTGTGGAATGCTGGCAAGCTTAGAATACACTTAACCCACACATTATTCCAAACATTAATGGAACCGATGGCGATATTCCCCACAATTATGGAACTGAAAGTGATATTCCTTAAAATAATGGAACTGAAAGTGATATTCCCCACAATAATGGAACTGAAAGTGATATTCCCAAAAATGATAGAGCCGACAGTTATATTCCCCCACAATTATGCAACTGACAAGGACACTGCACACAATGATTGAACTGACAGTGTCTAAGGCCATCGACAAGCAACTCAAGTCATTGTCATTTTAGTGTTTAGTTGTGACGCATACTCTGCGATCCAGGGTTCAGGGTTAGACATGTGGTGTTTCTCAAAACCAGTGAAAATAAATGCCATAATACTGGTGGTATCACTTAAAAGAAAATGAACCAGAAGCTCAACTGAAGCAGCTGAAAAAACCTACAGCAATATATGTCATTAAAAAACCAATTAGATAGATGAAAAAAAACTCACAGCTTTGGTCTTGCTCCTGTAGCCTTTGCCCTGCAGATGGCGCTCCCAATCTTCAATTTTTTCTTTCCGCTTTTCTTCATCTTTCTAAAAAGAAAAATTCATTTTGTTTTGGTGATAATTTTTAACAAGACAGCCATAAATGAGGAGCTAAACCCTAAGGAAAATTATCAAATAAAGTCAATCTCAGATCATTTTAAATTTACAGTAAAAGCCCAATGAAAGAATAATCAGAGCAACCTTTTTTTGTTTTTCTGCAAATTCTTTAGCTTGAGCATCTAGTTCTTGTTGCATCTTTAGCCTTGCTCGCTCCATGGCTTCTAATCTGCTCTGAGCACCTCCAGTATCTGTAGGACGGAAATACTCTTCTTATTACAATCATACTGCTTTTAATTAGATACCTTTTTTTTAAATGAAACGATAATTTACTCTAATAGTTATATTTTAGTAATTTTTTAGGGACACAGTAAAAATGATTGCAGACAACTTGTTTG
The DNA here is from genome assembly GCA_964017045.1 of Omphiscola glabra. Taxonomy (NCBI): domain Eukaryota; kingdom Metazoa; phylum Mollusca; class Gastropoda; family Lymnaeidae; genus Omphiscola; species Omphiscola glabra. The sequence continues at coordinate 13,132,766 of OZ024807.1, read as the reverse complement.
AAAGATCTGGGTGATGAAAGTAGCTTGCATGCAAATAATTGTTGCAACAGAAATCATTCAAAGAAAATAAGAATAAATTAGTTCTTGAATATATGAAAAAATTAAAAATTTTAAGTAAATTATCTTTATGTTGAGAGCAAAGACAACATACCTATCTTCTTGTATTGGTTAAATTCCCTCTGTTGTGACACCTGAGAGTACCACGGCCTTATCTGGCGGTATAGATAGTAAGCTGCCCCAATGCCAATGAGTATAAACCATCCATACAACTGCAAGATACCTATAACTAAAAATAGAAATAGGAAATATGTATTTTCTCACTAAAGTTTTGAAATTATTTAACAAGTACATAAGAAAATGAACCAAAAAGGTCAGTAATCATTAAATGACATGTAAATATCTGACACCGAACTAACTCAAACAATCTTCCTTTTGTTCCTACGCAACATTTACCTTCAGTTTATCCTAGTTTCAACAACTATGTGGTTAAATATTCTTTTAAATTATAAACTTTTGATAAAATGTGTAACAAAAAAATTTAACTTGGCAGAGAAGACTGAAAACTGAGATTTATCAAATATGCATTTTTATTTGAATGCTATTAATCTACATAATATCATTTACAGTACTTGTTTTAAATGTTAATGTAAAGAAATTTCTTTACTTTTGATACTTAAGATATTAGGGGATATCATTTGGAAAGGGTGGGTGGGGTGTTGTCCTTCATGAGTTAAACAAAGTAAACTACTGCTATATGAAGTAAACATTTCAGGATAATTAATAAAACTAATTATTAAGTTGACGTTAAATTTTTGTCAGTGACTGGTGGCAATGGTTTAATACTTTTTTTTAAAAACAAATAAACCACTGTCTCCTGAAAAGTGATAGGCCTGCAATGAACACTTGATAAAAGCGATCAATCAATGTTTACTGTTTTCTTTTGGTCTATGACATTACGTGCATAGTATAATACACTTAGACATCATTGAAATGAAGCTGAATTAACAAAAAAATTATTTCTTATGGTTTACTTTCTTAGTCAAGACAGAGAATGTGATTGAATTCAGGAATGATTGATACATCAAATTCAAAGTGGAAATTTGGAATATGTTAATTTACATTATTAAGCCTACTATTTTCAGATGCTTTGAAGTTTAAGATACAAACTTTAGCTACAAAATGTGAGCCTACATATATAGAAAAGGCCTAATTATTAATTACGAAGGTATGTTTACTAGCTAAAAATAGCTAATGGCTATGTATTATATTTTATCAATGATGAATGAATGGAAGCTCGAAAGTGACAATGCTTAAAAGTTGAATATATGTGAGAGAATTTCCTCTTGCTGTCCTCTCACATTTTGGATAAAACGTTTCAACTAATTTTTTTTATTTGTGTTAGTCTTTGTTTGTTTGCTGACAAAGGCTTCTTGCCAACGTGTGCATTGTTTCCTTTTTTTCCAGGTTTTACCATACAATCATAGTATCATATGATTATTACACATATTTCCTCCTAAAAACAATTTGTATTAATTAGTAGTAAGTCTAAGTAAGCCTTACTTATATAAATATTACCTACATTTTTGGTATGTGCTTTATAGTTATATTTGTAAATAGGACTTAATTAATACTACTACTAGTACTAGTTTTCTAGCAAATTAAATACAGAGCTTAACACAGTTACACAGTGTCAAATGTGTAATTTTCATGATGTGCACAGAGTGACTGAGTCACATCTCATTAGTTAAGTGAAAGTTAACTCTGACTGGAAACTTTTTTTAAAAAAATTTAAAAGGCTATCACAGTGAATCACCGACTGAATTTGAAGATCACTCAGATAAATTATTAAATTATTAAGAATTGAGTTTTGAGTTAACTCACTTTGTCACTACATCACATCAGTCACATGTAACCTAATAATAATAATGTATTACCATTATTACTACTTCTACACGCTACGGTACCAACAGCAACTCTATAGTACAGAATAATATTTGATCATACTGACTTCACTTCACTATTCACTGTGTCATTACTCTCATTACGGAGTCAGGACTGAACTGAACTCACCTGAGCTGAAAATTGCACCTACGATAGCAGGGTCTTCGTTCTCTGGCTCCATTTTGTTTTTATAGTAGCTGGTGGGGACGTTTTAACGAATTCACTATATACGTCAGACAGATACGACAGGAATCTGAACGTTTGTTGAAATAGCTTATCAAAAGTATTTTCAACACCTGCAATTCTCTCGCTGTGTAACGTCTTGGTCACTTTCGATTTCGTACGTCATCACAACAGAAACTATAATGTACTTCTGTAAAGAAGAGCCAGACATTATTTTAAAAAATGGACCAAGTTACATTGAATGTAGCTCTTTTCGAAACTATAAACAAAAGGCGTTGTAAAATAAGACGAAAAAGCTCTTCTATCAATGATGTAAATCTTATGTAAGACTCATAAGTCATAACATGTGCCTGATATTTATAAACTTCATTACCTATATATATACATACATTGGGCTTGGGGGTTGGGGGGGGGGGGGTTGGGTTTGGGGGTCACTCTGCTGTACCATGCTCATACTCACTACACTATACTACATATCTTGATATCTGCAATGCTTTTTCTTTACTTAACTTTAACAGGTCGCTTAAATGAAATTTATACCAATACTTCAAAAGTCGCACTACTCCTGACTCGATAATAAAATTAATACTAATACTAACTTCTTTTCCTCTTCAGGGTGGTAAGCATCTTTTACACTAAGAAAACACCACCAGTATGTGAACTTAAATGGCAAAAAAATTGTAAGAGTTTAGTTTCTAGACATAGGAGATATCTTTTTTTTTTTTTAAATATGAGACAGAAGTAAAAGATATTTAAAAGAAATTTAAAAATGAAGGGGGGTGGGCAATATCGAATATAGAGACCCCATCAAGTTGAATTTCAAGGAATACCTTTGTCTCAATCCTTGAAGGCCACTCATATTCACAAACATGCAATTGAAATGAATACAAGATATAATCTTTATCAGCTAAATTAAGCTTAAGCTATTTATACCTTTTTTGGTGTATTCTCTGTGTCTGGGTCCTCTAACTACGGCCAGCGGCTCAGATCTGAAACCCTCCCCCCCCCCCACCACCCTCAGTTCCTTAATACGGCCCGCCTGGCCGACTTACGAGTACCCACCAAATATGGAATCAGACATTGATCATCTCATTAGCCAAAAGCTGACCAGGACTTCCCTTTTAAATATTATTAACTTTATGTTGGTTATATTTTTTCTTCATTTTAAATATTTTATTGTTTATTCAAGTAATTTTTTTCCCCACTAAAAATAAGATATTTGCAGGGTGCATAGAATTCCTTCATTTTTTTCCAGCTATTATACTACCCTAACACTGAAACCCTAGGATACTGAAATGACCCATTGTTTAAAAAGTTTGAGAAAATTCCTCTACATAAACCAACATCAAAACAGCATTAATTGTTTTATTTTTTTCTTCGACTCCCACTCCCAGATATGAAAACAAAATCTGTGTTTTTGAGTTGTTGAAACAAGCTGCAAGTCCCAAACTTATCGGTTCATGGCATTTAATCTAAACGTATATTAATAATTTCGGTGAGATGAACAACATTTTCGTTGTTTTGTTTCTTTTTCAAATATTATAAAGATAAATGATTAACTTATTTTTAAAAAAATCAAATCTAAAGCAATTTTATATTTTTATTTTAATAATCATATTAAGAGCTTTCACATCAAGACCCTCATTACATTTACAGCAAACTCTGATGATTTTAACAAGAAGCAAAACTTTCAAAATGTTCATCACATACTTAAAAAAATACTTAACAAAAAGAAACAATTAAAATACTGGTTGATGGATTTAATTGAGACATACATCTTACTAAACAATAATAATTAAAAAGCGATAGACTAGTATTAATTAAACCATGCACAGCCATGAAACTATCTAAGGTCTGATGGTTAACCCTTGAACTCCACATCCAAATGTGTATGTAAGTTAGAGAACAAATCTTGTTTAAAGTAAAATTTCTAAAGAAATAGTAGAACAAGGTATTTGGAGCTTCAATAAAAGAAACAGGACAAAATGTTTCGGCTAAGAGCCTTCCTCAGCAGACAGGACAAATGAAAATATGACAAGAAATAGAAACTAGTTATAAAACTTAAGTGTTCATCATTGTTATTGCCAGAAGTTTGAAAATAATACATCCCATAAATACTGAAAAACAGTAAGCTTTTTTTTACATATTCAAAGAAAAACTGACGAATAAGAAGAAAAATGATGTTAGATATAAATTTTAAGTAAATAGTAAAACTAAAGCAGTAAAGTCCTCATCTTTCAAAAAAAAAATTATTTTGCAAGTGAATCAAGATTTAACAGCATAACAATCCAAAGATGATAAGCTACAGATAGATACCTCGACAAGAAAAATATTTTGTGTTCAGCTCAATGTAAGTTATTAAGGGTATTGTTTTAAGTTTGATTTTGTTTATATTTTGAACATTCTTTGCATTCAAGACACAAAATTAAATACCAAAAAAAGTTTTAAGAAAAAGAACTTACAATCATCTTTAAAATACTAATCATGTTCTATAAATTGAATAATATCAAATAAAAAAGAATTAATTAAGTTAATTATTTTTTAAAATTATGTTTTTAAAAAATGTGCTTCATTATTGATCATTTAACTTATTTCATAGACACTTGTAAAATGTTTGACCTACAGTGCATTCAAACAAATTCACAAGTAGAGTAAAATCTGTTTAACATTCAATAATTCACAGTTTCTTGCATAAATTAATAAAATAAATTTAGAATATTTTATGGCAATAACAAATTATTATAAGAGATTGAACTTAGAATTTTACTGCTCATAATCATAACAATGGCAGAAATTGACATTTTTAAAAATCTATAAACAAAAAATGAATATAAACACAAGATGTTACTTCATGTGGCTCTGAAATAAACATTTCCAAATTACTGTGGTTGGAGGCGGCAGGATTTTTTACAAGTAAAAATATAAAACATACCTCATTCAAATGTGCCATTCATTATTTCACAAAAAAGCATAATATAGTCATCAAAAACATAATCAACTTTATATGTTTTGTCAATCCCTTGAGTTCAGTTCCCTCCCAAAACTTGTAGTATCTTTTTGGCCTCCTGACAACAGTTAAACAATAAAAATATCTATTCCGAGACACTTTGCTAACTATGATTAACTAAATTGTTGTATTGCACACCTAAACTAAGTAAATAATTACTACATCCAGGATGTGGTAAGACTTAAGAAGTTTCAGCTCTCTTAATGATCATAAAATATTTTTGCCAACTGGTATCTGATGATAAATGCAACACCACTAAAAACAATCTGCAAAGTAGAAGAAAAAAAAACATCAATTAAAAGTTTTAATTAACGGGGCATTCAATCTTTGAAAACACTTGTTCCACATTTACAACTTGTATTTTTGCTGAGGCTTTTCCAAGGAAGAGGTTATTAGAAATCAAATACTGTCATTAATTAATACCAAACATTCTTTAAAAAACCTGGATACTTTATGTTATAACATTTAAACATAACTGAAAAAAAAAGTATACATTTTTTTTTCTACTTAAAAATTCAAAATAACTTTTTTGTTTTAACATTTGCAATAGAAAATGCCGGCTATGAAAGTCTGTTTCAGCCATACATAATGTAGACTAGTCAAGAAAGCTAGTAACATCACACAAACTAACCATCCTTCAATTGAAGAACTATTTGAAGAAAAATGCTGTTGTAAAACATTTTAAAATTTTGGGATTATACTTCCCACCCTCTTCATCATCGATTCTTAGATCAGTTTGATCAGGGCAAATTCCTTCTCTTAAAGTTAAAACTTAAGTTATCAAAAGCATTTTATTTCCCAATCTGTAAGAAACTAACAGTGTGCTCCCCCAGGCAGTTACCAAATCTAAATGATCACTAATCAAGTCATTATTGTCATTATGGGAGTTAATTTTTTGCGGTCTATGATGGCTGATTTTTACAAGAGAGAAATACTTTTGATGTCTTGTGTTGAAATTGTTATAATTGTAAAATGTCGTCTTGGTTAAAATATGTATTTATTTATGTGCTAAAAATGAATACGTACAATGTCATTTAAAAAAACGTGTCCATTTACTTGTATCAATAATAGAATCTTATCTTAACTCAAGGAGGTCCAAAAAAACGTTACAAAGACTCGCTGAAAGTGGCACTAAAGGCCTTCAGCATCGACACTACTAAATGGGAGCAGACCGCCCAGGACAGAGTCAGGTGGAGATCAGTGGTCAAGACAGGGGCTAAATCTTATGAAGCCAGTATGATGGCCACCATTGAGACACGAAGGCAAGCCCGAAAGAACATTATCAAAGTCACGACTGCACCAACTATCCCCTGCCCGCGGTGCCACAGACTATTCCGAGCACGTATAGGATTGGCAAGCCACCTACGAACCCACCGTAACCCACCCCCCTAACCGGATGACTGGATGGTCCAAGTCGATTTGACGGACGAACAACAATCTTAACCCAAAGGTCAGCAACAAGCTTGTTACACCTTACCTGTATGAAGAGTAGAATGATGACCAGGGTCCTTTCATGAAGAGGACCTAATATCCTCAGCATAAAATTGTTCAAGGTGAAGTTATTAACCTGAAAGGTGGGGGAAAAAAAAACAACACAACTGGAAAACATTCATAAGGTTTGCAATTAAGTTGATCTTAAATTAAGCATCATTTTTGCTATTACTTTCTGGTTTTGAGTGAAGACAACGCTTACCTGTGTATATTGACCGTGTTCACCTACACCATGTTGAACAGATATCACACCAAAGAAGGAATAGAGCTGAATGAAAAATTGACCAAGTCTACTGAGGCTGCCAGTCTTGAAAACAGAATAGCTGATATCAAGTTTACCAAGGTCAGGTTTTAGACTGTAGGATTGACACAGAGTCAGCTTTTTAAAAAAACAATTTTCTTTTCAAAAGTCCCTTTAATTTCAAAAAAGTCTAAAAAATATTACACTTACTTTGAGGTAATAATTTTGCATAAAGAAGCGCTATTCCAGCTGCTGCATTCCAATAATTTTACAATGAATAAGCATCTGCATTCAAGCTCTTAGTCTGCAAGGTTATTTATTGAGAATTAAATTTAACTTTTTCTGGCATTTTTGCCTTTTTTTGGAATGCAAGATAACATTTGTGCCAGAGATTTTAAACTGCTAGACTAGACTCCTTCATGTGGTATTAGAAATTCCTGACAAGCAAAAAAAAAAAATAATAATAATTTCATAGAAAAATATTCCTTACCATTATTTCAGTAATTAAACTGAAATTCACAAATTATATTGTCAAGCCAATCTATATTATTATTCAATTATCTAAGGTAATATGTGCCTGGGACATGCAAAAAAAAAAAAATGCTTCGTCATGTATATGATTATGCTTAGATAACTTACCGTGGTAGTCTGTGCCTGGGACATGGGACAAAGTGAAACAGCTGGGGTATGGAGTAGAGGAAGTTGAAGACTTGAGGTATGAAGAACAAGAGCATGGTCTTGCTGAAATGGGATAGAATCCCAACTACAGCAAAAGTCATGCCAGCAAAGTAGCAGTATGTGTCACCAACAAAAACTCTAGAAGGGTACCTGATAGACAATAAAAAAACAAACAAATGTTCTTGTCATGTAGCAACATTTTGAGAAAATCATAATTTCTTATTCATCAGAACTTTGTCTGGGAGCCCAGTCTAAGATTTTAAGCTGGGGACATTGTTTTCTCCAGCTCCACATATTGCCCATACTTTTAAATACTATGAATTTCATGGCCCATGATGCAATGGTAAAAGTGTTTTTTTCTAGCCAAGGAGGTAGTGAGCTGGATATTGTGGCCCGGCCTAACTATATGGACCAAGAGCTGGCTAGAATAGACTCATCAAGCCCATAAGAAAGCATTTCTTGGGATGGAGGTAAGTTGGAAGTAAAAAAAACAAAAAACTTCTTGACATCCAAAGTCAGAATACAGCAGCCAAAAAACATTGGCTAAGCCTGTAATAGCTGTCACCTTATCAGTTAAATTATAGCCGTTGAATAACTTTGGGACATTGAAAGATTTAGTTTCTGTCTTTTAAGATAGGATAAAAACTAGAGATGTTTAGACGCTATACATTGAATATTTTAAAACAAATAGACCCCCCCCCCCCCAAACCAAACCAAGGCTGTTAATGAAAGGTCAATTTAAAAAAATTCTAAGTCATTTGAATTGATATAATTTGAAAATGAAATTCATAAAATGTATGTTTATTATTAGTTTGTTCACAAAATAAGATATAATTTTTGTTTTACCAATTATGAATTAATAAGGCTGTGCTGACTGCTAGAAATGGCATCATAAAATAGATGGAAAACACATGGCCTAGTCTGTTACCACCTGTGAAAAAAAGTTTTTAAAAAGATCTCAGTTTTGTTATTTTCAAATTCATGTTATTTATTACAAGTGGAGAATTTCATTTTATCGAATCAATATAGGAGAAATTAAAAAGAAAAACTTTAAGTAGATTTATTATTTATAAAACTTTGATAATTATTTAACTCTTTTATAGTGCACAAACCTTGCATTTCAGTAAAATTAAAAATGAGAACAGAAATGCTAATGATACAGGACTGTCCAACTTCTAATCCATTGACACCAGAGTGAATATTGATGGCGTTGGTACAGAACACAGCCAACATTCCCATATATAGATAGTACAATGGTCCTGTCAATAAGTAAAAAAAGCTACTTCTGTAAATAATTAATTTTTCCTAAGCTAGAGTGAAACGGCAATCAGTACACAATGTCAAAGATTTCCAAACTTTATAAATGTATCGAACAGATTTAATTCTGAACAAGAGGGACTAAATGATTTACGAAATGTTCTTACCTAAATTTAAATCTTCACCAACAAGCCATCGAAGCTGCTTTGGCATGATTACATTTGTGGCATTAATATTGATAAAATAGACGATAAGAAGTGGCAATGATGCGAACGTTGGTAACAAAAGCTTGTGTCGCCACCTCAGGTCAAGAACATCATCAGCAAATCCAAGGAACACCATACAACAAATAGACAGAAGTGCAGCCAAGAAGTGGATATACTGTAAACATGTTCAAAATTCAGAAAATTCAATTTGAAAGGGATTTTTAGAATTTTTTTTTTAACTTTATTAATACTAATCCATTATATGTATATCATAATGATGTGTCTATGACTATACCTCATGATGAGGAAATTTTCCTGGTGTATTTTCTGCCAACTGTTTGTAAAATGGAATGGGCATGAAGAGGAACATTGTACACAGAAACACTGCACCACACACTACACCAAGTGCTTCGGGGCTAACCAGAAGGCAAACAAAAAGAATTGTAAGTTAAATATTATTTCAGTTTGAATTTGAGCCGAGAGTTAAGGATAAGGGCATTAAGTTTAAGGCTAATAATGACTAAAGAGTCAGAGTTGTTAGCTCAAACATTTTTGCCAAAGTCGGGAAATTTTCCAGCTTCTATATCTGAATTTGGCTTACAGTATTTGGCAATATGGACATAGTATTTAACATACTTTTGTCAAGACCTACTTTGTTTACAATTACAGTAGTCAGAAGTAGTAGCTACTCACTTCAGTATAAAAAATATGCTATTTTTTTTAATACTCACATTTTAGTTTTATTTTGTTTGTTTAGGTCGATGCCACATAAATTTGCGTGAAGAAACATTTCCTTAAATTTTGGAATAATGTTTAAGCATAAAAAGAATGCTGTCAGAGACATAACTGCGTTTATTGCAATAGTCAAAGCACTGTCCCCAAGCTCCATTTTCTGAGTTTCGACAACACATCAAATCTGTTGCAATCCTGGATCAAAAGCGAAAGTAGGCAGCTGTAACAACACCATTAGCGGTGGCAAGGATACCTCTATTTACCGAAAAAAAAATATAGTAATGGCTTGTGCGATATAAACAAATCTCGACTCTGAAATGTTGATGAATAAATGCCCAAAACGGATTAATTAAATTAAAGTCAATTATTATTGCGGGTAACCGGATAGAAGTGACATATGGAGCCGGGAATTGACCATCTTATTTGCCAAAACTAGGCCCATAGTTCCCATTGAAATACTAATAAGTTCACTTGATTAAAAATGTTATTAATACTTAATTTCAAATATTGATTTTTTTCCTCACAATAAAAATAGGATATATTGAGTGTATATAGAAATTCGTTCTATATTTTAAAACTTTGGTCCGACCGCATCCCCACCCCCCAAACAGGGTCTGTGGATGAGTGACATAAAACCACCACTCCTGACTACGTCACTGGCCTCTTAAACAGATTTGACAACCCCTCCATCAAGGACAGACGAGAAAAGATTCGCCTAACATTCTTATATAAAGTGGTCATGGGGCTAGTGCCAGCCATCCCAGCAAACAATTATCCCACCCCACAGAATCCAGGTCGATCAATTAGAGCCAAAAACTCACTAAACATTGACTTAACCTCTGACAGCACCATGAGAAATTACATCCGGTACGATAGCAAATGCTTCACTGTGCCTCGGGGTAACACAGTGCAACATAAAACAATCATTCTTTCCACGCACAATAATCGCTTGGAACCATCTGAACAATACCGCCGTCAACTCGACATCTATCGAAAGCTTCAAGGCCGCCCTGGCATCTGCTAGGAGCCGTTAGGATGGCAGCATCGTTTCCCCAACCGTTGCATATATGCCAGTATATGGATGCAGCAACGTACCCTACCAGAACCAGAACATATATATTATAGCATTATCGGCTAATACAATTTATAAAGGATCCTAGAAATTTGAATTGATTTACTTGTTCAAAAGTGTGGTTTCTAATTTTCATCGCTCTGTTCAATTAACATAGACATATATATTTTTGTTTTGTTAACTTTTAGCCCTGCTTGTAGTAATGCGTCTTCTAATTCAATAAATGCTTTTGGCTTTTGATATGTCTTTACTACTTTTCCCTAACAGGGGCATGTCCGGTGTCTTGCATACGCTGATAATTTGTTGGTTGTAGAGAGTATCCATTGGATGTGGGTCTTGACAGTCTTGAGAAGTTGAGTTTCCTTCAGAAAGTATCCCTTGATTGTTCCTGGGGATGGAACCATTCGTCGTCACAATTTCACCATCAGCCGTTTGCTGCTGGACTATTTCGCTGCCGAAAATAATAATAAATTGAAATTTTAAAGTGAAAATGTAAATTTAGAGGCGATTAAAACAGTTTTGAAGATTCAAGAACTTAAATATATTGAGTTTAAATCAATTTATATAAACTCTCATATACATGAAGGGCCACATAAAACTGTCCTAGTAGGCACTTATATGAGACTAACAAAAAAATCTACAAACAATAACCAGAACAAACTTTGATGTTTACACACACACACACACATATATGTATATATATATATATATTCGATAATTTTGAAAAGCTATATCCATGACATTTTAATTAGATTTTAATGGGACAAATTTTAACTTTATTATTTATCAGTCTGATTTTTATAGGGCCCCTATCTCATGCATACTTGAATCGGTACAGTTATCGAATGGGCCCCCGGGGCCCCTCTTTCAACTTAAATGTACTATAGTTATTGTATTGCATTTATCTGTATAGTTTTTCGTATTCGAAGAATAATTACTTAGAAAGTTATTGTTTTCACGTTTCGCGGAAGTTATTAAAGTTTATCTAGAATGTTCAAGAAATTTCTATTTAGTTTACGGGGATATATAAATAAAGGGATATAAAAGCTAATAGTAACGTTAACGAGATCCAGCAGAAAATTTAACCCAATGGTAAAGCGATTCAATCAGGTAACGGGATCAAACCGGGATCGGGATCCTATCAGAAAATGGAATCCTATAAGAGAAGAGGATCCCACAGGGAAACGGGATACTAACGGGATGAGGATCCCACTCGGATAGGAAAACACAAACCTACCGAGATCGGTACCTCACCGGTATCGGGACCCGACAGCTATCGGGATCCCACCGGTATCAAGATTCCAATGGTATCAAGATACCACCGGGATCGGAATATCGACAGGATTCGGATCATACCGGAATTGAGATCCAGAGGGATCGGAATCCAACAGGGAAACGGTATACTAATGGGAGCGGGACACCGACGAGATTGGGATTCCACCGGGGTCGGAATAATTATAAGGCTGTAGACTGTAGAAGTTCCTTCGTTCCGAATGCTATCCCGGCAAAATGCCGGGTATATCCGCTAATATATATATATACTGAAACTCCCAATATTTCTATAACCACCTGTGTATCTAAAGTATGTGTCAATATACAGGCTTCTTATAACTCTCTATAACAATGTTAGGTTAAATAGCATACAAGACAGTGAATCTACTTGTCTTAGACCTCGTCTAATCTGAAATTCCTATGAATATTAACCCTGAGCCTTGATATTGCTTTTTGAGTTGTTTAATATGTACTATGTGTCAGTGTCATTCTTGTAAGTTTTTTGGGCATACCAAACCCATTTAGAGTCTCATATAGATAGCCCCAGGGGGTTACAGGAAATGGAAATAGCCAGTTTGACGGGATTAGCTTGAGTCAGAGGAGAAGTGGGGCCGGGTGGGAGGTCTCTAGTCACCTCCAGAGCAGGGTGAAACCAGAGTAGGATTTCACAAGAGCAGACAGTCTTAGGGGAGATCCATGGGGAAAGTCTGTGTTTGTGGGAGGGGGAGGCACATTATAAGTTTATCGATCTAGGTAGCATCACCCATGTGACGCCACCACTCTTCATCCTTGTCCAGTGAAGTCAGTGTTATTCATCGTTTGCTAATTTTGAAAGAAATTAAAAATGATAAAGAATCATTTGAGAAACATTTAAAGTTTTTTTTTTTCCTTTAAATAGATTTAAGAACATTCGAGCGCTGTGAGCATGCTAAAATAGCATGGGCATGGATACAAACGCTATATAAGTATTCAATCAATCAATCAATAAATTATTAGTAAAACTACAATCATTTAATGCGCGTAGGACTTTTCTGTAAAGGTACATCAAATACATCATTTATTCATATTGAGAATAGTTATATAAGTATTAATTGTTAAATAATTGAATTTTATTAATGCATTAAGTTTGGTAAATTACAATTTGTTGGTTTATAGATGTTACTTTCAATTTACCCGGCAACCGCACTCACGGGTCTTTAACTGGCTAACAAAAAAAGTCAACTTGAATGGTTATATTATTTTGTTCAAATTGTCATTTTTTTCTAAAAACTAATAAAATATGTGTTTGAATGAAAAAAATAATACGGCTCTGATTAGTTTACTGATCAAATATTACTAATAATAATGTTTTCCATCTCTTAAAAAATATATCTTTACACTTTTTCTACTCCCAAACTGGCAATACAGGATGTTTGTAAACAATTCCTGCTAATATAATGGCGACCGAAGTGACAGTTAAGATTTGGCAGAGAAATATAAATCAAGCATTACTTGTAGATGAAAAGGAATGGGAGATGAATCTTTCAGAAATCAGAGATTTATTAAAAATTCAAGGTCTTGAAGTTCCTAATGATTATCGATTCTTAACCTGTTCTGGAAATATTGTCTCCACAACTTTGGAGCAGACTATCGAGTTCAAAGATATTTTGACAACGTCAACTGCGCCGTTAACTTTGTCGCCAAATAAAACAGAGTCAGATGGTGCATTAAAAGCGGAAGAATTAAATGAAAAACGTAAAAATGGATTAAAATGTGCCGGTCAAATATGTCTTTTTCAAACTGATACACAAGACCCATTACACCACTGTGCATGCAGCATGAATATTCCAGGATCGTTGTCAGGATCTCCCTCTGGCCCATCACCTGGAATAGAGAATGAGAACTTAAACATTGGCCAAGAACAGCCACAAGATTCACTTGCTGCCAAATTGAATGAAGAATGCCGTGGTTGCCCAGCTCTAATGTTAAAAAATTGTTGTCCATTTCTATATGATGCACTTAAGCCAAAAAAGCTCCTGAAAGCTTTGTTGATTTTACCAATCATTTTAATAGTGCTCATGGCTGCCTTAACACTCACTCTACACATGGTAATATACATTTTTAAAATATGTTTAACTTTCCACATCATATAAAGTAGTGTTTTCTAATGTTCAGACCCTACACCCCACCCTAAAATCCAAGCAAAAAGGACCGCTCAGAAAGGTTGAAACATCACAGTCACACAGTTATTAGCTTACTTTTCCAGCCTCACAGACTATTAATAAAAGTTTGACCTGCAATATGGGAAAGAAAAATGAGCTTAAAATAATCAAAGAGACTGGGTGGGGTGAAATGGGCCCTAGGAATAATTGGTGATTCAGAGGGCTGAATTTTTTATTTTAGAAATGCACAATGAATTCTTTTAAACTAAACTATGTCCCACTTACACTTTTGGTGTAAGCGCCTTTCATTTACTGTATGACACCTTCAATAAATCTATAATACTGGTAAGAAATAAAATGTTTACATTCTTACTTAATTTCTTTACTGAATGTTGACGATGAACACCAGTAAAGAATGAAGTCATCAGTTTTTTAAATAAAAATCTGTTAATATTATTATTATATTATTAATACTATTGAAAAAAAATAAAAGTAAGGATTAGGTTTCTGTGAAATTAAAATCTTATTTAGTTCTCAAGTTAGCTATTTAATATGACGCTTTAATATCTGTTTATCTATCAAGGAAAAAAAAGTGCAGCTATACATTAATATGTATTATTTTCTTTAGATCTTTGGCATTACTGGAAGCTTGTCTCACAATGCAGGCTTTTCAAGCTTTTTGACAAAACCATCAGACAGTGATTCAGATATGTGGATAAATATGAAAGTTAGGCTTTCAGAAATTGAAATGGCCAACAAATTTGAGATTCAAGATGTCAAAAGAAAAATATCTGAGTTGGAAGATTTGTACCTCCGAGATTTGGGTAATAATTTTTTTATTTAACAGTTGTTTTAAGAACTTTACATATGGTTAATTTTGAATAATTATACATTAGTGCATTAAAAACTCCATGATCATGATTTTATTTAAAAAAAATTAAAATGACCAATTATTATAAACTTGTTAATGACAAATTTTTTGTTTAAAATTAAGAAACAAATTATCATGTTAATATTTTTATTAGTTTGAAAGTCATAGAAAGAAAAACTAAATGGTTTGAGATAATATATAAAGAATTTTACTATTGCAGAGGTACAAAGAAGAGAGCTAACTCTGATAAAAAACAGGCAGGTAGATGGAGAGTCCACTTATGGTCAGAAGTTAGAGAATGTGAGTGCTAGATTGGACAAATTAATCCTCATGATGAGCGGTTTTGACAGATTAAATGAAAATGTCATAGATCATGCATTCAAGGAAGATGGAGGAAAAGAAAAGCTGAACAAAGACCATGAAGAAAGAAATGGAATTGAGAAGAAGAAAAATGGAAACCAGAAGAAAAAAGGAAATTAAAATTTAAGTTTAATTCTTATATTTAAATTTAAGACATGCTTGAAATTGAAAGTATAAGTATAAGAATAATTATCTAAAACTAAAAGTAAAGGAGAGAAAATGATTTCTTAATGAGTTGTGTTCTCCAGCTTCTTGGAGGTGTTAATTTTATTTTTAATTTGAGACTTCTTATATAGAATATTCACCAAATATAACTTGCATCTTGTGTTCATTTAAAATTATTTACTCTATCAAATTACAATTTATTGAGTGAAAAATTACCAGTGTTATGCATACTTTTAAAATTTGAACCTAATTTAATAATCATAAGAATAACAATAAGACATTTTCTGACTATGTCATGTCAATCCTGATTTAGATTTTGATGGATATTTTATAGATTGTTTCCAATTTTAAAAAAAAGGATGAAATAGAAATTTAATGGAATTTAATAGTAGTCAATGTTTTACGCGGGGATATACTATAAGTACAATTATTTTTAAGTATTTAAGAATATTATTAACATATCTGCAGAGCCCTTGTCCATGAATTAAGATAACCCCATATTTCACAATTTATTTATATACTGGTAATTGTATGCTTTACAAAAATTATGCTACATTATGTTTTGAATTATAAAGGTGCAGTCATTTACTCAAGGGTTACCAAGTGCAGTGTATTTTGCTGCATTTTCACATCTAGTCTCAAAGCTTGTCCAAACGTAATCTATTGTTTTTATTTTTATTAACAAAATAGTTTTTCCATAATCAAAAATGTTTCTTTGCAGTTTGTTCCTATCTTTATATTGAGTAAAAATTTTGCATCTTAAAGCCGTCTGCTAACCCCCAAAGAAAACTTTTTATTCAGTTTTCTATGAACATGTGCACAGTCAAAGATAATTCTTTAAATTCATTTTATTTTACCATCCAGCACCCTACTAAGACACTGTTCACTTGGAGCCACTGCGATAAATTCTTCCGTTGTTCCTTAAATTTTTAATGTTGTCATTTGAGGTATTAATAAATGTTTTGTTATATTGAGATTAGAAATAAAAATTTGTTAACAAAAAAGTATAATTTTAGTTTTGTATTTATCATGAAATAAAACAAATTTCTAACAAATTAATGAACCCCTCACAATTGATCGAAGATTTACTCTATTCAAGACATCGTTAATATTAAAGTTAATTCTACCATGGTGGTGGGCTGGCATTACTTTATTATAAACATCAGGTATACAAAATATGTCAAATAATTCTGGGCATAGTTAAACCGTTCTGTTTTCTTTGAACATATGATTCAATTATTTATTGATGTGTGAAGTCCTCTGATCAATTAAAATTCTATTCACTATAATTAAGCAGTTCTTGATTTAGGCTACTATTGTTTTTTTTACAAATGAATTCCATTCTCTAAGAGTAATTATTTGTGTAGCATAATATACAAAATTTTCTACCCTTTGATGTATCCAAACAGATATGGAAACATTTTTAAGTTCCGATACATAGATAGAAGTTACTGGTACAACAACAAAAAAATATATATACAAAAATACATAATTGCACATTTTAAAATTTTCGTTATGTTAAATATTGATGCTGGACTTATTGACTAAATAAAAATGTTCTCATTTTAGTGCTGTTAATAATAGGAAATACCCGGTATGTGAAATAAGGTATGGGGAAAACCTGGTGGAAAAAAGGACTTAACAAACAACGAATGTTTCAGCATGAAGCCTTCTTCAGCGCACAAACAAGGAACACAAATATAAAAATAAAACTCTTAGTTGAAATGTAGTATCCGAGACAACAGCAAGAGGAATGTCAACACAACAGGTTTTCCCATCCCTGTTTTCACATCTGTCCTTGTACCTAACCTGATAGCAGTCTCTCCGCCCTTATTATCATTGGTAATAATAGTTGTAAAAACAAAAAATGTTCAGGGTGAACTTTTGCCTCTATCATTCTGTATAAACTTTTGCAACACAAAGTATATATTAAATGCTACAAAAATTAAATTTTAAAACAATATGAAGAACAGCAAATTGTGGGTAGGATGGTCTTTATTAGGTACTGAAGACAACAACTGAAATAAATAGTTGAAAACTACCGTAATCTTCCCTATATAATTATAAACATGGTGGTGGTGGTAACTTTAATGTACAGCCATCTCCCTATTCAGAAATATCTTTAATTCTTTACTAACAATCAACTCTTATTGTATATCTATATCTTGGTGAATGGAGTAGACAACAACACCAATGAATCTGGTAGAGACAAACAGAAAGTATGCAGACGTAACATGCTTTGATGAAAAAGTTGTATTTACAAATTACAAACTAGCAAAAAAAACTATCTTTATGTGGCCAACAATATGACCTCATCAAATGAAATTACTTTTTAAAAAATTATGTATATGTATAGATGGGGGCAAAATAATACATATATATTAAGGTTTCATTTTTAAAAAACAACGTACGTTAAGGTAACACCACAAAACATAAAAAGAATGGCTTAATAAACGACCCCACTGGTACATTCAAACAGCAAAAAAATGACCACAACTGCTGTTTAATTAAGCAGGCGTCAGCATTAAAAAAATTCATTTACTTTATAGTCATGTAAAAATCATAAAACGAAGGTTTTGCACTTGAATGCAAATCAATGATTCCAATTATCAAAATATTGACAACAGAGGACTTGGACTTGCTTATAAAAAGTGAATCAGATCTAGGGGTAAATAAGATAAATATATACCTTTTAAAATGTTAAGTGTAACAGGACAACAAAATATGTTCATTGTGAACTAAAAAAAATTGGTAATTTTATTTAGAATAAGTTATTAGTATTAGCCTGAGTTCCCCCCCATTGTGTGCCAGGTAGTTCTTAATCTTTGAACAACAATTTAAAAAATAATATATTACTTATAAGCGGTGACCAACAAGAAAAGTGTAATTTTGTTTAGTAGTTTTGCTAAACATTCTAATTCTAGGCTTCATTTAAATTAGTAAACTAAAAAAAACAAAAAACAATTGGCTAAAACCATGAAACCAAAATGTAAAAATGTGCTACTTCAATGTTATTGTTACCTTATAATTAGTGATGGGACGATACCAACATTTTTAACGATTCCGATATGATTCCGATTCTACCCAATTATCCCGATACGATTCCGATTCTGATTCCTGGCCATTATTACATATATGTATTACTGTGCCCAGATATTAACATATTTAATTAATATAAAAGTTGAGAATTGATTAGAAAAGTTTATTAACTTGCTATTGAAGCTTTACAATATGCTAGATAACAATGTATTGGAAAGGTTTTATATAAACACATCTATCAATAATTCCATTTTAATAATACAAAGATGTAGTATTGAGTTAAAAATAATATAAATAATTCCATTTTAATGAGAAAAACTTCATTCAGTTAAGAATCGTTTTGGTATCGGAATCAGGTCTGAATTATTCAGCTCCGATACCGATTCCCGATGCTTTGGAAAAATCCCGATATTCCGATACGATTCCGATTAATCGTCCCATCACTACTTATAATTACCTAATAATTAATACCTTATAATTAATTCTCTAGAACTAGTACAGAATATTAATTTTATTTTAGTTTTGAATAATACATGACATCAAATTAATTTAAACCGTTCTTGAGATTCTTCAGAGATTCATTCAAACTGTCAAATCAACAACTCTTTTTGTCTCCATCCTCTTTTAGTGAAAATGAAAAGCTGCTAGTGTAAAGGCAGATCTTCCTCAAGGTAACCATAAACATTTCCAATAGATTAAGGAGTTAACAAAAGATAAATGGAGATCTGAACATTAATTTCTACTTCCATCTTCCTCAGTTCCTGTGATCCAAATTTTCCAGTGAAAGTTGAAAATTGCTCTCTGTGAGGATATGGCATAAAATAACATGAATATCATTCTCAAGACAACCCTATTCTTAGTGCCAATATTGGGATTGAACAGAAGTTTTTTTAACATAGGCTGGTTGAATGGTACATTACTTAATAATTAAAAAAAACTAAATTATTTCTGACTGCATTATGAGCACTATCAAGTCTTTAAGAATTATGCATCTAAACACTTTTTAAAATTAGCATTGTCAAAGTACTTTTTTCCATAAGAATACATTGCACTTTTTATAATAATAAAATTGGGCAATTTTAGCAAAATTTAATTGAACATATGATACTGATACCTGATGCATAATTAAAAATCTATCCATTGATGAAAATTCACAAAACATTTTTTTTTTGCATCTCATATTAACAGGTTAGGCTTCTACAGAAACACTCAAGTGGGAAGAGCTGAATGAGATGGCATGAAAAATGTACATTGCAACTATTTACAAAATAAATGTTTAAAAAAAAAGGTTTATTTACACACAGTAGGTTCATATACTTACATACAGTAGGTTCATAAAAATTGTTTCCAGCCCATCCCAACCCTAAAGTTAAAGTGGTTTTATGCAAAACTGCTTGTAAAAAAAAACAAAGAATAAAATATCACAAACAATTTATAAAATAAAGAGTGCACTAGAAACAAAAACAAGGAAACAAAATTATATTAATTATCTGGTCCACAGGACTCTTGAAATCAAAGAGCTAATTGTAATGAAGACAAATGTTATGTCTTGGTAACCTGAAATCTTTAGGAAATAAATTAACTGATGTGATCTTTTAAATTGCAAAACATATGTCATAGGTTTGTCACATTTGAATGGTCGCATTGCAGTTTTCAGTAATTGTTTGTTATACAAAAATGATAAGGATTGGGCAATATCTACCACATAAAAAATTAATCAGGTCACTTTCACATCATTTATGAATGATTTTCAAGTCGAATTTCAACAAGAGATCATCTTCTTCTTATTATTTTTAAAACATTTACTCGGTACTTGAATAATCTTCATTTTATTTGGATGAAATCCATTTACACCATCTGGAAGTCTTGTATGACGGAGCTTCTCAAAATTATTAACATTAGCCGTAAGTTTGCAGAAAGTTAAATGTTAAAGCCAAAATAACAATAATGAATACTTGTTTTTCACACAAAAAAACTTGAGAAGCACTAAATCCACTTCATTGCAGCAGTTTTCAACCTTCTTCACCCAGCGATACACAAAAATAACTATTTACTAAAATTCTTTAACTTCAACACACCAATCATTGTTAAGAAAAATATGTCCTTTCTGTGATGCGGAGTATCAGGGAAAGTTTATTCCATTTTATTTCAGATGCCATCTCAACTGGAACACTCAAGGTTTGTAATGCAAAATGCTCCCCACCCACTTCCCAAAACTCTTCATTATATTAATTTGTTTCCTTTACATCTTGTGACTTATATATAATCTTTCTGCTACACAAGTTGAAAACTGCTGTTTCATTCCTTTAATCAATAAAACATCTTTTAAGTTGTGTGTGTGTGGGGAAAGGGGGTCAAGGTAAGTTGGCTTTACCAAGACTTAAACACAGAGACTGACTGCCAACACCAAACATCCTTGCATAATCAATGTAAGCTTTTTGAAAATATTTGATACTGAAACTTGTTTTTAATGGGTTCAAACGTATCTGCAATTTAATCATTTGGAGTTCTGGAAATGATTGCCAACACCAAACATCCTTGCATAATCAATGTAAGCTTTTTGAAAATATTTGATACTGACACTTGTTTTATGGGTTCAAACTTATCTGCAGTTTAATCATTTGGAATTCTGGAAACAGGTAAAGATTTAATATTTTTTGTAACATTGTGGACACTGCAAGCAAGTAAAAAACTTAATTTTTAACTTAAGGAACCAACATTAACATTCTACAAGAATAACTGGATTAAAAAAAACAAACAAACCCATAAGCATTAAAATTAAAAGCATAAATAGCAATTTTATGGCCGACTATTGAGCTTTACACTTTCACACTTGAAATACTATACCGCATACGAAAAATAACCAAGCTAAACTGGTATAACTCATTTTTGTGGTTGGATTAATTAACTAATCCATAAAATACTTGTACAGACAAGGTTTTAAAGCCTGGAAGGTTAATTATTTTAAAGTGTGCACACACGATGTAAAACCAAACTTACTTCTCAAAGAAAGGAAACAATTGACATTTAAATTCTCTAATGGATCGCTAAAACATAGAGTAGTGTAATTACTTAATTTTTGTTTGATAACCATTCAACATAGCTCTAATGACCCCGATCATTACTAAATTTTAATATAAAAAAATTAAAATTAATAATTTTTTTTTATCTTGCCTGCTCCTAGCAACATGCGACCACAAAAAAAAAAAAAAATACAAAAAATTGTGCAATTAAAAAACCTACTAAACTGTTTCAAAGAGTAACACATGGATATGCACGGCATATTTTTTATCTTTATGTTGAAATAGGAATCCACTTGGAAGCTTGCAGGCAGGATAGAAGAGCACTTCTCACCTTTTATGGACAATGCATACAGAACTGATATTTTTTTCTCTTTACTCCTTAGTATTCTATTTTACAGTACTAAAGAAATATGAAGGCTTAAGTGAATATTAAGCACTGATCTTTGTTAAGACTATCCGTTGTGTAGTTTTGAAACAGATGCAAAAAAATGTCCTTTCCTAATACACTAATTCATCATTTGTACCCTAATGCAAATACAACTTAATTTTAGCTCATCTTTGAGGGTTCATATTCATAATACACAAAATCATAAATTGCATATACACTGTACAATTAAAAAATTCTCTGGAAATGATGGTTTAAAAATTAATGAAGAAAATATGAAAAGCTTTGTTGAACTACTTTTTTTTTTAATGGAAAAACTTCACAACTATTTTATAATGAAATGTCACAATGAAATATTTACAGTAATAATTGTTAATATATACATTCAGTACAAGCTCTAAAAAAAATATTTTTTTTATCTACATCAACCACCTAGAGCAGTGACAAACAAGAGATTTTTCAGTGCTTCATGTTATACAAAACAACTGGTATAATTTTTTTTGGCATTAATTTTATCAGCACCTCTGACAGCTCAGACTCATTTTATCCTGGGCACATTTAATGCAACTATAAAATGTCCATGCCATATAAGTTGTACACCACTGATACTATCAGTGTCAGACAGAACCTTAAAACTTGGATTAGTTAAACCAATCTGTATTTAAAAAAACAAAAAACAATTCAGATGAACAGTTCATACAAATAGCTAAGGTATATTCATGTAATCTGCAACACCTGATCTGCCCATTTTAATAAACATAATTAATTCATATAATCCATGAATTTTTTTTACAAATGTTAATACCAGTTAACATCGTAATTTCTAAGTGTGATCAAAGTAATAGCTTACCCTTTCACTAGATAATGGTAAGAAAAAAATAAGAACAAAAGCAAGCTTTGCTTTGAAAAACCTTACCATTCATTTACAGGTTCTAAATTTAAAAAATATATGGATCAACACCCACACAAATTGTATGTATTATTTTTGAAGAGCTTGAATCTATTACCATATGGACCCAAATATAACTAATGGCTACAACAACCCTAGTTACCACATTAACACAGGCTTTTCATTTAGACAACATAAAGTGTTTTATTTCCAGACCAAAATATTTCAATGCTTAAATGTGGACATTTATACTGGCCTTATTACAAAGACACTTATTACACATAACCAACAAACAATTGGCTTAGTTTATATAAAATCCACAATGACCTTATGGGCTGTATCTAACTACCTGGTATCAAACAGTTGTAGGGTATTAATATCTTTAACTTATAGACTTGCCCAATGCTAATCTTACTTTACACTGCACATCAGTACAAGGAAAAAAAATTAGTAGAAGCTACCAAAGAAACCAAATGTGCCATGCGAAACTAATGCTGTGGATCCAATTAATTTAAGAAGAAAACTGGTCAATTATAATTCCTTTGAGAAATGCCAATTTAAAATCAGGTATGTTTACAAAAGTAACATCCTTAAATATTCAATGGGGGCCTCAGTCAGCTATGCCATGATTGGCTGGGGACCCTTGTTCCAATGTAAAATTAACTCAGAAATGTAAATGAGAAGCACTAACACCACTACACTCAAATTGATTCAACTTTGATATTTTGATATGCAGATATAACGTGCTAGTCGTGTGAAAAATTACCACAAAAAAAACTTTGCTAGTAACAGATAGAGTCTTGTGGTTCCAGCAAGTCCTTAGTGTAAACAAGTAGACAGCAATGAAGTGCAGCTATCTTTAAAAATCATAATTTCAACATCACACCCGTAATGTAAACATGAATTGCAGGTGTATAATGAAGGTCTTCGCACTTAGAAAAATAACATAATAATTCCGTATGAAACAATGGGTCTATTTTTAGAATAATACTTTTAAAGATCCTGACACAGGCTGTCTGTATGTACCTGACCCCAATGATCAATACTGTATGTTGGTATTGTGTGTATTGACAGGCATTGGGCTTGCAGCAGGGTTAGGGTGAAGTTCCATGTGGTTTAGATTATCTGTGAGTTGCTGCTGCTGATACAAGCTGGTGAATGGCAAGCTGCCTATACTGTGAGGGTGGGGATAAGCGGGGGGATCATTCATGCCACCTCGACTGCCGCCCATATCTATGTGATGGTATCCACTGGCGTCACGTATCCCAACAGGGCTCATGGTATTGCGTGTGGCTGAGAGATCCATGCTGACCCGCTGTTGAGCTGGCAATGGAACCTGCTGCTGGGTGAAGCCAGATGGATTGTGATGGAAACCATCTGGGGTTCCCTGCTGTGTCATCATACTGCGACTGCCAGGACGCTCTAAGCTTGTCATCATTGGATGCGGGCTCTGAATTCTCTGCTGATGCAAGCTAAACCCATCAGCGTTTCCCCTCTGACTCAGTGAATAGACACTAGCTTCTCTCCGCATGTCAATTTCACTGAAATTGGCCAGACTTACAGGCATATCAATATTCCGAATATTTTGATTAGGAATTGAGGTCGGGGTGTTGTACCTTTCATTATTGGCCGTCTGCATGACGGAGGCTGAGTTGTAGTCGCTACCTCCTTGGTTGTGAATGGGGGTTGGTCGCCGCATCCCTTCCACCTCATGTCTTGAAATCCTGCTGGCTTGATTCATTATTTCCTGCTCATGGGAGCCAGGCCTGGAGTTTTGTTGGTTTATCCGAGCTGTGACTTGGCTGTGCTGCGATGAGCTGCTGTTTTGGCTGTTAATGGCAGACTGATTTACTGGTTGAGAAGACTGCTGTGGGTTGAAGCTGTCTCCTTGAGTTTGGTTATAGACTCTGTGTTCCTGAAGGGGGCTGCCACTGTGACCATCTGGATCAATGTTCCCCATGTTGTCCTCATGGTGATCAGACTCATGGTCGTACCTTTCACTGTCGTCAGAGTGGTCTGAAGATGATTCACGACTGTGACCAGGTGATGGTCTTGTAGCTTCAGCATTACCGGCACCATAAGCTGGAGACTTGAGAGTGTTTAAGTTTTCTAAATTGACAGTACCAACTGGCTTAAAGTCTTTGTACATTTGCTCATCTGCTGCCTGTGCTATACTAGCAGCATTCTTGGCATGTAGCTTAAGGTGACGTTGTAAGCTGTAGAGCCTAGGGAAACCCCTGCCACATATGTGGCACTTGAAGGGCCGTTCTGCACCATGCACTGTGCGAACATGAAGGGAGAGATTGGTGTAGCGACGAAAAGCCTTGCCGCAAACATGACACGAGTGAGGCCTTTCACCGGTGTGTATTAACATGTGTCGGGTCAGATGGTGCTGGCGTGTGAAGCCCATTTTGCACACACCACACGCATATGGTCTACGAGTCCAGTCAAGGAGGTGAGCTTTTGGTATTGGTCCGCGGGTGTGTAGTTTAACATGACGCTGCATATGATACTTACGGGTAAAACCTTTCCCACATATCTCACAACGAAACAATCCATCCTCACCCACCCCGGTATGGTGCCCGTCTGAGCCTTCCATAAATTTTGGATTGGGAATTTTGATGTCAAAATACTTCTTCATGTCCATGTCTGATATGGCATTGACACCACTTGTTCCAGCGGAGGTTTCAGGCAGATAGGAAGGTGTGGATGCAGAATTACCCTGCGAATTAGTCAAGTTTAATTGGCTTGCTTGATGACTATTCAGGGCTTCAAATGTTAATGAACTTGTAAGGTTAGCATTGCTGGCCCCTGTTATTTGATTTACAAGAGCACTACACGTCGGCATGTCTTCAATTTCTGGCTTGATAACGATATTGGGATCCATGAGGTCTAAAGAATTGCCATTTCTTTTAAGCCCACCAGCTTTGTAGAGGAATCCACTGTAATTGTCTTTCTGTGCCACTTTCTTTGGAGGTGTGAAGTCCTCTGGAATAAGCTCAGACACATCTATAGCATTATTTTTGTCTTCTTGAACACTGGCTATAAAACTATCATTCATCTTGGACAATGAGTGAGATTTCATGTGGTAGTTGAGATGACAGCATTGAGAGAATGCCAGCATGCACAAGTTACAGACAAATGGCAGTGTGTTGCCGTATTCTCTCCTGTGCTGCTCAAAGGAAACTTCACTGTTGAACGTTCCACCACAAACATCACAGTGGTGAGCATCAATGCGCCGATGGCCAGCAGCCATGTGCTTGGCTAGTCCGTCTGAACGTGAAAAAGACATGTTGCACTTTGAACATGAGAACGGCTTGACATGGGTATGAGTAAGCATATGTCTGTTAAGGGTGTATTTTTCTGCAAAGCCCCTGCCACACACGTCACAGACATTTGTCTTCTCCTTTTTCTTGTGGTGACTCTTTTTCTTGACCTTTGTGGGGCTATCCAAACTCCCCAGACCCATTTGTGTTGGTGTGCTGGGCTGGGCCAGGGATGACTTTTTCTTGGAGCTTGCAGGCTTTTGGCTATTCACAGGGGACCCACCCTGGGGCGGGTTAACAAATGCTTTATTGCTCGTACTTCCTGGTCCTCCCAGGTTGCCAACAACATTACTGTTATTCATGGCATGGTTGTATAAATTGCCAGGTGGGGGAAGGGATGATGGGTAGCTGTTGGCAAGATTAGTGTTTGGAAATACAGATGGGCTGGCATTGCTGATACTGCCTCCTTTGTCATCACCTAGAATCAGCTTAGAGTAGATGTAATCATGGAAAGATTCCCTGGTCTCATGAAAATTGCCAGCTGCAAGCTCCTGGGCCAGTGTTGGATTGATTCCTCCTCCCAGAAAGGCTTGCCCAAGATTGGCTGCCATTATAATTATTATTGCTCTCAAAAAGCAAATGTAACATAACCCTTGATGGGTTATATAAAATCAGCTCCAGAGAATGTCTGCAAGAGAATAAAAGGTAGAAATTTCTTCATCTCTTTATTATATTAATTCATAAATATGTATCATCACTATTAAATAATATTGCTGTAAAATAAATCTAATCAGTTTATTTTAAAAATTAACACATAACTTCTTACCATTAGTACTATATTCTACAATTAGTTTTTCATTTTAAGGGTTAGGCCTTGCTAGGTTTAAATAAAGAAAACATACTTAATATCACAAAAAATGTAACTGAAAAAATTTGAATTACTTGGATTTAGTGGTATGGATATTGTGCATATTCTCAAATTCTAGAAACAAACTGGACAGACACTCATATCTTTCTCTACATTGAATTTCACATGAAACTGGTCTGCTAAATGCAGCTTTCTAATCACAATAAATTGAAAATGGAAAAAAAAATTATGAAAATTTTGTAGCGTTTTGTGGCGCCGACTTCGTGAACCACTAGAATAGGTCTAAATGATTAGGGCCTAATTAATGTTAACAGTTCCACTATCACAAAATCAATAGGCTATTAGTATTAGGCCTAAATACTAACGACCAAAGCTATTCATTTGATACTATTCAAATTGAATTAACCTTAAAGGGAAATCCATTATTGATGTCATGTGTCTTGGGGAAAAAAAAATAATAAGGGGGGGGGGGGGAAATTGTGATAGTATATAATTTTTATGAAAGTGTTTAAATTGTGATACAAATTTTGTGGCAATAGGGGTGGGGGTACAAAAAATTGGTCAAAACACCAATTTACTAAAAAGTCAAATTATGGTAATTAGGCCTAGGTATTAGTTATTAAACAGGCTATTTACTACTTATAAAATTAAAAAATCTTGGATAACATATCACAGATACATAACATAAAATCTGGTGATTTCTTTCCCACAAAAATAGGATCGAAATATATATGAATATACTTTCATTCCCCAATCTGTTAGAATTGACTCTTGTCATTATTGTCATTAAGAGAGCGAGTTTTTTTCAAGGCCTAAATGATAGCTAATTTTTTGCTCTTGATAAAAACATTGGATGACAGATGTCTGGTCTTGTTTATGTTACTCTTGTGATTAAATTGTTCTATTTTAAAATTGGAATCTTGGAGATAACATTTAAAAGCCTATCCATGTGATGAAAATGAATATTAACAATGCAGCCATAGGCTGGGCTTGATATTAAAAACAAATTTCCATTTTGATCTTTGATTCATTTTTAAAATTTATTGGCAACAATAAAAAAATATGATTCTTATATTGTATATATAGGTAATAAATAAGACCTACATAATTTATAATACAATTGGCTAATGTTGACGTCATTTGCGTGTTTTGTTAAGTTGCTGTTTTGGATTCACTCCCCATAATTGTTTTTAATAGAGTTACTTTTTCATAAATATGACGGTGGCAAATTTTTATTGGTTGATTAATTATAATTTTTAAAATTTCATTGGTTGACCTATTAAATATCTTAATGTTCTCCAGTCCACCATTTTAGAAGATTATTGTGGAGGTTTGCCACACTGTGTTTCATTAATTTTTTTATATTATTTTCGGTGGAATCTGAAATAAAGTGTGTAAAAGTGTATTCCATGAAACTGTAAGTTGGGTTTTCATTATTTCTTTTTTTCATAATTAATTTTGGCCATTTTTCTTGGGTTTTTTTTCATTTTCCTAGGGAGAGAGTCTAAACGCTGGTTCCGATTGGGTCAAAACCCTCTTTAGGGATGAATTTAGGGTTCAGGTTGGGGATAGATTTAGGGTTCAGGTTAGGGTAAGGGATAGATTTAGGGTTCAGGTTAGGGATAGATTTAGTGTTCAGGTTAGGGTGAGGGATAGATTTAGGGTTCAGGTTAGGGATAGATTTAGATCATTTTTAAAAACTTTTTATTCGTAATTTTAGCAAAAACATGAGTTATTTTAATTTTCCACGGCCGCCATCTTGGTTGTCCCGACTCGTGAACACGTTAAAGTTCGCAGGTCGGGGCAACCAAGATGGCGGCCATGGTAAAAATCGCGGTGATATCTCTCAGCATTTACCATACAATTTATTGGCCAACTCTTTTAGTCATTCAGTAAGCCTGAGGCATAAGTAAAGTTATGTCATTGTAACAATGTGAGTGTTAGTCTAACTAAAAGTAAAACACACAAAAATTGAGAGTGAACTAAATTATAAAATTGGAAGGAGAAAAATGGAAGCCACAAATCTAAAATTGATCAGTGGATTGTAACTTTTACTTGCTCTTTTAATATATGAATTAAATTCTGAAAAGAATTCGTGATTACCTAAAATATGTTAAGCAAAGAAGGCAATTTTGTTAAATAAACAACAGCCCCGGCCACATATAACAAAAAGAGATTATCGATAACAGGTTATTTATATAAGGAAGATATACGCCACCATGACATTTAAGTTGCTTTAAAATCGAGTTTGTATAGTGCTCGTCTGTAAGGATTAATAAAAAACTGAGAGCTTTTACTTATCATTTACCTAAACTTTTTCCAAAAAATTGTGAAAATATGGGTTTAAATGAACAAAAGATAGCTATTTTCCCCCCAGCGGGTGGGAAATCAATGCAAGCAACCCGGAAGTACAGATTCGAGTAATTACAGCAACGGATCAAATATGCATCGCAGAATTAATATTTACGTTTCTTGCAGCTAAAATAGTAAAATAATGATAATAATGACAAAGACGAAACTCTTTCACTATATTATACCATTTGCCTTATTCCAGGCCTAGGCTCTAGGCCTATTGTGATATGATCATTATATTTTAATGAATTTTGATTAATTCTCAGATGTCCGCAGAACAAACTAATTATGATCGATAACAAAAATAAAAATACGATAGGCCCACAAACTCTGAATATTAAATATGCGTGGTTTTAAATAAGACTTAGAAATGTATAAAGTATAAAGGGCATTAAAGGGCAGAGTGAACGTTTCGATCAAAAAAGACTTCGGCAGCAAATAAATATGTCTTAGTAAGTTATTACTAATGTGTGCTACGGTAGTGGGGTTTAAAATTATAAACGAAAAGAACTGAACAATAATACATTCATCAATTAGATTTGCTGACCATCGCGCTAACGTGTCATAACCATAAATCTTTCTAAAATCTTAATAAGAAAGGTTACCATTCTTCTTCTTCTTATGCCTTTTTTACCCCGTCTGGGGCATAGGCCGTCCACAAGAATTTTCCACTCATCCCGGTCCTGTGCTTTCCTTTCCAATTGCTTCCAGGTGTATCCCATATTTTGCGTGTCTGTCTCTAGCTCGCGTCTCCATGTATTCTTAGGTCTTCCTCTCTTTCTTTTTCCCTGTGGATTCCATGTTAGACATTGTCTGGTGGTGCTATCTGGGGGTTTTCTCAGAGTATGCCCAATCTTAATAAGAAAGGTTACCATAGTGAATGTATATTTATTTTGTAATGTAATTATCACTTTATATTGAAATCACATTATGATGATTCGACGATCCTCTTAAAATGCAGCTTGGTAGATAATATTCGTGCGGAGATACTCATCTTCCATCCAGCGCCTCCCCAGGAGGCCCAGATATGATGGGCACCGTGGAAATAAAATACCCCGGACGGACAAAAATCTGAAACTATTGCCTTTTAAGAAGTGGATAAATCCACAAAGGCTAGGGAACCTTGTCCGAAAATTAAGGCAGCTGCTTAGTGAGCTGTAAGGAGCAGCCCCCAGACAGTTGTGCACAGGGCCATGTACAAAACTAAATGTTACGAAAGCCGAACAACAAAATTAAACCCGGACTGAAGGGGGGGGGCGGTGGTGAGGCTGTTGTAACGCCACGGGGATGGATTGACAGATGATAATGACGCAGCTGTTTAAAGATATGAACATATTTCTGAACAACTCCACTAGCATCTTTCATTCCTCAGATAATTACACGTATCGTGTTCTGCTATTTCATACAATTATTATACTATTTGGATTGGCCTAGTGAGCCACTCGTCGAAGTGTAGGACTACAATATAGCTACTCCATCGTCTCGTGAAGACGGAAGGATGCCATACAAATATACTATTTGAATGTCTCAAAATGAAAATAAATATCCGAAATTTCAAACCACTTCGCACCAAGACTATCACGAGTGTGTCTCTGCACGTCACATGACAATTACAATTCAAAGTGAAGTTTTGAGATTTTTTTTATTCTTTCCGTTCAAGCAGTCAGCAACAAACTCGACTCACAAACCATATTGGAATCTCAAATGGATATTAAGAGCTTAGACATGTAGATAGGCCAACATTTAAGTCAAACAAGTTCAAATTAGGAATCACTGGTATTTTCAATATCAGTTTTTCTAATTCCTGAAAGTGAGAATTTGCTGTATAGACTGGGAGTTGTATACAAGAGACAAAACATATGTGAAACATTGAAAATGTCCCTGTGAACTGTGACTGTGAGAATATTTGGACGTTGAATTGGAAAGATTAAATGTGAGTGGTTTATTTTAATTTTAAAAGGAAATGTGGGTTGGCGCCCTAGGTCTAATGCTTAGTTCACACGATCAAATTTTTGTCAAATTTATTTTTGAACGCACTATACAAAATATGGAGCAGCAAAAATATAGCCCCCCAGCACCAAAATCAGGCTGATGCGCTCATTAGTCCGCAGCATTTTCTTGTATGCCTGTGAGTCCTGGACATTAACAGCAGAACTTGAAAGGAAAATAAAGGCGATGGAGATGAGATATTTCAGAGGCATTCTTGGCATCTGTTATATCGAGCATAATCACCAATGAACAAGTGAAAGAAAGGATTCGTCAAGCAATTGGGCAGAATGATGACCTCCTGGCGACTGTAAAATGCGCAAACTGGAATGGTATGCATGGCCACGAGACAAGAAAACAAGGGCTCGCCAAAGAAATCATGCAGGGCACAACGAGAGAAGGGAGAAGAAGAGGAAGACAGAGGAAAAGATGGGCAGATAACATCAAAGATTGGACAGGACTAAAACTAAGCGATGCCGTACGTAATTCAGAAAACAGAGAGGCATGGAGAAGGACAGTTGTCATGTCATCTGTGGCGCCCCAACGGTCCAAGGACTAAAGGACATGATGATGATACAAAATAGTACGTTCAAAGAGAAATTTGACGAACACTTGGCGCAAATTTGACAATATTTGATCACGTGAACTGTTTTCCCACTTGAAGTTAATTACCCACGGTAATATGCATTTTAAGGTAAGATTTGTTTGGTATGGTAACTTTTTATTATATGTAAGCTTCATATTGGCGATGTGCATAAACATATATTCCTATTTTACCATATTTTACTTTTGGAACTTAATCTGAATGCTTATAAACCTGGCTTGTGGAACACTAAAGATCTAAAGTTGGTTCCATTTATTGGATAACCCCTGTCATACCTTACTTGGAACACCAACTCTGTCCCTGTTTACAATGTAATTTCCTTTCAGGATGCTGTGGTAAATGGACCAAATGATGTCACATCGATGTGTTTTCAGCGCACCGTCTCAAAAATCGTTGCACGTGTTTTAGAAGGGCTGCCCGCACAGCTTGCATCTTACGGTTGGACGACGAGACGACACATTTCGTGATGTGATCAGACTACACGGGTGGTTAGCGATTCCCCGTATCAACTGAAAGGGGAAGTAGCCAGACGATTTTTTTTGAACACGCACAGAAATGCTCACTTGTATAATCAGAGTTGGCTACTCCTTGCTCTGTATTATGTTGCTGGTAAGTGCTGCGCCATGAATGCGTGGCTGGTTTATGTTATGGTTTGTTTGTTGTTTGTTTGTTGTTTGTTTTTTTTTTAAAGAAAAAAAAATATTTTGAATGTTTTTTGGATTAACTTTAAACGAGAGGTGGCCGAAACAGAAAAAAACAACAATCGAAGTGGCTATAGGTACACGGGTACCAGTGTTGAGAGGTTGGGATTTAAAAAACTATTTAAAATATTATTGTTGGGTTTGTAAGACCAAATGAGGTATCAAATAAAAGATAATTGAATGTAGTATACGTTTGAAATGGTAATTCTTCAGTTTTACTAAAATAAATTACCACAAATGACATCCAACTCGCTCTATTTCACTGTAAATATCATTCATCTCGTTTTTTAAATAATACTTTTTTTTTTGGTCGTTAATTTCTAATTTTCCCCACCCTACAATTCGAAGGTGTTGGGTATTTGTCTGCTCGTCATGTACTACGCCAGTCTCAATGTCCTCGGGGTCATTCTCAGGGTCAACTTCGACTTTGACCTCAGGAAACCCTCCAACCTCGTCCCAATCTGGTTTGAAATTCCAGGCAAGTTGAACGTCACAGAACAACAACAATACCACACCCACCCCCACTCACAAAAATGAACTCTTAATTAGCCAGCTCCCCTACCCCCACCCCATAACAGCAACAATACCACACCCACCCCCACTCACAAAAATGAACTCTTAATTAGCCAGCTCCCCTACCCCCACCCCATAACAGCAACAATACCACACCCACCCCCACTCACAAAAATGAACTCTTAATTAGCCAGCTCCCCTACCCCCACCCCATAACAGCAACAATACCACACCCACCCCCACTCACAAAAATGAACTCTTAATTAGCCAGCTCCCTTACCCCCACCCCATAACAGCAACAATACCACACCCACCCCCACTCACAAAAATGAACTCTTAATTAGCCAGCTCCCCTACCCCACACCAAAACAACAACAACAACAAACATTAGCGTGACTCTGGTATTGAAGCCAGAGCGGCACTACGCCACTGTAGCATTAGAAATGTTAACCTTTCTATTGATATTAATTTTTTGAACTACCCTTATATCCAGTTCTAAACCCAAGACTAGCACTGAACCTAACCCTAACCCTAACCCCTAACCCTAACCCTAACCCCTAACCCTAACCCCTAACCCTAACCCTAACCCCTAACCCTAACCCTAACCCTAACCTTTCTATTGATATTAATTTTTTGAACTACCCTTATATCCAGTTCTAAACCCAAGACTAGCACTGAACCTAACCCCTAACCCTAAGCCGATAACCTGCATCTTAATGAAGCAATGTGACCCGTGACCCCCAATATTTAAAAAAAAAAAAATGAATAATTAATGCTTATCACTGAAACGCCGTAAGGTTAGATGTGCAAGATGCAAGATGCAAGTTGCAAGAAATCATTAAACCTTTATCGAGGACCACATCTGGGGGAAAAAAATATGGAACTTTATGATAGATTATTGATCAGCCCCCAATAGCCAACCCCTGCGACCTCTTTGGTGAGGACTTGACCCGTGGGTTGGGAACCAGTGCTCTAGATATAGCAATGATGGTGTGGGTAAAGGGATAAAGATCCTCTTCATAGATGCACGCCGAACCGGCACTGTATCCAATGGTGGAAATAGGATTTGGCGGAGGAAATGGGGGGGGGGGGGTAATAGCAGTTATGATATAGCCTTCGCCGAATTGAGTTAGTGTCCTCAGCAAGCTTCTTTTCCACACAAAACCTTTTAAACACAAAGCTCTATAACATTCCTTTTAAGTACAATGCCCTGTAACATTCCTTTTAAGTACAATGCTCTATAACATTCCTTTTAAGTACAATGCTCAATAACATTCCTTTTAAGTACACTGCTCTATAACATTCCTTTTAAGTACAATGCTCTATAACAGGGGTCGGGAACCTATGGCTCGCGAGCCAGATGTGGCTCTATTGATGGCTGCATCTGGCTCGAAGACAAATGTTCGATAATAAAAAAAAATATTCTTTAGACTCCTTTGATCTACATATTAATTGCATTTCAATAAGTCGCATTAATGGTAAGAAATACTCATTATTGATTAGCAACAGCATAACAATGTTATTACAAAGAATTCAAAGACATAATTATTGAATGTTTAGTGTTGAAATTACACAAAATGAACACATTTACTTGAATTTTTAGTTTTAAACATAATGTATGGCTCTCACAGAATTATTTTTCATAAAAGGTGGTTTCCATGGCTCTCTCAGACAAAAAGGTTCCCGACCCCTGCTCTATAACATTCCTTTTAAGTACAATGCTCTATAACATTCCTTTTAAGTACAATACTCGAACATTCCCTTTAAGCACAATACTCTTTAACATTACTTTTAAGTATTATACTATACCATTCTTTTAAGTACAATACTCTAACATTCATTTTAAGTACAATTATTGTCATCATAAGAAATATGATCATAGACTGATCGCTCACAAACCTACATCGAATTGTACAGTTCAGTTGGATCCCCTTAATAAAGACCATGTATAACATACAATCAATACTGCTCCTCTTTATAGATGACATCAACTACGGTAATTGGACCAGATCTCTGAGCATTGCGTCACTGTGTCTGTTCATTGTTCCCCTCCTTCAGGGATTCATCGGCTCTTTCCTAATTTGTTACCCCAAGATTTGGCTTGCTGTGCTGGTAAGTCATTCGCTACCCCAAGATTTGGCTTGCCGTGATGGTAAGTCATTCGTTACCCCAAGATTTGGCTTGCTGAGCTGGTAAGTCATTCTTTACCCCAAGATTTGGCTTGCTGAGCTGGTAAGTCATTCTTTACCCCAAGATTTGGCTTGCTGAGCTGGTAAGTCATTCGTTACCCCAAGATTTGGCTTGCCGTGCTGGTAAGTCATTCGTTACCCCAAGATTTGGCTTGCTGAGCTGGTAAGTCATTCGTTACCCCAAGATTTGGCTTGCCGTGCTGGTAAGTCATTCGTTACCCCAAGATTTGGCTTGCTGTGCTGGTAAGTCATTCGTTACCCCAAGATTTGGCTTGCTGAGCTGGTAAGTCATTCGTTACCCCAAGATTTGGCTTGCCGTGCTGGTAAGTCATTCTTTACCCCAAGATTTGGCTTGCTGAGCTGGTAAGTCATTCGTTACCCCAAGATTTGGCTTGCTGAGTTGGTAAGTCATTCTTTACCCCAAGATTTGGCTTGCTGAGC
This sequence comes from Omphiscola glabra, assembly GCA_964017045.1. Lineage (NCBI taxonomy): Eukaryota > Metazoa > Mollusca > Gastropoda > Lymnaeidae > Omphiscola > Omphiscola glabra. Next base: position 13,096,893 of record OZ024807.1, on the reverse strand, counting down.
TGGTAAGTCATTCGTTACCCCAAGATTTGGCTTGCTGTGCTGGTAAGTCATTCTTTACCCCAAGATTTGGCTTGCCGTGCTGGTAAGTCATTCTTTACCCCAAGATTTGGCTTGCTGTGCTGGTTAGTCATTCTTTACCCCAAGATTTGGCTTGCCGTGCTGGTAAGTCATTCTTTACCCCAAGATTTGGCTTGCCGTGCTGGTAAGTCATTCGTTACCCCAAGATTTGGCTTGCCGTGCAGGTAAGTTATTTGAAACCCCAAGATGGCACTTACTGTGCAAGTTGCTCTTTTTAAATTTAGCACTGGGAATACAATTAACAAATTAGAACAGAGAACATCCATCTAATAAAAAAAAAACACAAAAAGAACCATTGAAGGACCCAACACCACCACGAAGTGTGATAAATCTCTCTGTCAAAGTAAGCACCGGGAAATGTAGAAACTCATTCGTTCCTCAATACAACATGCATGTCTTCACCAGCGTGCCTGCCCGTCTCTATAAGGAGGCTGGATTGACGACACAGGATAGCTAAACGGTTATCTTTTAATTGAGAACTGTCATAGATTCAAAATGTAGCAAATTTTTTGCGCCGCATTGCAGCAATTCATTCCAAAGTTAACGTCTTACAATTACCATTTAAAAAAATATAGGCCCTACTTTTAAATTGCGAAGTATTTTAACACATCCTAGGCTGTTGTTTTGTCCATTGCAGGTGGTGTGCTGTGGGATGATTGGTCTCGTCGTGCAGTCCGTGTTCTTTGCACAGTTGATTGATACCTCCAGTTATGTGAGTTATATACCCAATATATATATACATAGCTACGAGCACAACAGGAGATCATTTTTAAAAAAAATATTTAAGAATCCATGCATTCATTTCTGCGTTTGTAACGTTATTTAAACGTGTTAGTTACTGACTTCTCACCTGATTCTTTATATAAACACGCTTGATAAGGTCAGATCCAGAAGTGATGTACATTGGCGTATGAGCGATATTGACTAATGACAGATAATAATAATAATAAGATGCTCACTTATGATGTTGTCTTTTGCAGACTCACCAGTCAGCACTGAGGAAACTCCAGGAAGTCATAGACAGAGATTATCAAGTTATGCCGGGAAACTCGGCAACTGCTTCTTTCAACGCCATTATGATTATGGTAGGCATCCGTGGTAGTGTTAAAACGCCATTATAAGTATGGCAGGCAAGGACGTTGTCTTACAATGCCATAATGATTATGGTATGCAGGGGCGTTGTCACCCCTACCACTTCCCACTCACGGGTTCACGTTTCACCTTTTTGTGTCATTACAGTTTTAAAAAAAAATGCATTTCATAGCATTAGATTATTTATAATTTTTAAGACACCCCTCTTTCAATTTTTAAGAATCCCTCTCAAACACGAAATTTCTTCTTCTTCTTTCTTTGTGTATATATAAATCCGTCATGGCTATATACCAAACTTTGTGAGTTAAAAGTAGTTTGTATTTTCACTTCAAGGGAGAATGCTGCGGCCTCAGCGGGCCTGGTGACTTCAGCAAAGCCTCATTGAATGTCACGTTTAAGGTGGGCGTCAACCCTTATGAGAACGTGACGATCCCCAGGTGGATAAGTGATAAATACAACATACCGTACGTCAACATGACGTACAAATCTGCATTAAAGGTAAGTAAGTAACAGAGCAGACGTGCGATTTGCGGCGCCCCCCCCCCCTTTTTTTCTTCTAGCCACTTCAAAGCAATTTAAAATACTTTATATTGAATTGTTTCTACATCACAGTTTTGGGCCACGTATATATCCAAAGGACCCTGCGGCCGCAGGTGTTTCCGGACCCACGCAACGGCCCTCGTAAAAAAAATACTACATTCCATACATCACTGTGTAATATACATTTATTTAAGGTAGCCTAACCAAAGGTGTTAGAGCAATAGTTCATATTTGTTTTGATTTTTTTTTTCATTTAGCGTGTCATGTACAATCACGTAAGGCTGCGTGCACGGCAGCCGTTCAAATAGTTTACGGAGCTGCAAAGCTGACCCTGACTCGGGTATCAACGATCCCAAATAGCTTGGATTCAACTGCTCCATTGATTGAACGTTCTCTCGGAGTTGACAAGTTATTTCTTTGCGTCGAGCGTCGTTCTAGTCTGCTGGGCATCTAGAGTCTGCTTGGCATCTAGTGACTGTTTGGCATCTAGAGTATGTTTGGCATCTAGAGAAGGGCCGAAAACATACAACAATGTTCATTGTTGGTTTTGTCCATAACTATAATACTTACCCTCTAAGGACAAGCGAGCTTTGATGTTTGTTTCAAATTTATAAATTTATGTTTTCAAAAACCATCGCCCATTGTCCGGAAGTGGAAATAAATAGTCTATCAAGGGGGATAACATAAGTTGACCTCATTTCATATAGCTGGACTTTGAGGGTAGTTGTGTTTGTTCGTTTTTATTTTTGTTTTCTTGGCTGTATTTCTCTAGGCTCCTGAATTTCTAGAGAGCTTCAGAGCTTAGCCTTTCGGTCAAATTTTATGCTTAAGGTTTTCACTGCCCGACAACGCTCCTTTCTATAAATTTCATGGTCTATGAAAAAAAATAAATGGAGAAGGCAATGCAACTTTTTTCGAATACATAAATATTAAAATTTAATTCCTTTGTACTAAATTATAATAAATGGGTTTCCTTGTCTATTATTTTTTCCCCTTTTTGGATTGACTGTGCAGTGCACATGCACCATGTCTCATCGTTCTCACACTCTGCAAGATAGAACCACGTATCTTGTAAATCTATCTTCAAACTCTATCTTCCTGTATACTGTTCGTGGTAAAATTTAAAAAAAAACCAAAAGCTATATGTTTGATTATATGTGGGCATTTGCGTGTGCAGGTTCCGCCTGTGTGCTGTGATTCTAGCGTCTTCCAAGCTTCCAACGAGCTGATGCGGATTAACGAAGCGATCCACTGCGCAGCTCAAAGTCATTCGGCCAATCTAAACAAACAGGTGAGTCAGTCGGCCCAGTCTATCACATTAAAATAATTACTGACCACTCATCGAATACACGGGCCACCCATCTAATACACGGACCACCCATCTAATACACGGGCCACCAATCTAATACACGGGCCACCCATCTAATACACGGGCCACCAATCTAATACACGGGCCACCCATCTAATACACGGGCCACCCATCTAATACACGGGCCACCCATCTAATACACGGGCCACCCATCTAATACACGGGCCACCAATCTAATACACGGGCCACCAATCTAATACACGGGCCACCCATCTAATACACGGGCCACCCATCTAATACACGGGCCACCCATCTAATACACAGGCCACCCATCTAATACACGGGCCACCAATCTAATACACGGGCCACCAATCTAATACACGGGCCACCAATCTAATACACGGGCCACCCATCTAATACACGGGCCACCCATCTAATACACGGGCCACCCATCTAATACACGGGCCACCCATCTAATACACGGGCCACCCATATATAATACACGGCCCACTAATCTAATACACGGGTCACCCATATAATACACGGGTCACCCATATAATACACGGGCCACCAATATAATACACGGGCCACCCATCTAATACACGGGCCACCTATCTAATACACGGGCCACCTATAATACACGGGCCACCCATCTAATACACGGGACACCCATCTAATACACGGGCCACCCATATAATACACGGGCCACCCATATAATACACGGGCCACCCATCTAATACACGGACCACCCATCTAATACACGGGCCACCAATCTAATACACGGGCCACCCATCTAATACACGGGCCACCCATCTAATACACGGGCCACCCATATATAATACACGGCCCACTAATCTAATACACGGGTCACCCATATAATACACGGGTCACCCATATAATACACGGGCCACCAATATAATACACGGGCCACCCATCTAATACACGGGCCACCTATCTAATACACGGGCCACCTATAATACACGGGCCACCCATCTAATACACGGGACACCCATCTAATACACGGGCCACCCATATAATACACGGGCCACCCATATAATACACGGGCCACCCATCTAATACACGGACCACATATCTAATACACGGGCCACCTATCTAATACACGGGCCACCCATCTAATACACGGGCCACCCATCTAATACACGGGCCACCTATCTAATACACGGGCCACCAATCTAATACACGGGCCACCTATCTAATACACGGGTCACCCATCTAATACACGGGCCACTAATCTAATACACGGGCCACCAATCTAATACACGGGCCACCATCTTATACACGGGTCGACAATTTAATTCACGGGCCACCCATCTAATACAAGGGCCACTCATCTAATACACAGGCCACCCATCTAATACACGGGCCACCAATCTAATACACGGGCCACCAATCTAATACACGGGCCACCCATCTAATACAAGGGCCACTCATCTAATACACAGGCCACCCATTTAATACACGGGCCACCCATCTAATACACGGGCCACCCATCTAATACACGGGCCACCCATCTAATACACGGGCCACTAATCTAATACACGGGCCACCAATCTAATACACGGGCCACCATCTTATACACGGGCCGACAATTTAATACACGGGCCACCAATCTAATACACGGGCCACCATCTTATACACGGGCCGACAATTTAATGCACGGGCCACCAGTCTAATACACGGACCACCCATCTAATACATGGGTCACTCATCTAATCTACCATGATTATCAACATAATCCCCCTCAGACCACCCATCTAATCTACTATGATTATTAACATAATCCCCCAACAGATCACCCATCTAATCCACCATGATTATCACCATTAATCCCCCATAGACCACCTATTTAATCTACCATGATTATCAACATAATCCCCCACACACCACCCATCTCATGTATTGCTTGTCCTCAGGGTTGCTACACGTACTATTTCAAGACTTACATAGTTACCGGGATAAGTGTTGGCTTCTATACATCAATAGTTGTAGGGGTGAGTCTTGTTGCATACATCAATAGTTGTAGGGGGGAGTCTTGTTGCATACATCAATAGTTGTAAGGGTGAGTCTTGTTGTATACATCAATAGTTGTAGGGGTGAGTCTTGTTGCATACATCAATAATTGTAAGGGTGCGTCTTGTTGCATACATCAATAGTTGTAGGGGTGAGTCTTGTTGCATACATCAATAGTTGTAGTGGTGAGTCTTGTTGTATACATCAATAGTTGTAGGAGTGAGTCTTGTTGTATACATCAATAGTTGTAGGAGTGAGTCTTGTTGTATACATCAATAGTTGTAGGGGTGAGTCTTGTTGCATACATCAATAGTTGTAGTGGTGAGTCTTGTTGTATACATCAATAGTTGTAGGAGTGAGTCTTGTTGTATACATCAATAGTTGTAGGGGTGAGTCTTGTTGTATACATCAATAGTTGTAGGAGTGAGTCTTGTTGTATACATCAATAGTTGTAGGAGTGAGTCTTGTTGTATACATCAATAGTTGTAGGGGTTAGATAATGAATCATTTCATGGGACGCTCTAACTTTATACACTGATTGTTGTATTGTCGTTTTTTTGTTAGTTCTTTCTTAGTTCAAGACCGTTAACGTTTATTACATTTTTCCTCTTTAAATTTCTATAATTTCATCAATTTATGTAAATGATTGAACTAAATTCCTGTGTTGAAATCACCAGAAACTGACGGTAATTTTATTCTCTGATCAGATTACGTGGGCTGCACTAGGGATGGTGACCCCTTTTGTTGTAGAGGAAGTTCCAAGTGACTTCATGTAACGTCTTCTCTCTCCGTTCTTAAACAAGGAAAGCAAATGCCTTTAATTGGTTGTTGTTGATGGGTACATTTGATCCTAAACTACACGAAGGGTCGCACTGATTGACCACCGATTTATGAAGCAACTTCATTTTAGTTTTAGCGTATTCGGGCATTCGATTTTTAAAACGATTCGTTTCGCCCCTTGACACGAACTATGTGTTACACCAATCACTTCCGGGTCGTGTGTTTGACGATCTCATACGTCATTTGTTGAACTAAAATTTTCAGTCTAAATATCAGGCTATGTCCTTCATGAAAAGATGCTAAGCCACTTAGTGCGACTCTGTGTGTGTGTTTGTGAGTTTTGATTACTATTAGTTCTCTTATATAGCGCGGTACCCCAGCCTAGGGCTCGGCTCACCGCTCTGTACATAAAAATGTGTGTGTGTGTGTGTGCGCGTGAAAATTATATAGTTAATTTTATGCTTTAGAAATACATTTCTAATTGTGGTTTTGGTTTGATGTGTTGTGCTGGTTTGATGTCAAGGCATTAGTAAAAATAAAGACTTGTCACTATTTTTCAGTGTTGTAAAATCTTGTTGATTGAGAATTGTTTGAACCCAAATGTAAATATTTCAATAGTTTCTTTTTTTTTTCAAAAAGTTTTTAACATCTCATTGTTTGAGAACTGTTTGATATCAAATTACAGAATTTCAATATTTTTCTTTCAAAGCTTCGGTAGAAGTTGCTGTCCCCCACCGACACAACCACACATAAGTTTTTTCAAACTACTTTTTTAACATCATTTTTTTTTAACATCATTTTTTTAAAACATCATTTTTAACATCATTTTTTAACATCAGTTTTTAACATCAGTTGTTAACATCAGTTTTTTAACATCATTTTTTTAAAAACATCATTTATAAAATCATTTTTAGCATCATTTTTAACATCATTTTTTAGCAATCATATTTTTAACATCATTTTTTTAGCATCAGATTTTTAACATCATTTTTTTAACATCAGATTTTTAAAATCATTTATTCAGCATCAGATTTTGAACATCATTTTTTAGCATGAGATTTTTAACATCAGTTTTTAAACATCATTTGTAAAATCATTTTTTAACATCATTTTTTTAGCATCAGCTTTTAACATCATTTTTTTTAACATGAGTTTTTTAAAATAATTTTTTTTAAACACCAGTTTTTCACACCAATGGAGGCAAAGAGATTTCCTAACAGGAAGTGTGCTGCTGTCATTATTTTGGAATGGACTACGCCGAGTCGATTGTTTTGTCACGTGATACGTGTAAGAACGAGTAAGACTTCCGGGAGGCTGTCTGCAACACACTTATCACTAATCACTAATCGCTCACACATTTTTCTTCAAACAACTTTCTTCCTTTAATCATAACTGAATTATAATTATTGTTACATTTAATGAATGTCATTTAAAGAAACGCGTGTATTCAAGAATATTTTGAAAAGTAAAATTTTTAATTAACATTGGGGAAGCGCTGATGGAGACAAATATTTTGCCTTAGAATTAGTGATAATGGCAATGGCTGATCAGCTGTTATCTGTTGTTATGTGTTGTTATGTGTAGCAGACAGCCTACCAATGGTTTGCGCGTATCACGTGACAAAACAAGGAAGTGACTCATCGTAGTCCATTAAGAGATAGTTCTTAGTTATTACTAATATTACTCAATAAATTGATAGAAAAAGAAGAATTCGTTGACATCACGATTTAAAAAGAATAATTATGTAAAAACCATTGAATCTACTGGGGTTTAGTTTGTTGTTCGTCCGTCAACATCGACTAGGACCATCAAGTCATCCGGTGGGGGGTGGTCAATGTGAGTTCGTTAATAGAGTCAAGGACTTACTATATTAAGTGTAAATAATATTATTATACAATATGTTCATATTATAATTTTGCATGTTTTTAATTATTTAAATCGTTACAATATTGTATCAAAAACCTGGCAATCACCGCCCTTGGCGTAACCATGGTAACCTCTGCTGTCGCACGTGACCACGCGTAAACCTGAAAACTAAATACCGTTCTCTTCCCAGAGGTCATGCGGGTCACAGTCTGGATGACAGATGGGTCGGCGTTGGTTGCAGTGGGCAATCTAATACTTACCCCGGACACAGTGGCGTAGCAAGCTTAACTCACGCCCGGGGCACAATACCTTTTTAGCACCTCCCAATACCTTTTTAGCGCCCCCCCCCCTATTCGAAAACCATACAATATTATAGTAAAATATACCATTTGGCGCCCATTTGGGAGTAGCGCCCGGGGCATGATGCCCCCCCTTGCCCCCCCCCTCACTACGCCACTGCCCGGACAAGTGTTCACGAAATAATCAAACAACAAGGTAGTTTCACTCTTCTCACAGCGTAATCATGTTTCTTTAATTTCCCTTTTTTTTGTTGTTTGGTTTTTAAATTCACTAACTTTGTTACAAGCGACAGACAAAATAACAGGGGGAAACTGACCAGCCCTGCAGGGCAGGTGGACACGGGCGCACACTGCGAACCCGCAAGGGCGCCGGAAGGACAAGGTAATATTTCAATTAACTGAATTCAAGAAATTGTGGTTGTGATCGCTGACAACTAAAAAAACATAATTGAATGTAACGATTCGCAATGACGTTAAACATACACACACTCACACACACACGTATATACACACACAAGTGAATTCACACACTAACAAACTAAACATCCTTAATTAAAGAAATTTTTGAAGAAAAATGTTATTGTAAAACTAAACAAATTTCGGATGATACATCCCACCCTCTTCATCAAAGATACTTAAGATCGGCCCGTTCGGGGAGAAATTCTGTCTCTTAAGGCAGTGGTTCTCAACCTGTGGGTCGCGCGACCCTTTCCCCAGGGGTCGCATAAGACCATCTGATAACACATATACTCTATACAGTTATGAAGTAAAAACAAAAAATAATTTTGTGGCTGGGGGTCGCCACAACATGAGGAACTGTATAAAAGGGTCGCGGCATTAGGAAGTTTGAGAACCACTGTCTTAAGGCGAGGACTGAAAGATACAAAAAATTCTTTTGTTCCCCAGTCCGTACAAATTTATCAGCGTGCTCTCCCAGAGGTAATAAAATCAAACGTTCACTAATTAGATCCCTTTTTATAACTAAAGGACTGCACTGATTTGCCGTTCCTACGCTAGAGATGTCATTTAATTTATATGTCTTGTGTTAAAATTGTTTTAGTTGGATAATGTTGACTTTATTAAATTATGTCATTATTTATGTGCTGAAAATGGATATGTACAATGCAAGCAAAAACATTTCCATTTATTTGGACAAATAAAAGAATCTTATCTTATCTTAATATTCACACACGTGAATGCACACACTAATACTCACACACGTTGAATGTACACACTAATACTCACACGTTGAATGCGCACACTAATACTCACACACGTGAATGCACACACTACTACTCACACACGTTGAATGTACACACTAATACTCACACACGTGAATGCACAGACTACTACTCACACACGTGAATGCACACACTAATACTCACAAACGTTGAATGCACACACTAATACTCACACACGCGAATGCCCACACTACTACTCACACAAGTGAATGCACACACTAATACTCACACACGTTGAATGCACACACTATTACTCACACACGTGAATGCACACACAAATACTCACACACGTTGAATGCGCACACTACTACTCACACACGTTGAATGCGCACACTACTACTCACACACGTTGAATTCACACACTAATACTCACACACGTTGAATGCACACACTAATACTCACACACGTTGAATGCACACACTATTACTCACACGCGTTGAATGCACACACTAATACTCACACACGTGAATGCACACACTATTACTCACACACGTGCATGTACAAACTGAAACTCAAACTCGCGCGCACGCAAGATTTCATACTCTTCCACGCACACACCCACGCACAAACCAAGAAAAGAACTTTGCCCTACACCCATTAGCCTTGACGTCAGATACAGACAAATTCTGATCGAGGAAAATTAAGTCTTAGTGCGGCCCACTAAAAGATTCGGGGACATCATACGATGTAAAAACTAACTTATACAATGACCCCCCCCCCTCGGGGTGTGGGGGCATAGGGGTGGTATTCAACATTGCTGACCTAGTAAATAGGTCACGGGCACCATACTCTGTCTTGAAAAGTTCTTGATATCAGCCCCTTCTCTTGGTCCCATCTCCTTAGAATGGTATCGTCTCTTTGTCTCATCTTCTTTTATTGGCTCCATCTCTTTTTCTCGGTGCTCATCTCGGTCTTATTTCTTTTCTCGATCCCATCTCTATCTATTCGTCTCATATCCTTCTCTAGGTCCCATCTCCCTCTTCAGTCGACTCAAGTTTTCGTCGTTCCCCGACGCCTTTTGGCGTCGAAGAACTTCTTGACGTTTGGATGGGTTTTGTCCAGCAAGTTGTTGCGGTCTCCTTTTGGCATGTGTGGTATCAAGCCCGACAGAACAGTGAACAAACACTGTGGAACAAGGCGGTGCAAACAAAGCCATTAGATGATGATATCTGTACGGTGAAACATACACTTTGGAACATCCGGGTGCAAACAAAGCCATTAGATGATGATATCTGTACGGTGAAACATACACTTTGGAACAAGGCGGTGCAAACAAAGTCATTAGATGATGATATCTGTACGGTGAAACATACACTTTGGAACATCGCGGTGCAAACAAAGTCATTAGATGATGATATATGTACGGTGAAACATACTCTGTCGAACAACATGAATATGTGATATCTGTAGCGTAGTTCGTAGAGGATTCATTGGATTCTAGTACTTACTGTTCGTGATTAACTGTCATTCAAATTTTCTAAATTGTTAATTAACCAAATTTTTTTGATCCCCCTAATAGATATGATTAAACGCAAGCTCACTCTTACATTTTTTGATAACAACCTTACGATCTGAAACTCGTGGGAAATATAAACTAAAAGTCAAAAATCATAAAAAGAAAATGCAATATTATAGTCTAAAACTCAAGGGGTATTACATGCACAGTCTAGATCTCATTGGGGGATACATACACAGTCTAGAACTCATGGACAAAGTCAGAGACAATCTAAAACCTAAAGATCTGAGCATGCCAGTTCCTAAACTCGTGGATCTGATCATTCTAAATTCTTTGGATTAATGTGGAGATCAACCCACCCCCACTCCGAGAAATGTCAAGATCAACTCACCCCCACTCCGAGAAATGTCGAGATCAACTCACCCCCCACTCCGAGAAATGTCGAGATCAACTCACCCCCACTCTGAGAAATATCGAGATCAACTCACCCCCACTCCGAGAAATGTCGAGATCAACTCACCCCCCACTCCGAGAAATATCGAGATCAACTCACCCCCACTCCGAGAAATATCGAGTTCAACTCACCCCCAACTCCGAGGAATGTCGAGATCAACCCACCCCCACTCCGAGAAATGTCGATATCAACTCACCCCCACTCCGAGAAATGTCGAGATCAACTCACCCCCACTCCGAGAAATGTCGAGATCAACTCACCCCCACTCCGAGAAATGTCGAGATCAACTCACCCCCACTCCGAGAAATGTCGAGATCAACTCACCCCCACTCCGAGAAATGTCGAGATCAACTCACCCCCCACTCCGAGAAATGTTGAGATCAACTCACCCCTACTCCTAGAAATGGATAAAGCATGTGATTTGTCCAGGGCTCAACGAATGAGTGGAAAAAGTACTTGTAGCAACCCTGGGGATGGAGATGGTTTAGTTAAGTCACTGAGTCAATGACGCAAAAGATACACAGTATAACAGAAACTGACCGGAGACTGTGACAACATGTAACAATATGTGTCCTTGTTTATCTTGGTGAATGTCATGTTCCCCTGCCGTCAGGTAGTGACTTCCAAGCTAAGTGTATCACTGCAATGACGTAACAGTTTACGATGGTAATGGGTAAATTGGGCATGGCTTTGCGGGAGCGAGATTACCAATCATAGATCGGAGGCGAATTTCTTTTTTTATACCTGAGAGTAAAATGGAAATGATCTGCCTAAGGGTAAATTTAAATGACCTACCCGAGAGTAAAATTAAAATGACCTATATAAAAGTGAGATTGAACTGACTTACATGAGGGTAAAATTGAAATGACCTACCTAAGAGTACAATTGAAAAGACCTACATGAGTGTCAATATTGAAAAGACCTTCGTGAAACTACAAATGAAATGATCTACATGAGACTAAAATTGACAACACCTACCTGAGAGTAAAACTGAAAAGATCTACCTGAGATGATATAAAGGAGAATAAAATTGAAATGACCTACCTGATGGTAAAATTGAAATGACATACCTGATGGTAAAATTGAAATGACCTACCTGATGGTAAAATTGAAATGTCCTACCTGATGGTAAAATTGAAATGACCTACCTGATGGTAAAATTGAAATGACATACCTGAGAGTAAAAATGATTTTATGATAAGGATCACCCTGGGTATGATATGAAACAGAATATCATAATCTACCCACCTGAAAATGACCACATTGACCTGAACATTGACCTGAACATTGACCTGAACATTGACCTGAACATTGACCTGAACATTGGCCTTAACATTGACCTGAACATTGACCTGAACATTGACATGAACATTGGCCTTAACATTGACCTGAACATTGACCTGAACATTGACCTGAACATTGACCTGAACATTGACCTGAACATTGACCTGAACATTGACCTGAACATTGACCTGAACATTGACCTGAACATTGACCTGAACATTGACCTGAACATTGGCCTTAACATTGACCTGAACACTATGGCAATTACCAATGAACTGGAAAGACTCACGTCTGTGTTTAAAAGTGTCTTGTTCGCAGTCTCAGCACAGTAGACAGCGTTGTAAAACCTTTCTTTCACATCGTTCGCCATGAAGACTTTGTCCTTGCAGCAAGCGGGTGGGATCTGAGAGCACGGGAACATTCAAAGTTAGCGTAGGGGAAAAGAAGACCTTGTCCTTGCAGCAAGCGGGTGGGATCTGAGAGCACGGGAACATTCAAAGTTAGCGGAGGGAGAACAGCAGCTCAAAACGTGAGTCCACGGAAACTTAGACAAGACAATAGAAGTGGATTTAAAAAAAAACACACAATGGGTCGATGCAGGTGTAACACAACAAGTTAACCTTGATCTGTCACGTGACAATATTATTTATTACTATGCACGATTTGATAGTAATGAATTGTATCACGAGAAAAAGCAGGGACTAGTTTTTGTAGCGGAAGAAGAACTCATGATTTTGTGAGTGTAGAGAGTGTGCACGAAATTTTATCTGTGAGGATGGGCGCCATGGATAATTTTACTATGATGTGAATTTGAGGATAGAATGATATTCAAAGTGTATTAAATTATTTATACTGTAACCTTGTTAGTTACAAGGATTTTACAATGCCAAGGATTTATTTTATCATTTATCATGTAACAAGGTACCATGTGAATGATTCAATTTTATTTATTCAGTTCTTCAACAGGTATAAGTAGTTACACCCATCAGAAGTATCATCATATTACAGTAGTAGTTAATTAACATACATAAAGTATGAACACTACCTATTGTTACTGCAGGGTCTCCCAGCCTCACAACAAGGGGGTGCGATTGGGCATTTCTTTTGGGGTTTCCATGGCGTCCGGGTTTCCCCGGATAGGTCTTCTCTTTTTAGGTCAATGTCCGGGCGACTTTCGACAAATATGGCTTTTGTCTGGGTTATTCCTCCTGTCTGACACTGATCAATCTTACTTACTTTGCGTGTTATGTACTTTTCTCTTCCATTGTTCCTTGAACTAAACACGCGCGCCAGCAATATTTAGCTCAAAGGTAAGGATTACCAAGGTAACCACAGAAACTTCCGGTTCCGGAAGCCATTTTTGTATCCATAACAAATAACGGTAACGTGACTTCAGGATAATTATTATTTATAAATAATTAATTTTTAAAGCTACATGAAAAATAGCTGATTTTAAAATGTCAAAATGGTAAGTGTTTATTTACAAACCCACTGAAAGCCCAATAACCAGGTCATCTCTGGTCGATATGTCTGGAAAGCTGAATGTTTGACATGTTTGACATGCGGCTGTTGAACTTATGTCTCTCTGTTGTCAGTAAGGGTGCACTGGATTAACCGGGGCACGTCCCAACCCCCCGAAGCATGTCAAGCATGTCAGGCGTGTCAAGCGTGTCAAGCATGTCAAGCGTGTCAAGCGTGTCAAGTCTGTCAAGCATGTCAAGCATGTGAAGCGTGTCAAGCGTGTCAAGCATGTCAAGTGTCTTTTTAGGAAACACTTCATCTACCAAAGTCACCAAAAGTTTTCATAACATCAGGTTCGAAAAGCGACGAGCCTGTTTCGGCATCTGAAGACATATCGGCCTCTCACGCTGTCAAGCACCGCCACAGCTGGTAATCAATAGACTCCAGTTGTCTGTCAGGCACCGCCACAGCTGGTAATCAATAGACTCCAGTTGTCTGTCAGGCACCGCCACAGCTGGTAATCAATAGACTGCAGTTGTCTGTCAGGCACCGCCACAGCTGGTAATCAATAGACTGCAGTTGTCTGTCAGGCACCGGCACAGCTGGTAATCAATAGACTCCAGTTGTCTGTCAGGCACCGCCACATCTGGTAATCAATAGACTCCAGTTGTCTGTCAAGCACCGCCACAACTGGTAATCAATAGACTGCAGTTGTCTGTCAGGCACCGGCACAGCTGGTAATCAATAGACTCCAGTTGTCTGTCAGGCACCGCCACAGCTGGTAATCAATAGACTCCAGTTGTCTGTCAGGCACCGCCACAGCTGGTAATGAAAGATTTGAACACTGGCGATACATGTAAGGCAGAACTGACCTTAAAGCGACCGCTGTACGTGACATTGGCGTAGGGTATCAAGAAATCTTTCGGTAGCCATGGCGGCAATTTGAGGGCATCGTTAGGGTTGACTCCTGCTTTAACGGACACCTCAAGGTTGGACGTATTAAAATCGCCAGTGCCGGTCACCCCACAACAGTGGCCCTTGGAGATGAAATAGAGAGCTGGATTGCTGGATACATGAATGGAGGTAGGTAGGTAGGTAGATATGTTGGGGTGAGTGGGTAGGTGAGTGGGTAGGTGAGTGGGTAGGTAAGTGGGTAGGTGAGTGGGTAGTATTCGTGGACAAAATATAGATCCCCATTAAAAATCTAGGGGATTGGGGCCCCTCTTTCCTATATAAATGGGGCCCCTCGTGTCTGGGGGACTGGGGCCATCTTGTCTAGAGGATTAGGGTCCCTCGTGTCTGGGGGACTGGGGCCATCTTGCCTAGAGGATTTGGGTCCCTCGTGTCTGGGGGACTGGGGCCATCTTGTCTAGAGGATTAGGGTCCCTCGTGTCTGGGGGACAGGGGCCATCTTGTCTAGAGGATTAGGGTCCCTCGTGTCTGGGGGACTGGGGCCATGTTGTCTAGAGGATTAGGGTCCCTCGTGTCTGGGGGACTGGGGCCATCTTGTCTAGAGGATTAGGACCCCTCGTGTCGTAGGCCCCTCCTTTCCGGGGTACTGTGACACTTTTGTTTAGGTGATTTGGGCCCCTCGTGTCTGGGGGACTGGGCACCCCCTCTTGTCTGTGAAATTGTGGTATCTCTTGTAAAAGAGACTGTGGCACCCTTGTTGTAGGACTACATAAACAATAACTTGTAGGACCCCCTTGTGTCTATCTTGTAGGAGGCTAAGAAGAAATGTCCTTTTAACTCGACCTATATCTATAGATAATTTTCTGTAAGTCCCTCATCATAGATCTATATATCCTTACTGTAAGTCCCTCATCCTAGATCTATGGTTCATTTACTGCAATCCCTCGTCCTATTAATGTATTTTTTCTTGTACTATCGGTCCATCGTCCTCGAATTGTATTCTGTAATGCACCCTTGTTCTCGATATAACTATAGCTACTTAACGATACAACTATAGCTACTTAACGATACAACTGTAGCTACTTAACGATACAACTTTAGCTACTTAACGATACAACTTTAGCTACTTAACGATACAACTATAGCTAATTAACGATACAACTATAGTTACTTAACGATACAACTATAACTACTTAACGATACAACTATAGCTACTTAACGATACAACTATAGCTAATTAACGATACAACTGTAGCTACTTAACGATACAACTATAGCTACTTAACGATACAACTATAGCTAGTTAACGATACAACTATAGCTACTTAACGATACAACTATAGCTAATTAACGATACAACTGTAGCTACTTAACGATACAACTATAGCTACTTAACGATACAACTATAGTTACTTAACGATACAACTATAGCTAATTAACAATACAACTGTAGCTACTTAACGATACAACTATAGTTACTTAACGATACAACTATAGCTAATTAACAATACAACTGTAGCTACTTAACGATACAACTATAGCTAATTAACGATACAACTGTAGTTACTTAATGATAAAACTATATTTGCTTAGCAATACAACAATGGCTAATTAATGATACAACTATAGCTAATTAACGATACAGCTGTAGCTGCTTTAGGATAAAAGCGTATCTACTCAACGATATAATAGGGGCGTCATTTCAGGATTTTTTTAAAAAAAGGGGGGGGGGGCACCAAAACTGGGTCGGCTTGGTTAAGTTGTTTATTAGTGGAGGCGCCACAGTACATAGCAATTTAAATAAAACCTACAAATTCAGGGGGCGCCCGCAAATGCCCCACCCTGCCCCACCCAAAGGACGTCCCTGAGTCTCTGACAGTGGCATTACAAACATCTCACAATGATCATGATGGCGTTCATGGCAGCCACTATTTTACTCCCTGGTACGATGTGATAGTTGTGGCTGATCACTTTCCTCAAGTTTTCCACGGCAACAGTGTTGGTCTGTGAATAGAGGACAAGGCTTAGAAGACAAGGCTTAGAAGACAAGGCTTAGACGAGAGGTCTGGATCACAATACAAGAAATATGTTTAATCACATTTCAAGAAATATTTTAATCACAAATTAAAGCATAATTGTCTTTCCTAATATATATATGATTTTCTGACCCTTAAAAAAATATCTTTTAGAAACCTTCGTTATCCTTGAACGATTGTCTCACAAAACGTTGTCCAAGCATTCACGTCAATCAAAGTTTGGCGGAGCCTGGCGTTACCGAGTTCGTAATATATGTAGTTAAACGTGTCGTGCGTGTTTTGTGTCGTGCACGTTTTGTCTTGTCTGCTGAAGAATGCTGTTGGTCGTTACCTTATATTTTTTTCTTCTAATTACCTGTCTTTTCATTTAAAGCGTCCACATACATTGTACAACTATTTCCTTCACACAGCTTGAACGCAGCCCTTCATTTATCATACACTTTTATAATATTATACCATGTGTTAACACTACGTCAAAAAAATTGAGGGCCGCGCTGGCTGACTGATCACAAATAAACTTATTCGTTCTTAATCCAACCAGACAAATAAACAGATTCAAAAAGTGAGAGAAAAGATCAAATGATATCACAGAAGTTTAGTTTATTTTGTCGCGTTACTTAACATTTCATTATGTGCATTTAAAAAAATATACGGACATTTCTAAAGGGCAATAAGGCGGTGTTTTCTAAAAAATAGTTTGATAGTAGGAGTAACGACACGCGGCCTGTGAACGGCTTACTCGCTATCAAAGACTTTTGAGTTGTCCATCTTTTGTTTCAAATAATTAATCTTAATAGGCAAATTGCCGTCCGTCGGGAGAAAAATCACATTTGACCAAAAAAGATGAGAAGAAAAAAGGGGTAAGGAAAAAAAAAGGTTTGGGGGTGGGGGGGGGTGCTCAAATTAACTTGCTGCCAATAATCATCAACTGTAAAAGATTAGTCCCGTCATAAAATTAATTAACGTATGCTTTACATGTTTCTGGTGCCCACACCCCATGTTTGTTACGCCGCTGACTGATAATACTTAGCATGCTTACTCACTCCATCAACGACGGACTTCACAATGGAATAAGAGACAGCAAAGGACAAGATGGATGCTGACCCGATGAAGATCAGCTGCAAAAAAAACCAAACAAGTTTATTAATAGCTGGTTGTAGTTTAAACTCTACTGAGTTTATACTCTACGTTTGAATGCTTTTCTGTGATATTATTTATTATCTTTTTGCTAGTGAATCTTTTCCAAGGGCTACCATCAACATCACCATCCTGCGGCACCCTCAGTGGGGGCATAAGGGCGTCATGGGTCTCACTACATTTACCCAGTTAGTCACCATTCTCTCAATGCGCCCACAAGATTCTCCCCACAGATAAATGTGCCTCCGAGATATTCCCACCGCTCAATATGTTTCCAAGATATTCCCACCGCTCAATATGTTTCCAAGATATTCCCACCGCTCAATATGTTTCCAAGATATTCCCACCGCTCAATATGTTTCCAAGATATTCCCACCGCTCAATATGCCTCCGAGATATTCCCACCGCTCAATGTGTCCACAAGATATTCCCACCGCTCAATATGTTTCCAAGATATTCCCACCGCTCAATATGTTTCCAAGATATTCCCACCGCTCAATATGTTTCCAAGATATTCCCACCGCTCAATATGTTTCCAAGATATTACCACCGCTCAATG
The DNA here is from genome assembly GCA_964017045.1 of Omphiscola glabra. Taxonomy (NCBI): domain Eukaryota; kingdom Metazoa; phylum Mollusca; class Gastropoda; family Lymnaeidae; genus Omphiscola; species Omphiscola glabra. The sequence goes on along the minus strand of OZ024807.1, from coordinate 13,078,358 downwards.
TACCTCCAAAATATTTCCACCGCAAAATGTGACTCCCAGATATTCCCAAGATATATCTGCTCTCTAGTTGGATCACTTCTCCGTGTATCCTTTGGTCAAACACGCCCTCTTGACCACTGCTGTGTGCTACATGTCAGTGTCTCCCTGATGTTGACCTATCACTCAGTTATCCTATCCCCCTTTTCGTTATCCTGTAGCTCAGTTATGATATTCTTTATAACTGCACTCCCTATAATTACATAACATCGTTTGATATAGTAATTTAACGCACAAGAATAAACGGATCATCATAGTATACCCCCTCCTCCCAAATGCGTTTTTGGTAGGTACCTTTCTAACCCATAAATTGCTGTGTATGTAGGTACCCCTCTTCCCAATAAGTTGCTGGCCAGGTATTTGTAAAAGACACCACTCACCACCAGAGAGTAGGAGACGTGTGGCAAGCATATGAAACCAGCCCCGACAATGGCCAAGAGCAGCGGGATGATAAATAGAAGGAGGAGGCTGTCTTTAAAACTGCCAAAAATCTCGCCCGTCATCAGATCGTCTGCACAAAATATAGAAACACGTGTAATTTGTGTAATACCGGTACATAGTTTTCTTTTCTTATTTGCCGACCTGTTCATGAGTGTCGGGACAGCTGGTTTCATCCTTCGGGGAAAGAGGGGGGGGGGGGGATCTGAATACTTCAAGTGAATTTCTGACAATTCTTTTCTCACTAACTCATATCTCTCTCCTCTCTCTCTCTCCCTCTATACCTCCCTCCCCCGGCCCACACTTAGGAAATTCTGGTCCACAGGCAGAAATTCTGCCCAGCTGGGTCGTTTTTTCCGGGCCCATTTGAACAAATGACCCCCATTTTACATGGGGGGGGGGTCGTGAGCCAAGCTATCACGCGACCGCTGATTAGCAGCGGGGAGGCCCTCGGCCTCGGTTCGGCTTTAACGGAAACGAAGTGCCGGATCGGGGCTGGTGACGCCGCTCTTCGTGAGTGGCCGGCCAAGAGTTTCGTGCTCAGTGCCGCTTCTGCCGATTACTTGTCAGGTCCACAGGCAGGTGACAGAGTTCGGGCCCCTTTCGTGTTTCAAACATGTGAGTATATTTTTAAAGGCTGCGACTATTCGAACCCGGGTAGCAGATGTGAGAGGTTGCGATTAAAAAACTATTTAAAATATGATTGTTTAGTTTGTAAGACAAATTTTGGTATCAAATGAAAGATAATTGAATGGTCTACACGTTTGTAAGCTTACTACTTAGGTTTAAGTAAAATAAACTACCTCGAATGACATCCGAATACCATTGAGTCTAATGCGATTTGGGTGCGAATGGCGGCGATGCCTGTCCGTGTCCAATTTGTTCCCCCCCCCCCCACTCTCAATTACTAACTACCTTTCATCCCTGTCTCATAAGACTCTTGCTCACTTTATATCTCTATACCTCTCTTTATCACCATCTATGTCACTTCTAATCTCTCTTTCTCTCTCTCTCTCTTTAAATTTCTATTTCTGTCTCTCACCAGTCTCATGCCTCATCTTCCCCCCTCCCCCCACCCTCTCTGTGTTTTTAAAATTTTTCTTTTACAAGCACACATTTAATCATTTACTTTTAAATTTCACAGACGTCCTCATTCCTCACCATTGAATTCAAACCAAACTGGGACCAGCTCCGACGGTTTACGATAGCCTGCAGCCAAGTGGTTCTTGACGGTCTCACCTATGTCATTAAGGTGGCGCAGACCCTTGTATGACCAGATGCTGGCTAGGGCCTAGCAGAGAGAAAGAGATCAACTTAGACTTTAAAACGGGTTCTGTCCTGCGGGAAGGCCCACGCCATAATCATGAATCAGTCAGACGTAACCGGAAATTTGAAAGAAATTTGGTCGGACGGAAGTTTGGTCGACGGAAGATTGGTCGACGGAAGTTTGGTCGAACCGTGTCGATAGCCTTCCAGCGGGCAATCCCCAAACAACCAGTAGCATTCCATAATATATAATTTGTCTTGTAATTTAAATATTGTAGAGAACCTTCGTCGTCTCTTTTCTATAACTATATTTATCTGGTTGATAACCTTGCTCACTCGTACTGCTTCAATTTGACAACTCAACGATGGTTATAGTCATTGATTATTTATTTGTCTCCTCCTATGACTTCACTCTCTCTCTCTCTGTCTCTCTCTGTCTCTCTCTGTCGTAATCAACTCCGACTTTCCCGGTTCGTCCCTATCTCTTTCGTTCTCGGTTTCTCTCGTCTATTATCTACTCCTGTCCGTCGGAGTCTCCCATCTGTCCACTTGCCTCCCCGGCTGAGTTCTGCTAGTCCCATCCAACTGTCCCTTTTATACGTCCCGCGTCCCTAGAGATTTCTTACCAGGGCCCCGATCCCATTCCTATCTCACACCGCGAAATAGGTCATGAAACCAACGCCGCCATCCCGTCGCGGGCAATCGGAAAAGATTGACCCTTTGTTTGGTCAATAGTGGGACTCCCCCCACCCCTTACGGGTCGACTATTGTCTGGACACTCCACAATATCAACTATTTTAACACATCACAATTCATATTAGTGTACCCAATAAAGGGGCCGTCCATGAAGTACGTCACGATAATTTTTAACAGTTTTTACGCCCCTCCCTCCCCACTGTTACAATCTGTAATAAATCTTATTCCCACCACGCCCCTTTTTTAAAATTTAAATAGCACGTCACACTTAATGAAACAACTGAAAGAACTTTAAAAAATAACCACAAATTAAAATTTTCATCTAACACACACAACACAATGAGACGAATGTATAAAAGTGAAATCTTCTGTCGGGATACATCCATCAAAACAGACAGTTGAACATCACTGACAAATACAGGTTGTATTAATGTTTGATTTTTTTCAAAAAGTGACGTCACAAACTATAATATTTTCTTAGATCCCCCCACCTCCCCCACTTCCAAGCGTGACTTACTTTATGGACGGCCCAAAACGGAATCTTTCATATTATCCAAATTTTAATTGTTGTTTGTCCTTCACCCTTTCGCGGATGACCTCTGTCGTAATCTAACACACAACCTCAAACTAACATGGTAGTAATTTAATATAAGAATTAAGCCTCCCTCCCCAACCAACCATCGACACGGTCCACACCACATTGTGAGCCAACCTAGTTGACAGCCAAAATAATTGACAGCCAGCCTAAGTGACAGCCAAAGTAATTGACAGCCAACCTAAGTGACAGCCAAAGTAATTGACAGCCAACCTAATTGACAGCCAAAGTAATTGACAGCCAAAGAAATTGACAGCCAACCTAAGTGACAGCCAACTTAATTAACCCCCAACCTACCATTAAAAAGATCCATACCACTATATAAGCCAACCTAATTGACAGCCAAACTAATTGACAGCCGAACTAATTGACAGCCAAACTAATACCCCCCTCCCCAACTTACCATTAACATGATCCACACCACAAGATGAGCCAACCTTCCCACCACTGCATCCCAGCACCTGAATGGCGGTTTATCAGGCTTGGGCGATGCGTTATTGTTCAACATGGCTCGGACAGATGTTTGAACACGGCCACTGAGTCCCCCTTAACAGACACGGTATGTGTTGGTTACTGAAATCGTGAAGGAAAAATAAGAGAGAGACACACACACACATAATTTCATTTCAAACAATTGTAACGCTCAATGCGTAAATCCGGTTATGTGTATTGATGAGTCTTCAAAGACATTTTGATGTTTCGAATTAATTTTTTTTTAAAAATAATACTGGCACTGACTGCGACCACGCAGACTACAGCCAAATTCTACACCATTTTTTAAAAATAAATTCGTTATTGTATGAAGAGATTATAAGACACGCTCTGTATAGTAATTTTATAAACCGTAAACGCTAACGCCATAACCAGAATTCCGGATTTAGGAATGATCCGAAACAATATATGAACAGATCACTTTTTATCAAAAGTTAAAGTTCTTATCAAGAAATAATGGAATAAATGCATTTGATGAACGACACACTGTTGTAATCTGTGGTATTATAATGATTTTGAAGAAATTTTTTTGTTTTTATAATAATATTATATTGAATAATATTATATGATTATTGATATTACTGTCTTGCTATGGGGTAAATAATCCTACATCATTCGGGTAATTAAAAAAAAATAACAGAAAAAAACCCCGTAATATTATTTTTGTTATTTTGTTTTAAAGGGCAATGAAGTTTTATGGTATGTGCCACGTCTTGAATAAAAGGTTTTATCATTTTGCATACAATAATTGTCTTCACTGTCACACAGTTTTGGGCGCGGCGTTTCCGTTTTGAAAACTGCATTCTAGAGAAACGGAATGCCTCATGATGCGACGCGAAAAGGATGGTGCGCATCAGTGGAAAATAATCTAAAAATACATCAAGAATAAAATAACTGTCCTAAAATAAATAAATAAAAAGCGATCAGCCGGTCGGTTTCGAGGTATAGACTAGTGCCAACTTCTTTTCAAACTAAATGCCAAAATTGTATTTTTTAATGTCTTGAGTGAAGCATACAACTAAATAAGAGAACAGCAAATGCTGTAGCGGTTACTCTAATCCAGTCAAGATTAGATTATTGCAACAGTTGTTTGTGGGGTTTGCCTCAGAATGAAATTCAGAGACTCCAGAAGGTGCAAAATTCTACAGCACGCATTGTATCGCGGAAAAAAGAGATCAGACCACATCACCCCAGTTGTACGAGATCTCCATTGGGTTCCTATTAGTAAGCGCATTGACCACAAGATTCTGTCCTTGGCGTATAGCTGCTTAGAAGGCTCTGCACCGGAATATCTGAAATAACTGCTTTATAAACATGTAACCTTAAAGAACCTGCGGTCCTCAACTCAGTCCTTACTGAAAATTCCCAGTGTGGATGAACGCAGAAAAAAGTCGTACGGAGTGCGCGCTTTGGAAGCGATAGCGCCAAAGTTATGGAATATTTTACCTCCATCTTTAAGGAGTATTGAAAAGGACATAAAATCATTTAGGAAACATTTAAAGACTTTTTTTGTTTAATAGATTTGATGAAACCAGAGCGCAGTGAGCATGCTAAACTAGCATGGATACCAGCGCTATAGAAGTATCCAATCAATCTATCAATCAAATGTTTATGGCAGTAAATCGCCAGGAAATAAAACAGTTAACAGCAATCAACATGACAGATAACACGGTGGAGGGTTGTAGCTATATGAAATACATACATGGTTCTATATGAAATACACACATGGTTCTATATGAAATACACACATGGTTGGGGAGAACACGAAGAAGGACGATACCAAAAATTTGTTTACTTTTTAAATGGACGTTTCGGCCAAAAAGAGCCTTCGACAGCAAAAAAAAACAGACACAGACAATCTCAACCTGAAGATAATATTTATAGTTTACAGGAAATGGACTCCATATTCAATTCTGCAAGTGTGCCGTGAAATCAAGGAATCTGCTTATGAGATTAAAATGAAACAATTAATATACGAGGAAATGACCATGACATTAATGGGTTCATCAAATGTCATATTAGTTCCATACTACATTGACCACTTCAGCGGACATGGGGGGAATGATCTTCTTTCTTTGGTTTCATCATCATCATCATCATCATGTCCCTTAGTCCTTGGACCGTTGGGGCGCCACAGATGACATGACAACTGTCCTTCTCCATGCCCCTCTGTTTTCTGCATTACGCACGGCATCGTCTAGTTTTAGTCCCGTCCATTCTTCGATGTTATCCGCTCATATTTTCCTATGTCTTCCTCTTCTTCTCCCTCCTCTAGTTGTACCTTGCATGATTTATTTGGCGAGCCCTTGTTTTCTGGTCACGTGGCCATACCACTCAAGTTTGCGCTTTTTTACAGACGCCAGGAGGTCATCGTACTGCCCAATTGCTTGACGAATCATTTCTTTCACTTGCTCATTGGTGATATGGGCTCCATAGCAGATGCCAAGAATGCTTCTGAAACATCTCATCTCCATCGCTTTTATTTTCCTTTCAAGTTCTACTTTTGTTTAGCTTTGTCTTAACCTCGTCACTTATGTTTCACCATACAAACCTAGAATAGCATTAGCCAAGCTTCGCCTTCAACGGGACAATTGATCCATCAAAGGCTATAATTCATGGACTGCATTCTTTATCTTTAGGTCTCCTCATCTTGACGTGGAGACAAGAATAAAATCGCAACTTTATGAATAAGAATATCGACTCCTTACTTAGACAAAAAACAAAAAACAAAACAGAAACTAAGGGACTCATCGACTCCACTTTGATTGTAAAATTTCCCGGTTGATCCGTTTATAATTTTAGATTCCGAATTCTACTAATTAATCACTTTTAACGTTTGAACTCACCCGCTGGAGAAATTTGATGACGCAATTTCTCCAAAATAAAAAAAAAAGTTTTTTCCCTTTCATTTCCTAATCCTATATTTTTACTCACCTCGCTAAGAAAGATGGCTGCTTGTTTACTCAACAAAGAAATTTAAAATACACAAACAGAAACAAACATAAAAACTTTGTCTCTTTTTTTCTTGAAATGTTTCAGCACTGTTAAATTGAGGTGGGTGCTAATGAAATGACTGAAGTAACAGCTTCTAATGAAATGACCGAAGTAACAGCTTCTAATGAAATGACTGAAGTGACAGCTTCTAATGAAATGACTGAAGTGACAGCTTCTAATGAAATGACTGAAGTGACAGCTTCTAATGAAATGACTGAAGTAACGGCTTCTAATGAAATGACTGAAGTAACAGCTTCTAATGAAATGACTGAAGTGACAGCTTCTAATGAAATGACTGAAGTGACAGCTTCTAATGAAATGACTGAAGTGACGGCTTCTAATGAAGTGACTGAAGTGACAGCTTCTAATGAAGTGACTGAAGTGACAGCTTCTAATGAAATGACTGAAGTGACAGCTTCTAATGAAGAGACTGAAGTGACAGCTTCTAATGAAGTGACTGAAGTGACAGCTTCTAATGAAGTGACTGAAGTGACAGGTTGCCCTTTGGTCTTCAAGTTAGTATTCAGGCCTCCACATTTTCTTCTTTAACAATTTAAAGAAAATTGACCAATATTTATTTATAATACTGTATACCGTTGATGACAGCTGTACTAATTGTAGGGATAGCAAACATGAACATCGTAGTACCTTACAAATACTCAGCCTCAGCTGGACTGCTTGTCAGATCAAGGCTCGGGGCATTGGTGGCCTGTCATCATCACCACTTCTTCTTCTTCTTCTTAGTCATTCTCACTCCTAATGGAGCATAGGCCATCCACAATACTTTTCCATCTGCCCCTGCCCTGGGCTATCTTTGCTAGTTCAGCCCAGCTTTTCTTCATTCTCTTCCCCTCTGTCTCTACTCCCCTCTTCCAGGTGGCTCTTGTTCTTCCTCTTTTCCTGGTACTTTGAGGATTCCAGTTCAGGGCCTGTCTTGTGATGTTAGTGTTTGGTTTCCTATCCATCTCCATTTTCTCATTTTTATCTCCGCCTCCACCGGAACACTTGATGTTCTCCCCCAAAGGACAGTGTTACAAATTTTGTCAACACATCTTATTTTGAGGACCCTTCGCAAGCATCTGTTTATAAAAACCTGCAGTTTTTTAATGTTTGTATTCTGTTGTTCTCCATGTTTCACAGCCACACAGAAGAAGTACCACTAATCCACTTTTAATCGATCGCCGAAAAAATACATTGTGGCCTGCCGACGAAGGCTCTTGGTCGAAACATTCTTCTGTTGCCGTCACGTCTTTCTATTTCAAGCGCCCTCATACCTTGCTGTGCTATTTTATTTATTTGCTGGCCGTTTCGATACACTCGTGGGTGCATTTTGGAAACATTTTGCCCCGACCGAATTTCATTACCATAATAGTTACTTTTGGTAATGTAAAATACTTCTTTAGATTTTTTTAAAATTAAAAAATCAAATAGTGTACTTGCGTTAAATTTTGAACCAAGAACAATGTCTGTATGAAACTCCAAGCTCTGGTAAGGCCAGCTGGTCAGAGGCGGGAATTTAACGGGATACTCAAAATTCCAAACTGGCAATATGTTGGAGAGCAGAAGCGTTGCTCTGCGAGACACGCTTTTTGGACTAAAATATGTTATTCTAATTTTATTGTACCACTATGATTATAACTAAATGATCGTTTGGCTATAACGGCGTGTTTCTATAACACTTCAGTTGTTGGTTTTTTTCTTTTTTTTTTTTTTTTTTGGTGGGCAGGAGTCTGTCATAATACCACAGGAACACTCACAACCTTCGCTCACGACAGCCAATCATGACATGTTATCAGGTCATCTAGTGCTGACATGTGCAGATGACAAACCCTAAAATGATGTCATCAGGAACCTCGTTGACGTAAGTTGATTTTATGTTAATTTTGTCCGAGGGATCGTGGAATCTTGGCTTCTGGGCTGGAAGGGGGGGGGGGGTCAAGGTCAATATCGGAAGCATTAGGTTCGAGAATATCTAAAATGTACACTCCTGTTGAACATAACATGTGGAAAACTGCCGGGAATAGTCTATAAACTTATTTGTATCAAATGTTAATGAAACATTTCTTAGTTTCAACCGGAAATTAAACGTATTCTCTTTTGTAACGATAACCAATTTATACCTTTGTAAAAATAATTGAGGACCAACATTTATTTGTTACGAATAGTTAAAGAGAAAGCATGTGATTCCAGGTTTAAGACGAATAAGACACATTATGTCTCCCGCTTTTCAGCCAATCACGTAGCCTACATGATATCCTTAAAACAACGTCTGTGTATTTATGGATTGAAACGTGAAATTATTTAAATACGCATGTTATGAAGATGACGTGTTAAAGCACGCCTATCTCGCGTCCCACGTGCTAAAACCCCTCGTGGACTCTCGTGACCGCCTTTGAAGTGTGGCTAGAAAAAAAAATTTGTTTACAACATTTATTATCATCTCTTCCAGTCAGGAAATATGCAGCCCTGAGAAAGCTGCTCCTAGGCAACCGTTTCGTCCCAGCTACTTCGCGAATTAGTAGCGAGGTGGAAATCCACTGTAGAATCCCTCTTAGAGGGCGTCCGATGCTTCCCCGGGACGGGTGGGGGGAGATTTAGGACGTTAATTTACCGTCCCGGCCCCTAGGAAAGTGGACTGCGGACGTTTTAAACGCAGCGTCTTCGGTCGACCAGATGTCTCCGGGCGGGGAGGGCCTCCATCGGCAAACCCGATCGAGCGGGGAGGTCTCTGGCGTTCTCCCGCACGGCCCGACGTCGGGGAAACCCGGCGCCTGGCAGGTGTGGATGGGCGCCAGGGAGGGCATAAGGAGCGCGAGCTCGACGGCCCGCTGACGCCATTTCCTAATGAGATATTTCAGTCAGGAAAGCTGTCGAAAATAATAGAAGATTCTGGATATAACGGGAAGGCAAAACAATGTGTTAGGTGGTTCGAGAGACATTAAGTAGGAAATGTCTATAAAAAGACTGAACGATTGAGAGGGGGAGAGATTTATTTCCTTTCCTTTACCACGAGATGTGCTGTGTCATTATTTAATACTTTGTTGTGTGTAGATTTCCTCGTTGTACAATTTTGTGCTCCTTGTATTTGTATACACAGTACCGGTACCAGCAAATCTGTAAGTTTATAATTTTAATGATATTTCTCTTGCTGTTATCATTTAATTGAAGTTCACAAATTAAAAACGTTATTAATTGTAATTAGCTCTGGCCTTGATTGTCGTTTTATTTGTTATTATTTATAAAACTTTGGTATCGTTCTTTATTATGGACTGTTTTTAGAACGAGCCATAGACAAAAGATAAGAGATTAAATTCTCCATTTATAACGGTCCGTAATAACGAATAAGAACGATTGCACTCTGGAGTCTTGAGGAATGATTGTGAGTCTACCACTCAACTAAGGTTTCGTGGTCGAAACCAGCTACGGGAAAATAGACTGCTAAACAAGATCTGGTCAGCTCAGCTACGGGCGAATAGACTGCTAAACAAGATCTGGTCAGCCCAGCTACGGGCGAATAGACGTCTAAACAAGATCTGGTCAGCCCAGCTACGGGCGAATGAACTGCTAAACAAGCTCTGGTCAGCCCAGCTACGGGCGAATAGACTGCAAAACAAGACCTGGTCAGCCCAGCTACGGGCGAATGGACTGCTAAACAAGCTCTGGTCAGCCCAGCTACGGTTAAATAGACTGCTAAACAAGATTTGGTCAGCCCAGCTACGGGCGAATGTACTGCAAAACATGATCTGATCAGCCCAGCACGGAAACATTTTGTTTGGAGATTAAAATCGGGTGTACTCACTCATGGAACACAATGTGTCCAGAAAACGGTTTCAGTTACTCGAAACGCTTAAAAAACAAGTGTGACCAATATGCATGCCGTCTAGTGTCCGGTGAAATAGTACATTTGGTCACTGGCAACCCCGTGGTACAAAAAAATAAAGCAGTTTTGTAACATTGGTCCAAAGAAGTCCGGTATGGACGCATTGTGTGCTGTCCCATTTACCCCAGTGCGGAAGTACGTGCTTGTTCAGCTAACTGGAAGACATTGACCAGAAGACCTCCCCCTCCCCCTCCTCCCCCCAAACCAAACACACACAAAATGTGTACACTTGAACTGACAACTTAAGTTACGTGTTTCCAACGGTTATCTTGTTTACCTCTAAGGCAGGTCTCACAGAACATGAGCAGCCGTGAGGCGGACGACGAAGAACCCGATCAAGTAAGTCGATTTAAACTGCACTGGTCACTTGGCATCCATACTGAAATTTTTTTTTTTAATTTTTAATGTAATTTTTAAAATTCTTTTAAAAATCGTTCGAATCGGTATTACAATTTAATCTCCTAACAAAACTGCACACAAAAAAGTGTGTGTGGTGTGGGGGGGGGGGGGGGGGCTTTCATTAAATCTAAAAGAGTTAACCTGGATAGAAGACATACATACGAGCGCCACAAGACAATGATTCAAAGACAATTTTAAAAAAAACGAACGGCAGGACGCAAGACATTCGTACAAAGAATCTTTCTTAAATGTATTGAATTGACGGAAAGGTAGACGATAACGGACTCTGTTACGTACACGGCCGGCAGTGTTTGCGGTTCCGTGGCACCATGCGACCCTTTGGATAATGCACGTGCAGCTACGAGATCAACATTCCCATCTAAGCTATTTTCCCATCGCCTGAGTTTCCAAAATAATACCATATTAGTATATAATTATAACAATGGCTGTTCACTTAAAAGAAAAAAAAAAGGTTGCCGAACTCTAGGTTACACCCTCCCCCGAATTCGCAACAAAAGGCAAAAATTTAGCGTCTTTTACCGCCTCTATCTTTTTCACTCCCTCTGAAAGCGTGCGTGCGTTTGTGTGTGCTTTGGTGTACATGTGCATGTTTATTATTGCGTGTGCGTGCGTTCGCGATTGCTCGCATATCTTCTACTTGGTAAGGTATATCAAACAATTTGGGTGATTCCACCGAGATCCTTCCAGTTTCAACATCCACAAGATCTCTTGAAATTTTGCTCTTGCCCTCACAGAACTCCGACGACAGTGTGTCTGAAGACCAGAGTGAGATCGCCGAGAGAGCCAGGGCCCGATGGTGGTGGATTGCCCGCGTCACCAACATGGTTGTCTCCCTCTACTACCTGGTAATGGGGGATAGCTTAAAGCAGGGGTGGGGAACCCAAAAAATGCTTCGCGGGCCATCAACCGTCTGCGGGCCTATTTGTTAAAATAAACACCTACTTTATGTTGTATATATATAGAAACGTTTGTCTGGTTGCATTCTTAATGCTCATAGTAAAATGCTTATCATTTTTTACATAATAAGAAAACCCATAAATTATTATGATATACTTGTATCTTTTCTGCTTCGTAAAATTTTAAATTAGATTCCTTTGTCGAGTTTTGTGTGATAATTCAGGCATCCGCGAGCTGAAATTTTTGGCGTGGCTTGCAGAAGGTTGGCCACCCTTGGTTTAAATGAAGGTAGGGGAAGATAAGAAAAAAAAGAATAACAGCCGTATTGAAAAAACTACACACAAAACAACAGGCCTCAAACGATCTGGTCTGAATGCCATATGGACGGTGAGTAAGGCCGGTCATTCCCGCACTGACGTGGACAATCAGACCAAGACACATCCACTTTCGGACGGATATTCAGGTGCATGCTCGGACGGACAGAGAAGTAAGGCTTAGATCAGACAAACGGGTAGACACAGAAGAAACCACGATCACAAGACAGAGACGCGGTCGTATAGACTACGAGACCGAGACACTGTCTCGAGCACAGCAACGACACACGCGGGTCACTTCTGTTCCAAACTCGGATTGGCTCTTCTGTTCTAGATTCTGATTTGCTCTTCTATTCCAGACTCTGATTTGCTCTTCTGTTCCAGACTCTGATTGGCTCTTCTGTTCCAGACTCTGATTGGCTCTTCTGTTCCAGATTCTGCTTGGCTCCTCAATCTGGCTGGTCATCAAGTTGTACTTTTACGGAGGGAGATGGCTGCTGAATACGTTCGACATAGCTGACCGCAGGGTGACGTCTTTGGTACCTGTTTGGTGTCACATTCCAGGTGGGTGGAGTTTAAGTTCACTGGGTGGTGCCATCTGCCAAGAGTGTGGCGTCACAAACCAGGCATGGGAGTCAAAGTTATATGAGTGGTATTATATAGCAAGGAGACTGCGCGTCATATACCAGATTTTTGAACATTTAGCGCTAACCGGGCGGTGTCATATGCCAAGAGGGCGGTGTCATATGCCAAAAGGGCGTAGACACATGCCAGGCGGGTGGAGTTAAAGCTACATAAAATGACTAACTGAAACTAAAGTTAATTTAAGGCAATGCCTGTCAGTTGCAGGGGAAAAAAAACATTTCATCAACAAAGTTGGTCCAAATTGTAAGATAACTTTAGCCACTTCTCGAGAAGTTATACACGACCTGTTCATGAAACATGTTCTTCTGTTAGTGACCCATGCTCTTGTGTTAGTTACCAATTATCGTGTGTTAGTGACCCATTCTCTTGTGTTAGTGAACCATTCTCTTGTGTTAATGAACCATACTCTTGTGTTAGTGACCAATTCTCTTGTGTTAATGAACCATTCTCTTGTGTTAGTGACCAATTCTCTTGTATTAGTGACCCATGCTCTTGTGTTAGTGACCAATTCTCTTGTGTTTGTGAACCATTCTCCTGTATTAGTGACCCATGCTCGTGTGTTAGTGACCAATTCTCTTGTGTTAGTGAACCATACTCTTGTATTAGTGACCCATGCTCTTGTGTTAGTGACCAATTCTCTTGTGTTAGTGACCCATTCTCTTGTGTTAGTGACCAATTCTCTTGTGTTAGTGAACCATACTCTTGTATTAGTGACCCATGCTCTTGTGTTAGTGACACATGCTTTTTGGAAGTAATCAAAAGAGCTTCCATATTATCTTCTTGTTCGTTTTTTTTTTATTTGGCAGATCAGCTGAGTTTCGGCCAATGGCTCAAGTTTCCGTACTTCCTCGTCATTTTATTGTGCAACATCTGGCTACTGGACTTCGCCCTCTGCTTCGATCTGATGCTGTGGGGGAAATCAGGGCTGACGTGCCTACTAGTGAGTGCTTCGTTGCTGCAGAGTGAACAAAGCAGATTATCTAATAGAACTAGAAGACCTAGTGTGCTACATTAGTTTTGAACGTGAAAGTATTTGTGTATGTTCACCGTAAATCTTCCAAAGCAAGATGCGATGGGTGCTGTAGAGCGATATGCGGCCAGAAACGTTAGTATCGTAGTCTTGCAGTTAGTGATGTAGTGACATAGTGCTCTATTGGTACGGAGCCATAGTGCTATAGTGCTACAGCCTCGGAGATGGGATCCACGAGACCGACTGCTTTTGCGTCGAGAATTCTTTTGCCCCCCCCCCCCCCAACCTAGTTCTTGTGTGTTTGTTTTCGCTAGCTGCGTTGCTGAACTTTGCTGCTAAGAATGTATTTATCTGTTTATCATTTAATCCACAACAATTAACAGGTTTTTGATATACATCATGACCAGCTTTAATTCCGTGTATGTTTAAACCCTCCACCCCCCCCCCCCCCCCACACACATTTTTTTTGTTCACAGCCTATTGGGATGATTCTATTCACAGGCTATTGGGATGATTCTATTCACAGGCTATTGGCATGATTCTATTCACAGGCTGTTGGCATGATTCTATTCACAGGCTATTGGCATGATTCTATTCACAGGCTATTGGCATGATTCTATTCACAGGCTATTGGCATGATTCTTTTCATAGGCTACTGGCATGATTCTATTCACAGGCTATTGACATGATTCTATTCACAGGCTATTAGGATGATTCTATTTACAGGCTATTGGCATGATTCTATTTACTATGTTGCTGGAAGGTGGAATATTTTATAATATCAACGGGCCGGATTCACCGGTAAATATTGTTTGGACGTGATAGATTTACATTCGGCTGTGGTGATAGATTTACATACGATGGTGTGATATATTTACATACGATTGGTGTGATAGATTTACATACGATTTGTGTGATAGATTTACATACGATTTGTGTGATAGATTTACATTCGATTGGAGGTGATCGATTGACATACGATTGGTGTGATAGATTAAAATACGATTGTGGTGATATATTTACATATCATTGGGGTAATAGTTTTACATATATGGTTGGTGTGATAGATTACAAACAATTGGTGTGATTGATTTACACATGATAGGGGTGATAGGTGTACATACGATGGTGTGATATAAAATTTACATACTATTAGTGTGATATATTTGCATACGATTGGTGTGATAGATTTACTTACAACTGGTGTGATTGATTTACATACGTTTGGGGTGATAGATATACATTCGATTGGGGTGATTGATTTTACATTCGATTGGTGTGATAGATTTACCTACGACTGGTGTGATATAAAATTCATGCTAGCCTTACTAAGACTCCATGCTAGCATCATAGCATCATAGCATCATAGCATCATAGCATCATAGCTATCTATACATATAAAAATGAATGTCTGCATGTATGTATGTCCCGTATGCGCTCCTACACCATTCATGCGATGGCGATAAGACTGTGTTGAGTTGTTTTCCACATACCCGGACATTTTCTAAGTCATTACAACCCTTTTAAAATATTCGGGTTTTTTTACCGTTGGACCTAAATTCGTTTTTTTTTCTTCTTCTATGCGCTTTGTTAAACACATGTCGGGTTCTCGCTAGGTATGAATAATTATTTTTCAACACAATAATATTATTGCGTCTGATTTGGACCAGAAACGTTCATATTAATATCCGTGCTTAGTACAGTCATTGCTGTGTATATCAAATCGCCCCTTGCAACCCCCTCCCCCCAACCCTACCCGTTCCCCAGATCATTGTCAACATCAAGGCCATCATGCAGACGCAGATCAAGCTGCACTACAGAGTCATCACGACCAACGACCTGACCGTAGCGCTGAACATGCTGATGATAGCGGTCAGTAGACGACCGCCGTTTTAACGTCTTTTTACAAGTTTTGTTTCGTTCTGAATATCTGACCAGGTGACGTCACAAAAACTAATTCTGTGATTATTGATGTGCCAGGAAAGTGTTGATTTAACCTGCAAACGTATTTGTTGTTTGGGTTGTTTCGTTTTTATTTTTTTTTTGTTGTTCTCGTTTTTTGTTTATTGCTTTTTTTTGTGTTTGTTATGTAATTTTTAAAGTGTATAATTTTCTCAAATCCCTTACATTAACTTCGCTATTATTAGTGGAGGATTGGCAAAATCTTTGGACGGCTAACTGACCCACTTCCCATCAACTATCTAACCGAGGTAAAACTTGGCACTTAACTCGTTGTCGTTGAGAACTCATTCTTTCAAGTTTATATATATATATTACTATACAAAAATTAGGATCATACAAAAAATGTTCACCTGTTGTGCATTATTTATTTTACATTGTTCTGAAATTCGGGTGGGAAACAGTGGAAAAGGCAAACTAAGTGTCCTTCAGTAGTGAAGCTAAGATATGTCAATGTCTCATGCTCGAGATCCACAATTCTTTTAGTTGTTACTATCGGTGTTTGTCACCGCGTAGATTATCATGGGGAATTTAAAAAAAAATAAAAAAATAATTATAATTCTTTTCTGAGTGATGAACTCTAAAATTTGATACGATATGGAATTTTTTTGGTCTGCACGCAGCTGCTTTATGAATTGGTTGCGATTAACAAGAATTTGCTCTTTCAGGGAGACTGCTGTGGGTTCAGTGGTCCTCTGGATTTTAAAAACGTGCCCCTGAAAGCCGAATTAATCAAGAACAACAATCCGTACGCAGACTTTCATTATTACCCGGACTCACCCGATTGGCTGAGGACGTTCGTGGTGCCCTATGAAAATATTGATTTAAATGTAACGTTTACGGTAAGTGAATTTCAGGGGCCGGGGTGTGTGTTGGTCAAGGGTATGTGGGTGTTTGTTTGTGAGGAATGGTGTGTGTGAGGGTGGACATGTTGGTCTGGTGGGATGTTTATGTGAGGAATGGTGTGTGTGTGTGTGTGTGAAGATGGACATGTTGGTGTGGTTTGTGCTACCAGCAATGATTTCATCTAAATGTATAACTTCCCGCCCTCGCCCCCACGCTCCCCCCCCCTTTCCGACAGATACCCCCGGCGTGTTGCAATGACAATGTCTCGGATGCCATCGACTCCAAGGTCCGCTTCAACCAAGTTGTCGATTGCGCCACCAAATCAACGTTCACATCACAACACAATTTACAGGTGACTCTATCGGTAACGTTGTCATGAGAGTTGTGCGATGATGAATTAGCATGAGGGGGGGGGCAGGGGCGCAGTCACTGTGGTGGAAAATTAGGCCATGGGGTGGGTGGCGATTATATTTTAAAAATGAAATTTAAATTAAAGTCTAATATGTAGAATCGAATTTTTTTGACAATGATTACGTCATTACCTTCTACTGTCACGGGTGAAAAAATGGCTCTTGAGGATCTTCTTTACTGGCCCCCTTCAACTACAACGGATACGGTTATCTAGGTTCAACTACTACACAGCAGCACTCTGCGCTAAGAGTCACGTTTTCTAGGTTCAACTACTACACAGAGGCACTCTGCACCAAGAGTCACGTTGTCTAGGTTCTCTATAACTCAGCAGCCCTCTGCACCAAGAGTCACGTTGTCTAGGTTCTCTATAACTCAGCAGCACTTGCACTAAGAGTCACGTTGTCTAGGTTCACTATAACACAGCAAGCCCTCTGCACTAAGAGTCACGCACACCACATACTAGAGGCAGAAACCCACCATGAAATAATACAGCGCATCTGTATTCTTGGTAGCGGCAAGACATCAATATAATATAGTACACAACACCCGCCTCTGGGACCAGCATCATCTTAGGCGACGAGGACACAACGTGAAATAACTTCCACTAGCCATTCACTTCTGGCCACATCAACCCCTGGGCTACTCAGTCCCAGAACTAAACGTAAACTCCATTTGACTAAATGTGTACTCGTGTGAGCCCAAGTGTCAAATAACTCTCACCTCAATCACACACACCTTATACTCACCCACTACTTTACTATCCTTGATTCCTTTCATACAATTATAATTAGCCTCGATAATATTCCCAACGCTCACATTTCACGAGGCCAACCTCTTCACGCCAGCACAGGGGTTTTAAAACCATTGACAGTCGTATAATAATAATAATAATAATAATAAAAGTTCATTAAAAATTTATTTTTTTATAGTATATGAAGTTAGATGTTAAAACATAGCAGAAGTTAAATATTTATATTTTAAAAAAAAAACTAATCCAAAGCTAGGGTTTTGGAATATGATTTAGAAAAAAAAAATAAGATTCAGATTTCAATTATAAATGGACACATTTTTTTCTAGCTTCTGAAAGATAGTTCATGATTAAGACCAAAGGTCCAGAATTTGATATATCACCTGCATTACAACCCTAAGACCCATTGAAAGCTATTACAATAGAAATTAGAATGTAAAAAGAGTTTGTTTTTTTTAAATTAATTCGTTCATAATCTGTTACAGTTCAATGTATTGATCTGAATTGCTACACATCTTCTTACCCGGCACCGTTCTAAATTGACCCTTAGCACCTTTCAGTTTTCACATGTACCATCTGACTGCAATCACCTTTCTATACTTACTTGTCTAAACTGCCTATGCTCAACTCTACCATTAGTCTGTACTCTTCTAGCCCACCTTTCAGAGCTTAACTATCTCACCTTTCAGTGCTTACCTATCCCAAATTTATGTACTCACCTTTCAGCACAATATATCTTCTTTCAGTACTCACTTATCTCCCCTTTCAGTACTCACCTATCACACCCTTCAGTAAATATCTATCTCACCTTTCAGTACTCACTTATCTCCCCTTTCAGTACTCACCTATCACACCCTTCAGTAATCATTTATCTCACCTTTCAGTACTCACCTATCACACCCTTCAGTAATCCTTTGTCTCACCTTTCAGTACTCACCTATCACACCCTTCAGTAATCATTTATCTCACCTTTCAGTACTCACCTATCACACCCTTCAGTAATCCTTTGTCTCACCTTTCAGTACTCACCTATCACACCCTTCAGAAATCATTTATCTCACCAGTCAGTACTCACCTACCACACCCTCCAGTAATCATTTATCTCACCAGTCAGTACTCACCTATCACACCCTTCAGTAACCATTTATCTTACCTTTCAGTACTCACTTAACTCACCTGTTTATACCCACCTATAATTCTATCTGTACATTAAAAATTCCACCAACCATATGACAAGTTCAAGTATTTCTATGGTGTATATTACAATGATTTTTGTTGCTCCATCTCCAGGGTTGTCTGGGGTATTTTTATGAGAACCACTTTCCCAGCGAGTACAGAATTACCGTCATAACGTTGGTACTATTTTATCAGGTAAATTCTCCATCCTACAACATTAGTACTTTTCCACCAGGTAAGTTGTCCCTGCCTACAACATTGGTACTTTTCCACCAGGTAAGTTGTCCATGCCTAAAACATTGGTACTTTTCCACCAGGTAAGTTGTCCCTGCCTATAACATTGGTACTTTTCCACCAGGTAAGTTGTCCCTGCCTATAACATTGGTACTTTTCCACCAGGTAAGTTGTCCCTGCCTACAACATTGGTACTTTTCCACCAGGTAAGTTGTCCCTGCCTAAAACATTGGTACTTTTCCACCAGGTAAGTTGTCCCTGTCTATAACATTGGTACTTTTCCACCAGGTAAGTTGTCCCTGCCTATAACATTGGTACTTTTCCACCAGGTAAGTTGTCCCTGCCTATAGCATTGGTACTTTTCCACCAGGTAAGTTGTCCCTGCCTATAACATTGGTACTTTTCCACCAGGTAAGTTGTCCCTGCCTATAACATTGGTACTTTTCCACCAGGTAAGTTGTCCCTGCCTATAGCATTGGTACTTTTCCACCAGGTAAGTTATCCCTGCCTATAACATTGGTACTTTTCCACCAGGTAAGTTGTCCCTGCCTATAACATTGGTACTTTTCCACCAGGTAAGTTGTCCCTGCCTATAACATTGGTACTTTTCCACCAGGTAAGTTATCCCTGCCTATAACATTAGTACTTTTCCACCAGGTAAGTTGTCCCTGCCTATAACATTGGTACTTTTCCACCAGGTAAGTTGTCCCTGCCTATAACATTGGTACTTTTCCACCAGGTAAGTTGTCCCTGCCTATAACATTGGTACTTTCCCACCAGGTAAGTTGTCCCTGCCTATAACATTGGTACTTTTCCACCAGGTAAGTTGTCCCTGCCTATAACATTGGTACTTTTCCACCAGGTAAGTTATCCCTGCCTATAACATTGGTACTTTCCCGCCAGGTAAGTTATCCCTGTCTATAACATTGGTACTTTCCCCCCATGTAAGTTATCCATACCCATAGCGTTGGGATTTTCAACAGGTAAGTTGTCAATATCTATAACATAGACACATACGTATACACACTCATATAGAGAGCAATAAACGTGCACGCACACACACACACAGTTCGATCTGCTTAAAATTTTCAGGGATATTCATCGTACCACACTTATTATATGCATGTTTCAACACCACCCCCCCCCCCACACGCCCCGCCCCAGACTCTCCAGTCAGTAATAAAACATGACAATCAAGTCATCCAACATGACAATCAACTCATCCGTCATGACAATCAACTCATCCGACATGACAATCAAGTCATCTGACATGACAATCAACTCATCCGTCATGACAATCAACTCATCCGACATGACAATCAACTCATCCGACATGACAATCAACTCATCCGACATGACAATCAAACTCATCCAACATGACAATCAACCCATCCAACATGACATTCACCTCATCCTACATAACATTCACCACATCCAACATGACATTCACCTCATCCAACATGACAATCCCCTCATCCAACATGACAATCCCCTCATCCAGTTAGTATAAAATTATGCATTTGTCGCACTATTAGATTTAAACCATGATATATTTTTCCATTCATTTGCTTTAATAAAAATATGACATTTATTCCAAGTAAGTTAAAAAAATACATGACTTTTAACATTTGGTTCCATTCAGTCCGTATAGAAATAATGACATTTATAACATCCGTAGGATTCGCCAAAATCATCCCATTCTCACATTAAAAGCAATAACGACAGTTATCCCAATCACACATCAAAACAACTTATCCCACGTATACAAATAACACAACAATATACTTTTTTCCAGATATAAAAAACGCACACCAAATGGATTTTATCCCAATTATTCCAAGCCTACACCTATAGACTTTATCCCAATTATCCCACTCCTATGGAAATAGACTTTATCCTAATCATTTAAATCGCACACCTATAGACTTTATCCCAATTATTCCAATCTCACACCATAGACTTTATCCCAATAATCCCAATCCCAAACCAATCCACTTTATCCCACTCATCCCAATCCTATACCTACAGACTTTATCACAATTATCCCCACCTCACACCAATAGATTGTATCCCCATTGTTCCAATCCTGCAGCAACAGACTCTATCCCAATTATATCAATCCCACAGCAATAGCCTTTATCCCATTTATCCCATTCCCACACCAACAGACTTTATCGCAAGTATCCCATTCTGACAGACGCTGCAGATCCTGCTGATCATCGTCATCATCATCACGGCGCCGAACGTCGCGTTTGAAGACGAAGATGAGTCTGAAGCAGACGATGAGGACGACAACAACGAATCGCCGACAGAGATGCACTCTGTTGCGGCGTCTGCCTCCGATGTAACATTGAAAGCTACCTCAGTAGTAGATCCCGCCAGTTGAGAAGGTCAAAGGGTCGGAGGCTGAGGTCAGATCCCCATCGTAGGCAGCGGAAACCTGGTAACAGTCGTACACCAGTCGTACACCAGTCCTACACCAGTCGTACACCAGTCGTACACCAGTCGTACACCAGTCGTACACCAGTCGTACACCAGTCCTACACCAGTCCTACACCAGTCGTACACCAGTCGTACACCAGTCGTACACCAGTCGTACACCAGTCGTACACAATATTCAAGAGAGCCGAGGTCATCATTGAAAGGTCATTCTTTAAGGGCCAATGTCTTCATGACGACGTTGCCGACTGTGGTTATTGCCAAGGTGAAGGTCAGGGCGTTAACTGTCTCAGGTTGTCGACTGCAGGGCTGTGTCGTGTTGCAGGTTGTAACCTGTTGCAGGTTGTGCCAGCATGCATTTTTAAATTTTTTTTTTTTTTTGTAGTTGAAGATGTCTAGTACCGGACGGGAAAGATTGGAGCTTTAACCAATTATTATTGTCTTGTATTCGTCAGACTACAGACAAGGGATCGACACGGGGAAACTTGCCAGAGTGCTCTAGAAGCTATTTCAGTAGTAGTGCTGGCCACTACATAGATACAATTTTGGTACCCATTACAATATCATGTCAGCTGAGCTGTCAGGGCAGCCGGATCCGTTGTACAACAGAGTTTTCTCGATAAAAGTGTGACACGGAAAACCATGCAACGGTGACAGATGGCTACATGACCCACATCACCGTGCTGCCATGATGGAATAACGATGTGTCCCGTATAACTGTGCCACCGTGACAGATGGCTACATGACCCACATCATCGTGCTGCCATGATGGAATAACGATGTGTCCCGTATAACTGTGCCACCGTGACAGAATGCTTATGCGTCATGGATGGGCTCATACCATGACACACGGCTATGTAAAACGTATGGCTGTGCCACCGTGACAGCGTGGTTACGTGTCATGGATAATTGATGCCGTGACACGCGGCTACGTAAAACGTATAGCTGTGCTACCGCGACAAACGTGACTACATGACACGGAAACAGTGCTACCACGACAAACATGACTGCATGACACGGAAACAGTGCTATCACGAAGGAACGGCCACGTGACGTGTGGCACGTTACTGCCATTGACAGTGTGACTAAATATGTGCTGTGGATCACAGTACTACCACTACGACCAAGGTTAACAGTACTGCTGTATCAACAATGGTGGCAATAATAATAATACCCTAAAGCAGTGGTTCCCAACCTCCCCAATGCCGCGACCCTTTAATACATTTCCTCATGTTGTTGTGACCTCAAACCATCAAATTATTTTCGTCGCTACTTCATAAATATCTGTTTTCCGATGGTCTTAGGCGACCATCTCAAATAGGCCAACACCTCTCAACATTTAAAGGTCAGACAAACATTCCATTTTGCTTTGACAGTTTTTTGGAGTGAGGATGGTCAGTTTACAAAAAAGCTCTTAGAACTTTCCCATTGGTAAATATGTCAAAGAGCGTCGGGGGTAGTCCCTGTCCTCGGACAAAAACTTTGAGAATCTCTGACCTACACGAGAACCTCCGATAACTCATGACATCGTCCTATTGCCGAGTATCTACCATCTTGTGACCTTTAACCTGCTGTGATGCCCGAGGAGGTCATTGAACGATGATTTACTAACGACATGACGTTGCAAAATATGGCTGCGTCCATTCTTTCGCAGCAGGCGAGAACACAACAGCTAATACTATTATTAAGACAATGATTTGCGGATGACGCTCTCGTCAGAGAATTGTTCGAAAGAACCAGAGTGATATGTTAGAATGTTTAACTTGTCTGTATGAAGTTTGATTCGTGTACCGCGATGAATTTCTTGCCTTGTAACTTGTTTTTAATGAGATTCGTCTTGTTCACCGAAAACACTTCAAAACTTTAGTCTTCTGTTAAAAGTTTCACTACATTGTTTCGTATCTGTCTTTACTCTAACCCCTCGAATTTTTTCCCCATCATCATTTTGTTGTACAGTGGTACCGCCTGATGACGCAATTTTGGTATAAGACGCCGTCGTGGCATGATGGCTCAAGAAATTTCGAAAGGGCACAGTAAATAAAAATATATATTCTCATACAATACAATCACAAATCCAATCCAAATAATACAACTGCAACATCACGTGAAACTCTCAAACAACAGGACGTTTAAAAAATCCTCTTTAAAAAAAAAAAAAAAAAAGTAATCGCAAAGGCTATTCGCACGAAAAATTGTAAAGCCCCACATTGAAGCGACCCCACATTGGAGGGACCCCGCATTGGAGGGACCCCACATTGGAGGGACACCACATTGGAGGGACCCCACATTTGAGGGACCCCACATTGGAGGGACACCACATTGGAGGGACCACACATTGGAGGGACCCGACCGTTGAAGGACCCCAATTTGGAGGGACCCCAAATTGAAGGGAACCCACATTGGAGGGATCCCACATTGGAGGGACCCCACACTGGAGGGGTCCCACATAGTAGGGACCCCGCTATTAAGGCGATACGACTGTATACACTGCAGTTATCGTGTTATTGCCAAGTTTCTCAGTAGTTTGATATGTTTGTCTCGTTTTGTGGATATTAATTCTAGCGAAGTGACTTGTAAGTCATGGTGTTATAAAATAGAATTCTAATGCTCAGTTCACTTTCGAAACACACTATTTTGTTTGACCAAATAGTGCGTTCCAAATTACATTGACGAAAATTGGACGAAAATTTGATGAGAATTGGATTGCGTGAACTGGGCACTGGGCACACAACTGAATACCCCGATGTAAATCAGGCTTTTTGTTCAATGTCTTTTTAAATTAATACGTGGAATCCATCTGGATATGTTGGGACAGACTTTTAAAAAAAAAGTATTCGTTAAGGAAAGTTTAAGATCCAACCTTTACTTCAGGTATTGTCCACTTTCTTTCTAGGACATAACACCCTTTTTCATTTGCTTTGCCATGTTTCTATAAATATTTAGGCTCATGACAAAAGCCTTATTCAACGTCAGTAAAATTACAATTAAGAACGAAAAAATCTTTAAAGGTTCACATCGCACGCAGAGGCAGAGGCGTATGTAGGGTGTGGAAAGAGATGGCACGTGCCGTGGGGGGGGGGGGGCACTGGAAAGGAGGTGCAAAATCGACGAGCCAAAATAAAGTTAGATTAACAGAAGCAAGATGCCGCTTCTCTTTATAAGTTAGTGGACAAGTCCTCACACTAATCTTGTCACTCTTCTGTTTTTGTGTTCTATGTACTCACACTAATCTTGTCACTCTTCTGTCTTTGTATTATATGTACTCACACTAATCTTGTCACTCTTCTGTCTTTGTATTATATGTACTCACACTAATCTTGTCACTCTTCTGTCTTTGTATTATATGTACTCACACTAATCTTGTCACTCTTCTGTCTTTGTATTATATGTACTCACACTAATCTTGTCACTCTTCTGTCTTTGTATTATATGTACTCACACTAATCTTGTCACTCTTCTGTCTTTGTATTATATGTACTCACACTAATCTTGTCACTCTTCTGTCTTTGTATTTCTATGTATTAAATCTCAATAATTTTAGTATAATTTTTTGACATCACTGATACGGGTGCGGATTTAGTTCTTGCCCCGGGCGCCAAATGTCCTCGGTACGCCTCTGCCCAGATCGCCCTGTGCATGTCTCACGCGAAGACCCGACGGACTGCGTTGCTCTGGTTGTGAGCTCTACTGCTTTGTGATGACTGGTTGGGCACTGTGGGTGGGTCTTTGGCTGAGAGACTAGTGGATGTCATTTCTCATGTCATCCTCAATGTGATTCTTGCTCATTAAGAAATGTAAAGACCTCTATTAAATGAGAACTCAATGTTGATTCAAATTTTGTGTAATGAAAATAAAAACTGTAATTTATCGATTGGGGGGGGGGGGGCCTTACAGGTTCCTGTTGTGTTTTAAGTATGTGTCCGTATTATTATATTTTCTTTGGCCGCGACTATTCGCACCTGGATACCGTAAGTGAGAACTAAAATACCACAAATGACATCCGAATATCATTGAGTGCGAATGGCGGCGCTGCGTGTCTGGGTCCATTTTGACTAATGCTATTCGGATGTCATTTTTGGAAGTTTATTTTTGTTAAACTGAAGAATTAAGTTTACAAACATTTAGTCCATTCAATTATCTTTCATTTGATACCTCTGTTTTTCTTTAAAACCCAACAATAATATTTTAAATAGTTTTTTTAATCCTAATATCTCACTTCTCGTACCCGGGTACGAATAACCACTACCGGTATGTTTTTTTTTACGTATGTTAGATTTGTTTTTTGTTTTTTTTAAACCGTATCTGTGTACTTCCGGCTGAGTTGTGTGTTAAATTTGTTTACTTCTGGTTGAGTTAAGGTTCGTAGTTATTGTTAACTTCTTTTTTATATTTTTCTTGTTCATTTCTGCACACTTCCGTTTGAGCTTTTTCGTTCCTATTTCATCTTATTCTTTTCTTTTTTATTTGTGAAGTCAGTATTGTCTTATAACCAACACATAAAATTATTTAATTTATATTATTCAGTAATACCCCACGATATGCCCGGTCTTTAAAACAAGCTTTTTAAAAAAAAAAAAATGAGACGTCGTCAGAGGTTGCCACTGTGTTAAAATAATTGAATAAGTGGAGATAACCGCAACATTTTGACGACATTAAACAGATTTCTATTTCCATTGCTATCTCCCTTTGTAGAAAAAAAAAACCAATGACCACTGTGTGTTGAGAGATGTTCATCAAACTATTAGCCGTCCACGCGTTCCACCCGTTCATGTTTAGAGGATTGAACAATTTGTCTTCCACCCATTCATGTCTAGGAGAACTAGTGATTGAACAATTGGCCTTCCGTCCGTTCATGTCTGGGAGAGCTGGTGATGGAACAATTGGCCTTCCGTCCATTCATGTCTGGGAGAACTGGTGATTGAACAATTGGGCTTCCGTCCGGTCATGTCTGGGAGAACTGGTGATTGAACAAATGGTCTTCCGTCCGTTCATGTCTGGGAGAACTGGTGACTGAATAACTGGCCTTCCGTCCGTTCATGTTTAGGGGATTGAACAATTTGTCTTCCACCCATTCATGTCTAGGAGAACTAGTGATTGAACAATTGGCCTTCCGTCCGTTTATGTCTGGGAGAACTGGTGACTGAATAACTGGCCTTCCGTCCGTTCATGTCTGGGAGAGCTGATGATTGAACAATTGACCTTCCGTCCATTCACGTCTGGGAGAGCTGGTGACTGAATAACTGGCCTTCCGTCCGTTCATGTCTGGGAGAGCTGGTGACTGAATAACTGGCCTTCCGTCCGTTCATGTCTGGGAGAGCTGGTGACTGATTAACTGGCCTTCCACCCGTTCATGTCTGGGAGAGCTGGTGATTGAATAACTGGCCTTCCACCCGTTCATGTCTTTCACATAAGATAAGACAGAGCCACTCGTGGGTTCAAGAGTAATGAGCTGTCACCCACCTCGTTAACGTGTACAGTAAGGCAAAAATAAGAATGTGGTTGGGGGGGGGGGGGGGGCGAAGTTCATGGAACAGTTTAGACGCAGACCGTCTTGAGCCCTTGGAGTTCGTAAATGATTTTGAAAATACGAGTAGATGCACTGCGCTGCCATTCTCATCACTCGAATGTAGTGCTTTGGTGTAAAAAAAAAAATTAAAAAAAAAATAAATATTTCTTGGTGTCGAGTGCATGTATCAGTTCTACTATATCATCTTCCCTCATGTAATTCCCCCCCCCCCATATAATATTCTCCTATATCATTCCCCACATATTATCTTACTTCATCTCATCCTAAACCAATAATCTTCCCTCATATCATCTTGCCTCATATCATCTTCCTTCATATAATCTTCCCTCATATCATCATCCCTCATATCATCTTCCCTCAAATCATCTTTCTCCATATCATCTTTCCTCATATCATTTTCCTTCATATCATCTTCCTTCATATCAACTTTACCCATATCATCCTTCCCATACCATTTTTGTACAGTGACTTCATTCCTAACTCAATTCTTGAATTACATCAAATAGATTCCATAATTTTTCAGCTCAAGTATTTCCATATGTGTGGAGCTATCCTGAACTTTTGTTACTTAACAAAAAATATATAAACAATTTCCCAATAACTTATTGAGCTGCCCCATTGCATAGACCTGGTGTGCTGAGATCGGCCGGTCACAGCCGAGTGACTCTGACGAGATCTTTTCCTGACATGTATTGCAGTACTGTTCCGCTTGAAGGACATTCTAGATTTTATTAAATTTAAACTCGAATTTCTGCACTTAAGAGGACATCGTGTCCTTGAGCCAGGACTTTTTTTTGGGGGGTGGGGGGGGGGAGAAGGAACAGCTGATCTTGATGGGCGGGCCAGAAATTCTGAATGCCAATTGGCTGAAAGATTGAACAAATAAGTTGCTGTTTTTCACTACGCTTTTTATATGTGAGTGTGTGTGTGAGAGAGTGTGTGTGTGTGTTGGATCACACCTCCTACAGCTGAAAGGATTTTTTGTATTCCATATTTAGGTCATACATTTCAGCAAATGTGTCCCTGGGGCAGGTCCTCATTGGCAGGATTCCAAATTCTATCATTTTTGGGGCCATCCATTAATAACATCTTGCTATTTGGTGCATTTTGTTAACCCACAAACGCCAACCCCCCCCCCCCCCCCAAATAAAATCGTCACAAACTTGTATCACAAAGTAGACACGTTCATCTTACATCGTCACAAACTTGCATCACAAAGTAGACACGTTCATCGTACATCGTCACAAACTTGTATCACAAAGTAGTCACGTTCATCACACATCGTCACAAACTTGTATCACAAAGTAGACACGTTCATCACACATCGTCACAAACTTGTATCACAAAGTAGACACGTTCATCACACATCGTCACAAACTTGTATCACAGAGTAGACACGTTCATCGCACATCGTCACAAACTTGCATCACAAAGTGGACACGTTCATCACACATAGTCACAAACTTGCATCACAAAGTGGACACGTTCATCACACATCGCCACAAACTTGCATCACAAAGTGGACACGTTCATCACACATCGTCACAAACTTGTATCACAAAGTGGACACGTTCATCACACATCGTCACAAACTTGCATCACAAAGTGGACACGTTTATCACACATCGCCACAAACTTGCATCACAAAGTGGACACGTTCATCACACATTGTCACAAACTTGTATCACAAAGTGGACACGTTCATCACACAACGCCACAAACTTGTATCACAAAGTAGACACGTTCATCACACATCGTCACAAATTCACGACCTCCGCCCCACAGACGCGTGATGTCAGTTTACGAAGGGCGGCCTTTACATTCGACTGCACGACGGGGTGAGTCCGATGAGTCTATCTGACTTCGTGGGCAGTTTGACCGTGTGCTCGGAAATCGCAGCCGGGGACAGTATGAGCGTGTGCTCGGAAGTCGCAGCCGGGGAAAGTTTGACCGTGTGCTCGGAAGTCGCAGCCGGGGACAGTGTGAATGTGTGCTCGGAAGTCGCAGCCGGGGACAGTTTGAGCGTGTGCTCGGAAGTCGTAGCCGGGGACAGTTTGAGCGTGTGCTCGGAAGTCGTAGCCGGGGACAGTTTGAGCGTGTGCTCGGAAGTCGCAGCCGGGGACAGTTTGAGCGTGTTCTCGGAAGTCGCAGCTGGGGACAGTTTGAGCGTGTGCTCGGAAGTCGTAGCCGGGGACAGCTTGAACGTGTGCTCGGAAGTCTTAGCTGGGGAATATTCTTTAAATTTATCTAAACCGTTGTTTCCGAGGCCTAAAGCTTTGGGTCTGGGGCTTCTCTGTGCGAGTCGCATGAGTCCTTGAGTCGCATGAGTCCTTGTTTAACCGAAATAAAGATCAAAGTAATATGGTAGACAAGATGCACAGGTACGGAGAAAACAACAACTCAGGCGGGCGAATCTGTGAGGCTTGGCGCACAAAGGGGGTGTGGGGGTGGGGTGGTGGTGGTTGTCTTTGGATAGGCCACTCCGCTCCGTGTAAATCGGATAGTGGGTCGTGGAACTTATGGTAATCATCCTTGAATGGAAGCACGTGACCTGAACAAGACATGTCACGTGTTGGGTCACCACCCAGGTCCGACGTGAATACGTTAGTGCCCTTTGGGATAATTCTGGAACAGGAATGAGGTAATGGGATAATCCTGGAATGAGGTAATGGGATAATCCTGGAATGAGGTAATGGGATAATGATGGAAAGAGGTAATGGGAAAATCAGGGAATGAGGTAATGGGATAATCATGGAATGAGGTAAATGGATATCATGGAATGAGGTAATGGGATAATCATCGAATGAGGTAATGGGATGATCATGGAATGAGGTAATGGGATAATAATGGAGTGAGGTAATAGGATAATCATGGAATGACGTGATGAGATAATCCGTGGAATGCGGTAATGGGATAATCATGGGTTGGGGCAAAGGGGTAATTTTAGAATATGTCAGATAATCCTTTAATGGTTCGATGGGATAATTCTGGAATGTGTCATTGAGATAATTCTGGAATGGGTCAGTGAGATAATTATGGAATGTGTCATTGAGATAATTCTGGAATGGGTCAGTGAGATAATTATGGAATGGGTCATTGAGATAATTATGGAATGGGTCAGTGATATAATTCTGGAATGTGTCATTGAGATAATTCTGGAATGGGTCAGTGAGATAATTATGGAATGTGTCAGTGAGATAATTAAGAATGAGTCAGTGAGAAATCCTGGAATGGGTCAGTGAGACAATTCTGGAATGGGTCAGTGAGATAATCCTTAAACGTGTCAATGAGATAAACCTGGCTTCCTTCAATTAGCTGACACGAATTGAACCAAACCAGGTAGGAATTTAAATTAACCAGCAAAATAAATCCAGTAATATGGGCTACGTTCCAATTTTTGTCAAACAGAGTAGCTTGCCCGTGGTGGCCGCCTACTTTTACCAACTAATTATTAGGGTTGGTTCCAAAAATCCTGTTGGTTGTTTCTTAACTCGATCCAGTAAGCGGAGTAAGGTGAATTAAAACATACCCAATTGTATAGTTTTTAAAAATAAAATGTATACTTTTACTCCGAATAATTATTTCTTTCCTATCAATTCCCGGTGACGTCGTCCGATCGATGTTCACTCAGCCAAACCATGACAACCACAAATGATGTGAAAGCGGAAATGATATGCACCAACCCATTATGCTCTTTTCTCTCAGAAAATATTTTTTTTTCTTTCGTGAAGGTATCCCATAGGATGTAGGACATTTTTTTTAAAATCCGCAAGGCAAAGAGAGAGACAAGTAGATAGTTTGGAAGACATTTAGAAAGAGAGAGACAAGTCGATAGATTGGAAGACATGTAGAGAGAGAGACAAGTCGATAGATTGGAAGACATGGAGAGAGAGAGACAAGTCGATAGATTGGAAGACATGTAGAGAGAGACAATTCGATAGATTGGAAGACATGGAGAAAGACAGAGACAAGTCGATGGATTGGAAGACATGGAGAAAGACAGAGACAAGTCGATAGTTTGGAAGACATCGAGAAAAAGAGAGACAAGTCGTTAGATTGGAAGACATGGAGAAAGACAGAGACAAGTCGATAGTTTGGAAGACATAGAGAAAGAGAGAGACAAGTTGATAGTTTGAAAGACATGGAGAGAGAGAGAGAGAGAGAGAGAGAGAGAGGGAGAGAAAGACAAGTCGATAGAATGGAAGACATGCAGAGACAGACAAGTCGATAGAATGGAAGACATGCAGAGACAGACATGTCGATAGATTGGAAGAAATGTAGAAAGTCCTTATGGCTAGACCCGCATACAAGAACACTGCCATACTGACATATAATCATGTGATGCCATACTACTGATATATAATCATGTGATCAACCTTAATCCAAGCCCCCGGCAACACGAACATATAAGCATATGATAACCCGCATACAGCTACCGTGTCATACTAACCTATAAACATATGGCCCACCTCTATGCAAGAGCTCTGCAATAACTAACATATAACCACACGTCCAAAACAACCTCAAACCCCAGGAGGTTGCGTCTCATATAAATAAGACCGTAAGGACTATTTTGCCCCGGTCCCACAGAAACAGCGTAACATAAAGCGGTTCTATTAAAATAAGTCAACAAGCCTAATAGAAATTGTTTGCTCGCTACCAACCTCACACAATGGAGAAAAGTACTTTGACGGTAACTTTGAAACGAAAAATATCTGCCAAATCGTAAAATCAAAGGTTCTCAAAGTGTGTGCTCCCAACCAGGCTTAGCGCCCTATTTCACCGGTAGGGGTTGTTCCTGTTTCTTTAAAATTGTATTACTTAACCTACGTCAGTGGTCGGCAGCATGCGGCTCCGGAAGAAAAAGCATTTATTTACCTTTAATGTGACTTAAACGATTAGCCCCTGCATTCGGCTCCCAAAATGTTTTCTTAGCAGATGTAGTTTATTTTATAAAATGGCTTCTCAATAAAAAAAAAATAATGAGTCGCCGAGCACAGTTCAAGTATCCCTACTCATTCTCGGTTTCATTTGTCTTTCACGATGTCGGACACGATCCCCGGCGATGACATTATGGGACTCTCTGCCGTCTCACATTGACTGCAGGCGCAACGCACAGAGAATGGCGTGAAGTAGCGAGTCACGCCACGCTGCAAACAGCGCCCTCTGCTGCACAAGAAAAGAACTGTTCCGGAAGTAACGAGGCGAGACTTGCATGCTTAGTGCTGTCCTTATGCTGGCGTGGCCACAGCTCTGAAGGCTGCAAAATATCAGTGAAGTGAAGCGAGTGAATGGTGGAACAGCGCGAGGCGTGTACGAGAGCCAAGGAGCAGCGTAATGACGTAGGTTGACTTTGGTTACAAAGAGTGGCTTTAACGACGTTTGGGGCGCTCTGAGCCAAGCTACCACGCGTCCGCAACAATCAGTTTGCGGTATGGCCTCCGGTTATGTAAGCCCCCCGCATCACCAGTTGCGAAGGTGGCTCCCAGGCCCGGTTCTTCGTGAGTCGTTGTTCAAGAGCTCGGTAACGTTTCAGCTCTTAAGTGCTCTGGCGTTGTAGTTGCGATGCGTTGATTGTTTGATGGACGCAACTCAGTAGTAACGTTGAGATATTGGATCGTAACTGAAGTGGTCTTTGGTGGGTCCGTCCTTAGAGAATCGGTAGATAGAGTCGTGGTGGGACGTTGAAGTGGTGTAACCACACCACTAGCTTGTCTGCACACGGCAACAGCGAACAGAGTTGTGGATGATGTTGCTGGGGAATGTACGGCTGTTGTGGAAAAGAGTCAGGCAGAAGAAAAATAGTTTTGAAAGAAAATATTGTTTGGGGCAACTTTCAAGTGGGAATGTTCGGAGAAATTGTGCAGAGTGAATGTTTGGAGCAATTGTGAAGTGGAAATGTTTGGAGAAGTTGTGGGTGGGAATGTTTGGAGAAGTTGTGGGTGGGAATGTATTTTAACATATTAATTGTTGCGGGGTAATTCTGGGTCATAATTATATAATTTTATGGACAACCCCACCTGACCAAAGGCGGAGGTCGGTACTCATAAGAAGGATGAACGCCAATACAACTGATGATTCAACTGAGAATACAAATGAGAATACAACTGAGGATACAACTGATGATACAACTGAGGATACAAATGAGGATATAAATTTAAGATACATCTAGGATACAACTGAGGATACAACTGAGGATACAACTGAGGATACAACTGAGGATACAACTGATAAGGATATGGGTCGTCGACCCCTACTATAAAGACCTACACCACCAGCACTGGAGAGTTCCTTACCATTTCGTCCCACTTCTCATTTACTACATTTTTTTAATAAAAGGAGCTCTGTCAGTCCAAAGTACCCTGTTGACAATCTTGTCAGAACCATATAACACGGTCAGTCCAAAGTACCCTGCAGACATGCTTGTCAAAACCATAAAACATGATAATAAAAAAAACTCTTCACCTTCCTACACTAAACTCAAGTCGCCACTCTCTATTTCCCCAATATTTTGTTGAGTTCGTGTTTGGACACAATAAAAGTGTTAGTTAATAAACCTTGTTTCACCCGCCCCACCTCTGCCGCTGGAAAACTTTTACGGCTAAAACCTGTCATAGAAGTTTATTTTTAAAGCACAAATTGATTGTCTCAGCAGAAACAGCTCAGCAGAAACAGCTCAGCAGAAACAGCTCAGCAGAAACAGCGCAGAAGAAACAGCTCAGCAGAAACAGCTCAGCAGAAACAGCTCAGCAGAAACTGCTCAGAACTCTTGCATTTGGAGTCTGATTTTTGGGAGTCGTCACAATTCTTTTCACTCCCGATTTTAAAAAAATGAATGTAATGGCCGTACAAA
This sequence comes from Omphiscola glabra, assembly GCA_964017045.1. NCBI lineage: Eukaryota > Metazoa > Mollusca > Gastropoda > Lymnaeidae > Omphiscola > Omphiscola glabra. The sequence continues at coordinate 13,044,522 of OZ024807.1, read as the reverse complement.
ATTTTTATTTTTGATTACCAATTGAGTTGTGTGTGCAACGGAATAATAACAGAGTATATGGCTCTCTTTCATAACCATAACCATTAAAGTTCGTTTTTTTTTTAAATGTGGCGCGAAAGCTACGGATGTAGTGCCATAAAGATGGCGCACAATTTGATCCCAGTGCTCGCTCCTCCTTACCACTACAACCTCCCCCCCCCCTAAACCCCGCAGTCCATGTTTCTAGAGCGGCAGTTCTCGACCTGTGGATCCCGACGCCATTGGGAGTTGAATGACGCCTCTCCAGGGGTCGCCTAAGACCATCGGAAAATACATATGCTCTATAGATATGAAGTAGCAACGAAAATAATTTTGTGCTTGGGGGTTGCCACAACATGAGGAACTGTATTAAAAGGTCGCGTCATTAGGAAGGTTGAGAAACACTGCTCTAGAGGCTTATTCTGGATACGACTGCGATATAATGTATGAATAATGTCTGTGTGTACTTAAGAGTTGGTTCGGTATAAGGAACCGGGGGGGGGGAGGGGGGAATACAGTTAAATAAAAAAAATCTTTTGAGATCGTGTTCGTGGATTGTAAATAATTTATTATGGCACTCTCTGTAGGAATGGAATATACATTGATATAATAAAAAAATATGCTCTACTTTTCAGCTAGTTACAGCTTGGCCAGGGACATGATGGCAAAACTGGGTGTCAATGCTGTCACGCCACTCGACATTTTACGTCACATTTTCAATTTTTAAAATTATCCTTTGAAAGTTTTCTGAATCCCGAATACAAGTGTGAATAGTGTTATACTTATGCAAGTTTTATATTAAAATATAGCATACTGTAAAATGTCGCACATCGAGATCCTTAAGAACTCACACTGTTGTCATAGTAACGCGTGTAGATTATGTTCTGATCTCGTCTCCCACCCTCCCCGCAAATCAGTTTGGAAGTGTTACAGCGGTTAAGTGATTATCAGTCGATAGAGTCGTGGTGCTCTGGTGTCGTTGTACGTTTGACGGACGCAAATCAGTATGAACCTGGGATCTACTTAGTTTTGTAATCAACAACAAAAAACACAAAAAAATCACTCGTTTAAAAGTTTAAAATTTCCTTGCTCCAAAATGTATTTATTAAAAAAACACATTGGAGCAAGGAAATTATGAACTATTAAATGAGTTATTGGTTGTTGTTTTTTTTTTATTACAAAACTGTAAGTGGGTCCCAAAGTTCCTATTCTACGATTCACAAACAATCTCTTATCGTGGAGGTCAGCCGTCCATTGATAGCTCGGTACCTCGATACACGCAACAGATGTTCGTTCCCCACACATCTCGGGGTTTGCTTTCGTGTCTGCATCCAAACTATCGTACCTACGTATTCTTGTGCGTTTATTGATTGGCCTTGACCGTCAAACCTCGATGCCATATTTCTAGGGTTCTTTTCTTTTGCGTTTTTTTTTCCACATCCTTTTAATTAACTTGATTGATTTGGTTTGTTTGTTGCGCCTTAGTTTCTTTGATTCACCATTTCTAGTATCCCGACACGGAGAACTGATCTTTCTGACACATCTCTGCCTCGCGGTACATTTTGATGAATTAGGCTATGACAATCAGATACAGTTTCATTATCTAAATTTCTTGGTCAATAAATCCCCCCCCCCCCCCCTTTTCCACGACCCGACCAAGGCACAATAATCTTGAATATATCGATACTCACATCCAAATATTGATGGAGGAGAATTGCGCTGGAAGAAAACAAGAGAGTATGCAATGACATCTCTCTAATCTTAACACGTGTTAAAAAGCTTACTACTGAACAAAAGAAATAACATTTGATTTATTTGAGATCACTCACTCCAGTGTGCACTCACTCTCTGACCAGTGGGGACTCACTCTCTGACCACTGTGCACTCACTCCCTGACCACTGTGCACTCACTCCCTGACCAGTGTGCACTCACTCCCTGACCACTGTGCACTCACTCCCTGACCACTGTGCACTCACTCCCTGACCACTGTGCACTCACTCTCTGACCACTGTGCACTCACTCCCTGACCACTGTGCACTCACTCTCTGACCACTGTTCACTCACTCTCTGACCACTGTGCACTCACTCTCTGACCACTGTGCACCAACTCTCTGACCACTGTGCACTCACTCCCTGACCACTGTGCACTCACTCCCTGACCACTGTGCACTCACTCCCTGACCACTGTGTACTCACTCTCTGACAACTGTACACTCACTCCCTGACCACTGTGCACTCACTCACTGACCAAAGTGCACTCACTCCCTGATCAGTGTGCACTCACTCCCTGATCAGTGTGCACTCACTCCCTGACGACTGTGCACTCACTCTCTGACCACTGTGCACTCACTCTCTGACCACTGTGCACTCACTCCCTGACCAGTGTGCACTCACTCCCTGACCACTGTGCACTCACTCCCTGACCACTGTGCACTCACTCCCTGACCACTGTGCACTCACTCCCTGACCCCTGTGCACTCACTCTCTGACAACTGTGCACTCACTCCCTGACCACTGTGCACTCACTCACTTACCAAAGTGCACTCACTCCCTGATCAGTGTGCACTCACTCCCTGACCACTGTGCACTCACTCTCTGACCACTGTGCACTCACTCTCTGACCACTGTGCACTCACTGTCTGACCACTGTGCACTCACTCCCTGACCACTGTGTACTCACTCTCTGACAACTGTGCACTCACTCCCTGACCACTGTGCACTCACTCCCTGACCAAAGTGCACTCACTCCCTGATCAGTGTGCACTCACTCTCTGACCACTGTGCACTCACTCCCTGACCACTGTGCACTCACTCCCTGACCAGTGTGCACTCACTCTCTGACCACTGTTCACTCACTCCTTGACCAGTGTGCAATCACTCCCTGACCAGTGTGCACTCACTCTCTGACCACTGTGCACTCACTCCTTGACCAGTGTGCACTCACTCCCTGACCAGTGTGCACTCACTCCCTGTCCATTGTGCACTCACTCTCTTACCACTGTGCACTCACTCCATGACCAGTGTGCACTCACTCTCTTACCACTGTGCACTCACTCCCTGACCAGTGTGCACTCACTCCCTGACCAGTGAGCACTCACTCCCTGACCACTGTGCACTCACTCGCTGACCATTGTGCAATCACTCCCTGACCAGTGTGCACTAACTCCCTGACCAGTGTGCACTCACTCTCTGATCACTGTGCACTCACTCCCTGTCCAGTGTGCACTCACTACCTGACCAGTTGTCCATCACTCCCTGACCAGTTGTCACTCACCCCCTGACCATTTGTCACTCACTCCCTGATCAGTTGTCACTCACTCCCTGACCAGTGGGCACTCACTCCCAGACAGGTTGTCACTTTTTCCCTGACCAGTTGTCCATCACCCCCTGACCAGTTGTCACTCACTCCCTTACCAGTTGTCACTCACTCCCTGACCAGTTGTCACTCACTCCCTGACCAGTTGTCCATCACTCCCTAACCAGTTGTCCATCACTACCTGACAAGTTATCCATCACTACCAGACCAGTTGTCCATCACTCCCTGACCAGTTGTCCATCACTCTTAGAACATGGTGTCCTCACTCCCTGACCAATGGGTGGGTGAAGGCGAGACAGGCGTCGTTAAACCTTCTGTCCGCTGAGGGGTGTGTGTTTTAAAATACAGATTTTGAAATTTTTTCCCCTTTATTTAGAAAGGGGCGCCATTCTCAAAATGTTTGCGCCATTCTCAAAATGTTTACGCCTTTACAGTCACTTGCACTGCTTGTGTAACCTACAATGGCTGCCAGCTTCTTTCCACCTAATTCCACCTTTGGATCTTGTAAACTCTTGGAAGATCGATCATATCTGTATTTGGAGTTGCGAGGAGGGTATGAAAGAGGGGCATTTTTTGTGTTTGTTTTTTTTGTGTTCCAAATTATATTACTGTGTACCATATAACGTCGGCAGCGATCATAATGTAAAATCTTATCTGATTAAGTACACCACAAAGAGCGGAATATTAAAAGTACATTCGATGTCCAAACGACCAACTCCTGTCGTACCGAAACGCCATATGCAAATGGAGTAGGCAATGTCACTTCATAATGGAAGCTTTTTTGATGCCCCAGGTAAGTTCTGATATCTTTGCTGTTGACGAGGAGGAGATAACCATCCGATGAAATAGTGTTCGGACTTTGTTTGAAGACAAGATGATAAAAGTGTCGACAGTTCAACTTTTGTTGTGTGTGTGTACTTGTATCTTTGATAAGACAGCGCCGTCATAAAAGAATGAGATATTTCTGGCAGCTCTTCGGCCGAACATAAAGCCCGGTAATAAATCTTCCACACGTTTGGAGGAAATTGGAAAATCATTGCTTTAGTAGAGACTTAGTTTAACAAATCTTTAGTACAGGGGTTCCCAACCGGTGCTCCGCGAAGCCTTAAACGTTCCGTGGGGCTCTTCTCGGGGACTTTGCGGCCGCCCCCAGGCGACTCCTAAACACTATTAACTTTTAAGACGTCAGTTAGGCATAAGGCAATCCCGTAAATTATTTCTCAAAATGGCTCCGTGAGCCAAAAAGATTTGGAACCATTGATTTAGTACATAGTTAGGTGACTGAAGTTTGATATGGAGTTAGTACAACTCACTTCAGCCATCATAGCTGTATCATACACATACAATATCTTAGAGTGATTACAGGCCAACGTTCATTTGCACCGTCATGTTGAAACTGTTCCAAAATGGGAGGCTCGTCATTTTTTGGTATTAAAAATTCAGGAACTATTCACACACCTACCCATCTCATCAGAGACTATCCATAACAACCACCCATCTAATAAGGAACTATCCACACAACCACCCATCTAATAAGGAACTATCCACACAACCACCCATCTAATAAGGAACTATCCACACAACCACCCATCTAATAAGGAACTATTCACACACCTACCCATCTAATAAGGAACTATCCACACAACGACCCATCTAATAAGGAACTATCCACACAATATATGGTATTTTGATCTCTGATATGATAATACAGGTCCAAAACTAAAAACACTTTGGAAAAAAAACAACAACAACAACAACAAAAACCTCCCCATAAGCCAGGAATGTCAGCTTTGTCCTCCAGAGATTTGAAAACATTGAAGCTTTAAACAAAGTGAACATTTATGGACGGATATGAACAAAATTAGAAGGGGAAAAAATTTAACTCATGAAACAAAAATAAATGATTATTTAAGCTATTGTAATCAATAGAAGAATTTATATGAAGAATTACATCTTTGCTCTGGTTGTCAGAGATGATATTTTAATATGTGTTTAATAAATGTCGTGATGTAAATATAATTTCTTATCAAGTAAATGGTTTTGGGTGTATAAAAAACGTGGATATGATAACTGAACAGTGTAACAAGAGAAATACAAGAAAGTTACAAATTTGTTTATTGAAAAAAAAAAATCTTGAATGATAAAAGTACTCTAAGCATGAAACTAAAAATATCGGCAACTTGATTTAGTCGTGAGGCGTACAGCTTGGGGGCTGTCCATTAATTATGTCAACAAATTTTTGGCGATTTTTACCTTCCCCCTCCCCCTTGTCAACAACTTGTCAAACTTCCAGAGACCCCCCCCTCTATAAAATTACGTCAACTTTGATTACCCCCTCCCCCCCAAATGAAGATAAATGAAAAAAAACAACAATATTTTAAATAGCCTAGTTTACAACTACAACAAAAAAGTGAATAAAAGTAAAATGTTTAGAAAAAAAAGTTTAATAAATTTTAAATTATGAAATTAAATTTATTTAAAAAAAAGGAACATTGTTGACGTCAACTTTTCTTGACCCCCCCCCCCTCCCCCTTGTCAACAACTGTCAAACATTTTCAGACCCCCCCTCCCCCCTATTTTGTTGACATAATTAATGGACAGCCCCTTGAAAGTGAGTTTCAAAAAAAGATTTAAGTAAGAAGGTGACGGGTAAGTCAAAACGCAAGCCAAAAATTGTACTCTGAGAACCACTGAGATGTTATTGACCTTTCTGTAAAACTGCAACTTTACAAAACAGGAATAAAAGGATTTGCGAGATTTTTCCTCCGACCTTGACATTGGCATAAATATTACCGTACGCGTTTTGACGAGGTTTGCAGTTGGGGGAAAAAATGTAAATTTCATTTCTTTTGAATGTGGAGCCTCTGGGGACTCTCAACTCTTTCAGTGTCCACACCACGCAAAAAATAAATATATTGTGGGGTGTGGGGGGAGAGATAAGGAAAAATGTAAATTTCATTTCTTTTGAATGTGGGGCCTCTGGGGACTCTCAACTATTTCAGTGTCCACACCACGCAAAAAATAAATATATTGTGGGGTGTGGGGGGAGAGATAAGGAAAAATGTTTATGATGGATCTCATCAATGATAGTGAAAACAAATTATATTATATTTAACATGAGACATTATCTATCATTTATTAAGACAGAAGAAACAGTGGGGTGTTGTTAGGTGGGGGGCAGTGTGTGAAGTGGGAGCAGGTTGTTAGGTGGGAGCAGTGTGTGAAGTGGGAGCAGGTTGTTAGGTGGGGGGCAGTGTGTGAAGTGGGAGCAGGTTGTTAGGTGGGGGGCAGTGTGTGAAGTGGGAGCAGGTTGTTAGGTTGGGGGGCAGTGTGTGAAGTGGGAGCAGGTTGTTAGGTGGGGGGCAGTGTGTGAAGTGGGAGCAGGTTGTTAGGTGGGGGCAGTGTGTGAAGTGGGAGCAGGTTGTTAGGTGGGTGGAAGTGTGTGAAGTGGGAGCAGGTTGTTAGGTGTAAGGGCAGTGTGTGAAGTGGTAGCAGGTTGTTAGGTGCGAGCAGTGTGTGAAGTGGGAGCAGGTTGTTAGGTGGGAGCAGTGTGTGAAGTGGGAGCAGGTTGTTAGGTGGGAGCAGTGTGTGAAGTGGGAGCAGGTTGTTAGGTGGGGGGCAGTGTGTGAAGTGGGAGCAGGTTGTTAGGTGGGGGAGGGACGGTGGGGATAAAAAGAAAATTAAGAAAGAAAAAATGCTTTACATCTATCTTGTGCTGTAAGTGAAGTGAATGCTATACTAAATGTATTCTTTTTTAAGATTATAGCTTCATTATCTTAGACTGAAACAAAGAATTTGACAGCTTTAGCGACTGATATTTTCATTATCTTAGATTGAAACAAAGAATTTGACAGCTTTAGCGGCTGATATTTTCATTATCTTAGATTGAAACAAAGAATTTGACAGCTTTAGCGACTGATATTTTCATTATCTTAGATTGAAACAAAGAATTTGACAGCTTTAGCGGCTGATATTTTCATTATCTTAGATTGAAACAAAGAATTTGACAGCTTTAGCGGCTGATATTTTCATTATCTTAGATTGAAACAAAGAATTTAACAGCTTTAGCGACTGATATTTTCATTATCTTAGATTGAAACAAAGAATTTAACAGCTTTAGCGGCTGATATTTTCATTATCTTAGACTGAAACAAAGAATTTAACAGCTTTAGCGGCTGATATTTTCATTATCTTAGATTGAAACAAAGAATTTGACAGCTTTAGCGGCTGATATTTTCATTATCTTAGATTGAAACAAAGAATTTGACAGCTTTAGCGGCTGATATTTTCATTATCTTAGATTGAAACAAAGAATTTAACAGCTTTAGCGGCTGATATTTTCATTATCTTAGATTGAAACAAAGAATTTGACAGCTTTAGCGGCTGATATTTTCATTATCTTAGATTGAAACAAAGAATTTAACAGCTTTAGCGACTGATATTTTCATTATCTTAGATTGAAACAAAGAATTTAACAGCTTTAGCGACTGATATTTTCATTATCTTAGATTGAAACAAAGAATTTAACAGCTTTAGCGGCTGATATTTTCATTATCTTAGACTGAAACAAAGAATTTAACAGCTTTAGCGACTGATATTTTTCATTCTCATTGAGTCTCTGAAGCCGCTGAACCCCTAGGATAAGATGTTTCAATATGTGTTTTGATGAGAGTTCTTGGAATCATGTGTTCAGACGACTTGAAATAGCCGCTTGAGACCCGCTGATAAATGGCATTCGCTCTTAAGTCGCTGCTTTCGGCAAACACGAACCCTGAGGGGAGGCTACTAGCGAGGTACAAATGAAATGGGCAAATAACCCTAAGTTAAATAGATCTTCTGTGGTGGTGAACTTAGGTAAGAGACAAAATCCGTAACGTAAATCTCCAAAATAAAAAAAAAAACTATTTTTGAAAAAAGACAGAGGGTCGGGAACGTCCACAAGGGAGAAGGTGATTGGATATTGACATTGGAGGTTTTAAAAAAAAAGTATATATCTCTTTTTAAATGGCGGTACTATAATGGGCAGGATGCCAGTGTGGATTTGGGGGGGGGGGGGGGGCTTCAAGGTTATAAAATCTGCTTTGTGCCAGTTGTAAGTTGATTTTAATGGAATTGTGTGTTTTATTACTGTGCGCCCGTAATAAGATTTTCCAACCCAGCCCCACCCCCCTCTTACCACTCACACAGTCTCGCACACACACGCACGCTTACGAATCGTGTTTGCTTTCCAGAATTTTTTGGCCCATTTCTTCAAATTTCTTTTTTAAACTAGAGGAAGTTATGTAAAGAAGTTTTTACTTTTGTTAAGAATGATATAATAAAATGTATTTTCTTGCTTCAATACTCTTACAGTCGTGCAGTGTAGAATAACATCAAGTATTGTTTGTGTTATGTTTCTTAAAATTGAAATAAACATTTTTTAAAAAAAGTTTAATCAGATTTGTAAGGAAGAAAACAACAACCCACATGGTAAGGATAGAGTAGTGCTTAGGGCAGAAGAGATGTGAGAGGGGAAGGTGGAGGAGATTTAGTAAAAGTACACACGAGACAAGCTTGAGCACATGCTATTTCCATTTAGCGCAGAATGGGTTTGTAGTGTGTGGCTACAGAGAGTACTTCAGGTGAGATTCGGGGGGGAGCTTTCAGATTTCTGTCTGCTTCGTCCAAACTGGAGACTTGGCTTAAGACAAACTGGAGGCTTGACCTAAGGTACGAATGAAAATTGTAAATAATATTTGAAGATGCAGTTTGTGGGGGGGGGGGGGGGGTCTATGAAGGAGGGCTGAGAATGAACTGCAGTTTAATTAATTCAGACAATTTATGGGCTATTTAAAAAGAACATAATAGGTTCTTATTGGTGACGACATGGAATTGTATGTTATAGATATCGTGTTCATTATCGTGTCAGAAGCCATGTATGTGGTGTTTTGTGTTTTGATATGATGTCTTATTAAATTTCATGTATTAATTACAGCTATTATTCTATCGTACATTTGTCATATTATGTTATAACGCAAGTATCACATCACGCTACACTGCATAAATCATATTCTATAACGTTTTCGTGTGAATAGAAGGCCATGGAAATCATCATTCTTAGTATTCTTAAGCATATCTTTATTTCTGTTCGTGAAAGCGTCGTGCTGGTGGAAGGTGCTGGTGGAAGGTGCTGGTGGAAGGTGGCGCTGCACTAACTGCATTCAATTTTTGTCCTCGTCATCTCGGCTCGTTTGAGTCAGGGGGTTGGCTGCCTTTACTGAGCGTTGAGTTACCTTTATACATTATATATGCTTTGAAATATTTTGCTAGCCGCAGGGCCATTATAAATTAGTATTCAAAAGAGCAGCATCTTTTCCTCCAAAGCGCTGCATGCAGCTCAAGAGCCGCAGGTTGCCGACCACATGCATAAAATCTGACAATAGAGTTTTGGAGAAAAAACACCTCACATATATTTATCAAATAATAAACTTCTAAAGAATCTCTTTAAGGATCTTTGAACGTTTCAGTTATAGTAGCTCCATTTGTCAGTATCTGTCGGTGCCTCCATCTGTCGGTGCCTCCATCTGTTGGTGCCTCCATCTGTCGGTGCCTCCATCTGTCGGTGCCTCCATCTGTCGGTGCCTCCATCTGTCGGTGCCTCCATCTGTCGGTGCCTCCATCGGTCGGTGCCTCCATCTGTCGGTGCCTCCATCGGTCGGTGCCTCCATCTGTCGGTGTCTCCATCTGTCGGTGCCTCCATCGGTCGGTGCCTCCATCTGTCGGTGTCTCCATCTGTCGGTGCCTCCTTCTGTCGGTGTCTCCATATGTCGGTGCCTCCATATGTCGGTGTCTTCATCTGTCGGTGCCTCCATCTGTCGGTGCCTCCATCTGTCGGTGCCTCCATTGATCGGTGCCTCCTTCTGTCGGTGTCTCCATCTGTCGGTGCCTCCATCTGTCAGTGCCTCTATCTGTCCTTGTGTGTGGGCCACCAGCCAACCATTTTATCTATAGATCCGTCTCTCTAATACTTTACCAGAAAACGTAAACTCTCGAAACTCTTTTAAGAAATATAATCTTCTAAAATAACATTCGACCCACCGATGAACTCATCTGTCTCATACAACATCCCCAGGGCCGGGAACTCATCCGGCTCATACAACAACCCAGGGCCTGGAACTCATCCGGCTCATACAACTAACCAGGGCCGGGAACTCATCTGCCTCATACCACAACCCAGGGCCTGGAACTCATCCGGCTCATACAACAACCCCAGGACCGGGAACTCATCTGGCTCATACCACAATCCAGGGCCTGGAACTCATCCGGCTCATACAACAACCCAGGGCCGGGAACTCATCTGGCTCATAGAACCACCCCAGGGCCGGGAACTCATCTGCCTCATACCACAACCCTGGGCCTGGAACTCATCCGGCTCATACAACCACCCCAGGGCCGGGAACTCATCTGGCTCATACCACAACCCAGGGCCTGGAACTCATCCGGCTCATACAACAACCCCATGGCCTGGAACTCATCTGTCTCATACCACAACACAGGGCCTGGAACTCATCTGTCTCATACCACAACCCAGGGCCGGGAACTCATCTGTCTCATACCACAACACAGGGCCTGGAACTCATCTGTCTCATACCACAATCCATGGCCTGGAACTCATCCGGCTCATACAACAACCCAGGGCCGGGAACTCATCTGGCTCATACAACCACCCCAGGGCCGGGAACTCATCTGACTCAAACAGCCATCTTTATCAAAAGAACAAAAATAACACTTTAAAAAACGATATTGTTTTTTATTCAAGAAGCCAACCACATGCTACCAATCACATGCTACCAACCACATGCTATCATATTTTAATTATAAAGAGCTTCTTCGCTAACAAAGTCGGTCGGGCGTGAACAGCGCTCCGTGCTTATATCTTGTATCCAATATAATATCTTGACCGTCTTGAAAAGATACGGCGGTGGCGACAGCTGAGCGATTCAATGTGATTTCATAGATACCCGATATCCCACATGCACAATAATTGTCACGTTGTTAAAAAAAATATTTTTTTTAGAAAATACACCGCCTAACTGGCAACTTTTAAACACCAATTATTCCAAGCACTGTTGGCGTGAACGAATTCTGTGGAAGAAGTTGCACGATCATTGAAATATTTCAGGGTCAAAACCTGGTCGTGTCTTGTCGTCAAACGTTTCCATGCAATACGGTGTCACCGTCTGGTCTTTTAAGGGACATGTAAAAAGGTGCACATTAGTTTCAAATTTCAGACTAATAAACGTGTGTCAAGTGTGTAACGGTGTGTGTCAAGTGTTTAACGGTGTGTGTCAAGTATGTAACGGCGTGTGTCAAGTGTGTAACGGCGTGTGTCAAGTGTGTAACGGCGTGTGTCAAATGTGTGACGGCGTGTGTCAAGTGTATAACGGCGTGTGTCAAGTGTGTAACGGCGTATTTCAAGTGTGTAACAGCGTGTGTCAAGTGTGTAACGTCGTGTGTCAAGTGTGTAACGGCGTGTGTCAAGTGTGTAAAGGCGTGTGTCAAGTGTATAACGGCGTGTGTCAAGTGTGTAACGGCGTGTTTCAAGTGTGTAACGGCGTGTGTCAAGTGTGTAACGTCGTGTTTCAAGTGTGTAACAGCGTGTGTCAAGTGTGTAACGGCGTGTGTCAAGTATGTAACGGCGTGTGTCAAGTGTGTAACGGCGTGTGTCAAGTGTGTAACGTCGTGTGTCCCTTTAGTGCATGCCTGTGTTGTGTTTTTTATTTTAATCCGTTATATTAACTTAGCTTTTGTGTGTTTAGGGCAAAATAATCGGACGGCTAAGTGACCCACTTGCCGTCAACCTATCGAGCTGAAACTTGGCACATAGACTCGTTGCCAATGACAACATATTATATTAAATTTTCATCCCATTCCCCCCCCCCCCTTACACCAGTTTTTCCTGTTTTTCAAGGAGAATATGAAGGAAATATGAAATAAAATGTCCGGTTTACATGCGCTAAATGAGATGATTTAAAAAACAAATATCGAAAGCGCGTTTGGTGCATAATATTTTCTTTTGTTTTTCTGACACATGTATTGAAATAAATCTTGGGTGTAAAAGCGGGTGGCACATAAGAATATTAGTATGAAATAAAATAATAAATACATGTATGTGATGTCTACGAAAAACTTTGGGAGTTGTTAAATTTTCCTTCTAAATTTTTACTTAGACGTTAAAAGGACATAGAAGTATTAGAAGGTACCATTTTTTAAAGTAAACTAGCCTGTCCTTTACATTATTAGTACGTTAACCCTATTAACTGAGGGTAGTGGTGTGTATGTGTGTATATGTACGTGGGGGTATATAATTAAGACACGTGACCACAAAAAACACAATTACCTGTGTGTTTCCCCTTATTCTTTTTACTCCAACGTAGCGTTGTGGCGACCACAATTTCACCCCCCACCCCACCTTTTTTGTGTGTTCTGATATTGACGTCACCGATTTCTAGTATTTCTTTTCTGGAGGGCACTAACGTTCTCCCTTAAAATAAGCCGGTGGTTTTTAAGCCGGGAGAGATTGTTGCTATATTTACAGACAGTTATGAGACGTACCCTTTTTGTGTTTGTTTATTTATTAGTATTTGTACCTTTCAATTATTATATCTTTTCCCTTGCTGTGCTGTAAGTTAATATAATTTTTATTTCTGTACATTTGATTTTGTATTTTTATATAAAATTAATAGTATAATTAATGTCCCAATCTTTGATTTCCTTATTCTTTGTTAACTGGTTTTCAGGCCTTTGTTACGTATTGTTAAAAAACAGCAACATTTTAAACAGATTAAATTTCCAAAAAAATACATAAAACCGTACATAACAACAGACCCACTGACAACATCTAACCAACCTTATGGGAGAATGCAACACTGGTACCGCAGGTGAAGCAATGGGAGAATACAACAGTGCTACCGCAGGTGAAGCAACGGGAGAATACAACACTGGTACCGCAGATGAAGCTAGGGGACAATACAACACTGGTATCGCAGATGAAGCAATGGGAGAATACAACACTGGTACCGCAGGTGAAGCAACGGGACAATACAACACTGGTACCGCAGGTGAAGCAACGGGACAATACAACACTGGTACCGCAGGTGAAGCAACGGGACAATACAACACTGGTACCGCAGATGAAGCAATGGGAGAATACAACTCTGATACCGCAGATGAAGCAATGGGAGAATACAACACTGGTACCGCAGGTGAAGCAACGGGAGAATACAACACTGGTACCGCAGGTGAAGCAACGGGACAATACAACACTGGTACCGCAGATGAAGCAACAGGAGAAAGCTTTCATAAATTTCCCTCGAACACCACTGCGTTAGATAAAGTTATTTTAATTTAATTTATTATCTTGTTTACCTGTTTGTTGTATTTTCGCCAACGTAGGTTTTTTGCCGATACGTCCTTTGTCTCTTTATGTCTTTATTTTTAAATACCCCCAACCCTCTTTTTTTCCCTGTGTGCTACTTATTTCCTGGGGAAAAGGTTGATGCGTTAACTTTGAGGAATCACTTTGGAGTCGAGTATTAGATACTAAATTTTGAAAAACAATAATAATTTCAAAATATAAATAAATCAATCAATCACTGACTGCATGTTTCAGAAGTTTTTACCGACCAAAGACGCAAGTCAGGATATCGAAGTCAGACTTTTAGTTTTTCTCTAAAGCAGGCCTGCACAACAAACGGACCGCGAGCCGCATGTGGCCCACCAGCATCCACTTGGCGACCCGCGAAGTAACGAAATATTCTTTATTATTATTTTTTTTTTTTAATATCTTTCGTCCCTGTCCTATTGTCTTTCGGCCCGCACAAGTTTTTCATAAAGTATTACGGCCCACTTCACATTTTGTTTGTGCGGGCCTGGTCTAAAACAAGGATTATGATACGGTTGTTGATATGCGAGATTGGCGTTCTTCGTCAATCCGAAAAAGCAAATTTCGGAGTGCGTTGCTAAATTAGAAGAGAATCTCTATCCTGCCCCGCGCGTGTTTATAAACAACCTCTGGAGTGGGGCCGTAATGTGGAGTGTTGCGGTAATAAACAATATCTGTAGTGATGCCGTAATGTGGAGTGATGCGGTAATAAACAACCTCTGGAGTGGTGCCGTAATGTGGAGTGATGCGGTAATGAACAACCTCTGGAGTGGTGCCGTAATGTGGAGTGATGCGGTAATAAACAACCTCTGGAGTGGTGCCGTAATGTGGAGTGATGCGGTAATAAACAGCCTCTGGAGTGGTGCCGTAATGTGGAGTGATGCGGTAATAAACAGCCTCTGGAGTGTGCCGTAATGTGGAGTGATGCTATAATAAACAGCCTCTGAAGTGGTGCCGTAATGTGGTGTGATGCGGTAATAAACAACCTCTGGATTGGTGCCGTAATGTTGAGTGATGCGGTAATAAACAGCTTCTGGAGTGGGGCTGTAATGTGGAGTTAAGCGGTAATAAGCAACCTCGGGAGTGGTGCCGTAATGTGGAGTGTTGCGGTAATAAATAACCACAGACGCCAAGCAAACGACAGGCGTAAAATGTCATGGCTGACAGATTCTCAGATCACCGGACAATGAAATATTTTAGACAATTACTTATTTTAATGAGTTACCGGAAAATTGTACGAAAGAAATTTGTTCGAACGCAATTTCGTTCAAAATTAAATAAAGGGGAAAGAAAACTAAATAAATGTTGCTATAAAATGCAAATGTTCACCATTTTCACTCACTAATTCCTCTTTAAAGAAAAATCAAAAAAAATCAATACATCTCTGTTTAACCAAGTTCATGTCTAGCCAACTTCAGTCCCAAAAAACATCGGTTGAGCAAATTTCTTTCGTACAAATATCCGGATACGAAAATCACCAGTTAGGCCCTCCACATGTTCCTTGAGTCTGACCGATGACGTCATGACCTCAGTCCCCTGTCCCGTCCGCTCCGACCCCACCCAGCTTTCCAGGTTCCAACCGACAAAATCTCGTGCTACTGGCACACCTCGTGACTTTTGTCAGTGACAAGCAGACGACAGCGTGACTCGGATATGGAATTGAAATCAGCAGAATTATTAATGGGGGGGGGGGGGGATTGGGGGGGGCGGTGGATTATCAGGTCACTGGGGCGGGAAGGGCGCAGAGACGTATAAATGCGCAAATAATTCTAGTGTCCGTCCACCTTTAGCTGCCATTGGGACGATCCCAAGGCCCCAAAGTTCAAATTGTGTTTGTGTTTGGACTGCATAGTCTGTGCAAGTCTTCCGACATATAGAGCGGACATTTTTGTTTTAGCTTTTTTGGACCAAACAAATCATTTTTTTTAAAAAAAATTGTTTTTTTTTTTCTTACAAGATTTTCATTCTGAGGGTAAGGCCTGATATTTATTCAATTAATTCATTTTAACACTTCGTTAAAAAAGGTTATATAACACTTCGTTAATTGTTTAAAAAATGTATTTTCTTTTTTTCCGTTTCCGTTTCGTATTTTTAAAATAATTTAAAATGCCGAGTTTACTTTGATTAATCACTGACAAGTAATTTGAGTAATAAAAATAATATTGACAATTTCTGCAAACGTCTTTCAAATAATTCTAAGCTGACGATCTCAACCTCTACCTTATAAAAACAAAATCTGATAAAATAATTCCAAGAACTCAAAAAAGTATAACTAAAAAAATTTTTTTACCTTATTATTTTGTAACCAATAACAAAAAGGGTAGCAAAATTCATCATTGTGGGTTCTATTGTCAAACTATATGGTAACCTAGCAACAGTCGGTAGTTGACATTTCACCCCCCCCCCTTTTTTTTTTTTCCAAATACTTTTTATAATGTTAATTGCGCCGATACTGCAAACTACTTTCCTGTGTGTCACCGATTTGGTCTACACCGTGCAGTGTCTAGGGTTCATCTGTTTAGCTGTTAATAAATTTCTTTTAAAACCATCTACGTTTGCCTTCTGTTCAACTGGAAGTCAACAATCTTGACAAACATGTTCTGACTTTTAGAATTAAGACGTCCTGTGCTGGTGCGTTTGTTCATTCTATAAAAGCGTTGGGCTAATCATGCGAGTGTGGCAGGCTCAGTCTCCAGTCTGGTCATTTACATGTACTGACTTTTAGAATTAAGACGTCCTGTGCTGGTGCGTTTGTTCATTCTATAAAAGCGTTGGGCTAATCATGCGAGTGTGGCAGGCTCAGTCTCCAGTCTGGTCATTTACATGTACTGACTTTTAGAATTAAGACGTCCTGTGCTGGTGCGTTTGTTCATTCTATAAAAGCGTTGGGCTAATCATGCGAGTGTGGCAGGCTCAGTCTCCAGTCTGGTCATTTACATGTACTGACTTTTAGAATTAAGACGTCCTGTGCTGGTGCGTTTGTTCATTCTATAAAAGCGTTGGGCTAATCATGCGAGTGTGGCAGGCTCAGTCTCCAGTCTGGTCATTTACATGTACTGACTTTTAGAATTAAGACGTCCTGTGCTGGTGCGTTTGTTCATTCTATAAAAGCGTTGGGCTAATCATGCGAGTGTGGCAGGCTCAGTCTCCAGTCTGGTCATTTACATAAATGGATTCAGCCATGGAAAAAAATAATGTAAAATAATACAACAGCCAAAAACTTTGAAATAATCATAACAAAGTACACTTTTTAAATGTGTTGATTTCTATGGATTACATTTTAGTCTTTAGATACTGTTGTTTGGGTCACTGTTAATTTTCAGGACCTCTACCACGGACCGAAGTTGTTTTTCAAATTTTTAATGGTAATGTAGGTCATTTCAGAGCACGGGCGTGTCGACCTGCATGGCGCTGGCTCATGGCCGTTCAAAGTGCTGTGGTGTATGATTAAGCTTAAACATATTGATATAAACGAATTTCTTACTTGAAAAAGTTGATTTACGTTAGCGCTGAAGACGTTATATGACGTAGTGAAAGGGCGCGGAATGGTGTGGTGCTGTAAAGTGCCGCAGTGTTGCGGAGTTGTGTGGCGTGATGGAGGAGTGGGCAGCTCTGGAGTGGTCCCAGTGTTGTGGAGGGTTGCAGTAATTTAGAATGGCGTGAAGGGGCGTAGTAGGGCAAAATACGGTAGGGTGGTGTGGTGTTGTGTGGTGGTGCAGTGTTGTGGGTGAGGCCGGTGTTGCTGGATGGTGCAATAATCTGGAGTGGTGCGGTAATGTTCAGGGGTTTGGTAATCGGAGCTGTGTGCTAGGGTGCAGTAGTGAAAATTAAGGGAAGTTGTTAGTAAAATTAGTTGTGTGAGTTTTGTTGTGGTGTGAAATGAGAAAGAGTTTGAAAAAGTGCGGGGCGGTGTGTGAAAAGGTGCGGGGCAGTGTGTGAAAAGGTGCGGGGCAGTGTGTGAAAAGGTGCGGGGCAGTGTGTGAAAAGGTGCGGGGCAGTGTGTGAAAAGGTGCGGGGCAGTGTGTGAAAAAGTGCGGGGCAGTGTGTGAAAAGGTTGAACGATGAAATCGAACCGTGATAAACATATTCTAATGGTCGGTTCACACGATCAAATTTTCCTTCAAGCATTTGATGCAATTCGTGTATGAAGCCTTGTCACAACTTTCAAATCACTATTTGATCAAATTCCCCAAAAAAGAAACCACGCACAAAATAGTGCGTTCATACAACAATTTGACGCGAAGTTTGATCGTGTGAACTGACGCTTAATCGAATGACATGGTTTCATCGATATCTCTTTGAAATCATGAAATGATTAATTACGTTAGTTTTGGTCTCATTGTTCTCAATTTGTATTCATACAAAAAGAATCCCATCATTATAATACATTGAATCACATGAACATGGCACACGTCCACCACTAAAGATCCATCCCTCAACCCACTTGTGTTCAAGTTTAAATTCGGCCAGCTTTGGTCGAATTCTCGTTTGTAAATGGGAAATAATCTCAACAGTCGGCTGCTTCAAATATTCACAGGAAATAATGGAATACATCCACTGAACCCATAGAAACATGTATGACATTTAACATCATGTTGTTTTTTTTTAAATTTAAGCGAAGGCTAACAAAACTTAGAGCCCAACATCGACGCATTACAGACAAAGTACGAATGTGATATTTAATAAAAGCGAAGGTCTTCGCCCATGATAATCAAATCTGAAATATCTTTTCTTTTTTTTTAAATCTGTTCGTTATTTTAAAGCCCCGCAAACATGAGTGAAATGACTTTCTAAAACATATTTATTTATCTTTTATCATCCTCCCTTTTGTATTCCGCGTCCGAGCGAGAAATCAGCCTGCATTATTTCATTACCGCGTTCTTTCAAAACTGTTTTACTTTTTAGTCCCATACTTCTGTATTTTTTGTCTTCCCCTTAATATTTTTGCAAAATTTTACCCCCACCCAACTTTCCAATAAAAAAAAAAAATATATATATATATATAAAATAAACAAACAAACAAACAACAAAAAAGTGTTAAGTATTATTTTGTTTATTTTTTTCAAATAGATTTGAAATGTAAAAAAAAAAAGAAAAAATTTCATTTTTGTACTGCTTTGAAAGGTGTCTTTTTTTTAAAAAAAGAACTTACTTCCCTTTACGCGCAGTTATTTTCAAGAGCTCTCCGCATTTCAAAATGGACTTCCTTATTCCTTTCAATCATTCGGTTTTTTGTTTTGTTTTTGTTTTTTCTGACAATACGTCAATCGACATGGCAACCGAGGAAACTGATTTTTATGAAAATCGAAGGTGCTTCTCACCCATGAGAATTTAAACTATATGCTTAGGTCCCAGCATGAAGTAAAATAAAACAGTTTTGTAATAAAAAGCTTTTACGATTCACTTCAAGCCTTTTGAAAACGTGAATTTCTACAATTTGTTTATCGCTTATTCTTTTCATGGTAAACTTACACGTCATAATATGTTTAATATAGCGATTCTCAAACTACTGCTCCCAAAGACGCAGATTTTTATTCTAGGGTTTCTCAAACTACGCCCCCGTCCCCCCAAGACGCCGAATCTTATTTTAAGGGTTTCCCAAACTTCGACCCTAATGACACATTTTATTTCTGTGAGCTTTTTAATGGATCGGTAATGGGCCCTAATTCTAGAATGGTTAACCTCTGTTTAACAGTCAATAATATGAGACTGAAACAATTTATTAATATTAAAATCAAGTAAAATCAAATTCTTATAAAAATATTGTGCCCCCCCTTGACTCATTTTATTGTAGCCGTATGTATCCGTATATAGCCGTATGTTGCCGTATATAGCGGGTTTTAAAGTTCGTATTACGTCATACTATTATTTTTAAATATAACAATTTGGGTTTAAAAAAAAAAAAAAAAGAAAGAAACACGAAATAAAACGCTGGGGTAGAGATTAACTACAATTGGATTACCCCCACACCCCCACCCCCACACCCTTACCCCCACACCCTTTTTTTAGTTCGTATTACAAACCACGTCCGGGCAGTAGGGCTTGTTAATGTCGTCACGTGATCAATCTATTAATGGACCATTTATCAACGTTGATGGGAACAAATAACCCCCCCCCCCCTCTCTAGAGGCACCATCCTTGACTGATTAATGACTTTGTACAGGCAGATTAATAAGTGAAAAGTAGAGCTATGCTGTGTGTGTGTGGATTATGACTGGACTGTGGGGAAAAAGGGGGGGCGGGGGGAGTTCAAATGAGTTACTGAGTTGAAATTCAAAGGGACAAAACCCATTATGCTGGCATTTGTGATTTTTGAAAAGGTAAGAGTGAGTATAAAAATTAACGAGGAGAGTGGTTCTCAATCAGTTGTAGTATTCTGTCCCTAAGATATAAAAACCCATTCTTCGGATCATGCCTCAGTGGCAAAGAAATGGGTGAGGGCGGGGGGGGGGCGGTCCATCAAGGGCGCCACTTTTTTTTTTTCCTTTTATTGAGAGGCCAGGATTATCTGCCAACTGCGTGGAGGGGGGAGGTGGCATAAAGCTTGGCTCCCCTTAGGCATCACAAACCCTAGCTAAGCCACTGGTTTTATGAACTCGTTTTTGTTCTTATAATGTAAAGTTTGACAGGAAGGAAACGTCTCTCTTATTTGGTACTGACACAACAGATGCGTTTTCCCGTAGGGCTGTTTCAGGCTATCCAAATATTACCCAGCCCCTTGTAATGCCTCTTTTTTTTTTATCAGCAATAATTTTTTATCTGGAATATACTATTTTAAAATAATAACCCCTGTGCTCCGAGGTCAGTATATTCTTATTCCCTGATCACCTGAGTCATGTAGGCCTACT
The DNA here is from genome assembly GCA_964017045.1 of Omphiscola glabra. Taxonomy (NCBI): domain Eukaryota; kingdom Metazoa; phylum Mollusca; class Gastropoda; family Lymnaeidae; genus Omphiscola; species Omphiscola glabra. The sequence continues at coordinate 13,023,916 of OZ024807.1, read as the reverse complement.
CAGATCCAGATAAATTAGCACGAAAAGGTCGCGCTAACGGCCGGCCGTGTTGGACGAAAAGGATCGCGGAAGACATAGAGTGTATCATCATGTGAACTCACCACAGCTGGGATAATATGGCCGGGTGGTTCACGTTCAATTACACCGTGAATACGATTAACGATTGATCTTTTTTTTTTAAAGACTCTTTCATGTTAAGAATTAACAACTCATTACGCCAACTGACTCACAGTGACTCACAAAGAAGGGCGTCCTATTTAAAGCATTGAAATGTAATAGTGTGACGCCCTGCACCAGGGACGTGTGCAGGGTTTGTGGGCCCCGATCTAATCCAAATTTAAGGCCGTCCCGCAAAATTTTTAAAAAAATGTATCAAAAGTTATTGTATCAAAACAAATTCCGCCCTTGGAGGGGGGGGGGGTTTAAGCCCTGCGCCTAGAAAGCGTCATTTGACATGCGAGATTAGAGCAATGTCTGGCCTAGCCGTTTAAGAAATACCCTCAATGCGCTCCGGTGGGTGGTGCTTGCTCTAAACCCAACCATGAGGTAAGACCGTCTGTCCTGACCCCCCCCCCACACACACACACCGCGGGGGAAAAATATGATAAAATACCACAAATCAAAACTACAAGTCATGGCTTTGTTTGATCGTACACAACTCACCCGAACATCGCACCGGCAACCCTTTTTTTCGACGGTTTTCCTCAAGCAATTTTTTACCATTTTATGTTTGGTACACCACGTGAAATTGGATCGCCCTCTCCGGCGAAGCAGGTCGGGGAAACTCATATGATATGCTATGATTATGGCATCACTTAACTCAGTGGTTCTCAAACCTTTTTTAATGCCGCGACCCTTTAATACAGCTCATCATGTTGTATCGACCCCCAACAACAACAACATTTTCGTTGCTACTTCATCACTGTAAAATATATATATGTGTTTTCCGATGGCCTTAGGCGACCCCTGTCAAAGGGTCGTGCGACCCCCCCCCCCCCCCAAAGGGGTCGCGAACCACAGGCTGAGAACCGCTGAATTCACTAATATTAATTTTTTCTACAAATATGCTTGAAATAATTATGTGCATGCGTAGCACTGTTTAACAAATAGAAAGGTTGCGACACACGTCATTAACATAATGTATGACGCAGTACCATTGACCCTACAGGAAGGTTGCTACACGTACACTTGACTTCATGTGTGACGTGACATAAAACCGATTCAAAGCTATTTTTTTACAACTATTCCTTCAATAGTTTCAAATAGCTTAATCCCTACCGTAAAATATATGGCCTTAATTTGCGCGTGTGTTTGTGTGTGTGTTAAAATAGTGGGTTTTGTGCCCAGCTCTAACCCCCCCCGAGTTCCCCCAAATAGACTACGCCACTGCTTTCTGCCCCGCGACTATAAATGTCCAACGTCTCTATGCTCACTGATGATTGTTAGTTTACGCACACTTGTGTAGCTCATAAAACACAAACACACAGATGTAGACTCTGCTTTCACCTTGGCATTTCATTCCACTAACGTCAGCAGAAATCTTGTAATGTAGGTGATTGATTCAAAGTTATTTCATAATTATTGCATTCAGGTACAAATTAGTTCTCAAAGGAGTGTGCAGCTAGTGGACGTCAGGTTTCCGAGTTAGGAGTTTGCCAGCGTGGGCCTCGGGCGCTCAACCTTTTGGCTCTGGTGTGTAAAATAGGCGCCGGGGAGAAAAAATCATTTTGGGAACCACTTATCCCGTAAGAAGATCGTTTTTTGCTTTAGAGACTTATATTTCAGGCGTCTGTGAATTAAAGAAAAAAATCAGCTCCCTGGCTTACCTCTCATTTTGACAGCCCGAGTTGTCGTTCCTTAAGTATCTACCGCTTGAATAAGGGAAGTATTTGCTCGGAAACGCTTTACCACCCTTTGTCAACATCAGGTGACAAGCTAGGATTAAGACGAGCATCGCTGGGAGCTCTTTACTGCTACCCTGTTCATTACGTCACACATTCCATGTACTCGTAATGTACAAGTATTTCTGAAATTCATTAGGGGCCCTAGTCAAGGAAATTAATCAGCGGGGAAAGTGGTGGCTGATTTGCGACGTTCCAAAAATTTGATCAGTAAACATCCACACAGAAATATAGATCATAGTTTCCATAATAATTAAACGATTGCAAATTATTTTCGTGTCACGGATGCAAAAATATGTGTTAGTGTGTAACACTTGCTCGTTACCATGGAGTACTCTCTATAGGCCATGTCACGGATGCTAAAATATGTGTTAGTGTGTAACACTTGTCTCGTTACCATGGAGTACTCTCTAAAGGGAATGTTTCAGGTAACACACACAAAAAATGGATGTTCGGTCGATGTTGAGCTTTTTTTGATGTTATTTTATCTTGTAACGTTACTGCAGCTAAAACTACAAATATAAAATAGTGTCGAAATGGCCTTGCCTTCCGGAAGACTGATCCTAACAAGGAGCCGCCTCTTCTGTAACTTCTTCGTGCTTCCTCTGTAACTTTTCCACCCCTCGTCCTTCGCGTGCCCGTACGTCGTCTGTTCACATGACTGCGGCATGTCAGTGGCGGCTCAAGTGATAAACTGACCATAGTTTTTTTTTTTTAAAGTAGCACTAGGATAGGTGGGCTCGCCGTTGGAGAAACAGTTGCACCTTAAGATTGCATTATTGTATAAGTCCTGCACATTTTTCTACACCCAAAAATGTGATGGAGCTAGCGCCCCCCCCCCCCCCCCCGGTAATCTAGAGCTGAACCTGAACTTTAAACCCTGAACTCATATCGTCATCCAATAAGTAGATCTTGTTCCCGTGACCGTTGCTCTGCATTACCGCACTAACTAAACACCACCACACGACGCTACAGCGTTTTATGAAAATATTTTAACATGCTCCTGACATCTGCCAACGTCCAGACTTTTCGAAAGCTGATATCCTTCAATGAAACCTTTTGTTGTAACATGCGTGAATTTTTTTATTGCACGATATGGTAGATAATTCCAATTTCTGAAGCGACTCTGACTCCATTTTGGGCGTCTGAATTTGGAGAGTATTTTCTTTCATGACGTAGACTCCTTGGCTGAAGTGTAAAAACTTCTACTGTAAACAGCATCGTTATGAAAAGCGCCGTCTGTAAATGAAACCGTCTGCTAAAAAAACCTGCCTCTGTTGTGGGGAATAGTTAGCGTCTTGATTTTGTTTCCAAGTTTGAAACCATGAAATAAGAGAGCCCCATGCTTTAGAACAGGCCTGCACAACTTAAAATGTAAGGCGGGCCGTAATACTTTATGAAAAACGTGTGCGGGCCAAAAGAAAATAGGAAAGGACTTGTGCGGGCCAAAATAAAATAGGACGGGGGGGGGGGAAAGCTTTTAAGAAAATAATAATGATAAATAATATTGTGTTACTTCGCGGGCCGCAAAGTGGGTGCTTGCGGGCTGCATGTGGCCCGCGGGTCGTATGTTGTGCAGGCCTGTTTTAAAGGGAGCAAAGATTGCACATTTTTTGTTACAGATTGTAACCTCTATTCTGTATGACATCGGCTTACAAACTAGTTTTTATGAATCACATTGAATCGTTTTAGTATTGTTTTATTTCGTTCTTTTTTTTGTTTGTTAATTGGCGAGGTCGGTTTGTGCTTGACGAGCTGAGACCATTGAGTCGAAAAACCTAAATTGCGGCTCCATAATTTCATGTGTGGGACGTCAATACACTGTGCCGAGGACGAAGTTTTCAAAATAATCATATTTTAGATCATGCGTGATCTGGAGGCCTGAAAGCTAATTTTGCGCGGCTTCCGGACGTAAGGCGCTAAAGTCTTCTTGTGCACAAGAACAGAACGGTGCGCCCCAAGAACAGACTATGGCGCCCCAAGAACAGAATAGGGCGCCCCAAGAACAGAATAGGGCGCCCCAAGAACAGAATAGGGCGCCCCAAGAACAGAACGGTGCGCCCCAAGAACAGAATAGGGCGCCCCAAGAACAGAATAAGGCGCCCCAAGAACAGAGCGGCTATGCTCAGTAACGTTATAGCAATTCTAGGCTCTGGTACTCGATGCAAAAAAAAAGGGGGAGGGGGCATATGGAAAAATAAGGGGGTCTTGAAAAAATAAGGGGGGGGCACCATGAAGTTGTCGAAGTGAATGATTCCAACCCGACTGACGCCTCTGTGACACAGCAACAATTTATTTTGCAAAATATAATGTCATTCAAACTTCTACTAGACTTCTAGTTTTGTCCAGTTATGGTTACTTTCGGATTTGGAATAACAATTGCTGACTCCACAAGTCTTGACATTCAACTTATTCACGGACACATTCAAAATGTTCACGGACACCTTCAGCTAATTCATCGACACATTCTGCTTATTCACGGACACATTCAGCTTATTCACGGACACATTCAACCTATTCACAGACTCCTTCAACTTGTTCACGGACACATTCAACGTATTCACGGACACATTCAACTTATCCACGGACACATTCAACTTATTCATAGACACATTCAACTTATCCACGGACACATTCAACTTATTCACGGACACATTCAACTTATCCACGGACACATTCAACTTATCCACGGACACATTCAACTTATCCACGGACACATTCAACTTATCCACGGACACATTCAACTTATTCACAGACACATTCAACTTATTCACGGACACATTCAACTTATTCACGGACACATTCAACTTATCCACGGACACATTCAACTTATCCACAGACACATTCAACTTGTTCACGGACACATTCAACTTATTCACGGACACATTCAACCTATTAACGGACACATTCAACATTTCATTTAAATATATATTTTGAATGAAACAGATTTTTAATCAATAATTCTCTTGTATCTATACATTATAAATCTTTTCTTCACAGTCTAGCGCCCCCCCCCTCCCCAAACCGTCCTCCAACAATGTTAGCTATGTAGGCTATGTCCTATTTACAGACCCGGCTCTCTACTATCACACGTAGCATATTATATACTAAAACGAATTCCATAAACATTCAAACGCCATTAACGACCACGTCAATCATCAGTAAATCCAACTGTCACATCCATCAACTGCACAAATATCATCCACCACATTCTGCGCACAGCGGGGAAACAGGGCGTCCATCTCTCCTGGAACCCCGGGGGGTGTTATTCAACTATTCTTCACGTCTTTCAAATTGTTATGTAATATTATGGTGTCATTGGGGACGATGTCATTACGGAACTAGATTACGCCTACTTTTCGTACAAAATATTCTCCTCGGACGTGCGGGTTTGTGTGTCAGTGTAAGCGTGTGGCTGCGTGATTGTCAGTTCGGGTGAAACACAGGGTAAAAAGACACCAACACATGCCTCAAGGTCTAAATCATCGGTTCTCAACCTGTGGGTCGTGGCATTAAGAATGTTGAGAACCACTGGTCTAAATGGTAATTAGAACTAGACTGCCTGTATGAAGTTACTTTTTTTCCGGCCTGGTACGATTGCTCCTTTTTGACCCCCCCCCCCCCCCCCTTGCCTGACCTATACCTCAGCCTGTTTTTAAAAAACCTGAACAATTCATTTATTCTCTACTCTGACTTTATGCCACGACAGTGCACCGCGGAAACGATACGTAATATTGATTGATTGATTGATTTGTGCCTTCGAAGCTTTGATGAAACTATTTGACCCTTGGGGTACTCTTGTGTGACCATATCCGTACTTTGGTTGGCTGATGTTGCCACAGATGGGTCTTGGTGGCCTTGTATAACCATAGATGGGTGTTGATTGCCTGGTTTTAACATTATAAATAGCCATTGGTTGCCTGGTGTAACCATAGAGGAATTTATGTTGCCTGGTGTAATCATAAAGCTCCAAAAAATGTAAAAGGAATTAAAGAAAAATGAAAAAAAAGCACTCTAAATAGCTTTTTCCTTTATTCATAAACCCACTAAATGAGAATAAAATGGGTTTGATCCCAGTTTTTAGATATTAAACATACTTCTTGAAATAGCCAAAGTATTTCAATTAACCTGTTAGCCAATTTCCCCATTCTGTAAAATCGTTGACCATTAGTCACTCCCCCTTTCCCCCCCCCGGGCGAGTCCCAAGCACACATTAACCCATATCTTCTCCTAACTCGCTTAACCTGTATCTCACTGCTTTCTCTCTGCAGAATTCAGCGTGACCTTGCTGCGCCAACTGTCACCAGAATCCAGCGTGACCTGACTGTACCATCTCTCGACCAAGGTCGCCAGACGAACTTCTGTGATTCATCCCTCTTTTTTAAAAAAAAGTTGGTTAAATTCCTTTACACCTAGACGCGTACAGCAGTTATAGGACTTGAAAGGGGATCAATTGCCAGCCAAAAAAAAGCACAGTTGATAATCCCCAAGAAGAGACTGAGGCTCTTCACATTCTAAATTTACCTACGAAAGTTTTTTGTTTTTTTTTATACTAACGTAGGATTAATTTCTTTGAAAGCCAACACATTCCCGACAGCTTCCGAGAGACGTCTTTCCCGTAGAACAAGCCGTTGTCAAGCTGAACGATGAAAATGTCCATCTCCTTCAAAGGCATCAAGTTCTCCAGCCTCCTCCTGCTCCTGCAAATCGCCTTTATCATCATCATGGGCATCTTCGGGGACTACCAGAAGAACGACCACTACCCGGAGATATACGGCGAGGACGGGGAAGGCGGGGGGCATGAGGGCGTGCCGTCCAGTGGGGTGACCTACCCGAGTGAGTACATGTTTGGGAAATCTGATTGTGTGAGATATGTGCTATGTGTGTGTTTTGTGTGTGTTTTGTGTGTGTTTTGTGTTTGATTTGTTTTATTTGTTTTATGTGTTTAATGTGTTTACTTTATATTACTTTTAGTACGTTTTTTTTAAAATCAGTTAGTTTAACTTCACTTTTGTTCGTGGCTGGCTGGGTGGCAAAATCTTCGAACGTCTAATTGACCCACTTCCCGTCAAACTATCGAGCTGACACTTTGAATATAGACTCACCGCCGATGACAATACATTCTTCCAAATTGTCAGCACCACTCATCAACCCCAACCCCCCAAAAATCAGTTGTTCCTTTTCAAGGGGAACATGAAGGAAAATTCCCGATAACTGCGCTAAATGAGATTCCTGATAACTGCGCTAAATGAGATTCCCGATAACTGCGCTAAATGAGATTCCCGATAACTGCGCTAAATGAGATTACCGATAACTGCGCTAAATGAGATTCCCGATAACTGCGCTAAATGAAATTCCCGATAACTGCGCTAAATGAGATTCCCGATAACTGCGCTAAATGAGATTCCCGATAACTGCGCTAAATGAGATTCCCGATAACTGCGCTAAATGAGATTCCCGATAACTGCGCTAAATGAGATTCCCGATAACTGCGCTAAATGAGATTCCCGATAACTGCGCTAAATGAGATTCCCGATAACTGCGCTAAATGAGATTCCCGATAACTGCGCTAAATGATATTCCCGATAACTGCGCTAAATGAGATTCTTTTTTTAAAAATCGCAAGTGCGTTTGGTGCGTAATATTTTCGTTTGTTTTTTTTTTCTTCTGAAATTGTTGGTGAAATAAATCTTCGGCGTAAATGCGGGTGGGTCATTAGATTATTAATATAGTTAAGGGGCGTGAAAAAAAATGTGGGAATGTAAGCCTTGGGGAGTAGCAGTAATTGGAATTCTTATAAAGTGCGTTATTTGACTGCATGTTTTGTCTAATTTTCAGCCCCCTCCGCATTTCTCAATATGATATTTTATAAAGGATTTATTAAAAGGTTGCTTGATTTTTTTTTAAATTTAAGTTGAACAATTTTCTGGACACGATTAGTATTTGAAACGCTGGGGTCAAACCATCACGTGTTAAGCAATGGACGCTACCCTAGCATAAAACAAGCTTCAAATAGTTCCAATTATTTTCTTAAGTGAACAGGGTAAACATCTAACGCTTTCAGTGATGCTTTTAAGTTGTCTTTAAAAACGTGTCTTCTGTCCACCAGCAAACCGTCTGCCGTGCTCGAGCTCGCCAACAAATATTCTTTTGGGCAAGTGTCCGTATGACATTATCACAACAACTGAGCCGGAAACCACATTTAAGTGGTATAGATGTGGCGAAAGACTGTCTAATGCAGTGGTTCTCAACCTTCCTAATACCGCGACCCTTTAATGCAGTTCTTCATGTTGAGGCGACCCCCAACCACAGATTTTTTTTTGTCGTTTGCTACTTCATGACTGTAAAGTACTTATGTCTCCTGATGGTCTTAGGCGACCCCTGGGAAACGGTCGTTCGACCCCCCAAAGAAGAGGCTAAAATTTCCATTGCCTTATTTTATCTGCGATTACAGTTGTTTTTTTTTTTGACCAACTTCTTTAATCTTTCAATCTTCTAGAGCTTCATCACAATTTAATTTAAAAACCCGTTTAACAAACTTGTAATGACATGTTCCTAAAACCCGTCTGGCGACGGGGCGTGGTGACTTATGGGCAGAAGTGGGATGTCGAAGCGCAAAACAATCGGAGAGCTGTAACAGAACGGCCTTGACGTGGTAACACACGTGTGGTGACGTCTAAAAGTAACAGCTCGGCGGTGCGGGACACGATCGCGTTCTGGCCATAAACCGTCACGTGCCGTTGAGACGTGTCAAAAGTACGGCAGGTTCGGAGAAACTGCTGACTGACAGTCGCTGGTGCCAGAACTTCGGTGGGTGGGGGGGGGGGGATTTAATCGACAGAAATACATCGAGTCCAGCAGAAAGAAAAGTTACGCAAATAACATAACACAAGGCGTCAACAAACAACATAACACAAGGCGTCCAGAAACAACACAATACAGGGCGCCCAGAAACAACATAATATAGGGCTTCCGGAAACAACATAATATAGGGAGACCGGAAACTACATAACATAGGGCTTCCATAAACAACATAATATAGGGCGTCAGGGAACAATAATAACCCAGGGCGTCAACAAACAACATAACGCGCACTATTATACGGGGCGTCTAGACACAAAAATATATACAGGGCGTCTACAAACAACATAATACGTGGTGTCTGTAAACCGCATTATACAGGGCGCCAACAAACAATCATGAAAGATCCACACCCTAAGACGACCTCTTTTTAAGAAGTGGCAATAAAACTTTATCACATATTTGATCGAAATTTCTAGGCCTTAATTTCGGGTTTCGGGTATTATTCATATACTGTATGAATTCCTTCTTTGACGGACAATAAAGTGTTGCGTATGAAAATCGAATTCCCATAAACTTACCCCCATGGTTGTGTCAAGCAAAGCCTGCGCCCGGGGGGGGGGTCTAAATTTAGATACCCTCGTACTAAAATAAAAAGTATCTATAACTCACATTTTTTATGAAAAAAATGACTGTTTTGCCCCCTTTGAAGATGATGACCAGGGTAGTGGTCTTCACCCCTGGGCCTCCCCATTTCGCCCTGGCCTGTTTAATACGCTGCCAACAAAAAATGACCTATTTCCCCCCTTTCCACCAACAACTCGTGGTTATTGACGTCACACATAAGAATAAAATAAAAGTGGTCGCTTCCATTTCCCACCGTGGGCATCTTGTGTATAGATGATATCTTCACTACCTCTCAAGGTATACCGAACTATAGAACACGCGGACTTCTGATCCGTGACCGACATATTTCCCCCCCCCCCCCCCATTCAGCCATGTAACCTTATAACAGAAGGAAGGCGAGAAAACATTTTGTTTATCAAGCTGGGCCCCTAAAAGCGACTTTTTAACTCTTTGGTGCCTGGTTGGTCAAGGACAGAGAGAGGAGTGCACTCGCGTGATGGAGACGAAGTTCCTGTTGGGAATATTTGAAGCCGACGTCAGCGGTTTTCACGTAGAAGCATTTAATGGGGCGAGGCTGACGTCATGTGTCACGTGACGACTAGACGAGGTCATTATGTGAAGCGTGGAAGGTCAGATTGTCAGGACACGTCGACTCGGTCTTTATGTGTGACGGCTTAGTGACAAGTTGGGATCTGATGGGCGCAGAAACCCATAACTGACAAAATGGTCCCAACATTAAATAATGGAGGGTTACAAAGAAAGGTGATGGGTGGCGGAAAAAATTTATAAAAATCCTTTTAGCTTAAATAATGTTCACATCCAGAATTATGTGTTTAGAATTTTTTTTAATGACGGAAATAATTTAATTTAAATAAGTTTTTGTTTCATTTATATGGGGTTCAAACTTTATATTACTTTCCGGTTTTTTTAAAGACACAACTTTTCAAATTTATAAAAAAAAATTTAAAGCGAATGAAAAATTTACTGACCTTACTCTTGACTAAGTTCTTAACAAAAAAAAAACAACAACAAACAAACAAAACAAAACACGCCCAGAGTCCGCCACTGCCGCTAGCCCAGTATGATACGCGTGACGTCTGCCAAATCTGTTAATCACAAGGACATTCGGATGTCTGAAATCCTTTCCTTGATTTAGGTGCATTGCTTTAGCACGACACAAGTGCCTGGTAATTAACCTTTTAAAAAAAAAAATCACCAAATAAAACCAATTTGCAATTCTTTTGAATGTATGTTGCAGTGGAACATGTGAAAACCTTCCATGTTGTGTTGAAGTAAGCGTAAGGGCTCATTAACAGGGGGCCAGGTCTATAGGTACCAAGAGGTGTTGGCCTAAGACGCAGATTCTTACATATTTTTAAGAAGATTTACACGATGACTAAATCCTGGAACACGATCTTTTTAAGCGTTGCTGCCACAGACGTTATTTGAGTATTTATATAATCTTTGGTTGACCTGTCAAACCGTCCCCCGCCCTCCCCACCCCCGGGGTTAATCTCAATGTTTCCTTTGAGATCAGCGTGGTGCTGGCACGGCTGCCAACAACTGACTTTTACAGTTATAGATTTCGATTCGTATTCTGTGTTTTAAAGTAACTAAACGCACTGAGTTATCACTCAGGTACTCGTGTTGTTGGGAGGCCTATAAGCAGGGCCGGATTAAGCCATTTTAGTGCCCAAGGCACAAACCCACATGGGTGCCCCCTTCTGCCCGGGGCCCCTGATCTTTCACTGAACCGTGACCACTGGTATGTTCAATATTATGCAAAGAAAAAAGTTGTTAACAATTGTTTGTAGTTTGTACTACTATCACTTATATAAAACCTACAATAAAAGTATTTCTGTATTAAAATTAATAGTTAATAAATTTTGAAATAATAATAGACAAAAATAATTAATTTTTTATTAGATGAAAAATGAAAAAGATATTGTCATTTACATTTTAAAGTGTTTTTTTTTTTCTAGATTTACATCTAGCAAAGTTTTTTAGCAGTTCGTCAAAGTTAATTTTGCGCAAAACAGGAATCGAGCCTTTCTTGTTTCATTGTTGATCTGTTTGGATTTTTTGTACGTTTCAACTGAGAAAAAGAGCGCTCAGTTGAACAGTTAGTAACTATTAATGTTAAAAATATGCCAAAATATAGAAGTTAATTATATAATAATTTCTAGCCAGATAACAAACAATAACAATTTAAAAATAATACATAGATCCATACATACAAAAGTTATTTGTAAAAAAATATATATTTACTTACAGTTAAAATCTTGCTGTGCCAACTCTAAATCTAGCTTAAATCTTTCTCAAAAGTTTCTGTGTCTATTACTAAGGGGTTCTCGGTCGAATTAATTAATTAATGTTATTATTTTAATATTATTTATTGAAAATATAAAAATGGTTTAAATTTTTTTATAAAACTTCCCAAAATTTTTTAAAATTCGAATACGAACGCATTATTTATTTACAAGCCGAGTGAGTCCGCATTTTACCTATTACCATTTACCGGGAGTTTTTTTAATTTTTTATTCGCTTAATTTTTAAGCATTCAAGATTGTACAAAACTTGAATGTGAATTTTTATTAGAATGTATTTCTTCATTTTCATAGCATTTGTTCAATTTTCAGTTGTTTCTGGACTTAAATTTGTTTTTTAAAAAAAATTTCTTGAGGACTTGTGGTGACCCCAAACGCTTGGTGCCCAAGGCACGTGCCTTCTTTGCCGTATGGTTAATCCGGCCCTGCCTCTAAGAAATACTATCGTGACTGATCTCATTTGTGTAATGTTCAAGAGTACTACACAAGTGTGCCAAGAGTACTACACAAGTGTGCCAAGAGTACTACACAAGTGTGCCAAGAGTACTACACAAGTGTGCCAAGAGTTCTACACAAGTGTGCCAAGAGTACTACACAAGTGTGCCAAGAGTACTACACAAGTGTGCCAAGAGTACTACACAAGTGTGCCAAGAGTACTACACAAGTGTGCCAAGAGTACTACACAAGTGTTTCAAGAGTACAACACAAGTGTGCCAAGAGTACTACACAAGTGTGCCAAGAGTACTACACAAGTGTGCCAAGAGTACTACACAAGTGTGCCAAGAGTACTACACAAGTGTGCCAAGAGTACTACACAAGTGTGCCAAGAGTACTACACAAGTGTGCCAAGAGTACTACACAAGTGTGCCAAGAGTACTACACAAGTGTGCCAAGAGTACTACACAAGTGTTTCAAGAGTACAACACAAGTGTTTCAATAGTAAAACACAAGTTTGTCAAGAGTACTACATAAGTGTAGATTTAGAAAAGAAGCATAATAAGTCAGGATAACCTTTGAAATAAGACCTATCGGTTTCATCGCATAACTTTTGAGCCAAGTTTTGTTTGCATCTGCCACTGTCGTGTGCCGGTCAAGTGGTGGGTGGGGTCAACTGGTGGGTATGCCTAAGCAGTGGGTACGACCAAGTGGTGTTTGGGGTCAACTGGTGGGTTTGGCTAAGGGGTTGTTGTTCAAGTGGTGGAGTTTGACTTAGTGGTGGGTGCGGCCAAGTGGTGGATGTGGCTAAGTGGTGGGTATGGCCGAGTGGTGGGTGTGGTCAAATGGTGGGTGTAACTTAGTGGTGGGTGTGGTCAAGTGGTGGGTGTGGCTAAGTTGAGGGTATGACCAAGTGGTGGGTGTGGTCAACTGGTTGGGGGGGGGTGTATGTCTGGCCCCCTAACTTTCAAACAAAAAAAATGAATATTCAACAAAGGCTGGCGAAACATCTTTTTACTCTAATTTTTGTTTAAAACATGCTTCAGGAGGTCCGTGGTTTGGATCAACCAATCAGAACAAATTAGTAAAATTACATTGTAAGTCGCGTGCTGTGTTCCACTAATCAGACCCATGCCATGTTTTCATTTGTGACGTTAGTGTCGTTCTTTTTTGTTTGGCAAACCGGTTATAAGTTCTCGGAAACCGGTTTTTAAACCTGTTAATGCTTTTTACAATGCACACGACAATAGATATTATTCTTTCTAAGAATCTTTCTTTAGCTTACAATGCACCACATTAGGGAGAGAATAGTTGCCGCGAGCTTATATAACTTGATAATTTTTTTTTAAAAGACCATTACCATATATAAAGTTTTGATTAAGTTGTTTTTTGCTACTTTCAGATTTCATGGATGTCAATGGTATGATATTTGTTGGCTTCGGTTTCCTCATGACCTTCCTCAAGAACTATGGATTCGGCGCAGTGGGTCTCAACCTGATGATAAGCGCCGTCTGCATCCAGTGGGCGGCCATCGTCAGGGGTTTCATTCATGTCGACATCTTGGGTGGGGAGAAATTTCACATCTCAGTCTTCGAGTAAGTGCGTCAAAGTTTGGCTCTGATAAAACGGAGTCTTCGAGTGAGTGTGTATATGTTTGACTCTGTTAAAATGGAGTCTTCGAGTGAGTGTGTTTATGTTTGCCTCTGTTAAAATGTAGTCTTCGAGTGAGTGCGTCCACGTTTGGCTCTGTTAAAATGGAGTCTTCGAGTGAGTGTGTCCACGTTTGGCTCTGTTAAAATGGAGTCTTCGAGTGAGTGCGTCCACGTTTGGCTCTGTTAAAATGGAGTCTTCGAGTGAGTGCGTCCACGCTTGGCTCTGTTAAAATGGAGTCTTCGAGTGAGTGCGTCCACGTTTGGCTCTGTTAAAATGGAGTCTTCTAGTAAGTGCGTCCACGTTTGGCTCTGTTAAAATGGAGTCTTCGGGTAAGTGCGTCTAAGTTTGGCTCTGTTAAATGGAATTGTCTTTTCTTGTTGAAGTCTTCTTAAGATATCAATAAAATCGAGTTTATAAAGTATTCGATTTTATTATCAGAGATCATTCCCTTTTTTTTAAAACTTCAGTTTTTAAGTTTGATTTTATTGCTATTGTACACGTCACAGTTTGTCACAGTTTGTCACATTGTGTCACATTTTGTCTCAGTCTGTCTCGGTTTGTCTAGTTGTTTTCACCTTTAGAACTAGGGTGTGAACGCTGGATGTTGAAGAAGGACGTACATTTCCTCAAATGGTGTGTACGCTGTCATACTATTCTGTGGTCCCACTAATATCCCCAACAAATTTCTCCCTCCTTACAGCATGGTGACCTACGACTTCGCCACAGCGACGGTTCTCATTTCCTTTGGTGCAGTTCTCGGCAAGGCCAGCCCCATTCAGTTACTCGTCATGGGGATTTTCGAGGTGCTGCTCGCTCAGATCAACGAATACATCGGTATCGATCTTTTACACGTAAGTTCAATATTTTTGGGCGGTATCGATTTTTTTTTAAAATGTAAATCTTTTAGACAATCGTAAATCTCTTTCGTATGTTGGAGCAACCCAGAGATATATTTGCACTCTTAAACTTAACTGATAATGCTGTAGCGTCAGTTGACTCCACAGTTGACTCAATTATGCAGGACAGCAAGAGTGTAAGATGGGTGGTTTCGTTTTGAGCATGCTTGAAATGGCTGATATGATACCAGCAATATATTAGGATCGCATTGCTTTGATTGAATGACAAAAAATCAATGAGTAAATCAAATGATTTGAACTAACACAACGATTCACTGTCCTATATGCGTGCTTTCTCTCTCCCCTCTAGGTGCGCGATATAGGCGAGTCTATGTTCATCCACATGTTCGGCGCTTATTTCGGCCTAGCTGTTGCCAGGGTGCTCTACTCAAAGCAAGTGGAAGAGTCCACCAAAGAGGGGAGCGTCTACCACTCGGATATCTTCGCCATGATAGGTAAGTTCATTGCTCAGATTATAGTTCTCTTTGAGAAGTGAGTTACATTTTACTCTTAGAAGACAATATCATTGGGTGATGTTGCCACCCAGACACTTACCTAAACAATGCAAACATGAACGAAAGAAAAACAATGAAGGAGCATTGATATATTTATATATATATATAAAAATAAAGTACCGGCATATGCATATCTACATCATCATTGACAGGAACCGTCTTCCTGTGGATTTTCTGGCCTTCCTTCAATGGTGGCTTCGCCGACGACCAGCAGCAGAAGGACCGCGCCTACCTCAACACGTTCTTCTCTTTGTGCGCATGTACCGCTGTTACCTTCGCCATCTCCAGCCTGGTGGACAAGGAAGGAAAACTCAACATGGTCAGTATTTTTTTTTGTTTTTGTTTTGTTTTGTTTCTTTTCAGAAGACCACCTTTAAGTGCGGAATTTATGAACATTTAAATTTCATTTCCAACTATTCCAAAATTTTAACTTTGAAAAGAATTTTGGTGTCCAACAATAGAAAGATGTTTGTTGAATACCGCAGTTTTTCACACTGGTGCTTCACATAAAACAAACCCTTTTATCTTCAGGTTCACGTCCAGAACTCGACACTGGCCGGCGGTGTCGCCGTGGGAGCGTCGGCCCAAATGCCCATGCATCCGTTCGGTGCAATGATCTTTGGCTCCGCTGCCGGACTTATCAGTGTGCTGGGCTATAAGTTTTTAACAGTGAGTATATTTCAATTGATTTGAGTTTAGTTAATGTTAGAGAATGGAGGTTGAGGTAGTAAAAGGGCTATACGTTTTTAACAGTGAGTATATTTCAATTGATTTGAGTTTAGTTAATGTTAGGGAATGGAGGTTGAGTTAGTAAAAGGTCTATACGTTTTTAACAGTGAGTGAAGCAGATTTGATTTGAGCTAATGTTAGGGAATGGAGGTTGAGGTAGTAATATCTAGATCAAATTCTTGTACCTGGAAATTTATTTATAAATAACCTTGCAAGAGTTCAAATGTCCACGATCTTTAAATCCCTCCCAGCACCCATCCACGAATCCGCCTCTGTATTAATGAGGTGTTTGCAATAATTATTTGGCATTTATTTTACGCATTTATTTTACGCTTTTTTTATAACCTCCGTCGCCCGATATTTGACAGCCTCTCCTGAGAAAATACCTCAAGATCCATGATACGTGTGGCGTCCATAACTTGCACGGCATGCCGGGATTATTGGCGGCCATTGGGGCAGCAATACTTGCAGCCATTTCCGGATCGTGGACCGAGCATGAGTAAGTTAAAAGAATTATTTTTTTAGTGGGTTTGGGGGGGGGGGGTAATTTGAATCGCCCCGGGGGGGGGGGGGGGTAAATTTAATGGTGCGTTCAATACAAAACTTTTTTTAAATTATCATGGAAGTACAGTCCCAAGAAGTGTTTTAAATATTACAAAAATATCTTCAAGATCTCATTTAGTCATCATGAAGACATCATTTTTCAAAACTGTCATAGACTGAATCAATTTTGAACACACACAATGTTATCACCATGACTATGTTAGCACCATGTTTGATTCTCATCCTGCAGCCGATTGGCGATCTTCCCAGAAACATTCGCTGAGAACGCCACCGTCGTCGGGTCACTGGGCCGGACCCCCGGTCAACAGGGTGGCTACCAGTTCTTGGCGGCCACGATCACTTTAGGCTTCGCCATTGTCGGGGGGACTTTTACAGGTGCATATTATTATCGTCCAGGAATGGTGAAGATGTTTGTACTAGCAGACCTTTACTTTTCTGGAGGTCGAAAAACATTGTTTGCCAAATGGTCAATGTTATTGTGAATTTTTTTAAACCACTTTAGAGTTTCATTCATCTTTAGAAGTCCCTGTACATGTACATGATTACCGGACACGTACACATGTTTGAGCATGTATAATTTAGATAGCCACGCATCTTTCGAAGGCCGTGTGCATGCATAGAGGACACGTACAATTTTTAGAGGACATGTACACTTTAAAAGAGTGTGTACAATATTGAGAGACCCGTACTCTTTAAAAGAGCATGCCTCATTTTAGATGGGTGCGTACCCTTGAGAAGGGAATGTGTACACTTTTAGCGGAACATGAAAAAAATTTATTCGGAATTTTAATAGACTAGACATTTGCAGGGCATTATTTCCAATATGGCCAAACTAGGCTATGGCCCAGGGCTCAGCAGTCAGTGGGCCATATATGCAGTAGCAATAACTATCAAATATTTACACAATTTTCAATCTCATTTTGCATAAGCAATGATATAAAATGCATTGATTATAGTGTAGATTTGAATTGAAAATATATAATATGTTTCAAAGATTACAAAGATTGTATTAAAAGATTACGTTAAGAAACAATTATATATTATGTTGAAAATTATAAATAACTTTTTTGAGGATAACTTTTTTGAGGTGGGGGTCCGTAGATATGTGTAAATCCAGCCCTGATAATTTGTTGTACAGAGCATTGGCATAGTCAAGTTTTTTAAAATTTCGTTGTTTGTATTTTTTAAATTTACTCGAACTTTTTAAAAAATATGTTGAATTTTATCCTCTTCAGGCTTTATTCTGAAATTGCCCATCTGGGACATGCCAAAGGAAGATAATATCTTCAACGACGTCGACAACTGGGAGGTTCCTGAAGAGGGCGCTCCAGATACAAACTCATCCAATCACTACAAAGTTACCAGCTCTCACATCATCGAGTCGCCCATGTAAAGTCTACATTGATTGGTTGGTCTTTTATGCTGCACCGACGTGTATGATTGGTTTAAACATTTCAGTCGGGTTTTATTTGGCTCCCCCCCCCCCTTTTTTTTTTCTTCTATTGCCTTTTATTAAATCACCCATTTTATTTAGTTCATCTCGAGATTCTCAAAGTGGTCAGTGGCGTAGCGAGCTTAACTCGCGCCCGGGGCACAATACCTTTTTAGCGCGCCCCCTATTCGAAAACCATACAATATTATATGTAAAATATACCATTTGGCGCCCCTTTGTGAGTAGCGCCCGGGGCATGATGCCCCTTTGCCCCCCCCCTCGCTACGCCACTAAAACTGGTATCTTGGAACTTTCGAAAACACCCTGTAACTGACAAAATTAAGGGTGGTTTATCATTACGGTGTAGCAGAAAATGTAATGCTCACGTTCAACTTTGCGCCCACATGTGATATACATATATATATATATATTGCCGTGAAACTGAGCTTATCGGAGCATTTAACTACTGTAAATAATAAATTTATTCGTACGTATAAATAAGTTTTGCACACGCAAAAAAAGCCCTAAGTACCCACAAATTTACAATAACAATTTTTGTTGGGTTTGGGGGAAAGGTTAGTTACGTCGGGGGAGGGGGTTGTTTTTTTTTTTATGGCTTAGGCTGGGAATGAACTCAACCCCTTTAAAATGGGATTACACAATTAAAATTAAAGGCCTACTATAATTGAAATTTTTTGATTAATCTCTAGAATGGATAATTTGACGTGCTGAAAATTGTGAAGAACTATTGAGCTGTTAGCAAAATTATAATATGTTTTTTTGTTTTTTTTAAATCAATATAGTTATTAAATGGTAAAAAAAAATATGTTAACAATTTTTTAACAGTATAATTTGTACATCTAAAATTCATAGGGAACTCGAGAATTAAACACTAACAGCAAGACTGGCATGACCCACGAACAGAATTTACAAAGTCCAGGGTCTGGACGCCACTGTTCATACTTACGTTTAAATTATTTGACGATGTTCCTTGCTTCTTTCCAGTAGATACATTTAAGGGGGTGGGTGAGGGGGTGGGTGGGTGGGGGGGGGATAAGTGAACAGAAGGTGGTAATGATTTTCATGTTCGAAATACGAGGTGTTGTTTTTCTTCATTTCCTCATTTCTTTTTATCGTTTGCCAATTCCTCTTATGTTTTTTTAAATTTATTTTGTGATGGCATCCGATTGGTTACGGTTTAACGTTACTTTTTTTTTTTTTTTTTAAATTTGATCATTAATCGATATTGATCGGTGGAGGTTTGAGAAATGTGTGCGCTATATAGATGCTAGGTTTTATTACTAACTTATAATTTATAGTTAACTTTACAATAATTTCAAATGTCACGGATTTTTTAAAAAAAAAAAATATTTAAAAAAAAAATATTTAAAAAAAAAATATTACTAGCCAAATCTTAACGTTATAAATAAAAACTGTTTATACAAAAAAAAAAAAACAACAACCCACGTCGGTGTAATAAAAGTAGTTTTATGGACTTCACAGAATCCTGATGAGGCTTTGTAATTAATTCTTTGGAAAATAATGATAATTCTTTTTTTTTAAAACCGTTCATTATTGAACGCATATTTAAAGTTTCTATGATTCCAAATTTAAACTCCAACCCAATCGTGTCAATGCAATCTCTCCAATGGACTACGATTTATTGATTGTTTTGTCATGTGATACGTGTAAAAACAAGTAATACTTCCGGTAGGCTGTCTGCAACACACTAGTCGCTCACAAATTTTTCTTCAAACAACTTTTTTCCTTTAATCATAACTGAATTACAATTATTGTCACATTTAATGAATGTCGTGTAAAGAAACGCGTGTATTCAAGAATATTTTGAAAAGTAAAATTTTTAATTAACACTGGGGAAGCGCTGATGGAGACAAACATTGTGCTTTAAAATTAATGATAATGGCAATGGCTGATCAGCTGTTATCTGTTGTTATGTGTAGCAGAAAGCCTACCAATGGCTGGTACGTATCACGTGCCAAAACAAGGAAGTGACTAATCGTAGTCCATTGAAGGCTAGGTGCCTGTAGGCATAATGTTTTACAACACAAGATTTTTGTGTTTTCTTTTAAACGTATAGTAGTAGAACCGAAACGTTTAAATTCTTATTCTATTAATTTATTTATTTTTCCTCTCCAGGGGAGCTGACGAGAAACTACTTAAGCAAACATTCGAGTTAAAACCTTAGCCAAATTAGTGTACAGTCATTAACCAAGTTGTGTACCCTGAGTCTCCAAAATTGTTCATCACGACTTATCTGCCCCCTGGACACCGGTTTCCGCTTGGCATAGCAACCACACTACAGTTAATTGGGTGTTCATGAATTTTCATTAAGAGAAGAGCGTTGGCTGTGACAAAATGGTCGAGCTGTTGCTGTTTGTGAGGCCCTGCATCGGGTGTACCAGCCATAGAAGTGGGGAGTGAGCCGTCATGAACAACTTGAAGAGTGAGCCGAGGCCTTATTTTCCTCTCCGCCTTTTGGGTTTACACTCAAAAGTCTTGAAGAAGACATTTTGTACATGACCGAATCATTCGTAGAATTAAACTAACAAGTAGATTACTATTATACGTTGCTAATAATTTTTCACTTATTTATATCGTATGATGGCATGTATTGGTCGGAATATACTCAGATGTATATGAAGTATCCCTCTTAGGGTTCTAGAAATGGTGTAACTCAGGGGATTCTTAAACTTCTGTACAACACCCCACGACTTCTTATTGTTATTTGGTGTAGTCAGGGATCGTTTGTGTAAAGCTTGTAATGCCATCCCGGAGTTCAATTTTTAACTTCATATTTATTTGTTAAAATGTTAACATCTATTTATGCAAGTACTGGGCTTATCCACGATCATCTAATGTATTTTGAGGATCCACCCCCCCCCCCCCCGCCTTTTTTTTCCCAAAACATGTTAAAGAATATCTACTTTTTTTCTTGTAATTTACTAATGTTTATTGAAGAATTAGTTAGCAAACGAATCGTAGACCGGTACAGTTTTTTTTTTTTTTTTTTTTTTTTTTTTTTTTTTTATAGTTGGATTACTTTGGGATATTGTATCCTTTGCATTACAGGCGATTTATAAAACAAACAGATAAAATAACTACCCGTAAAATTGCTCACTCTCTATATATGTGTGTTATCTTTATCAATACAATTTTAACCCGTATGTAGAACATGCCCATTGATATTTTCTCTTATGAACAGATGACTCATTTATGGCAACGATTTTCCCTAGAGAATACTCTTCATTAATTAAAACAAAGGTGTTATTTAAAAATATAATTTACTATTAAAATGTAATATCTTAGTGCATGCACATTTATTGTCTGAATAATATTAATGTATATTTCCTAGTGTCCTTTTAATTATCTTTGACTATGTGCTATTTCATTTTCTATATTTAATCCCTATTACCCCATGCTTCGTAGCCTCATTAGCACATTCAAAACGTGATTCATTTAACTAACGGTAGTTCATACACACAACTTTTTGCTTGAGAATAAAAGTCCTGGTTGTAATATCCACACAAAAAAACGGTTTAAAACCGGATTTCTTAAACCAGTTTGCTGAAGACGAAGAAAAAAATTGTTAAACATCGCTACTTAAAATTCGCAGAACATATTTTTCACAATCGTATTCTGACGAATTTCCACTTCAAAAAAATAATTAATTTCGTATCAAAATATTGTTCTTAGTTAACTGTCACTTTGATTACTTTTTAATGTTTGTCACCAATTTGAAATTTCAGTATGCAATTTAATATCATTTAAGTGTTCATTTCTTGCAATCCGTTTTAACATTGTACATTCACGCTTATCCCTTTATAGCAGAAACATCTACCATAATTTAAACTCAGGAAATATCACTTCATGAACTCATGTGCACAATATTTGATAACAATTCTTATAATAATTAATGGTGAATGTTTTATACTGCATCGAACATTGTTATGGGCGTATTTGTCGTGGTTGTACGGAACTTGTTTTTTTTCTATTGTTATCATATTTTTTTGTAATACATCAAGTTAATTTTTATTTCATCATTGGGGAGAGCATTTGATGAGGAAATCTAGAGTATTGCTAGAGTATTGCTAGATTTTAGCTATGTTAAACTGTAAAGATGGTTTTGGAAAGGTCTTGACAGAAAATTCGATTTATCTAAAGGGAAGCAACTCTTTACACTATTTATAATGTTATATCCCTTTATGAAAACATGTAATTATGACAGATTTGATGTGTGAGGTCGATATTATATATGTAAAATGTTTTGAATCCGGATCTTCATCGCACGCACCAAGCAGTTGTGGAACATAATATATACCAAGAGACATCACATTTTAACAGTAGATGACCAAGTTACGATTTTGGTAAAGAAAAAAACTTGTAAAATTTAAGTGAACGATCACCCCATGTATGTTTTATATATAGCGCCAGAAGAGAAAGAGAGATGGTAAAGAGAGTGTGAGAGGGGAGAGAGAGGGAGAGAAAGAGGGGGAGAGGGAGAAAGAGGGTAGAGAGACGTTTTGTTTTATAGAACCAGAAGAGAGAGAGAGCATAATTAAAAAGGAGAAAGGCTGGTTGTCGAGCTTTTCGCCAACGAAGTAGAGAGAAATAGAGATAGTGACATATCATTATATTTTATAACTGTATTTTTTTGTTTCGTACCGTATTAGTTTCCTTTGTTTTTATATTATTACACGCACAAATCAGTAATAAACAAACATTTACATATTATTTTTTATCTGATTTGAAATTCGTCGATGTACAGTTGAATGTCTCTCGTATCAGACGCATGGAAAAGAGGGGGGGGGGGGGCTTTACCAAGCTACTCCACGAGTGGGACGTGACGTACTTCTTTTCCAGGAAACGATGACCATGGGGAATCCATTTCAGATTTTAGGCTACTCCCTTTACCACTACAAATGTGGGGCATTGTAGAAGTCTGACCATAGCAGTCAAAAACGCCCCCCCCCCCCCAATGGTGATCGTAGAGGGGAAGTCAAATAAAAAAAAATCACCAGTATTTCCCCGTTTTCAATTTCTAATGTCTACGATACACCCAGAAATCGAATGACCCTGCCTATAAGGGACAAAATGTTTTTTGAGAAAACCATCAGTGCCAGTGATTTGAATGTCCAATCCCCCGAATGGGGCTGTACTGGCCGTAACGCATCTGTATGTTACGTCGAGGATGTCTGCCTCTCTCCGAACCTCATCCGGCTACAGGGCGAGAATAGTGTTGCCACACTTCCCCATACGGGACACAGTACGGAATCCCGGCCAGATCTGATGCTAATTTCAGCGGACATCGAGTCTAAGCACAGTCTGGTTGTCCTAGATTACGTAAGTGGCAACCACAGACCAGTCCTCTTTGTATTAGGGCTAGGTACCCCCGAGGCCCGCTTCCAAATAAAGGCAATGGCTGTTTCGGAAGGCAAATTTGAAAAAAAAAAATGAAACCGAGACTTAGGCCACGCTGGCTGCCCTCCAAGTCTAAATACCAGAAGACATAAATATGGAGTATGAAGATTATCGTGGTCGCTAAGCGAGTCATTCGGAGATCAAGCGGAAATCAACCCTTCATACCGAACTGGTCAAAAACTTTGAAGGTGTTATTGGAAAGAGACATAAGGCCCGAAAAAGGACACCAAAAAGAAAACACCAGTAGCTCCAGTGGCGTACAACCGATTGACGACCCAGGTAGAGATTTTTAGAGTTAAAGAAATCTAATGGTAATAAAGGGTAGAGAATGCAATCAGGTTAGCAAGAAAGGGAATGAGTGAAACAAAGTATGGGAAAACCTGAAAAGGGGAACGTAACAAAACACCAGGAGGTCATCGTACTGCCCAATTGCTTGACGAATCCTTTCTTTCACTTGTTCATTGGTGATGTGGTCTCTATAGCAGATGCCAAGAATGCATCTGAAACATCTCATCTCCATCGCCTTTGTTTTCCTTTCGAGTTCTGCTGTTAATGTCCAGGACTCACAGGCATACAAGAAAATGGAGAGGACTAGTGAGCGCATCAGCCTGATTTTTGTGCTGGGGGCTATATTTCTGTCGTTCCATATTTTCTTGAGCCTCTTTAGTGCTGTTGTGGTCTGCGCAATCCTGGCCATCAATTCGGGCTTGGAGCCTTCTTCCGAAACAATTGATCCTAGGTATTTGAAACTGCCAACTGTCTCTAGTCTTTCCTCCCCGACCTTAATTTCAGTGGCAATGCCTAATTATACCTAAATACCGTACCTATATTATATATTTCTGGATTCAGCACAGACCTACGACGACTTTTGGGTTCTATTTATCATCTAAATATGTTTTTTAGTCAAACAAAACAATATTTTTTTAGTTTAGAAAATATTAAGTTATTTGTTTGTTATTTTAATAATAATTTTACTTTTAAAAAGAAATATTCATTGGTGACCTACAAATTCCTTTATATAATGCTAATTAACTTCAGTCGTACTTTAACTGGTGCTAGAATAGAGTTTTCTTCAATTATTTCACTAATGAGCAGTGGCCTGGCTAGGGTTAACATGATCGTAAACATAAATTCTTACCTTATTTTTTCGATCCATATATGGGAGAAGTAAAACTTGTTGACGAGAGCTGTTTCCCTTTAAAAGTTTTTTAAAATTATCCAACATTGATTCGCATTTGTGATATTAATTTTGGGATGAGCTGATATATATCGTGGGTTAAAAATTGGGAATTTAACATCCATTTAAATTGTCAAATTCTTTCAATGTTCATTAACAATAAGAGCGAGTCTCCTAGAAACGTGGGTCCCCTACAAGCGCGGGGCCCTGGGCCAGTGCTCTCTGGGCCCATGCCTTCAGGACTACAACTTCGGAATTTTAGAGTTTTTCCTTCTTTTAGATGAGTTGCCATCCAAGGTTAACGAGTTTCACCCCCCCACCCTACCACACCGAGGGGCTTGCTGGTGGTATTTTTGCTTGTCGAGGCTCTTCTGGTTGGTGGCAAACGTAGCAGCCAATTAAATTGTGAAAAACAGTGTTAAGCAAACAAAAAAGTTTTACGGAGCCATAGAAAACTATCCACCGGCCCACCGGAAGTAAACAAATGCCATTCGAGTTGTATTTATGAAAACAGTTTCATTTTAAGATTTTCAATCAATACAATACTTAACAACAACAAAACCACAAAAAGAAAAATAGGCTACGCACGTTGTCGTCCGCACAATTTTATGTTCAGTTCAAAACTTCTGCTGATTGGGTAATTATTATATTATATAATTATATTTACAGTTACAGCCTACAGTAGACAGTACTACACAAGAATGGTGGCTCTTTTTAAAAGTCTTTTACTCTTTAATTTTATTGATTGGTAAATTTCGAGATATTGATTAATATTATAGTTGCTTCAGAAAAAATGCAACCTTTTACCTGAGTTCAAGTTCAACCATCAGGCATGACACTTGCTGCTTAAGATATATACTATGACTATCTATATTGACAATATAATATATATAATATATATATATATATATAATATATTAAATTCATAATATTCTCATACTACTAATTAATACTAATAGATTTTTTTTTTTAAATGTGCTATTAATTTATTATAAATGATAAGATATAAAAATAAAACATTATTTTTTAACATGTTGAGTAGGGGGAGGGCCAGTTGTGGAAGTATAATAAGTCATAAGGTAATAGTAATAATCTTCTTGTTGTACTGGTTGACTTGGTCTTGTAATAATGTGTTTTTGTAGTCTGTGACTGGGCTTTGCTGACAGTTTCTTGCCTTTGGCTTTAGTCACTTAAGTGGTTTTAGTTTTAGAGTTTGTAGTGTAGTCTAAATCTGTACTAATAGGTTTGGTAAAAAAGGTGTTAACTCAGCCAATGTGTTTTGCAAAGTCAAAGAGTTGACTTGCCCTAAGTGCAGTGACATCACTTTGGGAAATCCCAACACTGTACGTAAGGCTTAGGGTGAATAGGCTCTATTATATAACAATAATTGGACCTGAACAATTTGTATGACAACTTTCCCACTCTTCACTGATTTACTGTGCATTATTTACATAATAAACTAAATCATATGCTCGATACAGCTAATATTGATGCATATATTAAAATGAATATTGCATTTCAACTTACAATAAGCTCAAAAGATAGAGAAACTTATCAAGATGCTCATTCATGGATAAAAGACCTGTGCATTGCTAAAACTAAAAGTGCTGTATTTTTATAGGTTGTCCAGGTTGAAAAAAGAAGTCCTGTGAGCTATTCATTTCTGCCATATTGCCATTAAACAGGACATTTCATTATAAATTATAATTATCTGGGAGAGACGCCCCCTCCCTCCATTTTCTAAACAAAAATAAAATATGAAATTATTTAACAAATAAATACATATCTAAGAATCGAAATCTTTTGAATATAGTACTATAGCTAGTAGTTGACCTGGGGAAACTCCGTGGCTATATACAGTGGAAGACATCATTGCTGTTAGTTTAAGTAAGTTTAGTTATGACTCAACCTACTTGGCTCTTACTCATCTAAGTACTAGTCTAGTGCTGGTGATTAGAGACAAGACATAATACTAGTCTTCTCTCAGTGTGCTGCCAGTACAAGTGATAAGTTTCATGGGTTATCCAAACAACACTATTACTATTCTCCTTGTGACTCTGTCTATATCATATATATATATATATATATATATATATATATATATATATATATAAAAGCTATTTCAGTATATGACTAGCTTGATTATAGAGTCACAGTATTCAGTATAGAAACTATGAAAATGTTTTAATAAATGGTATAGTAACTGTACTTAGTAAATCAACACTTTATTAAGCAACTTTTACTTGTCAATTCAATGGGCCTAAGTCAGTAACAATCATCTTGACCATGCCAATTGTCCATTAAATTTAAATGGATAATGGAATAAAATGGTATTTAAGCATCATAAATTAAAGGCCATTAACAAGTGATCTCATTTTAGCTATTTTAATTTATGTTATCCCCCTTCCTGGGACTCCATTAAACAATGAGAGCTTATATTTGTATTAAAAAAAAACAATGAATTTCACTGGCAATTGGTTATGAAAGTTATCCATCAACAAGTTCTACAATAGGACTTTGATGGGGAAACAAAAGATTTGTAAACCAATGATTATGTTTAAAATAAATCCTCTTACTTGCTAACTGCTTAAAATGGAATGTGGAAAGATATACATATTATTTATAAGTTATCCTTTCATGTTGAAAACTGACCTAAAGGCAATATTTTATTTTTTAATTTAATTTTTAAAGTATCATGGATTTTTATTTCGAAACAATCAAATGACTTGCAAAAGTAATTCTAATAATTCTTTAAGTTTCACCGAGAGACAAATATTCACGCTGAGATCACTCAGGCAAAAAGAGACTTAGATGCCAATATACCATTGAATTATTCAGAAGATAGGAAGAAAGAAAGTTATTACAAATCTGAATTAAGAATAAAAAGTTGTTTTTTTTTAAATCCATAAAAGAATTCTGCAACTACATGAAGTTTCATGACTGACAATTAATATGCGGTAAAAAAAAACAACATCACAAAATAGTGTCATTATCATATTAAACTTAGTTTTTTATCATCTATTTTATGCAGGGTCAATATATTTTTTTTTATGTTGACAATGCAGATGAACTTTTATATTTTAAAAAACAACTTCTTCTAAATAATCATTTACTTTTCATTCACCCTTAATTGTTTAGAGCCAACATACAGAATGGAAGATGATACAAATATTACTACCACAAGTAGTAGCAGAGGACAAGGAAGAGGATTTGGCAGAGGCAACCGAGGTGCACGTGGTGGCTATAAAAAAAATTATGGGCGTTCAAAGCTACAAAATAGATTTTTGTCATCAAACAAATGGACGCAACAAGAGAAGATTCGTTTGTTGGAAGGATTGAAACGGTAATCTGCCAAAATAACCTGTAACATTTGTAAATTTTGGCTGGGAGAGGGTTGTTGATCTCCTCCTTACTCAAAGGTTACTTTTTCATCAACTATCTTCAATTTTGTATGTGTATAAATATAAATTTTTAAAAATAAACAGTGTTTTTTAGCAAAACAATCATAGGCTTTAGAAGTTAGATGATTGAATTTGTTGTGCAAGCAAAAAATGTTTGGTTTGTCTGTTTGTTTGATTGGGGTGCACTAGATTCCAAGTTAGTTGTTAACTTCATGTGTAGCTTATATTTATACATTATACTTTCTTTGTCACTCTGTGTATCCCTTAATAAAATAAAAAGATAAAATGGATTCCTTTAAGGACGCATTTATTAGCTTTTGCAAGACGTTAAGAACAACTTTATTAATTATTTGTTAAATAAATTTGATATATTTACTTCTTTACAATACACTTAAATATTATTTTTGTAGATATGGAGAAGATAGTGATGTCCTGGCTCAAATTGTTGAAACAAGAAGTATTGAAGAGGTAAGTCTTAACCAGCAGAATTTAATCTGATAGCCAATGTCATGTCCAATCATTTTTTATGTCTGAGGCTGGGCCGGTTGAAAATTTTAAAAAATGCAGTAAAATCACTTCAAGCGAGTGAACATAACCTGGAAAACCAAATTTACTA
The DNA here is from genome assembly GCA_964017045.1 of Omphiscola glabra. NCBI lineage: Eukaryota > Metazoa > Mollusca > Gastropoda > Lymnaeidae > Omphiscola > Omphiscola glabra. The sequence continues at coordinate 12,995,403 of OZ024807.1, read as the reverse complement.
TAGGAATTATTTATTTTTTACTTAACCAAAAAAAAGTGTTTCAGTGCTATACTCAAGCATATTCATTTAAATAATATAACATGTACAATGCTATGATAATCACTCTGTTGCACAATTAATTTATCATCTTCCAACTCTACTTACATCTAACTTAAAGAGGTTTCTTTGCCATCACTTTTGAGATATTAAACTTTTTCAGCTGCAGTGCCTGAAGTGACATTTTTATTGGAACTTATTGTGCTTGATACTATTGTTAACCTAAAATATGTAGAAATAAGATAAAATAAGGGCAATTGATTATTATGTAACTGTGTTGGATTTTACAAGGTCTTTAATATAATGAATGAACTAAAATAATTAAATCTGTTGTATCTTTTCAGATTGAGAAAAAAATCCGTTCAATAACAGCAGGCGGAATGTTAAAAGGCTCGGATGAGAGGCTAGAAGGTAAGTAGACATAAAATCTTCACATATAACTGGGGACTTGTGGGACATTTAAAGTTCATAAGTAATATGTAAGCTTCTCTTGCATTGTTGGCCAAAGTTATCCGAAAACCTATGAAAATTCCCCTTTATGCAGTGGAACCCTGCTATAACATGTCGTTGCATGGCTCCAGAAATTTTTTAAATTTGTAATTGCACATTTAAATATTTTTTTTTTAAAAAGAGTATGAAAATTATATTCAGCAACACATTGACAAATTCACTAAATACTAGTGCAACTTTACCACTACATAGCTAACTCACCACAAGATATTGAAAAAATCATTTTTTTAAGAACAGAAATTACATATTTTCCCAATTTAAAAAAAAATTCCAACACTTACCACTCTGAATATTGCAAAATGCCACCATATTCAGGCCTTCCAATTTTATGGACCCCAATTATCACTAATTTAATTCACTAAAATGCATTTTAACATAACTACATTTTTAAACAAGTATTTTACTAAAATACCGCTAGGTTTACAGAAAAGGGCCAGAATTTATAAATTTTTGTTCAATTGCTTTGGAAATCATATTCGTATAAAATGTATATAAAAGTGTAATTTTTCATGTCTTATTAAAAAAAATTAATATTATATAATCCTGTAAAAAAATTATGGAAGTTATTAAAAGTGTGTCCATTAAAAAAAAAGTAGATACATTTTGTTTTTTAAAGTTGTGAGCTCAATTTAATTTTTGTCCCCCACTCTTAATTGGTCAACTTTATGTATCACCTATACAGGTTCTGGTGTTGTTACAAAAGCTCCATTAGAGGTAGGTTTTTACTGGATTAAATTAGGCCAGCATTTGGGTAAATATTCATTTACTGGTGCTAGTATTGGAGATGTATATGAGGATGGACTAGGAGGCTTGCTTTTTATTTTAAAGTGTTTTAATGCAAATAAAACATTTGTGTAGTATACATCAGGGATCATGGGGTGTAATCGTGTAAAGTTAAAACATTATAACTAAAGGCATACCGGGTATTCATAATTTAGGGTTCCACCATTGCCAGAAAATGTCAAAGATTTTTTTTTTTTTTTAAATTTCCTTTCAGGCATGGCTTGATCTCATGCAAGACCTAAAATTCTATGAACCTCAAGATTATTCAGTTATGATCCCAGAGGTAAGACTGATATACCAGGTATTTAATTAAATGTGTAAGAATTGATGTATGGTTAATCAGAATCTAAATTAAATGAAAGTTTTGTTTAAGTTTATTTATTGTTTTATAGTAATAATTAAAACCCATAATCTGCTGATGTCTTTCATTATCCAATTGATAAGTTTTTCAAATGACTTATTCCTTTCTCAACCAGATGCTAGGTCTTATAACCAGAAATGAACATTTTGAAGACAGCAATATCCCCAATCTAGACTGGAGGAAAATTTACCAGTTTCTTACAGATGTAACAGACGATAAATGTACAGTAACATCTTTGACTGATATAGGTTTGTACCAAACATAATTGCTTTTTACTTAACGCTCAAGAATTTATGTTGTTTTAAAAAAATATGTTTGCTGAGCCAGGGGCTTGGTTTCCCTTTACAAGTTAATAAGTTTTTTTTGGTACAGTACATTGAATGAGTATTAATTCCTAAAAATGACTTTCACATTTCAAGTTCATATTAATATTAGTATCATTGACTGTTATGTAAGTCTTTACATTCCAATATGTGGATCATTAACAACTCTTACAAAAACTTTGAATAACAGTTGACACCAAAGTAAGAGTGTTGTTATTTTTTTTGTCAAAACAAACACTGTATCATTTTTTAGCCTTAATTTCACCACCTGTCTCACTGCTGGTACTGGTAGATTTCTTGTTAATATTAAAAAATATTCTGTGATCATTATACTATTGCTACAAATTACAAATACAGAGTTAAAAATTAGTTTAAAATCATCTTCAGTTTATTTTCGAAGCCATTCATGTTAAGTTAAATCAACTTATATCTAAGCTCACATATTATTTTGAATTAAATTGTTATAATTACACTGGCAGTAATTATCTTTTTTTTTTGTATGTGTTCCCACCAGAATCTTTTGTTGTTCTTGACCTTATGCACAGTCTTGGTGACAAACTTCATGAGTCTGACACAACAGAGCAACGACATGCCCTCGACCTCAAATACCATTTGATTAGCTTCAAAAATTCAAAACAAAACATTGCTCAGGCCCTTGGAAACAGTTAGTACATTTAAATACTTTTAAATATGAAATGCTTCTCATGCCTGGTAATGGAATCGATCATGCCTAACCAAGCTTTTCCTCCATCATTGGCAAAAACTGTGCTTCATAAACTTTGGTTCTACAAAATGTAACAATCTGTTGAGAGGTTTTCTGTGTGTGTGTGTTTGCAATGTTCAGAGTGTATGCTACAATCATTTATGTTCAATGAAAAGTTGTGTTTGCTGCAATTAAATTACTTGGAATAGTAAGGCTTTAAATTACTCTAAACTTTTAATTTTATTTTTAAACAAAATATCATTGCATGGGCCTTAACTATCAATTTCTCAAAATATATTTATTGCATGAGTTTATCTAAACATGATAAACCTTGTGTACGCCTGATGTCCATGAATGTAAATGTCAATTTCTAAATATAGAAACATAATTATGTTTGTCGCATTGAAATTCACAATTTATTACTGGCTTTTATGGGGAATTAATATTCATATTTTTATTAGAGCAAAATTTATGTGACTCTAGCTTGGCTTTAGGCTAATTTGATTAGGACAATTGTAATGTTTGAGACAGCCCTATAGACTGTTTAAGAGAAAGGCCTACTGCACATTTAAATCAACTTGTATAAAGATTTTTAAAAAATAAAACTTAATTTTTTTTGCTGTTCAATAGATTTCTCAGATCCAGAAGAAGCTGTCCAGTGTATATCACAGGGTGAATCACCTGAACTGGAAGCTACACCACATGAAAACACGGGGTCTGATAAATTTCCCAATCCTGAAACAAACAATCAAATGACTGGCGATTCAGAGACCAATGTGTTGGGATCTTCAGGTTCATCATCACAACTGACTACCAAGAACAATGATACATCTAACCCCTGTGAAAACAGCCCCCAAACTTCTGGTTTTAATAATCCAAAGGGAGTAACAAATGATTCAGCCAAGGTGAAAGCTTTTGTCAAACCTAAATTGTATACACTGAATCCTCTCTGCATAACAGTCGAGCATCTAAAACTTCAGTCCAAACCAAATGGTCCATAGGATTTCAAAATATTTGATGTATAACCTTTCCCTTCAAATGAATATCATACATTTTAAAATGCTCACTTTTTTCACAAATAAAGTTAAGTTCAATGCAAACTTTCCTTGAATAATTTATTTATTGTATTAGAAATTTGTTTGTTGGAATGAAAATTAAATTTTGCTTGCTTTTGGTTGTTTCACATTGTGTCTTCTGAAACATGTTATGGTACTGGTAGATTTCTAAAATAGCAATAGTTTTTCTTGAAAGTACACGCTGAGAGAAAGTAATTTTGCCATTGCCAGATGTTGAAAATGTTAAGTTCAAAGGCAGATTGAATCTTTAAATATCTCATAAAACAATCATTTGTATCATACATGTTTATTGAAGAAAAAATACATACTTCTATTTACACATATTGACATATGCCCTCATTATACAATTCTTGTAGTTCACTGTTAACAGAATGAGGACAAATATTTTGATACGGTATAAATTGAGATTTTACAAAACGTTTATAACTAATTCAAGAAACTGTATGTGAGGCAGCTTTTATGGGAAACCTACCATGAAAAGGATTGTAATTCACAGCCCACACAAATACTCAGGTTGTAAATAAAATAACTTCAATAGAAAATATGATATATTGAAAGGATTTTTGGTGCTCCAAGAGCCTCACAATATTAATTGGAACAGCCCCAGTCCAGGATTCAAACATAGGGATGACGTTTATCCTGAACAGGTTAGTTACTTGCTAAGTACTATTCATATTTTAGTCAATCTTCAGTAGCAATGGGAACAATTTAACAAATGTGAACAAAAAACAACACAAAGCATAAAAAAAATAATTTTAAATTCTGATATTGGACAGAGCAAAAATTAAAACTTTCAGCTCCATTCCATATTATTATTAGTTTTAACAAGAAACTACTACTTCAGAAATACTACAAATTATTTAAGCCATGATGAATTAACAGAGAAAATTACAATTCATTGATGCTCCCGTTGTTAGATGCTATGACATAATTTTATCGGTAGTGTCATCACTGGCTGTTTCTGATGTAGTCTTCTCTCTTGGCTCTTCCTCTTTGAAAGACTTCTGCAGAACATATGCATCAGCTGGCTCAATACGTTTGTAATAATTCTTTTTCTCTTCAACAATTTTGAACCCAAACTTCTCATAAAATTTGATGGCACCTTCATTGTTGACTTGAACATGCCTAGGGGTTTGAATGGAGCAAATTATTTATTATTTAAAATTTAATGATGCTATTAAAATATTAGGACAAATCATTAAATTCCATTTTAAAATTTATTATTGTTTGCTGCTAACTAAAGACTAAATTTTAGGACACAAACCTAAATATTTAACAAATATTAACAATTTTTCTCCAGTTTTGTGTGTTACAGTACAATTGTGAGTGAAAAACACTAATTCATTTAACCTAACAAAATTTATATATACTTACAGAAAAACATTATCAATGTTGCCGTCTTTTTCACAGATTTTTAGAACATGTTCCAGCATGACAGTGCCTATAAATATAAATAAATAATGCACTCGAGTTATTATTCAAGGTACTAAAGAATTAGCCAAATTTTATTATAAAGCCAAAATATAAAAGTATCGCTAACAGAAAGTTGAAATAAATGTCCTCTCAATATAGAAATAACATTTTTTAACCGCCGAGAACATTTTTCTGTAGTGTCAAAGCCATTTTTATCATTTTCATATGCTTGTCAAAAATGACAAAATCCCAGACTAAATGAATTCAGAGACCCTTAGAAGTGTTTATTTTCTGAAATTGGACAGGGCATCTTAAGGCTAAGGTATGAAAAGACTGTGTTTTTATACTATATATATGTATATATAATCCCTGGAGTGAAACTCGTCATTATACATCAACTTTATTGACTATGAGAAGGCTTTTGAAAGTGTAGACAGACTCTGGAAGCTGCCAAGATACTACGGGGTACCACAAAAATTGACAGACATAATTAAGGATTCTTATGAAGGACTGTCGTGCAGAATTGTTCATGGCAAACAAATAACTGCTGCTTTTGGGGTAAAGACAGGTGTCAGACAGGGATGTCTGCTCTCGCCTTTCTTATTCCTGCTGACCATTGATTGGATAATGAAAATTTCTACAGAGCAGAAGAGAAATTGTATCCAGTGGACACTATGAAAACAGCTTGATGACCTGGATTTTGCAGATGATCTGGCCCTAATATCACACACACAGCAACAGATGCAAGAGAAAAACAATTATGTAGCACAGTGCTCTGCATGCATTGGCCTGAACATCCATAGAGGAAAAAGCAAAGTCCTTAAAATAAATACATCAAGCAACACTCCTATAGCACTGGAAGGAACAAACCTTGAGGAGGTGGATAGCTTTTCAAACCACGGCAGCATCATTGACATACAAGGAAGAACAGACACTGACATAAAAGTGAGAATTGACAATTCGAGAACTGCATTTAACCAGCTAAAAAGAGTCTGGAGCTGCAGCAACTTGATCCTCCAGACCAAGGTCAGGATGATCAACCAGACCTGTTTACACTCAAAATTCTTAAAATCGTACAATATCACAAAATCATTCAATTCATTATCTAAATAGTGAAAAAATAAACATACAGTATATATTTAACTCAAAATCGTACATTGTACGCCAAAATCTTAAGAGTAAACAGGTCTGTTCAACACCACAGTGAAGCCTGTCTTGCTATATGGAGCAGAAACATGGCGAACAACAGCAGCTGGTTCAAAAAAGCTACAAGCATTTATCAACTCATGTCTCCGAATCCGATGGCCCAACGTCCTCACCAACGAGGATCTCTGGCGGCCCACACAACAAGAACCAGTGGAAGAGTTAGTCTGCCAGCGCAGATGGAGATGGATTGGCCACACCCTCAGAAAGCCCACATCCAGTATCACAAGACAAGCCCTCACTTTGAACCCCCGGGGCAAGAGAAAAAGAGGTCGACCCACAATGACTTGGAGAAGGGAGCTGGAGGCAGACACCAAAGAGAGTGGGCACAACTGGGGACACCTGGAGAGACTGGCCCAAAACCGGAATGCCTTGAGAGGAGAGTCTTTGTCTGTGGCCTATGCCCCAGACAGGAAGACAGGTGATAATGATGATACATACATACATATATACATAAATGGTTATATATGTGTTAAAATTGACCTTTACAGAGTGAGTAAAATTTTAGTACCCAAGTTCTGAATTCAACCCACCCTAAATATCCCATAAATTATTCAAACTATTATAAAAGCAAGTTTTTGAAATATTAGAAGCAATATTTCTTTCAGAAAATGACAATTTATTGTTACTTATATTAAAAATTGTAATACTGGTATTGGTAAGTTGTGACCTTTAAACTTCTGTCATATGAAATACAGGGGGACGGCACGAAATGAATTCAAAATTTCCTTTTCATTTGAAGTTATTAAATCCATGTTCTAAAAATTATTACTCCAGAATATTCAAAAACATAAATATCTTTGGGGTCCAATTTTTGCCCTTTTCTGTTTGATTTTCACTTTTTCTCAAATGAATTTGTCTGCAACAATATGACTAGGCTTAAGGCTAATATTGTCATTATCTTGACTCTTATGGTGCCATCACCGCAAGAGCTAATATTGTCATTACTAGCATGTGGAATATCTCTGAATTCATTGCTTTCATTGTAATTTGTTTGAAATAATTCCAATAAAGAAATTATGTGTTGATTTTGCAATCTAGAGGGGACACTCTCTGGCATTAGACATTATCATTATGCCAGTCAAAAGATTCAGGTAAGAAAGGAGGTTATTTCAGTTGCAAAAAAAATAATTGTGTCAAGATTTATGTTGCAAAGGAAGCAACTGACACATCCTTTTAAAAAATCCAATTACATAGAGAAATGTTTGATTACTCATCATAAATGAGCAAAAAGCAAAGAGTTCTTCAGAGATAGTCAATAATTTAAGATCATTTTTGGATAATAATATAGACATTGTATTAATAAAACATGCCTATTCCAAGTCTTCGATATGGAGCCAAGCAGCCTAATGTCATGATGTATAAGCGTCGAACATTCTCAGATGTGTCAATTCTACAGCAAACTGCTCCAATGACAATATCATTATAATAAGCTGAAAATAATTTTTTTTTAAAATATTAAAAATTTGCAGATGACAAAAGATTCTTTGGCCTAGCTGTATCCCCCCCCCCCCCCCCCGAGCCGATTAATGGCAGACTATAATTTATTATTAGTATGTATTAATTGCAGGTAATTAGAAGGATTAGAGAAGACAGCAGGAGACCACAAGGCTTGTAAAGAAATTATTATTGGCCTTTGTCTATGTATGCTCCACTAGAAATGCAAAGAGGAAGAATTTAATATAGATTTGACAATTAATCATTGTCCAAGATTTACTTTTCAAACTTTTGAGTAATATGAGATACTACAACTAAAACCATGAAACCATAGGGGCTGCAAGCTTAAGGCACACTACATATAATCAATAACTGCTTCTTAAAAATTACAGTGATCCTGAATTTATTTATAAATTATACAAATCAAGTCTTTAGTAAACTGAATGATAAATGTTTCTAAAAATTAAATGATAGCTAGTCTATGAAACAGGGTATTAATCTTTCTAAATTCTCAAAACAAAAATAAAATATAAATTCATAACTCATATAAAGTTTTAGACGTACCTAATTTTGCAAGTTCACCAACCTCCAAGACATCTTTGTAGAATTTGTCATTGTAAGTTACAGGAAACACAACTTGATTGAGCCTTTTAAGTTGTTTAATGTTATGAGGAGTGATGTCACCGAGTTCAGTACGGCCCCTATAAATGAGATATGTGAATGACTGATTTTAGTAAGAAACTGATATCGTCAGCACACTAAACTAGACTTTCTAAATGATAATAATTTGTAAGTACCAAAATAAAAACTTAAAAAAGGGAAAATTTTATATGTTGGCTTTTATTATGATAATGAGCAATACCAATATTTATCTAATCAAACAAGGTGCTTAAAGGCTAGACTAGTTATAAGACAGCAATGAATGTGACTGATACTGATAGTCTAGGTAGTGTTTTCATATAATATACAGCTTTAGATCTTTATCCAGTACAACTTTGCAAATTCCTTAAATCACCCACTCAACTCAGTTACACACAGTCACATTAAATTATCATCAATATCAGAGTACATTGTACCCCAAAAATACCTCTGTAAAACTTAATCAGGCTCTAATTTAAAACATGAAATTAAAAACTCGGATATTCAATTTCATATTTAGAACAGAGATAGATCTTAAAAAATTATTGTTTCAAAACTGATAACTGGCTGAGGATTTTTACAAATCAATTATCTGAATTTTTGCAAAATAATTTTTTGTGTATCCTGAATTACTTTTTTTCAATACTAAATTTTACTTTGCTTAAATATAATTTTAAAATAAATTAATAAAATTAAAAATAATAAAAAGGCAGAAAAGTTACAAGATCTCCAAAATTTTGCTGATTTTTTTTTTACCTGCCCCCCAAATCTAAATGTGTTTTCTTTAAATTTCAGAAATCTTAACAGTGACTGTGGTTTATTATTACTGCTTGATGTGTAGAAAAACAATGGACAGCTTTGCAATTCCATTCAACACTTAGTCACTTAGCATGGCAGAATAGATTTTAGGTAGAGACAGGGTTGCAAAGTAGGATTTTCAAACTTGGCCTTGGCTAGTACTCCAAGTTCATTTAACATTTGCATTTGGTGCATAATTGTCATTGTAGTTTGTAGTGTGTGGTACATTTTAATTTGTTTTTAATTTAATAAAATTTTATTCAATTTATTCAAATTACATTACTTCTCCTGCAAATTATTTCTAAAAGTTAAAAAGATCAATTGAAATATATAATAATGTATAACAATATACTCTACAGCAGGGGTGGCCAGACCTGTAGTAACTGAGAGCCATTTTTAAAATAAAAAAATTTTTGAGAGCCGCATTGAAGCACTATGGGTCACGACCCACTCGCAATGAAAAATTCCTTTTGTGATTTATTTTTTAAAATTACTTTTTATTTGAATTTAATGATTTAAACATTTCAATTGTTTTAACCCTAACCGTATGGTGAAGAAATATATGCGTTACAGTTACACAATTGAAGAAATATATGCGTTACAGTTACACAATTAACAAATATTTAAATATGTAAAATTTATGAATAGTATTTTTTTTTTTAACTTTCATTTATTTTTGATATTATATATTTCAAACGAAAAGTTTTAACTTCATAAATTGTTTGCGAGCCGCAATGTGAACACAGAAGAGCCGCATGCGGCTCAGCCGCGGTTTGGCCACCGTTGCTCTACAGTCTACAGCAGTCTATCTCTGTGACTCGTGACTGAAAATTTTCACTCAATTAATAAGTAAGAAATACTAACACCACAGTCCTGAAAATAAAGAAACTTTGAAACTTAGATTTTACTGGAATAAGAAAGTCTAAGAAAGTAAGTTAGTAATGTAGGCTCATAACTCATACTAATAACCCAGTCATGTTTTATATAATCATACCTAACTGATTATAAATATATTATTATATCATATATGATACCACTGACTCTAATAAATTAATAATACTAAGTAATACTCAGACTATACGGTACTATAACAAAAAATATACATTCCGTATATTAGTAAGTAGAATAGTCTAAGTCTACTACACTAGACTGGTCTAGTTAGACTAAACTAACTAAACACTAACATTATAATTATAACATTCATTTCAATGAATTTTCAACCAAGTCTAAGTCTAAGTCAGCTGAGTAAAAACAAAATTATCAAAACAAACTACATAACAAACTTACAAAGTAAAGATAAAGAGGTCAAAGAAATGCCATGGGAGCTATGTATGCTATTAAGGAGTAAATCAGAAAGGGTAATTATCGAAAATTTACATCATATTGTACGTACTTGGTCATATCTGTTGTTTTTATTTTCTTGGAATTTAGTACCGGTAGTGAAATATTGACAATTCAACTCGATACACGGCGAGGCAAACCGCCAGGGGAAGTACAATTTTTTTATTTACCTAAGCCAGGTGTTTTCAAGGGAAGAATTGCAATAAATTAGGGCAATAATTCACACCATTCTATTTACATATATTATTTAAATTATGGTGAGAGACATCATAATTTCATCCATAAAAAAGAAAAAAACTTAAATTTTTAATATTACAATAATACGTAAAAGAATTTTAATAAAAAGTAACAACCTAGCTGATTAGTTAGTCTATCAGTTATAATCAAGTACATGTTTGTGATTGTGAGAACGAACATTTCCTAACTTATGACTACTAGCATTATGAATTATATTAAATATTAAATATAATAATTAAAGTAAATTTTATATAATGAAAAATTTCTTAATGAAATAAAATATTTATAATATAAATCCATAATTTTATAATTGGATTTTCATAGTTAAGTTAACTGTTAACCCTAAAAAAAATATTATTTTTTAATGATTCATATTTTCCCACTTTAAATTAAAATAATAATAATGATTTCATTTAAACAAATTGAAAAGTAATCATTTTAATTGATATAATATAAAGTTGAGATTCACATCGTTCATGACTTTATTTTAAAAGACTATTTTGTCTTCCAATTTTTATTTGAAGACGGGAATATGGAGAAATTTTAATTATCTGGCGCTTATAATATACTCCCACTACTTCTTTTCTCTTATCTTCTGGTGCAAAGATTATTGGAACATAAAATTGCTGACATTCCCATTTAACTTAAAACAAATTTATTAGTATATATTAATTATTAATATTATAACAATTAAGATTCACAAATATTGCTGCCCTTATATTTGCGGAGGGAGCGAGGGCCGTAAATGTAACGGCAAACATGGCCGCTAAGGATTACAAGAGAGGAAAAAAACAATAAACCTCACTTTTAAAGTTATCTAGTCGTTTTCTTTGTTAGTATTATATCCTTCCAGCTGGCCTCAGGTAAATAAACAGATAATTTATAAATGTCTTTTCATTCATTGCGTCCATGAGTGTTTGCATAGGCCAAAACTGTTCTTTCAAAAATTGTGCTGCAGAGTCGAGTCAATCTCAATCAAAGACTAGCAGTGCTAGTAGCACGGTAGCTTCCCGTCCGCCGAGAGGAGATAGAGCTTAAGATTCAAATAAATAGTTATAAGTTACCTAGAATTCTACATATTATTGTTAGGCCAATAATAGGCCCTAAAACGGATGTGTTGGTCTATGTCCCAGACTTAGAAAGGCCGATTTTAAATTTAATTTGATGATAGTCACTTAATCCAGGGACACTGTTAGTAATGTTGTCAGTCTGTTGTGGTTGTTACTTTTACAGTTTCAGTTACTGTACTGTTCTCATTGTAAATCCAAGTCCAACTAAACAAAATTAACAGCAATAACATCACTAACACACACTGAAACTGGGTAACTGAAGTTTCACTCAGATTCGCTGAACTTAACAGTCAGAACAGCATCGCCAGTGACTACTATACTACTAATAGTAATAGTAGAAATATAGTTAGGTACTTTGACACAATTTTTAAATATTGTCCAATTGCCACAAATGATACATCAATTTAAAGGGCTAGCTATAAGCTTTGCAAAAACACCAATTTCATCTTTCTATCTTTTATAGTTATGATTTTTTTGGTGAATTTTTTAACCCCCCTTATTTATCTTTGTATTTAACGAAAAAAAGTAGTGACCAATCTTCCATATTTCTGCCTTATTTTGTCCACAACTTTTTTATTTTAAAAGATAATGCCACCAGATTTTCTGGAGACATTCTAAATGCAACATACAACACAAAGGACAAGAAAACCTTTACATCAAATTTTATTTGAGCGTTTGTTAGAAAAAACACGAACAGAAAAGTTTTTAAAAAATTACAAGTTTATTTATAATTTAATGAATTATATTCTTGAGTTAAATTTTAAATCAATTCTTATATTTATTAAAAGTAAGTAGAAGTCTTTTTAAAAATAATTGAATGCATGAGATGTATAAATAAAAACTACTACTATCACCCATAAAACTATTACAAGCATACCCGTACCGGGGTATGTCATTAAATTTTAAAAGGTAATGGGGATCTTCTGCCTGTCATTTTCCGGGTAGAATGCCCTACGCCTACAGTGACTACTTTGTCTTGTTGATGAAGCCCATAAATCTCTCCTTCATAAACTTTGTCACCGCCATCTGCATCTAAACGTTCCGCCTTATTGGATATGGAAGGAATTTCAAGTTTTGCAACAGAAAATTAAAATTTTCTCTTGCACCCAAAAGAAGCATAGCTGACATTAACAACTAATCATAATTCTGAATCTATACAAATTTTTGTTTCTTTTTAATATTATTCAAGTGATGTGTTTGTTAAAATGTATTTCTTTTTTGGTTATTAAATGTATTTAATTAAAAATATATTAAATATTTGTTGATATAAATGTTAACAGATTTCTAATGCATATATATTTGATAATAGTATATTTTTAGTATTAGTAGCAACTTCTTTCATTGTGTTATTATTCCATTAATTATAATTTATAAATACCAGTAATAACTTGCTCTATACTACATATTATAATTATATATAAATCAAGGGACAAAACAAGTCCGAAATTCCCCGGACTACACGAACTACAATTATTTAAAATTATTTAATTTATTAGGTTGTATTAATTTCTCATAATGTTTTAAAATGGTTTCCCCTTTATTAACTGGTTAGACTTCCACAGATTATTAAAGATGAACTATAATGAAAATATCCTAAAATGTACTAAAATTAAATTGGTAACAAGAACCATTTCCGACAACCCACTTTTTTTGTGAGGGGGGGGTGACTCGGGTGACTACTAACAATTTTATTTTCGTACACCTCACAGTCCGAAGGGCATAACTTTTGTTAATTATTGCTATTATTAATGAAGTAAAGTTATTAAAATTTGTGAATAAATAAGGCAGTAGTTGAGTTAAACTCTATGTGTTTGAATTCTACATTAAAAAATAATAAGCAATTAACGTACATACCGATGTAAAAAATTAAATGCGTTACTATTCACGAACTAAATGCAGTAATTACGGTATCCCAGTGTTTGGAAAAATATGCGCTCTACGTCACCGATAATTTAAGTACTATTATTAGCAAACTGTGACGTAAAACACAAAAAAACGAGATAATCACCGAGACGAATGTTAAAATGGCAGCACAAGTTTTGCGTTATTTTTCATTATGCGCAGACCGCATGCGCGTGAGACCTTCGATATCCCTAATAATATAGTAACAAGCCTGACCTGTGACTTTGTAGTTAAATGATTAAATTTAATTGATTTAATCATTAATTAAATTTCATGTGTTGTTTGTAACCTTAGTTCATAGTTGTAGGCAGAAGCATAAAGTTTAGGCTACGTTCTAACTCTACTAATAAGTTTAAATAAGTAAGTAAAGTTAGTATAAGTATGATAAACCATTTACCGCAACTCTGATGCACACCACAAATTTGAAATAGGAATAAAATTGAGTTAGCTCACAGTACTCACACTAATATTTTATCAAAACCGACCCCAGAATTGTTTGAGCTTAATACTTCTTACTACTATTATTACTTATTGTCTACTACTAATTTAATAAATTAATTATGCACTTGCTACATGATCATGCATACATAATTAAGTCAAAACTGCCTACCCTATCAAATTGTTTTAATTCTTGATCCCCCTCAAAACTGTGTAAAGCTTAAGTTGCAAAATCAAATATTTTAGTTTGAACCACTTATTTTTACTTTATTACTCTGACTGTAAGACTAATGAGACAAAGCAATAATTATGCCTTAAAACAATAAAGACACTACACTAAACACGGTAGGTGCATTTCCATCAAATTGAGAAGTGCTCAAAAGAAAATGTTAATGTGCAAGCTCTAACGGTATGTGGAGCCCCTAATACTGTGGACTGTGATGTAATATCTTTTTAGGTACATTACAAGCTGACTGAATCTTTTACTTTTTGCAGAAATGTTAATGCTTTATCTTCTTTTGTTAAGAAATTTCAGTATAGCTTCATGCAACCTTTACTAGTCTACCAAGATTTTACCATAAGTCATAAAGAAATCACACAGATCAATGTTGAAGCCATTGAAATTTATGTAGAAAGGAATGTTAATGATCGTATAAATTATAGCCATACCTGAATAAGACTTAAAAAATTAATACTGGTACATTGTTAGTAATGCTAGAAGCAGGCTCTGCGAATTTTGGAAAACGTACCAATATTGAAATTCAAATATATTTTGTTTAAATGTCATGTGTTTCCAGAGTTGTTTCACTTGCTTAGGCTTAGTCAGTTTTAATTAAAACGTTTGTCAGAAGTTGGCTAAACAAGACATTATAAGTTTTGCACATCTGTGCCTGTACTGTAATTCATTTCTTAATTTTAATAGTAGAAATAAAATAATTTGATGAATATGAAAGAACTTTTTTCTCAACTCATATTCTAATTTTAAATGATTCAGTCTAAAATTAGTATTTAAAGTCTTTATTATTATTAAGCTCCAAATACTGATTTTACAGATTATATCAGAAAATCAAATTCAATAAATAACAAAGAATTCTACCCTTCACAGCTCACGCTTTACATGAGGACATCTAGATAAAGGATTTTTAACAAAAAAACGTAAGTAACTTTAAAAATTCTGAACTTAGGAGTCGCTCGCAAATGACCTCACGCAAAAAATGACATTTTTTAGACCCCTCCCCCCGCCCCACCCTCCGATACAAAGTGTCACAAATCCTTACACCTCCCCCCTCCTAGTGTCACGTCACACCTAAAAAATAAAAAAAACAACGAAGTCATCCCACGCAGAATGTAAAATGGCCACAACAGTTTTTGCGCAAAAGGTGTTTCGCGAATAAGACTCACGTTAACCTTAGCCTTAGACAATTTCTTCCTCAAATTAATGTTTTTGAAATTAATTGAATAAAGATTTTTGAAAATTAGAAAATTAAGAAGATATGTAATATTGTTTTTTTTAAATGAAAACAGATTTTGTCATCAGTTGTAACTTGTTGTTAGTCAGCTATGTGGTGTTTAAGTTAGACTAGTTTTAGGGAAATCGTATGAGAATATTTATTCTTATTCTCTTGTATATTTCACATACTTTGGGAAAATCATCATCATTCAGATTCAGTAGCCAGTTAGGCATGTGCCTTTCTGCCTGCGGCCATGGTGAATATTTTTACTCTCTCCTGTTCTTTGTTTGCATATAGGGTGTTGATGTGGTCAGGTGTGTTTTTTATTTTATTTTTGGTAGCTTAGGTTTAAGTCCTGAAGTACCAGAAGTGATGTGTTACTCAGTTACTGTTTCATTTGGATGTCTGCAGAGGAGACACCTTGATGTTGTATCTGGTTTTATGATGTAAAGGTGGGAATTAAGCTGTTTGTGTCCTGTGTCCAGGCAAAAGATTATGACCCTCGAGCAATTTATTGGGTCTTTGGGATCGGACTGGGCATGTGTGTGAAAACACATCTTCCTTTGAGCTCATAGTCCATTCATTGAACCACTCTTCTTTTTTGTTAGCTCTGATAATCTGCTTCACAGTGCTTAGTGATGTAAGTATGTTGATAACTGCTTCCTTTCTTCTAAGATTTAGTGTCTCAATATTAATATGTATTTCACATGCTGCTGCTATATGAGTAGATCCTCGAGATGAAATCAACTGTCTAGCTTCGTACTTATCCTAGAGTCCTGTTCTGTCTTTCTAAAAATGGTATGTTCCACATAATGACCAGTCATTCATTTCATATACATCTGTGAGTATCCAACTTCTAGGTCAACCACAAGAGGGCATTGAAAGAAGTAGGATAAAGACTAGAAGAAGATACCTACTCAAGGGAGAGTAGAGGCTGGGTTAGTGAACATGACATGATTTACACTTTGCTCTTAGATGGATGCCCTGCCTCCTCCGAAGAGCCCAGTTATAATGCTGGAGGTTTGGTCGTACCTGATTGGTCTCTGTAAAAAAACAGGGAGGGTCAGTACAAAAAATAATCAGTACTTTTGTGAATGACCAATTCAGACCGTTAGGTAGGAGAGGCCGTATTTCAGAGGTATCCACAAATGCATTTGTGCACACACTACTTCTAAACTGGAGAGGCGTTGTCATGCACATGACATAATTGTTTTTCTTCTCAACTTGTGTAGTTTCTAGAGGCATAGGCATGAGTGGTCAATGCTAAAACAGCAAAACAAGGCATTTCTCTAAGTTTGGTGAGATGCAAGCCCTATGCATGATTAAGTTTATGATTATAGTTTTGTCATTTGAAAGGAATTTTAATAAGATGTAAGCAGTAGTCTGTGTATGAATGCTGTTAGCCTTACATCTCATTCATTGCTACCATTTTGACCATATAAATTAGATCATTTCTGGCATTGGAGATGTCAATAATTCTTCAATGCAGGTTTTTCTCAAATGTGGCCCTTTATGCAAACAGGGACCTCTGATTTATAATGGACATTGTTTTTTTAACAATATATGTATGTATAGAAATAGATATATATAGATAGCTTTGGTTGTACAAGAGTGGGAGTGAAGAAAAAAATGGAAGATAAATAGTGTACAATGAACAATGTTAGGTAAAGTTTGACTATCAACAAGAATGTTGTGGGAGCTGAAGCTATCATTAGCCGAGTTACCTGAAGAGTATAAAACCATACCATGATGTGTCGTGAGTCTTTACTTCTTGCCACCCCCTCATCTCAAACATGGCAAGTGTTTGTGTAATTAAGTCTTAAGTTATTGGACTTCTGTCTTTACTTGTCTTATAAAAATGTGTTAATCATGCATATCTGTTGACAAGTGTTAAAGGTTGTTTTTTTTTTACCAACCTCCCCTCCAACAAAATACCATTTCACTGCGATATAGACAATGTATGTTTGTATGGCCGTAACACTGTGTTCCATATGTGCGCAAAATAAAATATAAAATTCCAAGAAGTTAGCACTATTTGGGATTCTTATAAAGTGCGTGACTTGAATTCTTGTTTTTTTCTAGTGTCTTTAGTAGTTCATGCACTTTTGCCGCCATGGTTTGGTGGGATATCTCATGTATAAATGTTAAGAGTTATTTCTCATTTAAAATCTATGCACATTTTGTGTGTGGCTGCATGGGCAGAAGTCTCATCATTTACTAATTATGTGCACTAAGAATAAGTGCATAATTGTGTACATTATGGTTTATTTGGTAGGCCTGGTAGGAGTAATGACAAGGGCTGCGAGGGGCTTGCGCGTGATCAAATTGCCATTGCAGCCGTTTACGTTGGCCACCGTTGCATATGAGATTTGGGACATCATAACTTAATATACTATTCAATATTCTATATATTGTTATATAATATATAACATTTTGTCTTTTTGGGTTCAAGAAATCTTATCCTACTCTGATTAATAGTGTGTGGAATTATTAAACATTCATATTTATTAGGCATTATGCTATAATTTTGATATTTTCAATAAGGACATTATTGTTGGAGATTAAAGGGTTTTTATTGTTATTGTTTGGGACTGCAAGTTTTTTTTGTTA
The DNA here is from genome assembly GCA_964017045.1 of Omphiscola glabra. Taxonomy (NCBI): domain Eukaryota; kingdom Metazoa; phylum Mollusca; class Gastropoda; family Lymnaeidae; genus Omphiscola; species Omphiscola glabra. The sequence continues at coordinate 12,977,072 of OZ024807.1, read as the reverse complement.
AATTATTGTTTGGGATTACACGTTTTTTGTGTGTTAAATTATTGTTTGGGATTACACGTTTTTTTTGTTAAATTATTGTTTGGGATTACACTTTTTTAAAAGTATTGTTTGGGATTACACTTTTTTTAAATTGTTTGGGATTAAAATTTTTGTTAATTATTGTCGGGGATTACCAGTTAAAAAATCACTAATTATGGAAAAACGCCCAACATAACTTCATATTCTCAAATCGCAATGCCTCAGAAAAGTATATAAAGGTCGAGACGGACAATCCCTGCGACTGCTTCAGATCTCACCCCAACAGTCGTTCTCTGACTCACACCGGTAACGCATCGGTGAAATTGTGACGTGAATTCTATCCCATTTATTCCTGTTGACTCTATCCACCCGTCGCCTTGATTTAAAGGCAAGCACATGGCCAGGTAGTATGTCGGGAGTGTTTGCTCACAAACACAGCGAGTCGGCTCAAATCCAACGGCAAACTTTACCTGCACTGGATACCTGTAAATTTCTCAGAACCGTTAACCAACTTTAGATGACGTCATCGCGGCCGCCCATTCATGTCCAGCGAATAGACACCAATGCCAATGTGCTGGGAGTTTCAGATATACGTTTTTTTGTAAATAAAAATGCGTAAATTGTTATTTTATTTTTTTTTTACATTTTTTTCCTGTTGTTGTCATTGTATTGAACTCACTTCGAAGATCAGCGGTGTGGGATCAACATATAAATGATTAGTTGTGCTACGGGTCATATGTCTGATTTCAAGAACCTACGTGTTGGCTTATTTGATTGTATGGTGTGTTTTTTCCCTTTCCGAAACTCCTATTGCACTAGATCAGTGGTCGGAAAATCGCGACCTGAGTGCGGCTCGGTCACAAATCGGTTTTGACTCCGAAAAAACATGGTTCTTGAAAAGAAATTTGGCTCTCAAAAAAATTATAATCGTCCTGTTGTTGATCTTTGGCTCTTTTGACTAATGAGTTTGCCAACCACTGCACCAGATGACATGGCCCGATGTTCCGATGTTACTCGGGTAAATAATGAAATACGCTTTGCGCTTCTTTCTCCCTGAATCGGGTTTTGATATTTGCATCCCAAATCAAAGTACTACCTTTCCAAGCCTTTTAAAAGCAAAAATCAAGCTTCACTTTTCTATGTATAGATATTAACGCATTCTAGCATAATGGATTTTGAGAAGTTTTCATCTATGATAAAGAGGCCTACCTTACTCTTTTCAACGGCAATGAACTACAAAGAAAACATAAAAACTTGTAAAACCATAAACGTCCTTAAATTTAAAAAAGAAATACCAGTAGAAATGTCTGCAACATTAACTTATTTGATATATTAATATCTGCCGTTAAAAATGTTCCTTCACATTTCCCTCGCTCCCGAACTATAAGGTCAGACAATCGCCAAACGACAGAACTCTTATACTTCAAGAAAAATCTCTGATCCGATGTTCACGTCGTTTTAATTTTTTTTTTTTTTAAATCTGTATCAAAGTTCAAACCTGGTTTTGAGATTACTATATCTTTAAATGTACCCCGGAAACCCCCCCCCCCCCCCCACACACACACATTTCCCCCTCCCCTTTGAATTTAAAAAAATCAGAAAATGTAAAATACATTTTTATTTTAAATTATCTTTATATCAATATTGAACTCACCATTACAACATACTATTTTCTTTCATACCTAGAATTGTAATAGTTCCTGCTGTTACAATAGAACGCTAGAAGTGAAATTCTTTTTTTTAGAGAGTAAATATGACGTTCGTTTTAGCTCTGGTCCAGTTTGCTCCAAGTGTTTTGAACGTGTAAACAATGTCTTCCGTCTGCCAAACCATCATTGTTGGCTTAAGTTGTTCTTTTTTTGGTTTCGGTGGACATGGCTTGACCATTATGTTTGTGCGATCTCAAACCCATTGGAGAGATCAAATTTTACGCAGGAATCAGAAAGGCAATCTGAGTTTCATGATAAGATATACGAAGGTGCAAGTGCACTATTTTTATGACGACTTCAATTCTGCTGCTACTTTGGTGATTTCGCCAACAAATTTAGTCATTTGTGTCTTGCGCAGTTAGTCCTCAAGTGAGGATTGGTGGGTGATCTTATAACAAACAACGTCTGCCCCAAATATGCGTTCTTGAAAGCAGCAAAACAAACGGTGTGCGTTTGAGATGAGAAGAGTTTGTTTTCTCTGAGCGACATTGCCACACTGCGGCCCTCTTGTAAGCCTATCAAGGTTGAATGTCGAACTCTCTTCTAGAATCGCATGCACTGACTGTACGGGTGTGCTGTTAGTAACATTGCCTCGGCTGTGGAGCAAGTATTTATTTGCAAATATCTCTTCATATTTATAATCTTTTTATTTGGTTATGACCATTTAGAACATTGGCAAAGACAAGTCCTTCACTAATCACCACACCACTTCCACGCCGCTTTTCGTATCCGGATTACACATCCCGCTGTGTGCTGTGCGGATTAAAAATCACTCCCCCAGCTCCCCAACCCATCCTCACTATTCTCTCACAGTTAACCAGCAATGATTATCCGCCTGGTCTCTCCTGGCTCCATTGATTTTTTAATATCTATTTTTTTTTATGCAGAGCATGAACATAAAGGGAATGGTTTAAAAGACGGTGTAATTTGTGACGGCACATGATGTATCAGCGGGGAGTCGTCCATCACAACAGACGGCTCACGTGTAGACGCAGACCTGTGGGCCGAGATACTGTAAACACGTTCATTTTACCGTCAGCGCTTTCTCTTCCCGCCCCCAAACTCCCCGTGGGCGGGTCTTGTTAGCTTATGTGTGTCCGCCGTGAACTTTTTCCTAATAACATGTTTCTGACAACTAGCTTTTTGGAGCGGGGTAGCAGAGGCCCGTGAATCTACATGGAAATGAATCAGAAGAGCGACCAAACCACAGTGGTAAGGACCGAATCTTCAGCTATTCCGTGGGAGCTGAACTTCCTTTATTCATGGAGCTGAACTTCCTTTATTCATGGGAGATGAACTTCCTTTATTCATGTTTTTCTTTTTTGACAGCCCCCCCCCCCCCTTTTTTTTTTCCAAAGGAATCAGTTCATCTTTGGAATAAATTTTTACATTTGCAAAGCTACTTCTGACTTGAATGGGGTGCATGATATTAAAAGGGACTCTACATGTTTAACCAGTAGTTATCAAAAGTGGAATGAGGGGTTTCCTAACTGTTCGCCTGAGGGCTGGATAGAGCGGTAGTGGCAGTTTTAGAATTTCTGGGAAATATTGCAAACCTTTCACTTTCTTCAAAACTAGCTTTAAGTTTCCCCCCTCCCCCCTCCCCAACCACACATTAAATTAAATCACAGGCTAAAGGGCTTCAAGGCAGCAGCGAAGGAGGAGACAGATCAGGGTGGCACTTTCGATTTTCCAATATATAATATAAATCATGCGATTTTCCCAGCAATTAGCAAATTCGAAGCCATGGAGCAAATTTTTTTTTCAAATGTATCTTCCCCAACAACTAGGTGCATTGCAACCATGACGATTTATAACAATCCTTGAATAATATTTTTTTAATGATTTTTTTTAGAAACTTTCTTTGGATTTTTAAAGCGTTAAACCCCACCTAATCTGTTTGACCAATCAGAATTCAGAATTGGAAGACATGGATTTCTGAATGAAATCAGAACTTTAAATTTAAAAGATGATCACCAGTCTCACATTCCACCACCCCCCGAAAAAAACAGGAAGAAGAAGACAAAAAAAAAACCCACACCTTCTAGTTCCCACCCCATAATTTAAATCCATCATTTCGAACTGTCTTCCTCTCGTGCCAAGCATTAACCCTTGATGATGCTTGTTGTTTGGACGCATCCGACTCGCGTCTTCTAATTACCGAGTGCATTTTGAGACGTGGAATTCGATGTGGCTGTAATCTACGTGTCGTGCCAAATGATCTGCCAGGCACCGGTCCTTTCCGCCCGTTGCATTCATTTTTAGAATAGCGCTGCCGTGTCTGAATAATCAGTTGCGTCCCGAATGTTGTTGAACCGCGAGCGTTTAAAAACACGTTCGCTGTTATGATATTGGGAGAGATTCCGAGATGACCAGAGCTGTTCTATTGTAGAGATTAAAAATATGTTCATCAATCTTCTTTTCTTTTTTTTTTTTTTTTTTTTTTTTTTTTGCTTTAACATGGGGGTACTAAAAATTGTTAATGTTTACTTTTAATTTTAACGACTTCGCTACCCTGGATATTTAAACATAAAGGTATTGTGTTGAAAACATTTCACCCTTAAACCCCCCCCCCCCCCCCACGGCCGCATCACAGGTAGAACAAATTAATTTTCTGTCTTTGCAATTTATCCCCGTCCCCCACACACACACCTTTTTTTTTTTCCATTTCTTCATCTCGTCCGATTCGAAATGTGCATGAGGAAAGGGGCCTTTCCTCTCCGGTTAATTTTCCAAGCCATGTAGATCTCCACAGAGCTGGCGACGCGTTGATTTCACGGGCTGTTTGGTCCTGTGGGCAACGAGCAGTGAAATGGTGGCGGCGTGTGGTTTGGGGGGGGGGGGGTATCCTCGATGATGATGATGGTATGGAAGGAAAGAATGTAGGTAGTTGAGGGGATGGGGAGGGTGGGTTCATTCGCGGCAACAACCACTCCAAGGAGAGTGGCGGGCGCGGCTTCGATGTTTTAAAACCCAGTTCGGCTTAAACGGTCCGGTTACGCTAGATTTCTTTACTGCGTCGACAGACGAAAAATGCGTGAGATCGGAAACGTTGGGTCGAAACCAAACAGCATCCCTTCCACACTCACCTACAAAATTTTACTGCCAGGCATCTAGGGGATTACTAATGCTGTCTTTCTGGAAAGTCTTTATCTCATCCCTCGCTTCCCATCATTGGTCTCAGTCGTTAAGGTGTACTGTAGAGCAGCTTCAAGAATTCGATGGTTTCCATCACTTGTTTCGTGACCCAAAAGTTCAATACATTGAAAATATTGTACTCGGTGGGGCTTTCGCCGACACGTTCTTTGAGTGTTGCACTTGTCGGAAAGGTGCTCCGTCGGTTGATGAAGTCAAGCTAACAGAACGGTTACTGTAGACCCCCACGGGTCGAAGGTTACGCGAATGTTGTCTAAGGTAATGGCGTCGAGTGAGCAGTGAGGGTTCCACATCCACGTCTCCGCTCACCGCTCGGAACAGTTACTGTCTAATCGAGTGCTGATGGAAGCAAGGGCTACAACTCTGTTATCACACATTTAGAGTTACCGATGGAGAAACTGGAGCTTGTGTGATTTACTGAAATATATATAGAAATATATACACTTTACCTGGACGGGCCTTAGTTTTGAACAGAATCATAAACGGAGGTATAATTTGTGTACATGTGAAGTACGAGTTTTGAATAGAGATGTTATTATAAAGTTTTATATACGGAGTATACTTTAAGAATAAATTATAATACTTTATTACGGTTGCCGTCGGCCAGTATCATTAACTTCAGCTCTAGCACCTGTGGAGTTCTCAGATGTTTCCAATTATTATAAACATGTGTTCGTACGCCAACCAAAATGTATCCATATTATGCGTGTTGTGAATAGTATGTAGTTTAAATATTACAGTTTGCTTCAATAGGTTTTATCTTCGAGTTTTCCGACTTCTATTGGAATGGTAAAAAGGAAATAAATGCGATGATGATATGTTGTTCCACAATGAGTTGGGGGTTGGTTTGGTTGGGGGGGGGGGAATCATGTGCTTAGATAAGTTTTTTCTGTACTCGGCACGTCGAAGTCGAAATCGCTATATGGGCTACTATATAGGGTGCTATATAATTTGATAACAATGGTGATATCGTATGCATTGTTGGAATGTCTTCACTGCGTCTTTAATACATAAAATAAAAGCTACCTTTGTGTGTTCGAATCATCCTACTGAAATGCTGACAGAAGGGACATCACTATAAGTAACACTAACTCACCTTTAGTTTGTCCACACAATTAAAACCGACGCAGCTCTCTCTACCCTCCCATAACTACCCCCTCCCCCACTATATCCATATTTTTTTCATTGACGACGGCTCTGTGTATCGTGGCCATTATGCTCTCACCATCTGTGGGAGACCATGACATCCTTAAGTTTTCCGATGCTTCTTACACTGTACCAGCCCATTAGCCCCCACTGTGTCAACATTGCGACCGACAAAAGCGATGGCGGTTTGTATTGTAGCAATTACCCCACACATCATTACTCCATCCGTTCCCCTGAACCAGACGTTCGCATTGTTTATTGGCGGGACTGTCTCTGATCAAAGAGACGTGCTAGACCCTAAAAGCTACAGTTTGAATGAAGAGCTCAGCCCCCTTTTTTTTCGCGCCCCTTCCCCCCCCCCCCCACCCCGCCCCGGGATTCTCAAACTTATAGAATTTTGTACCACTTAAATAATCAGGTGAAAGTTATAGTACCTTCGTGTGAATTTTTTGTAATTTGGGCCTGGTATTCATTCAATATTATCTTTTTGCTATATCCATGTTTGCCACTTGGAAAATTGTATATGTACCACTGCAGGCAGGCACACGAACCACTGTTTGAGAATCGCTGCCCCGGTCTATAATCCGCTGGAGAGCGACTAAAGCCAATATGGTCAAATAGTCGCAAAGCCGGTCCACCGACCCAATCCAAACTAGAAAATAGAAGAGCCGTGCGCGACAGGGTGGCGACGTGCTACAGTGCTCTCTGGTGACTATAAGGAGCATTGCTTGGGGCCAACTCAATTTTCGGTCTTCCAATTAGCAAGAGCGTTTTTTTTTTTTGTTTTTGTTTTTTTTTGTGTGTGGCTTTTGTCATAGCCTGTACAGAACAGAAGGAAAGGGACGTGTGTTAGAATTCTTCTTGGTTCCGCCCATAATTTAGCATGGACTAAAGACTAAAGCAGTCATTCACTGACTTGGTTTAATGGCCCATAGATTTTGACGGCGTTGTTTTATCACTTACCTGTAGTTGGGATGGAGGTCTGAGCTTGAAGCCGTCGGGCTGCATTGTTTCGAGGATGATGTCTCTTTGATTGAAAGAGGCGTACTTTGCCAGGCTTGGCTAGCTGGCCGACTATGCTCGTTTAGAGCTAATGGATGTTACTGCTAATTGTGTACAACCGTTCTTGTCTGTGTGGTCTTTTTCTTTGTGTGTGCGGGGCACAGGGACGTAGGAAGGGGGTGCGGAGTGAGGAATGCACCCCGGGCGGCACTTTTTTCTGTATACCGAGGGGTGACATTTTCGGCCAATTTCCAAGTATTTTTTTCTGGAAGGAGGTGGTAAAAAGCTTGGACCGTTGGTTGGGGGGTGGGTGTGCACTAACCTTAGCTACGTCACTGGGGGGGGGGGGTTGCATTCAAATATATTTATATTCAACAATATTGTATTGTAGGGTAACATTTCACACTATTTTAACGTTAACATTTTAAAAACTTTTTTTAAAGCAATCGATGAAATATTTCATATTAACAGTCATTACATTTAATATGATTTAATAATTATTTAAATTTTAGGTGTTAAATAATAATTTTTTTAAAAGCTTGCAATAGTAAATGCTTTTGATTAATTTTAAGAAATGGGGTTTTAGAAAATTAGGGAAATGATACGTTTGTTAAACACTTATTGGTAAAAAAAAAAAAAAACCCAACATAAAAAAGAAAAATAAATCAAGTAATATCTGACAGAGAGTGAGGACTGAGGATCATCAACCAGCAAACAATCAGTGGCGTAGTGAGGGGGGGGGGGGCATCATGCCACGGGCGATACTCACAAAGGGGCGCCAAATGGTATATTTTACTATAATATTGTATGGTTTTTGAATGGGGGGGGGGGGGCGCTAAAAAGGTATTGTGCCCCGGGCGCGAGTTGAGCTCGCTACGCCACTGCAAATCAATACTCTTTCCTGTACCAATAAGTGGTGGAACAGTCACATGCAGAGGAAAGCCAATTCGAAGGGATTCTCATGTGCCCGTCTCCCTCTATTCATACTAATAATAAATTATATTAATTTGGACATGGCTTACGTTTCCCTACCTCTTTTTCTTCTTCTGCTTCTATATTTTGAGGGCCCACGATCAATGAACTGATCATTCTGGCTCCTATGTCATCATAGTTTAGACCCTTCCCTCCCCCCCCCCCTCCCCCTTTCACCAACCCCCTTTTTTCTTCTTCTCCAGTTGTCATTCATATCAACTGGAGTTGACTGCTGCAGCAGCCATATCATTTTGAAATCTAATTTAAATCAAATTGTGATTTGTGAGTGAGCTAATATAATATTCACTCAAGAGTACACCACACCCCCTAACAATAAGGATTCTCAATACTTTAAAAGGTGTTAAATAACTTCAAAGAATTGTTTTCAGGAAATACTTGCTTTTGTCAGCAGTTCACTTAATTTAACTTTTTCTCTGTCAGTGGATTGGAATGCTGTTCTCATCTAGGTTAATATTTATACTTGGATACTTATACCTACATGCTTATACTAACTTCAACAAATTTGCTTACTAAATATGTATTTATTTATTTTTTTACCTATTTCATGGCCCCTTCCCTTTTCATTGAAGTGCCAGCTTTAAAACTTGGGAGGGGGGCGCACATCTCACCTACCAAGAACCTTTACCCTATTTTAGCCATAAAACAATTGAGAATTTATGAACAGAGCAGCCCCCTTATGTGAAACTGGGTTATTGTCATGTTGCATTTGTTACCAATAGCACAAGTACCACAGACATATCTACACACACATTACTGTCTGACTGAAGGGAACTACAAGACAACATTTCCCTTTTAAGCTCTCTGATAAGATAAAACGTAATTGACTTTTTATACAGCCATTAAAAGAACATTTAGCTGTTACCGCTCTCTGACAGATGTAACTTACAGTTTGTTAAAATTAGTTTCTTAATGTGTTTGCTTACCTAGTTAGAGTACCGATTTGCTTGTAAAGTAAAATTTACATTCACATAAAAACAGACCGGAGTTCAAGCCTTTGGTGATAACATAGCCTTTCATGTGGGGGGAAATACACACAAAAAACCCTAAGTATTATTTAATAGATAAATTAAAAGTTTGTTAACATTAAAAAAAGAATTTACCCCCCCCCCCCCCCCTTTTTCTTTTTTCCTTTTTTTTTGTCTCCCCCTCTGGTCCATTTAAACTGTATACCCATGGTACAGATAGTGTTAATGGGTGTGATTTCTTTTTATGGCTCACTTCATGACACAAAAGGACCAGTATGCTCCCCTGGAGAGCTGGAACATTTGTTTGTGCTAGTCAGTAAATATTTTTGCCTGACATGAATCTGACAATAAAGAGATAAATGTAATCATTATCTCATGTTGGTCCCATGAAAACATCTGATAATACTACATTCATGTTAATATTTCAACTTTGACTGTTTGCTCAAGCGGGGCACACATATCAGTAGTATGAATGAAATAGTTTGTGTGTGAAAAATCTGTGTAGCAAAGTGGCCTTCATTATGTTAAGGCCACAACTAGTCATAGACATATGACATACAGCAAAAATAAGTACTTTCACTATTAATTTTAGAACCCTTTGTCTTGGGATTTTATCTGTAAGTGAAATCAAAACAATTTACAGTATAGGATCCCAGCCACTTGGCTCCAATATATCTGGATGCTGCCTTTGTTTATAACATCTCATCATATAATTGCCTGCATGAAACCCAGTTGATGACTTCAGCTTTTTATGTCTGTTCAGTGGAGCTCACTCATGATACCCTGATAGTAATAGATTTGTGACCAATGATTAAAAAAAAAATTTTTTTTTTTTTTTTTAAATTTATTAGCATGCATCTGTATTAAATAGAATGCTGATGGGAAATAAATCGACTGAAAAAATGTGTTTGATAATTTTAAAAACAAAATAACACCAACTGATTGTAGAAATTCAGTTTCGGAATTGTAATTTACTGAAGTTTGTAACTTACTGTAGTTGAGTTTCACTAATTTTTTTAACAAATTACAAATATTTGCAATATTCCTCTATCAACAGCCAGATTTGAGATAGTGGCACCTGCTAGGTCACATGCTGCTTATGTTGACCTGAAGCCCTGCCATACTTGACCTAACAACAGTCATCATTGGGAACTTGAGGATTAACATCTAGTAGCCCATAGGTAGGTCAGTTCTTGCCTTCTCAAGTTAAAACATTACATACCTTCATGGGTAACAAAGTTTAAAACATATTGCAACCCAGCAGCTAGTTCAGTAGTTCTCAACCTGTGGTTTGCAACCCTCTCGGGGAGTTGCCTGACAATATGCCAATTATTCGCTTTGGAACTTCAAATTTTTTGTTTTGTTTCTTTGTTGTGAAAATGTGCATTTTTAATGTAATTGTTTCACCTTTCATTTTAAAATTTATATTTTATTAACAGTGCTCAGACTAGTTTATACCCACTACACTGTGACTGCTCTACAGCTATTACAGTCAATACCCTCCTCATTAACATCTGAAAATCCATTTCTCAATTTTTAGGATGTGCATTGCCACAACTTGGGCAATGCTATCAAGGGTTACGGCACTAAATAGGTTGAGAAACACTGACCCAGGTGTTCCTTGTAGACACTTTTTGTGAATGTAATGCAGCAATTTTCAACAGTTGTTGTCACCAATGTACTTATGTGTGTTTTAAGACTTTGATATAAATTTTGAAAAGCAAAGCAACATTGGGTAAAATAAAGTAATATCAGGAAAATATCAATCAGCCAATTTTAAAAATGTTTTTAAAATTTTAACTTTAATTATTAGTCCTTATGAAAAAGATTGAAAATATAATTGGTCTCTTATTGCAGGAAAACTTCTCAAATGGTCCAATAGAAGTTGATTTGTTATCTTAAAATGAAAGCTGTCTTTTAGGTGCATGTTGCCATATGTTTTCTTAGTTTGTTAAACTGCTAAATAATAGAATTATGAATTATGTTGTTTATTTTTAAAACAGTATAATCTTCTGCCATCTAGCAACTTGATTTAAAAAAATAAATATGTTTTGGTGTCTTTATTGCAGATTAGAGTCTGTTAGATATAATGTAAATATAATTTTTATGCAAGGTCTTTGTTAAAGCTGTCTCAATTAACAGTTTGTGATGAAATAGAAATTATTTCCGTCATGTTGCTCTCTTATATGCACTGAACTTTAGCTTTCGATCAGACCATTTAAATTATTTACAGATGGACGGAGGTGAAAGTGTTAGGTCTGGCCGGAGTGAAAGGTCCGAGCGGTCACACAGGAGTCATGGAAGTCATCATGGAAATGGTGGACATCGCCATCATAACAGACCACAGGTGAATACTGGCCAATTACAACAACAAAGACACTGTGTCTATAATATTATTAGCTGCTCACGACCTAACCAAGTTGTTTTTTGCTTATTTTTATTTAATTAATTTTTTTTTTCTGTCTCTCTTTCAAGATACCCTCTCGCCCTGGAAGCAACAGAGCAATGTCAAGAGGTCAAGCCCATGACACGGACAGAGATGATAGGTCGGTGACCATTAAAACTCCAGGTCAAGAGCATGACATTGAAAGAGGAGATGAAAGAATCGAGGTTCAGGTAAGAATACACACCACTGAGCAAGACAATGAATTAAATTGTGTTTCTTGGAGTTGGTGGATGAAGAGAGGGTGTGACCCTCAGACAGCAGGCCAGAGAAATAAATCTTGTTCAAAATAATGCAGTCACTGCCTTCATTCCTGTTTGTGTGACTGTCATTGAAAATAGTGAGGAGGGAATAAATTAGATCACAAGGCTTGTCTATTTGTTCAACTTTATTATGTCGTCAGCATGAAAGGTTGCAGAAAAAAATATCTTGTGAAAAGCTTCTACTTTTGTACTAATTTAGACCTATAAATAGCTACCATGGTTACATCTGGTTAAGGACCAGATCTCGTAGGAAAGAATAAAACAGACCCTTACCAAGCTACTATATTACTAAGCACTGTTAGTGTATACTGTTAGCATAAAAAGCATTTTTCATAAAAGAGATAACATAAAGAAATTATTATTTATATATGAATAAGCATAATTAAAAGAGATTCTTATATAACTGTTACTTGTGGAAAACTGAAAATTATATTATAACATTTCTTTGGCACTAAAGGTAAAGGCAACTTTAAAGATGAAAGCATGTGGCAGATATTGTAATGGGTCTTTATGGGGGTTTAAAAACAGCTGAAAGACAGGAGAGACAAAGTATTTCTGTATTTCTTACAAGTGCAATAATATTTTACTTTAATGTTTGTATTACAGGTTATACCACAAGACGACAACTGGGGTGACAACACTACAGCCATCACTGGCAACACCAGTGAGACAGGCTTCTCTATGGAGGACCTGGACAAGTTTGTTGTCAAGGATACAGACAGACAGGTAGATGAAAAGAATATTTGGCTGTCTTTGGAAGCAAAAAATCTGAAAAATAATTTTACGGAGTGACCATCTTAATCAATTCTGTATGAAACAAGTTGGAATAATTATATTTTGAATATATTTTTTGATCTCAAACTATTAAGTTATATCTCATTCATCTAAAGAAATAATATTTATTTTATTATGAAAGTGAAAATTAACTTTTGCTTTCTCTTTGTCCATGCCACAGGCTGGGGTAAATTGTGCAAGATATGTTGGTACAGCCCTGACTGTAGGTCTCAGTGCAATAGCCTTCCTGTCTCCTATAGCCATGATACTGCTGCCCAAGCTGGACATTGTCCAGTTGAGTTCAGGGGAATATAAGCCAGAGTGTAAGCCTGAGTGTGAGGGCCTTTTGATCAGCTTTGCTTTCAAGCTATTGGTCCTACTTGTTGGAGCTGTGGCTCTCTTCTTTAGAAAAGTAAGTCCTCTTTCTGCCGAGATTTCTAGAGACCTTTTTTGGATTTTATAAAGCTGAATGGGAAAACAAAAAATCATGTCCTATTTGTGAAAGCTAATTTTCTACATTGTTTCCATTGATATTATATCATTAACTTAAATTAATTTTTTTTAAAAACATCTCAACTTCTTTAAAGCATGTGAAATCTTCTGTTAAGAGAATGACAATGCACGTGGTGATAAAAAAGGAAGGGCTTGAAATTTATCCTTGCATGTGAAATGTAAATGTACTTCCATTGTCTTGTTGAGCCGTTCAAAAGTAAAAGGAAAGTTCTCTTTGAAGGGTAAATAATCTATTCATAAAATATTGCTTTCCACTGTTCACCCCTGTATATATATTTCTTTTCAGCCACGGGCGACAATGCCAAGAGTGTTTGTTTTTAGAGCAATAGTTCTCTTTCTTGTCTTTGTTCTTACATTTGCTTTCTGGCTTTTCTACGGAGTTAGGATATTCAAGGAGAAACAAGGAACTTATGAGGTACTAAAGTGTTTTATGTTCAGTGTTGTCACCTCATGATTAGCAGATTAAGAGATCTGTTGATTTACATATTTTAATACTTTTCCCTAATAATTAAGCTTGAATTTAAAATACCCTGTAGTTAGTTAAGCAATTGAAATGTTATATTAACTCTCTCCCCCCCCCCCCCCCAAAAAATATTCATTTCCCTGTGCTCTTTTTTTTTTTTTTTTTTTTTTAACTCATTCTATTTTTTTTAAATCTGTGTCCACAGGGCATTGTTCAGTTTGCCTTGAGTCTAGTGGACAGTCTACTATTTGTCCACTACATAGCCATCATTCTGTTAGAGATCAGACATCTGCAGCCACAGTTTGCCATACGAGTGGTGAGATCACCAGACGGGGAAGCACGTGTGTACAGTGTGGGGGTCCTGAGCATACAGAGGGCAGCTGTACATATACTGGAGCAATATTATAAAGATTTTGATGTAAGCGTATTCAAAGGACAGTGGTTTGTAATAGAGTCATCAGAGAAAAAATTTCCATTGCTAATTCCTTGTGCTCTGCTGGCATTACACACATAATTTGTTTGAAATGAATGTTTACAATTGACTTTTAGCAAAATAAAAAGTAAGCCAAGTGGGGCAAATTGAAATAGTGAATTAAGTGCAATTCAAATATTGAAGCATATGTACCTTGAGCATAGATGAAATACATTTGTAGCTTTGTTATTCTTGGCTTACTAATTATTATTATGATACATGGCAGTGCTTCCAATATTAAAAAATAACTATTGAATTTTTTTGGATATTACCGGGCACAAATATTTACACATTTTTTAGAGTTTTTTTTTTTATCCTTAGCTACTCTTTTTGATATTATCTATCTAACTAAATAAAATAAATTTTCTTTTCTCATTACTTAAAATTCTTAAACTCATTTCCCGTAGCTATGTCCGTAACAGCACCCAATGTTTTCATACATTCCAGACTTATAACCCTTACTTAGAGAATGTTACCAAGAAGCACAGTAAACACTCAAGCACTGCATTTAAAGTGTATGACATCGATGGCAACGCCCAGAACCAGCCTGGTCAGCAGGGCAGGAACAGGGCAGTTTTCCCACAAGCTGCACGTCGGCGAGAGGCGGGTCACAACGACAGGTTCTACGATGAACAAGAGTACGAGAGGCGTGTACGTAAGCGCCGGGCAAGATTGCTCGTGGCGACAGAGGAGGCCTTTACTCATATTAAACGTTTGCATGATGAACAGAGTACGTGTTGTTTTAGCCTAATGTCCAACCGATTTAACGACTTTTTCATATGGTTGAATTAGCTAAGGTTCTTTAGAGCCAATGAAATACCAATACGGTAAAATAAAATATGAAATGATTCAGTTTTAGAAATGTGTTTTATGTGCTGCTACTGATCCCTTAAAAAAAATGATTTTCAATTTTAGAAGAAGATAAGAGGAACTTAGGCATTAAGATATACAAAGGATTTTGATAATTCTCTTCTTACAATTTTTGAATCGCATTACAATTTGCATTTATTGTATATTTTGGTTTAGTATTAAGATTAAATGGTGTAATTCTTTCTAAATTCTATAAGTATAATTAAGTTCTTATTTTAAAGAGAAAAAAACTGACTTTTCATTATGGTTTATTTTGTTGTTTTTTTTTTACTCTAGCAAAACCAACAAATTTTCTTTTTTTTGTCTTGGCCAGGTCCAGCCATTCCTATGGACCCTAATGAAGCAGCTGCTGCAGTATTTCCATCTCTGGCTCGTGCCCTTCAAAAATATCTGCGGGTCACTCGCCAGCAGCCCCGATATACCATGGATGCAGTACTCGGCCATCTAGCCTGCTGTATTTCCCATGACATGAGCCCGCGTGCGTTTGTCTCCCAATACTTGACGCAGGGGGCGGTGGTGTGTGGCAGCGAGCAGGAAGTGAAGGGAACTGAGCGGTGGGTGCTGGTCTGTGAGCAGCTCTTGACGAGAGAGCTGGACAACAAGATGGTGTTTCAGCTGAAGAAAGGACCTGTGTCTTTACTTTGCACTGTCATGAAAATCCCCCACTTTAGTCTTACAGAAGAGATGCTCCACCCAAAGTCCAACAAGTTTGTGCTGAGATTAAACTCTGAAACCTCCGTATGATCCTACCTCCATGTAGTGCAGAGTTGTCTGGATTTGTTATCTTTTTTGTTGTCAAAACTGCATTGATCAGCTGACTTGGTAGGATTGAGTGACATAAATGGGTCTATTCCTCATTGAAGGAAGGCTGTGAATGATTCCTGCAAGACATTTGTGTTGTTTGACACAGGAACTGAACCACTAAACTTATTGAAGGAAAAATTTAGAGGAGGTCAGATTGATGTACAGATGATGCTAAATAGTTTTGAACTGGGGCAGGATACCACATCAGGCCTTGGGAAAAAAACAACTAGTAAAGATTCACAAACTTTTTTCTACTGGTGGTTTTTAATCCAATTAGGAGGCCATGCGATTTAAAAAAAAAAAAAGTTCATCAAAAGTGTTAGTAGTGTATTTGAGGTTTACAATTGACTGTAATATAAAGCTTGTTGCTTTTCAGCTGTTGGATTATAGTGATGTATGAGGGACTGCGTTTAAGCCGTGTGAAGTAACTACATAGTGAAACAAGATATGTTTTGGCTTCTTGAAAAGAAAAGACTGGACAATTAAATGGAGGCTACGGCCAGATGCCTTCTTCAGCAGACAATGCAAAAAAAATCATTAATGCCAGTTGGTTGTTGATCAGCTTCAGTGTATAATGATATTAAGTAGTTATTGGTGGAGCAAATAAGATGTGAGTTATTATTATTATTTTATTTTGATATTTGAGTGTAGTTCATAGTGAACCATGTATTGATCTATGAGTTTGAAAGAAAAAAAAACTACAACTACGGTCATGAGGTCAGCTGTGATCCTGCCTTTGCCACTAGGAGATCTAGGAGATGCCAATGTCATTAACATTACATAGCTGTTAGCCAGGATACTTGACCCATGGAAGGAACAGCTGGCCATAGATGAAGAGCTGCCTGGCTTGCCATCAGAATATTCAGTTTTTGATGTGAACAATTAGCCAGTGATTTCTCACTTTGCTGGATGTTGCCCTGAATCTGTACATACAAGCACAAATTTTTATCATCACTAAAAAATGTTTTTAATATTAATCCATTTATATACTGACACTGGGCACTTTGTTGTTGCCTTGTTTCAAGATTTGATATCCTGGAAGTTTTGATTGTAGTCACTATTGCGCTCAAAAGGATAATAATTTTTTTGTGTGCCTGTAACCGGGTATTAAAACTGGATCTGCAACGGGGTTGTACAATTTTCATCAGGATTGTTTCCCCTCAGCTGACAACCAAGTGATTCAGTTTTCTTTTTAGTTTATATTTGCCCCACCCCACTGAACAATACTTAATTTATATATTAATTAATTTTCAAATGTATGGATGATCACATCAAATATAAAAATCCTGCTGGAGTGGATATACTCTACTTAATAAAAGCTAAAGAACAAAACCATTGCAGTCAACATGAAACCTTACATCGAGGTATGTGTCACCTTATTTTTCAGGCTATACCTGGATAGACTGGAAATTTCCTCACTCCCTGGAATACTTTTTGCTCTTGTATTTTCATTAAGGAAAAGAAAAAGTATTAAAACATGTGGAAATAATTTATAAGGAATCCTGCTTGAATCTAATTGCACAGTGCTACAGATAAATTTCATTTAGCTCATTAATTATTAATTTAGCAGCAAGGGGGCACAAATCTCTGCATTCATTAGGACACTTTCCACTTATTTATTTATTTCTTTTTTTGTTAAAAAATATTTTTAAAATGTATAACGTTTTCCTTGTGAATACAGTTCATTTTTCTGGCAAAATTTCAACATTCAGTGTAACATTGTAACAGAATTTCTATGTTTTTATGCGTGCAAGTCTCTGACGACTGTCCTCAGATATCGGTCAACATATCAATAAAAAATTTTTTAGGCAGATCTGCTCTGTTGGTGGTTTATCATGTAACGCTGAGGTGATCTCTGAACCGCTGTTCCATTGTCTCTATTTGTCAAAGGCAACTGGTTGTGGGTCAACCCGTCTCTCTGTATTTGTTAGATCTCATCAATACAATGTTTTATTTTAAATGGAATTCTAGCTAAATTGACTCTCAAATTATTAAAATTTTGCATTGTGACAAGCTCCTTCAATAGTTTCAATTAAATTAGAGAATTGCTTGAATTTCTATTTCTATTAATATTTTATTTTAAGCACTTTGAAGAAATGGCTATTCAATGTTGAAAGGAACACTGTCAAACGATAAATCTGGGTAATTAAAAACGAGATACATCTTTGGGTTAATCAAAAGCAAAGTTTAACTGATCAGTATTTAGAACTTTTCAAAATTGTTCATCTTATTCTTAGCCTAACTATAAATATGGGATAGGAATTTATTTCTTAATTCTGTCACAGTACTTTTATTATTTTTAATTTTTTAGAATTCGTTATCGCAACTTGTTTATAAGGGGCTCAAATGTTTCATTTTTATAGACTTAAAATTACTTTTGACATATCAGACATAACTGTATCATTTGTACCTGCTGTAATATAATATATAGCAATGACAAAGCTAGAAACTATTGAAACACAATGTATAAGACTGACCATAAACTTGTATTATTAAATCACTGACTCAACCTGCTGTACAGTATCCTCACATATCATGTCAAGCTGGATACTTTCATGTCACTGACTTGAGGAAAAAATAATCATTATTTATTATAGCTTTAATGTCTGCCATTTTATTATAATTAATTATTTTTTTTATAAATTTATTTAGTAGATTTTGTAAGACATTTTATACTTTAAGGGTTTATCACTGTTTTTCCTCTGTAGACCATTAAGCCATTATATATAGAAAGCTCATTAGATCTATAAATATCCATCCATTACTCTGGGTAACCAAGACATTTTATTTAATTACAATTTTTTTTTTTTTAAATGGAAAGATCTGCCTCAAGTAAGATATTTGCAATTTTGATAATTATCCTATACTTCCACCATATCTGATTGTGTCAACATCATTTTAAAATTATATTTTCTTAAAAACTTCAGCAGCATTTTCTCCAGCATTGATTCATTTTGTTCATTGGCAGCAGTTCATGAAAACTGATTTTGGACCAAGTATCGCAGCATTTGAAAATTTCATCTCTGGACCAACTTAATTCCAATTAGATGATTTATTTCAACTATTAAGTGTTATAAAAGCATTTTAAAACGTTAGAAATTAGAATTTTTATCCATTTCTTTTTTAAGACCTCACAGAGAATTCTTAATAAATACTTGATCAATATATACTTAAATGAATAAATTAAAATGCCTTTGAAATGAATTATTGTGTTTTTGATCAGTCCAAGTAATTAAGGATCTAAATAATTATTTTAAATTATTTATTCAGCTTATCAACCGAATGACCAGGATGATGTTTCAGAGCTGCTGCCCCTAACTAAATATCATTTTGTGGTTGTGCCCTTGTCAATAATCCTTTGGTTAACTCTCTTAAAGATTTTTTTAAAGTGTACTTTTTCCCCTTACGATGGACTGTCACTGTATGTCACTGTAACACATACTCCACTGCGTACAGTTTTACCATTATACATTAATTAATATGTGCTGATTGAGGTTTTCTCACAGTTGTGTAAGGTTGTTGTTTTTTTTACACTATAAACACTTATAAAAGTTCATCTATTTTATAAAACAGTTTTTGTGCTTTACAGTTATTATAATTTATTTTAATATTAAATTTAACGTTGTGACTACATATACGAATTTAAAACTGATTAATAATACAATGTTCTTTTTGTAAAATTAACTTTTACATTAATTCATGTAAATATTGTTATATTTGTACATCCTTTGAAGAGAGTGAGAATGGCATGGCTCTATACTGGAATATTTGTCCAAAAAAAATTATTTTTTTTTTTTGGTTTTCTTTTTTTAAGTTATACTTAATGATGATCTGATTTTAAGATCTGTTTGGTTTCAAGGTCACAAGGGGTGGGAAGGCATGGGTTGTATCTGGGAGAGCATGGTTTTAATTGAGAGAGCATGTTTAGTATCTCGGAGAGTTTGGAAAGTTGTGCTCTATAGGATTCTACTAGCATGATGTGGGGGAGTCATGTTATATTGAATATGAAGAATGCAACAAAAAAAGAAATTTTGATCTGTTAAGAAACCTTCAACTAATACTTGGAGACAACTTTTGCTTTTAACATAATATATAATTCTTTATTTCACCCTGCGGATGCAAATGCTAAGAGAATGGGGGACTCTGTGTAGAAGGTATCCCAACTTAAGGCATAGTTACATTTTGCTTTTGGTTTAAGTTAAAAAAAGATTTAAATGTAAATGAACATTCAATGAAATTAGGTTTTGAAAGGAAATACAATATGTATATTTATAAAATATTTCATTTTAATTAAGTAGAAAGGATGATTGAAGGTAGGTGCATTATTTATGGCTCCACTACTGATTTTGTTGTCTGAGCAAGGAGAATGAAGTGTACTTGAATGATGGCCTTAACTTTACCACCCCGTTTGAATGTGAACTAAGCATTACAAACTTCTGTAAATATAAATGGTTGAATACTTGTGTGTGAAGAGTCGCTTGTGTGAACTTTTAACAGACATGTTTGAATCAGCACTTAGTATGTCACTCTAAAATCACACCAAGAAATATTTTGCAAATAGATTTATTTGTTTAAATATTTCTTTAGTTTAGCCAGCCCTTGGGACCATTGTCTTGCACATAAATTCTACTACTGGGAAATAAATACATTTAACTATGTTCAATAACTTGATGAGTAATCTGTCAATACCATTTGGTTACTATTAGTTATGAGCAGCAACCTTAATGAACTTAATCAACTGGATTACATATTGGCTTTGTTTTTGTTTTTCAAGCTACTATATAAAAAACTTTTTATGGCTCTACATGAAAATAAAGGCATGAATGTTGAGGGTCAGTTTAACCATGGTCAGCGGTGGGTTGAATGGCTTTACTGTTGTTTTATCAACTAGTTTAAAGGATGTACTCGGACTACACAGAATCAAATCATTTTTTTATAAATGATGTTTTGTTTTACTTTTTTTTTTTTTGTGTTGGTTATTGTATTGTTTGGCCAGTCAATAAGCTTTGATTGACTGTTGCCCCGTTCTATTTTAGAGATACATACAACAATATTTGTACACATGAAATGTTCAATTAAAAATAATTAACAACAGAATAAAGATGTTATCCTGGTGTTTTTATTCCCCCCCCCCCCCCCCCCCCCCCCCCCAAAATCAATTGTAGTTGATTGCCATTATTGTGGAAGAACGGTTTACGAAAAGTTGTAATCAGTTTGGTGTCACCCATGCGGTTTGTGAAAAGTTGTAATCAGTTTGGTGCCACCCATGCGGTTTGTGAAAAGTTGCAATCAGTTTGGTGTCACCCATGCGGTTTGTGAAAAATTGTAATCAGTTTGGTGTCACCCATGCGGTGTCACAGATGGCTCAGCTCTTGGCTGCTTTCATAGATTTTAAAGTGCCCAGCTGGGACACGACCTACCCCGGTCGTTACTTTTCACAACGCCCCTGAGACAGTGTAGCACCTGGTAGCCGAGTACCCGCGCTGAGGACGGGGGGTGCGGTGGAGCCTATGGTCCGTATTGTGGAGTTGTTAAAGGGGAGATGCCCACCAGATGAGGCTCGCCGCTGTCATTGGCGGAGGGGGGGGGGAGGATTTTTTCGGCCCTCAAATGAAAATGTACGAGCATGCTCTGTTTTACCTTTCAGTGGATCCCTGCCAGTGTCAACGTTAGGCCTAAATATGTGACATAAACATCTATGCTTTGTCTATTTTATAGAGTAATGTTGTTTTTTTTTCATTTTAGCCTGAATACAAATCATAGATTTGGCATAAAGAAACATATTTCCAAGACTTTGGTTAAGAAAACTCTGCCAGTGAAAGAAATGTAATAAGAAAGACAACTCTTAGTCTTTATAACCCCTCGACTTTCCCGCCCCCTCACTCACGAAACTTAATAAATATACTGAACAGTTTTCAGAGTACTTATATGATATAGACATAGCCCCGAGCTGCAAACCGAATGTAAATTTACGAAGTCTGTAAAATTTACTAAAAATGTCTGCTATACATTTGTAATACACTTGGAGATTGTATGGTGCTGAATGATCATGGGGTCATAACGTTGACAAAGAGGTGAGATAGTACAAAGGAACGTTTCTACAAATTAACTCCATAATGTCAATAACTTATTAGCCCTATCTGCAGACCTGCTTACCCTCAAAATCGTACAATATCATCGCAAACTCATTCAATACATTATCTTAATAGTAAAAAATAAACATACAGTAACTATAATGTATACACCTCAAAATCGTACATTGCACGCCAAAATCGTAAGAGTAAACAGGTCTGTATCTGTCAATGTGTGCCCATGCAAGATTATGCTGGTCTGCAACAATTGTGGAGATTTTATTTGTCAGGAAAATTTCTTTACTTGATTTCAAAACTGGACAAAACCATGCCTCGTATTGTTATGTGGAACAAAGGAGCTCCCGGGGTTTGGTCGTCTGTTTCCCTCCTCCTACGCTAGGATGACCAAACGACCCGTAAAAACGGGATTGTCTCGTTTGTTTTTTTTCCACGATCGTACCGGGTGTCCCGAAAAAGTCTCCCGGGACGCCTAAATGTCCCGTTTCTTAAACCAAATACATTTTCAAATCACTAAAACGTCTTAATTTATTATGTAACTTCAAGTAATATTTTGGCCAGCTGTGTAGCCAGTGCCAGTACTCTAGTGGGCCATGTGTGGGCTCGCGTGATGGCTGCACATTTCCACCCCCCCCCCTTCCACCAATCCACCGCCGATGCTGCGACAGTGTCCCTGCCACAGATGTATATATACATGTATAGTATAGCGAAAGACACGAGACTTGAAGCCGCGCGGGGGGGGGGGGGGGTTCTCTACAATTTCGAAATGGGCTGTTATAGTTTTTACAACTTTCTATTAGATAAGAGTAGGTTTTAATTTGAACAATGGCTGAGACAACAGCCAAATATCCTCAATTTAAATCCTAGACTAGAGAAATTTAATTTGTTGTGTTGTATTATGTTGTAAAATATGTATAAATAAATAAGTATTCACTGCAAAATTATTGTTTTCGTTTATGATATGCCTCAGAGTTTAAATTAAATTACAAAAGTGAAGAGCAATTTTAAAAGATTTCGTCTCAAAATATTTATAATGGAGGACCTCTGACCCCTCTTTAGCTGGGTATTCACCTAAGCCTCCTTGAGTGTGTCCCGCCCATGATTTGGTCACCCATTTTCCTACACTCGTTTACGCATTATTGAATAATGCACGATAAAATATGGAGGTCGCAAAAATAAAAGCTACCAATAAAAATTAAAAAAATTATGCCCCGGGTGAGGATCGAACTCACGACCTTCAGATCGCTCGCTTTGTATTGATTATGAGACTGACGCGCTACCTACTGCGCTACCGAGGCGTTACTTTTAAAGACAAATTGTTTATTATAACCTAATATTAGATGCTTTAGAACAATATTTGATATTTTTTAGGAAATAAAATACTTTTATCTACCGGTAAGTCACTTTAAATATCATTTTATTGAATACATTATATTTTACAGCTTTACATTTTTATTAGATACATAGAAGCAATTTGTTTATTTAGCCCGAGACTATTTGCACATCCGTAAAAGTTTGTATAGCTTAGCAAGGGTGGTTGCTACGGTAGTTCCAAGTTTAAAGAGAACGACCTTTTCATTGGTTGTATATATGAAATGATCCAATGAAATAAATTGTTTTATCAAGCATGAGTTTAACAATATCTATGTTATTGTGGTTGGAATTAGAATTATAATGTCAAACTCCTAGCCACTTACTGGACTAAGAACTCAACGATACGATGGTTTTACCAATTAAGCTTTGTTGTTGAAACATGTAATAATTGTATAAAATAAATCCTATTACCGTAACTACGCTAGTGTAACACTGCATTGTAAGTCCGGCCAATACTATTTAATATAAATTATAATAATATTACTCTCGACTACTACTTGTTTTATATTTATTAACTCTTGTCTGACTCTTTAATTCTTATCTTAACTTTAGACTGTCTGTATAGGCTACCCCATTGACCCATTGTAATATGTTGTTGTTTTTAGGCCATTCTTTGGCAGCATAGCGCAAATAAGATTAAAACTAAATTACTATAGACTATTACTAATATTAAGTAAAAATTGTATAAAGTTATAAAGTAGCATCCCTATTAATTATTTATAAGTCTAAAACCGCTAGTAAAGCCAGAGGGACATTCACATAGTGGGTTGAAGAATATGTGTCAACGTAGTATGAGTATAGTATGACAGTATGAGCATGTTGAGTTGAAATGTGTGACAAATTTGTGACAATGGCCTCATTCAAGGGAAAAGATAAAGGGGGGGGGGGGCACAAAATTGCCCAAAACAGAGTCATTTATCTATGGCTTCAAATAGAATAACATCTAAACAAAACTTTTCTCAGAAGACATGAACTAGTTAACCCATTGGAACTCACATAAACTATTAGTGTTAGTATATTTATATGAAGTTTAACTGACATTATTTTAGTAAATATGGTCAGGAAGGAATTTTTTTTAATCCATTCAATGATGATCTAATACGTGAACTAGACCAACTAATTTTAAAGTAAACCTATACTAGAATCTAGGCTACGTGTAACATTAGACACTTAAAAGGCTCATTTATTAATGCTGATCACTGATACTATATTATACTATCAATACTAATACTATATTCATCATAAAATGTGCTATTACTGTATGATTTACCCTCTGATTTTATGATGCATTTTGGGGGATGTCTTTTCTTTTAAATATTATAGTATAGGTCTGCTGAAAGGGACATTAATAAATAACAACTAGTTATTTAAGTTATGCTTGCAACTACAATCTCTTAGTAACAGGTGTACAGGAGTTATCTAAGTTAGTCTGAGAGAGTCTTCCTAGTAATTATTATATTTTATTTTTTGATGGATAAATCAAATGCTAAGTCCATCCTATGAACTTGATAAAACTCACAGTGCTGTCACTTGGACTGTTTCAGTGCTAAAGCTTTAAAAATAGTATTTTGTCTTACTTAATATAAACAATAAAATGTACCATTAATTTTGCAGAAAATCATTGATGAAAGATGGCTTCTCAAGATACACTCATTCAAAGTGTAGGATCTCCTAGAATAGAAGGTCAAACAGCATTGAGAAGTGCACAGTCGTCTCGAGGAGGACGAAGACCTGATGGATTTCCCATTCTTCCTCCGATCAACAAGCCAGAAAAAAGAACAGATCATTTTGCAAATAGCAAACTGCTTACATTTAGACTTGCTGACCATCAGAAAAACTTACTTTTACAAATTTTGTAAGTTACTTTAATACAATTTGAAATATATAACTAATCATCTAATTTACAATAAAATCTTAATTAATGCATGCAATAAGATTTCTTAAATATATGTATTAATTTCTGTATCCTTTTTTTTTAAAATTAAAAGGTTTGTAGGAGTTTAAAATGTATCTAGGCAATCATTGTAGACTTAACTAAAACTTCAATTACATTAGATAGAAATTTGTTCACAGAACATGATCAAATGTCAAATTCATATTTTACATTACTTTATTTTGTATTCAGAAACAAAGAAGCTGAACAAGCTGCCGATAATGAAAAGTTTTATTATAAACAACACAAAGATGATCCAAAACCTATTGAACCAGAAATGCCCCAAGAGGTTTGTATAAAATATTTGAAGCATATTTCATGATCTAAAAGCCTTGTAATCATTGCATGGAAAAGACAAAAAAAATAAATTGAAAACAAGTGACATCCCAGGATATCAGTATCAGTTTTATATTATTTGTTAATTCAAACTAAATTCTTGTGGATGTTAATGAGAAACATTTAAATAAACCCTGTTGTTAATTTTTTTGTTGCTGTTGTTCACATTTCAGATGATGAGCAAAGACAGAAGAATACAAGTATGTAGAGTATTTCTTACAGTAGTGATCAAGTATTTGATCTGAGCAGCAATGTTTGCCTAAGTTGCCCTTAGTAATGCATATAACAATAAATTTCATATTCTTTTTATTCTGCTGCCAGTTATATATTGTTGTTGTTTTTTTACAAAATAAATTAGTAGCTAAGTATATACATTAGAGAATAACTGTTTAGTCAGAATTAATATCAGCATAGAACTTCACCATTATGCATACATTTTACAGCTAAACTACAAATTCCTGAAAGGTTGTGTGGAAACGGGGCCAGTGGAACCAATGCAGCAGGCATGGGCAGATCGCATCCTCAAAATGATCCCAGATAACCTCAAGCATGGCAGACATCTTGGGGAGCTTATGCAGGAGCTTTTAGCAGAAGTTAAAATCCTTTTTGAATCCAGCATGCGTAAATCTATGGGTAGGCTATGATCACACTTATATTTGAAAATGAGAAATCTGCATTCATTTCTGCACAGCATTCTTGATATAATCCTGTACTAAAAATATATATTTTCCAAAAACATGATGTGTACACTTTTTTTATGTTTATTGAATGTTAAAAATAGAAGATCATATGAAAATATATCATATCTTGTTTTGATTTGTTTAAAAGTTCAACATGTCCTGATCAAGCCAGAAGTTAAAGGGTTAGAGAATGAGGAGGGTGGACCACCACCAGAAGAGCCAGTGTGAGTAGAATCACTTTATTAATTTTCAAACAATGCCATGAGTTGCTAAGATTTATAGCCTAAAATTAAGTTATTGTATAAAAATAGTTAAGAATATTTGCCAAAAATACATTTTCTGTGCTAAAGCAAATTCAAAATTATTTTATTATGTTATTTATTGTCACTTTTTTTAAAAATGAAGAAATAAAACACCTAATTTTGAGAAAAAGGTTTAAGAAATTGAAAAATTTGTTTTTCAAAATAACACTAGGTCTATAATTTTTTTTTTTATGAGATCCTTTGAAACTAACTGTCAAAAGATTTTTTTATTTTGAATTACATGAACGCCTGATAAAATTATTTTATAAAAAAAACATCTTTTATTTAGCCCACATTTAGTATTGAAGGCTTGAGTTAACTACTGTGGTGGAAATGAATTTATGTTGTGAAATAATACCAATAATATTTCAAAGAGGATATTTATTTGAAGATTTGAAATTAATTTCAGTGGCCTTGACTATTCAAAACCATGGCATGAGACTTTCCAGGAAAACCAGAAAAACATGCTCCAACACTTGTACTGCCTCCATCCATCCCATCAAATAGTGCTTCGTATGTGCCAAACCACTCTAGGAAACTTGGTTCTAGTTGATATGAGCCAGTATCGGTATGTTATTCTTTTTCAAATTAATAACCAAGAGGAGTAATATATTTATGCATTGTCCTCTTAATGCTATGAATTTTTAGCATATGAAACTATCTTTATCATCACTACATTTGCATTTCAGACTTACTATATATTTTAGTGTTATTAAATTAGATTTTAAAAAAGAAGAAAAATGGTCGACCATTTCTCCCCTATCTACTCTAGTATATTTCATTATTTTACTTTTTTTTTATTTAAAAATTTAGATTTAATGAATTACATAACGTGTAATGAAATTCAGTTGTTCGTTATAAATACAAGTTACAACATATCAAGATTAACAATAAACAATAAAAAATTCCAATTATAATTTTTAAATATTTAGGTATGCCATGATATCATTTCAAAAAGTAAATTATTTTTTAAAGTTTTATGGTATATATTTATTTGAATCTTAACTTTGGTGCATTCTATTGTAAGTTTTTTCTTCTTCTGATTTTAAGGAAATTACTAAACTTGAATTTGGAATTTTCACTTTTGAGTTTACTTAAAATAACAAACAAAAGTCTTTGATATCTTCTACTTTCTTTAAATACAATTATTCTAAAGATAAAAATTAATTTATTTACAATCTTATACATTTTTAAAATATATCTCTAATTAGATTAAAGAATTAAAGCCTCACTGATACCCCCTTTTTTTAAATCTGAAAATATAAAACTTTATCATTTCAGCCTATCAGGCCCTATCGAGTTTGACAGCCTGAAAAACAATGTTACCCTTGATCTGGAGAAAACAGAAGAAAAACTGATGCACTCGTAAGTAGTCAAGGGAATGTTAAAGATTAATTTTTACATTATCACAGAGATGAGACAGCTAATGAAGAGCATGTAGCAACTATATCCATATAGGGCTTTATAGAATATATTATAGTGGCAAAAAAATGTGTAAAAACCCATTTAAAATTTAGCTGAACTGCCAAAAGGAATGAGAGGAATGATGAAAAAATAGTTAATTTATGTGTTTCATTTAAGCTCTAATATTTCTAGCATGTTAAGTCTGTTTTGGTGCACATGCCTCTTATACAATGATAAACAGTGACTTACAGCTAATTAGTTTTACTCATTTTATCAGATGGCATCCTGGTATAATCAACATCTTTACAGACAAAAACAGTTTCCTTGAGATACCTGCAGAGAACATGGAGACCTTTTATGCTAGTGTCTCAACACTCATATCCAACCAGGTTCACATGTTTATACTGAAAACTTTTATTTTATGTCCTATAATTTTTTTTTTTTTAAATCAATTAGTCAATTTAAAAAAAGTCATAACTTTTTAACATTTTGGATTTTTTAATAAGTTAGTGCTAAAAGAATAAATAAATGCTGCATATTGCTAATAAGAATTTTGCCAACAAAAAAATCTCTAGAGTAATGGCTATGATTTTTTTTAAATGGACAGAATTTATTTTCATCATGCTTGTTAGAGTTTCAGCTTTTTATCACTTTTATCTGTCAGCTTAAGGACTTGCTTGTCCGCACCATTGATGCCTACACCAACCTGTTTGAGCCTGAAAACCATCTCTTGTTGCCAGTCTTAAAAATGGAGTTGACATTTGATGATGAAAAGATGCAATTTTATCCACCGGTGGAGGATTTGGAGGAAACTGTCCTCTTTGTCGTCAGTCAGATCTGCAAAACCATGCAGCAGGTGAGATAACCTTTTATTTTTTAAAAATTATTTTTTTAATAGAATTTTAGTCTTTGTTTAACTCTAAGCCACTTTGAAAATGTTTGAAATGGGAAGAGCAAAGAATTTAGCAACATGTAAATTTGACTAAAGTACTCTGAAATGAAAGGAAGCTCAAAAAAAATAATTTGATCATGATTTAATTTCTACAAAGTCTGAGTTATTCCATTGCTGTGTAAATAAACACAGTTAAAAAAGTAAACATCATTTCATTTGCATACATAACAAAAGATATTTTAATTTAATCATTCAGGTTCCAACTGTGCACTCTTGGCTAGGTGGAGGTAACACAGTCACATACACTGATGCCAAAATTGCTCCTCACATTTTAGACGTGTACAAACAAAGACTGAAGGAGGCAGTCATGCGACTTTTTGAAGGGCCAAAACAGCATCTAAATTCTTTCAGTGAGTTTTTTTTTTATAATGCTCCAACTGTATTTACTGAATGTTAGCCTAAATATCAATGAAATTAAGACATTAATTGGGATTTTGCGCTTCAATAAATAAAGATTTTCAAAAAACATCTATTTCATTTATTATCAATATAAAAATTTTAAACTGCTATATTCATAAAGAGAATTAATATTTAGATTTTGTCTTACAAACTGATTTAGCTGTTGTATTATTTTAGTGGAGAGATACAATTACATTGTCAATGGAGAGGCCCTGGCCGAGATAAAGGAATACATGAAGGACAAGCACACATTTGCTGAGTATACTGTGGTGAGTGATGTCACAGAGTACCATGTTTAAATTTTCATACTTAACTGAAGAGAGGTGAACTTAAGCAAGTTGTATGTGTGTTGTGAAAAATCTGTTAACAGAAATTAATATTCACTTTGCTGACTGTAATCAGTCATGGGAATGAATGTTGGTAAATGTTGCCATATTAATAAAATAACCTAAAAAAATTCCTTTTAAAAATCAAAGTGTTTGATGTATCATGACACCCTTTTTTAATAAGAAAATAATAAGAACATTTTATTACTAGAATTTTCCTAAAAGATTTTTATTTCAACCATACACATTTTTTGTAAGGCTGTTTTTTTCCTAAAAAATCTTTATTATGTTACAGTTTAATTTTGTTTATTAAAATCTACTTCAAATATTAACATTTATTTCTGAAAATTAAATAGTATTAAGAATACACTTTTTCATCAAATGAATCAATATAAAATTATCAAGGAGATATTTTTTAAAAATCATGAACTAGTATTTTTTTAATAAATAGAGGACACACCTTTGAAATGTTTCAGGAAATTGAGAAATTTCGCAGCCTTGCCTCAGAAATCATGGGCCTTCCAAGCATTGAACACTTTGACATGATCAGATTAGACTGTGAGGACTTGAAAAGAGGTTTGGCTAAAGTCTGTCGCAGTCACGCTGATGAGCTACTGAGTAGGGTCTCCTCAGACCACCGCAGAGAAAATGAGGGGTAAGCTGCATTGTAATATTGGTATGGTGGAGGGAGGAACTTAAGCACTGTTTCATTGTGGTGGAGAGGGGAATTTAAACACTGTTTTATCATCATTCAAATTCAGTATCTATTTTGGCATGTGCCCTTCCAACCGAGGCCAGGGTGAGGATTCGCACACTTTCCCTAGCTTTTCTTTGTTGGCATATAGGGCTTTTGTGAAGTCTTGTATTTTTGGTAGGTAGTTAAGGCACAAGTTTTAAAGTAATTGGCAGTGAAGGAACTGATGTTCATTAGAATTTCTGCAGATGAGACATGTTGGTGCTTTATCTGGTTTGATGTGGTTAAGGTGAGAAGTAAGTTGTATGTGTCCTGTGCACTTGCAAAAGATAATGACCTGTCACGTCTGTGGAGGCAATTTATCGGATCTGTATGGTCTTATCCAATTTCAAATCAATAATTCACATAGCCGTGCATCAAGATCTTACAATAACATTAAAATCACTACTTCTGCACATAACACCTTCCTTGAAACCTGTGCAGTCAAGGTAACCTTATAATCGATACCAGGACACCACAATATACCAGGAAATAGAGAGCAGACAAACTAGCTAAATTGTGGAGGGTGTGATGAACAGTCAAAATACCTACATCACTTAACACTGCAAAGAAGACAATCAGAGCTAATAGGAAAGAAGTATGGTTCAATGGACAAGCCAGGGGCTCAACAGGAAGTTTTGTGTTCACACACTGATCAACCCAAACCCTAAAGATTAACACTGTTTAAAAATAACTTTTTTTTTTTTTTTGTATGGCATCCTTCCGTCTTCACGAGACGATGGAGTAGCTATATAGTAGTCCTAAACTTCGACGAGTGGCTCACTAGGCCAATCCTGGAGTGACAATCTCGACTGCATTTCACGCAGGAGAACGATGATTCCTGGTTAATTTTGGTCTTCCGTGCTGTTCTTTTTGTTGCAAGGGCTTCGTTCCGCACATCTTCTGCCTTTTTCACTCCTTCGTACACTGCCGTTCGCCAGCTGGAACGTTGTTCGGCAATGATCTCCCATTTGTTGACTTCAATGTTCACTTCCTTCATGCTCTTTTTGCAAACGTCCATATATCTCAGGCGAGGCCATCCAATAAGTCTTGTCCCTTCTGCCAACTCTCCATACAACAGCATCTTTGGAATACGGCCTTCCTCCATTCTCCTTACATGGCCTAACCAGCGAAGGCGCTTCTTGCTAAGAGCGGAGAATATGCTACACATTTTGGAACGTTCCAAGACCTCTGTGTTAGTCACCTTGTCCTGCCATCGGATGCGTAGAATGCGATGCAGACATCTTTGATGGAAGCTGTTGAGTTTCCGCTCGAGACTGGTATATGTGGTCCACACTTCACTGCCATATAGGAGCGTACTAAGCACGCATGCCTGATAGACACTTAGCTTTTTTTTTCAGTTAGATTGAGATTATTCCACACCCGCTTATTCAGTTTGCCATAGTTGCTGCTGCTTTTGCGATCCTGATGTTTATCTCTTCATCAATGGAGAGAGAACTAGAAATATTGGATCCAAGGTATGTGAAATGCTCAACAACCGACAGATTATGGCCCTCAATAGTTATAATTGGAGGGGACGGCGCTTCTTGCATCATGACATGAGTTTTCTGTAGACTAATTAACAATCCAAACTCTTTACAAGCGTGTGATAGACAATTAACTAGCCGCTGAAGACCTTCTTCTGTGTGAGATGTTAATGCGGCATCGTCAGCGAACAGTAGTTCACGAATTAGTACCCTTTTTACTTTGGTCTTTGCATGAAGGCGAGCGATATTGAACAGCCTACCATCAGATCTGGTATGTATGTACACTCCATCTTCACAGTCCTTGAAAGCAAATTGAAGAAGCACCGAGAAGAAAATGGAGAAGAGAGTTGGTGCCAGTACACAACCCTGTTTTACTCCGCTGCTGACTGGGAATGCCTCAGAGACAGTGCCATTGAATGTGACTGTGCTGTGCATGTTTTTGTGAAATGATTGTATGATTGTGAGCAGTTGTGGGGGACAACCTATTCTTTGTAAGATACTGAACAGGCCATTCCGACTTACCAAGTCGAATGCCTTTGTCAGATCTATGAAAGCGATATAAAGAGGCATATGCTTTTCACGACACTTCTCCTGCATTTGGCGTAACGAGAATATCATGTCTATAGTTGAGCGCCCACTCCGGAAGCCACACTGGGACTCTGGATAGATATGGTTAGCCAGACTCTGCAATCGTTTTAAGGCAACACGGGCAAAGGTCTTTCCAACTAAACCAAGGAGAGCAATTCCTCGGTAGTTATTACAATCACTTCGGTCCCCTTTATTTTTGTACAATGTTACAATGTTAGCGTCTCTCATGTCCTGGGGAATGTGACCTTTTCCCCAACACAGACATAGGAGCTCATGTAAGGGCTGAATTAGTATTGTTTTTCCATTTTTGAGGACTTCCGGGGGAATGCCGTCAATCTCTGGTGCCTTCCCAACAGCAAGGTAATCTATTGCTTTTTTGAGCTCCTGCATTGTTGGCTCTTTATCTAGTTCTTCCATTATTGTCAAGGCTGGAATGTTATTCAGAGCGGTCTCAGTGACTACATTCGCTGTTGCGTATAGCTCAAGATAATGTTCAACCCAATGCCGGAGTTGTTCGTTTGGGTTCTGAATAATTTGACCAGTCTTGGACTTGAGTGGTGCTATTTTTGAAGTGTGTGGACCTAATGCCCTCTTGATGCCCTCGTACATGTTTCTTGCATCCCCGTTGTCAGAAGCTGATTGGATGCAGTTGCAAATTTCCAGCCATTAAGTGTTGGCACAATGACGGGCAGTCTGCTGGGATATTTTTTTTTCATTTCGGAGAGCTTGTAGTGTACGAGCACAAGGTGCATCCCTATAGGCAAGTAGGGCTCTTCTCTTCATCTCGGTTACGGGTTCCATCACATTCCAATGCGCCTCGTACCAGTCATTATTTTTATGCTCCATTTTACCGTAGGCGGACATGGCTGAATCGTACATAGCATCTCGTAAATGAGTCCACTTAGAGTTTATGTTGGTGTATTTAATGGTTTGGAACTGCCTTAAAGATAATTTGGTTACACAGTTATGTAGTTCAGTGTGAAATAGATCTCAATTTTTCTTTCCCCCCCCCCCCCCCCCCAAAAAAAAAAGCATCTGCAAAGAATTCTCCCACATCAAAGAGAGGGCGCTAGCTGTGCCAGGAGGAAGTGAGGAGCTGATTGACATGCTCAACTTTGTTGAGATTGCCCGAACAACTGGCATGATCAGACTCAATGAGAGAATAACAGTAAGTTGAGATAAGATTTTCATGCTCAGGTGGTGATTGGCGTAATGGGAACCAGTCACTGGCCAGAGTGCTTTAAGTTTAAAATAGTATTTTCAAATATGGGTGGTGATGGCAGCGCCATTGTGTGGGCAGCTGCAGGGGGCCTCAGAAATTTAAAGGACCCAAAGCTGTGATGTGGAAAATATTTTAACTATCACCCTTAAATTCAGGGGGCACAAAACAGGTTGGTGGCAGCAGAGAGCTTCCAAAATTGAAGTGATGGGTGGTCTCTTGTTTCTGTAAAGTCCTGAATTAAAACCAATCAAGTGAAAATGAGTTCTTTTTTTTTTTTAGTGTTTTATCCACAATGTTGTAAAATTAACAGTGCTGTTACCTTTCTCTACAGGAATCAAAAGACAGACTGGCTTACCTAATTGATGTGTTTTTCTTTGAGCCCAAAGACATCGAGTTGAATTGTGAAGTCCTCACCTGGCCCAAGAGAATCATGCCAATTTTTGATGAAAATGACACAGTAAGAAGGATTTCTCATAATTTTGTTCTGTCCTTTCTGTAATCATATTTTAGCACCTTTCAATATATAAAATATTACCCTCACCCTGAAGACTTAAATTCATTCTATGTTCAACATATTTTTTGAAATCTTTAAGTCAGACAATTATAGGTCAAACTGAAGTGTTAGTAATTTGTAACTGTTCTGAAAGAGTACTATTTTTAAAATTTATTACTCCAAGAAGTACAGCTTGGAGTTTGTGTTTTAAATGTTTTTGTGGGTTTGTGGGGACACAACTTTAAGCAATATTTGCTTTAAGTTTCTACACTGTGTGCTGATTCCTTTGATTATTGCACATTTTCTAACACTTTTGCCTCCTGTGACCTACTTTCAGCTGGTGGAGCAAGCCAGGCAGAAAGGGGAGAAAGAGCTCATCCACAAAAGAGAGAAGGTCATGCTGGAGCTTGAGAAGTTGCGACAGAGAGTGGATGAGTTCAATGACTATGGTGAGCTGGATATGATGCAGCAGTATGTGCAGGATGTACGTGTTGTTCAGCGACGTATTCAAGACCTGACTGACCAGGTGAGTTCCTTCTTAGTGGACATAGATAATAGAAGTAAAATTTCATACAACCAGAAACACTGAATTTATATTATTATTGGTGTAATAACAAATGGATACTTTCAAATAGGACATTTTTATTACATTTTAAAAATATTTTTATGTATAATATTTAAAATTATCTCCATACAGAAATTAAGTTTTTTGTAGAATACTCAATGCCTCAGTAAGTTGCTGAAAAATTAAATAGCATCATCTCCATTGATGTTATCTGTTTAAAAAAATAATAAATACAGAAATAAATTATAAAACATGCAGTGAAATTATTACCACTTATTGAACTTAATTTTGTTACTATTCCCAGGTGAGCTGGATAAATAAAGAGGAGCAGCTCTACAAGTATCCGCTGTCCAGTTATCCAGACATAGAGGACATCAACTCATCCCTGGATCCATTCTTGCGTCTCTTCACTGTCATCTCAAAATGGCAGAAGGCAGAGAAAAAGTGGGTCTTTATCATTCTTCTCGTGATATTCAATATTTTAAAGAAAAATTTGTTTAAAACTGCCTAGAGACACCAGTTAAAGACATTTCTATGGTGATTCAAATGTAAAACTGCCTAGAGACACCAGTTAAAGACATTTCTATGGTGATTCAAATGTAAAACTGCCGTAAACCCCCCCCCCCCCCCCCCCCACCATCTGTAACTCAGTTAGTAAAAATATTTTTAAAACGATCTTCATGATTAAACAGTAAATTTTTGTGATCTTCCATTTTATTTGTTGCTCAATTTCAGTTTCATTGACATTTGTTATTCATTTATAAATTAGAACAATGGACGGTGCCTTCCTGGAGCAGAATGCAGAGGCTATTGAAGGTGAAGTGGATGAGTACTACAGGTGAGCTGTTTTGATGACATTCTTCACCATCGTCACACCTTTGGTGTGTTTGTCAGTATTCTTTATTGCACCAGGGAGCAAGATTAATAGATGTTATATTGTATAAGCAAACAACGCTGCGGCAGCTTTGAATTGTTCTCAACCAATTTAAATTTTGCTGTGCCAGTCAATAAACAGTGACCTATAAAAATTTCATTGAACATTTTGAATCAGTTGAATGCCTCACTGTATCAATATCAACCCTGTAACTTAATGGTTTGTAATGTTGCATGCCCCTTGATTTAGATGGAACAAATTTGATTTCTTTTTTTTTGGTTTTGTTTTTGTTGTTTGGTTTTTTTTGTTGGTTTTTTTTTGTTTGTGGGGGGTGGGTGGGTGGGTTTGAATGGAATTTAGTAAGGCAGCAGTTCTTTGGTAAATCTTGAGTAAAAAAAAATATTTAAAAAAGACAAATTTGAACCCTGGACATTGTGCTTTCCACACAACAGAGAACTTTTCAAAATCCAAAAAGTCTTCAACCAGAAGGTCAAGAAGATGCAGATGGAGATGGAGGAGATGGACAGGGAGAAGAAGAAGAAGAAGAGGCTGCAGGACGAAGATGGGGAGGAGGCCACCCCGGAGGTGGAGGAGGAGGCCCTGAGGATACCCGAGGCTGTGAACATCATCAACACAACCATGGAGTCAATCAAACAGTTCAAGGTATCAGTTCTGTTGGAATACCAAACCAAACATTTTACAGTCAAATTAACAATGTTTTTACTTTTTAAAAATTTTATTTATATTTTACCTAGGAGCTAGTTTGTTTGTTGTTTGTTTTATTTTTTTGGGGAGGTGTTTTTTGGGGGGGGGGGGAAATGGTGGAATTACAGGAGAAGGTAAAAGTTTGATCTATGCTAAATATAAAAAAAAACAACTCTTTTCAAGAATGCTATTTTAGTGGATCTGTGTTAATTTGTTAATCTTTGCCTTTTGCAAGAAGTCATTAAAATGCACTCTTATGTAACACAAGCTTTTTACCCTGATATAAGTTTTTTTTGTTTGGTGACATTCAGATTCTTCCCCTCCTTGTTTGTCATTTAACAGGAAGTGATCCCCGTCATTGCCATCATGTGCAATCCTGGGATCCGCAAGCGTCACTGGGACAAAATGAATGAGATTGCTGGCTTCAACCTTACACCAGACACAGGGACCACACTCCGCAAGATGCTCAAGTTGAACTTGCAACCTTTCATGGAGCAGTTTGAGACCATCTCTGGCTCCGCCTCCAAGGTGCGCCCTGTTGTGGAATATTTCACTATTAAGGGCAGAGAGTCAAAAGGAATTATCTGACACTTATTTTCTGACACATATTTTCTGACACTTATTGTCTGACCCAGGGGCTTTAAATGTTCACTTTCATATCTGTGAGGATGAGATGTGTCTCTGAAATAAAGTGATTGCTAAAAAAAACAGAATGAAATCCAACACTTCTTTTTAAACATTAAAAAACATATTCCTTGCCAATGTCTCAAAGACTTGACTCTGTTATTCGTAGGAATTTTCTCTGGAGAAAGCCCACAACAAGATGGTGGAGGAATGGGAGACAATCAACTTCAATCTTATTCAGGTCAGTTCTAGTTGACAGTATTTGAATGTCTTGGCTTTTTTTTTTTACCACGGCTTTATTAAAAGAATTATTTTCACATCCTTTTGATTGACTGCTGTGCTAATGAAGCAGTATCATGTGTTTATTCTTAATTCCAGTACAGAGACACAGGTGTCAGCATTCTTGCATCGGTCGATGACATGCAGACCATACTTGATGACCAAATTGTTAAAACACAGACCATGCGCGGCTCACCATTCATCAAACCATTTGAGAAAGAAATGAAGGTAAGTCATTAAGTTTGAAGCTGTAAATTTTGCATGTTACTAAATGTAGATCAATGAATGTAGGTCACTAAATGTAGGTCACTAAATGGAAATAGTCAGATCTTCTAAAATTTCTTTTTAGAGAATCAGGTGTTTAGACCATTTCAGATTTTATTTGAACTCTATCCTCATACCTGATTGGCTTGAGGCAACTTGACCTGCTCTGACCTGAGTGTGTCTAGCTGTATTCTATTCTCTAATGTTTCCATCACCCAGGAGTGGGAGGACAAGCTGATGCACACCCAGGAGACCATTGATGAGTGGCTCAAGGTTCAGGCCCAGTGGCTCTACCTGGAGCCCATATTCTCCTCCGAGGACATCATGCAGCAGATGCCAGAGGAAGGGAGGCTATTCCAGATGGTGGACAGGAACTGGAAAGATATAATGAGAAACACTAGCAAAGATCCCAGGGTGAGGGGTATACAACTCTAGTATTAACTGAGTATGCAGGGTGGAAGTTTAAAAAAAATTAATTAATAGGTGTTGAGGATTAACATTCAAAACGATTTTTCTATCGCCCTGATTTATTAGTTTCTGTTCCATTAAAATCATTTAATAAGTGAGGGCTAGAAAGATGTAAAAATTTGTCAAAAAAAGGTATTTCTTAGACGGCTCTGATTGAATAATAATGTTTTACATAACATGAAACATAATGAAGAGTTGAGTAAATTTATTGCATCTTGTTATTGAGATATGAAACATTATTTCATGTTTATATATTCTTCAAAACTTCAGGTACTAGTTGCTTGCAATGTCCAGGGTCTGCTAGATAAACTACAGGATAGTAACGGTCTTTTGGATAAGATCAACAAGGGATTGAACGCTTACCTAGAAAAGAAACGTCTTTTCTTCCCAAGGTATTAAAAATCAACTAATCGGATATTATTCACCTCTTTTAAGCAAAGCTGGAAATCAGTTCATTTTACATCAATCAAAATAACTCCTCATTCCTTAACTAATTAAAGTTCCACTAAAATTGACATTTTTTTTATGTTACTAGGTTCTTTTTCTTGTCAAACGACGAAATGTTGGAGATTTTGTCTGAGACCAAAGACCCAACAAGAGTTCAGCCTCATCTCAAGAAATGTTTTGAGGGCATTGCCAAGTTGGAGTTTGACAACAAGTTGGATATTCATGCCATGTTCAGTAGTGAAGGGGAGAAAATCAAGCTCAGCCAGGTTTTCTGAAAAACATTTCTCATTCTAGGTTTAAAATCTAGGATCTTTAAATTAATTTTTTTTAAAATAAACATTAGACATTGCAACAGTTTTGTTTTAAACTTGCTACTTATATATGATGGCATCTCTATATTTAGGTACAACAGTAAAGTAAGTTGACGTTTGGCTTACTTTGCTTTAATATTGATTATAGAAGTGACAAATGTTTGTTGTTTCTCTGCTTGTAAGTCATTATAACCAATGGTTGTCTCTAAACCAGGTCATTTCTACCTCTGAAGCCAGAGGAGCTGTAGAAAAATGGCTGCTGCAAGTGCAAGATGTCATGTTGATGTCAGTGCGGGATGTCATTGAGAGAGCAGTTGAGGTAAGTAGAGTGGATTATTTTTTAATTTTTTTCCTCATACTTTGTGTGTTGAAACGTGACACACATAATCAAACATACATCATGTACATAAATTACAATTTTATTTATACTATAATTAAAAAGAAAGCAGCGAATGTTAAGTTGTTTCAAATTGTTGGTTTTTTTTTTGTTTTTTCCCCAAAGGTGCACACAAATTTAAATAGCTGTTATTTTATGTGTACGTTCCCTGTTATTTTATGAGTACGTTCCCTGTTATTTTATGAGTACGTTCCTCATTCATGCCTGAATATAGTTTACTTGAATGTTCCTTATTCCCTACCAACATATGTTTTGCTGTATTTACTATATGGCAGCCAAGATTAAACCCCAAACAAGGACAGGTATATATATGTGCAGTTAATGTATATGGTTACAGTGTAGTTTCAGTGCTTCCCAACTGTCTCAGACCATGATGCTCTGGTGTGTATAAAAAAAAAATGAGAAGTCACTGCTAAACATTTTTTTAAAGTTATGTTAACTAAGTCATGGTAAGTCATGGTAAGTCATGGTAAGTCATGGTAAGTCACACTTTCTTGTTCACGTGCAGGTCTTCTGCATAAGCCAGAATTTGGATCATGGGCTGTGATGAAGAACATTTTTGGGAAGCACTTTGTTAGGTTGAGAATTTCTTTTTTTTTTTTCAACATGGCCACAGCATAGGCTGGTCATTCATAAAGCTGTCACTTTTTCATTAATATTTTGTAGCTTTCAGTTGAGTTTTATGGCACAGAAATTAGAAAATCCCCTGGAAATTTTTTTTTGTTAAAGCAAAGTAATGGTTATACATGAGTTTCTATGATCATTTCATTCCATCACAATTGTTCACACCATATCAATTTATGTAGTGTGTCCAGGATTTTATTTAGTCCCACTTTATCCATGATTTCAGCCTTAATTAATAATAAAAATATCACATTTTAAATTATCACTTCATTTATCCACCATCACTTCATTCATTTTGTATTTATTGTAGTCAAATGTTCCTTGTTTATAAATGGTCACCATAGAATTTGTTTGAGATAGAGATATTTAGTGGCATAATTTAAGGTGTAAAGTTTTTAAACTGTCAATCGCTATATTTTTTGGACAACTTTTTTCCAATTCATCTAATTCTAAGATGGATCCTTTTTCACTTGAATTATTATAAACTACAAAATCTATCTTGCTATTTAACTATGGATCTGTGCACCAGGCCTTGAATGATGACATGAATTATCTCCAAATCTTACTTTTCCAACATCTCTTGACTTTATTCAATCCACTACTTTGTACTAAATCAGTGAACTCCGAAAACAACTGTTTAAATGGGGTTAAGATTTGATATATAATGCTGGATCAGACAATCATGTGAATAACTGTTTCCCTCATGCAGGCATATCCCATGACGCCACGTACTGAGTGGGTCAAAGTCTGGCCAGGTCAAGTTGTCTTGTGTGTTTCCCAGGTGAGAAATCAACAGTGCTGTCCACATTTCTAAACAGGGCTGTATAGTGACATGTAACCATGAGCCCATGGATTTTAAAATTACATATAGTAGGGTCCCCTGTGAGTGATGGTATCAGAAAGCAGCCAACCTCGACCTTAATCACATTTTTCATGACATGTACAATATTTTGGAGAATCTTTTTAAATATAAAAGCTCGTTATTATTGGCCTATTTTCAATGTAAAATAGAAATCGAGGTGGGAGGCACATTTATATATTAAGAAAGTGCCCGGGGAGGTTATCAGGTAAAAATGGAGTATCGTAATATGAGAATGGGAATTTTTTTGTAATGTGTGGGCCATGAAAAACAAAAAATTAAACTGACATCCTTCTACTGTGTTTAACATCTGCAGAAATTAAAGAGGGGTTGGGGGAGCAGGCTTCTGCCAGGTTTTCACCTTTGTCTGATTTCACCACTGCATGTTTATATATGAAGAGCTTATTTTCAAAACGCAGTATCCACCTTTTTAAAAAAAATGAAAACACCTTATCTTTTTGTAGAGCAAACCAGGTTCCTTTAGCACATGGTAAATTTTATATACTAAACACATTATATTCCTATTTATTCTTGTCTAAAAATGATTTAATCCTCTAAACACATTATTAATTTTTTGTAAAAAGTTGAATAATCTCAAAACCCCCCAAAATGGATATACAGCATTTTGAAAATCAGCTCTTCATATGAAGATCTAAGAAGAATTTTAAAACATTTCCTTCATCAAACTAACAGTGCACGAATAGTGTGTAATTTTTATTTTGTATGGTAAGAATCTATTCAGAGGAGAAGTCTGAAGAGTTGTTTGAAATAATCAAGTGTTCAGGACGAAGCTGTTTCTTTGTTTGTTGTTTTTTTCCTATTATAAAAGTTTTGCATTTTCCTTCCAGGCTTTCTGGACCAGGGAAGTTCATGAGGCCATCCCAGGTGGACCACAGGGGCTGAGAGAATATTATGAGAGGCTGAAAGTGCAGGTCAGTGTTGTTTTTGCTTCAGTCAGCTGATGTGGCAGGTGTGCTAAGCCCACCGTTCGAAATCTTTTTTTTTTTTCCTGGAGGAACTCTTGACATAGATTTTAGCTGTCAAACAACCGCCTGACCTCAAATACTATATTCAGCATGGGTTTCCTGAGCTGGGGAGGGAATATGGTACATTTGCTGCCCCTTGCATTTTGCATCTAGTTAACAAAAATTAAAGGTTTTTGTGTTATTTAATTTTGCACAGTCAGTTTTCAGTGGTTAATCTTACCAGTAATCTTATTCAGTGGATGATCATACCAGTAATTCAAATCGATGATCGTACCCAATAATCCCATTCAGTGGATGATCTTACCAGTAATCCTATTCAGTGAATGATCTTACCAGAAATCCCATTCAGTGGATGATCTAGCCCAATAATCACATTCAGTGGATGATCTAACCCAATAATCCAATTCAGTGTATGATCTAACCCAATAATCCCATTCAGTGGACAATCTTACCAATAATTCCATTTAGTGGATTATCTAACACAATAATTCCATTCAGTGGATTATCTATCCCAATATTCCCAATTCAGTGGGTGATCTAACCCAATAATCCCATTCAGTGGATGATATTACCAATAACCCCATTCAGTGGATGATTCTACCCACTAATCCTTATGCAGTGGATGATTCTACCCATTGCTCATCACTAAAATTATCCTTTGTTTTCCTACATGACATGTCATTACAATAACTACAATATCCCATCTCCTGCTTACCCCAGATGACTGAAGTTGTTGCCCTTGTAAGGGGCAAGCTGACGAAACAGCAGAGAATCACTCTAGGTGCCCTGGTCACAATTGATGTCCATGCAAGGGATGTCGTGCTAGAAATGGCAGAGAAAGGTATGCATCACTACTTTGTCTCTTTATCCTATTTATTATTATTATTCAAATAACTGACACATTTTTTTATTTTTTTTTAAATTCTGTAAGATGGCTGCTCTCACATTTTGCTACAGTTCTATGTGTTTGATATAATAAGATGACTAACTCATCATACAATTATAAGATGACTAACTTATCATACAATAATAAGATGACCAATGTATCATACAATACTAAGATGATTAACTTATCATACAATACTTAAGATGATTAACTCATCATACAATTATAAGATTATTAACTTATCATACAATTATAAGATTATTAACGTATCATACAATTATAAGATTATTAACTCATCATACAATTATAAGATTATTAACCTATCATACAATTATCACATTTAATATTTAAATGCAATAAAAGACCAACAAAACCAATAGAAAAGTATTTTTTAGTTATTATGTATTTTTTCAGGTGTTGCCACGGAAAATGACTTTAACTGGCTGGCACAGCTTCGCTACTACTGGGAGGATGCCAGGATGTTGGTCCGAATAACAAATGCTACTGTCAAATATTGCAATGAGTACCTGGGCAATTCTGGACGTCTGGTCATCACACCCTTGACAGACAGATGTTACAGGTACGTGTGGCAATTATCCACAACTGTTTTACTAACTTATCTCTCTTTATTATGCATATGAATAATGTAACTATACTTATTAACATCATTTAAAATCTGGAAGGCTGATAAATTTTTTTTAATGATAAAATTGAAAATTAACTGACAAGACCAGGGGTGGGCAAACTACGGCCAGCGGGCCGCATGCGGCCCGGCAACTGATATTATGTGGCCCTCGAAGGCATTTGGAAATTTAAAAAAATTACTATGTTATTAAAGTTATTTTGTTGAATTTTACAGAATTTCATGCACTGTTATGATTTTTAAAACATTTTTGATCAAATTTCTAATTTTCTATTTTTTTTAAACAGTCCTTGACCTTTGTCATGTAATGCTAAAATGCGAAACTACCGATTTTAATATAGGGAAATGTTTATCAATATTTAAAAATTGGACATAATATTCATGCTGCCCCCCAATAGCTTTACCTTTGTCAATGTGGCCCTCCGCACAAAACGTTTGCCCACCCCTGGACAAGACAGAGCTAAAAAAACTCATATGAGCTAATTTAAAGTTAAGATTAGTGGTTTAAATAAGGAATTCACTAGTCCAGCTGGTGGATAATTAAAAATAAATTGTTAATGTTTAGGGAAAAGTGATGCCATCTCAGTATGTGAGCATTGATTATGTTTTGTTGGTCTAAAAATCTATTTAAAAAAAACAATCACGTTTTAAAGTGAATTTTATTAAATGTGTGTACATATGTATATGGTGATATTTTCTCAATAATTTTTTATATCTTCAGCTAAACATTAAAAGAAATCATTTCATTGTGATCATTTATAAACTCCATCTAAAGGTCTGTGTTTGACTCATATCACCTTTATCAAATGCACACAGCTGCTGATATTTGAATCATTTGTCTTTGTAACCAATATTCTAGGACACTTGTTGGGGCCTTCCATCTGAACCTTAATGGGGCCCCCGAGGGCCCAGCAGGGACTGGGAAAACAGAGACAACTAAAGATCTTGCCAAGGCCATTGCCGTACAGTGTGTAGTCTTCAACTGCTCTGATGGTCTTGACTATATTGCCATGGGCAAGGTGAGCCTCAGGTTGCTAGGATAACAGTTAGTTCTACATTTAAGCAACACATTTACTGTAATTCCTTTACAAAATGGCATTACAAAAAATGTATCATGCACACTGCTGGAACAAAGTTTTTATATCATTTAAAGTTCAACATTTTCATTTCTAGTTCTGCTCAATAATAATACAACCTGTTGGATGTTTGAATGATTATTCTTTTTTGTTTCAGTTTTTCAAAGGCCTGGCATCAGCCGGAGCCTGGGCGTGTTTTGATGAGTTCAATCGCATTGACCTGGAAGTGTTGTCTGTCGTTGCTCAGCAGGTACACATTGGTCAAACTGGATTACCATAAAATTGCTTTCCTCAGCATATTATATAAAAAATATGCATAATTGAGGGATGGTATAGTGACTATTTTCATAAGTATCAGTTGTGTAATTTGGTTAGTCGTATAACATCATATAGTTTTAGAATTAAAAAAAACATTTTAGATGTATGACCTGAGGCAATTATGAGAATTTAACATATTTTTTTTCCCCGTGTGCTACATATCTGAT
Source organism: Omphiscola glabra (assembly GCA_964017045.1). NCBI lineage: Eukaryota > Metazoa > Mollusca > Gastropoda > Lymnaeidae > Omphiscola > Omphiscola glabra. The sequence goes on along the minus strand of OZ024807.1, from coordinate 12,932,670 downwards.
TCATGGGCACCCACAGGATTTGTTTGCAAAGTAATTATGTAATTTCAACGTAATCTTCGGGCTTGTTTGCAAAGTAATTATGTAATTTCAACATAATCTTCGGGCTTGTTTGCAAAGTAATTATGTAATTTCAACATAATCTTTGGGCTTGTTTGCAAAGTAATTATGTAATTTCAACATAATCTTCGGGCTTGTTTGCAAAGTAATTATGTAATTTCAACATAATCTTCGGGCTTGTTTGCAAAGTAATTATGTAATTTCAACATAATCTTCGGGCTTGTTTGCAAAGTAATTATGTAATTTCAACATAATCTTCGGGCTTGTTTGCAAAGTAATTATGTAATTTCAACATAATCTTCGGGCTTGTTTGCAAAGTAATTATGTAATTTCAACATAATCTTCGGGCTTGTTTGCAAAGTAATTATGTAATTTCAACATAATCTTCGGGCTTGTTTGCAAAGTAATTATGTAATTTCAACATTATCTTCGGGCTTGTTTGCAAAGTAATTATGTAATTTCAACATAATCTTCGGGCTTGTTTGCAAAGTAATTATGTAATTTCAACATAATCTTCGGGCTTGTTTGCAAAGTAATTATGTAATTTCAACATAATCTTCGGGCGCCCATGATCTGCTTAAAATAGTAACCCTGTCGAACTTGTTTTAAAGCTATATGATTGTATGCTTCTGAAAGAACAGTTTTCATCTTTAAGAAAACAATTTCTTCCTTTTTTTATTTTTAACTTTACTTTTAGGCTTCTAAACAAAAACATTTATCATTTTTAATATTTCCTTGCTAGATTTTGTGCATCATCAGAGCTGTACAAGCCCATGTGGATAGGTTTGTTTTTGAAGGGACAGAGCTAAATCTTAATCCAAACTGCTATGTCTGTATCACAATGAATCCTGGATATGCTGGTCGATCAGAGTTGCCAGATAATCTCAAAGTCCTTTTCAGGACTGTTGCTATGATGGTAAGGAGTCCTGATTTAGCTGATAGATAAAGTTTCATTCAAACTGAAAAAAAATGTAAGAATTAAGATTTGCAAGTTTCACAAAGGCTGTAGGTCTGATTAAGCTTAAATTTCATAATATTAAAATTAGTTAACTGTCAACACATGTTATATAAATAATAAACAATTAATATGTATGACATTTGTTAGTGTCTGTCTCTAGACCAACATAGTTAATGCTTTCCCTTTTCATTGCATATTTTTGTGCTTAAACTAGGGGCCCTAAACGTTTTTGGACCCCAAGGAGCCCTTTAATTTCCATGTAACCAAACTAATTTATTTTCTGGGCAACCTGGCAGGTTCCAGACTATGCCATGATTGCTGAGATCTCCCTGTATTCCTTTGGATTTCTGGATGCCCGCAGTCTGGCTGTGAAGATTGTCACCACATATCGTCTGTGCTCGGAGCAGCTGTCATCACAGTTCCACTACGACTACGGCATGCGGGCTGTCAAAGCTGTCCTGTCAGCTGCAGGGAATCTCAAACTCAAGTTCCCAGATGAAGCAGAAGATATTCTGGTAAATACCATGGGGATGGAGGAGATCTGGTTCATTGCAATGCTTAAATTTGTTCCCTTTAGATATTGACCATTTGTATCTCCTTAAAACCATATTTATCAATCTCCTTCCCTAACTATTCAATAACCAAATTAAGATTCAGTTCTCAAGTACTTTTTGAGTTTTCTCTGAGCAGTTTAATGAAATCAAATCATATGACCTTATTTAATTTGTTTAAAAAGAAAAATCTTAACATTTCAAGACCTCAAGCATTCACACTTCTTTCATCGATCATCTTGTCCCACCAGTTGCTGCGCTCCATCATAGATGTAAACCTGCCCAAATTTCTGTCACATGACATCCCCTTGTTTACGGGCATCATCTCGGATTTGTTCCCTGGACTTGAGCTGCCTGAGGCCGACTACAAGGTAAGTTTGGAAAAAAAAACTGGTGTAAGGTTTGATATACACAGGTAGGTAAGAGAAAGAAATTTTAAAAGTGATGCATTTTTACAGTGATTAATAAGACACAAAAAATGTGTGTAAATAAATTAGTACAGTTAAGCTTTAATTAAAAGAAAAAATGCAAACTTAAGACGTTTTGGCAAATGCCTTTATCAGTTCAACAAAAAAATAAATAATTGCATGAATCTCAATTGGGAATTTCAGTGTTGAGTTTGGTTAAATCTCTAAAAACTAGGGAAGGTTTGAAGACCAAAGCATTGACTCATAGATTCCCTTTAAAACGTTTGCATATATGTTCTGTACTTACATATAGTTTATTTCCTGGATGCGTTTCTTTGTAAAAACACCAGTAAATCTTCTTTGCTCTATTTTAAAGGTTTTCCTTGATGCCATGGTTAGGGTGTCTGAACAGAAAAATCTCCAGTTTGTGAAATTCTTCAAGGAGAAAATCATACAAACCTATGAAATGATGATTGTGAGACATGGGTGAGTCTCTATACAAACCACATCTGATTGGCTTTACATATTTTAATCTTTAAAATTATTTAATTATCTATGTGTTCAGCTTTGCATTATTACCATATCTTGCATGTTTTAAATTCTGCATAATTTTGATTGAAGATCAATCCATTCTTAGTTTTTTACTTATCAATAAAATATTTGAATAAATGCTGCCAAATCTTTCCCCAGATTTATGTTGGTTGGTGAGCCATTTGGTGGTAAAACCAAAGTGCTGGAGACCCTCCAGGAGGGCATGACCTTGCTCAACAGTGAAGGTGAGGAGGAGTATGAGAAGGTCATCTCAAGGATCATCAACCCAAAGGCTATCACCATGGGTCAGCTGTTTGGTCAGTTTGACCAAGTTTCTCATGAGGTAACAATCAATGATATATTAAATTAATTAAACAATAGTTTGAAAAGTTTTTAAAAATAAAAATTGTAAAAAAGGGAACATTTTTAACAGTTTCTTCAAACTGTTATTTTAATCATAGTTAATTATTTTTCACTCATGATCACAGGCCTTTTTACCCTCAAACTCTTAAAATCGTACAATATCATCACAAAATAGTTCAATGCCTTATCTTAATAGTAAAAAAATAAACATACAGTATATATTAGGTATACACCTCAAAATCGTACATTGTATGCCAAAATCGTAAGAGTAAACAGGTCTGTGATCAAAATTTAACAGATCCTAAGACCTCAATGCAAAACATAACCTTATGTCGAATTTTCTTTTCCAATCTCATTGTAATTTGCTCATATTCATCAAACTTCATTTAGCAGCACAGAACATTATTTTTTTTTTCAATCTCAATTGACAGTGGACAGACGGTGTGGTCGCCAACACTTTCCGGGAGTTTGCCTCCACTGACACCCCAGACAGGAAGTGGGTGATATTTGATGGGCCAATAGATGCCCTGTGGATCGAGAACATGAACACTGTCCTGGACGACAACAAGAAACTCTGCCTGATGAGTGGTGAAATCATTCAGATGTCACCCGTGATGTCGCTCATCTTTGAAACTATGGACTTGTCTCAAGCCTCTGTGAGAGCAAATCTGGTTTACTAGTTTATACTACTCACTAGAAACAGATAAATGTGTATAAAAACATTTAATTTTTAGTATTGTCTCTTCATCTATGTATGTTTTATCATGCTTAAATTGAAGATGCTTAAATGTAATACAGTTGTCTATGTTATTATAATTATTGTACTTTTATTATTTTATTCTTGTTACAATTGTTTTTTTTTTATTATTACGGAATAATTACAATATTTAAAAATAGTTTCTTTAACATATGAATTAAAACAACATCCACACCTCCCTTCTCACCCCGCCATTTTAATTGAACAGCCTGCCACTGTAAGCCGATGTGGCATGGTGTACCTGGAGCCAACCACTCTTGGATGGCGCCCCCTGGTGAAGTCTTGGCTGCATGTGTTCCCAAAAGTTGTTGGAGAAGAAAACATTGAGATGTTGCATGGTTTGTTCGAGTGGCTGGTGGATCCATGTCTGGATTTTATCAGGAAAAATTGCAAGGTAGATGACCCATAGCATTCAAAAGGATTATTTTTATATAACCTATTAAAGAATATTACATTGTGATGTTCTTAAAATTGTCCCAAGCCAAAATTTTATGAGTTAAGAATGTAAGTACATGTATGTAAATCCCCTTGGACTTAAGAAGTATCTATATTTTTTAAAATAATTACCCTAGGAAATAGCAATTTTTAAAATGGTATGTAATTTACTCAAGTCCACAAAGATTCTCCTCAAAATCCTTAAACTTTTTATCTTTTTGTTAAAAACATTTGGACGAAACAAAACTGCATAGAATTTTAGGATTGTGTAACACTGCTCAAATTTGAGTAAGTCATTTATGGAAACTATTTTAAAGACAGTCATCCTGAATTATGTTTTTTGATTGACTCAGGAGTATGTCCAAGGCAGCCCAGCCAATCAAATCAAGTCTCTCATGTTCTTAATAGACATGCTCATGCATGATGGGATTAATGCAGAAGATGCTGCTGAGAACAGGCATCTGAAAACTTGGCTTACTGTAAGATTTGGTTTGGCATTCATTGAGCAATGATGTATATTGTTTGTTAAGATTGCAAAACTCATTGTGGAAGAGATGAAATCATTGAAGATGTTATACAATCAATTATTAAAAATTTAGACAACAAATTAAACAATAGCATTTTAAGAACATTTGTGTAATTTGTCTAAAGTTCAAACATTTTTTATAAGTAAAACATTTCTATATTACGATGAAAAGTGGAGAACTGTTGTTTTTTTTTACGTACAAGTGCACTTTAAATTAAATTTATCTGTAATCTTTTTTAAAAGTCTGCTGTGCTTTTTGCCATCCCATGGTCCATTGGAGGCTGCATCGATGTTGACAGCAGGACAAAGTTTGATGGTTTCTTCCGTGAGTTGGTTGCTGGGAAATTTGAGGAGTCTCCAATCCCCAAAGATATCGGGAAAATTGAGTCCATGATACCACCTGAACACCCAGTGTACGACTACTATTATGAGGTAGTAGAAACAAAATGTCAATTATCACATGTTTTTTAAATAAATTACATTTTTTGCATTATTTTTACACATAAGTCTTATAAATTTATTCAAGGTATTTAGCCCTATCATGACTGTTCAGAATAAAATACAAATTTGAGAAATTAAATGAAGAATAAAGGAAAACAAAAGTTGCATTCATTGGGAATCGAATCCACTCTCTAGCCCATTTCAGGTGATTCCTCAAGTCATTAATAAATGAAGAATTTTGTATGAACATAAGACTGTCCATACAATGTATATATGTTTGTTAATTCTAAAATAAAGTATTGCTTACATCATATGGCATCTTAAATTGTGCGCTAGATGAGTTGAGTTAGAGTTGCTGACTTCTTATTTTAAATTAAAATTTGGAAAGTTAATTTTTTATAGCTTGAACTTGCATTACCCAGTTTTGAATATGGGAAATAATATGTTAATATAATTGCGCATATACACCTTAACCTTTTCCCATTTTATATTATAACTGATTTGTGGAATTTGGTCTTTTCATTTTGAATTCAAAAATTTTATAGCAAAAGGCCAAAGGACAATGGAACCATTGGAATGTTCTCCTGAGAGGATCTGAACCCAAGACGACCAAGATTCGAGAGATGCTTGTACCCACCATGGACACAGCGAGGTACACCTTCATCATGGACATGTGCATACATCACAACAGGTGAGTCTTGAATGGTGTGAGGACCACCAATTTCTGTGGATTGGGTGACTGTGAGTCAGAGAGGTTATCAGCAAGAGGTTGTAGGTTTATTCACTTGGATTTTTTCCTTAACTTTATCATTCATGTTTTTAATGTCCAGTTTCTTTTTCTAACCTCAGACCACTTCTCCTTGTTGGCCCAACTGGCACAGGAAAGAGTGCTTATGTGCAGCAGAAGCTCATGCATGAACTCCCACAGGACAAATACCTGGCCACATTCATCAACTTTTCAGCACAGACAAGTGCCAACATGACACAAGTGAGTTGGAAATAAGACCATGGATGGAACTCATTTATGATTGGAGGACATACAAATGGCAAAGGAATGTATATACAAATAATTAGAGAAAAAATATCCACATATAACCCCTCACCAGCTTGATATACCTGCCAAATATGTCTTGGATTAGTGAAATGAAATAGTATTAGTCTCACCCAATGACATAAAATCACATTTGTTATTTATAATAATAATATTGTAGGTTAATTGGCTGTACAGCAATTATTTGTAATTGTACCAGAAGCCCATTTTAGATTTATGCAATCAATAGCTTAGTTACAACCATATTTTAAAAAATAATTACTTAAAACTGAACCAGGGTAACAAGGGGAGAGACTGCAATCAGGTTAAAACTGAACCAGAATCCTTATATTTTTTCCAACAGAACATCATAATGTCAAGGTTAGACAAAAGGCGTAAGGGTGTCTTCGGCCCTCAGGTCGGGAAGAAGGCCATCATTTTTGTGGATGATCTTAACATGCCAGCCAAGGAGGTGTACGGAGCCCAGCCCCCAATAGAGTTGCTGCGACAGTTCATTGATCACGGCAATTGGTCAGTTGGGTTTATCATTTTGTCTGATAGATCAACATTGGGATTTATCACTGTGTCTGATAGATCAACATTGGGATTTATCATTTTGTCTGATAGATCAACATTGGGATTTATCACTGTGTCTGATAGATCAACATTGGGATTTATCATTTTGTCTGATAGATCAACATTGGGATTTATCATTTTGTCTGATAGATCAACATTGGGATTTATCACTGTGTCTGATAGATCAACATTGGGATTTATCACTGTGTCTGATAGATCAACATTGGGATTTATCACTGTGTCTGATAGATCAACATTGGGATTTATCACTTTGTCTGATAGATCAACATAGGGATTTATCACTGTGTCTGATAGATCAACATTGGGATTTATCACTGTGTCTGATAGATCAACATTGGGATTTATCACTGTGTCTGATAGATCAACATTGCTTCCTACTGCAATAGTTGGTTTTTTGTTCTATTTAACCAGCGGTAAATGCTATTTGAAAATCTGACTTAAAAATTCGGTTAAATAAAATTTGACATCAGCACTGTATTGTAGAATGATTGACGGCTGATAGATGCCTTTCCTGTCCACAGGTATGACCTCAAGGACACAAGTAAGATAAACCTGCAGGACATCCAATTCCTGACAGCCATGGGACCACCTGGAGGAGGGCGTAACACCATCACCCTCCGTTTCATGAGACATTTCAACATCATCTCCATGAACCCATTCAATGACGAGTCTATGACAAAAATATTCACAACACTCATTACCACCTACCTCAGGGTTAGTAACTCTGTTTTAGGACATTAGTTATCATAACAGAAACTGGTTAGACAGCTAGATTTTTAAAAAAAACATTTTTTAGATACTTTGCAAGAAAGTTAAAATTTCATCTCTTTAAGAAAACACAATATTTTTTTTTTTTAAATAATTTACCAGTGACTGAAAATTGTTTTGATAATATAAATTGAAAGAAAGAGAGATATAGGGAGAGAGAGATTGATTTTTGTATATAGGTTGTATTTAAATTTACAGTTCTTTTGGTTTGGAGATTGTTTGCTTATGTAATGTAAATGTATTTTTTGTTTTTAAAGCTTGTTCAGTGAATGATTTCCTTGTGTCAACTAGCAGATCTCTTTAGTGATTGATTTCCTTGTGTCAACTAGCAGATCTCTTTAGTGAATGATTTCCTTGTGTCAACTAGCAGATCTCTTTAGTGAATGATTTCCTTGTGTCAACTAGCAGATCTCTTTAGTGAATGATTTCCTTGTGTCAACTAGCAGATCTCTTTAGTGAATGATTTCCTTGTGTCAACTAGCAGATCTCTTTAGTGAATGATTTCCTTGTGTCAACTAGCAGATCTCTTTAGTGAATGATTTCCTTGAGTCATTTAGCAGATTTCTCATCACTTTAATTGGTTCAATAAAGTTGTGCAAGTCTAGATTTTGTTGAAGCTCTGGATGTGGGGAAGTTTGTTTTGAAATAACTAATTTTTAAAATTCCTTCACAGCAACAAGAGTTCTCCTCTGACTACTTTGCCATTGGTACAACAATTGTGGGTGCAACGATGGAGATGTACAAGGAGGCTATGAAAAGCTTGCTGCCGACCCCGGCTAAGTCTCACTACATCTTCAACCTGCGAGACTTCTCTCGTGTCATCCTTGGAGTCTGCCTGATCAAGAAAGACCAAGTGCAGGATAAGAAAACTCTAATCAAGTAAAGTCAGCCCCCCAATTAAAATTGCTCTTTGTGAAAAGTCAGAAGACATGGGTTGTGTGATTTAATGCATGAAGTTAAAATTCACACAAATAATCATCCTGCTCCAGTAGCCTTGGCCATAGTGGGTGTTAGTGTTGTCTGGCCACTATGGTAATAATCATCCTGATCCGGTAGCCTTGGCCATAGTGGGTGTTAGTGCTGTCTGGCCACTATGGTAGATGCAATTTATGTCTGGCCATTGTGGTGGATACAATTTATGTCTGGCCACTGTGGTGGATACAATTTATGTCTGGCCATTGTGGTGGATACAATTTATGTCTGGCCATTGTGGTGGATACAATTTATGTCTGGCCACTGTGGTGGATAAAATTTATGTCTGGCCGTTGTGGTGGATACAATTTATGTCTGGCCATTGTGGTGGATACAATTTAAGTCTGGCCGTTGCGGTAGATACAATTTATGTCTGGCCATTGTGGTAGATAAAACTATAGAAAATAATGTTCAAATATTAACAATGCAAATGCTTTTGACCCCCCCCCTCCCCCCAGGCTTTGGGTACATGAGGTCATGAGAGTTTTCTATGACCGCCTGGTTGATGACTCCGACAGAGCATGGCTGTTTAAGTAAGTCATTGTTAAAAAAGAGGAATCATAAAAATTATCTACATTTTTATCTATGTATTTAAAGAAATGCTTTTAAAAAAAAGTTTGTGTGGGGCAGGGGGGATTTTTTTTGCCCTGCGTTCCATAAAACTCAATGACACTTCAGTTTTTGATTTATTGAACCTCCACTCCAACAGGACAGCGGCCAGTTTACTCAAGGATCAGTTTAAAGAGAGCATGGATGGCCTGTTTGTCAATCTGGCAAGTGGTGGCCAAGGTGGAAGGGTGAGTAACTGTCAGAGTAATTTCTCCGATTAATGTCTGCATTCTCAGTTTTACATTCATTGTTTGTACAGTGCAGCCAGATGTGGACATGTGGGTCAGTATGCAAGGAGTTAATTTCAAAGAAAGTTCCATATGTTTTAATTCAAAACACCTTTAAAAGCATTGTAAGTTTCAGTAAGCAAGAACGAGATTTAAATTAAAACTGAGCTCAGATCTTGATGATCCTGAAGGAAATTGTGTTTTTTGTATGTGACAGGTTCAGGAGGAAGACCTGCGCAGTTTGATGTTTGGGGACTACATGGACACTGATGCCATGCCAGAGGACAGAGTGTACAAGGAGGTCGGCTCACTGGACGAGTTCTACACTGTGGTTGGTGTCTGTCTGGAGGAGTACAACAACACGCACAAGAATGCCATGAACCTGGTCATCTTCAGGTCAGTTGGCTTATTATCTTCTAGGATTTGATCAGCTGGTCAGTTGGTCAACAGTTGGTCAACAGTTCCTATGATGGCATGTCAATAAGAATCATCTGAATATAACTGACTCTGAAAATCTCCTGCAATTTTATATTTTGGAATATAAGGAATATATGCAGCTTTCCAGTCAAACTACACTATGCAAAATTTGTAGATATACAACAACACAACACTAGGCATCACCACACCATATTCTATTTATACAACAACACAACACAAGGCATCACCACACCATACTGTTGATATACAACCACATGACACTAGAAATGACTACACCATATTCTAGATATACAACAATGCAACATTAGGCATCACCACACCATATTGTAGATATACAACCACATGACATTAGGAATCACTACACCGATTTTGTATTGTTGCTTTCAGATTGTTTACTTCATGTGTAGATACCAGTTTTAACTCTCTGCAATAATACTCTAAGAGATGCTAAAATAAAAGCTGTGTTTTTTTTCCAGATATGTCTTGGAGCACCTGTCACGTATCTGTCGTATCTTGCGACAGCCCGGAGGCAATGGCATGCTGGTTGGTGTGGGTGGCAGTGGTAGGCAGTCCTTGACCCGACTGGCTACAGCCATGGCTGGCCATAATCTGTTTCAGCCAGAGATCTCCAAGAACTATGGGACCAATGAGTGGAGGGAAGACATCAAGGTATGAGTGCTGCCCCAGTTAGTCACGTAAAGCCATGACATAACAATGAAATAATTCATAAAGGTTTTTAAAAAACCTCTCACATTTAATGGAATGTATGTTTATTATGAAATGTTTATCTTCTATTTTGTTTAATTAAATTATTTTACGTAATGGTTTTTATTGTTTCAAACATCAAGCATGTTTTCTATAGTTTAAAAAAAAAAATTATATCCAAGTAGCATGGCCCTACTAACCATTGCTTAGCTATCCAAAAAGATATTCCTTGACTAAAGGCCCTGTTTCTCGCACACACATTCAACAGAGTGTGCTGAATGCAGCTGGAGGGCAGGGGAAGACAACTGTATTCCTAATCACTGACACCCAGATCAAGCAGGAGTCCTTCCTGGAGGACATCGATTCCCTCCTCAACACAGGAGAGGTTCCAAATTTGTTTGCTGCAGATGAGAAGGCAGAGATCATGGAGGTACTACACTTTACTGTTTAAATCTGAGAATTTATTATTTTTTTTTTAACTAGAAAAAACATTTCTGCCTAGTTGGATTTATTAATACTCAAGAGTCTAAATTTTTTTTGTTTAACAAAAGGCATGGCGGGAACCTCAAAAGCTTTTCATTGACTTCCGCTGTCCTTTTTGTTTGGACGTAGCATTTAATATTACTTAACTTACACAAAAAAAGTTTCAAGAGTTTTGACTACAGATACAGTCTAGTTAACACATTAGATACAGTCTAGTTAACACATTAGATACAGTCTAGTTAACACATGCCTGCGCCGCATCCTTTACATCAAATGGCAAGACAAAGTCCCCAACACGGATGTCCTGTCTCAAACAAATATGTGCAGCGTCCCAGCCATTTTAATCCAAAGACGCCTCCGCTGGCTTGGGCACGTCAAGCGAATGCAATCTGGTCGCATATCTAAGGACGTGCTGTACAGCGAGCTGGCAACAGGGAAAAGGTCAGTTGGATGGCCTCGTCTCAGATACTTAGACATATGCAAAAGAGACATGAAGGCAGCCAACATCAACATCTCAAATTGGGAGGACCTGGCGGAGGATCGATCCACATGGCGGGGTATCGTGAAGGTAGGATCACTACGTGCCGAGGAGCTCTACAGGTCGGAAGCAGCTGCAAAGAGAGCGCAGAGAAAGGCCAGAAAACACTGCTCCACCGCATTCGTGTGTGGGTCATGCAAAAGAGACTGCCACTCGAGGATCGGTCTCACTAGTCACACCAAGAGCTGCAATCAGACAAGATAATCTATCGTCTCTCATAGACGGAAAGATGCCATGCATGCAGTTAACACATTACACACAACTTAACATTTTTTCCAAAATAAAAAAATGTAAATATGAGTCTAGATCTGCCAAATAAATGTTACCCCAAATATTTTGAAAATCATGAAATCAAAGGATTTTTTAGATTAAATTTTTATTATAATCAGAATCAGTTTGCCATTATAAGCCTCCATCTTGCAATTAATGGTCCCATTTTGTAATTATTGCCTCCATCTTTCATTTACTGCCTCCATTTTGTAATTATTGCCTCCATCTTGCAATTAATGGCTCCATTTTGTAATTATTGCCTTCATCTTTCATTTACTGCCTCCATTTTGTAATTAATGCATCCACCTTTCATTTGCTACCTCCATTTTGTAATTATTGCCTCCATCTTTCATTTACTACCTCCATTTTGTAATTATTGCCTCCATCTTTCATTTACTACCTCCATTTTGTAATTATTGCCTCTATCTTTCATTTACTGCCTTCATTTTGTTATTAATGCATCCATCTTTCAATTAATGCATCTATCTTGCAATTAATGCCTCCATCTTGAGATACAAAAAATCATTGTATCATTTTCAGGCTGTTAGACCAGTTGCACAAGCTGGCAACAAGAATGCAGATTTCTCTCCCTTGGCACTGTTTGCCTTCTTTGTGAACCGTTGCCGAGAAAACCTCCACATTATCATCGCCTTCAGCCCCATTGGAGATGCTTTCCGTAATAGGCTTCGCCAGTTCCCATCCTTGATTAACTGTTGTACCATTGACTGGTTTCAGGTGAGCTACAAACATGGATACAAAAAGTTTTAAGTGCACAAGACTTCAGAAGTTTAAAGAAAATTATATCACAATTTGTATGTCTTTAATGTTTGAGAATCTTATAAAATAAAACACAAAAATAATCATAGAGTATTAATAAAAATAAATGATTAGCTGTAGCTTTTAAAAGTGGCTCCAAAAGAACCCTTGTTTTGAGCATAGGGTTTGAAAACTAATCTGTTTATCTAATGAGTTTTGATGTATGAAATTCAATGATAATTAATTGTTTTGTGAAGTGGTTGATATGAATAGAGGATGTTGTAATGAAATTGTGTCATGGAATTGTATGAAATAGAAGACACTTTTTAAGATAAGTTTTAATGAATGACAATTGCAAATTCTGATTGTATAGGAATGTAATAGTTGATTTAATTAATGACAATGTCTTGTCATTGTGGGAATTGTGGAGGCCCACAGGATATGGTTTAATTAATAACAATATTACATAACTGTTTTTGAAGGCCAACTAATATTAATTAATGAAAGTGTCTTGTTCCGAGAGTGTAAGCCTGGAAAATATGCTATAATAAGTAAAAATGTTATCTTGAACACACTGTGCAGGCCTGGCCAGATGATGCCTTGATGAGGGTGGCCAACAAGTTCCTGGAAGAGGCTGACATAGAAGACAAAGAGAAGGTGGAAGTAGTCAACATTTGTAAGACCTTCCACCAGAGTGTCAGGGATCTTTCTGAGAGGTCTGTAGCTTCCATTTATTGTGTCCATAGATTTTCTTTTGTTCATTAAGTGATGTTTTTCTCCAAGCTGTTCGCAAATACAAAAATTAATGTTGTCAAGGAAAGTTTTAGATGTGCACACCAACTTTGGAATTTAGTACTGCTTTCAGGGATATTACATTATTTTCTTCGAAATGGGTCAATTTTTCAAAGAGCAAAAACTAGAACCTTAACTCAACTTGACATGTGAAAATGTCCTTAGCCAAAAACTATACATTTTAAATGATTGAGCCTCTACTGAAAAGACTCCACAACCGATATTGTTTTTGCTGGCAAACATATTAGTATGTTAGAAGCAGTGTGTGAATGCTTAAGGCAGAGATAGATGGCTGCTGAAGATATCGTAGTAGCTTTTGAGTTCACCGTTAAAAAACTTGTTGTCACAACAAAGTTGTTTGTTATTTTGTTGTGAAGGACCAAGATGTTAAATAGTGAACATGTTGAACTATCCAATCACAAACAAGATATTACATTATGAACATCTTGAACTATCCAATCACAAACAAGATATTACATTGTGAACATGTTGAGCTATCCAATCACAAACAAGATATTACATTGTGAACATGTTGAGCTATCCAATCACAAACAAGATATTACATTGTGAACATGTTGAGCTATCCAATCACAAACAAGATATTACATTGTGAACATGTTGAGCTATCCAATCACAAACAAGATATTACATTGTGAACATGTTGAACTATCCAATCACAAAGCCATTAGGTTATATTTAATTTTGCTGGTAGAAATGTGTTGATATGTTTTAAGTGATGTAAGTGATATTCTCAAAATGAAATAAAGAACAGAGGAAATTTCTGTTTTATAAATAGATTCCTCCAAGAACTAGGTCGGCATAACTATGTCACCCCAACATCCTACCTGGAGCTGATCAACTCTTTCAAGAACCTGCTGCAGAAGAAACAGGATGAGACGATGAAGGCCAAGCAGAGATATCTCACTGGGCTTGAGAAGTTGGCCTTCGCCGCCTCTCAGGTAAACTATACACATAAATTACAGTTGTTGGCCAAATAAATTTTATTCTGGTTCAATTTCAGACAGCTGTCAGTTTTATCGACAAAACCATAGCCCCCGTGTGTCATAAAAAAAATTTTTTTTTATTAAGATGGCCCATTACTTCCAACTCCAGCAAGCTATTTTTGCCATTTGAAACCAAAATTAAGTACAATAGTTTTAAAAAAAAGAAATTGATTGATACAGAAAAACATTGAAGCAGGTGGCCAGGTGCTGCTCACCTCTCCACTAACATGTACCAGGTAAACAAAAGTACATTTTTGATTTGTCATGTTGGCTGGATTGAGGATCCCTGTTCTAAGCCAGCGTCTGATCTCCTGCCTTGTTAACCTCACAGGTGGCCACCATGCAGAAGGAGCTGGAAGAGCTGCAGCCCCAGCTGGTGGTGTCTGCCGCAGAGAACGAGAAAATGCTCAAAGTCATTGAGGTGGATTCAGCAGATGTGGAGAAGACAACAGAGAAGGTCAAGGCCGATGAGGCTGTAGCCAATGAGAGTGCTTCCCAGGCCCAGGCTCTGAAGGATGACTGTGAGGCTCAGCTGGCAGAAGCTATCCCAGCACTTGAGATGGCCATTGCTGCCCTCAACACACTCAAGGTCAGTTAGCACATAATCTTTCTTTAAAATATCTGAAAATAAAATCTGAATCATCAAAACAAGGATACGACAAGAATTTCTACCAAAACAAAATTACATTTCACCGCCTAAAGCCGTGAAAGAAATATTAAATTCTTCTGACCTCTTCTGTTTGAAGAAATAAAACTTACAGATTTTGAGTAACTAATGTCTTGAAAAATCTGAACTTTTATTCCCATGATATTTGAATCCCATCCATTCCACTGTCCACAGCCGGCAGATGTAACCATTGTGAAGTCCATGAACAGCCCACCGGCGGGTGTCAGGCTTGTCATGGCCGCTGTCTGTGTCATGAAAGACATCAAACCCGACAAGGTCAACAACCCTGACAAACCAGGACAGAAGGTTAGACAGCTCAGCATGTCGAACTGCTCTACATCTGCTCCCTTGTTGTGACATAATTTTTACTTCTTAAAAAAATTTTTTTAAAAATTCAAGTACTTTTAATCTTTGGTTCATGCCAAGTGCTCTAGGTAAAATGAGTTACTATTTTTTTTAAAAGATATTGTGTGTGTGCTCTTTAATTTGATTTGATTCTGACAACATCAGTTCTAAATAATTCTATCAGAACAAAGGATATAAATATTCTTATATTCTTAAATAGACCTTGACTTATATCAGGATTTTTCCATCCTTTTTAGTATATTATTATAAGTTTATATTTTAAACCATTCTTTGAAACCAAGAGGCATCTTGTAAATTGTCATTTTGGTAATATAGTAACAGCTCTTTTTTGTAACTGCCAACAAGCTATATTATTCTAGTTTGTAGACATTATTATTATTATTATCATAAGCACTTTTCTATAGCGTCGTACCCCAACCTAGGGCTGGGCTCACCACGCTGTACATATAATTTAACAAACATACTATGACTTTTTTCTTCTTCTTCTTCTCCTTGTAGATGAATGATTACTGGGGACCTAGCAAGAAACTCCTGGGTGACATGAACTTCCTGTCATCACTGTTGGAGTACGACAAAGACAACATCCCCGTGAGCATCATGAAAAAGATCAGAGAGGAGTACATGACCAATCCAAACTTTAAGCCAGAAATTGTGGCTAATGCGTCTTCTGCTGCTGAAGGTGTGAACTGCTTTTCATGTTGTAGGAACATGATCTTCTTTTAACATGATCTTGTGGGAACATGGACTAGTGGGAATGTCTAATTATCTAATTGTGTTTGCTAGCTCATTCCTTGGTGTCAGCTCACACAATCAAATTTTCGATCGTGCATTTGATGCAATTTTTTTATGAAGACTCGCCACAACTTTCAAATTACTATTTGTTCGAATTCCAGATTTTGTCAAAAAAAAGAAACCAAGCACAAAATAGTGCGTTCATACAAAAATTTGAAATGGAATTTGATCGTGTGAGCTGACGCTTAGAGCCAATGTTTTGACAAGTTTATAAAGTCTTCCATTTGAGACACAATACTCAACAGTGAGAATTCTTCTCTCAGAAGAAGCTTTAGCTGAGAGAAGATGGTACAGGGAATTTGAAAAACGTTGCTTTAAAACCTAATGCCTTAGTGTAAATATTTACAATTTGAAGAGTTTTAAAGAAATACATTGAACACACAAGTAAAGTCAGCAACTCTGTCTTGCCTTCAGGTCTGTGTAAGTGGATTCTGGCCCTTGAGGTTTACGACAGAGTGGCAAAGGTTGTCGCCCCCAAGAAGGAGAAACTGAAGGAGGCAGAAGCAGACCTGTCAAAGATGATGGACAAACTCAATGCCAAACGAGCTGAGCTGGCAGCCGTCCAGAAGAAACTGGAAGACCTGAAGAACACATTCAAAGACATGACGGACAAGAAGCAGCAGCTGGAATTTCAGGTGATGTTAATATTTATTTCTTCACTACAGCTTACAGCCTTTTTATGTGAGGTCTTTGACATCCAGGGTTTTATCTTTGTTAGGCTTCCCATAGACACAATCAGTTTCTTCTGGAAGGTGTTGATATATCTTAAATCCTATGCAATGCTCATATTTCTTTAACATTAATTTTTTTAATGTGTCTGCCATGGGGTGGACTTTGGAGCTAAAGACCTCATAGATTACTCATGACCCATTTTATCAACCTGCCATTAGGTGGACCTTTGTGGTAAAAAGCTGGTGAGAGCTGAGAAGCTGATTGGTGGCCTGGGAGGAGAGAAGGAGAGGTGGACCAACGCCGCTGCCAACCTCCAGAACATCTATGACAACCTGATGGGGGATGTCCTGATCTCAGCAGGTGTTATAGCTTACCTGGGGCCATTCACGCGCTCATTCAGGGACTCGGAAACGTCTCAATGGATCAAACTTTGCCAGGTAAAGAAACACATGGTTGAATTCATGATGCAGAAATGCAAAATTACGTTGGCTTTTAACAGTTCTTAAAGGCCATTTTTTGTTTGTCATGAATTTGTTCTGGAAGTTCAAATTACAGTCATGTCATGTTTTAGTTGTATTATATTTTGTGCCACTAGTTTCCAGTTTTTAAGTATTTAGCTAGCAATAATTTTGAGCTCTGGGTTTTATAATCTCAATAGTTATCTCCCCTCAAAGCTCACTTGGCTATTTTATTGATAGCTGGGGTGGGGGTAGCGGTTGCTTTGGTGTTAGATGTGGTAAGGGTGGTGGTGGTAGTAGTGGTGGTGGTAGTGGTGGTGGTGGTGGTGGTGGTGGTAGTGGTGGTGATAGTGGTGGTAGTGGTAGTAGTTGTGGTGGTGAGGGGTGTAGTGGTGGTGGTAAGAGTGGCAGTGGTGGCAAGGGTGGCGATGGGGTGGGGGTAGTGGTGGTGGTGGTAGTAGTGGAGGTGGTAGTGGTGGTGGTGGTAGTAGAGTGGAGGTGGTAGTAGTGGTAGTCGTGGTGGTGAGGGGTGTAGTGGTGGTGTAAGAGTGGTAGTGGTGGTAGGGGTGGTGATGGGGTGGGGGTAGTGGTGGTGGGGGTGACCTCGGGCAAGTTCAAACCCAATTTCCCTTGAGAGGCAGGCCAACACAGTTAATGTTATCTTCTTATTCCAGTCCTTGAGAGGCAGGCCAACACAGTTAATGTTATCTTCTTATTCCAGTCCTTGAGAGGCAGGCCAACACAGTTAATGTTATCTTCTTATTCCAGTCCTTGAGAGGCAGGCCAACACTGTTAATGTTATCTTCTTATTCCAGTCCAAGAGAATCCCATGCTCAACAGAGTTTTCTCTCAGCAAGACTCTTGGAGAGCCAATCAAGATCCAGGCATGGAACATTGCTGGCCTGCCAAAAGACAGCTTCTCTGTGGACAACGGTGTCATTGTTGCCAACTCAAGAAGATGGTAAATAAAACTAGAAAATAATTAAAGCTAGAAAATAATTAAAACTAGAAAAATTGTAAAAAAAATAAATATTTTTTACATATTAATAAAGGGACCTATTTATTTCAATGTGCCCTTCTGGCTATTTCTTTGAACTGCTAGTGCTGTTTAAACTACCATGTGTTAAAAATATTTTCTAAAAAATTATACTTTAGGCCATTGATGATAGACCCTCAAGGTCAGGCCAATCGCTGGGTGAAGAATTCTGAGAAGGACAACACCCTTTCAGTCATCAAGCTGTCTGACGCTGACTACATGCGGACGCTAGAGAACTGTGTCACCTTTGGTAACCCGCTGCTGTTGGAGAATGTCGGGGAGGAACTGGATCCCTCGTTGGAACCTTTACTTCTCAAACAGACATTTAAACAATGTGAGTTGATCAAGTTGATGATTATTTTTTTAGAACATTGAGGAGGGGGAGGGAGGGGGTTTTGTCTGGGCTCTGGGGTGAGGAGAGGGTTGGGTAGGTTTGGGTTTTCCCAGGCATTGCACTGGGGTGGTATGCAATAAAAGATTAGCTTGGCATTGACGGGAGGGTGTGAGAGCTATCGCTTATCAGATTTTCTGTCTTATTAAGATATTTCAAGATATATTAAGATATTGGACTAAGTGTGCTGACACTGGAGGAGGGGAGATGTTGGCAGTGTTGTGAGGTGGAGATGTGCTTACTTTGTGTTGGTTGTGTTGTTTAGGTGGTTCATGTGTTCACAAGGTGTTGGTTGTGCTTAGCACCAGGGGGTTAAAAATGTAATGTGAACATCCAGATGTCATTATCCTGAACTCCCTTAATACAAAAATTTTGTATTCCGACCTGCAATGCAAAGCTTTTATTTTTCCACCTGTCGTTTGAAATGTGTTGTAAAATGTTGAAATTGTTAGCTTAAATCAAGTGCCTGCAAACATGTTTGAGTGAAGAGACATTAAACAAATTATATCTGCTAAGAAAATTTGTTTAAATAACATTACAGATTAGCAAGAAGAAACTAATGTTTAATAATGAAAAAATTTAGTAATTTATTCATTCAAAGAGCTGCGCCCTGCTCTGGGAATGAATGAAGCAGCCGCTGGATTCATGTTTTGTTTTGTGTCTTCATATTTCATATTTTTTATCCCAATGTAAAGCTGTGAAGGGCAGGCCAACTACTGGTGAGTCGGTGCTCACTCGCTTGATTCTATGGCTGCTGCAAGAATGCTAAATCACTGCCGGATTCTCGTATTAGTAGAAAAAAACAATCACATTAGTTATTGTCATATCACATTAAATTATATTTTTGGAGAATTTAAATTATTCCATCATTTTATTTGTTTAAAAATAAATCACTTTTTTTTTTTATTTGGTCACATTTAAAAGCATTTCAACTCTTGTGTTTAAAAAGAATTAATTTAGTCTTGCAAAACTATGCTGTCTTTAGCATGACACTAAGCATGCATTGTCGGTTTTAATTTCAAAGACATTGAATTTGTGAAAATTAGTTCCCTTAAAAATGTGTTTCATTTTTTTTTTTTTTAATTTAAGTTTTTTTTACAACACCACAAATAAGCATCTTCCTTAAGCCAAAACATTTCTACCTGGCATATTTATTAGTTAGGATAAACTTGGATTAATGATTTAATTTTGCATGATCAGGTTTACAAAAAAAAAATTTAAGCAAATTCAATTCTTCTAATGCCTTTGATTGTTCCATGAACTATCTATCGTTATTTTACCATTTTGTACGTCTGACTAGATAGCAGACTCCAACTCATTTATTTTTATTTTTTTTAAATTTACAAGGTATTAAGTGCTTTTTAACTGTCTACAACCAATTTGTTTTTGATCACTAATCCAGCTGGTGTTGAGATGATTCGACTTGGAGACAACATCATAGAGTACAGCCAGGACTTTCGTTTCTACATCACAACAAAGTTGCGTAACCCACACTACCTACCAGAGCTGTCCACCAAAGTTTCACTGCTCAACTTCATGATTACGCCAGAGGGACTGGAAGATCAGCTCCTAGGGATTGTTGTAGCCAAAGAGAGGTAGGTCGTGGGAGGTCATGGTATGGCCATGGTAGGTCTTGATGGTCAGTCTTAGTAGTCATGGTATTTTATGGTAGGTCTTAGTAGTTCATGGTAGGTCTTGGTTGGTCATGGTAGGTCATGGTAGGTCTTGGTAGGTCTTGGTAATCATGGTAGGTCTTGGATGATCATGGTAGGTATTGGTAGGTCTTGTTATCATGGTAGATCATGGTAGTCATGGTAGATATTGGTCAGCCTTGGTAGTCATGGTAGATCTTTGCAGGCCATGGTAGGTCTTGGCAGTCATAGTAGATCTTGTAGTCAAGGTATTTCTTGTAGTCAAGGTATTTCTTGTAGTCAAGGTAGATCTTGGTAGGTCTTGGTAGATCTTGGTAGGTCTTGGTAGTCATGGTTGTTTATGGTATGTCTTGTTATGTATTGGTAATCATGGTAGGTCTTGTAGTTTATGATAGGTCTTGGTAGTTCATGATAGGTCTTGGTGGTCTTGATGGGATTTGGTAGTCTTGGTAGTTCATGATAGGTCTTGGTAGTTCATGATAGGTCTTGGTGGTCTTGATGGGATTTGGTAGTCTTGGTAGTTCATGATAGGTCTTGGTAGTTCATGATAGGTCTTGGTGGTCTTGATGGGATTTGGTAGTCTTGGTAGTTCATGATAGGTCTTGGTAGTTCATGATAGGTCTTGGTAGTTCATGGTAGGTCTTGGTGGTCTTGATGGGATTTGGTAGTCTTGGTAGTTCATGATAGGTCTTGGTAGTTCATGATAGGTCTTGGTAGTTCATGGTAGGTCTTGGTGGTCTTGATGGGATTTGGTAGTCTTGGTAGTTCATGATAGGTCTTGGTAGTTCATGATAGGTCTTGGTGGTCTTGATGGGATTTGGTAGTCTTGGTAGTTCATGATAGGTCTTGGTAGTTCATGATAGGTCTTGGTAGTTCATGATAGGTCTTGGTGGTCTTGATGGGATTTGGTAGTCTTGGTAGTTCATGATAGGTCTTGGTAGTTCATGATAGGTCTTGGTGGTCTTGATGGGATTTGGTAGTCTTGGTAGTTCATGATAGGTCTTGGTAGTTCATGATAGGTCTTGGTAGTTCATGATAGGTCTTGGTGGTCTTGATGGGATTTGGTAGTCTTGGTAGTTCATGATAGGTCTTGGTAGTTTATGATAGGTCTTGGTGGTCTTGATGGGATTTGGTAGTCTTGGTAGTTCATGATAGGTCTTGGTAGTTCATGATAGGTCTTGGTAGTTCATGGTAGGTCTTGGTGGTCTTGATGGGATTTGGTAGTCTTGGTAGTTCATGATAGGTCTTGGTAGTTCATGATAGGTCTTGGTGGTCTTGATGGGATTTGGTAGTCTTGGTAGTTCATGATAGGTCTTGGTAGTTCATGATAGGTCTTGATGGGATTTGGTAGTCTTGGTAGTTCATGGTAGGTCTTGGTAGTTCTTGGAAGCTCTTGTTTGGTCATGTGCAGTCATAGTAGGTCTTGTCATATGATGTCATGAGATGACAGGGCTTGTAGCCTAGATGTGCTTATGTTGTGCTAGCCCTTGTCATACATCATAAACAAACTGTAAACAGATTATCCAATGTTCCTCGTGATTATAACTGACCATTCAAATCACCAAAACATCATGATTATAACTGACCATTCAACTCACCAAAACATCATGATATAACTGACCATTCAACTCACCAAAACATCATGATTATAACTGACCATTCAAATCACCAAAACATCATGATTATAACTGACCATTCAACTCACCAAAACATCATTATTATAACTGACCATTCAACTCACCAAAACATCCTGATTATAACTGACCATTCAACATACTAAAACATCCAAATTAACCCTGAACATAACCTTAATGTACAGACCAGAACTGGAGGAAGAGCGCCAAGCCTTGATTGTCACCAGTGCCACCAACAAGAGACAGCTGAAGGAGATTGAGGACAAGATTCTGCACACGCTGTCAGCCTCTGAAGGGAACATTCTAGAAGATGAACAGGCCATTCAAGTGCTGGACTCTTCCAAAGTTCTCTCAGATGAAATCTCCAAGAAGCAGAAGGTATATATTTTTCTTCCATTTTTTTTGTAAACTGTAGTTACCAGTACTTTTAATCAATAACACCAACAGCTATTATTATCATTATGGTTATTTATTATGGTAGTAAAAAGAACAATCAAATGGCAAGGAATAACGTTTTTTTAGTGTTATTTACATGTAACCAGGAACTTGAGTTTTAATGTCATGTGAATTTCTGTTGACATGAAGTTCTAACATAAACGAGCGATTGTGACAGGTGGCTGAGGAAACTGAGAAGAAGATTGAGTCCTCGCGTGTCGGATATCGACCTATAGCCAAGCACTCTTCAACACTGTTCTTCTCTATAACCGACCTGCCGAACATTGACCCCATGTACCAGTACTCTCTGACCTGGTTTGTCAACTTGTTCATCATGAGCATTCAAGACAGGTACGTCTGATGGAATAAGTTTGTTAAAATTAGGAGATCTTTAATTTAAAATCTAAATTTCATAAAATTGAATGAAGATAAACATTATTTTTAAAATCTTCTCGTTATATATTTCAATTTTATTTTTTCAATTTAAATATTCAGCCTTTAAGCAGCAATACCTAATTTCAAAAGCATAACATTTTTTATCATAGTATCTTTTTACTGCCTATTTACATTAATGTCATCATGTTTTATTTGAAAACTTATTTAGCCTCAAAATTCAGCTTCTCAGAGTTGGCCAGATAACTGTCCATTAATAATTAACCTGACAGATTGCCGGAAAAGAATTTTTTATGTATGGAGAATCAGATAACTATGATGAAAATTTAAATGCTTTACCTGCTTCTACTGGTAGTAAGTGTGAAGAGCTGGCAATTTCCATCCATTGACTCCATTTTAACTTTATTCATTTTTATATTTCGGCAATTAATACATTAAGTGTTAAGCACTAGAGCAACCAAAACATTGTGATCTCTCAAGGGAATGTATCAACAACAAAAATCAAATGGTTAATTTGCACTTTTTTTTTGTCTCCCCCAAACTTGTTATAAAAACATTGTTCATTATCCCTACAGTAATAAGTCAAAGATTATAGAGCGCCGTCTGCGCTATCTGAGTGACCATTTCACTCTGCAGTTGTACGACAATGTGGCCAGGTCACTGCTGGCCAAACACAAGCTGGTCTTCTCATTCCTTCTGTGTGCCAACCTGCAGATGTAAGTCACAAACGATTTTATGTTTTGTCCTTGTATGAATACAGGGATGCTTTCTTTTTCAGCACACTTTGAGTTGGCTTTGTTGAGGATTCATCCGTTTAACATTTAATAAAAGTCTTTTATTTCAGATTCAGCTTTATGGTGACTACTGCCACTTGGATGTTCTAAATGGACTTATTCTGGCCTATTTCTTTCTTTTTAAAAAAAATTTAATGGTTAGTTTCTTTGTGTTTCAATTTTCCCAGCAACAAATCAAAAATTGTGGAGAGGCGACTGCGTTACCTTTCTGACCACTTCACGTATAACCTGTACTGCAATGTCTGTCGCTCTCTCTTTGAGAAAGACAAACTGTTGTTTTCTTTCATTCTTTGTACAAACATCCTTCTGTAAGTATGTCGAAGTAGCAGGTTTGATGATGGCTGAGTTTATGCAAATTAATGGTGATTTTTAACCTTTGGTCCATACTAATGTGTGGAGCTTCAATTCAAAGTGTAATTAAAAAAAAGTTATAGTAAAATGGTTTTCAAATATATATATTGTGTTCAAAGGTTAACAATCATTGCTGAAAATAAACATGGACTATGCTTAAACTAGGTTTAAAGGGGTGCTTTATATGAAATAACCATTTTTTAAATGTATGTGATAATACTGATAGATATATATTTATATAAATAAGCAAATAGTTTAAATGTATTGTTTCCTTAAGTCTTCCAGAAAAAAAAGTTATCTCAGTAAATTTTTTTTTTTATACTTGAGAGGTTATTCAAGAGAGGAGAAAAAAGTAATCGCACATTAAAGACAACCTGATTTTTTTTCAGCTAGAATTCCTAGCCTCTGCTGACATAGTCCATGTTGATTTTCTGCCAGTTTGATTATTCACAAAGTGTTGCTGCTAATCGATGCTTTTATTCATGATCATCATCTCTGGTTACATATTTGAGCTTGATGAGCATGGCTTATATTTGGTGCAACCCCATGGGATAGGCTCACTATCTGCTTGCTTCTCTGAAAAAATTGCAAAAAAAATATTTTTTTAATGAAACCCCAAAAACGGCTTTTGGAAAGTATATTCATAACTTTAAACATTTAATACTATTCTTTATTGACATCTTAACACTGCAAAAATATTACACATTTTAAAACACTTCAAGTTGTTAATTTCCTACCAATATTTATTGAGGTATTATAAGAAATCTTTAGATGCTAAGACTAATGGACATTGTTACTTCGGTGGTTCTGTAAAATAAAATATGGTGCAAGTCTCCATATAAAGAAGAATAATGCATTTAGATTCCATCTATATTAAATTAATTTAAATATGTTTAATACTTTGGTCCTATAAAAACGACCATGTTTATGTGTGTGCATATGTTCTTTAAATGGGCCTATGAATTAAAGTTAAGACTTGAATATTTAAAGAATCATGGTCATGGATAAAAGCATTAAATTGTCAAAGCTAAGCATGATTAATGTGTGGCTTGCAGGTTGACTTTCTTTCCTCTTAGATGTTCAAATGGATTTGTTTATATAAAATTTTGTTTGTAATAAAAGTAAAACATATTAACACATTTTGAACAAAATTATATTAGTGATGTATGATAACAATGAACATGGAAGTCCATACTGATTTTTTAAAAAAAATATTTATATTTTCTTTAAAACTGAAAAATATTGAAAAATGTGGATATAAAATGTAATAATATTCAAACTTTAAATAACTACCACTTGATCAGAGTGTGTATATAAAATGGATTTTTGGGGGGTTAAAACTTATCATGCACTTGTGTTTGTCTCACATTCTAATCTTTTCATAATTATTAGATTTTTTTGTTGAATTCTAATAAAATAAGTGTTTGTTGTTTTAAGAAATTGAAATATTTCAAACTAATGTACATTTTTAAACAAATTTTAAACATGCACAAATTTTTGTTTTGTTTAATATTTGAAAAAAAAGAAATATAATATTAAGGCAATTAAATATGTGAGAAATGGAAATAGGGAGGGTCGGGAAAATAAAAATTCAAAATGTAGATTATTTTGATGCAGATTATTATCACTGTTTTAGAAAAGTATCTGTTTTAAAAAAAACAAACATTGCCAAGCATTCCAAATTTGCTGGTTAACATTTGGATGTC
This sequence comes from Omphiscola glabra, assembly GCA_964017045.1. Classification (NCBI taxonomy): domain Eukaryota; kingdom Metazoa; phylum Mollusca; class Gastropoda; family Lymnaeidae; genus Omphiscola; species Omphiscola glabra. Next base: position 12,907,108 of record OZ024807.1, on the reverse strand, counting down.
ACGTGAATTCCGCTTGAGACAGACATTCCGACATTATTTACATATCTAATCAAATCACTAAATTAATTTTAAAATCTTTTTCTTCAAACAAACAGGGGCCAGTGAGACCTCAAGGTTCATTACTTAAGTTGTTTGCTTAAAATGCATAATATGTTGTTTCACTCACTTTTAAATGATCCTTTTGAAAAAGTTGTGAATGTTTCTTACCAATTTGCTGCATACAAATTTGCTTGCTTACTGTTGTTTTTGTTTGTTTTTTTCGTTCTTGTGTTTTTTAAAATAATTATTTGTGATATATTTTGAAATTAATGCACCCAAATTCCTGCTTGTTTTAACAAGGGTAAATTTACCAAGCTATTAAAATGGTAGTTATTTAATACAAATAGTATAGATTTATGGTCTGAAAAAGTTTGAAAGTAGAACATCCTCACTTAATTGCAATGTTTATAGTATCTTTCTTTAAAGATACTATTTTCATTATTTTATTATTATTTTTCTATACATTTTTTATGCTGCAGTCATTAAGTTGTCAAATGTCAGACAAATTAAAATTGAAGCATTCTTTCCTTGATTTAAGAAAGTTTAACGAAAAATTTCTTTGTTAAAAATTTTATGAAGATTTATATTTTGAGTTTATTTAAGGAGTGCCAATCTCTTAGAATCAAAATTGGCATATTTACACCTACCTTTCACAGGGCCAGGAAAGATTTGAACCTTGAAGAATACATGTTTTTCCTCACGGGTGGTATTGGCTTGGAGAATAAATTAGCCAACCCAGCCCCAACCTGGTTGATTGACAAATCTTGGGATGAAATCTGCAGGATGAGTGACCTCAAGAACTTCAAAGGCTTTAGGTATATTACTTGGTGTTATTTTGATGTTGTTTCTAATCACATTGGGTGCGCTGTTTGTGGCATACCAGTTCTCTAGATCGAAATTTTGTTTTAAAAATATCACCCATTTAATCCAAAATTGCCAACATTCTACGTAAAAGACCAGATGTTACCACTATTTATTTATGCAACTAAGGGGCTCATCTTTAAGCTACATAATTAAAAAATGAAAAGTCCAATTTGTCCCTGGCCCATTCCATAAGTAATTTTTAAAAAAAGTTCAACCACAGGGTTCCCTTTTTTGTAAAAGACCAGATGTTACCACTATTTATTTATGCAACTAAGGGGCTCATCTTTAAGCTACATAATTAAAAAATGAAAAGTCCAATTTGTCCCTGGCCCATTCCTTAAGTAATTTTTAAAAAAAGTTCAACCACAGGGTTCCCTTTTTTGTAAGTTCAAGGAGAGCTTTCACATTCCCCTCAATAAGAGAATTATAGCCTTTAATCACACATCGTCAAAAATTCATGGACACCCCCCCCCCCCCCCACTCCCATAAGATGTGACATCATTTATGGTTGGCCCCTTTATTTATTTTGTTATTACAATTTTCATCAATGAATTTACTTTAAAAGTATTTTTCTTTTCCATAAAAACATAGGGAAGATTTCATAAAAAACATCGAGAAATGGAAAGAATTCTACAATGAGAAAGAACCACACAAGGTACCAGCACCTGAACCCTGGAATGAGAAACTCAATGAATTTCAGAGGATGATTTTGCTTCGAACTATCCGACCGGACAAGGTGAGATGTCAACATAAATGTGTGCGCTTCTTATCTTCTTTGATAAAATATAATTATTTGCACAGTAAAAATATTTAAAGATGATGGTTTGTAATTGTGAAGGTTTAACAAATACTTAGATCATTATTATTTTAACACCCCACCACACCCCCCCCCTACCCCGCATCCCCAACCACTTTCCAAAACAGATTGGACTGGCAATCACAGAGTTTGTGATGGAGAAACTGGGTAAGAAATTTGTGGAGCCTCCTCCATTTGACCTGGCTAAGAGTTACACAGATTCAAACTCCTGCACTCCACTTATCTTCATCCTGTCTCCTGGTGCAGACCCTACCATGAGTCTTTTAAAGTATGCAGAGGATAAGGGATTCGGGGGAAATAAATTCAACTCCATCTCACTTGGTCAAGGACAGGTAAGTCACGGCTTGCAGAGCATTGATAATCTGCCAGAAACCATCATAGGCTAAAGAATTAAATAAAGTATTTATTTGAATTTTTAACAGATAATTTTTGAATATTTATATTTATTTTGAAGAATTGCACCTTAACTCATTTCACGATGAATTTTATTCCAATTTAATTTTAACATCTGAGTTATGGTCTAATTTGTTTGTTTTTTTATTCTTTCAATGGACTTAGTTTTCTGTTCAAACTCCATTGGCGGTAAATGACATTGTTTTTTATCTCGTGGACAGGGGCCCATAGCAGCAAAGATGATCAAACAGGCCAGGGAAGATGGGACATGGGTGCTGCTACAAAACTGCCACCTGGCCGTCTCATGGATGAATGCCCTCGAGAAGATCTGTGAGGAGTTTACACCAGAAACAACAAACTCTGGATTCAGACTTTGGCTGACAAGTTACCCGTCACCCAAGGTAATGTGTGGCCTACCTGGGTTCAGACAATGGCTTTGCCTGGTATTGCTAGTTACTGCTGCCTTTAAAAAATTAACAACAGATTTAATGCATTTTGATTAGCAGGAGTATGCTCTTGTCGTGAATTTTTTTTAGATTTAATTTTACTGGTGCATTTTCTTCTTGTTTCTGGAAAATTAAAGAAATAAAACTGCAATAAATCAATTATTTAATTATTTTCTTTCTTAAAATGTTAATACAATATAATTTTTCAAGGAAAAAAGCGGTGGGGGGCTGATATGTCTTGTAATTGGAAGGGATACAGCACTACAAAAAAGTTTAAGAATCCCTGCCCAAAAACATTTACTAGAAATCCAACCCCCCCAATCAACCATTTTTCTTTCCATCCCTTTTCTAAGACTATCAATGTCACTACACCCCCCCCCCATTCTCCTCCTCTGTGGTGTCCTATAACATGATCAGCCATTTTTCAGACCTCGCATACTTGCACTGATTCTCTTAGTAATAACGACAATGATTGTAGTTGAAAAATAAAGTAATTATAATTGCTGTACAAAAAAATTTATGTTTGGTAATTTAGTGTTGTTCTGTGCAATTTTTTTTTAATAATGTGCTTTTTTATGTGACGTCACCTTGCTTAATCCCCCCCATTCGTCACACAAAAATATGACCCCTCCCTCCCCACTTGATGCCTGACATCATTTATGGAAGGCCCCCGGCTATTACTCAACATTGTTATCATTATTTCTTTAACACTGCTACTGTCAATTAATTAGTTTACTAAAAAAATTGTTTAGATGTAAATTTAAATGTCTATTTTTCTTTTTGTGCTGATAAATAAATTTTATTAACCTTTTAAATTAAATTCAGTTGGATGTTACTGTTATGTCTTCATGTTTCCCATAAAAACTGCAGTATCTCTTTGTAGATTATATATACTATATTCCAACTTAGTGAACTTCTACTGGTAATAGCATTAGTCACTAGATTAATGTATGATATAAAAAAAATGTGCATTATTTTAAAATTATTCTAATCCTCTAGTTCCCTGTGACAGTGCTTCAAAATGGCGTCAAGATGACCAATGAACCCCCTACAGGCCTCCGACAAAATTTGCTGCAGAGCTACCTAAATGATCCAATCAGTGATGAGGTTTTCTTCAGAGGGTGTAAAGGCAAGGAGCAGGTGAGTGTCATTCTGGTTCGGACTTAAAATTTAGTTGATAATGACTTGAAAGACTTACCTACCTATTCTATATACATTTCTAAATCATGTAGTTATTTTTTTTTTAAGTTGTCATACGAATTGAAATGTTTTAACATTTAAAAAAATTAAATAATAGTTTTAATATCGTATTGTAAAAAAAAAAATAATTTCAATTTGAGAGCAATTTATTTTTTGTTGTTGTAAGTTTAAAAATATAGAATCGATACCGTACTAACTGCAACAGGCAAAAAGGTTTTTGAATTTTGTTTTTAATATGCAAAGAATGCATGCATGCATTTTATATTTGCAGAACTTTGAGAAGCTGCTGTTTGGACTTTGTTTCTTCCATGCCCTTGTTCAAGAAAGACGAAAGTTTGGTCCTCTTGGCTGGAACATTGCATATGGATTCAATGAATCCGATCTTAGGATTTCTGTACGCCAGCTCCAGGTAGATGTCTCTTGACTTTATGAAACATTTTTATATACACATAACAAATTTATTGTGTTTACTTGGAACTCTCAAATCAGCCTTTTCGTGTCTAAGTTAGAGTTTGAAAAATCTTTTCAGGAAATGAGAACTAGTAGAGAGATGTGTAAATTCCTTTTATAACAATAATTGGCCATTAGAAGTACCGGTACCTCAGTCTGAGTTTAATTGATTTTATAACATTGCTATCCCCTTGTCTTCTTCCACTCACAGATGTTTATCAATGAATATGAAGATGTGCCCTTTGATGCCATCACATACATGACAGGGGAATGTAACTATGGTGGCCGTGTCACAGACGACTGGGATAGGCGGTGCCTGCTGACCATCCTGGCTGACTTTTTCAATGCTTCCATTGTCACTGACCCCAAGTACAAGTTCTCACCCAGTGGCAACTACCACTGTCCAACCAAAACCGGCTACAATGAAGCTGTTGAGTTTATCAAGGTAGTTCACCCCTCTTTTAGACACCCCTGTCTTCTCTCTCAGTCTCTTCTTTTAGCCGTAATGTTAGTAACATATTTCATAATTCTTCTTTAGTTTTGTTTAGAATCTTCTATGCTATCTTCTACCTGGACTGTGGAGATAAAACTTTATGACTGAGACTCTTGTGGATGATGCTTCAGAGGAGTTTTTTCTACTCTGGATAAAAACAGCCATCACAAATTATTTTTTTTAAATGTTTGATCTGGACTAAGATACCAAATCTGTGCAGCCTGAATGGTTGCAAAGTTATTTATTTAAATTTGTATTTACATTTAATCAACATTTTTAAAATCTATTAAATTACATTCAGAAATATTGAATTTCTAACTCCTGATGGTTTTTTTTTTTGGTTTTTGTATTTTTTATGTACATTAAAAATGATATATATTTATTTTCTTTCTCTGCTTCATGTATTTGTTTTTAAAATACTTAATTTCATGTGGTTTATTTTAATATGGTTTAACATGTGCTAATGGTCCTAATGCCTTAAATATTTTTATTCTTGAACTTGTTTATTAAATACTTTCCAGTATTCTTTTTTAAAATTATTATTAATGTATGAAAATCAAGGCTTACAAATGTTTGTTTTTTTCCAGAACCTTCCACCCACCCAACAACCAGAGATATTCGGCATGCATGAAAACGTTGATATTTCACGAGAGCTCCAGGAAGTCAGGCTCCTATTCGACTCCGTTCTGCTGACCCAGGGAGGACAAGGGGGAGGAGGAGGAAGTACGGATGAGGCATTAGCTGACATTGCCACTGACATTTTGTCCAAAGTAGGTGGTAACCCCCTGATGCCAAGAGAGTTTCTCAATGTCTTTCAATTCTCACACCATATTTGTCTGTATAGGTTTTATATTATAATTGGATGACCCACCACACACACTATTTTTAATGACTGTACAATAATTAAAGTTGTTATTTTTTTATTTTTTTTGCTCTGAAAATAATTTTATTTTAGTATCAGGACTTTGAACCTAGTCAACTGTAGAAATTGTATTACTTTATTTTTATATGAATATAATTCATAAAGTTTTGTATTTTTTAAAATGCCCTGTCACGTTCTGCCATTCTGTCTCTATTCAAATGAAGATTCATGTGATACATCACAAATGTGATACATCACAAATGTGATACATCACAATCCATGATCTTAATCTCACTAACTTAACATGAGCCTATTAATTATTTTAAGACTTGATAATCCAATGCTTAATTTATAATTTATGCACACTGAAGGTCCAAACCACACCTTGTATCAGATATTCATATTATAATTTGCCTTATTGATCGTTCTGAACGCACCCTGATTATCCTGGTAGCTCAAACTGATCAAATTTAACATTCTTCATCCTCGCAGCTTCCCAAAGATTTTGACATTGAACAGGCCATCAGAAAATATCCTGTCACATACTCGGAGAGCATGAACACTGTGCTGGTACAAGAGATGGAGAGATTCAACAAGTAAGACTTTTGTTTGGGGGTTTTTGTTGTTTGTTTTTTTCTTGGGGGGGGGGGGGGGGGGGGAGGTTGTGAAGTTTGCATTCGACAGATCTTATGGCGTTCACAATAATAAGCCTTATGACATGAGCAGTCCTGCCATACTGCCATACTGCCACACTGCCTTACACTGACATTTTTCTAATAAGCTTCAAGATGATTATTCCATGATATTTTTTTGTTAGAGGAAGAGAAAACGAACATTATTTTAATAATTTAGTTAATTTGAAACGCAAAATACGTGAGCCACATATACCCAGCATTTCAAGGCATAAAATCCCCCCACCACCCCCACGCCCCCAAAATTGAGTCCTACTTAAGGCCATCCAGAAAAAAATTAAGCCCACCTTTTTTACTTAATATTAAGTAAGTTAACCTTTTTGGCCCACAGTGCCTAAAATATAACTATCTTGTCCTTTTCAGCTCATATCTCCATTGATAAAATTTAGTAGTTTTTTTTTTTTTTTAATTTTCAAGACTAACTAATTAGGGGTTGCTTAATGGGGACACTATAGCAATGACATAAAGAGAAGGAATGCAACCCTACCCAGATGTCAGCAAGGATGACAGTGTCTTGGGGTGATAACCAATACCCCAATGGCAGTATCCTGTTATTTACCTAACCAAAAGTAGAAAATGATTTTCAAGTGTCAGATACTCTGGGGGGTGTCCCCTGTAAACATATAAAAACAAAGAAAGAAAAAACCTATCTTTGCTTCACAGGCTGTTGGTGATTATACGTTCAAGCCTTCAGAATATTCAGAAAGCCATCAAAGGTCTTGTTGTGATGTCAGCAGACCTAGAGGCCCTGGCAGGGAGCCTCCTCATTGGCAAACAGCCAGCAATGTGGACCAAACAATCTTATCCATCACTGAAACCCCTTGGCAGCTATATCAATGATTTCCTGGAGCGTCTCAAGTTCCTGCAGGTAAGTTCATAATGCATACAAAAGCTTCCGAGAGGGCTGTAACTCATTTTAAGTTATTCAAAGCAGATTAGCCCCCATCTAGTCAGCTTTCATTTGTTTCAAACAATTTTCATATCAAATACATTAAGTTAAAACTTGGATCATTTGTTTTTGGTTCTTCAGTTAGCTTACAAAGCAGCAAAAATTGTATATAATCACTGGTCATAGAAAAATGATTTTCCCCACCCCACTCAGCAATGGTATGACCATGGCAAGCCAGAAGACTTTTGGGTGTCTGGATTCTATTTCACTCAAGCCTTCTTGACCGGTGTGATGCAGAACTTTGCCAGGAAATACACCATCCCGATTGACAAACTGGCCTTCGATTTTGATGTGAGTGAATCTATTTACTTGTGGCTTGTTGTTTTTTAAAACTTTTGATGAATAATTTTATGCTTTCAAATAATGACCTGTCTGTGCAATGGTTAAAAAAAAACACTTTAAATCTGTTGCAGGTTTTGGTACAGGACAGAATGACCAAGGCTCCTGATGATGGTGCATATATCTATGGTCTATTCTTGGATGGTGCACGCTGGGACAAAACACAGTAAGTCCTTGTTTAGTCCTTGTTTAGTCAGCCAAATCAATCAGGGTTCATGTGGCAGTTATAGTTAGTCAGTTGTAGAACCATTCAGGCAGTTATAGTTTTTCAGTGGTAGAACCATTCAGGGATTGGAATATCTGATAAATGTTGTCTTCCCTCAAAATAGTGATTAAGAAAATTTTAACAATGTGTTAAGTATACGTTTACAATCACTTAAGATTTTTTTATAATGGTAACACACTCCTCCACTTCTCCTGAATGTACCAAAAGGGTCTTGAAAGTTTTATTTCATGCATTATTACTTTTATTTGGGAAAGAGACAAAGATCCCATCACAACTTATTTTCTTTCTAATGTCTAATGTTTACCAGTAATGAAAATATGAGTGGCAAAACTTCTTTCACACAAAGAATAATTCTATAGATATTCATGGGGTTTGTGGACCCACAGTATAAAAAGGGTCTATCTCTAACAATGGCTTTTATATCTCCTCACCCACAGGGGATGCTTGGAGGAACAATTACCCAAAATTCTTAATGAGTCTGTCCCTGTCATATGGCTCCGTCCTAAACGTATGAATGAGATTGATGAAACCAATAAGCGGTACAGGTGCCCTGTGTACAAGACAAGTGAACGTAAAGGTGTGCTGTCCACCACTGGTCATTCAACCAACTTTGTCCTTGCCATCTGGCTGCCAACCAAGAAACCTGTCCAGCACTGGGTCAAACGAGGGTGTGCTTGCTTATGCCAGAAAGACGACTAGAAAACATTATGCACAGAAGATTAGAGCACCTGTTGACTGACATGTTTTGTAATCACCAATTGTGCCACCAGTATTACTGAATTGTGATAGGTTTCCAGTCTCTCACTCACTACATTAGCTTCATCATAGCCAAGGATTGAATACATTTTTGTTTGCTTTAAAAAAAAATCACTTTTTGATAAATGCTTTTAAATAAAAGCCTATTGTTTATGTTAGTTGATGTTTTAGATAACATTATTGATGTTATGAAGGACTGTGATAAAGTTTTGTTATGAAATGAACAAATAAATCTATGTGATGTCACATGATATATTCATGAATTTTGTTTTAAATCATAAAACCTACACAACTTTTTAAAAATAACTTAAAAGTTGGAGAAAGGGGAAGAAACAATGTAATATCACCATTTAATTTCTACTTCATCAAATACAATCTACTGATAAATATTTTAAAATGTTTGAATAACATTCCGTTTCAAAAATTGTTATTTAAATGCAAAGCAATTATAATTGATATAAATTGTATATTCAACTACATTCTATATTTTCTTATATTGTTTTAAATTTTTATTGCATACATTCATCAATTATTGTCATTCTTTTAATATTAATTAATTTCTGTAGAAGTCAACTATTTTTGTTATATTTATAGCCTACCTATAAACTTTTTACTGGAACCTCCTAACAGATGTGATTTGATTTATTTTTGTTAACCCTTGCATTCCTGAAAATGTGACCTAAATTTAACATAAATGCTAGATTTGCAAGATGATTTAAACTTGACTGGATGTTTTGACTGTAGTGTAACTAGTGATATTTTATTTAATAACTGGTGTTGCATTGCACTTTTGTACAGTTTTTTTTTAGAGGAAAAAATGATTGCTTGTAAAGCACTGTGGTAAAAACTAACTAATGTGACCTCACTTGTCCTTGTTCATGTAGAAATTATTTATTTTTAGAATGCATATTTTTACCATATTTACATTTTCAGCTGAGACTGAAGTTAGACGCTACAAACATTGTGCATGTGCGGCACATTTTCATCATGTTTTATAATTCTCTGTTTACAAATACATCACCCAGGGATGAAACTTTTCTTTTTCTTTGGCTCAGCAGCCATCCATAAATGATGTCACGCATCTAGGGATGGCTCAGCAGCCAACCATAAATGATGTCATGCATCTAGGGGAGACGGGTGTCATGAATTCGTGTCAATGTATTGTTAAGGTGTATAAATTGCATGACAAATATTTTTGACATTGTTGGGGGGGGGAGGGAGAGGGTGAAATTTTGCTAAAATAGCGTGACTTCATTTATGGATTTCCTTTTATTGTACAAGTATTTTATATGTCATCCAATTTTATAGCTATCGCATCATAATGAATACCGTTACATATTTGTTGTATGAAAATATATTGTACCAAGAGTTTTCTATGTGATTAAATATAAAAATGTGTTGTTCTTTGAATTTGAAGAAATTATTTAGATTGTTTAAGAATTTTTTAAAAAGTTATCTTCTATAAGGTTTATCCCCTGTTGGCTGACCCCCTCATCTGGAGTGAGATGTCATCTGTCTGCCCCCTGGTGGCTGACCCCTCATCTGGGGTGAGATGGCATTTATCTGCCCCCTGGTGGCTGACCCCTCATCAGGGGTGAGATGACATTTGTCTGCCCCCTGGTGGCTGACCCCTCATCTGGGATGAGATGGCATTTGTCTGCCCCCTGGTGGCTCCTCCTGTTAATGCTTTAATTCTATGATAATTTACCCCACATAATTAAATAGAAACCAAGTCTGCAAATAAACAAACATTAATTTATTGAAATCATGCTTTCTTTTTATTTCATATTTAAATTGAGAATCCAAAACTTTTAAAAAAATTATACAATTAAATCCAAGCCATGAAAATGTACCGTAATGTCTGTAAAAAATTTTGTTAACCTTAAAAATAACTTGTGCATTAAAAAGGCATGCTATTCACCAAAATGCAAATGAGGCTCAGCTGAATTGAATGATTGATGTTCAGGAAGTATGGCAAATGGTTTTGTTTTCTTTTTTGTTGTATTTTTTGTCGTCTTCCCTGCCGACACCATAGCATGCATCAGATGGATACCATTTTTGTTGGGTTTTTTTTTTTTCGTTTTGTTTTTCAATAAACAAGGTCACAGAAAAATCTGAAGATATTTTTTCTTGTTTCCATTTCCACGAATAAAACAGAAAGTAAAAGAATCACACACACATCCATTTATATAGCTTGTATTTAAACAAACACATAAGTGCAGCCCCAGGTGGTCGCTAACCCCCACTTCCCCCCCAGGTACGCCACGGGGTTCGCAGGTCTCAATCCGGCATTGACAAGAAGTCTGCTAGCGATGAGTAGTTCTAGGTGCCGGTCTCAAGCCATCATTGACAAGAAGTTTGCCAGCAATGAGTAGCACTAGGTGCAGGTCTCAATCCGGCATTGACAAGAAGTCTGCCAGCAATGGGTAGCACTAGGTACAGGTCTCAATCCGGCATTGACAAGAAGTCTGCCGGCAATGAGTTGCACTAGGTGCAGGTCTCAATCCGGCATTGACAAGAAGTCTGCCGGCAATAAGTTGCACTAGGTTAATATTGAAATATTTTGGGGGGGATCACGACGTAACCCATGCCTTATTTCACACGCATTTGATACTGTACATCTTGTAAATATTCTTCTTCCGAAACAATCTGAAACAAGCTCCGCCCACTGACCACCCAGCGTGCTCTGTGATGACGTAGATGAAATAATGCGTGGGCCTATAATTGGATTTTTTTTTTCAAGTGTTTGTGTTGTGGTGTGGGTGGGGGTACTTCTTTATCACTGGTGTCAGTCTTATCTGCACGATTTTCTCTACATCATGGAATTGTAAATACCTGGAATAAAGAGAGAAACAAAAAAGGTAACGGAAATAAAGAATGACAATTGTGACGTACTCTCGGACAGGTTTGTAAGTTTAAGTGAAGGCGGAAGAAAGACTGAATTAAATTTTTTTTATTTCTATATAATTGATGACGGCATCGTTGGAAGTCACCGCCTAATGCGTGGCGTCATTCATTGGATTTCCCCTTCATTGTCCCACAGGTTTCTTAGCTTCCGGTCACATTCGGCTAGTTCCCCTCCAAGTCCACCCCCAGCCACCACCACCGATTGCCACAGTAATCACATAAGTTTCTTTTTCTTACAGTACCCTAGATCAGTGGTCGGGAAATCGCGGCTCGAAAACCTTGAAATAAGCAATTTACGTATATTGAAAGGGCAGTTTTTTTTAAATGTAAAATATTAGTAACTGATAAGTGGGCCAAGAAGGTTAATAAAATGTTAAATTGGGCCTCCAAGAAATACGATGTGTCACCATGCGAGAGGGGGTATATTCCCCTTATTTATGAACGCTGGTTTAAACTGCAGGTAGAAAGTTTTCAACAATTTAACAATCTGCAAAAAAAGACATTCTATTGTCAATGAAATCACATGGCTTTACCCAGTGAGGTTGCTTACGTTAAATACAATTTGGTGCACATTTCTAAATATAATTTTTGGCACAAGCATAGCAGTCGCGTGGACCCTGCAGCTGCCGGAGGGAGAACTCGGATGGGGGTATTGTATAATAATAATCATAAAGTTCATTTTAAAAAACACGCTTCATCCCTAATTACGGCTCGAAGCGCTATAAAATTACACAGCGCAAAAATACAAAATCTACATACAAGCCAATGGACAATACAAGCCAGTGGACAAGACAAGCCAGTGGACAAGACAAGCCAGTGGACAATACAAGCCAGTGGACAAGACAAGCCAGTGGACAAGACAAGCCAGTGGACAAGACAAGCCTATGGATAATACAAGGCAATAGACAACGAGGAATATGAGCAAGCTCCTTGAAAACAAGGAGGTAGACTACATCACCCCAGCAAGTGATTTAGTGGGTACATAAGCGCTTTGAGGTAGGACGGTGCCAGGCCATGCAAGCAGCGGTAGCACAGAGTTGCACTTTTGTACTCTATGCGAGCGCGGACCGGCCACCAATGCAGCTTTCTCGGAAGTGTTTTAGCATTGTCAAATATGCGTTTGCGAAGAACAATGCAAGCCGCACTATTTTGTGCTTTTTGAATTCTATCCAGGAGCGTAACCGGAAGACCCATATGAGAGCATTGCAGTAGTCCATGCGTGATATCACGAATGCAGACATCAGCGTCTTTGATGCATTCAAAGTTAAGAAAGGTCTGAAATGACTTATTATGCGCAACTCTAGAAAAATCGCCTTGCAAATCATGTTCATGTGATTTTCCATAGTTAGTGTTCTGTCTAAGTAGACAACCAGGTTTCGCACTGTTTGAGCAAATTCAATCTACACACCTGAGAGAATAAGGGATGGTGTGTTGTTTACAGATTTTAGCTTCTGAGCGGTAGTAAGGGAATCAGCTCAGTCTTTTCATCGTTCAATTTGAGCTTGTTTATGTTCATCCAGTGCTAAACTGACTCCATTGTCTTCTGTGTCCTATTAAGAAGCTGATGAAATTGAAAGGGGATCACGTGCATTCTTACGTTGGGTATCATCCGCAAACATGTCATATAACATGTCAAACTGCTTAATCACTGCACCCAGGGGCTGAACGTACATAAATAAAAGCACCGGGCCTAGGACCGAGCCCTTGGGTACTCATAATTCGATAATAGATTGCTTCGATAACAGATTGCTTCGATAACTGATTGGACCCGATTTGTCAGATACGAGCGGAACCATCTCAAGGCGGTATCGGTGAATCCGAACGTTTTTTGCTGACGTTGGAAAAGTATGCCTTGGTCAAGAATATCGAACGCTGCCGATAGATCCAGTAACGACAAAAGGGATACCTGGCCCTCACCACAAGATGACAGAAGGTCATTTACGACGCGCAACAGGGCTGTCTCAGTAGAGTGATGCGTTCTGTATGCTGACTGAAGAGGCTCAAGCAAGTCACACTGAGTGAGGTGATCCAGAAGCTGGCGGAGAATGACTTTCTCTAAGATTTTGGATACAGAACAAATGGTAGAGTAGAGACGGTGCTATAATTTTCCAACACATTTGGGTCGAGATTCGCTTTCTTTAGTATTGGAGCTACAACCGCCTCTTTAAAAGAGGTTGGAACAATACCAGTTTTTAAAGACTGATTTATGATACTAGTTATGATTGGGACTATTTCATCCAAACATTCGTACAACATCCCTGTAGGAAGAGGGTCGAGCAAACAAGACTTTCTTGGAGTGTCAAACAGTATTTTCTTCACATGCAATTCAGTGACCTCCACAACTTCGTTCATAGGAGTGCCGTTAAACGGCAAGAATTCGGGAGCATCTGTGCAAATGTCAAGTCTCACCCTGATCTTCACAACTTTCGTAACAAAGAACTCATTTAGAGCGTCTGGTAGCTCGCCTACAACAATGTTATCTGGTAAACATGTGTCCTTCTGTGTACCGGTCAGCTGACCCACAATACGAAATAAGTCCCTACTTGAGCTGCCACCTACAATCTTGTTGTAATTAGTAGAAAAAAAAAATTAAACTATCAACTTGGAATGCAAAATGGTTGGGGGGGGGGGGGGAGCACACAGAACCGAAAAGTAACACGTGGGCCTCCAAAAGTCACGTGACGGCACTCAGTACACAGTCGCAGCGTGAAATATGAGTTAAATGCTGTTCATGCTCCATACCCATATTTTCACTTTAAAAAATAAGTACAAATATTATATTATGTTTGCAGAGTGTGCCTTTAAAAAAATGTTGAATCTGAGAAACGGTTGACTTCCTCATCACAATAAAACAATTTTAAACAACAATACACAAGGAAAGGGAAGACAAGTGAGAAGAAGAATGTGACCGAGGGAAGGGGGGCATCACTCCTCACAATTCATCTAGAGCAGAGTTGAGCGTGTTTTTAATGGTGTTTTGTCAAACCACACGCACGTCACCGTTTTCAGCGCCGTGGTGAGATCACCTCCCCAAGGAAAATCATGATTGACGACGAACGGTCGTGTAAGGCGATGGAGACACCGTGTACAGTAGTGTAGACCAGGGGTTCTCAACCTTTTTTTATAGTCTGCCCCACTAACGAATTGTTTGGACCAAGTCTCGCAACGCCAACAAAAGTAACAATGTATTTTAATTTTTTTAATTTTAATTTTTTTTAAAATCAAAGTAAACTTCTAACTTAAACAATACAAATAAATGAATAAAAAAAATTAAGCAAACTGCAATAATTAATTAATTAAGTCGTGACTTCAAACGCCTAAAGTAAAATGTAATTGGTTTTTTTTTTTTTGTTAAACAACAACATTTTGGGTCGGTTCACACGATTAAATTTTCATTCAAGCATTTGATGCAATTCGTGTCACAACTTTCAATTTACTATTTGATCAAATTCCCCCAAAAAAGAAACCACGCACAAAATAGTGCGGTCATACAACAATTTGACGCGAAATTTGATCGTGTGAACTGACGCTTTATCACTATGATATAATAACTTGAAGCCAGTGGCTGCTCTGACATTGTATTTAATCAGGTGTTGCCATGACACTCCAGCACTCCAGATTGGGGAACCTCTGGTGTACATGGTCGAGACTCCCTATATCGACGGTGGCGTGCCGTGTTATCGCCATCTCTAAATTTGACCGTCTCGGAAATGGGGGACGTTTAAAAATAGCCGCGAGGGAATTAAAAATCTAAAGTTACTTTTCCATTTTTAGCGGGTTTTTTTTTGGTCGTCCACAGGTGAGAGGAACGTGACCCAGATGATTTTGCATACATTATTCAAAAGACCGGTGATTGTATTAACATTTTACAAGCTGCCAAGTGGAAGTGGGCGGTTCTCAACGGTTTTTGTGGGGTTGGGGCTGAAATTATGCCTGGAGTCGCTTGAGAAATCTCAAGATTCGCAAGCGCTCCTGCAGACGCTCTTACAGTTCGTCCAGAAATGACGTCATACTTTTTAGTTGTTTTTTTCTTGGGGGGGGGGGGGTGGGTGGCACGTATTTGTGTCACGATGTGGGATTGCGATGGGGTGTCTAATTTTGAGGGGACAAACTTGTGAGAATGGGGATGGTGGAGGAGGGGGCAGTTGGCGAAAAAAATACCGTGACGTCATTTAAGCCTGAACCCTATCACTAACACTGATGCATACGGTTGAGCAGTGCCATACAACACGGTTCCTTTGTAGCACTCGCAAGACCCACTAGCCTCGTCAAGGTTCTGCTCAGGGCTACCGGGGAAAATGATGTCCCGCTCAGGGCTACTGGGGAAAATGATGTCCCGCTCCGGGCTACAGGGGAAAATGATGTCCCGCTCCGGGCTACCGGGGAAAATGATGTCCCGTTCAGGGCTACCGGGGAAAATGATGCCCGGAATATGGGCACAGTGCCTGCCGGTCTCGTCCCAGCTGCAAAAAAACCCCCCAAAAAAACCGTTTTTCTTTCCATTGCAGACAGTTGTTCTATAAAAAAAAATTTCCTAGCCATTGTTTTTCGTTGCTCTGTCGGCGTCTAGTGAATCATCGTGCTGAAGTATTCTTGTCTAAATGATTCTATTTGGAGTATAACTTTGATAAGAGGCACTAGCAGTTGAGAAACAGAAAAATAAAAAAAGAGTTCTGTATTAGAGCTATAGATCAAGGATCGGCAACCTCGGGCACGTGTGCCAGACTTGACTCGCATATCGATTTGAGTGACACGCGAAAGTCCCAAAAAATTTTTTTTATTATTATATATGACTAGATAAATTGCGTTTCAAATGGTAGACTTATAAGTTATTGGCACGTTTGATGAATTAGAAGACTTACTT
Source organism: Omphiscola glabra (assembly GCA_964017045.1). NCBI lineage: Eukaryota > Metazoa > Mollusca > Gastropoda > Lymnaeidae > Omphiscola > Omphiscola glabra. The sequence goes on along the minus strand of OZ024807.1, from coordinate 12,890,811 downwards.
TGGCATGCTGAATGAATTAGAAGTCTTACATTGGCAGGCTGGATAAATTAGAAGTCTTACTTTGGCACGCTGAATGAATTAGAATTCTCAAATGGGCACGCTGAATGAATAAGAAGTCTTGCATTGGCCGGCTGGATTGCATTAGAAGTCTTACTTTGGCACGCTGATGCCAAAAGGTTGCCGACCCTTTTTGTAGATAATCCCCCATGCGAGAAACAATTTAGCAGAAAATATAAGTAAATGTTATAAAAATCGATAAATGCGGGGCCTTCAACTGGTGCCCGGGTAATCGTCCGTGGTTAAATGCCCTCTCAATTCTCTGGTGCCCGGGTAATCGTCCATGGTTAAATGCCCTCTCAATTCTCTGGTGCCCGGGTAATCGTCCGTGGTTAAGTGCCCTCTGAATTCTCTGGTGCCCGATTTTTTTAATATATTTTTGTTAAAATCATAAAAACGATAAAATTTTGCCTAAATTTTTTTTTGTCTTATAAACATATAAGTAAATGAATTTACCCATTCCCCACGGTAGCGGCCAAGTGCTTCAGACGTGGGTCGCGACGGATGCGTCCGACAGCGTCCCGGCGCGTTCTGACACATGTCCCTTATTGTTATTTAAAAATAGCAACGAAATCATTCGTTCCTGAAGTTTTCCTTTTATGACGTGATTCTCCGTGATCGCCATTTAAACCAAAAAAAAAAAAAAAAACAACATGAACTTTTGATATATATATTTTTTACTTCACTTGTAATCTATTTGCACTTTAATGTGGGGCGCCATTTGTCTAGCACGTGCTGGGTCTCACCCACGCCGCCATGTGTTCAGATTAGAGTACATGCTTTAAATTAGAGAGAGCACCTCAAAACACTTTATGTATTTTAAATATTTTAATAATACAATTTACATTAATTAACCACTCCATTAAATTGGAAATGGCAAATTAGTAAATCGTACACGTTATAACATACAACGCAGAATAGTATTTTTTTTAAAATTTTTAATACAAATTTTCACAGAATCCTTGCATTTTAGACCACTCTACTCAGATTCTATTGATAAACTCATTTTTTATTTGGATATTGGTATTTTTAGAGTGACATTTTTAATGTACAGCAGATATTAGCAACTCACGGTTCGTGGGCCGCACGCTGCCCACTGAAATGGTTAATCCAGCCCGCAAAACCTTCTCTTCTGAGAACTGGATGAATGTTATAGTAAAATGTATCAACTATCCCTAAAAGCCTTTAAATTTAATCCTCTCAGTGTCAAATTATATATAATAAATTGACCACCGGTCCCTTGAATAATTTTTCGAAACTTGTCCATCGGTCCGCCAAACCTACAAAAATCTGGTAAACGCTGATCCGAATGTTTTTTTTAAAATTCATTATTACATGACCCGCCTATTTTTATTATTTTTTTAATGTAGTTTCCATGCGGCCCTCTGCACATAGGCTGACCACCTCTGATCTACAGCACAGTCTAGAAACACATTTTTTACCCTTCAGTTTTTGGCACTGCTTCTGAATTATTATTATTATTTTTTTTTTATATATTTCCAGTTCGAAATTGTAACGCTACTCATAAATAAACCTGAGTTATTTTCTCAAGTATTTCATTGTTAGTTCATTTATCAAATCTGGTTATGCCTGTGTTCAGATTGAACGGCAATGTTGTTGTTTTTTTCCAACAAATAATTTGGCTCCCTTTTAAAAATTAAAAAGCACAACATGATCTATAATTCTCTATAGTCGTAATTTTATAACAATTTATTTTTCTCACAGGCTGTCCTAAAAATGCACTAGATCTCTAACGAAAAGAATTTAATTGCAACACTGGAAAATTCGTACGGTAAGCCTTCCTGTCTCCTCCAGTGCTTTCACGTCAACATCTCAATACATCAAATGGCCAGATGAAAGTCCAATTTCAAGTTCAAGAATATTTTTAAAAAGAAGGAATTTCCCGCTTAGCCTTGAAAGGGAGTCAAAACGTTAATCCTTTAAATGACAAATCACCATGTTACCAGGAAACCAATACGTCAAAGAAAAATTTCGGCGCAATTACTTTTTTTTTCAAAATTTTATGTTTTTCATTTTCAAAAATATATTTTACGCATTATTGTTGATGACAAGCTTCGTTCATAGTTTAATTTCATACAATTCCTTAACTTGGGAGGTTTTTTTTCTTCACATATTTTTTGTAGTTCTGTAACATTCGCTTAGCATAAAGTCATGTACACAGATGAGGGATTATTTCCTTCAATGTGCCGTTCACTTTTTCCAATACGATGTCAAGGGGAGACAACTTCAAAATACACTGCAATCCACATCTACGCCTCTACATATAAAAAGACTTACTAAATGCTCCCTATATTACCAATCTTCCAAAAGATTTGACAAAAGTGAGTGTAATATGTTCCCTCTCATAAGTGAAGGAACATGGTTTTGTGCGCACCCCCCCCCCCCGCTTTTTTTTAATTTGATGGTCATTTTTGTGTGTGTTCCACATCACATACTTTGTGCCGTTTAAATGTCCGAGGCCCTCTGCAGCCTCAGGGCTTGCGGGGCCCACGCGACGGCTCTGCACACGGGCCATGGCAAGTGTTACGCTACCCGACTGAATCCTTTCCATCGTTTCAGTACTTAACCCCATACCCCCAGTGCCAGCGCTGGACATTTTTAGGTTAGGTGAGAATCTGAAAGTAGGCAAATGTCGCCCTCTGGAAAATTATGGGAAGAGTTCTGAAAAAAAAAAATTGGCGCCTGTGTGATGATCACGCATCGTACCCGCCTTGAGCCGGCACTGCATACCCCCACAAGCCCATGTTTTGGATTTTAAGTACGGTAAATGCAGATGTATTTCAAGTCATTTTAAACAAATATTTATTTTAAGAACTTCTTTCTTTCTTTTTGTTGAAATGTTGCGCCCCTTCAAATAGTGCACGCTTGGAAACTGCCACTCTGCCCCCTCCCCACTACACAACTGCCTCTCATCAACCCAAATTTAGCATTATTGATCATCAAGTTATTTGGATTAACATAATATTGCCTTGTGCCATACCAACCCATGATATTTTACCATACACGATGTCTTATGCCATACCAACCCATGATATTTTATCATACACGATGCCTTGTGCCATACCAACCCATGATATTTTATCACCACAACGTCTTTGGAAGCAACCCCCCCCCCCCACACACACATGATTAAAATTGTGACACGACAAAGTGCGCCATACGCAGGGGAGCTGCTAAAGTGTGTGACGCCCGGGGTGGTCCTTTACTTTTCCGCCACTCTTTCCCGAGGACCACATAACATAAATAACGCAAATAAAACATAAGCCATGTATAGTATATAAGTGGACCGAAATGCCTCCCGCCCCCCCCCCTAAAACAGTGCTTTCGGGGTGGACCGCCCCCCCCCCCCCCACCACACTCTCTGAAACTACAACAGTGGCTATAAGTCTAAATTTAACCAAAAGACCTTGAGATGTTCTCGACTTTCAAGTGAACATGAAGTCATGAAGAAATATTTGAGATCCCAAAGATGAATTTGGACCACCGCCACTATGGGGTCAGGAAATGAATACAAATGAACCCATTTGTCATGAATGAACTCCGTTACCCCACATGGGTTAAGACAGGGGTCCTTATACTATGACCCGCTGGCCGCCCCCCTCCCCCCCCCCCCCCCCGAAAGGCCAGGGTTCCGTAACCCCGCCCGCCTGGCCGTCCTTCGGTTTCACGAGCAGCAGTGACAAATATAGAACCGAACACTGAAGATCTATTTAGCCACAAGTAGGAACATGCTTCCCAAGGAAATACTACAAAATTGGTTTCATTTTGAACATTTGTATTTCATTTTTCTTTTATTTTGGCACCAAAAATCAGACAAAGGAATTTTGATCATGTTTTTTAAAATACTATAGTCAGCCCCGCAACACTGTCTGTGCGACCGTGAGACCCCCCCCCCCCCCAGTGCCTTATGGACAGTGAATCAGCCCCCCCCCCATTAAAATGTTTGAGGACACCTGCTTTAAGAGGTCGTGTCTAAAAGACGCTGTAAATCATCACCTATGGTCTTGGTTGTAAATCAGCCGTAATTTTAGATGATTTACTTTACGGAACGTCTGTCTGATCGCTTGGTGACAACTTAAGCAACGGCTCGCCAATAGATTTATACAAATGACGTCATCTTGTAACTTTTTTTGTGTGGCCTGTAACTACTCCGATTAAAAGTGGATCAAAGATGAAACTTTAAGTCGGGAGATTTCTGGAGAGAGATATTGAGTAAGGTTCTTTAAGACTTTTTACTCCAACCCCTCCCCCCAGATGTATGGAGCCTTATTGGTATCGGTATATTAGTACAGGGGCTCTCAAACTTGTTGAAATTCGGTAAAATGTCCATCAACCGCTTAAGATGTATGTGTAACCATTTGCATTGTTCACAGTTAAGACTTGTTTTCTGATTTGTCTCTATGAACCACATGGACCAATTGAATGCCCCCCCCCCCCCCACATTCCAACGCCCAAACCAAAGTGGTAGAAGCACTGGTCTAGTGAAAGGTCCTGATTTTAAATTTGAAAACAAAATTTGAGATCGATTACTGGATCCGCCATTAGTCATTACCAAGTTTTTTAAATAAATATATATATTATGTATATATATATATATATATACCGGTATACAGAATGCCACGCTTTGCTCCACGCAGTTTTGTGGATATGCAAATATCTCTGTTACGGGTTTCAGCTGCAGTGGCGTAGCTAGGAATAGTGCCCCCTGGTGCCGAACACGATTTTTGCCGTACCCCTTCAAATGACAAAAACTCTGCACTTGTCCAAAAATACCGGCCACATCTATATATAAAAAGGTAGCAAAAAGTAGCAAAAGGTAAGGGAGAACCTGAAAGCTACTTAGTTTCGTTTTGTCAGTGCTACTTGTTCCATTTAACTGACCAGGCTCACCTGGTCACAGTCCCCCCCCCCCTCCTTCCAATAATATCCTACTGAAAACGTTCCACCTGGGGCGGAACTCCCTTCCTACGCCAGGAGTAAGCTGCAATAAGCTAATAAACATGGAACACTTAGCAAGACATACAAACTTGATGTGCGACATAGCAGTATTGTCAGACAGCCTTTATTAGCGAAGTAACGGTTTGTATGGTCAGTGTTGTCAGACAGCCTTTATTGGCCGACTAATAGTTTGTGGGGACAGTGTTGTCAGACAGACTCCATTAGCCGACTAACAGTTTATGGAGACAGTGTTGTCAGACAGCCTTCATTAGCCGACTAATAGTTTGTGGGGACAGTGTTGTCAGACAGCCTTCATTAGCCGACTAACAGTTTGTGGGGACAGTGTTGTCAGAAAGCCTTCATTAGCCGACTAACAGTTTGTGGGGACAGTGTTGTCAGAAAGCCTTTATTAGCGATTTAATAGTTTGTGGGGACAGTGTTGTTAGAAAGCCTTCATTAGCCGACTAACAGTTTGTGGGGACAGTGTTGTCAGAAAGCCTTTATTAGCGATTTAATAGTTTGTGGGGACAGTGTTGTTAGACAGCCTTCATTGGCCGACTAACAGTTTGTGGGGACAGTGTTGTCAGAAAGCCTTTATTAGCGATTTAATAGTTTGTGGGGACAGTGTTGTCAGACAGCCTTCATTGGCTGACTAATAGTTTGTTGGGGCACTGTTGTCAGACAGCCTACATTAGCCGACTAATAGTTTGTATGGCAAGAGAAGAAACAAACAACACTATGAGACACAAAGGACTTGACTCCTTATCGACCGTTCACCATGCCCTTGACAGACGTAAGGTTTGCCTTGTCACACGCTACGATAAATTCGTTTTTAACACACACAAAATTACCGTTAATTTCCCGGTGGTTACAGGAAGCATCCTTTGATTGTTGAACGCTATTAATTACCGGCATGTTGCTCGGGAAGTTAAAATTTCATCCTGCCTTTTCAAATGTTGTACTTGTGGTATAATGACAATAAGAGTTAGTACTAGGCGGAAATAATAAATCTTCAAATATGTATCTGTTTTTTTCCTGTTGACTTCTTGAGAAAGTTAATAATCCCTTTTTTTTTCCAAAATGACAAATGTAACTAACAACAAGAAAGTAACACGTAGATATAAACAATTCTCTCTAGATTCACATCTACTCTATATTCACAATATCTATATTATATATATACATGCATACATTTATAATTATTATAATAATTAATTTATTATTTATTTTTTTTATTGGGGGGTGGGTAACAACCATTCAAGTTAAGTCACGAAAGCATAAAACAGATTCAATACTTTGCCTGTGGCCTGTAAACTAATTGAGTAAACAAAATATTTGTTAAAGATAATTGTACCCAGTGGCGTCAAAGCGTGTGAGGAAAAGGGGGGGGGGGCAAAAATTTTTGCCCGCCCCGCGTGGCAGTAGCCACTGAACTCATTAAATTCTATTTTGAAAAGTACGTGGAAACAGTAAAAACTTATCTGGAACGGGAAACAATCTTTAACTCCAACTTTTGTTTTTATTTATTATTATTTCTTTAAAAAAAATCTAACCGTCCTTTGACAAGGGGAGCAAGCGAAGCGTGGGTGCTGGAGTATCTGCAGCCAAGACTGTGCATAGGGCATATCTTGAAAAATTGCGCCCTGCCTGCTTCAAAAACAAATTATAAATGATTTACACACACGCACACAAATGTATATCGTTTTTGCCTAGTGCATTGACGATGTTAGCGCCCAGGACATGTGTCCCGTAGCCCCCACTTTCTTTTTCCCCGCACGGCGCTAGATGCAGTACATAAATAATTATTTAGATAGGAAAATCTATTTCGAATACATTTTTGCTATAAAAGTTATGTATATATAGATTTTAGTCTTAAAAATGAAAAGAGATTAATTGTCTTTTTGTCAAAAAAAAAGAAAAGAAACGGAAGCATAAGCCTAACAGATCTCTTGGCTGATCAATTTGTGCCGGATTGTCATTTCATTGCCGAAATCCTAAAATTAACGGAAACGCCAGCACTTCCATGCCAGTTTGAGCCAAAAACAAAATAAATTTAAGAAAACAATTTGTGAATTAAATAAATCATTTGTCATTTGTGTAAGGCCCCGTTTTGGGGAATGCCTGCCACAAGTTGACAGTGACTCCTTTTTTTTTTTTTTTTATTTTTTTAAATCGAATTAAAATACACCTTACCCACCCCTTCCCCACACGTACGACTAGCAGGCACGAGCGGTATAAAAGGTTATGCAAGCCGGTAGTCGAAACTCCTGAAGTGTGGCGCGCTGTCGGATTTTAAAGTGGGGAACTTCCAGTAACGCTCACTAGAACATATAACCGAAATAAGACACACACACAAAAACAACAACAAAAAAAACCAGAGCAACCAAAGCCATGTCTTATTTTAATGCAGTGTTCGTTCTTATGGCATCTTTGATTTTACAGTCAGGTAGGTAGTTTGGCCACGAATTTTTTTACTAACACAAAACTATATATTATTTAAACGATTAAAGATGTCAAACTATTTAGTTGTATAAGTAAAAGCATTAATTAATTTAATTAAAAAATCTATGCGTTTTTTAAACGATACAATTGTAAAAATTAACATATTTTTATGACATGTGTGCGTTCAAATTTATAAAGCTGCTTAATTTTAAATAGATCCTTCACAAATTCTAAGTGGCGCCTCTGACTCTTCTTAAACTTAATTTGAACATTTTAACACAAATAGAGTTCATTAATTTCTTAGATAATTAAATTATATATTCATTACATGAAAACCGAATCTCTTGTCTCATTCATTAAAAATGAAGAATCTCGTAAAGTGCATTTATTTGCAATACATGTGCCAAAAAATTTAATTATGAAGCTTTTAATGGCATGATTTCAGAGGAATTAAAATATAAATTAATTAATATAATTTGAATAATTTATTCTCTTGCTTTTTTAGCACCAGTTGCTAAATCTGGATGAACGCTCAAAGATTTATGTTTTTACTTTACAAATTCAGTGTAGAGGCACGCATACAACACACCAGGGGAAGAAGGGGGAAAACAAAAGACACATACACCAACCAGAGCGTCACGTGACTTTTGGAGCGCTAATTGGAGGGCCCCCCGCCCCCCCCCCCCAACCATTTTTGCCACTTTTCGGTTTTGTGCCCGAATGTTAATAGTGTAATTTGTTTCCAAATAATAACTTTGGACCTCTTAAATATCAGAGGTCCGCTGCGGCCGCGGGCATTGAAGGGTCCACATGACGACCCACATACGTAGTTGTAGGAGCAATAAAAAATAATAATGTTTTTGCCTATTTTTTTATCTCTCTCTTTTTCTCTTTATTACCGTAATCGCGATTATAGCTTAACCAAGAACCAATTAAAACATTTATACAGTTTATTTAACGACAGAAACTAAAGAACAACTGTAACCACATTCACATAGACGCGTGCGCGGCCGGATTTAAACATTTCTACGCCCTAGGCCAATGTACATAATTCTGCGCCCCCCCCCCCGGCTACCCCCCTACCCCCCCCCCCCCCCAAAAAAAAAAGAACCCTAATGGCGAGCCACCCTGGGAACGCCAAAGGGGTGATATCCTTTAATTTAATCTTATCTAGTAAGGGGTGGAATTCCTCCTGCGGATTACTATGAGCTCCCCCGCCACCTCCCTTGGGGCAAAATGTAATCCTATATGTAATGACCGACGCAGATTAAAGGGGGGTATTCACTAACACCTTGCGAAGTTTTCCTCGGAGCTGTCGACCACATAGATTCTTGTCGCGTAGAGTTCTTAAGTTTGTGCTGGGCACATTAAACACCACGTGACATTGTACTGGGCACTGCTTGCCCCTACATTAAACACCACGTGACATTGCACTGGGCACTGCTTGCCCCTACATTAAACACAACGGGACAAATTCTAAATAGTGATTTGAACAAACTTTAAACAGTTTTTCTTTTAAACTTCAACCAACTGTAGGCTTCCAAGCCTTCCAGTCTCTAGCTGTCCTCTCTAGCCATTTCAAACTCTTTCCAGTCTTGGTTGCATCTTTGTTGACATCTTTGTTGACATCCTTGTGACATCTTTGCTGAATCTTTGTTGACATTTTTGTTGACATCTTTGTTGACATCTTTGTTGACATCTTTATGACATCCTTGTGACATCTTTGTTGACATCTTTGTTATATCGTTTGACATCTTTGTTACATCTTTTTGACATCGTCGTGCCATCTTTGTTACCTCTTACTTGACATGTTAGCTGACATGTTTGTTGACATCCTTGTTACATCGTTTTGACATGTTTGTTGACATCTTTGTGGCATCTTTGTGAAATCATTGTTGACATATTTGTTACAGCTTTATTGACATGTTTGTTGACATCTCTGTTACAACGTTGACATCGTTGACATCTTTGTTGCTTCCTTGTTACATCTGATTTGATTTAATCAACCTGTATATTTGTATTACGTGTGTATGAAGGCCTTTATTTACATCAAGGTGGATCTTCACATTGGAAAAGAAATTAATAACAAATACTATTGGTGTTAAAAATAAGAAGTGGCTATTCGCACCCGGGTACCAGAAGTGAGAGGTTGGGTTTAAATTACTTTTCTAACTTTGAAAAAGATTTGAAAACTTGAAAAAAAAATTACTATTGAATTAAGAACCTCCGAGCTTTTTTTCTGAGATGAGGTCTAGACCACAGAGTAGTCGGCAGACCCTGCGGTCGATGCAGCGGAAAACGAATCCGGAAATTTGATCGAAAGAAATTTCGTCGACCGAAAATTGATCGACCGGAAATTAGGTCGAATCTTATTTTTAGTTTACACGATAAAATTTTGCGTCAAATTTCTGTTTGAACGCATTATTTTGTTTTACTGTTTAGTATATTGCGTTCAAAAAGAAATTTGACGAACATTTTAACGTGTGAACTGAAAAAAAAAAGATTCGACCAAATTTCCGTTCTATCAAATTTCCATCGATCAATTTTCTGTCGACGAAATTTCTTTCGATCAAATTTCCGGTAACCAGCGGAAAGTTGTGTCGTGGAAAGAAAAAAATTGAACGATTCAGTTTTTAATCCAGGGGAACATAACCGAAAAATGATAGAGGGCCCATAAAAATAAAAGTCAAGTGAAAATTCTCTGCCGTACCCCCCCCCCCCAACCATGGTCCACCATTTTCTTTCAAGAAAAGGTTCAAATTAATTATTTTTTAAATTAGCCCTTCAGACTGAGTCGACTTTAAATAAAATAAATTTTAAAAATATATATTTAGTGACATGTTATAAGGAACTCGTGCACGCCGTGAGAATATTTCAAACGGAACGTCTAAATTCCTCAACGTGTCAAAAATGACGGAGTGACTTCCTGAAAATAATGCTTTTGTAGTTTGTGTATGACAACCCTGCAACAAATTTACACTTTTTAAAGCATAGGGTCAATTTTACAGCGGTGACCCAGTTTAACCTTGAACTTCTTGTCGTAAAATTATGAAACGTTAGTCATTATGTGTGTGACCATAATTGTGCGAGACAAATGTTTGTGATGAGTACACTTCGTAAGATGTCCAAAGAATGAATGAGAACGAGAAGAGCTTAATGATTAATATACATGTAATAATTTAAAAATGTTATATAATAAACCAATAATTACAGCAGCGTGGTTCTCATAAGATTACAGCTGGTGCTTTATTTTTGTAAAAACTTTTTTTTCTCAAATTTTATTGGAAAGCTTCTTTAGGCTAGAAAGAAACTTATCAGTCATGCTCCGTGTGACATGTCAAACTTATCAGTCATGCTCCGTATGACATGTCAAACTTATCAGTCATGCTCCGTATGACATGTCAAATTACCTGAAACATAATGTAGTTGCAGTTGTTTGACTTTATAAATTCTTTAACTATTATAACGAAAACATGCTTATTTTAAAAACAAAATAATAATCAACAAATATTTTGTCTATGTACAGAATGTCAACTTTACAATCTGTTGAGTGCCTTCCAGAGCCCGAGCCCATATTCAGGAAGTCCACTTTTCTCTTTCGCTTCTCAGATGCCCGGATGTAAGTCTGTTAAATTATACTTTTTTTCCTTCCAGATTTTTCATAGTTCCGCATAGTGATAATGCCTTTTTATCTTATGAACAGGACCGTGAATATGACTATAACAGGTAACGTCTCAAAATAATAGGACTTACATGATTGTTCTAGTGTGGATTTATGGAATAAAATCATTTTTAAAAATCCATACGACAGCGTTATTATGGTCCAGAGATAACAATAAAATAATTCCGAAGTGGGAGTTACGGTGCTGCTACAAGGATCGTATTGTTAGTTTAGAGCAGTGGTCGGCAAATCTCAGCCCGAGGCGGCTCTCCGGCGACTTGAGTGCGGCTCAGCCAGTCAACCAAAAATCGGGTTTGACTCCGAAAAACGTGGTTCTTAACTGGGGTTCTTGAAAGAAATTGGGCTCTCAAACATTTTTTTAATCGGCCCGCTGCTGGGTTTTTGGCTCTTTTGGCTAATGAGTTTGCCGACCACTGGTTTAGACAAATGGTAGAAGAAGTAGAAGAAGGGGTTAAAAAATTTCGATTTTATTATTTACGTCTCTGCAGCCCCGTGGTTTGAGCAATTTTGACCCCCCTCCTGGAGAAAAATTAGATGTTGTTTATTACGGACCGTTATGAATTGAGAATTTAATCTCTTAATTTTAGACTATGGCTCGTTCTAGAAACGGTCCATAATAAAGGACGATACCAACATTTAAAAATAATAACAAATATAACGACAATCAAGGCCAGAGCTAATTACAATTAATAACTTTTTAATTTGTGAACTTTAATTAAATAATAACAGCAAGAGAAATATGATTGAAATTATAAACTTACAGATTTGCTGGTACCGGTACTGTATATAAAAATACAATGAGCACAAAATTGTATGAGGAAATAGAAAACTCTACACACAACAAAGTATGACACAGCATATCTCGTGATCAAAACAAAATCTCTCCTCCTCCCTATCGGTCAGCCCTTTTTATAGGCATTTCCTACTAAGGTCTCTCGAACCACCTAACACATTGTTTTGCCTTCCCGTTTTATCCAGAATCTTCTATTATTTTCGACAGTTCTCCTGACTAGAATTTATGTTGTAAATAAGGTTTTTCTAGCCACACTTCAAAGGCGGTCACGAGAGTTCACGAGGGATCATGCACGTGGGACGCGAGATAGATGTGCTAGGAGCACGTCATCCTTCATAACATTGTTCCTTACATATAAACCATTATTTATTAGGTCTACTTTCAACAGTTGACGGCCTCTTTTATCAGGGGATTTTGCAGATTCAAAATATAGATATACAGCTCTCAAACTTTGGAGAATGTGTTTCTTGTGCCACATTGCTTTGTTACCGGTGGTATACATAATTTTTGCATATTTTATTTACTAGTATAGATTTCAAAACGTTTGAGAGAACCCATGACATACAATAATTGAAAATCGATCTACATCAGTTTCCCATTTCAGCCTGTGGGCTGCATGAAAACGATCCGATGGCCGGTCGCCCGCATCACGACACATTATATGGGTCATTGTTAACCGAATTACTATGAAATGAAAGAAAGTGTGGGCTAAAATTGAACCTCAATTAGAAGCTGTGCTTTTGTTTAAATACTTCATATTAACCTTCGCTTTTTTCGTGAGCTTAAAGCAAAATCTTCGGAAGAATCAATTACCCATTTCCCTTCATCCTATCAAGCTGAAAATTGGCACATAGACTCGTCGATGACAACACATTCTTTCAAATTTTCAGCCACACCCCCAACCCTCCAAAAATTAGCTTTTCATGTTTTTCAAGGAAAGGGGGGGGGGGGGGTGAATGTTAACGCTTTGTTAAATGGATGCATGTTTTGGTATGTAGATTAATCGTGTTGCTATGTGATTTTTTTGGTGATGTATTTCGACCTAAATATATCTTTAGTCTAAATTTTTATAGATGTTGTTTTTTTATAAACCCAATTGAATGAAAACAATCATTATTTTATGATTTCCTAAATAATCTTCTTTGGCGCCTTCAAAATATTACCTACCTTTGTTTTGGGCTCAACATGTGCCACCTGATAAGTCCATCTCTAGTCTCCTGATATGTGCCACCTGATAAGTCCATCTCTAGTCTCCTGATATGTGCCAACTGATAAGTCCATCTTTAGTCTACTGATATGTGCCACCTGATAAGTTTATCTCTAGTCTCCTGATATGTGCCACCTGATAAGTCCATCTCTAGTCTCCTGATATGTGCCACCTCATAAGTCCATCTCTAGTCTCCTGATATGTGCCAACTGATAAGTCCATCTTTAGTCTACTGATATGTGCCACCTGATAAGTTTATCTCTAGTCTCCTGATATGTGCCACCTGATAAGTCCATCTCTAGTCTCCTGATATGTGCCACCTGATAAGTCCATCTTTAGTCTCCTGCGTTATTGGCAATGTCTGTTCAAATTGTTATGAAATAAGGAAGTTTTTGGCTCCGAACCAAACGAAATAACCGCGATTTATATATATATATATTAGTTTGAATCTATAATGTAAATTTAGATCTTCTGACACTGCCAAATACATTTGTTTTTTTTAAACGACATTTTCAGCTCATCAAAACGCAATTAGTGCTGACAGAACGGCATCACAGTTTCCATCCCCACAGGCGCCCCAAGTTCTTCTGAATGCTTTTAAAAATGCACAAGGTAATTCAAAACGGGTACAGTGTCAGTCACAACATGTACAATAGTCTAAGTCACGATATGAACAATGTAGGTCACAACATGTACTATGTAGGTCACAACATGTACTATGTAGGTCACAACATGTACTATGTAGGTCACAACATGTACTATGTAGGTCACACCATGTACAACGTAAGCAGCAACATGTACAATAACGTTGGTCACACACAATAGATACAACGTAGGTTAAAACATGTGCACTTTACGTCACAACATATACATGGGGGTGATGTTTGGGCGGTTTCTCTTCGGACTAGACACAGCTTAAAATGCCTATGAGTCCAATGTATTTTTCTGTTCATTTTTTTAAATTTATTTCCTTACTGAAGAAAGCTCTCTTTTTAATTTAAAAAAAAATTAATAAATGTCAACAAGTTTTTTTTTCCCCTCCATTTTTTTTTATCGACTGGTTTCAAGTTGTGCCTTAGCGTGTGTACATTTTTTGTGTGTTTGTGATTTTTTTTTCTTCTAATAACAGAATCGCAGTCAACCACCCCCTTTCCCTTTCATTATGTCTTTAAAGTCAGATATTAGTAATATAGCAGCTGAAAGAGCTTTCCTATCTTTTCCACCCCCTCCCCCCCAAACCAAAAAAAAAAAAAAAAAAAAAAAAGCAGGACCTCCACCAGGGGCAGCACCAGCACCTAATCCAATGAGCAATATGATGAACATGATCAGCGGCATGGGGGGCCACGGCCTGAGTCAACCACACGGTGGCGCTGCCGGTCACGGGATTATGCCCATCAGTGGCGGAGTGAGTTCATGTTCCCATTACTTTTATGACATAGACATTATTATAGAAATTGGCAATACATCGAGAAAATGGTTTCAATGACAAGAAAAATAAAATATAAAAATAAAATAAAAAATGTATTTTAACCAATATGTTTTTCTCTATATAATCATTCTTTCCAGTGAAAATAAAATCCCTACAAGTCCCCGACCCCTTGATCTTAATTAAACATTCAAGTCCCCCACACCTTGATCTTAATTAAACAACCTGCATTCCCCCCCCCCCTTTTTTTTTTTACCTTTATTTTGTTTGCACCGATAACCAAATCGGCGCATCACCGATTATTCGGCTACGTAACACTGTAATTAATCGGTAAAAAATGTATATATTAACTTATAAAAACTTTGTGGAGCTCTTCAATTTCATTATTAGACCCTCTACTGTTTTATTTATTCCTGAAAACAAATAAATATCTTAATACGTATCTTAACAAATGTGCATTTCCCTCTCGACATCGCCCACTTCACAGCTTTTCGTGCAATTAATTTACTTCATAAGTCTTCCTGTTGCCTGTTAGGCTTAGAAGTTAGAAAATTTATAGAGAGATTTAAAAGAAATGGGGTTTGGGGGGGGGGGGGGGGGGAATCACGTACGTGACGCTTAATCATGTGTATATCCTTTACGTTTTTTTAAAAAAAATTAGCATTGAAATCGTAGAGGTTAGTTTGTCGTCAGTTTCCTCAACTTTCCATCAACTTCCTCGTACTAATTACAGAACGTATTATCATTCTACACGTTGACGAATTTATTTCCCAGATGAAGCAGATGGTCGTTAAGTGGGCCACACAGCTGGGCCACAAGGCGTACTACGAAGCCCATGGGTGTGTCGACCCCAGCACCACCCTTCACGGTCGTCATGGACAGATGGCTTCCATGGGTAAGAGACCAAAATAATTTTCACGTTAATCAGTGATATAAGAGAAGCAACAAAAACAGTGGCGTGGCTAGGGTTAGTGCCACCCGGGGCGGGCAAAATGATTAATTTTTTTTTCATCTTCTACGAAAAAAAAAAACTGCAGTTGGCAGAAAATTACACCACTCAATATAAATGGGAAAAAAGTGCCACACTAAGCGGACCCCCACTCCCTCCTTACCCCTCTATATACCAACACCACTGCAAGAATAGATTTTGTGTGTGGTGAACCCTGCTCTTAAGTATTGGGACAGCCAAAGCCATCGTCAACAGTCTTCCTTCGCCAGAGCTTCTCCTAAAAATCTTCCTCTCGTCGGTGAGATTCGAAAGTCTGTGGGGTGGTTTAAAAAGCATCTCAAACCTACCTATATCACTGGTCATCAGTTCCCGCGTGTTTCCCTCTAATCAAGCTGGCGCCTCTTGGAACTCCTATGTTTAATCTCCCCCCACAACAGCGCACCATTCGATCGTCTCCAATGTGGTGAAAGATGCCACACCAACACGGTTACCGGAAATTTTATCGAAAGAAATTTCGTCGACAGAAAATTGATCGACGGAAATTTGATCGAACGGAAATTTGGACGAATCTTTTTTTTAGTTCACACGTTAAAATTTTCGTCTAATTTCTTTTTGAACGCACTATACTACATAGTAAAATGAACTAATGCGTTCAAAAAGAAATTTGAAGCAAAATTTTAACGTGTAGACTGAAAAGAAGATTCGACCAAATTTCCATTCGATCAAATTTTCGTCGATCAATTTTCCGTCGACGAAATTTCTTTCGATCAATTTTCCGGATACGCACCAACACACATACACACCTTCACAAGCAGTACTCCCCGCTCAGGCCAAATGTGATAAAATGCGATCCCCGTTGGGTTAGTTTATGCAGTGCCTGTTTCAGCCATAATGTGGGCGTTGTTCCATCTCCCAAATGGGTTTATCTATGTTGCTCCTATTTCAGCCATGATGTGGGGCTGTGCCAGTCCCCAGGCGGGAGAAGTCTGTGATCTGGCCCAAATGGTCCACGGTGGACCCCAGGGTGCCAACATGAGACTGATGATGGAGTATATGATGCCCAAACAAACCAAGGTAATGGTCGGCTGCATGGTTTGGAGGGCTCGGGTTAGAGGGCATGGGCTGGAGGGCTTGGGTTGATGGGCACAGGCTAGATGGTATGGGCTGGCGGGCATAGGCTGAAGAGCTTAGGACGGGAGAGCATGGGCTGAAGGTCATGTTCTGGGGGGGGGGGGGGCTTGGGTTGGTGAACATGGGCTGGAAGGCTTGGGTTGGTGGGCATAGAGTTAAGCATGGGATTTTTAGCCTGGGCATGGGCAGGTGGGCATGATTGCTAGTGTGAACATGATGCCTTACCGTGGTCTAAATAAGAAAAACCCAGTTGTTGATTGATTGTTATAGTATCGTGATCGTCTTTTTAATGTTCAACATGTAGAAATTCTATGACCATTTAGTTGATTTAGAGATAAGTAACAATGTTTATTAGCCGTCATTCTCACAGTGGCGTCACACCACTACTTCATTCACTTCATTGGCTCCCTGTGCAAGCACGGATTGATTACAAACTCTCTGTTCTGTGCCACAACTTTTTCTCGAATTCCTGCCCTTCCTATCTAACCGAACTTCTCACAGTCTATTCACCCATTCGACAGTTTAGCTCCTCCGCAGACGTGCGTATTCTTTCTGTCCCCAAGATTCGCACAAAAACATACGGTGAAAGATCTTTCACTTACTGTGCCCCCAAACAATGGAATTCTCTTCCCCTACACATCCGCAATATACCAACCATCACAGCCTTCAAAACTGTACTCAAAACACATCTCTTTAAACTCTACTACTATCCTGACTGATTCCCCCCTACTGACCGATAGACGATACTGCTGGGTGCCGTCCATGGCTTGACATTTAAAATGTTATGGAATGGTTGGGGTGAATACACATTTGTTTTATTTTATTTAATTAATGTATGTTAATTTTTAGGTTCATGATTATGTTTGTTAAATTGTATGTACAGCGCGGTGAGCCCAGCCCTAGGTTGGGGTACTACGCTATAAAAAAACTTCTTATAATAATAATAATATTTGACATAACTCTAGCATACGAATTATCGGACCTTTACACATTACTAATTCGTCATCATCTCGACCCCTCCCTCCCCTAGAACATGCTGGAGCAATGTCTCACGCCATCCACCGTAATGAAAGGCTTCATGGGAAGCATGGCGCCCCAGCCACAACCGAAACAAGAAGGACCAAGTAAGTTTTAAATAATAACCCCCCCCCCCCAACACATACACACATTTTTACCCCGAATACTTTTTTCTATTTCAAAAAAAAAATTTTTTTTTCTTAAATCGTTACTAAATAAGTTGTTAGCGCTATTGAGCTAGATCTATACTTAAGGTGTTTTTGGTGTTTTAAAAAAAATGTGAATTCATACCAGAGCTGTGCTCTGCAACTTATATATATATATATTTACTAGTAATAATATAGTGTTAAAGAGGCGAAAGGTTCGGGAAGCTAAGCCAGTGCCGCAAAAGGAGCATTACGGAAGACCAAGTTTAACCAGGAGTCAATGTTCTCCTGCGAGAAATGCAGCCGAGATTGTATTTTTATTACTGTAATTCCAGGATTGGCCTCGTCATGAGCCATTTGATGAAGAGTCCATGCGTCCATTGCTACTCGATCGTCTCGTGAAGACGCAAGATTCCCATATATATATATATATATATATATATATATATATATATATATATATATATATAAAATTATAGTGGCAGTGGTAAAAATAATAAAATCTTTGATTACTGTTAACCTGAACGTATTTGATAAACTGTAGTTTGTAATCGGGATGGGTTGGGGGGGGGGGGGGGGGAAACCGTTTATCGGTTTTCTTACAACACCTTCTTTATTAACTGTTCTGCGCTGAGCTAAGAAGAAAGAAGGTGGCTCAGTTTTTTTACACAACATAATCGAATACAGGAATGTTAGAAACTTAATGTTTCATTACTTACCTCTAGCACTGATATTCAATAGCATCAGAGAGAATGTTAAAAAAAAAAAAATAGTAAAACGAAAATAAAGCAATAGCGATTACAGTTATCACTACGCGTCTACTCGATACCGATACCATGATTTTGTTACAGTAGCGGTGCCCCCCACTCACGAGGTGGTATTTCGCCCTGGTCTAATTTTTTTAAAAACAAAAATATGTTTTTCCAACAGTATTTATGGTGAACTATTTGTTTTGAATTAGCCCCACCAGTCGGAGCAGAGGGCGCGCCAGCTTCAGGTCAAAGCGCCCCGGTTGATTGTTCCAGCATCTCACAGATGCTCATGATGAGTCCGTCTGCGGCTGAGGGTGTGATGAGCCCAGAGAATATGGAACAGATAGCGATCATGAGAAACAGGTCAGTAGCGCTAAACGTTGGGGATTATGGGTCTTATATTCCTGGACACAGCAGTATACAGGCACCGATGTGTGTCTGGACACATCAGCTGTCAATTGTCAGGTACGGGTGTGTGTCTCGACATAATAGTTGTCAGTCAGATATGTTTCTGGAGACAACAATTGTCAGGTACCAGTGTGTGTCTGGACACAATAGTTGTCAGGTATGTTTCTGGACACAACAGTTTTAAGGTAACAGTGTGTGTCTGGACACAATAGTTGTCAGGTTTTTCTGGACACAACAGTTGTCAGATATGTTTCTTGACACAACAGTTGTCAGATATGTTTCTTGACACAACAGTTGTCAGGTACCAGTGTGTGTCTGGACACAATAGTTTTCAGATTGTTTCTGGATACAACACTTGTCAGATATGTTTCTGGACACAACAGTTGTCAGGTACCAGTGTGTGTCTGGACACAATAGTTGTCAGGTTGTTTCTGGACACAATAGTTGTCAGGTTGTTTCTGGACACTACAGTTGTCAGATATGTTTCTTGACACAGCAGTTGTCAGGTACCTGTGTGTGTCTGTACACAGCAGTTGTCGGGTACCTGTGTGTATCTGTACACAGCAGTTGTCAGGTATGTGTCTGGACACAACAGTTGTCAGAGATGTATGTGAGGTTTGTTGATATACCGTAATTAGGATCAAAAGTCGATGACACAAAGTAAGACTACAACCCATTAGATCGATTCCATGACCACAAAGTAAGACTACAACCCATTAGGTCGATTTCATGACCACAAAGTAAGACTACAACCCATTAGATTGATTCCATGACCACAAAGTAAGACTACAACCCATTAGATAGATTTCATGAGTACACAGTAACACAAGACTGCTTTATATGACCCATACAATGAAAACCCAGTCTAACAATTCAATCAGATTTCAACAAACAGCTCACCACTCATGGTCCAGGTGCGTGTTGGTGTGTGGAGGAGACAGTCTCGTGTGGAAGAGACTGTCTCGTGTGGAGGAGACAGTCTCGTGTGGAGGAGACAGTCTCGTGTGGAGGAGACAGTCTCGTGTGGAGGAGACAGTCTCGTGTGGATTTGAACGTGTGAAGAAGAAACTTTACACGTCTTCATCCTTTCGTGACCTCATTTTTAAAACCTTTATATTAACCTTTGCTTTCTCTTTGTGGCTGGCTGACAACAATCTTCGGACGGCTAATTGACCCACTTCCCGTCTAACTATCAAGCTGAAACTTGGCAGGTAGACTCGTAGCCGGTGAAACACATTCTATCAAATTTTCAGTCCAAAGCCCAAAAATTTTTTGTTTTAAAGTTTCCTAAGGGGAAGATAAAATGAAATTCCCGATAACTGCGCTTAATTAGATTCTTTTCAAAAGAATATCGCACTTGCGTTTGGTGCGTAATATTTTCTTTTGTTTTTCTTAAGTTTTTAATGAAATAAATCTGTGGTTGAAAAGTGGGTGGGTCATTAGAATATTAATATAGTTCATAGGCGTGAAAAAATGTGTGGTTGCGAGCCTTAGGGAGGGGGCGGTAGAGAGAGAGAACACAAATAGGGATTCTTTAAAAGTGTGTTACTTGTATGTATGTTTTGTCAAATTTTCAGCATTAACCCCGCCCCCACCCCAATTGTTCAATATTAAATTTTACAAATGCCTTATAAGAAAAATTTTGTTTTGATGGGTTGTTTAATTTTATTTTGAGTCCTATGTTCTTTTTTTTTAAGTTGCTGAAAGCAACGTTATTGCTCAGAAATCTTAAGAAAAGATTTTGAAAAATAATCTCTACAAAACTTTCATTCACTAACGTTGTTTGCCTCACAACAGATACCTGAAAATGAGTTGCCAAGAAAACATGCTAATGGGAACATTGCCTTACAGAATGTGCTGTCCAGGATATGGTAAGTCACAGGAAAGCAGAAAAATCAGTGATTTCTGGGCCAGAAGTGTCTTCTAGTTAACTGACAAAGTACAAATTTGCATCCATTTATTCTAGACGTACAGGGTCCTTTGATGGAAAATAGATTTTTCGTTGCTTAAGTTTTTTTCGGTCCCCGCGTATAAATGTCATTAAAATTAAGGACATTCTAAATAGGCTGTTTGTATCCCAACTTGGTTTAGGGTGGGGTGCTATAATGTGACGTGTTATGGTAGTTAGTAAGAATTTTCAAAGATGTTTGCCGATTAAATTAGCACCCAGCATTGATTTTACATGCAACAGGCCCCAGGGTATCAGTGGTGAGCTCAATTGTTGATATGAAATTGTAGAATGACAAGATAATTTAGGTTGGCACACATTTCACCATATGCCTCTGAATGTTTTTTTTCCAACATGTCCACAGTGAGACCACCTACGATGGAAGAGGCCATGATGGCAAGAGGGATGGCAGTTGCGGCATAACCTAGACCTTTATCATTCAAACTTACCGGCACATGTTTTCAAAGTGAACAAACATACCGGTACATGTTGTTTGCAAAGTGACATCTTCAAGGCAATATAATTAAGAGGATACTGTTTTCCTTTCAAATTTTTATAAAATTGCATGTACTGCAACTGAAATGCACTAAAGCATTTGTAAAAATCAGACATGTCGTTTTTGTGTGAACAAAATGAAATAATATATTATTATTTATTGTAAAAAAAAAATCCTTGTGTCTTCAAATTTGTATGAGTATGATGCCAACAAATAGTTAATTTTAATATTTTGTTAACTGTGATGTTATAAAGTGTGGGCCTAATGAAAAAAATATATATATATTTTCTTATTACTCCAAATTTTGACACTGCAAGAGGATAGTTTTATTTAAAATAAATCCAAATTTATATATTAAAGTTATTTAAAAAAAAAATAAAAGGTGGAATAAATGGGGCTTTATTTTAAATTATAAGGTCACTCTAACCCCTTATACCATAAGGACACTCTAACCCAGGGGTCTCCAAACTACGGCCCTCGAGGCCAGTTCAACCGGCCCGCCGACGGTACTTGAAATTTCGTTCTGGCTTGAAATTATTGTACGTAATCATTATCCGGCCCACGCTCGTCATTTTTTTTTTTTGTTATCCGGCCCGCCGTGAAAAAATTTTGGAGACCCCTGCTCTAACCCATCAAACTAAAATTTCACCCTGACCCCTAACTATAAGGTCACTCTGACCCCTCAAACTATAAGGTCACTCTGACTCTTCAGCAAAAATTAACATATAATTTAGTTTTGTTGAATAATTGAATTTCATTTACCAAACTTACTTGAAGTACTCCATCTAACAACCCACATTAACTGAATATTTAGATAAAAAGACTATTCTTTGAGCATAATGTATCGGTACTAATTAGTTCATTAACATAAGAATTCTATCTAAAAATAAAAAAAATATTGGTATGGAGAATATCACGCAGACATTTATTAAAAGTAACAAGACTTTTTTTTTAAAAAAGAACTTTTGCTTTTATTTTATATAGCAAACAAGAAATCTTGCTCTATCACGGTGTGTAGTTATTTTACATGTTATAAACACCTCACAATTCAAAACAAACAAACAACTGTAATTAAATAAGCTTCACATGGAAATGATATTTGCAATCTACAAGTCAAGAGCCACACTTGAGCATTGTTTAAAATATTTCATTCTGCGACCACTACCATCTTCTATGGCAATATAGTTTTTTTTACATTTGCTTTTACCTAACAAAAAATATGTAACACAATTCAAGCATGACATGTACTCTAGTGTGATAGATATTTTTATTGCAACAAAGATATCCACATTTTTCTTAATTAAGAATATAAAGAGAGCTACATTTTTTTCCTCCTTGACAATAGCACATTAACAATAATTTAAAAAAACATCAATTACCTATCATTTTTGTGTGTTCTACAGCCCTTGATTAAGAATGCAGCAAACTAAATATCAGGCAATTTTCAAATATTAACACAACTGAGAAGATGAAAAAGCTGCATATGAAACCAACTAATATGCGTCTAAGACGGTCAGACTTTTAATATAGTTACTTTAAAAGGAGCTTGCTTTCTTGAGATTCACAAAACCTTATAACTTCACACATTACAAGTTCAAGCTTGACCCGATTTATTACAATTACAACGTATGGAACGAAACCCCACATTCGTCATCAACATTTAGCGTGAGTATATCCCAGTGCAGACTAAGTATTGACATCACTTTTTCAGTCTGGTCACGTTTACAAGACCGATGGCTTGATGCCAAATACGAAAAACGTAGACACGACAGCTGTGAGGGCCATGACAAAGTAAGCAGACTTGTAGAGTGTCTTCAGGCCGAAGCCCAGGCCGGCATCCCAAGCCTATTGAGGTTAAAACAATTATCATTAGCTTCACATGGACTAAACCTCTGGTTAGATCACGTTACTTACAATGCTAACTAAGTCCTTACTTCTCCGAAACTCACAATAAAAGTGAGCTTTCAACTTAAAAAGAACAAACAACCACCCCTCTAAAAGCTACACTGATATGTAATGGTAATGACCAACTCTTCCTCTCTGAAAAAAAAAAGTTAGCTCATACCTGTTATGCATGGTGTGTAATTACTCAGGGACTCATTGAAATGATTAGGGGATTCACTGACAGAATATTAAAATGGTATTATCTTTCTCTGAACACATTTAAAAGAATTCATAATTGTGGCATACCCTTAATATTAAAAAAGACTTTCTTCTGAAAAGATTAAGTCCACTAAAAAGTAGAAAATTATTTTCTTAAAATTCATTGTTCAAGAAAAAAAAAGTATGTACAGAAGGGTATTGAGTCACTCAATGAAGCCAAAGGATTCCGATTAAATTTAGGAGAAAGTTAAAATTGTTTTTTTCTTCTTAATTTTAAAAAATATTTTCTGCCAAGACTTTCTTAGTGTACTGAATTTTAAGAAAATTATTTCTACTTTTTATTGTGCTTGAACTCATCTTCGAGTGAAAATCTTTTTTTAAAAAGTTTTGTTAATCTTTAAAAAAAATGTTCTACTTTTTTTAGTATGATAAAAATTTTAATCAGTAAATTATCCACAAAAGTTAGTTTAATAGCAACAAATACTTACAAAATGCTAGGTATAGTGACTTAGCTCTTTGTCCAAAAACAAAACTAATCACCTTTTCTATTTCCCAATAAATCAACACCTCAATCCACCCTCCTTTTCCCCAAAAAACCCAGCATACTGGAGCTATAACTCGAACAACTTTTCAGGTCAGCATGAAGAAGGCTCAACGGACTGAACGAAAAAATATAATTGCAATCCACAAGATGGAAATGCAAGCAGAGAGAAAGTCTTTAAAAAAAAATATTTTAAAGTTTTGAAAAGCAAATCTATTTCAGAGCAGGGAAAAAATGTAAAATTAAACTTACAAAAACAAAACAAAACAAAAGCATCTTACCAAATGCCTGATCCCATTGAGGAAATGATATGTCACCGGGAAGGCAAAAATATACTTGAGACCATATATGATGATTGGACCAAGGCTTAGGTTACGTATGTATTCAAGGTTGGTCTTGTAGTCTCCAGGGAGACAAAGCAGTAAGATAGAGGTGCCACAGATTACTGAAAATTATTTATATTAAGTTAACCAAAAGAATTGAATTTTAAGTAATACAGGGAAAAAGAGATCCACACTGAATTTTCTTGATAAGGAAAGATCATAGGTGAGCACAATGAAAAAAACAATGTCACAAAACTTTGATCCTCAGGATCAAATCTTTTGGACTTGACCTCAGCTGTTACTTTCATAAATTGTATTACAATTAGTATGTCATAAGTTTTCTCAATTTGTTTTAATATCCAGAAAGCCTTTGATGTTGACTTCTACTCCCTTGTACCCCAGTTAAATATTATTTAAGATAAGTACAGTGCAATTTTTTATTGATATGGAGACTGGGTTGCGTAAGCGACCGCGTCCTCGAAGAAATTCGGGGGCGTCCACATGGGGTTTTGCCTCTTCGCGGCGTGGCAGACTAGTAGGGGGGACTTGTCCACCCGAAGCTAAAAAACCCCGGCCAAACGCATGACTCCCAACGCAACGGGAGCTGCCACTAACATGATTACTAGTTGCTGTTAATGGGTATGAGGCTTGGGTGGCCCTCAAAACCCATGCCGATGATTTTAACTACGCGGCCGTGAGAAAGCCGCCCCTAGGCAACCGTTTTGTCCCGCCACTACCAACGTCCCGACCGAAAGACTCCCTGGGCGGTGGGGGTTGGTAACGCAACACCAAACCACCGGAGTGGAAGCAAAGCCGTCCTGACCCACAGAGAGTTAACTGCGGACGCTTTAAACGCAGCGTCCTCGGTCGACCGGGCCTCCTCTAGGTCAAGGGGGAGGTTCCCGGCGCCCTCCCGCACGGGCTGGAGTCGGGTTAAGTCCTTCAGTGCTCTGGTTTGTGTGGGGGAGCGCCGGGGGGGGCATTAAGAGCTCGCGCTCGACGGCCCACCGATTCCATCTCTTATGCGACATTGATATGGAGACATAGTTGGAAGAAATACAATGTTATCAAATATCACACAAGATACAAGATACTCTGAAGTTCATGGATCCGACACACACATAACTGAAATTGATGTCAACACTAATATTAAGCAAGATCTTTGTCTCTGCCCAAACTTAGATTAACTGACTTACCAACTTGCATGGCCACACCAGTAACTCTGTGGGTCAGTGAGGTCATCATGGCAAGATGCGGCCTATCAAAATGAAAGATCACATGAGTTTCTAAGACCAAAGAGCATTTTTTTATTTGCTAAAAGTACAGCAAATTATGATTAAGGAAATTAAATAAAAACTAAGCAGATCTGTTAATACATTCTCAAGTATCAGCGCAACTGAATGGTTCTCCCAAAGACTGAAGTTAAAACTTTCTTTTGGGGCGTTCTTGATAGCCTTGATTATCCCAATAAAACACCCCCCCACGCCAACCTCCCAAATCAACAACACTGAATCTTGTAATAAAAATAACTTTTATATTTAGTTTAATTTTATTTTGCCACCAGAAAACTTACTTGTAGACTGTAAGAAAAGGTGACAGTGGGCGATTCAGCTTTCTGTTTCTAGCCCAATAAGTTCCCATTTCTTCATATGCACTGGTTGTTTTGTTGGACCTAAAAAAACAACAACATTGGAACAAACAAATATCATAAAGAATTCTTTATTTTTACTAAATAGTTACAAATTTATGTTTCAACAAACGATTTTGAAAAGGAATAAACGTAAAACCTTATTTCTGAAAATGCTGGTTAAAGATTGACTCACCTCCGCAATGCAGTCAAAGATGTCTGTCTCAATATGCATTGTGAGCGCGCAAGAGATCTGAAGAAACAAAGAAAAATATAAACTTATAATTCAATGTATAAACCGCCTGTTACAGTCACTTGGCCCACAGGATTATCCTGCTTTTATGGTTTGTCTAGATAGTGGAGTTCAAAGAAATATGATGGGCATTGCAAAGCAAAATAGAAGTTTCTGTGGAATTTTTTAAAATTCATTTTTGTAACTGTGGTGATTTTGTTGACATATTTGTCTTCTGTTGGGATAATCTGAATATGTAAAAATGACAAGTGAATTAGAAAAATAAAACAGAAAGAAAGAAAATAAGCTTCCATTGTACAATGATTACAGAAATAGTTAACTGGTGGACAAAGCACTATATTTTCATAGTCAGCTGTTCTTTGTAGCTTAAAATCATTTTTCCCTTATCAATTTCAAGATTCATTGCTGTAGAAATTTTACTTTCTTGCAGTTTACAATTTAAAATTTTAAGAATTAACTGCAAATAAGGGGGTTTATTCTGAACATGCTGCACTGTAGCTCTGTTAACCCAATAATTGTAAAGAAAATTTTTCGATAGCGTCAAGCCATTTTTATAATTTTCATGTGCTTGTCAAAAATGACAAATATCCTAAACTAAATGAATTCAGATACCCTTAAAAGCATACATTTTCTGAAAGTACATTGGACAAGGTATTTTATGGTTGAAAAATAATTTGTTTATATATTAAGAATGTTGATACTGACCATGACCTTTACAAAATAAGTGAAATTTCAGTACTCGGCTTCTGAATTAAACCCACCCTAAATACTCTGTAAATTGTTCAAAACTATCTTAAAATCAAGTTTTTGATGTACTAGAAGCAATTTTCTTTCAGAAAATGTCGTATTATGTACACGTACTTATATTGAAAATAGTGATATTGGTGAATTTTTTAATTCTCTACCTTCAAATTTCTGTCATATAAAATACAAGGAGGGCACAAAATAATTTCAAAAATTCATTTTCAATCAAAATTATTAAATCCATTTTTTATTAATTAATATTCCAGAACATACACAAACATAAATATCTTTCGGGGAAATCTTTGCAATCCAATATGTGTCTCTTTCTGTTCGATTTCCACCCTATCCTGTCTGTAACAATATGACTAAGTTTAGGGATAAAATTGTCAATATCTGACTGTTATGTATACATCAACACTAGAGCTTACAGAAATAGGAAGCAAACTGATTTATATAGAGTGATTTCCCCTTAGACAATATAAATAAAATGATTTGCCTTGTTAATGACGATTTTGCTGGTGGCCGATTATATATATATCGGTCGTGACACCACAGAAAGGGATATAACGGCAGATTATTGGCAGCCATTATGACAGTTATAGGGTTAAGGGAGATTTTATGTTTTATTATAGTTTGATTTGTTTTAATTTTTATTGTGTTAGAAGTAATAGAAGGGAGATTGTGTAAGCCCCCTCTTTTTCCTTTTTGGTCTTATACTTATGTAAGCCTAACTTGTTTCAATTTGTCATATAGTCTTTAGTCTTTAGTTGTGTAAAGATAATTTTTACTCATAGAAGAAGTAGTAGTCATACTTGGAAATCGGATTGCAATTTCGAATAAACACTTTCATTAATAAAATATTTAAATTTAAACTTGGTTAACTAATACTAATAGCTTGGTCTTTGGTTACTTTTTTTACTGAGTTAATGAGGTAAAATTTTAAGTTCAGATCTAATTTATTTAAAATTATGCCTATTACTATTAGTTACTAATTACTAATAATAAAACTAACATGAGCCACATATTTTAATTTTTTAAGTGACTATAACTTATTCAAAAAGCTCCCACTTTCATACTTTCATTTATGCCTATACTATACAATGTTAAACGTTTCAAAATTTCTACAGGCTAACACTAATGCATAACATAGATAAAACTTTGATAGTACACAATGAATTATGAATTGAATGTCAAGGTCACAAGTGAGAAGAAAATAAAAATAATTAAACAAGGTCAAGCAAAGTACCCTTTTTAAAAAACTAGAGATATCATTTGATCAGTAAAATGCTACTTCATGATTTGATATTCATTAGCTTGGGCTATAACAATTATAAAGGTATGAAATCCCATGCCTTTTGGTTTCAAAGTAGGACTGAAACTTCATTTTTTGTGCTTTTGCTCCGCGAGCAGTAGCAGCCATGGAATAACAACACCACCAGAAAAAGCAAGCTGCATTTTTAACATAGTGTGACAGTGTAATAAAATATCAAAATAAATACTCGAGAATTAATCAAAATATAAGAAAGGAGAAAATAATTTGTTTGTTTCTTGTAATTATATAAAATTCCTAGAGCTGAAATTACTTACCTTAATAACAGCGCCATGTTCACGATTTTCTGGTATACTTCGTAAACTTCAACGATTGAAGATGTCGTTTAAGTCTCACCTCTATTAGTTAATTTTAAAAGGTGTGTGTGAGGGAGGAGGGGGGTGGGGGTTAGGCTTTTTACTCCACTAGATATCCCTACTTTGTAAATACATTTTTAAAAGAATTTTTAAAAGAGAAAGGTCTTATTATAAACACTTATCGTACGGATAAAAATATGTAATTTTATGTAATAATTAAATTAATAATACAAATACTATATTGTATCCATAGAATTAAATTGTACAAAAATATTTGTTAACTATCAATAGTCTACAAATTATATTTCGGACGCAAACTTGTGGCACCGAGTTTCTTAAAAAATAAAAAAGTATATTCTAAAAGTGTTAAAGCGACCAATCATTAATGATGTGACGCATCGGCAGAGGCGGAGAAAAGAGAAAAATGGGGGGGGGGGTGTAAATGAGCTGCATCCACGATTTTGTAATAATAATAATCTACAAGAATGGGTGACATCATTTATGCCCCCCCCCCCCTTTTTAAATCAGCGAACCGCGTTAAATTACCCTTATGGGGTCGTCAATTAATTATGTCAACCAAATATTTAGGTGGGGGGGGGGGGGCATGGAAATTACATGACAACTGTTGACAAGACGGAAAGTGGGGCTAGATTAGTTGACGTCAACAATCATGTTTTCTCTTTTAAAATTTTAATCTTAAAAATTGACTGGTTATTACATTATTTTATAAAATTTAATGATTGTACATAGTTATATAATTTGTTAGGCTTTCAAAGGCTTTTAACAATATAAGATTTATTTAATGTGTGTCGGTCTATGGCTATGCACTGCTGATGGCTGGCCAGAACGTTAGTACACTTTGTTAGTGCAAGAGAAGTCAAAAGTTGGCCTCTCTTCGCCTGTAGATTCTGTTTGTCGCAAATGACTAGGGCAGTATGTTTGCGATCATGTTGCAGGTATGGAACAAGGACAAGGTTCAAGTGTCATGTGCAGTCAAGATAAATGATATTGATAGAGTAGGAATACGATACTTTGAGAATTAGGGGAAAGTAAAGTAAGTAACAATAATAAAATCGCTGCTTGAACAGATTTGCAAAATCTGTAACATCTATTTTGCAACACAAGTCATTTTGTAATAGCATGTTGAACAGCAACGACAATGCATAAGAAATTACCTCCCGCTCCTCAACAATAAAGTCGCATATGAGATGGCGTCGGTGGGCCGTCGAGCGCGAGCTCTTAATGCCCCGCCCCCGGCGCTCCCCCCCACACAAGCCAGCGCACTGAAGGTTTCCCCGACGCCAGCCCGCGCG
Source organism: Omphiscola glabra (assembly GCA_964017045.1). NCBI lineage: Eukaryota > Metazoa > Mollusca > Gastropoda > Lymnaeidae > Omphiscola > Omphiscola glabra. Next base: position 12,860,868 of record OZ024807.1, on the reverse strand, counting down.
GAAGGGCGCCGGGAACTCCCCCTATGCGTTTAAGGCGTCCGCAGTCCACTCTCCGAGGGTCAGGACGGATTTGCTTCCACTCCGGAGGGAAGGTGTTGCGTTACCACCCCCACCGCCCTGGGAGTCTTTCGGTCGGGACGAGTAGTGGTGGGACGAAACGGTTGCATAGGAGCGGCTTTCTCACGGCCGCATAGCTAAAATCATCGGCATGGGTTTGGCCGTCACCCAAGCCTCATATCCATCAACGGCAACAAGTAATCATGTTAGTCGCTACTCCCGTTGCGTAGGGAGTCATGCGTTTGGCCGGGGTTTTTTGCTTCGGGTGGACAAGTCCCCCCTACTAGTCTGCCACGCCACGAAGAGGCAAACCCCATGTGGACGCCCCCAAGTCTCCTCGGGGACGCTGCCGCTTACGCAGCACAGCTCCTCAACAATAAAGGATTCAACTAATGCAAGTAGCTGCCTGGAGACCGAGAGAGCTTGTGGCAGTTAGTGCTCACACTGACAATGCTTCTATTTTAGTGATGAATGGTTAGATGAGGATGATGTTGACTTGTCTGGTATATTAGTTCCGCAAGATGAAAATGATAAATCAACTACTGTGCCCATTGTTACGATAGAGTAACACCTGGCTACTCCCTTGGAAGATAATATCAGCTAGAAAATATGCTATCATATTTATCTTGAGACCTGGAGTTAAAAACACCTTATTTGTTCCTGAAGGCACTCTTTGGAGACAAACTGGTTTAACTTTCATTCATAATTATTCTAAATGAATTAAAATACTATATCTTACTGTCTGAAAAGTTATGAAAGTGGTGTAGTGTTGCAAAACCCATCCCATTTTTTTTTTTTATGCCCACTTGAAAATGTTGACATATTAATTCCAGCTACTATGAAATACTTCTACACCAATATTTGGTAAAGGAAAAGACTATTTAAAAAAAAAAATCAACAAACAAACATCAAGAACTCAAATTAAGAAATGTAGTTTTGCTTAGTTTAATTTCTTCATGTTTAATAACAACATTCCGAGTTGCAAGGAACAAAATTAACTAAATTTTTGGTCTGAAGAATGATTTATATTGCTTCATCTTGACCATTACAGCTATGTCCAGTATCACAATAAAACAAATCAAATAGGTCATGGTGGTCAGGGAGAGCTGATGCTCATTTAAAAATTTAATTAAAAAAAAAAAAAAAGAATCAAGACACGAAACTGTTTACTTGAAATTCCACTTAAGCCTATTTGTATGTACACATTAAAACTACTTTATAAACTTTTTCAAGACACCCTTCTATTTACTATTACTTTTTAATTTTTATAGCAGGGTTCAATCAATCTAAAATTAGATGGATTATATTATATAGTTCACCTTGGTTTGAATTAACCTATACTTTATAGGTAAAATGCACAAATAAACATCTCCCCCCCCCCTCCCCATCTCTTTTAAAAAATAATATGCCTTACATACATGCTTATGTTGAAATCTAGGGACTTACTATGAAAGTTTCATTACAAACTTACTTGTTGTCATACCTTGAACACCATGCATTACAGTATCAAATGGTACACTTTTAAAAAATTAATTTATCTATGGACACAGCTCACTCCAGTGACATCAAAATCCACTTTATATCAATCTTAATAAATTTATACAAGTAAGCCAAGAATAACAAGTGAACTTGCAGTTTGAACAATCATTGGGGGGTTATAAACATTACACTACAGAGTGATTAGAAAATACAGCTTAACAACAACAAATTTAAGGTACTTAGATTTACACATAGGTGGAAAGACAAATATTAGAGAAAATATAGGCGATTGCAACTTCCAAACAGTGAAGTCCTTATATAAAAATACATACTTTTTTTTTTAATTCCTTAAAAAGATGTCAAAATTAAAACATGTTTATTCATGTTAATTCTTTCAAAGTGACATCAAATTTGTGTTTTGTAGATTAAATTCTGATTCATTTAAAGATTGTGCATGTGTAGGGATTTGTTATAAGTATGTTACCAGTGGCATCGTTGTTTTGAAACAGCTGTCACATAGGGCGACCGTTGCTAGAAGGTATCTCACCCTGAGAAACATGGCTTTGGACAATTCAGAAGGGAAAAAGAAAATGATTCTCAAAAGAAACCATTTCTTGGTAACCTGTCAGGACGGGGGATTGATATGTGACTGAGGAATTAACTGAACATTAACTGCAGAAAGGTTATTTAACGCTAAATATAATTTCTGTATATAATCATCTGCTTGTGTTGAAAAGCAATTGCATATTAACCATAATGCACTTTCCAGGAATATTGAACCGTCTTGCAAGCACTCTACCTGAGTATGGTAATTATACACCCAAAAAAAGGCATAAATGATTTTTGTTAAGTGCATATATCATTTTATTTATTTTAAAAAAAACTTAATAATTAAAAAAAAATTGTGATAGTTAAAAAATATATACTTTTACCCTATCATTTAACATAGTTTTAGTTTTCAGCACATACATTTAAAATTTAAGAGAAAGATAAATACAAATTCGGTTAATGACATGCCTCTGAAATGCCTTTTAAGACCAGTGTTGAGGTGTACAGTGTCATGAAAGGCAACAAGCTGTGAATTTTTTTTTTGTAAAACCTTTATAGCATGCTACCCCCCCTCCCCCCCCCCCCCCCAATTAATATCTTCCACTGAAACCAATTTCACTAACAAATATATATATAAAAATATCCATGGTAATTAGGCAATGCTTCAGCTAAATAAGTTTCAGAGGTACACAAAGTTAGTGATATTTTAATTTATCTAGATCATAGGTGTGAAAATTAAAAATGAGCAAAGGGCTCCCCTTTACATTCCTGGACAGTGTGGTGCAGCCCCCATATGTGGAAATCAGACATATACAGTATTAACAAGGTGATTCATAGAAGTTGATACAATTAAATTTTAAGGTGTCTTCCTTTCTTCAACGTTTTTTTAAATTTATTTTTGGGGGGGGGGTGTGTGTGTGTTTACATACAATTGTTACACATTAGACATATACACTAACATATTTCATTAAAATTAATATTCTAATTGATGTAGAGTACAGTAAATAATACATATAATGAATTTTACAATTACAAAGTCTCATCATGTGTATAAATATATATAGTTACAAACTTTCCTAGTGCATTGAGGGCCACAAAATAGTGTGATGCGCTAGTTGTTTGACATCACTGACCTTAGCAATATATTTTATTGGAGACTGGAGGGTGAGGGGAATCAATGTCTCCTTAAAATAAAACAGTAATTTTGGCAGGGGATGCTTTGGTCTTGGATATCTCTAAAAATAAAACTTCTTTTTAAACGTTGAATAGTATTCAATTTCATCAAGAGTTGTCTTTTTGTTTTATTCCAGCCATTGACATGAAATTTCTTCCCATTACCCTCTATATCAGGCGGAACTCTCAACAGAAAGCAATGGCAGAATTTGCCATTTCACCATTTTCAATTTAATTTATATGCACTGGAAAAATTGCATTTAGTTACCATGTAAACATCCTCTCTAAGAAGAAATGTGCACAAAAACAAGCATTTGATTTACTTTTAATCCATATGGCAACATGAGTTACATATTTATATTTTGAACAATAATTGTACAATGAATGCAGAGTTGGTGCAGATTTTTTAAAAGATGAAATTAAATAAAGGGGTGGATCTTTCCACACACAAAAAAAAAAAAGGGGGGGGGGGGGGAAACAAATATGAGGGGATGTTTAGGTTTTCTAAAACAAAATTTTTTTAAAAATAATAAAAATAAACCAACAAACAATTGTAATCACAAATTAAGGTAGTGAAATCAACTTAACTAAACAAAATTCAGAAGCATATGGAAAAAACAAGCAGTTGACTATGTACACAATTGTAAATCTTTTGCTTTGTTTGAGAGATCACTTATTTGAAAACAGTTTTGAGATTTAACATGGAGTTTTTGTTGTTGTTTTTTTTGGTTTGTTCTGCTTGTTTGACATCTTTAAAGCCAGTAGGGTCAAGAGCATCTTGGAATCAAGTGAGCTAGAAAAGGCTGAAAAGAAAGGATCCACATGTTATATGATGTGGCTAGTGGTAAAGGGAGAAAAAGGGAAGGGGAATAAGAAGGGAAGGGGGAGCACTACATTAAAAAAAAAAATGGACACATTTGAAAACAATTTGGAAAATCTGGCTACATAAGTACATTCTACATTTTGATACCATATAATTAATAGATTTATAAAGTTATTGACTATCACAAAAGTCCTACTTTAGAACCAAAGTGATAATTTACCTTACTATGACTTTCAAAAAAACAACATAAAAATTCTTTTTTTTTTAAAAATTAAGTATTCAAAAAAAATTATATTTTATTTTATACTAAATTTAAAAAAAAAAAATAATCAATTACTTTTGAATTTTATAAAAAAATTTAGCCTTAAAATAACATTGCTTAAAAATACCAAACATTTAAATTTCATCACAATGTGACCTGCAAACCCAATATAAACAGGTTAAATATTGCAAAGTTGAAGTATTCTTCACTATTTTCATTTTCATTCATATCCTCCTTTTCTCTGACCATGCAATAAAATCAAAAGGCTTATATTGTTATATAGTACCTTGAGTCTAATAAAGATCCTCCAAGCACTGGTAACAACCAAAACATATGCATATAATATGGCTATTACTTTTCTATTTACAAAGACAAATATATTTCACTGCAGTATCATATATATTTAATTAAATATATACTTTATATATATATATAGCCTCTGGGTTTATCACAATGTAGTTTGATTGACTTAAAAAAGAAACAATATTTTAAAAGAAGAAAAAATGTGATAGGATAGTTTTTTGTTTTTTTATTACTGGTATTAAAGGATGTTGACAAAAAAAAAAAAAAAAAAAAAGGATTGAAATATTGAAAGTGGAGTGGCGAAATTTTGGGTTTCAAAATATTATGTAACTCTATTGATTTTAATGATACATTAAAATAGCTCCCTAAACACAGGGGATGCACTTGTTACAGTTCCAAGAAAAATCATTTTTATGAATGTCAAAAGGCATTATTTTTGTTTAGGCTGAATTATGTGAACTTCTTTAAAAAAAACAAAAACATTCTAAAAATGTATTTAAAAAGTTTAACTTGATAAGGGCATGGTACATTCTTTCATATTATATTTCTATTAGAATTTAATTAATTTAGTAAATTAATTCAAGGGTAATATATATATATTTTTTAAAAAGTACTTTCACTAAATAACAAGGATGAATAGGTTAAAAAATATATCATAGAAATGCAATTCTCTTGAGAAGATTGGTGGTTGGCACACAAGGTTACACTAAATAAAAATCATCCCTTCCTGATATGAAATCTAACTGGACAAATCACAATATCACAAAAAAAAAACATTAAAAAAAAACAAAAAAAACACCACAGAATTCCAGTGACTTGATTAAGATTATGACCAGTTTTCATCAATGCACATATGGCGCAAACAGCAAATCTTTAAGAGGGAAACAACATTAAAAAGAGGCGTGATTGAGAAAAATTCGTAGAACAGTGGCAGGTGTGGAGATAACTATGGAACATGGCAGACGGTGCAAAAGTGAATATGTCATAAGATTCAACACCTAATTGCAATCTGCAAGAGACTCCTCAACATTTGTAATCTGAGACACACAACATATTTAATCTGTTATAGAATTAGCTTACATACACAGGAAAGACCACGGATTTGTACATGTAAAATAATAACATTTCAACAAGATTTGTTTCGTAATATTTCATAGCAACAATGAAAATAGTAATAACTTTGTGTTATCAATAAAATGGCACGACAGTTTTAAGTCCAAACTTCTTTTAGCTTTGCCCATGGCTCTCCCATTGACTCGGATGATAGCCGCTGGTGTCAGAACATGAATTGGGTTATTTATTACCAGTTCCTAACAGGAGCAGCCTGTATGACTTTTAAATCTTTTGGTGATGACGTATTCAGCCAGTGTAAATGTGAACTTTGTAACACCTTGGGGTTTTATATTGTATATAACAAAGTTCAAAGGCGAATATGAAAGTATGATAGAAATAAATCAACTTGAACATGCCGCTATTACAAAGGTTTGTTTTGGGTTGGGGGGGGGGGGGGGGGGGAGAGAGAGAAAGAAAGGCTACTTTATGTTTTTCTAAAATGATTTTACCAACTTTTAAAAGGTTTTTGAAAAAAATTTTCTTTTATTAAAGGCAGATGGAGGTTTAACTATGACCTACATCAAGGGTTGGCGACCTTTTGGTAATATTGTGCCAAAGTAGGAAATCTACTTCAGTCAACGTTATAAGTCTAACTTATAAGACTAAGTTTTCTAGTTTTTGTCATCTGGGTCTCATTGAATATCAACCGAGTGCCATGTGTAACATAAGTTGTCCAACCCTTGAACTATATTATATTGTATTTTAGTTGTATTTCAAAATATATAGGGGAGGGGGAAGGTTGAGTGTGCAAGATTTTTTAAAAGAAGTGTCCGTGTCAAAAAAATTGGGAATGAGCAGTTTTGATTTTCAGCATGGGGTGTTGTACCTCTTCAGAAAGCTGGGTGAATGACCATAAAAGGGTTTTTTACATTGGCCAGTCAGTTATGAGGACCTCCCAATCAGCATGCTGAAGGAGCTTTTCTGAAGGGATGTTTAGATTCAATGGAACAGAAGAACAGGCTACTTCTTTGCCATGATTGGTTTGAAGGCCAGGGGGACACACACATTCAAGTGGAATGCTGTACAGAGTGAGTGCTGAGGAGCAGATTAGAACTTTAAATACAGGAGGGAGAAAGACACAAAGGTTTCACACAAGTTGGGTCCTGCAAGTTTGAAGAATCATTTGGTCTTTGCCTATGTGTCAATAAAATGCAATTTGTAGTGCGGGTGTGGGCGGTTGAGACTTCTTTGAAAAACACATGCCCATGATATACATGCCAAACATGAGTTAAACGGTTATCAATAATATATATATATATATATAAATATATATATATATAAAATGTCTTCTAATATTATCACCTCAATACCCCAAACACATTACAGCTACAAGGAAACTGATTTAGCTTCCAACATTTCAATGTTTCTGCTGTGGTCACTGAACACTATTAAATGCAAGGGGTGATTTGGCTAGGGGCGAGGCCCGCCTCACAGTACCCCCCATCATGGATGGGGCACCGCCTGGGACGCTCAGTGATGAACCGGTCTGACCCGCAGACGGCGATGGTAAAGATGATGGGGGCATGGCTGGCCCAGGTGGAGGGTTGAGCTGAACCTGGGATACTGATCTGGTGGGTATGTCCTGCATGTCTTGTGATGAACTCGAGGCTGATGGGGTTGTTGGAGTTTTAGGTGTGTTCTGTAGAGGTAAGCAAAGTGAGATGCATTTTAAAAAATCACACTGAAAATATAGAAAAAAAATGTGATGCTTCTAAAAATTTCACTTAAATTAATTCAAACTGATCCTAATAATGTGTTCTCAGCGGGGTTGCATGTAATGTTTGTTTTTTTAAACTTGGGATCCCATGTAATCATGTGTTTTACCTGGGATCCAAATTGTCATGTGCTTTACCTGGTATCAAAATAAACAAACGAGATCCAAAGTAATCCTAGCGTTTTAACTGGGATACCCATTTAATTAATTGAGTGTTATAACTGGGATACAATGTAATCAAGTAATGACAAGTCATGCAGAAAAATGTAAGGAATTGGGACGGTGCCTCAAACGCAGGAGTTAAAACATATGTCCAACATAACAATTTTAAGCCTCTTTAAATTTAATTAATTACCGTATGTTTCCCCCCATCATACAAAGTTTTTTATTGCTAATAGAAGCTTCTTGTGGCACGGGACAGCTAGATTAACTGGGTGAAAAAAATGGGTGGGACCTTACCTGAACAGATGCCATCATCTTCTGTCGAACTTCGCGAATCTTTAGTTGCAGGCAGCTCTTATTGGGGAAAATCTCAGAGTATTTGTTCTGGAAAGTAACGGTCGCCTGGCCTGAAGAAAATCAGAGTGTGTGGCAATTAGCACCAAATGACATGTGCAGCTCAGAAAGTAAACAGCGGAAAGAAAAACGGTTGTTAACTAGTTCTCTATCTAAAATATGTTCAAAATAAATATTTACAGGTTTAAATGAAGTATAAGTATTTAAATGATATGTCAGGCAGTTTTAATTTTTAAATAAAATAAACTGGACCTTTAAAACCAGATTAGTAAAAAAAAGCCTGGTCAAGTATAAAGAACTGTTTACCAAGCGCACATTAGATAGTTTCCACCAGGTTTGTATAATACCCACGAGAGAGATTTAAATTCTTAAAAAGGAGGGAAATATGATCTCAAGATTTTGGTAATTTTTTTTTAAAGGGAACTGCATATCATTTTCATGCAATCAACATTTTATTTCCATTTCACATAAAATATGTTGCTAAACATTGTGGTCATACTTGTGGGATAGAGACCATGTTCATCAAACAGCTGCATGACCAAGTGTCTCCTTTGGTCCAAAATTCGGCGATTGGAGAAGGCACCTGGTGAACTGGGTGTTTTTGGTGTCCGAGGAGAATTTGGGTCGCCATCAAAATCTGAAGAGAAAAAAAAAATATTTATAAAATATTTATTTCCCTGTATAAAAAAATTAATTAAAAAACTAACTTTAAATAATAGTTTTGACACTTGATCAAGCACACACAAATATTTAAAGATAAGTAACGTGAAAAATTTTGAAATCTTTGATATTCACGCAACATTGTAAGACCAGAGGCATTATATTAGAATTTTTTTTTTTCTATACAAATAAATATAAGATGGAAAAAGAAATGCCAGAAAGGGGGAAAATGCCAGGTTTATTTCTTGAGTTTAAGTGATGATCTGAGTTCAGACATCAGCTGCAAGGTCTCAATTTACATTTTTTTTTTAAAGAAAAAACCATTATGTGTTATACAGATGACAAAAATAAAAAACAACTAATTTTTACATTTTTAAAAATATACATGAAAGATGAAGAAGAAAGTACTGAGTCGTACAGAGTTTATGAAAACTATGGATGCATGTATGTATGTTATGTGATTGTGGAAATGGATTCAGAGTTGTCAATTTAAAAAAACAAAAAAATTCCTTACGGTTTATATGTATGAAGTAAATAGGAACCCAAAGCCTGACATAAAAACCAAGCAAATTTATCTCACCAAAAACCTTGGAGCCTGGTAATCCAGTACTGGCAAGGTCAAGGTTGAAATTTTCTCCAAAGAATCTTCGGTCATCATGGCGAGTACTTTTGGGCGTTTTTGGAGTGGGTGTTGCTGCCTCCGACTCGCTGGAGTGCTTATTTGGGTCACCATCCTGAGCTTCACCTTTAGCTGTGGTTTGAAAATGATCAGTTTTATAAATAGCAGTGATGGTGAACTGAGTTATTAAATAAGATGGGAACATCTAAGCAGTTTCAGTGGAACTAATCGTACCCAATATTTTGGAAATAAGATGGCATTAGCCAGTTTACCCTTTTGATGGTTGATTTTAACGTTCTCAAATAAAATATAGAGAGATATTTTACAGAAATAAGAATATTCTAAGACAAGTTTTTAAAAAAAACAAAAAACTTTCTTTTAACTGGCCAAGATTTTTTTTTAACGATCTCATTACTTACACATGACAAATGCCAAATAAAGTTTTCAGAAAGCTATTTCTCTTAATTTTTTTTTTTAAATTTAAGAATCTGATCTACTCATAATATTATTAAGTTTTGAAGACTGATTAAGGTTGTACAAAATGTTTAAAAAGATGGTAGAGTATATTATTTTAAAAAAAAAATTTTAATCAGCATAAACATGGTGGACAAATTAACAGTTTAGAACAACCTACCCAAGTGCGAGATTTTATTTTTTTGTTTGTAAACATTGATGATTCCACGAGGTGACTGTGGCAATGGAGTCGTGGACACAGTTTCGTCTGGAACATACTTAGGCAGGGAATGAAAGTGCTTTTCAAACTCAACCTGCTGAAGTACTCTGTGGACACAAAATATAATGTGACATACAGATAGATATTGAATTTAATTACAAAAAAAGTAGTTCTCCTCACCCTAAGTATTGCAAGACAAGCAGTCAAGGAGCTGTAAAATCTTTTCATCATAAAAACCATCCTATCCCACTAACAAGTTAAATGATAAACAGTCAAGGAGGTGTAGAATCTTTTCATCATAAAAACCATCCTATCCCACTAACAATTTAAATGATAAATACTCTAATAAGTGTGGAGACTCCCAAACAGCAATGAGAAATTTGAAACATAAGGCAATGTAAAACATGAAAAAAAAAAAAAAAGAAGAAACAAAACAATGAACGTGTTGGCAAAAAGCCTTCTTCAGAACTACAAAATATCTTATGCTGTGTGATTCTCCCATTTTTCTCTTGGACTTCAGACATCATTTCAAAAGTTTCTTTAAAAAAATGTATTTGTAGTGTTTTTGTTCGCCGGAGAAATCTTTTTGTCCATATATTCGTCGTTTCGTTTTGTTTCTTTTAAGTTTTCCTGTACCCTATGTTTTGTATTTTGTATTTCCTATTACATATTGAATGTGATGGAACAAATTGTTGCAATTCAAGGTCCCACTCACGACTACCCGACAGAGCTTTACTTACTTGTCCATCCCGTCATCTTTGTTCTTCTTGATGATGCTCTTCCTGGGACTACTGGCCACAGTTGGAGAGTTGGCTGCACTAGGAAGTTGCTGGACGTGTGAGGGCACATTTAGAGGTGGTGGCTTGTGCTTGAGTTTTGTCTGACAATAGATGTCAACAGTTTCACGCATATTGTACAACATTTTGGAGCCCCAATTATTATCAAATTTAAACTGTATTTGTTTTAAGATTAATGATTTTTGGAACAATATATTTACAGAAATTTTCCTGTTTTTTTCCCCCAGAACAAATTCAACACTGAAAATTTTTTTTTTTGTTTTTTTAATTAAATAATTCTGGCACAAAATAAAGAATGTTATTTTGGCCAGGGTAACATGTTTTATTCAAGCCTTACCTGGCCAGTCGGGGACAGGATATCTTGGTCAGATGATGCTGATCCAGAATGTTGCTGAGGTGGGGTGCTTGGGGCCACTATTGTACTGCCTCCACCCCCGTACTGCTGCTGAGGCTGATAATCACCACTGTTGGCAGGACTTGGGGAGTTGCCAGACTCGGGGGTCATCATTCGAACCTTTGAAGAATTTTCATTTATGTTTTCTCAGTTATGTCATTGAATTAAAAAAAAATTAAAAAACATGACCACTAAAGTTCACCATAGAAGCTACATCTTGCAATAGCGAGTCACAAGAGGAGTCGCTGACATGATTTTGTGAGACCAACTCCTAAATGTATTATAGAAATTAATGAGTGACTTATCATTTACCCCTGAACACCATGTGTCACTGAATTAAAGGATTCAAAAAGTCAGTTCTCATTATACTTTAAGCTGAGATTTCAATAGTTATAGAAAAAATAATGGTAAAAATCTATATCATTAATGCAGTTTGTTCCTTCCTACAAATGTTGTTGAAATAAAGAAGCCCCATGCAGAAATGTATATTTTTTAAAAGACCTTTTTGGGTGCCTTCTTTCCTCTGGCAGGTGAACCTTTGGCATCCTCTGACATGGCTTGCTGCTGCAGGTCCGATACTGACGCTCCCCTGGGGTGACCTGGACTCTGGGCTATCTGCTGATCTGTGGGTGCAAAGATCTAAAATTATACACAGGTCAGCGCTTCTGAAAAGGTTTTCTAGCCCAGAGATGTTATGAGGTCATTCTATTACAAAAAAAAGAAGCAACCCCTCATAACATCCTCTTATGCCAACTTGGGTAAACAGTTGACATTTTGTTTCGTCTCTTAGATCCATATTTTTAACCAAGACAAAAATTTACAAGAAGCAAGGAAAAAGAAGCAATTAAATTATAAAGAGCTCTTGCTTTCTTGCAAATCCATTCTATATTTATATTTTTAAAAAAAAGTTTTCAAACCACAACTATGTAAAAAAGTAATATTTTTTTCAAAGTGCTTCCAAGTTTATAATGAAGTAAACACATTAAAACTTTAGGAATGGCCACAACATTGCTGAATTTTGTTTGTTTTACTGAAAACCACTTTTTTAAAAAGGGTATTTGTTTTGTTGCACCCAAATATATTGACATAAGAGCCACCAATCAATCTCAAGGACATCAAAGTCCCAAATCACTAGGATGGAATAAACACCAAAGCAGGACATAACCACCAAAGCAGGACATAACCACCATACCAGGATGCAATGGCCACCAAACACAAGGACATAAAAGTCTTAAAAGACTAGTTTGGAATAATCGCCAAACCAGTACGAGATAACCACCAAACCAGGACATAATTACCACCAAACCAGGATGCAAGGACCACCAAACACAAGGACATGAAAGCTAAAAAGAACACAAGGACAGAGAAAATCTCTTTTGTGAAGTTTTGATTCCACTGTGTGATTATGTGAGAAAATCTCTTTTGTGAAGTTTTGATTCCACTGTGTGATTATGTGAGAAAATCTCTTTTGTGAAGTTTTGATTCCACTGTGTGATTATGTGAGAAAATCTCTTTTGTGAAATTTGATTCCAATGTGTGATTATGTGAGAAAATCTCTTTTGTGAAGTTTTGATTCCACTGTATGACTATATGAGATGACTGAGTAGCACTGAGCAAAAGATATGATTTAAAAAACATTTTGTTTAAATATATGAAAAATGGAATGTTATAGTCTATGAACCTTAAGGTACTACCCATGTTTTATGAACTTACTGTAATGTCCTAAGCCAGGGCTTTGGGCCTGGTGAATAAGTCCTGGGGATGGTGATGGTGTAGAGGCTGGGCTTGCCATGGGAGAGTTGACAGCTATTTGACCTCGAGGAGCTACCAGGAAGAGATTGAAGCTATTAAAAAAACATGGATACTGCTTTAAAAAATTCCAAACAATTATTGTTTAGCAAAATATTTTGAGCGCATCAAAATAATTTGCATATGGCAGTCACCGATTCTTACATGGAACATTCATGTTGATCCACAATCAAAACTATGACTAAATACTTTGTAATGAAATCTAAGTCTAGGCCTATCACATGATTATTCCAAATTATTGGAATTAGCCCACTCCCCACACATTTTTTTATAATTTCAAAATGCAGAAATGAATTTTGGCACTTGTCTGAATTAGTTTTGCATTATTCTAACAAAATATTTAATGTGGCGGGCCGCGAATCAGAAACCCATGCTCTACATGTTCAATTAAATTTTTTTTTTCTTTTCTTTATCCGGGAGTTTCTTTAACCCCTTTACCGGGTATTAAAAATTTTAAAACTAACCCTTATTTGGCGAATAAATCTAAATTAGTAAAAAAAAACCCAGCTACATGCACTGTAACTACGTCATAGCATTTTGGACGAGAATAATCGGGTCTGGCGCATACTGCAGATCATAATATCATTTGGACGATTATAGTCGGGTCTACCGTGTAAAGGTCAATAGATCAAGACGACTATAGTCGGGACAACCGGTAAAGGGGTTAAAAGATAATAGTTTTTGTGGGGTAAGATCAATTGTCATTTTTACAGTTTTTAAAAGAGCATCTGCATTGCATTTAAATATTATTGAATAATAACTTCACTTATTTCCAATGACCGAACAAAACAAAATTAATTTATAATTTGACTGCAGTTTTTTTTAAACAAACAATTATATGGACTCTTAAATTACTGAGAGACAGATGTGCTCTGGTTGGAAGATAAGGTCCACACAACACGAGCTGGTTCATGGTAGCCATATATGGGGAACACTTACACTGGGAGGTTGTTGACTTTAGGGATTCAGTGGCCACAGGAACATGGGCAGTGGTGGCCTTCACCCGATTGGACTTGGTGTGAAAATTAGGACTGCTGATGTAACCTATGTCTGCAGCTTTGCCCTCAGTTGGAACGTTGATCACATTGGCCTTGATGTTCATAGTTCCTACAACAAAAAAAATGCATACAATTTTGTTAACGTTGATTACATAGGCCCTGATGTTCATAGTTCCTACAAAAGAGGTATACAATTTTGTTATGTGATATCCCATCCCCACTGTAGTAAAGGGTTGGGAGAAGGAGGATACATTACCCCAAACGAGATAAAAAGGAAAATCTCGTGGGCAATGAGGTACCTGGTAACGTAGCATCAAGTCAGTTTAATAGAGAAAAACAGCCATGTTGTAATTCTAGTAGCTCGGTAGCTATCATTACAGCCAATCATAACATCATTTTGGCCTAATTGCCTTTTGTTTTATTGTACAATCCAAAATTTCTGGAATTTTATTAACTATGGGCTATTTTATAGCAATAATTTTATACTATTTATAATAATTATTGTATACTTTAGAAATTCTCCATGTAAGATAGAATTTTGGAATGATAGTTAAAAAGTTCTATGATCCCTGCTGTAGTACAACTCAATTAGGCTCTTATGGAAAATGTGAAGTAATCTTAAGAGCTCAATTAATAAAACTTTCCCAACAACACTAAGTTCTGAAGTTGAATTTAACAAAAGTGGGAAATTAATTATTATTATTAATATCTTTAAATTTGTACCCCAAAAATTCTTGTACACAAAAACTAGACTGTGTGATTATAAGTTTTCTCTCCAACCTTAAAAGATTATTCATATTGGAAAAGGGACAGCTTAATTTCTACCCTGTCGACCTCAGAATACACGTTTTAAAAATTGTGATTCCAAAACCATAACAAATTTGAGTATGAAACTGCAATTTTTATCAACATTTAGATTAAAAAAATCCTTTGTTAGTGTATTAGATTTACAGAACAAAATGACAACCATTAAAGTTACTACTAATTAAGTTTTTTTTAATCCTTGTTTACAAGAAAGCTACAGTGCAAAATTACCATGGTAATACTTGGGACTGGATGTCTGTGGGGGAGACTGGGTGTTCAGCACCGCCTGAACAGGTCTGGGGGCAATCTGTGGCTGGGACGTGGGCATGTTCCCCGCAGATGTAACAGTGTGGAACTGTGGCTGACACATGTTGTTGTTCCCAGAAATGTGAACGTGAGTGGTGGTGGCTGGGTTCATGGCAGGGTTGGGAGAGTGAATTGCTTGTGGTGACTGCTGCACCAGCAAATGCTGAGCTGTGGACCAAACAATGAGACAAATTATGATCATTAGCTTTGGCTTTGTTTGGGGTGCAAATTTGCCCCAGCTTCAGTAAAGACAGTGTTTGTCAGTGTGTGGTAATCATTACCTAATGATAGGGGAATGGGTAAGTTTTGTTCTTTCAATATACCCTTGCTTTGATATAAAAACTTTCCCCCAAAATTTGATGGTACAGTCAGTGAAATTTAATGTGTCTCAAGTAACACACCCTATGCAATTTTGGGAATACATTGGCTGAAAATAATTATTCCTTTAATCAAATACATTTTGTGATTTGGTCTTGTACCAATTAGTTTTGACCACAAGTAAATTACAGTTTGAATAATAATACATGATAAAAGTTGCATGTTAACTCTCTTTATTTTTAGCCCCACCACATTTATTGGCTATAAAGTAGCTGTCAGAGAATTTTAGCACAGGAGCATGGTTACATCAGAGAATTTTAGCACAGGAGCATGGTTACATCAGAGAATTTTAGCACAGGAGCATGGTTACCTCAGAGAATTTTAGCACAGGAGCATGGTTATATCAGAGAATTTTTAGCTCAAGAGCAAAGTATTATCAGAAAATTTTAGCACAGGAGCATGGTTGTATCAGATAATTTTAGCACAGGAACCTCCCATTTCCAGATGCATCGCATGAGTAACTAAGAAAAACAAATGGTTGCTTTCTTTTTATACCATGTGTTTCTCACCTGGCTGAACGGAGCTGACGTAAGCTGGAACATAATGTAGCTCCCCTTTTCCTCCTGAAGTAAGGGTTACTGCTTGCTGGATGAGGTTGACCCTAAAGGGAAAAAAAAAATTTCACTTCTTTATGTGTTCATAAGATAACATGAATTTTTTCAAGTCAATTGAAGAAGGATTCTTTACAAAAAAAAATTCCCAGATTTTCAATTAGCGGTCTTTCTGGTTCAGTCTGTGTCATATTTGTTGTATGGAGTTTAACCCAACATCATAATTTCAATGTAAAGTTTGTGGATGAAAGAACACTAAAAAACTCAAATTTATAAACCAGCTTTCCTGTTCACATGGTACATTCATACTCTCACATAAAAAGAGGACAGAAAATTTTGTCCATCTGTACTATAAATTTGTGCTTCTGCAGTGTACATCTTCAGTTGAGATATTTGAAATTTAGTTCCTAAATGGAATGAAGATGATTATCACAGCTTGGAATTATCTACAGTTCCAGGAATGGTGTCCTTGGCACAAAGGTTTCAACTTACTTTTGTGAGGTGGGCAATAAGATCCGCTGCTGACCTGGCCTGACACCACCTTGTACTAAAGCTGCCTGTGTTACTATGTTGCTGGGCCCAGATTGGAGGCCAGGAATGTTGGACGAAGAGGCAACTGCCAAACAGACGATGGGCTGGGCAAACGTTCCTGTAGATATCTGCACCTGTTGGGCTCCACCTGATGTTATATTCCCAGGTGACTGGACTAACATGGCCACCTAAAATATTTTAAACAAGGAATTATTTTCACCATTTTAATGAAAAAAGTCACATTAAATATTCAAAGTTTTAACTAATAAAACAGAAATTCTTCCTCTTAATTGATGCGAAGCAGTTATGTCAGAGTGAGAAAATAAAAGCTGATAATATTCTGTTTATTAAAAAATGGACTCTTATATACCACAGAGAATATTTTTCACCAGCTTTAGCTAGGCCAATCTTGGGAAAGAGAATTGACTTCAATAGACACAGAAATTGCAAAACAAAAAAATTCCCCATCAATCACTTTCTAGCTACCTGTTGATGCTGTAAGCTCTGTGCCTGAGATGACACAACTTTGTGAATCTGTATTTTTCCAGCTGGTATTGGGCTTGCCTGGCCAGATGTCGCAGGGTTAGCCACTGCTAGAATATTTGCCGGCTGTATTGTGGTGCCTGTCAGGGCCATCTGTAAGGCTTTGCTGCCTTGGGCTGCCGCTTGGACTTGCAATGACGGCAGAATGTATCTGTGTGGAGAAAACAAAGCGCGTAAGAATCAGTATGCAAAATAAAAAAGCAACAGCCACATAAAACAAACGCCAATGAGACATTTTAGATAAAATGAATGAAATAAATATTTTGTTAGACTTACCTCACCGGAGTGGGCTGTTGATTGGCCTGGCTTGGGGCAAAGCTGAGAGCTTGAATACTGGTCTGCTGTGTCAGTGTTGTAGGGTTGGCTTTCAGGACTAGACCAGTGGTGAACAAGGCAGACTGTAAGACAAAACAGATCATGAAGTCAATTTTTTACCCTCTTTTTGTAACTTGTCAGTATATAAATGTAACTTTCTCTTATCTGTCTATATTGCACACGATATATACACATAACATATATCTTACCTGGACCTGGGCCTGCTGCTGTGATGACACCTGAGTTGGTGTCATATTCCTCAAAGTGGCTGTCATAAAACCTGAAAGGACATCAGGTTAAATCCATTGAAACCAAAGTTAACTTTGTTGTGTATTTAAATAACTTTAATAATAACTATTTCTTTAATCATGGTAGAGCTAGTACATAAATTTATAATGGATTGAAGCTTTTAACTTTGTTTACACATCAAGAATAACAAACAGCTTTTTCTAACTTTTAAACAACCCTGATATTGTAAACTTCAACACCGAAAAACATTTTTTTTAAAACTTGCATTAACCCTTGGCCACTTACTATAAATTTAAAAAAATGTTTCTCAAATCTTTTAGAATAGCATACTAATAATAAAATTTGCAAATGTAATCCTAATTGAGTTTTAACCCTTCCAGTACACAGCGGGTCTTTTTGCAGTGACTTCCGGTATTCCCTGCGGCCCAAGCGCATCTTTTTTCACCAGCCGATTTTTTTCCCTGCGGCCCATGCGCATCTATTTGCCACATAGAGGGGTATCTAATATAAACACAAAAACGAGGCTATAACCTTTCACCTTAGTCTCGGGCAGAATGTTTATTGGTTAGGCGAATAGTCGAATTTTATTTGGCTTTTTAAATTATGAAAATAAATTAATTACTGAATTTTTTTAGATTAATCTGAATTTGTTGTTTCCATGACGCCACCTAGCGGAATTAATGACGACTTACGCCATATAGAGGGGTGTCAATATAAATACCAAAACGAGGATATAACCTTTTACCATAGTCTCGGGCAGAATGTTTATTCGTTAGGGGAATAGTCGAATTTTATTTTGCTTTTTAAATTATGAAAATCTACCAATTACTGAATTTTCTGTGCGGATCTGAATTTTGTTGTTTCCATGGCACTGCCTATCGCTATTGATGACGACTTACGACCACATAGAGGGGTATCTAATATAAACACAAAAACGAGGATAAAACCTTTCACCATAGGTTCGGGAAAAATGTTATTCGTTAGGGGAATAGTTGAATTTTATTTTGCCTTTTAAGGTGGTCCACGGGTGAAAAAATCGATACTTTGGTTATTTTTTTCCAAAATGAAATTACGTTTTTACATTTTTATACTTCTTTTTCATTTTTCTCAATTTTGAGTTTTCATGATTTTTTAGGAACGCCAAATGATTCAGGAGGAAAAGTATTCTAGCTACAGGCTTCAAACTTTGCATGCTTCTAACTTTGCATGCTTCTTTTCATTGATATTCTTTACAAATTACAAGAGGTTTTTTTAAATATATCCAACTAGAAAATTTTTGTAACATTTTTACATTTGCTAACTCTAAAAATTTCTCGCATATATAGGTGACCCCACATACATGCCATTTGTAACACTTCCAATAACTCCAGTGTAAAAAGCTTCTTTAAAATTTTTATTAATGTCATTCTTAATGTGTATGCAAAGTTTCATTATGATATTGCAATACAAATTTTTTTTAATCATTTTGCGTAACTGTCAAAATTGGTTTTAAAAAATCAATTTTTTGCAATAAAAGTCAAAAAAAATTTTTTTAAAATAATCTTCAGTGGTTTTTTGTCTTTCTGTTTGTGTATGTTTTGTATGTACTATTTTTTTTTTTCTAACTTAAGAAACATAGAAAAAATATTTTTGACCCATGGACCACCTTAAATTTGGAAAATCAACCAATTACTGATTTTTTTTGCTGATCAGTAAACTATCAAATTTTGGCTCATTTCAAAATTATGTCTGGGCCGCAGGGAATAGATAGCAAATTAATAACCGGTACCGAGAGGCTATTAGAGCAAAAAGTAGGTCGGTACCAGAAGGGTTAACAAGCTTTGCTCCCTGGGCATATCAGTGCATTTCTATGCTGCCTGGAACTATTTTTTTTTAAAGTTCATATAACTTAAAATAAAAAAATAATATGGTATTGTTTTCACCTTGTGGAGCCAAAGCTGCAGGGCTGGAGAGCCTGTTGGCATTAAGGACAGTCATCCCTGTGTACTGATTACCCTGCAGTACAATTGTGCCGAGCGTGGTGTTGCCCTTCAAACCCTGCTGATGTATTTGGTGCAGGGGCTGCAGAGCTGACATGGCAGGCTTGGCTCCTCCCAATCCAGGGGAGGGTGACTGTGGGAGTGGCTTAGAGGCAATGGGGACTGGGGTGGAGATGGGCTTGACTGAGGTGATGAATGTTGGGCTGACAGACTCATGTGATGTGATTGCATTGCTGACAACAGTCTGCCAGAGATGAGTAAATTAATTGAATATCTTTTAAACAAAAATAGGAGCCAAATAATTATACTACTGATATTTAAAGATACATACTAATTTTATACATAATATTTTTTAAAAAGGGTTGGACTTAAATTAAAATAAGAGCAAAGCAGATCAAACAACACAAAAAATGTGTGGCAACAATCAACAAATAAGATGAAGCTCATATATGACCAAAAAAAAATACTGAAATATTTAGGCTGATCTATTTAGAGATATTTAACTGAAAAATGATAATAATAATAATATGACTGATAATAACCAAAAATGTACAGAAAAAAAATATGCTGTGATTAACTTTATTAAAAATTACAGCCTCAGCCAGAGCTGGTATTATCCCTACTATATTTCCAGTGACTACGGACCTGTGATGTTGTCATGAGCTGCACTGCCCCAGTGGACAGCTGGATGTATTGGCCTGGCGGAAATTGCTGCACATGGTGCTGCTGAAGCATCTGCTGCTGCTGTGGCAGTGGTTGCTGTGGTGTGTGGTGCTGCTGCTGTTGCTGAGTGACAGGGCTGCTGCCATTACCTTGCTGTGTTGATCGTGAATAAGGAAGATTAACAAATGTTAGCTAAAAAAACGTTTGATCGTCAACAAGATCACAAATACATTTATTTCATATTATATTTAAACAATAAAAAAAAAACGTTAGACAATAAAAACAAGCACGTGACAAAAGCAGTCTTGTGTTTTTATATAACAGGCAGAAAATTAACAATGAAATCAAAGATATTTCATTTTTTATGATCAATTAGGAATCGTAAATGTCAGAATTATACATCAAATTCATTTGCAACAGTTCTGGTGGAAACCAAATCTATGTTTTAGTAACCAAGCACTTATAGGATTGTAAGAATTTACAAACAGGTAAAAAGTACTTTCAAAGATAAAAATAATAATTTTAAATTAGTTTTTCAAAAAAAAAAAAAAAAAAACGAGGTTTATGCCCTGTACATTTTCAGCCATTGAAACTAAGAATGTTCAATGTCAATCTTTCAAACTGATTCAATGTTCTTTCTCTTAAAGAGTTGGTTTATTGATTGCACTTTCGTTAACAAATTACTTGCAGACCGGCTTACACATGCATGTTTGCAATCCCAACATACCTGTCCTCTTACACCTCTGGTTCGGGACATTTTCCCCATGACAGATCCGTCTTGCCGACCCATGGGGGTCTGCATGTTGCTGGACATGAAAATCTGCTGCCGATCATCCTGGGTGACTGTGATATTGTGAATTTTTATGGGTCCCAGCTTCTCTACCTGTAAAATGAGTTTTAAGTTAGTATAGTCCTCTGCTGGTTTCTGTTTCAAGTGGTTAGTTTTCATAATCAAATGAAGCCACATACAACAATGGAATTAGTACCTCAAGCAAATGATTAATTTGTTTTTGTTGAATGAAAGGACCAATCTGATTATAAAACCAGGGGGAATAAAAAGCAAATATCAATTATTATCCAGAATCTGCACATAAATTATTTGACATATCGGATTAAAATTACAAACATTTTATACAACACAAATATTTTGAGGCAAACAAGTTTAAATGATTAACTTATCTTACGTAAATATTTTTTTAATTTAAATGTTATCTATGATTTCTATTTATAGAGGAAATCTTTATATTCCTTTCAAGAGACATTTTTTAAAAAACATTTGTGAAAGAAAAAGCGTATATTCCAACCGTTTGGTGACTGCTTAATCCAAGATTGGTTTGTTTGGGTGGGTCAGGTTTATCTTCACTGCGGGAAGATTTCAGTTCTGGTCTTGACCCCTGATTTGAACCCTGAGCCAGGTTCTCAACACTCCCCACTGACATCATCCTCTGCAGTTTAGACTTTGGCTTGGCCTGAATAAGAGACAAAGAATATTTAGAATGCCCATTCAGCATTGCCGTTCTACAAAAACTTGTTATCATTTCCAAGTTCATCTTTGGTCTCTAAACTTATACAATGTTATCAATCTGTTATCAATTCATTTCATATGACAAATGTTTAATACATTAAGTAACTTACAAAAAAATCTACTTTTAGTAGCTGATTTATCATTTAATGCTAGATTTCATGAAAATACACAATAGTTAAAAAGAAATGACAAACAATATTTCCTTTTTGTCACCACTAAATATATTTCTCCTGAAAGAAATTAAAATGCATACTATTAGTGCGTTGATTGCCATCGTATGCGTAGCGTTAATGTTCATAGTGTGCATACAGGCTTGCTGTAGTCCTGTTCATAAGTTTTTCTGCATCATAGAAATAGATTCTCGAGCAGTATGGCTGGTTTCCCCTTTACTTTTGATACCACTGTCTAATCTCAAGAACGTTACTTGCACAACAGAACTGGTTTGATCATCATGCCCATGTAGCAGCGTTTTAAGGTGACAGTAACAGACCTGTTTACCCTCAAATTCTTAAATTCGTATAATATCATCACAAAATCTTTCAATACATTATCATAATAGTAAAAAATAAGAATACAGTATAAATAATGTATACACCTCAAAATCATACATTGTACGCCATAATCGTAAGAGTAAACAGGTCTGCAGTAATAGTATTGCCTTCATCATCCTCAAGGAAATAGAGGCTTAATGTAACATGTGCTGAAATGGCACACCATATCGTCACACATACACTTTAGCGGTTTCTGGACAATAAAAATTTGGCCGCTCAAAACCAAGGAAGCGGGTTGTCTGATGACTGATCTGGCTGTCCAAGTGAATGTGACTTTCACCAGAGAACCCCACATTGCTTAAAAAAATGGATCATTGTACAACATGGCCAAAAATTATCCACCATGATTCCCATTTGTCAAAACAGTTACTGGCTCACTAGTCTAAACCTTCCGTTGAGACAATAAACTACCAGAAAGTCAAAATTTCTTAACAAAAGAAGCATAACCATTATGCTAGGTGCAGTCTTATTAAATCTCTCTCAGCATTGTTCTGCCACCTTTTTCAAATTAAGGCCTTGTCACGTCCAGTTCCATATGAGCTAAAACATTACTATATTATGAAAAAAATTTCCTCAGCAGAGACACCAATTTCCAATAACAACCCCCCAAATACAGCTTCCTTGACACCTCAGGGTACACATGCAGCTGAAGCAACACATCATTGAAAAATGCATGCACGTGTAAAAGATGCCAGATATTTTTGGCACATATTGTATATCAAATATTGATAAGAAGTGCAACTGTTGAAACAATGGTCAAAGCTGTCCAAAAGCGATTGCAAAAGTTAAAAATGGTTCAAGAATTGAATTTATTTTAAAATAAAATTAATTATGCTTTATATTCTAAAAATTAATCAATTATGCAATCACTGATAACAAAATTAAACTGTATAATAATTGTAGTAATGCATTATGTGATTGCAAAAATGTAGATTTTTCTAAAGAAGACCAAATTTTTTCTAATGAATAACAGATGAAGTGACATGATTGAAAAGACATTTTTTCTAAAGTTTCTACCTGAAAGATATCTCCCTTTGGTTGAAATCCTGAACCAGTGCTAGACGGCCTTGGCAGAGTTAAGGCCTCTTTGGTTGCCGCCTGCAGGGAAGGGAGACTCGAATGCAGAACCATCTTCTGCTGCTCCTTGATATCCTTGCAAGAAGAGCTATAAATGCTGCTACTGCTGCCTGCTGTTGATACAGGGCTGTTGAAGCTATTGCTGTTGCCTGATGTAGGTTTTATTGGCTTGGGGTACAGGACCTCAGAAAGTTTTACCTAGAGATGAAAAACAAGGCCCTTTTTTGGAGAAGCACTTCAGCAATTATAAGAATGGTTAACTCACAAATGTTATGAAATATACTTGAGTTCAAGTTGTTTTTTCCCCCAGAGGCTGGCACGACCACCTCAACTACTCTCTGAAGCCATTTTACCATTTTCTTTAGCATGTTGAGAAAAAAGCTTATCACCAAAAATTAACTAGAGAAAAATATTTTTAAAAATTTGAAACAATAACACATCTGGTTTGGTTTAAATAGATAAATTAATTAAGGATATAACCATATCAAATCTAATAGAGGTATTTTTTAAACCCCTCTTCCTTACACATTTTGATTTGTTTTTGCATAGGTAAATTGGAGAGATGAACCGATAATTCTGGGTTTCTAAAAAAAAAAGGACAGCCCACCTGCTTCATGACTGGTGAGAATCTTTGTTGTGGGAAGGCTTTGTTCTCAATAAGCCCCTCCTCTTCATTGTCACTCTCAGTTGCTGAATCTGATACATGTTCTTGGCAGTTAAGATCCAGC
Organism: Omphiscola glabra; assembly: GCA_964017045.1. NCBI lineage: Eukaryota > Metazoa > Mollusca > Gastropoda > Lymnaeidae > Omphiscola > Omphiscola glabra. Next base: position 12,836,729 of record OZ024807.1, on the reverse strand, counting down.
TGGTTGATGTCATCTCCTGTCATGAAGGTAACATTTTCATTTGTGGGGGGTAATCATGTATGGTTTTAGAAAATGTGATCGAAGAGTTTGCGGGGAGAAAAGTGCCCATCTACTTTTAAAGGCATAGTAAGAACACAATATGTGGCAGCTTGAATAATAATACCATTAGCTAACACAAGGAAATAGAAAGAGAGAGAACAAAATAAAATAAAAGCCTTGCCTGCTACTTATGTAACAACAATTTTTTATATGAGAAGTTGAAATAGTCATAAGTAAAACTCACCCTGGAAAAGATAGATCACACAATACCATACTATTGACAAGTAAGAATATCTCAACATCACAAAGTTACAAGTAAAGCATTCATACCTTCTTCACAGATAACCATTTTTGAATCATCATCACTGTCATCATCATCGTTTCTCATAGATGTCCTCCGTGATGATGGTGGTGTGGTGTGCTTAGGGGCAGTTATCTGCTGCTGCGGTGGCTGTGACCTTGGACTTGCCAATGAAGACTGGGGCAGGGGGGCATCTTTCTTCTTATCCCTAATGTTTGGCTGAAATAAACAGTGCCCTCTAATTAAAGGCTGATCAAAACTGTAACAGGACCATCAATATTTAAAACCATCACTCCATTTTTGGCCATATTTGAATTAAGCTAGTTAAAGCTGCTAACCATGTGACAAGATTACTTTTAAGGTAAAAGTAATCTAGCCTATTTCTTTTTAGATTTTAAAATCAATTAATTTCTAAAGCATTTTCACACATCCTAAAATTTAACTTATAATTAGAAATATAATTTAAGTTAGTTTTGTTTTGCTACTATTTTATTTACACAGAGATTTTGGACCTAAAAATAATAATTAATAAAAATTCAGCTATTAATGAATTTTAAAAAAGTTGAATTAATAAAGTAAGCCCATACAAGTTGTTTCTTTCAATTAAAATTGTGTTAGCCGGTATTCCCCCCCCCCCCCCCCCCCCCTTTTTCAAAAACCCTAACAAACAAATATAAAATGAAATTAAATAAAGGATCTTGCATAAAGAATTTTACCCCCGGCACAAAAGGAACAAAGGCACTGCTTGCATCATCATCCCTAGGCACTGCTGACAGGCTGTGAGGTCTCTGGCGGGGTAACAGGGCAGGCTCATCAAACACGTGATCTTCTAAGCTTGTCTGTTCAACCAACTGTTTGGGCATTGCTAAGTCGTGATTCTCTGAGGGTGGGCCGAGATCACTTGGTGGACTGGTGTGAGAAAATATAAGGGCAAGATTACTTGGACTGGTGTAAGAAAATATAAGGGGAAGATCACTTGGTGAACTGGTGTAAGAAAATATAAGGGCAAGATCACTTGGTGGACTGGACTTTTCTAAATTAGTCATTAGTATATAATGTTTAACTTTATGACAAAGTTCTTAACACACATATAATGCAAACCCCTAGTTTTTAAGTAGCATTTTTTTAAACACTAAATTTCTCGCATTACATGCTGTAACCTGATGTAATTTATATGAAATTCCCTTATCTTAACCTTAACACCAACATGCACACATTTAAATTTTACTTAAAAATTATGACAATTAAAAGACATTTGTTGACCTAAAATAAATTTTATATTCAAAATTCTGGCTTGAGATCTGTTAAGATACAAACAACAGCCTGGCATAATGCTTTCCAGTGCACCAGGCCCAGAGAGCAAAAACACACTTCAAGAAAACAAAAAATGCTGTGTAAAATAGTTCAAATCTTTCTGTGCCCCATAACAATGGAATTCACTCCCACATTAGCAATGTAATGACTATTACAGCCTTCAAAACTGCCCTCAAGACCCATCTCTTCAAACTGTACTATACCGACTCATTCTCAACACCCTCTGATGGATAAACAACGCTCAATTCTGCTCGGTGCTCTCCATGGCCAGACAGGGGTAAATAGTACTTGGGTGGGTGAGGTCAAGCTATTCACCAATTGTTTTTAAATTTATAAGTTTCTGTAATTGCTAATTTTTATGTGAAGCGCAATGAGCCTAGTATTAGGCTGGGGAACTGCGCTATATAAAACCACTAACAATAATAATTATAATAATAATAAATCTTAAAGAGGTGAAGTGATAAAGAAAAAAAATATTGGAAACAGCTGGTGCTAAATATGAAATCTTACCCAATCAGGTCAATGCTGTCATCAGTAGAGCTAAGCCTGCTATCATGCTGCTTATTAAGAGTGGCGGCAATAGTGCTGGATCTCTTCCGGTCTTTACTGCACCACTTCCAGTCAGGGTGGGCCTTGAAATGGGCCTCTTTCACCTAGGAGAAATAAAGCTCTGATCAATATGATCATTTTAATAACAACACATCTTTGTTAAAAAATGAATCAAAGAATTCCAATTCTCAACATTCTTTTCATTAAGACCGAATTTTTGTTTATTGTATGTTGCTAAAAACAGCTATCAGACAATAAAAAAATTAATTCAATGAAAATTTAAGAAACATTTTAATTTTTTAAACATCTTATTTTACTAATTTATACAACAAGAAGTGTTTGCTATTATAAAAGGAATATAATTTGTTGGTCGGACTTCTAATTATACCTACAAATCATGTACTGTTCTATCATGAAAGGAATCAAAATTAATTTTTTTTCTATTGTTATTAAACATAACTTTTTATTTTTTCTTATACTAGTATTTTACTTAAATATATTTTTTTTACCTTTGCAGCCAAATCGTGATATCTCTGTTTTTCATCTGGACCTAATGCGTACCACCATTCCCCTAAAATTTTACTAACGGTACGATTGTCCTGATTGGGGTGTCGCTCATGCACCATGGCGCGGTGACGCTTACTGAAGATCATGAAGGCATTCATTGGTCTACGGATGTGGTCTTTACTCTGAAACATAAAATTTGAAGATACAATAATCTTGATCAACACAAACTAAATTTCATCAGTTAGTTTAAAAAAAATATTTTTTTTATGGCAATGGAACAAAGGTGAAAATACAGGGGGAGTTATTCTTGTCAGAAAAAAAGTTAGGGATATCAGTTTTATCGACAACGTAAAACAAATTATTAAAAAATTGCTAAAGAAATCTTAAGATAATAATATTAGATAATATGATAGACGACAAGTAAAAAAAAGTATAACTGGAAAAAATAAAAGCAAAACTGAGTGGCGCTCTAATCAAATACAGACAATCTTTTGCTGATATATACTCTGAGTGTATTTTGTTCATTATTTCAGTAATAATTTTCATGTCATATAAAATATATACAGTAAAACCTCCATTTTTAGACCCTCTTTTAAATGACTTTCTCCAACATACGACCGGAAAAAAATTCATTAAAGCTTTGTACTATATAAACGACCTCTCTCAAACAACTTCCTCTAAAACTCGACTTGCAACCTTCAAATAATTCAATTTTACGACCTAGCACCTGAAAAAGTCAGATTCCAAAGCAATGCTAAATTTGTGAGCTTGAAGAAAACAGTTTCGTTTACAACTTTTTAACAGCAGACAATGCACTAAAGCAGCTAGGAAGTGGTGAAGAGGAAATAACTCTTGCACCGTAAATATGTCTTTTGAAAACAAGGTGGCGGACAAAGTGGCTAAATTGCGTAAACAAAAGGCTTTCAGAACTTGCTTACACCATGTCTGGTGTTTAAAGTGACATACGAAAAGAACACTCACGGGTGGAAGGATCTTGCAAAAAACAGAAATAACAGCTTTCTTTCAACAACAAAAAAAACAACAAACTATTCAATGATTGAATCAAAATAATTACCTCAATATTAATGCACTTATCTTATAAATAGTTATAAATCTCAGTTACACATGCTTTTAAACAACTACCAATATCAGCATTGATTTTTTATTTTGGAATTAATGAGGAACAGGAAGATTGCAACTGTATTGGTTGTGAGACAGAGTTTAATCTATATTTCTGAAAGAAAGATGGTGGATGTTGCCTACAATTAATGGTACGTGTACTTTTTTGGTATTTATTTTGCTTGTTTACTTAATTTTCTAAATGTCGTTTTTCAAAAATGTCCTACCTCTGTTTTAAGACCCCTCCACTTTAAGACCTCGTTTTAATGGCCATTTAAAACTGTGGTTTTACTGTATAATGCTATTGGAGATTCACAGAAATCTCATTTGTGCAGTAACAAACCACAACTTATACATCTACTTTCTGTATCATCAATAACTTCGATTATATTTTATTTACTATTCATCAAAGACACTAACAACCCCTGAGTGTCAATCCTTAAATAAGACTAAATAAAGTCCATAGACAAATTTCAAATTATAACTCTTGTGCAATGCAAAGCACAAAATTATTCATACCACAAAATATACATGACTTAAATACCCCAAAAATATTGAAAGCATATTCATACAAATTTATTATTTTTGAAAAGAGAGTGTTTTTACTTTACGTGTCTTTTCATCCTTGTCTTTTAGGGCACTGAGGGACTGAGTTCGGCGCTTGGCCTGGGATTTAGGTGAAAACTTTTTAGGTGATTCCACTGGCTCAAATACATCATCGTCATCATCATCTATGTCATCATCTGGCTTGAACACTAGGGAAGGAAGAGAAATGACTTATGCCGTCGTTATGACAACTAGCTTTAATGTCATAAAAATCAAAATACATTTTTTTAAATTTACACATTGCATTTAACATGCCCATTTATTTGTAACTAAACAGCCTACAAACTTTAAGTAACTCTAGAGCCACATGGAGTACTTTGATGGAACACGGTTCACAACACCTACATAGCCCATTGTAACTTATTACAATATTTAATAGTAATCACTATTTTTGGGCCACAGGATAATTTTGATTTTATTTCATTCTAAACATAAACACTAATGTTCATTTATTCCATTTCTAAAAAAAATTAAAACATAGTATTTGATTTTGAAATTTCATGATCTCACCCTGAAAAGTATTACTGTGAACTTAAAAATGTTTAATTAAAAGACTGACATTTTTTCATACAACAAGTAAATGTAAATCCAGTGTAAATGACTCCCCTGGCATATGCAATTTTCCTCCACCTACTATGTTAGTATTGTTTAAAACTATTTTACTACAGACAATAACCGTTTGAGGATCTGACAATAATTGATGCTCTTTTACCAGATAAAGTTGCATGCTCCCTATCATATAATAGAATATGGGAAAGTTGCTATCAAACGGCTGAAATAAAAGTTGAAATTGAAAAAGAGCTCTTGGGTCAAGTTACATAAGTAATTCATAGTGAGATTATGTGGTAATTACCATCTTCTGCTGCCTGTGTGGTCAGCCTGTCACTCTGACTGGCTGGGGGTGTGGCCTGAGTGTTGGAGGCTGCCTGGGCACTTGTGGTGGGCTGGGGAGGAGGCTGGCCATGGCTGGTTGGAGGGGGAGGTGGTGGTGTGGCAGCTGCCTGAAGGGCTGCACTGTTGGATATGTTGAGGAAAGGCACCAGGCATTGCCAAGGGTAGACACGAACCTCTTTTGAAGCTGGGGGGTAAAATAACATTTAAATGTTAACCTCTCTAGAATAGAAAACTTTGAAAAGATAAAACTTCAATCTTCAATAATAATGGCAAGAGATAACTTTTATCATAATCAATTTCATAGTCACATCATAAGTGCTTTTATAATGGGGAAAGCTTCTGCTGAGTAGTGGAGACAAACCAGAAAAAAAAAAAGGGGGGGGGGGGGGAAATCGGCTTAGGGGGTGGTGGCTGGTTAAATTCATTTGTGTAAAACAAGTATAAATTCAATTATTAAAAACAAGTAACCTCCAACTATCAATTAAACTGCTCATGACATAAATAGACATACGAAACTGGAGCTGCAAATTATGCAATATAAAATATACATAATGATGAGAGTAGTTCTAACTTTCAAAGAAGTGTTTAGAATTGGGGTGTAGTTTACAAAATGAAGATTAAGAAATATTGGAGTCTGGCACTTCATAGTGTGCCAGATAATGATTCAATAACTGTGTCTCTGTAGAGGGGCACAGTGAATCAACTAACCCAAAACACTTTGAAATAATTTTTGAGCTGATAGTTGATAGATATTATGATGATAGATAACAATTAAACATATTTTAGACTTTAATGATCCATTTTCAATCTTATGATTTTTTATATTTTCTAGCTATGAGCACTAACAGAATTGAAATATCAATATAAATGTTTTCCTTTTAAAAAGAAAAATTTTGAATCTGCTGTGCCCAGACTCCCACATCTTGTGGGCAACATTTCGCGTATATATCCTTTATATGCATTTTTGCATTGTTGTGCTACTTAGTGATGGTTACAGTTCTTAAGAAATCATTGCATCGTTTTTCCTTCATCTACTCTTAAAACACAGGAAAAACTGATTTTTGGGGGTTGGGCTGAAAATTTGATAGAATATGTTATCAGTAAGGAGTCTGGGCCAAGTTTCAGCTTGATAGGATTTAGAAAGTGGGTCAATTAGCCTTTCAAAGATTTTGAAACAAAGAAACATGAACAAAAGTGAAGTAAATATAAAGGATTTAAAAGGGTGATGATACTTATGGAGTCACAAAGAGAGGAGGCAAGTAATATGCCTCTTGAATATGGGGGTGCCAACCCTAGTTTTCAAAGGTTAAAATTTACTGTCCCAGGTGGATGAAAAAATTATTACAAGTAAAAATGGCAGAACTAGGGCTTAACTGGAGCAATTTTTTACACCAGGTCAGGATATTTTGAGAAATAGACCTACACAAAGTTTTACACCCTACCTGCCCGCCTTTAAACAATAGGCCTACAGACAGTCCTACTACAAACTACCTGCCTACAGACAGTCCTACACCTTACCAATACCTGGCGGGCCTTTAAACTATTAGCCTACAGACAGTTCTACGCCCTATCTGATATCTGCCCCTTTAAACAATCAGTCTACTGACAGTCCTACACCCTACCTGCCAGCCTTTAAAAAATAGTTCTACAGACAGTGCTACACCATACTACCACTCTTTATTGATTAATATAATAGTCACCTCCCAATAAAGAATTTTTTTTCTAACCTGAGATCACACGCTACACAAGACAGCCTTTTTTTTTCACTCAGTGGGCCAGCAGGCCAACTATTAATATAAAACATGTGGAGTTGGAGGGAGCGCGGTTTCGAAAAGGAAGCAGGACACACCAGAAGCAAAATATATATAAGGAGAAGAGATGTTCTCGCGATTTTCAAAGTGGGTTACTATTTGAAATGGGGATAACTATTAAATAAAACATGACATTGGATTAAATGATATAACTTATCTGGCAGATTATTAAAAACTTATTTCATTACAACCTGCCTAAAAAGAGATTCCTTTACTTCTACTATATTAAGTAAGTGCATTTTCATTTACTTCACTCGCATCAACTTTCATTGTCCGTGCCGTAACGGCATCGGCTTTTACTTATTTTAAGCAAATTTTAGCAAGGCCTTCTAATATCTAACACAGGTATGGCTCTTCGGGCCTCTAACGCTTTTTGTCTACCCACGCAGCATATCTATGGGAAGGGGTGGGTGAGGTGTAAGAGAGTTGGGGCTGCACGGATTGCTGCAATGATTCACTCTCCTTTGTAAATAGCATCGCGGCTTAGTAGGGTCGTATCATTAATCACGTGATTACATACAGTTGCAATGATTCATATTTCCATTTCTAATTTATCTAAGTCGGACCCTTGAGGCGTTGTATAAGAATTGTACCGGTATATGTATATGATTTTTAAAGGTCGCCACTCTATACTCTATGATATTAAAATTACAAAAAAAAATTTCTAGTTATTTATGTAACGCTAGACATGTCAGAGAACGAATTTTTGGAATCATCCAGGTCCACAATAAGCAAGCGACAAAATAGAAGAAAAAAATTACTCAAAAGAGTCGTTTGCTAATTGCAATATGAAATTTAAATAAAATTATTATTGAAACTTTTGTGGGGTGAATGGCCCTAATGAAAGTAGATATTTAAAAGAAAACGATTAAGTCGTAGTAGTTTTGGCTTTTGAAACACCAACATATGCCATTACGGGAGTATGGGAGGCTTACGCTTCGCCCTTTAAAAAAAAATCTGGGCCGTATCTTGTCCAATGAGAAGAGGTGCCCTGGAACGTGCATTTACAGCACACCCAATGAAACCACTTTGAACGTTCCGCGAGGCCATGGAATGCTGTTTATTATTGAGTCGCCGGAATGGAAGAGGGACCGGTTGCACGAAGGTTGGCACTGACGGGCTTTACCCGCGAAGTGGGAACGATGAGTGTACACATAATAAAGCGTTGGCTTCGTGAAGATGTTGGGATTTGAAGTATAAAAAAAAAAGGGGGGGGGGCAGATATACGTCGGAATTGCGATAAAATTAATATAAAGAAGTAAAATTCAAATAGGGCTTTTGAGCAAGTGGCTCAAGTGGGCAGTAACAGAACTGTGATAAAATTGAAGCCAATTTGATTTACAACGAAGCTTCGGTGTATGCTAGATGAAACTTGGATATGATTTTAACAGTCTAAGTCTAATCTCGTTTAAAAGCAGAAAAAAACGCACTTGTGAGTCTAAAGAAAAGTCAAAGTGTTTTTCTTCATTGTTTTCAAAGAGTAGTCAGTAGTCCGAGTCCCAGCAGTCAAAAGATGCCATAAGGCAGGCATGCTTGAGATATTTTAGATCCACTGACACCCCCCCCCCCCCAATTAAATAAAAATGGGTAATCAAGAACGCTTATTTTCATAACTGTAAATGTAAACGAGAGTGTGCACCCTTTATGTGTATTACCACAAGGCCTATTGACTATTGCCTATATATAAAAAAAAAAATATATATTTAAAAATCCACTAGGCATATGCCTTCTTCTGAGCAGTGGCCTACCGCCCTATGTTGTCAAGGTACCGGTAATGAGAAAAATTTGGAAGATTTTTTTTTGTGCGAGGTCAAATAAATTTATAAAATCACCTTCACAAACAAGTCATATCAAAATATAAAATTTCTAGATGTTTTTAGTATACTGGTGGTTCTCAATCATGTTTTTGAGCTGATAGTTGATAGATATTATGATGATAGATAACAATTAATCATGTTTTAAAATTTGAGTCTGGGGAACTTAAGTCCAAGTCAAAGGTTCACACATGTCCCAATCAAATTAATATTTTCAAGAAAAGTTTATTTATAATGAAGGTACTGAAGGCCTTGTTGTCAGGCTTGTTCAATTTTTCATAAATAATTGTTTGAATAGGGTAACGATATATTACTACAATATAACAAGAAGAAGCTTCTTAAAAGCATTTCAGTTTCCTGACAAAATTGATCCAACAAAACCTGACCTTGCATGGGCAAAAATTAATCTTGAAAACAAGTAAGATGTCTATATATGAAGATTCAGATTAGCATACTGTGGCTACTGACATTTTTGATCAATGGAAAGATGAAGAAAATGTCAAGTTTTATCTAAATCCAGTGACATGACAAATATGTTGGACTCTATTCAGGCCCCAATTATTGAGAGGATGCAAATTAGAAAAAGAAACTTTTGAACACAAAAAAACCTGTATATCAGGGTGTGAATTTTAATTACCCACTTTCATGGACTCACTTTCAGACATCACAAAGAAAATAATATGGGAAAATTTTGATTCTTGATTTTTAAAAAAATATATATTGAACTTTTAGTTTTAGTGACATATGACCCCATGTTGAAATAAACTACTGACATTTTCTATGGCTGTGAAAATCTAAAAATTGACAAAAATATTTCTAGTTTCATGCCAGCCTCCAGTCAGTGTAATTTAAAAAAATGCATAACATAAATTCTGGGGATGCTGGTTATTTTATTGCCTTAGGGCAGTGATTAGCAAATCGCGGTTCGAGACCCGTATGCAGCTCTTTGGCGACCTGAGTGCGGCTCAACCAGTCAGCCACAAATTGGTTTTGACTTCAAAAAATATGGTTGTTGACAGGTTCTTGAAAAGAAATTAGGCTTTCAACAAAATTTTAATCGCCCTGCTGCTGATTTTTGCCTCTTTTGACTAATGAGTTTGCCAACCACTGCCTTAAGGGAAAAAAATTGAACATATTTTAACATACAACACAAAATTCATATAAAAATGACGCTGATATCACAATAATTCATTGTGTATTAGATTAATAAGTGGATATTACAAGCCTTACCTTCCACATCACGGGGTAGTTCCTCCTCCCCAACTAAATGACGTTGTTCAGCGTAGATCTTATTCTCATCCTGGTATTTCCCACCACTCCCATCCAGGACACTGCTGTGTTGCTTAATGTTGCCCGTAGGCATCATAGGGAGGAGAGTGGTAGGGGCGGGCAGGGACTCCCCACTGTGCAGTATGGCCAGGTTGTTTACTTTATGCTGAGGTAATCCCTCTGAATTGATTGAGCTGGTGTTGGATGTGTTCGCCAGTGAAGCGCTGGACTGTCCAGCGATGTGAGGGTTGCTATAGTGTACCTGTTGCTGCCTCAGAATCAACTGGGTCTGGTCAGGCTGCGATGAGGCTAATGGTGGTCCCCTAGATATACCAGGTGGCATTTCAATAATGTCTCGTCTCACAATCGTTTGATTATGTTGTCCAACCACAGCTTTAGGCTGCTGAAATCGAGGGTCAACTGACCTTTCCTGACTGGGAGTACCCGAATAAGTCCTATCCTGCCCAATTGGACTACCGTAAGGTCTATCCATTTGCCTGGGTCGGATGACAGTCACACCTGTGGTGTTTCCAGCTGAAACAAATCCAGCCTCCGGCACAAATCTTTGCCTGTCCTGTTGTTCTGGCAAGGAATTAAGCTGCAGCTGCCTAACTATGGTAGATTCTCTATTTACCTGAGTAAAACATACACAAAAACATTAAATAACATTATGAATGTTAGTTGCTGCAACTTAAAAAAAAAAAATTCACGTACCTAATAAATTTAAATAGTCTGAAATAATTTGAGAAGCACTATTCTGTGCTACAATAAGTCTTTTTTTTTTTAAGTTTGAGTTTTTAGATTAAAATTGATTAATAAAAATTATATCGTCTGAAATATTTTTTTACTGATTAATTTTATTCTAAATACTCCAACTTAAAGTGTTGGCACCTACTCTATAAAAAAAAAAGAATTATTGTTGCACGGAACATTGCTTCTCAAAGAGGTCCACTGACTGGTCCTTGTAAAAGATGAACAATTTTAGAATTTTTTTTTTAAAAATGAATAAATCAATTGGGCACCAGCCGTCACCCTCATGGTGCCGCTACTTGTTGCTGGAGAGGTGAAAGTTGGCAATTTTATTTATAAAAGGAAATTAGCTCAAAAATGGCCCCATTTATTCTGTAATAATCCTAGCTAGGATGACCAATCTGAACCAAACAACGTGCAGTATGATCATTATACGGAGCTATAAACAAGCAGGAATTCCATACAGCAGAGCCAAGAGGTAGGTGCTGGACAACTATCACCCCAGGTGCGTAACACCATACATTTTCACTCAGTCAATCAATAACCTGGTATTCAGGAATAGGGGGGCGATAGAATCTAAATATTTCAGCCAGAAAAACAGAAAGCAAATCAAGCATCCCGTGCAATGGAATGCATTACAATTACATGCAAGTCAAAATATATAGCCTATTTTTTTTGGTTCCGGTTTTGGAGTCACAAGAGCAAGTTATGGGGCATGTTTTAAATGAGCATCCCTGTTGAAATTAATTAAGATATTACATTTTTTGAAGATCCAGAGCATCAGAAGTACCGGGTAATGGAAGGTGTTGAGTGATAAAAAAAAAATCAACCCCTATTTAAGATATGAATTAAAAATAGAAACTCTGGCTGCAGGTTGCTAAACTCCAGCTTTTATACTTTTTCCCAAAAACATTGAACTAATCGTTTCGATTTAACCATTAGCACGTCTCAAAAACATTTTAATTAAGAAGTGAATAATTTCAGATTTATTTCCAAGTAATTTCACTTAGTGAGAATGCCCCATAAAAAGTCTCATTAACCTGCTGATCGCTAGAGATTCTGGGACTTCCAGCACTTCCTGGCGGCCCAAAGATACCCACTGTCTGTAGGACATTTGTTAATGGGCCGGCTGACTTAGGAGTATGAACATCTACTCCAGAGTCCTCGCTGTGTCCAGAATCCTGCTTGACCAGTGCGAGGGAACTACTGCGAGACTTGGCTGACATGCGGGGGTCCAGAACCTAAGATGTATCATTTTATAAAATTTATAGTATTTTAAAGTAACCAATAAATTTTGCTATAGGCACATAATGTTAATAAGTTATCAACCAGAATAATATTTACTGAATTCTTATACCTATTTCTTGTTGATTTTCAATCTGCATAATCTTAAATGCCCTTTATAACAATTCTTTCGATGAAAATTTTTTCAAAACGAAATCTGTTGCTAGACTATCTTGCTTATGAAATTATTTTTTTTAAATCAAGGGCATATACCGTACTAAAAAACGTAACTGATAAGGGGATTATTGTTATATTTGGTATAGAAATAACTTGTTTGCATTGATTTGATGATTGTTGTCTACTCTTTATCTTTATTACACCGTTCCTAAAGCCGGTATTGCATAATAGTAATAGGTCAACCCAAATTTAAATCTAAGAAGACATTTATAGTTAAGTTACAACTGGAACCAGGAAAAAAAAAACAAATGGTTGGTCCATCCCAATCAGCCATTCTTCGCAGGACAGAAAATTAATTGGTTTGGCCACCTCATAAGTATGCCTGGCAACCAACCTGCATTGAAAGCTTACAATAGCATGTACTCTGGATTCAGGGCCAGAGGAAGATCATGCTGTCAGTGGATTAGGACTATGTTAAGGACACCCTAAAAAAGAGTCCACAACATGAACCTCCAGCAGGTCTCACAACTTGGGATTAATCGCCAACTTAACCGCCCCCCACGACAAACCATCGGCAAAAGCGGTCAGAAGAAGAAGACAAGAAAAAAAAGCAGAAGCACAAAACAATTCAGCCAATAAACTATAAATACCAAGTAAAAAAATGAACAGATCTGGTTCATGGAGGACGTACCTGGGGCTGAAACACTGCAGCAGCAGGAAATCTTGGAGTAATGGGGGAAACGTGATCCGATGAGGAACTTCCAGACTTGGAGCTCCAACTCTTGGCAGGGGATGAAACAAATCCAGGGGGTCCTTGAGGGTTTGTATGGGGTGAAATGGGAGTGAAAGAGGTGGACGAACGATAGGGCCCTGTTGGGGACTGCATGGAACTCAAGCCGCTCTGTGCTGGACTGGGTGAAAATGATGGGCTTGTAGATCTTGAGTTGCCCAGTGACACAAGCATGTTTGCAGCCTCTGTCTCATCTATGTCAAATCTGCAAGGGCAATTCTTTATAAATTACTGCCTGTTGGTGGCATCATGTTTCTCAAAAGTGAAGTTTATAAATATTATCAAATCTAAAAATATGTTTAAAAACACCAATGTTTTTTTAAAGTTATTGAACGTATTGGAGAATAATTCTAACAGTGACAACTTTAAAAAAAACCACACTATGTTCTGATCACTAAATAAACAATATTGACTAACCAAATGATGATTGTTTTCATTACGAAATAAACAAGGTTATAATGTAAAAATTATCTTTACCCCTAAATTTTTATAAATATTTTTCACTTGTTAAACAAACCCCACCTTCAGCTACATTCATTCCAATTAACAACATAATGATATTGATTCTAAATGAGATATTTTATCATATAGGAGCTCAAATATTTGATATAACACTTGAAGGTGAAATGGGAAAAAACATTTGCACTACAACAGAGCAAAAAGTGAAGATTCAAGCTGTCCTACTCCTGCACAAAGAAAATTTTGGTTTCATCTCACAATTCAACAAGTAATTGTAAATTGAGATAAAGTCTTTACCTGTTAGCCATCATGCGCTCCCTATCATATTCTTGATGGCCTTCCCCAGGCCAGTCCATTGGACCTTCCTTCAAATTACCCTGCCGACACCCAGGAAATGGTGGAGCCTGTCTCAAACTTTTGCCTTTGAGGGAAAGATGTCTTGAGCAGAATCCACGACGCTGAGATTCTTTGGTACATCTAGTAATATTAGTTTTGACCAGATTTAGCATTGGGTGGCGACTTAAATGAAACTTTCATTAAAATGAAATATGAGCAAGAAAATTCAAATATTTTAAAAATTAAATTTTAAACCAAATGAATCGGATTCTATACATACTCTTACACTTAGAACTTATGAATATTGATTCCCCATACCCTACACTATTAAGTTTAAAAGACATGAAAAAACAAACTTATTAATTTTAATCTAGAATTACGGAACTCTTTATTAAATATGCATAAATTAAAAAGCTACTTACCCTTCACGAGAACACAGTCTCCGCCATTGTTTACCATTAAACTTTTTCCTAACCCCATTAGCTGCACTAACAACATCTCCCTTCTTGTACTTCCCATTAAGAGGGGATCTTGGTGTGCTGGATCGAGAGCTTTCCGTCGACTGAGCACTTCGGCTACGGTCAGGGTCCCGCTTCTTAGGAGGGTTCTTGCGGCCATTTTGTGATCTTGACCCAGAACCAGGAGTGGCACTACCTGATCTTGGTGTGCTCATACCTGAGGAATCAAAGCTAATTGAGTCATTCAGCATCTCATCATCAGACATGTCATCGACATGCTCCAAGGAACCTGCGCTGGAGGAGACAGGGCGTTCTATACGGTACAAAACGCCCCCCTGGTTGGAGGAGCTGGGCATTTGATTGACGGGTGAAAAACACTGCTCAGAATTTTCCCCTGTACTGCTGCTCCCTGCAGATATATCTTCCATATCATCAAACCATGGAGGCTGCAACAAACGGATATTGACTCTTGAAGTGGTGACATCAGCTGGCACATCTTGGTACTGGTCATTTCGATTGAGCTTCACAAGGAAACCTGGAGGATTGGCTCGCCTTTCAATTATGACACCGTCATGGAACACATTGGTCTCCTGATTCACTCTGACACAAACAACACGACCATTGGTCAAGGCAGAGGGTTGGGGGTGATTATCGCCAACCAGCAGACAGTTCTTAGGATCAAACACATTGGAAAATGTCATTTGACAATGGTCTGATTCAAACTCCACATCAATATCCTGATTGTTCTGATGGATCCATTTGATGATTGCAACCTCAAATATACCATTGCGCTTGGCTAACACACGTGAGTTCTTCCACTCCCTCAAGTCTAACATTGGTCTTTTGGGGGCAGGTCCAGCCTGAAGTGAGACAGGCGGCACACTGGAAACAGCAGGGGACTGGGGAAAATCACTTTCCATCTCTGCTGCTTTCCTTTTTTTCGGTGGTATGGCAATGGTTTTTTTTTCAAAATCCTGTGGTTGATTTTGGTGCCCCGTCGGTTCTTGGTGGTGCTGTATTGTATCCCCATGGGAGATTCGAACCTGATTTTCATGTGAAATTGATGAAAATGACAAGATATTTGAAGGGCTGGAGAAAGAATTGTTTGAGGTGTGGGATAAAGAAAAATTTGCAGTGGTCAGGATTGTAGGAGAGTTGGAGATGATAGGTTTTGGCTTAACTGCGCCACTAAGTTGCTGACTAAGAATAGAAACTGTTGGCAGACCCACTTGTAACACTGATGTTGAGGTAGGCTGGCTGCTTGGTGTCACCACAGACTCGGCTGTTTGACCAAATCTATTATGAACAGATAAAGAATAGGGAGAGTTTGATGGCATGCCAACAGGGTAACCATCCAGCTTAACCATCTGCTGGTAGCTGGTATGGCCGGACACAACCTTCGGAGCATAATCTGTCAACGTTACTACATTAGAGCTACTGGCTGTGGTCAGAGAATGAAAGTACTGCTGCCCTGTGCCACTGTCGCTGCTCACAGAGCTTACATTTAAATTGTTGCTGCTTTTGTTTGGTGTAGTGCTGGCAAGGGTTGTAGTCATCGGGGTTGCCCTCACATTTGTGTTGCCCATAGATAAGGGATTTGACCTTTGGACTGGACCTGAATGAGTTGGTAAGCCTCTTTGAACAGAAGATTGTACCACACCAGGCAAGGCATGTGAAGACTTGGAGTCAGTACTGGCAACCTCTTGCTTCTCAGGCACACCCAAATTAGTTCTTAAAGGAGAGATTTGTAATGAGCTCGTAGGCAGTGATGCTAGCCAACTGGTAGCTGGTGACTCCGACTCTGGCTTAGCCTGTATTGCTGAAGATGACGGTGAGGAGGAATCAACAAAAGGTTTACCCTGAGAAGCAGCCAACTGTGTCTTTAAGTGATCTCGCTTGGATTGCCTGACAGTCCGGCCACCCCTGGTGGTGACGCCACCGGCAGAAGTTCCAGTTGCAGTACCAGGTACAAGCTTTGGTGGAGCTTTGCTAACACCTCGTTTGGAGATATTGACTGTGTTAGGATCCTCAGCAGCCTCACCTTTAGGTCTGTCAAAAATAATGTCTGTGTTAGGACTAGCTGGTAATGTTTTATTACTACTGTCTATATTATGGGTGTTTGCATCAATAGGGAAATGATTATTTTGATCACTTGTGCCTTGGGGTTCTTCACTTGAGAGTTTGCCACTGGTACTACTGGGGGAGTTGTCACCTGAATCCCCAGAGACAGTGCTTGCATTCTTGCGTCTAGCTTTTGTGCTTCGTGGTGACTGAGCTGCTAGAGGTACAGAAACAGAACTGGGCGCTGCTGAGGCATTACCACTCTGTCCTTTCTTCCTTCCTTCACTTCGACGCTTCATAGTCAGATCTGCACAGAAAAAACAGGTTTAAAATTAATTAAAAACAACAATACTGTACATCAAAAGTCATGTTGCTTCATTCTTTTTGGTTTCATTATTTGAAAATGCCAAATATTTGTGAGTAAACAATGAGTTTCAGTCTAATGAATGATAATAAATTAAAATTAGACCTTACAACAAAATGCTGCTCAAGTTTAACTGGCAACCCAGAAAATCTGATGAGGTATTAAAGGCAAGGGAACTTATTGATTTTTCTAAAAACTGTACCTGTTATGTGTTATGTTCACATTTGAAAAAAAATGTAATAGCTTGCCCTGCCCCTTGAAAAAAACATACTTTTTTTTTCCTTTTCAGCTTCATTTTCCATTTAAGTTATCAATGTCTAGTTTGGTGTTTATTTTTTGTTGTTGAAATATCATTAACAGAACATCGTAATAATAGTATTACACTATAAAATGAGTTTATATGAGACAAAGTTTACCAAAGTCTTTTAACTTTTACAAACAGATAACTAATGGTAATAATGTATAGTCTTTTATAACATTAAAGTGAGAGTAAATCCCCCTTTAATAGGCTATGTAAAATATGTTAGCTCAATTATTAATACTGTGCTAACCAAACAAATGTTTTACTAATTAAAATTTATTATAATTGACATATATGCCTAACAGGGCTGTATTAACAGCATAAGGGCCACAGGCGAAGTAATGCACTAAGGCCTCCTATTCCTTTCTAGCCTATTCTACGCATTCATTATAACCATTTATTTTGGGTGGTGGTGGGGGGGGGGGGGGGGTTTAAATTAGACTATGATGCCCAGGGCCAGTTCTAACTCTTCCCCCTCCCCCCTCTACATAAATTCATTCTGGTTGTGGCGCCCTGTGATTGTAGCCCCACCTTAGTTTCGTCCATGGAATCTATTAAGTCCAAATATATAAACCAAACTAAAGGGAAATCATGAATTTGGCAGTTCAAGAAAATCATTTTAACACCCAGGGCTTTTATTTTTTTAGATACAAAGCTTTGACCAGGGATGGAGCAGAACTCGATGCTGACGAAGGCTTCCAAATAAAACTAGGGGTGGGGTTGGGCCAGAATTTCTTTTAATCAATTCAAAATGCAGTGATGCTCTGGTGCATACATGAATATAGATTAGCAGCATTCAGCATTTAATCTGGGAGCAACAGAATAGATGCTGGTAGAAATGTAGGATTCTTTAACTAGGTTGTCTTTACTGTTGATACAAATCTTTTATTTTTAGTTGTTTCTAAATAATATTAGTGTTTTACAAGTTTTATTCCATTTATTTGTTAAAACTACAGTAATAATTGATTTTTTTAAAAAGTATTTCCATTTAAAAAGTTTTTCATGACAAAAAACAAAACAACAGACTGATAACTTCATTATCCATGTTGAATGCAAATGAAACTATAACTAAAATAATGACCTCATTGGATTTATTTAAAATAAGTGTAATTCTAAGACACCGGTTCAAAAAAGATAACAAATACTGTTTTTTAGAATAGGACAACAGATTTTTTAATGGCTATTTGAAACTAGTAATGATATACAATAAATTGTATATATTCTGTATGTTATGTAAAGAAGATAGGAGACATTTACAAAGAGCATCATATATTTATTTCGGTTTGATTTATCTGAGTAACGAAGCAGTACCAATTTCCCTAAAATTCAGTAAATTGTAAGGCTTATTTGGAATTTCAAAAACTTCCATAACTTTCTTGGCATAAATTACTAAATGACATGGCATCTGTTGTAAAAGTATGTGATTTCTTACAACACCCGCCACCCAAAAAAAAAAAAAATTAAAAATAATAATAATATTATTGAACAAATAAAAAATTTCCATAACTAGTAGTATAAATATGGAATTGATTTGAAATTTCAAAATAAATCATGCATGATGCCCCTGATGAGCATAAGGCTGTGGACAACTGGCCAATGTTCCCAAGCCTTCAGACGGCACTGATGCCTAACCTATATGCTAAATATTAATAAGATATGCCTACAGCCTACAGCTATAAGTAGGCATGTGTAGATTATTAGTTACAGGTCATTCATTAATGATGTAACACTATTTTGGTAGATTTACTGGACCTAGACTAGTTATTAAATAAATAAAGTGATTATTTTAATTAGGGTACAAGACACAAAGATTGATAGACTTATCCCTACTAATAATTTAATGTTAACAAGTCATCTAGTAGCCTAAACATATAACTAGTCTAAGCCCAACCCAAGTCAAGGTCTACTTTAAGTCTATCAGAGGGATTGTTGATTATTATTTATTAAACCAATTATCCAATTAAAATTAGGTCCTTTTAAAAGTGTAACAGGGGCTTTTATTTTACGACAATTTTAGTTTCATTTGTTTAAAATTTAATGATTATACAAAAATAATAAAACACAGAACCCAAGAAGAATAAGAGAGTCTTAGACTTGCAGAAATTGTCCCAAAACAAGGTGACATGTAATTTTTAAGAAATGTAGACTTCTTGTAGGGGTTGCCGAAAAACATTTTCTAGCCATTACCCTAAAATATCTTTATTTATGCAGATATTAACCCCTTGACGTAAAATGAAAAAAAAACATACTATTTAAATTCAATTAGGTTTACAGAATGGATTTTAAAATATAAAAAGTATAACATAATTTGATAAAATAAATTATAAAATCCTCATTAAGGAACAAAAGGGTTTCTTTGAATGTCAATTTCAAATTTTGACTGTCTCCTCGTAAGCAATTTTGTAAGCCTTTGCATCGGTTGATGTTTTGAGCAGAAGCAAAAGTGTCACTATGGGGGGGGGGGGAAACGTAAATTGCATAGCAGTTAAAAGATATAAGGGTGTCTTCAGAGCAAGATTCCACCAGTAAGGTGACCACCAGAGCAGGTTTCCATCAGAGTAAGGTGTCCTTATCAAGAGCAGTCTAGAGGGGTGACAACAGGTTTCCAGTGTAGGGTGTCCTTAGCAAGAGCAGTCTAGAGGGGTGACAACATGAGTTTACCTCACTGAGTGACACAAACTCTTGACTCTAGTAGCCCCACTCTAGTAACCACAAACCACACAGCATGTTTGCTGCATTTCTCTATTACTATTCTATTATTACACCAGCCAGATGAAGTGTCCCCAAGAAACAAACAATGCTTTGAAAAGCATTTTGTTTATCAGTATTTTGCCCCCAAAATTTGTTACACCATACATTACATATCTAATTTGGTTAATTTACCCCAGATCACATACCCTACCCCTGGACTTAAACTTAAAAATAATTATCTATCTTGGCTCTTGGTGCTGAAATTGGTTATTATTTTATATTTTCATTCAAAATCAAATTCATGCATATCTGATTTTTTTTTTTAAATTCCAGTTTAGACCTTCAAATAAAGCCTACCTCTCTTCTACCTGCTTGCAAGTGTCAAATGTAGGCCTAGCTTATAATTTATCTAAGCTGTACACTGTATTGTAATGTACACATTATTCATTTTATTGTCGTGTGTAGTGTAACTTTAGATTAGTATTTAGTGTAGGGCGTAAGGAACTATTTTTACGTCATTTAAACTTTTAATTATTTTTTTACTTGTAGGCCTAATGAAATAAACTTTTACGAAACACTCATTCAATCTACAAGCACAGTTTATCATAGGAATATATTTAATAAGTCTAAAATAAATACAAAATAAACATCGCCATTGAATTGAGCAACGTGAAGGCTCAGTGCCACCGTACTAAAAATAGAATTTACAATAACCGTGTAGACGTCACAACTTCTCTAGCCTCCATGGCAGACCATTTACTACTGCTGAGATTCGATGCCAAATTCGTAATATATAATGAATATGTATTAGTTAAATCATCATAATCAAACAGAGCCACATATGGTGAAATTATTTAGTAAAATAGAAACCAATAATCACCTAAGTTATGGTTACATTTCCATTATTTTTACGTCCAATATACTTGTCCTCGAAAGATTCGCTACGGTCTTTGCTGGAATCCGGTGCAGCTAAAAAAGGTGAATGGGTATAGAAAGAGCACTGCGGCAGCATTGAACAATTTCATTGGGTAAAAAATAATATTCCGCAATATAACTCTCATTTACGTTTACTATAGTCACAGAAGTTATGAAAACTTAATAATGCAATCTTTAAACGTATTGCAATTAATAATTTATGACATTTTTTTTAACGGTAGTAAACGAAATAGTAAGAATCCGATCCAATTTGTGCATTTATTAAACTCGATTGTAGATGCCAAAAACTTAGAGTTTGAGATATCAGTGCGCAGTCTGACCAATCAACAGTTGTAAAAATCTAGGTCACACACATTGCCACATGTTCTGTGATGGATTTTCACAGAGTGTGTATACAGTTACTATGCAGCTTTACTATAGATCGTAGTAGTGCTCGTTCCAGGGCCGGCCCCCAAAGTCCCCACCCTGTATTATTGCAACGGTTCCCAAAATATTATAAACCTGTACATTTCAGATTTCTTAGCAATAATCTCTGTTGCTAAGAAAGTTTTGGTACTCATTTTATAAAGATAAGTTAAAATATAAGTATTTAGTATATGAAATATTCACAAAATGCATGTATTTTCCCCTATGTAAAATTACTGGTGAGTATGATCGGCTTTAAATTAAAGCAGTGGTTCTCAGCCTTTTCGACTCGTGGAGGTAATCCTTAGACCTACTCTATATTACAAGTTATAAGTATTTATAAGTATTTGAAAAAGGGGGGGGGGGGAATGAAATGATTTTAATTCATTATTATTATTTTACTATGTTATTTTATAAATACATTTGTTGTTGCAATTTTCTTATTTTGGTCCAAAATGATGTTAATTGCATTTTCTGTAGGTTCGTTGGTAGCTAAAGCTGTGTAAGTTGTAAGCGGAGAATTCTGTTTCACTAGGATATATAGCTGAGAAAAGATGTAATACTAATTTTATGTTCTCAGACAAGATTACGTCTCTTAATTTCATTTAGCTTCTTTTTATTTTATATTTTATTTTCTGTAACGACCCTAGGGCCCTTGAGGGCCGTCCATAATTTATGTTAAAAAATAGACAGGGCTCACAGAAAAAGGGGGGGGGGAGTTGGAAGAAGTTTGACAATAATTGTTGACATACATTTACAAATAAACCTGAAAAACACCGCAAAAACAAAACAAAACAACAAAACTTTGTAATAGCGCCGTCCCTGGCATATTATAAGCTAACCTACCCCAGGATGGAACGATTTTTAACACTGGCTGGGCCTCCAAATAGCACCATCCCTGCAAATAGCACCACTTTTGTTTTGTTCCCAAATGGTTTACATTATTTCAAGGTTTGTCTATATTCTTAACAGCACTTAAAGGGAAAACTATCTATAAATTAAATAAAAAATGTCAATTGGTGAATAAATAAGCAACAAAATATATAGGACTACATACAATGAATTTCCTTGGAAAAAGGTGAACTATTCACCATAAATTCCACCAAAATTAAGGGCCGGAAAGCAGTTGCGATGTGTTCAATGATAAATAGGCAGTCTGAGCGTGTATAATATATACTATAACAGCTATATTAACAGGAGGCGCCTTGGTAAGTATGGCATTTGTGTACGGGTGTTGGTAGCATTTCTGCTCTCGGGATGATTCTTTAGCTTCAAAGAATATGACAACATAGTTCTTTAACAAAGACCCCCCTCCCCCACCCACTACCAGATCCTAATATTATTATACTTTCCGCATTTATAATTAACATGACAACTCACAGTTTAGAAGTATTTTTCGGCATCATGACTTGTTTGAATATTTGTCCAGGTTTCAATCTCATTTCGGTAGGGTGGTAGAGAGTAATGTTATATAAAGGTGATTATTATTTATTATCCTTAATTTTTTTTTAAATTCTGCTTTTAAATGTACACATTGAAATACGATTATTAAAAACTAAAATGTAGTTTTTGTTTACAATAATTAGCAATTTTTCTTTAAAATGTTATTTTTGGAAAACATAATTTTGGCGTTTAGCTTAATTATTTTATCATAATAATAATATGTGATCAGTAGAAATGTTATATAACGTTGTAATTGTAAGGGTAAGGGCTCAAAAATGTCATTTTTGTTGCACGCCCCCCCCCCCCCCCCCCCCCTTCCCTAACTTTGTATTGTTCTATTTTGAACCCGTTTCTTTGAACGATTTTTTTTTTCTTTTTAATTATTTTTAAAAAATCACTATTAAAATATGAATTCCATAAAATTATAATACAAACATGTACTCTAAAACGTTCAAAATCTGCGAAATTATATTTATATTTTAGTTTGAGGACAATCTTTTTATTTGTACGTAACGATTGGTAGATATTTTTAGCACTGACTGCTTGAATTCCCCTAAAGCTATTTTTAACACTGCGTTTCATTTAAAAGAACAGTGAGATAAGCAGACGACTTTAAAATGGAAGAACGTGGGGGGTGGGGGGGGGGGGGGGCGCGTATCTCTATTTTCTCCCATGAGTGTAGAAAATTATTATTTTTCTATGATAATCACTTATCGATGAACGCTCACGTTGAAATTGCAAACATGCAAGATTTGTTGTTTAAGACTCAAGAGTGTATAATTCATACGAATGTAGGTCAGGCAGGGAACGAGCATCTCCAGACTAATTTAGTTACTATTAATCTACTAATAATTATATTAATAATTATGATTAATACTATGTTTTCTATGATGATACAGATGTTCCACAAACTTTCATGACACTGATTACAGTTATACACAGCCATAAATAAATCACATGTATAAACCTGCAAACACTAAAAAAATCTTCACACCAATTTTGTATTGAATGTAAATGCAATTGATTTGAAGTAAAGAGAACAGCGGTAGATCGTGCTTTTAAACGCTTTGATTTGAAAACGTTTTTAACGACATGGCTAAATCTAGCCCCCTCGCCCGGTGTAATTCAAGTGCACCCCCCCCCCCCCCGAGACATGTGTATGAAAATCAAGTATATATATTTTAATAGCAACAACAAAACATACTTAATTATGCATGGGGCATGGGCTGTCTACAAGAATTGTTCATTCATCTCTTTCCTGTCCTTTCATTTCCAGTTGCTTCCAGGTGTATACCATAATTTGTGTCTGCCTCTGGCTCGCGTCTCCGTCTCCGTGTACTCTTTGGCCTTTCTCTTTTCCTTTTTCTCATGGATTCCATGTTAGGGATTGTCTAGTGATGTTATTTGGGGGTTTGCGAAGATATTACCCTATCCACCTCCACCCTTTCCTTATGATATATTCAGCAACAGGCTCCTGCATTGTATGTCCTTTCGAAAAAGTATTTTTCTCTATAAGCTAATGTAGAAAACTACTTTTTTCATCTTCCTTACTATCGGTGGTGGATGCATCGCACTGTAATACATTCATATTTATGTTCTTCTTCTTGTCTGGGAATGTTGCTGTAATAATTCTTGGACTGTTGGCTTCCCATCCTATCAATGTCCCCCTGTGCCATCCGTGACATCACGAAGGTGACCTCTTGTGTGTGGAGCATTTTCCGCCTCATGCCCTGAGCAACGTTAGTGTTTCTCCCGAGGCCTATGCTAACCTTCCATCTTGTGTCCATCTCGTTTCACAAATGCCGAGATGTGTGAGCTTGTAAGCTCTAATTTCTGCCGTTTCTAATGCTGATTTTCCTGTCTCGTTGATGGTTCTAACATTCCACGAGCCTATGATCATTTAAAAGGAGGCTCGTCTTGTGGTTTCCAGCATTAACTGGCCTTGGTCGCAAAGCTTCATAACTCTTCTTAGGGAAGAAGAGCCTTCTCTTATCAGTGCTGAAATCTTTTTTTAAATTATTTGTTTTAAATTTAGTTTTCTTCCACCTGACATTTATTCTGTAGCATTTCATTTTCTTTCCAGGTGAGGTAGCTGGCCTCACGCCAACCCTCCCCTTTTGCAACCGCACTCGGGACCGGCCATGGCGGAGTTTAAAAGAGTTTTTAAAAAAATAATAGTTACCAAAATATTTTGCGTTTTTTAAAGAGTAGTAAAATGTACCTTCCACCGAATACAAATATGGAAATGGTGCAACCAGTGAAATCTGGCTACATGCGATATATCATTTTGATCTCCCGAATAAGAATACTTCAGAGAAAAAACTTTTGATTGCATTGGATTCAAAAATATTTGAAATGTAATTGATTCTATGAATAGTGAGCTTAGGCTTAAGAAAAATGAAAAGTGGGTCACACGTTTTTTTGGCCCGAATATATAGCGTATATAACATATAAGTATTATAAGTATAAGGGGCATACAAATTCGATCCGCAAAAATCATAACTACAGTTCTATAAAAGATAGAAAGGTGCAATTTGAGTTTTCATAAAGCTTTTAGCCTGCCCTTTTTAAAATGATGTACCATTCATGGCAATCGGACAATATTTACAATTTGTGTGAAAGTACCTTTTAACTATATTTTTATACTGTAAGTGTACATTTCTTAAATTATAATTACAATTGAAATATGTCTTTTTCTATATTCTTTAAACATGATACTTTTGTTACATAGTTTGTTTTCTGTGAATAACAGGTAACAAGAAATTTCCGTTGTTGGTACCCAAAAGCAGGCCTGCACAACTTAAAATGTAAGATGGGCCGTAATAATTTATGAAAAACGTGTGCGGGTCGAAAGAAAATATGACTCGGGGGGGGGGGGGGGGGGGGGGGGAGAGAGAGAGAGACGATATAAAAAAAAAAAATAATAATAAAAAATATTTAGTTACTTCGCGGGCCGCAAAGTGGGTGTTGGCGGGCCGCATGCGGTACTCGCGCCGTATGTTGTGCAGGTCTACCATAAAGGAATCAACAGCTTTGATGCAATCATCGATGAACGTCATGTTTCGTACCAAGTATCACCGAAAATTAGCAAGGAACTTCACAATTGGCACCACATTGCTGGAGGTTAAAATTTAAATTGTTTTGTTTTTAAATAGAGCCGAAGTGAAGCCAGAGGAGCATTACTATAAATGAATATCAGCATCACCTTCACCACTGCCTTATACAAATGAATATCTTCAACACCTTCATCACTGCCTTATGCAAAACAACTGTATCCAGGGCCCGGATCAAACATTAATTTAAAAGCACAAATAAGCATGTGGTTAGGGCCCCAGGAGAATGGGGGCACCACAAAAATGTTCCGAATAAAAAAAACAAAACAACATAAACATGTAATAATCGAACAATGAAGAGTGGGGCTGAAAATTCGACACAATGTGCATACAGGTAACTTAGGTAACACACGTTATAAGAATTTCAATTATAGCTCCCCCCCCCCCTCTCCCCAAGACTAGCAACTGAACATTTTTTCACGGTCCTTAACCATATTATTATTCTAATGACCTCCCCACTTTTATACCGCAGATTCATTTCACCAACTATTTCACCAACTATTTCACCAACTATTTCACCAACTATTTCACCAACTATTTCAGAAAAACAAAAGAAAATATTACTCACCAAACGCACTTGCGATATTTTTTAAAGGAATCTCAGCGCAGTTATCGGGAATTTCCCTCCACCTTCCACTTGAAAAACCAGGGGGCTGGGATTGGGATGAAAATTTGACAGAATGTGTTGTCATTGTCAACAAATCTAAGTGCCAAGTTTCAGCTCGATAGCTTGACGGGAAGTGGGCCAACTAGCCGTCCGAAGATTTGGCATGCCAGCCGCGCAAAAAAAAAAGCGACGATAAGATAAAGGATTTAAAAATGTAAAGACTTTTTAACCCACGCGCTGTCATAAAGGCCGATGATTCATTGCTGTTTCTGTGACTAAATCAACTAAATGGATGATCCCCAGTTGAGAAAAATTAAATTAATATTACAATGCGAATCAGAAGTTTTATGTTTGTTTAAAAAAGGGATGGAGGGGACAACTCTAAGAAACTAGTTTTATTTCCATCATACAGATTTAAAAAAAACACACTAAAAAATTGTCGTGTGTTCATACTTTATTTAGACCCATAGTTTATACTTAAATCATTTAGACCCATAGTTTATACACTTACATCATTTAGACCCATAGTTTATACTTAAATCATTTAGACCCATAGTTTATACTTAAATCATTTAGAACCATAGTTTATTCACTTAAATCATTTAGACCCATAGTTTATATTTTATATATCATCTAGATCCCTAGATTATACTATACTATACTATATATTATTTAGACCTATCTTTATTTTATCCTCTATATATCATTTAGACCCATAGTTTATACACTTAAATCATTTAGACCCATTGTTTATACACTTAAATCATTTAGACCCATTGTTTATGCTTAAATCATTTAGACCCATAGTTTATACACTTAAATCATTTAGACCCATAGTTTATACTTAAATCATTTAGACCCATAGTTTATACTTAAATCATTTAGACCCATAGTTTATACTTAAATCATTTAGACCCATAGTCTATACTTAAATCATTTAGACCCATATTTATTTTATACTCTATATATCATTTAGACCTCTAGTTTACATTTTACATCATTAAGACCCCTAGAACCAAGCAAGGTGAAACGCGCTCAGTTAGCTAAGTGGTTCAGGGAAACGGGGATGTGAAAACGGCTATGTGAAAACGGCTATGCATGTAAATGTCAAAAACTGCAATGCTGACCCATTTCTTCCCTCAAGTTCCACAACATGTTACACCGTTACCGATACAAACACAAACTTCGTCATAGAAACGGACACAGCCAATTGCATCCAATTAAAAGCCTCGGTGTCGCCAGCACAAGCTGGTTTCATCGACCACGTCTTTGCCTGCAGATCTCATCTTACATTTAATCTAGACACCGCTACTAAAACGGACATTTAAAAACCCCCAAAAAAACCAAGGTAACCATGGTGAAATGATTCAGTCTAAAAAAAATAAGACGTAAAATTAGTGAAAAGATCCTGGCGTTGTGGCTTGATTTGACTTCTGGTGATGTAGCTAATTTTTTTTTTCTCGTGATCACAAGCATCGCCAACACCATAGCGGGCACAATTGACAAGTCTTATCGAAGTGGCTATTGGTACCTGGGTACCAGAATTGAGAGGTTGGGATTAAAAAACGATTAAAAATATTATTGTTGGGTTTGTAAGAGACCAAATGATGTATCGAAAGAAAGATAATTATACTATACGTTTTTAAACTTAATTCTTCATTTTAACTAATATAAACTACCACAAATGACATCTGAACAGCATTTAGTCAAAATGGACCCAGACATGCAGCGCCGCCATTCGCACCCATGTGCCATCAGGCTCAGTGCTATTCGGATGTCATTTGTAGTAGTTTATTTTAGTAAAACTGAAGAATTGAGATTAAAAACGTATAAGTATAGTACATTCAATTATCTTTCATTTGATACCAAAATTTGTCTTACAAACCCAACAATAATATTTTTAATCGTTTTTTTAATCCCAAGCCCTCAATTCTGGTACCCGGGTACCAATTGGTGCAGCCAAGTCTTACAGTCTCTTAAGTCGTGGCAAGCGTTGAAGACACTGCTGACAGAAGCTGGAACAAGACCCAAAGGTGAAGATTTCAAGAGAGAGTGGTTATTGTATTTACTCTCCAAGAGTTTTCAGTGCTTAGGGCATCCAAGGCATTGGCGTAACGAGGGGGGCAAGGGGGCATCATGCCCCGGGTGCTACTCACAAAGGGGCGCCAAATGGTATATTTTACATATAATATTGTATGGTTTTCGAATAGGGGGGGCGCTAAAAAGGTATTGTGCCCCGGGCGCGAGTTAAGCTCGCTACGCCACTGATCCGAGGGTATTAGCTCGGCCCTGACTGTATCCTGACTGTAAATTCTAAGATCAGTTTGACCAGAACTTCCCTCGTTTTGACCCTTGCAGATTTGCCTATACGTCGAGTCTTGAGTTAGTTCGAGGGCGACATTCAGACATAGTTACAAACGGCAGACAACGCAGGCGAGAAGGTTTGGCAGAAGAAGACTTGGATAATTTGTGTTTGGAATGAGACAGAACTAATGAGTCACTGTTAACTTAGATTTATGTGCAGCTTTAAAATTTTTAAAGTGTTTCAAATTATCTCATTATCTCATTATATAACATTCGTTTCTCATTACTTTATATTCTGTTGCTCATTATACTACATTCTGTTGTTCATTATACTATATTCTGTTGTTCATTATACTATATTCTGTTGTTCATTATACTATATTCTGTTGCTCATTATACTATATTCTGTTGTTCATTATACTATATTCTGTTACTCATTATACTACATTCTGTTGTTCATTATACTATATTCTGTTGTTCATTATACTATATTCTGTTGTTCATTATACTATATTCTGTTGTTCATTATGCTATATTCTGTTGTTCATTATACTATATTCTGTTGTTCATTATGCTATATTCTGTTGTTCATTATACTATATTCTGTTGTTCATTATACTATATTCTGTTGTTCATTATACTATATTCTGTTGTTCATTATGCTATAATCTGTTGCTCATTATGCTATATTCTGTTGCCAATTATACTATTTTCTATTGCTCATTTTATAATATGTTGTTGCCCTCCGATTAAGTGTAGAGTGATGAAAATCTTTATGTATGTATGCTGTTTGAATTTATCAAACTGGGCCCTACCCCACATATTTGCTCATTATTAGCTTATGGTGCCCTCGATTTCTGACCACCCCCCCCCCCTTAGTAACAGTATCGAACACCTTTCTATTCTAAAAATGCCACTGTTTAAAAATACTGCTCTTGAGGGGCGGGTTGGGGGTGGTGGTGGTTCGCAGTAGTCAGTCCCTTCCCCTGGTCGTCATAATGCAAGATTTTGTCGATGGTAGACTCCCTATCAATATTATAGGTGATCAGAATCCGGTTGGCTAGATATTTTTAATGAAGAAATGGGCCCAATAGCACATGCCCAATAGGCAGCTAGAATACATTCTAAATATTAAAATAACGTCAGAGTCCCAAGTAATATTGCCACGCTAAGTAACACAAATTTTCCCGTAGCGCCAGAAAAAAGTGGCCTTGCGTGACCCCCTCCCCCCCTCCCCGCACACTCACCATCAAAATCAAACGATCCAACCTAAATTCACTTAAATTAATTCTGTACAGTCAAGGGATAGGTCAAGTAGATAACTGGTTTCCAAAGAATCGATCGCACTCGGCCCACATCAGCCGTGCCTGTCACAGTCGACGCGCACCGAACGCTTTTGTGTGGCGCCCGCCCTTTGTTGTCCAGGATCAACATCACGGTAAATCGCCGCCACTCAATGAGCCGGTCCTTGACCCTTCAATCCGTCGATGTGCGGTTCATGCCGACGTCACCGTTAGATCAATGGCCGAGTACGGGGTACCGACCCGACCCGGCATTTGGGCCTATCTCGCCCGGTGTTCTAAGATTGGCATCAACGACCTCTGCTGGGGGGGGGGGGGGGTGGACCAATGGGTTTTAGAAACGCCTTTGCTCTAGGGGAAATCTACAGCGGTTTTTCAGGTGATTCATGACATATTTCCATGATCATCATCATAATAAATGACATTTAGTGAACTTGTGCATCAAATCGTATAGAGCCTACATGTAATTATCATTATTATCCGAACAAAGACCCACCGTGTGACTCGGTTGTCTCGCTTCAAACCAACAGTACACGCTCCGCTGCCAGTGGCGTAGCAGTAGTGCAGTAATCATTGTGAAGACATCAGAGCGATTGAGTTTAATCTTTATTTAACGCTACTAGTGGATGTATATAAGGTAACGAAGTGGCTATTCGCACCCGGGTACCAGAAGTGAGAGGTTGGGATTAAAATAGTATTTAAAATATTATTGTTGGGTTTGTAAGACAAAATGAGGTATCAAATGAAAGATAATTGAATGGACTATATGTTTGTAAACTTAATTCTTCAGTTTAACTAAAATAAACTACCACAAATGACATCCGAATAGATTTTATTGAAAATGGACCCGGACACGCAGCGCCGGCATTCGCACCCGGGTGCGAATAGTCGCAGCCATAAAGTAATTTGGCAAGCCGCATATAACGAATGCCTCCCCGGAAGTTAAAAACGTGACAGGATCGCCCCTGTCAAAGTCTTTACTCGGTGGCGTTGACAGGATTAGAGCCACCAGGGGCGGGCCAAGCTCTTTGCCGCCCCCTTCCACGAAAACAACAACACCCCCAATTGGGATAAAAAGCTGCCTTCAATATATGGAAAAAGATGCCGCCCGGGGCGAAAACCGGCCCCTCCACACCCCTTCCTACGCCACTGACTGTACTAAAAGTTTCATCGCCACGGCATTAGTATTACAAATAAATGTATAATTTCATCTAATGTTGGTCTTTAAATGTTCAAAAGAGGGGATCTTTTGAAAGTGTTTATCCCCTATCGCTACGTACATAGTCAAATGTGCTCACCTTAAAAGCCCCGCTCACAATGTAATGTGACAACCTGTGGGGGCTTCAACCACCCCCACGCACTCCAATGTGTCGACCCGCAGCCCCCCTCACAATCGTATGTGTCAACCTGCACCCAGAGCCGTTGTGTGACTATTGGAGATCCCTTGTTATTTTTTAAAAACGTTAATATTTATTCTGTATAGCTATTCAAATCAATTTTTTTTCCTCCATCACAACCATGGGCCTCTCAAATACATGAGACCCCTTGCAGCCGCAGGGGTTACAGGTAGTGGCTATCAACGGGTAACGATTTTATAAAGGGCTAATGCGAAGAGATAGCACCGTGACTTCGTTAGGGTTACATTTAGGGTTCAGGTTAGGTTTAGGGATACATGTAGGAAATTTTTTCATTATTTTTAAACGTTTTATTGTTAATTTTACGGGTCACGGCAATCAAGTTGGCGGACATGGTAAACACGGGGCTACAAATTTCCAATTATAATGTTGTTATTTTGACCGTCTACAACCATTCGAGCCGGCTGTCACCTCACACATTCCCACGAGCGTACGAGTATGTCTGCTTCGCCGGGCGATGTCTCGTCAGACGGACTGTCACACCTAATGCTAGTTCGGGGGCCTACAACTAAACGACCATGCATTCGTCTGCTAAAATTTAAATGCTGTTCTCGCGGAAATGACATTGTGTTATTTAATAAAAACTTTTTTTAAAATTAAACTAAAATATAAGGGAGGGGTCTATTTTCTTTGGTTAAATCGTTATGAGAGTTTAAATTAGGTCAGCATGTCTTTACAAGCGCAACGGCATAGTCAGAGTGATAGTGTCATAGTTAAGTATACGTGACGACATGCTTAGTTGACGAAGCTTTCAACAGGCCAATGTAGGTAGACTACGTAGAATTTATAGAATTATATATGTAAAGTAATAGTGCCATGATGATCTTAAAAGTTATATTTAGTTGAAGTTATATTTATATCTCTCCATAAAAATCATCACGGTAACATCGGTAGATAATAAAAACGGCTACATTGCTACATGGTCAAGGTGATGGCCGGTGAACTTAAATGATTCCTATAAATTATAAACGTGTCTGCTTCGCCGGGTACCCGGCTACGTCGCTGGCTGACGGGTACCTCGGGCAGATGTTTTTCCAATTATTGACAGCCCTAGTTGCCCCTTCACCGACACAATCTTTTGTGTCACCTCCGAATCTCCAAAAACACCATCTAATGCGCTACAAACCAACTCCCATAAGTGCCAGCCTCTGACCCCCACGCATACACCGTTTAATAGACACCCATCAACCCCCTCCCCGCCTTCGCTAGATATCAAAAAACCCTTCCTTTCCCGGCGCCCGGGCTTGTTCCTGTACATTCTAGACCTACACTACGCATAAAATAAATAGCAGACATTACCCTACATACACTACACCCTACGCCTACATTCAACTTTGTGACGGATTCAGTGGGACGTCGACAACCTTTCGTAGTGGTCAGATACGTGTATAAATTATAGGCCTATCTGCTGACAAGAAAACATTTTGGGAGCCGCAAGCGTGGCGAATTGTTTAATTTAAAATAAGCTGCATCTATTCCTCCAGAGAGCCGCATGCGTCTCGCGAGCCGCAGGTTGTCGACCACTGGATTAAGTCAACGGTTCGTTCCTCCTATCACAACAAATTTACACAAAACTACGGTTCATGAGCTGCTGTGATCGTAGGGCGTCAGTGCTATAAATAGCTCTTTGACAATTAACGTTGTACGCCAAGCCAACGAGCTCCTCGTAGACTCAGGCGTACGACCCAAACAACAAACACGCCAAGTCTGCAGTCGGTGTGTTTGTGTGTGGGAAGATGGCACG
Source organism: Omphiscola glabra (assembly GCA_964017045.1). NCBI lineage: Eukaryota > Metazoa > Mollusca > Gastropoda > Lymnaeidae > Omphiscola > Omphiscola glabra. The sequence continues at coordinate 12,803,627 of OZ024807.1, read as the reverse complement.
CTGACGGGGGTCACAGCTGGCACACCACACAACGCAGTAGAGTCTAGGCGGTGGATGGAACGTGGTGAAGTGTGTCTCTTAAAACACTCAAACGCGGAATCGTATTTTTTTTAACTACTTATTAAAGAAGGAAAAAAGATATGAATATCATTTTTTAAAAATATCATGTTAACCAAGTCCATCCTTAACTTTTCCCTCAGCCTCAACAACCTTACTCTCACAACATTCATTAAATTTGGGCTTGGTGCATTTTGGCACCTGCATCCACGACCACCGACCTTTCTTTCCATCTTTAACTTTTTAAAAGTTTTATTTTTAAACCAGGCTTAGAAAGTGTAGTTGTGTATTATGCACGAAAAGTAATCTACGGTACATCCAAGCTAAACGGTATTATAAACTAATCACCACCCTCAGTGGCGTAGCTAAGGGTGCAGAGGGGGGCAGTTGTCCCCTGCTGCCAGACTAGTTAGGGGTGCCAAATGTGCTTTGATATTATTTTATTGATGAAAATAATGGGTGTGAGAGTTGAAAAAAAGAAAGGGAGGCTGTTTAAAATGAATCTTGTCCCCAGGCGCCAAACACTTTAGCTACGCCTCTGCACCACCCCAACCCCTGTATACTAGTGGTGGTAGCGTCTTGTCATGCAACACTAATAACTAACCGAACCGAATGCAGCGGATTGTTAAATTTTAAAAGTATTTATGTATACTATCGGGTAATTTAAAGCAACCGATAGTCTTTTGTATTGCCCACTGGAGGACAGAGAACATACAATAATAATTTGTGACTTACTTTTTCTCGTCTTGTCGTCAATAAGATGAATATGAAAGTGTCAATTATTAAGATGAATATGGAAGAGCCAATTATTATGGAACAAGGGAAAGAAGTAAAAATAAAATGAGTATAATTCGATTTTTGCAATTATAACCCTTTAATATATTTCCTTGATTTTACATTGTTTATTAAGGAAAGTTTATTAAGTATTACCGTTTAACATTGATACCGGTACAGGAATTCATAAATCCCATGTAAACGTATCTAACAAATTAATATTAATGATCTTTTAACTTCCCTTCCTCGTTTTGGCTTTATTTTTTTGGCGATAAGCCAGACAACTCCTGAAAAGTGCAGACTTGGCTAGATTTAGTATCCCGTGAGAATGGAAGGAAGAAGAAAAATGTTCCAGAATAGAGTATTTCAATAGTTTGAAAGAATAAAAGGTGTGTGTGTGAGGGGAGAGGGGGGTCAAGCAAAAAATAAATAAACAACTGAATTTGCAATGTCTTATAACTTGGACGATCCCACCCTTTTTTTTTTTGAATTTCGAAAGCTTTGACAGACAGTTTTTAATTTCTCATGTCAATTCTCTGCTGTCTTCCAGTATCTGTTGCTGGTTTTTTTTTAACTCATGGTCTAAGCACTCGTCCCAAGAATGGTTGCCTAACTGGGCGAAGCTTGTTTCACTTGGTCATTTATCCCTAGCTGGCATGGCAACTACCCTGGTTTACGTTGATCCATCTATTTTATTCATTTGTAACAAATGTTTAAAGGATCAATTATTCGTCTCTGTTTAAAGGATCAGTTATTCGTCTCTGTTTAAAGCAGCGGTTCTCAACCTGTGGGTCGCGACCCTTTTGGGGGTCGCTCAACCCTTTCACAGGGGTCGCCTAAGACCATCTGAAAACATATATACTCGACAGTTATAAAGTAGCAACGAAAGTAATTTTGTGACTGGGGGTCACCACAACATCAGGAACTGTATTAAAGGGTCGCGGCATTAGAAACGTTGAGAACCACTGGTTTAAAGAATCAGTTATTCGCCTCTGTTTAAAGGATCAATGGTTACCATTGAATCTGACATCACCATGATTTTAAATTGTTATAACTTTTAAATTAATTTACTATGCTTGTAGCAGGGATTTGGAGCATTCTGTAAAAGCTCCGAACAAGGGAGGAGGTGGTGGTGTAAGTAAGTGTTTAAAGAAATGTGTTTACTATTGTCACCCATCTTATTAACTAGGCAGTAGAAATGCATGTACCAGCAACATGACAGTAGAAGAGTGGGGCAGCACACCTGTATACGAATGAGGTAATAGCTGGTGGAAGAGTGGGGCAGCACACCTGTAAACGAATGAGGTAATAGCTGGTGGAAGAGTGGGGCAGCACACCTGTAAACGAATGAGGTAATAGCTGGTGGAAGAGTGGGGCAGCACACCTGTAAACGAATGAGGTAATAGCTGGTAGAAGAGTGGTGGAAACATTTTTGGAAGAAGAGTAAGGCATCAATTTTAACGAATTAATATTAAAAAATTCAAAGGTAAAATTATACTTTTTAACATTAATATTGTATACATTTTTCCAGCTCCAGACACCTATGACTATGCTCCTAAATCCCTTGCTTGAAAATTTCATTTTTTACAATTTAGAATTTAAATTATAATTTTTTTTTAACGGTATCATTTTCATATTTAAAAAGGGATACACTTTATATTCCAATCCAAATTAAAGGTAATTTAATGAAAAAAATTAGTTTATTGTAATATTCCAAATAATGGTATTTTATACATTTCTTAAGCTTGAAGGAAAATATTATAGGTGGCTGGAAACTTGTGTAAAATCATCTTAACTTTATTAATAAGCAACACATCCAAGCAACCATTGAAGCATTAACCTTATTACATGTTCACTTAAAAGTTGAATAATGGCCGGCTTTGATGTTGAAATGGAAAAGGAGGGGAGTGGGGGGGGGGGGGGTGTATGGCCACCCTAGTCTTTGCAATACTTTTGTTGTGAGCCTTTAAATTTAACTAATTGAAATTGTGCTTAAAAATAATTTAAACATCCAAAAAAGTAGTGACAGCTGGATCCGATCATAAATGGTAGATAAAAAAGATCTATACTGTAAGACAAGAGAGAGAGAGATAGGTGTTGACTTGTTTCATTCAAGCACAAACAACCACTCTAAACAGGGCTGGTTATCACTGATACAATACCTTGCAAGAGAAAGAAAACTCGAAAGATATTGGAATAGTATACAAGTTTATTTTGCCAATATGAATGAATTTATTTAGAAAACAAAATGTGTGTATACATATTATATTGTAAAAAAAATAAACATCTGTAGTGGAATGTTATAATAAATGATAAATCTGACAAATCTAATAAATAACAATTGTAAAACCTATTATGTATAGAATGAGAACAATAAGTCAATAAGTCTTTACAGTGAAAAATTTTAAGAAAAAGAATAATCTCATTGAAGAATTTTCAAGTGTTTCTTAAAGGGCAAAGAGAAAAATTCCGCTATGATCATCCCACTTCAAATATAATTCATAACATTTACAACCTAAACTGCAATTGTAACTCAGAAAACATGTGACCTTACTTACAAAGCACTTTTCAATTCCAGAACGAGGCTTCATTGAGCTGATCAACATGGCCTATTCTATAAAACTGTATGTTCTCTCTCATATACTTATACTATTTAAATACAAAAGAACACTAATTTGTCTAATGAACATTATACTATAGAGTAATGGCAATATAGGGAATGGATTTTCTTTAATGGATTAAAATCCATTACAGTAAACACTCTTATGTACAGAGGTGGTTTTCAGCATCAGAACCTGAAGGATTGCATGAAGAGGAAAAAAAAAGAACCAAGTAAATACCCCCGTGGGGGAAAAAAAAAAGACAACCACTGTCTTGTAGGATTTTTGATCTATGAGACATTCCAATAATGACAAAAACTCTCTATGATATTAAAACAATCATGGCTTTCATTTCACCACTAAAGTGAAAGTACTGTATAGCTGGGTCCAATGTTGTATTCAAAATGGCAAGATGTTTTGGGGCCTGATTTGGTTTTGAGGCCTAAAATGGTTGGCTTAGACTCTGCACAGGCCTGAATTAGGTGTTTAAACAAATCTTGTCAAATCATTTGTAGTTATGAATTTTTTCTTCCCTAAATTAATCAGTTTAAAAAAAAGCAGCTTGAACAAGGAATAGGGCCAGAATAATTGAGTGTCCTTAAATGTAAAAAGGATATAATGAAAAATCAGTTATTTTTTACATACTAAAATGAGACATAGGTAATGTAAAAATCCTGTATAATTGATAAATGAAAAAAAAGAAGTGTAAAACGTTTGTTAAAAAAAAAATAGAAGAAATTAATAGTAAAGAAAAAGGATTTTTAGAAATTTTAAAAAGAATTTCACCAAGTTTAAATATAATATATATATTTTTATTTGTTTTAAAGAATTCATTTCTGATATGAAAAGTCAAAATGAAAGTTAAAAAAATGGTATAAGAAAGCAGTGCAAAGATAAAATTATGATTAAAATTAAACTGATTCTGAAGATGTTTGAAGGTTTAGTGGGCAAAAATGTGATCTTTCAGCAATTGAAACAAATCTTCAAGTGAATTTTTTTGGTTTCAATTTAAATCCTGAAGTTTTATAGCATGGTTAATTTAGAAGAAAAAAAATAATATGGTACCGATATATTAAAAGCTAATTTTATTATAGAGAAAATATGTGAAACCTCACATTTTCTGAACATGACATTTGACTAAATGAAAACCAGTAGCAGAGTTCCAAAAGAAAATGACCCTAGAAGGAAACAGACCATATGTATGGTAGTTTCAACTTTTGAGGTGCAGAAGACCTACCACATTTAGAAAAACAGAGGAATGAACAAAAATTATATTTAACAATGAACAGTAGCCACAAAATCCAATTTTTAAAAAAAATGTAAAATCATGCATAAGGCCTCAGTTAATTAGACATTTTAATTATTGAACAAGTAAATGGAAAGTAACTAAACAGCCCAGGTGATTATTTTCAAATGTATATAAAATGTCCACATGTTCTAAATCTTCCTGAAAGATGACCAAAACAATTCATAACAATTCAATAGTCCTTACAAGTTCTAGCTGAGGAATTACTGTTAAATTAATGGATTTTCAGAAACATCCTTACCTAAACTTAAATGGAATTTTGGCAAGTGATTTTAATGAAAAGCAATTTGTACAGCTTAAAACAATAGTAAAGAAATGTAAAAATTAGTGGCTAGCTAAAGCATATAGTTATGCATAATAAAGATAATGATGAGCAGATAGCATACACAAGTTGTCATGGTTACAAAATCAACAGCACACCCTGACAAATCTTTTCATATCAAACTTTAAAAAAAAAACAACAAAAAAACCCAGAAAATATATGAAACAATATTGGGCATGTTAACACAAAAAATGCTCTTATCTTAAAAATATCAAAGAACTTAATTATTACCAAATTTGAATTCTAAATGTGTAAACATTTTACATACTTACAGTTTTTAATTAGAATATTTAAGGAAATGAAAATAATTCATTAAAAAATTTATTCTTTGTAGTTGAAAAAACAGTAGAAATAAATATTAAATGATAAATCTATCTTAAGTACATATTTAGCATATGAGAGTCTTGACTAATGGGAAAGAGAATCCATACTTCATCATATATTCACATAGTCCATTTAAGCCATGCAGACCAAATAACTTAGTACAATATTTTAATTACTAACAACATCATACTGACTCTTTGAAAACAACAACTTAAGACAAAAAAAAACCAATTTCTTGGATTAAAGTTACACATTAAAATTATACCCCATCACATAACACTAATAGTAAAATTGATATGGATTTTCTTCATTACAAGTCAATGCAGATAATTTCCAGTGAACAGATTAAGAGGTATACACAAAACAAATTCAGAGTTATGAAAAGAGATGGTCTCATAATTAAATTCTGGGTTTAAAATGCTTTACACTCTCCCCTTTTTGTCCAAGCTATCACAGGGATAGCTGCACAGCAGGTGTGTCAAATATTGGGAAGGTTGCAATGGAAGGTGTTCATGTGAAGGGCAGCGAAAAGGTGGGAGAGCTGGGGAGGATAGGAGGGGGGGATACTAATCATGATTGTTGTAGGTACCCTAGATTATTTTATTCCCAAGTCGCTCAATTTATTTCTCAATCAATGTTTGTTCATGTGGGGAAAAAAAAAATTCCTTAAAATTGTAAAAATTAAAAGACAGCCTCAAGGATTCTGAATAGACAGGGTTTAAGCATTTAGAACAGTGGTTCTCAACCTTTCTAATGTCGTGACTCCTAAATACAGTCCCTCATGTTGTGGCGACCCCGGAACACAATTTTTTTTTGCTACTTCATCACTGTAGATTAAATTTGTTTTCTGATGTCTTAGGCTACCCCTGGGAAAGGGTGATTCGACACCCCAAAGGGGTCGCGACCCACAGATTGAGAACCGCTGATTTAGAACAATGAAACATTTCAATGGTGATGCTAAGATCTTTTTTCTAGAATGTCTGGTGCATGATGAGCAAACAAAACCAGCCATTAAACAACACTAACCAAATAAGTGATTATGAACTCTTGATATGTGACAAAGTTAATATAAGATAAAAAAATAAAACAAAACCAAAGCAAATGTGTAAATGAAAACAAAACTGATTATGCAAGGTTTGAAAGTACACAAGGTCTGGTGTTTAACACAGGCATTAGTATTAAAATAACTGTAGGCACCCATTCAAGAGAAGTTACAATCAATAAAAAAAAATTTGTAGTGTAGATTCTAAACTGTTAATAAAACCATACTCATCTTAATGTTGAAATATCTACAATGTGTTGTAGTATATGTACATTTTTAATTAATGACATCATTATATCTATCCTAATGTTTATACTGGAACCATTTGTACATTTTATTTACATTTGAAGGTGCACGCCTTGTCTAGACTAAATGCCTGTTTAGCATTTGTTCAAAAAGAAGCTTTGATATGTAAAAATTAAAAGTCTTGCTATGTACCAGGTTAGTGGCTTATAGCATAGCTTACATTTTTACTAAACCAGGACAAAATGGAACATTCAGGGGCAATGTAGAAACAGATGACAGGATGTTAGTGTGTAAGCAATATCATTCTTATCTATAAATTTAATGCCAGAGCCAGGTAAAAATTCAACATTTGAAAATCTTAAATTTTCTAAAAAAAATTAAAAGCACTATTAGATGAATCAAAATGGAAAACATTGGCGGAGTCAATGAATAAAATCTTGATAAAATAATTTCTGTACAAACTTCAACCAATTGTAACTATTAAGAATAAGTTGTCATTACAAAATTAGAAATCTTTAGCTGACGTGGTGAATCAACAACACTAATTTCTCCTGGTCATGATAAAAAAAATGTATCTCTTGACAGTTTTTCCCCCCCATTGAGGCACATTTTAAAAATTTGTTTTCATACTAAATCTTAGACACCTTCTAGTTCTACATACCCTGCATTTCAAAGCACAAACTTTGAAAGGTTAACACTAACAGTGTTATGTTGGCTGTGCAGCCCTTGGCTTAGATTGAGGTCCCCATGTTAGGATCGCCGTATCCCGTCTGGGGTTCTCTGTTGTCTGTTCCATCGTCTGTGCTGTAGTGACGTCCTTTGTCATGATCATCGTAGTCCTTTCGTGGAGGTTTGCGGTCTTCGCGGTCCTCTTTATCTTTGCGATCGCGGCGATGGCTGTCATGATAAACAATAACATATTAAAGATGGCAATCAAGGAGCTAGTTGACTAAAACTTAATGCTGTTAATTAGTTTTTTGAAAATAATTAAATTCATCATTCATGAAGAAATAAGGGTTTGGGATGGAAAGTCTAAGTTTTAAGTTCTTCTGAGTCTGCACATTGGAGGAATGGTAACACTGAGTGCCTCATGACCAGGAGGTTGTGGGTTTTACTTCTGTCCTGGGGCCATCACCAGCTATGTGTAAATAAACAGGTGAAATAAACCTATTAGCGTAGTAAGACAGGTATTCTTGGGAATGGCTAAATCCTGAGGAAACCCCCCCCCCCCCCCCCCCCCCCCAATACCATTGAATTTGAAATACAGTAGTCAACTCTTGACACAAGATTTTCAAAAAAGTCTGTTGTAGGAAAGATCATGTGCCAATGTATCATTAATCCTAATTTCTTACTAAGCAGCCCAACTAGGACTAAATTCTGGAAAGTTATGACCAGTGAAGAAAATGATTATTACCGGCGACCATGTCCTTCATTCTTTTCATTCTCATCATCATAACCTTTGTTGGAACGACCACGGTGTGTCTCTTTCTCATAGCGGGGCAGGTCTTCACCATCAACAGTGTTTATATATTGAGGGGGACCTCTGTGGTCCTTGGAATCATCATAGGAGTTGTCCAGTGCTTCATTGGTGAATCCCTTGTCAGGTCTCTAGAAAAGAAAAGCACAAAAAAAAAAAAAAAAAATGCTGAAGGGGCATTTGGACGTGGGCTGGCTTGTTATAAAGCTGTTGCATATAAAAAATAAGTACGTTTCCTTTACCCAGAAGGCGTATAGGTGATATATTGTCATTTGCTTTGTCATTAATTCATTCTTTTATCCTTTTTGATTCCTTTTTTTCTACACAACTTTTTTTAAAAGTAACATTGTGATGGGGGTAGGCCTGGTGTTTCACATGTTAAGTATTACCAAAACCTTGGCCCAAGGATTTAGGTGAAGACTTTCAGGTATACAACATGATTAACTTTTAGCAAAGAGATAGGCGATGGAATTTTTTTTTTTTTTTAAAGTTGACCACTCTGTGCTGGCAAAATGTTATACTTTTTAGTACATCCTATAACTTCTCTAAAGATTGTCTGAAAACATTCAGTCAATGGTCAGATATGAATTCCAGCTAAATTAATGTAAATTGATTTTCTTGTTTTGCTTTTGACTAATTAAAACATGTTATCTAGTTCAGGGTTCTTTCAAAAACCATTTTTAGGGAAATGTGTTTTTTTCCCCCCACATAGTCAACACAAAGAAGCTCATGAAATCAACTGGGTACTTTTCAATTTATATATTTTAAACTAAGTAAAAAAACTGAAACCAGATATCAGGCCTTTGAAGGACTTCACATCCTTTATCTGGATAATTTGCTAAAATGAAGCAGACACTTATTTTTTGTCCACATTTAAACAAAACTTGTAAGCATCTCTAGTTAACACTTTTGCAACAAGACAAATATAAGAGAATCAAAACACAAACAGGAAATAATTGTTAGTGTTAATAATTTGTTATTGATCCTTTGTTTTTTTTGCATGTTAAAAGATGACTGCACAAAAATAGATATGTAATAATAAGACTTGCCATATTTCAAAGGCATATAAATATTTTTTTAACAATGCTATTTACAAAAAATGTATGCAGCTGAGTATAAATCATGTCACATTATAGATGTATTACTGGAATGTATTTGAACGATACTTAAATAATCAAGTTTCTATTCACAAATATCTATTCACATTCATTCCACTACAATGTGCTGTCCCATGAATGTAATACAATTTATGCTAACCATGAATATTTACAAAAATTTTGTTTGTGTCCACATACACTGGCCATGCTAAGATACTAATATATATTTCTTTAACTTTAAAATGAAAATCATTCATGCCCTGAAAAAGTTACAGAGTTTAAACGGAATTTACCAGACATCACAAAATTTTATATTGATTACACATAGAATGAATGTCCATTCTGTTGTTTACTTTTCTTATGACAAAAGTATTTTTTAAATCTCTTTTTAAAACAATAAAAAAATTATCGTTTCTGAAAACGAATACATAATCAGTAACTGAAGTTTAGATGAAATGTCTTGTAAAATTATTTAGAATCAATAGCCGATTTATTTTTGAAAACGTCATCTGTTAGTAAAATAAAGAGATATAGATCAATTGAAATGAAAACTTCAATAAGAGATACCGGTAAATCAAAATATTTTAACAATTAATAAATACCAGAAATACATATTGTAAAAAAATACATTGCAGAAAAAAACCTGTCAAATGATATCTATAAGATGAACAGGAGCAGTTAAAAAAAAAATTGATTTTCAGGAATGACTAACATATCACATTCACAAGTCCATATGACATTGGCAAGTACATTCCAAGTCTGTACCCAATTAGCAAAAGATAATAAAGCAATTCGAATCCTTCCTTACATTTTTGATTATTTCATGGAGTAAAACAATAAAATAGAGATTAATTCAGTCACTGAATAACTTAAGTACTTGTAATCACATTTATATCAGTATTCCTGCTGTGAAAGTAGAAAAAATGTCTCACCAAAGGCAATAGTTTAAACAAGCAATAAAATAATATTTAAAAAATACATAAATTGCACTATGATTTATGTTCTGAAGACATCTAGCAAACTTAGAAACGTAATCCAGACCTGTTTACCCTCAAACTCTTAAAATCGTACATCATCAAAAAATCATTTAATACATCATCTTAATGGTAAAAATAAACATAAACTATATATAATGTATTACATCTCAAAATCGTAATTGTACGCCAAAATCGTAAGAGTAAACAGGTCTGGTAATCTATATTTTTTCATTCTATAGTGATATTAACTTTTAAAAATTATTTACACTCTAAATGCTTTAAAAGTAATAAAAATATATATTTAACTTACTTTGCTTGAATTTCAGACTTGAAATATATAAAATTCTACTGGGATTTTACAGTAGCTATTTATATAGAAAGTGTCATTTGATAAATTTGATTACTGGAATGATTTAAGGCACATTTTACAGAGTGCACAATTACATCTTTTGTCGTAACAATAACATTTATAATATAAGATTAATTGGATGAGGTCAATTATATGCTCAATGATCATAAGGTCAATTGAAATTCTCATTAAAAAGTGAAGATTTTTATGCAATAACTAGTAGGATATGGGCCAGTGAACATCTTTGATAGTTTTTCGAAGAACATTTATTTCCAAGAACAAAAACGTTTTAATTATGATCCAAGTTAAAAGAAAATAAGTCACTAATATCAAATAAAAACAGAATTATTGATCCAAATCCAAGTCCTTCTTAAAAAAAAATTTCTCACTTCAACAGACAATGAAATGTTGCTGCAGGGGGAACAAACTGTCATATTATTAAGGAACATAATGGTTCCATAACATTATTTTGCTGGTTTTCACCAATCATCACAAATACGTCTGAAATAAACACTATATTTTTTCTCTTTAATATTTCAGGTGAGAGAGCACCTTCAGGTTATAGTTCACCAACATTTGAAAATGATATCTATTGACAATATAATTTGTTGAGTAAATAGCTTTTGACTAATGATTCAATATCTTTAGAGAAAATTTGATTCATCCTGAACAGTGAATTTTGAAAGGCAAAGTCTAAAATTTACAGCAATTTATAAAAAAATCAGGACATTAAAAACTGCCTTACTTATGTATAAATTTACTAAAAATCAGAATAATGCCATTTCTTTCTATGAGACACTAGATTAAAATGTAGAATATATACATGCCTATAGCTATTGACTAGCTTAATTTAATGATTATTTATCCCTGCATTAGACCAAAATGGTATATAACACACACATGGTTATATGAAATTACTCAAACAGTACACAATCATGATTTATCTAGAAATGTAATAAATACCTTTCTAATGGTATCTAGGCAAAAGTGTGCTCAACAGGCCTTTGAAGATGTGCAGTAAAACATTTATAAAAATTAATAAGTTGACAGTCAAATAAATTGAGCGAAGTTTATTGCCTTACAACTGGTAAAGTTAAATTCTATTTCTTCTAAAATTAGCTTCATTCAAAGTTGGAAGATTAATAATATATTTAAAATTTTCACCCCACTCTTACTATAAGAAAAATATTCTGAATTCTCAGCAGTAATATTATCATTGACTCCCTAGATACCAACCATGGTTAAAATTTATGACAAATGATGCTTACATTAACACGCAGTAAAACACATTATCCCGACACCATTGCCCAAACATATCAAAATAAAAATGTGTGATTTCAATTATAATACTATCATATTATAAAATGAATATTTGATAATATAACAAGAAATCCCTGAGACACAAAGAAAAGAAAAATTGTGTCTGCCAAAACAGCAATTCAAATTGTAAATCATTGGACCTCATGAATTTTTTTTTCTAAGAAAATCGTCATATTTTCACCACTGATAAACAATAATCATGTTCACTCCACACCTTCCTATTGAGTGATCTTTAACCCTACTCCTTAAATACATACAATTTTATTTTAAAAAAAATTAATATAAATTCTTATATAGGTTAATATGGACAAGAGATATTTTAGACATAAGAAATCCAGAAATAGATGACTTCATGACATGCAGAAATCTCTGTACACATAAAAGATTCAAAAATCATAACAGGACTTTGTACATCTAATAACTTTAATTACAAAAATAAAATAAATACAGTTTGTGTTTAAAAAAAAAGCTCTTGGTTACACATTAATAATTTACTTATTTAGCTGCATTTTGCAATTTCTCATATTGCCCAGCAAAGGCCACCAACACACTGGTAGACAAAAATGTAAACAATTTTTAATTGTATATGGTGCAAAGGTGAGTAAATTATTTGTTTAAAATAAGTATAAAATTAGATATAATAAAATGTCTTAAACACCAGGAAAACATCAGTCAGCATTAGATATATAAATGTTCTTAATCTTTAAAAGAAAGAAATGTTTGATTACAAAATCCAAAAGTCAAGTATATGTATATTTGAACGGTTACCGGAAATTTGATCGAAAGAAATTTCGTCGAAAGAAAATTGATTGAAGGAAATATGATCGAACGGAAATTTGGTCGAATCTTATTTTCAGTTCACACGTTAAAATGTTCGTCAAATTTCTTTTTGAACGCACTATACTATATAGTAAAACAAAATAATGAGTTCAAAAAGAAATTTGACGCAAAATTTTAACACGTAAACTATAAAAAAATATTCAACCAAATTTCCGTTCGATCAAATTTCCATTGATCAATTTTCTGTTGACGAAATTTCTTTCGATCAAATTTCCGGATACGATATTTGCATCTATAGACCATGTATAGCTTTCTATATTGTATACTTTCTGCTATGATGGTGTTTACTCAAAATGACAGCAAATTTTTATAACAGAAATAAATCAAACCAAAATAATTTTAAAAATCATTATAACCCGTTAAAGGGTAACAATTTTAAAATATCTGGAAAAGTTGAAATGGAATGTTGCCGTTTTGTTCATTTGATCACCATTGACGAACAATGTAATTTTTTAAACTTGTATCTCAGCATACTGCACAGGGACTTCCTCATACTTCCTGTTTTTCTCGGGCTGCTCTCCCCTTCTCCGCTGCTGGATGTCCAACACTGCATAATGGAGTCCCTGCTCGTTTTCCTTCTGATCGTGGGTGGGTGTTCGGCTCCTCTTTTTGGGCTTTGGTTTCTCCAAAGGCACATCCGATTCATCCTCACTCCTGGACACCTCCGTACTGGCATAATGGTTTTCTTGCATACGTGGGCTGTCACCCATGTACGAGGGATTGTTATGTGCAGAATTTTTCTTGCCCTTACGACCACCCTTGAATTCTTGTCGAGGATATTCATCATTGTCAGGGAAATCCCCATGATTAGTGTAGAGACCTTTTTCCTCATAACTAGGTTTATCCCATGTCTCAACTGAAGTCTGAAAGGCAGATGCAAGAACAGGACTATTAAGTTCGAAAGACTGGCAGCCCTTTAAGCTTTGCATCATGCATTACTTGAATGCCTGCAATAAGTGTTTATGCAGTCTAAAACTTTTCTAAATGCTATTTTCGTGCAATGCTATAAAATTTAAGGAAATAAAATGGCTAAATTGCATAAATATTTTTTATTCATGCAGTTTTCATGCTTTGGCATTATTGATTTGTTTTTTAAAGCACATTCAAAGCTTTCCCTCAGGTATTCATAAACAGAAGGTATATGCATATTTGCTATCTGTCGATAGGATGAGTAGTGACTTTAAATTTGAAAAGGTGCATTTTAGTTCTAGCACGGTATTTCATCTAACTTTCATTTACATGTTAAAAAAGCTTTTAAATGCAATAGGATTATTTGCCCAGATGTGCCTGTTTAAGTCTCTTGAAGATAACATAAAAAAACAAAAAAACAACACACTTAATTTCTGGTGCTCTTTACAGTTTTACAGTCCTTATAATTAATACCTTTGAAGCTTAAAATGGTTTGATAACAGAATGGAATTATGAATGGCAAAATAATAATCATCAATTTAATAACAACATTAGTGTAATATTTTTTAATGTTTCCAGGAAATTTACAGTATTTTTTATTTCTTGCCATTGTCTTCCAGACCCGGGGCCAAAGAATGACATTAACAAGGTAGCCTAAAATGTACAAGCTAAAGAAATTTTTGAAATAGGATAAGGGTTTTAAAAAGAATGCTGCAGAAGAAACAAAACCTCTACATTAGCCTCCTTTTTTCCCCAGGGTAACCCTAAACAGACTTGCATGCAGCACAATATAAAATCAATTTATAAAAATTCTTCACTATTTACAAGAAAATCATTGGTAATTTACTATCACTTGTAGTCACTTTACATATAAAGATGGAAATTATAACAGTTCCAATTTGCCAATAAACACATTCTTATATTTTTTAATTACACAAGCAATAGAAAAATAAAACAGCTTCGAATGCTTCACATGCAAAAAAATGCAACACATATAGACCCTATGTTTTATTTTTAAATTACCAAATTTATTACCAACATGGCTTCTGAAAAAAGTAAACTATATAGTGGTAAAATGTGGCACTAAATATGTTCATTAAAATAAAAAACTTTAGCTAGCTACAAAGACGTTAAATAATTTGAGAGAATTTAAAGGCAGGGTTTTAAGCTAACCATATAAGACAAGGATGGCCAACCCCCCCGATGGATGTATCACAAATGTACTTCCTCTTTCTTCTTTCAATTTGCACTTATTTTCATTTTTGTTATAAATTTATACATTTTAAAAAATATACAGTGATAGCATACTGGATCTCTTTTGGAATTATTCAATACAGATTAGTAGTATTAGATCTGAATTAGAAATTATTTCAACAAATATTATTTAGAAACAACTAAAAAGAAATGAAGGATCTTTATAAACATAACCAGGTATAGGATCACATAAATTTCAACAAGCACGAGTGTAGAAGGATGCTAAACAAAATTCAGATACACTAAGCCTCCCCAGACACCTTCACCTACTTTCACTCGGGTGCCTGTGGTCTGCACCCTCGGTTACTGTTTCCCCCCATCCATCAAAGTGATATATATAAACCACTATATCTCAATGAATACTACACATTTATTCATGTGTGAATGTGTCGTCATTCAAGAATTATGTGCATTAACATATATAAATATATAATACAGTACATTGTGAATTTGGAGCTTATTTTATATAATCAGTGTAATGACAGGAAGCCGGCAAAGAATTGATTTGCGACCAAAATGGCCTGTGAAGTCCATTTGGGTTGGCCACCCGTGATAAAGATAAACCCTGAAAGTGAGCAGTAGAATCTAACCGGTGGATTATAAAATTTAAAAAAAAAACGTATAAAAGCAGGTAAGTCGTAAAATTAGTGTAAAATGAGAAATTGGAAACTGCTTAGTGACACCAAGTCAAATTTATAGGGAGTAAAAAATTAAGCCAAATATGTTAATGGATATTATGACATGACTGACTAAAGAATTATTATGGAAGACGAGATTTTTAGGTAGGTGATCGAATTAAGTTAATTTATTGAGTTTAACCAGGTCACAAAGTATATATAAATATACAATAAAACATTGATTTCCTGAAAGTCAGTTATCCAAACCCTCATCTTTGTTTTCATTATTATAGTACTATTGCATCAATAAACATACAATCAAAGTAAAAACAATTTACATTACACATTTCAGTCGAGCAGTGGAGCCATTCCCATATTTCTATTACTATGATAAATATTAGCATTCAGCACTAATCAATATTTCCTACATAAAAGAGATAAGAACAGAGTTAGTAGTTTGCAAGAAGAAAACACTACTTACCACACCATCACGTTCATCTTTCTTGACTTTCTTGGGCTCAGCATAGAAAACAGGTGGCGGGGCATGTGTGGTGTCTACTGCCCCACTAGAAAACAACGATAAATTTATCATAAGTTATAGAATGAACCTAAATGATTTCTTCTTTTTTTATATAATTTATTATGTATCAGACGCCACACTTAAATGTTTAAAGACAACTTTTTAAAATGTATTTATTCATCTATATGATAGCTGTCCCTCTCTAGGGTTGCACAGATAAACACAACAGCCTATTAGGTCGACCAATTAATGAGCCACATTTAAATTTAAAAAAATCTGAATATTACATATGTGTGTATGTTACTTTGAATAGCTTATAATAAAATAAAATACTTTAAAATTTAAAGATTTGGATAATTTTACTTTTTCATAATTTATTCTTTCTGTTCACAAGACTCACACAAAAACATACGGTGAACGATATTTCTCTTTCTGTGCCCCCAAACAATGGAATTCTCTTCCACTACACATCCGCAATATACCGACCATCACAGCCTCCAAAACTGCACTCAAAACACATCTCTTTCAATTCTACTATCCTGACTGATTCCCCCCCTCTGACCGATTGACGATTTTGCTGGGTGCCGTCCATGGCTTGACATGTAAATTATGGCTGTAACGGCAGTCCAATAAGTCTTGCCCCTTCTGCCAAATCTCCATACGGCAGATCCTTTGGAATACGGCCTTTCTCCATTCGCCTTACATGGCCTAACCAACACATGTGCCTCTTGCTAAGAGCGGAGAACATGCTACACCTCCAGGCTTCATCACAGCCCCTTCTAAGAGTTCCCAGCATGGATGGAGAAGTCATACGGAGTATGCTCTTTTGAAGCAATAGCGCCGAAATTATGGAACAGTTTGCCTCAATCTTTGAGGGGAATTAATAATAAAAAATCATTTAAGAAACACTCAAAGACTCTTCTTTAAATAGATTTTATGACGTCAGAGTGCTATGAGCATGTTAAAATAACATGGACACAAGCGCTATACAAGTAATCAATCAACGTCATCATACATGATTTGTCCTCTGTTTTAGGAACTTTGTCCTGTCATTGAATGCTCAAAATGTGACATAGAATTTTTGGTGGCAGCTGATAAGTTGCAGCTAATGACTGGCACATATGATTTAAAATTCATTGCCATTTAAAGCATACTAAGCGCACATGCCTGGTAGACTTTTCCTTTTGCATTTTCAGTTAGTTAAGGATTATTCCACCCACATTTATTCAATTTAGTTATAGTTGCTGCTGCTAATGCGATTCTGATGTTCACCTCTTCGCCAATGGAGCGTGAGCCAAAGATGTTGGACCCAAGGTATGTGAAATTCTTAACCAGTGACAGATATTGGCCCTCAAGAGATACTTTGGGGGATGTGCTTCTTGTATAATGACATGTTTTTTCTGTAGACTAAAGGTCAGTCCAATATCTTTACACGCATGGGAGAGGCCATTAAATAACAAACATTCTGTGTTGAGGCAGCAAACAGCAGTACACAAATTTGCACCTATTTTTACCTTGTTATTTGTAAGAAAGTGGGCGATATTGAACAACATACCAATGGAAAAAAAAAAAAAAGTACCAACAGATCTGGTATGGAAGTACACTCCTTCACAGTCCCTGAAGGCAAAATAAAGAAGTATTGAGAATAAAATGGAGAAGCGTATTTGTGCAAGTAAGCAGCCTTGTTTCACTCTGCCGCTGACTGGGAATGTCTGAGAGACCACACTATTGAAGATTACTGTTCTGTGCATGTTTTCATGGAATGACTACTTGATTGGGAGCAGTCATGATGGACAACCAATTTGATATAAGATATTGAAGAGACCACTCTTGACTTACTAAGTCGAATGCCATGTTCAGACCTATGAATGTAATGTAAAGAGGTCTACACTGTTCACGACAATTCTGCAATTGGCACAACGAGAATATTATGTCAATAGTTAGTAGTTAGAACTACTACATTGGGTACTGGGACTTTGCGTAGATGCAGTTAGCCAGACTCTGCAAATGCTTATGGGCAATATGGGCGAAGGTCTTTCCAACTAAGTCAAGGAGAGAAATTCCGCTATAATTATTACCATCACTGTGGTCAACTTTATTTTTCTACAATGTTAAAGTGTTGGCAACACTCATGGGGAATGTGACCTGCTCCCCAAAAGTCAGAAGAGCTCATGTAAGGGCTGAAGTAATATTGGTATTCCTTTTTTTGAGGAATTTTGGAGGAATGCCATCAATCCCTGGAACCTTCCCATCGTTAAGGTATTCAATTGCTTTTTTGAGCTCCTGCAAAGGTGGCCCCTTTTCTATTTCTTTCATTATTGACAAGACAGGGATATTATCCAGTATGGTCTCAGAGAGTTAAGGTTATCATTATTAGTGAGTTGGAAATCAAGCTCTGATCGCCACATTTAAAGGAGAGACATCCTCTTCAAAGTTACATTAAATCATCCAGTCACGTGATAAAGAGGGTGACATTATAGGTAAGTATCCAAGTGTCAAAGCTGAAATAGTATGGAGGAAAGCTACCACTGCCCCTCTCCACTACTGGCTAAGCAGCTTTCAATAGTGGGGTGGCTTGAGTTTGTGATGCCTAGTTTAGTCATTGATATTGATTACTCTCTTTCACAAAAAAAAAAGGAATACACACTGAACATATTCATCATATATAGTATATGATGAGTGGACAGAAATTGTCTCCTCCAAAAATGTGCCACCCCTTTGCCTACACACATGATTGCTGGTACATGCATTAGTTATAACCTTCAACATTCTTTAAATTTGGTTTTAATTTTTCTGCATCCTTCTCTCCTCTGGATCATTTGAAGTTTAAGCCATAGCTCACATAAATAAATGTATCACAATAATATTCTTAACATCTAACCATGTGATACGAAAAATGAGTTCAACAGAATTCAAAAATGCAATATTTTATGAAACCCAAATTGATGTAAAATTACATCCAAAATGTAAAAGATATTTTCTTAAGGGTGAATAGTCAGTCTGATTTATAAAATTTTTTTTTAACCTATTAACCCTTCAACCCCACCACTCTCCAAAAGAATCTTTGAAATAAATCATTATCATGATTGAATTCTAAAATAAAAATGTCCCCTGTCAGTGAAAATTCTAGTAGGTAAATAAAAATGTACATAAAATGATTACTTACACTTCCTTGTCTCTTTCTGCATTATGAAATGAAGATAAACAATAAAATATGATAAATATTAACAATCTATAGTCATTTATAATGTTAACATTGGTTTATTTTTTTAACTTGGACAAAAAGAATTTTGAAGTACTTCATAAAATGACAGCAAAAAAGCACTTTTAAACCGCCGAGGAAGGACTTATTTTAATTTACCAAATTGAAAAGAATTGTGTGTTGCTCTGAAGCAGTGGTTCTGAAACTTTTTTCCAATTAAGGCACTCATCCAAAATAATTTATCTTAGTGGCCTCACTAATATATATTATATATATAAATGTGTGTGCCCTACCACCCACACTCTTAGCCAAGTTCTTAATGCACTCTTGCATGCTTTTCAAAACATTGCCACCATACTCTTCATGAAAAAATTTGTAACAAAGGTTATCATCTGTGAACTGCTCTTCACAATCAATGCACCCATAACATCACCCATGGAAATGAGCTTGATCATTTGAAAGCTACCTCTTTTCAAGCCCCCAAGGAGGCGGGACTGAACATCATATCTGTTCATTTAAAAATTCTAGGCTTTCTAGCCAATCATTTTTTCAAATTTTAAAGTCTTTAATACTTGCTCTGCACCATCCCCACAGAATCTACACATTAAAAACTGCCAAAAATATATATCTCTGTACCGCATAATATTGTTCAAGCTCAGGTTATTTCGGAAGTAGCTCAAAAGTGTGAAAATCTAGCTACGATAAATTCATATAGTTAAGAAGAATTCCACTTCGTCCCCTATCGCCTGATGGGGCACCCTTGGGTTGGATGATAACCACTGCTCCGAGACACAATCAACACCTAAAAATATATATTCTTGTGAACATCGATACTTATGCAAACACAAATTTATCTAGGAAAGATATGACTGACACTATCATTGGTAAATTAACAATGGTCAAAATTTACCAGAGTCATCATCATTTCTCTTGCGGTACCAACAGAAATAGACCACTATGACTATAATGGCAATGAGCACCAATCCTCCAATGACACCTCCAACAATGGCACCAACATTTGCCCCGGATGGTTCTTCTGAAGCACCACTACTTGGTCCTTGTGTCGGGTCTGCAGAGAAATAAAAACAGCATATATAAAATAGACTTGTGTCTAGAAACCATATTTCAGAGCATTTGTATTTCAAAATAATTTTGGATTTTTTTTTAGATACCACCCAGTAAATCAAAGGGGGATATATGCTCACTTTAAAGGTACTGCATTTATCATAAAATATATAAAATATGTGGGCAGTGCAAAGGAAAAGCTGGGCACAGGAGCAAGCATGAAAATGCCCAACCCCTTTTTCTTCAACAAATGATGTAGACAACATACCGCACAGAGCCACCCACCCACCAAAGAACAACAACCCCGCCACCCACTACATAAATATAGCACTTTGTCCCTTTGTTTGGGTGGGAGGGGTGGGTGCTTATGCACACATATTAGGCGCAGAAGGCTCTTGAGCTTAACTGGGGGAGGGGCTCATTGAGCCTTTGAGCACTGCCCCCAAAATTTTTTGTAGGGGTGCATTTTGGCAAATACCTGAATTATTAACTTGTATAATGAAAAACTAAAAAAAAAAAACTGTCTAATAGGATAGTTAATATAAACCAATTTTTTTTAAAGTTATGTGAAAATCATAAAAAGCAGAGACTTAAAGAACTAAAGCAATATATTTTTTAAAGATAATTAGCATTTGAGCATACAATGTGCACAAAGTTCTGAAAGCTCTATTTATTGTTGAAAATGAATAATAGGTCAAATGAACACAAAAAGCCATAGTGAATGTGATGATTTGAAGCTGAGGATGGATATCTGTTGATATATTGTTACATATTTAGCAGGTTCTGGGTTCAAGCGTTCACTGAGCAACTTGTTTGCACTAGCTTGAAATTATTTTTGAAAACAATATAAAAAATAATGAAAAGAGATCTCTGTTTAAAAAATTATTTTAAAAAATATGGAAACTGCAATGAAATAAATTTATAACCTTTCACAAAATTTGAAATTTAACATGTTATGAACAATGGATCCTCTCTGAACTCAAAATGAATAATGAGACATCTTATAAAAAAATCAAATATTTTTAGCCCCTGGTTCACAATATTTTCCATTCATTGCCTTCACGAGTCAACAAAAAACATTTTCCTCATAGGGCTCAAAATGGAATTGGCCATAACCTTTTACATAATTATAAAGTGCTTTTTTATTACCATGAGTACTCAATATTTTATGCTCAGTTTTTCTATGTGTATTTATTTGTTTCAAAAAATTAATGATCACATTTACAAGAACCTACAAAAACAATTGTAAATTGAACCTGGTGATATGACTTTTGGAAAGGGTTTCTTGGTCATTTGCAAACACTAACATTCTGGCTTTTTTAAATGTATCACTGAATTCCAGACATTAAGGTATAAAAGGAAAATTAAATATTCGTCCAAAAGCCATCCATAAATTTAATAAGCACTGCAAAGAGGGAGGGGGGTGGGAACCCCAAAGAAAACCAACAAAAGTGTCACATGCCAGAAAATCTATCTCTGGGTATGTTACTTTTTAAAACTTGTCAATCTATGTTTCTTTATAATTATTAAGAATATCGCCATACAACAACTTAAGCTTTGGTTTTAGAATAAGGTTTTGCAAGAAATAAACTTTGAAAATAAAGTATGCAAAACAGTTTATTTTATAGATTAAATGAACTTTTCAAAAACAGTGAGTTTGTGTGTGTTTATATGTTCATTAAAATTTTTACACCCTCACATTTAATTCCCAAGCACAAAAATAGAGACAGGTAAAAATTAGTAGACAAGGTGTCCGAATTTCATTGTGCATTTAACCGGCATAAAGTTTCAAAAGATCGTGGAGTAGAATAAAAATATGAAATAAGTGAATTGTACTAGTTAAATAAAAAAAATTGGAGCAGTCTGGGATCGGTAAAGATATGCATGCAAGTTAGACTTTATAGATATTAATTAGTCAAGGAGCATAGCTAATACAAATTAAACTTATCTCCAAATCTTGGAGCCTATGAGGCAAAAAGAGAAAATGAACATAAATTTTTTTAACGCTAAACAACAGTGCTCAGTGAAAAATAATGAACCCACCACCTACCTGTCAGAATACCGATTGTGAAGTTCGTCTCTGTGACTTTATTATTGCCGTCAAGCACAGCACAAACATACATAGTCTCTTGAGATTGTACTGTTAAAGTTAATGCAGACTCAAGGCGATATTGGCCACATGTGGTACCAGGCACAAGTAATGGATTAAAGACTTTGATGTCATTAGTGTATAAGTAATCCACTAAGTTGAATCCACCGGTAGCATATTGCCATTTTAAGACAAGGCTCTTTGGACCCTGAAAGAAAGAAATATTTATTTAAAACTCAGATCACTTTTATCAGAAGCAGATAGAAAGCTGCAAGTAAAGAAAAAAATTATTTAAATCTCTGAATTATGAGTTTCTACCTGTTGGTAGCCAAGATTCACTGTTGTGTCACAAGATTTCAATGTACATAAATAAAAAAGAAAATTAGTCGCTAGCAATATAAACTAAATAACAGTAAATTCATTTTGATGCCACTTCTAACCAAAGCAGCCATGCCTATAGTTTCTTATAACGTGACAGGTGATTTTTTAAAATCACTTCAATTGTGTTATATGATTATAAAAATGTTGAAAAAATGTATCATTGTCAAACATTAATGCATTTTTTTCAATCATACTGCAGAACTATAACAATTTCTTTTATAAATAGGGTTGGACAGATTGACAAATTACTGATCAATCGACCAGCAGTCAATTATTAATATATATTTGATTTGGAAATGTCTATGTTAATTATAATTTTTTAAGGTAATGTATTAATTCATAATTTATAAATATTATTAGTATTATAGAGCAATAATTTAAGTTAAGAGAGTAAGGGGCAAAACATAAACTTACTGATTAAGAAAACAAATTTTTAAAATGTGCATGATTTATGTTAATTGTTTTTTGTGAGTGAGCCAATGACAAATACAAAGACCACCCTCAATATCACAAACTCTTGTTGCTCCACTGCATGGAGGAGTGTATAGCTTACACCAAAGACTGATGTCATGTCCCTCAACATCCCACGCAGTAGTTGATTGGGCAAACAGCACCCAGGGAAACTACTGCACACATGTCATTGATAGACATGCTTTTTGAAGTTATCTACATCTATATAAGTACAAGATGTCACAAAAATGTGCTTCTTTAAAATTACCAAGTTATGTTCAACTTTGATCTGCCTGAAAAAAATATACAAATTATCAAAATTATGATAAATTACCAGCTGTGGTGTACAACAAAAGACAACTACTTTGCTTTTGTACCAGTGAATTTGCTTCTGCATGTATCTTTAAATATCTTAGCAGACCTGTTTACCCTCAAACTCTTAATATCGTACAATATCATCATAAAATCGTTCAATACATTATCTTAATAGTAAAAAAAACACACAGTATATATATAATGTATACAACTCAAAATCGTACATTGTACGCCAAAATCGTAAGAGTAAACAGGTCTGTCTTAGTTACAAACATTGGAAGGTGACAATAATAAATATGTTCTAAACTAGCTATACCATTTGCAAAATAAAACTAATTAAAAAATAAACATATCTCTAACCTTCTTGATCATTGGAATTACTACACAATCTATTTTTAAGTATTTGCTGCTTTTTAAATGTAAACATTGTACCAAATTAATATGGAAAACAATTTGGAACATTCCTCTTGCTGTCCTCTTGGATAAGATATTGCAACTGTTTACTTTGTATTTACTGTTGTTTTCAGATATTTTTTTTTTGCATCCTTTTTTTCTTTAGATTAACCCATACTTTTGTTTCATTTATTTCCTTCTACCTATCCTGATTGCAGTCACACTCCACCCCAATTATTACCATAGTAGTGAATTAATTATTTTGATAAGTTTATGGAAATTCACAGAGCATCATAATTTTACAATGGCTTTTGTTTCAAATAATATTTAATTTTCAGGCTTCTAGGATTAGCAAGATGGGTCTGAATGGTCGGTGGAGGTGCACTGGAAGTGTGTGATATATTATTGAGACATTTGAGAAGAATGGGGCATTTGACAGTGAAAAAAGAGGTGAAGGTAGGAGAAGATAGTTGAAAAAGGTAGACAGATATAAATAGAGAATGACTAAGGCAATTAATGAAAAAACACTGCAATAGTTAAGAGCCCAATGATGTGAGAATATTATAATTACATGGTAAAAGTTCAGGAAAAAATTTGGAAGTGGACACACCCGCAGATGGTCATATTATTGTTATGCGGGAAGTTGATGGAGAGATTGCAACATTTATGCATGATAAGTCTAAATTATGTTATAAAAACATGTTGAAAGCAAGAGACTTCAGTTCCTTAAAAAAAAAAAAGGAATAAAAACGGCAGAAACAGTTAAAA
The DNA here is from genome assembly GCA_964017045.1 of Omphiscola glabra. NCBI lineage: Eukaryota > Metazoa > Mollusca > Gastropoda > Lymnaeidae > Omphiscola > Omphiscola glabra. Next base: position 12,778,933 of record OZ024807.1, on the reverse strand, counting down.
TCTTACCAGAACAGAGCAAGTTAAAGTGAGATTTTGTCCCTCTGGGTTTGATGAGTAATAATTGCCGTTACCATTGTGATGATCAGAAGTAATTACTGGGACTTCTGTTTTGGCTGTTTCAATGGAAATATGAGTATTTAATAAAGTTGTCTTTCATTGAAAAAAATAAAAGCTATACAAAAATCAAGTTTATTTATGGCACTTAAAAAAACAAAATGTGTGGATAATGTCATCAAATAATTCTTTAATTTAATTTTACGGCTACTCAAAATAATGTGATAATATTTGTAAAAGTATAGGTAAAGTAGTAAAGTTATGCTGAGACTACATATCATTTAAACCAGACATTATTAAATTCCTTATTTAAGCAGAAATTAAAACAATTTAATATTATAGGCTTAGATTCACCCCAGTATAAAATAACAATAGAAGAAATAAAATTTTAATAATATAGCATATTGTAAAGAACCTTATGTCATCTCTATTCTATTTATTAGAGAACCTTGCTCGTCTCTTCTCTCTATTTAGTTTGCAACCTTGTACACTCCGTCTCTCGTACTGCACAAATCCGACAACTCAAGATGGTTATAGTCTTTGCTCTTTTATTGTCTCCTCCTTTAACCTCACTCTCTCTCTCTCTCTCTGATACTCGACTCCGACTGTCCCGGTTCGTCTCTATCTCGATTCTCTCACGTCTATTCACTACTCCTGTCCGTCGGAGTCTATCTGGCCACTAGCCTCCCCGGCTGAGTTCTGCCCAGTCCCGTTCACTGTCCCTTTTTATAAGTCCCGCCTCGCTAGAGATTTCTTCCCAGGGATTTAATCTTATTCCTAAATCTCAGGCACTTAAATTTTCCCAACGTGTAATTGGTCATAAACCAGCACCTAAAGGTTGTACCGCGGCAATCTGACCCGCTTGACCGTTGGTCAATTTTCGCCCGGTCCGGACTGACCCTAACAGTTACAGTGACCCCCTTCATTATCCCACCGTGTATCTTGTCATAACCCAACTCCGCAAACGTCGTCCCGGGGCAATGGGACTGACATTAAAATGTTGTACAGCCCACCTTCCGTTTAAATGGACATTAACCGTTGGTCCGTTACCTTGACCCCCCTCTACCCATGTAGGAAACAGGTCGACTACCTACCCATGTAGGAAACAGGTCGACTACCAAGGTCTGAACCCTCCACAATACCCCCAACCAACAAAACAATGTCGTCCCGACATTATGTAACATCCTCACTACAATTACTGATGACTGATCTCTAAATGGCTTTAAGTGACTTAGACCCTCAGCTCTCATTTAACACAGTTCAAGGTAATGCATGCTACGTCATCCCATTTACGGTCATTTTGCGTCTTATATCTGTTCTGGTCAAGGACATAGTCAGCTTGGGTCACAGTCGGAGCATCTTACATTCACACAATCAGACAATTATGGTAGAACAAGGAATTATACAAAATGTAGAAAATCAACGAAAAGTAAAACATTTAGAAAAATCAATTAACAGGAAGTACTACATTAAGATATAAAGTTGAAAACAAAATTATCCATCTAATCAAAGATCATAATGAAAACATGTCAAGTATAATGTCAGAACCGACTAAAGTTCCAATGCAAGAAAATTTAGTGTTGCACAAAACACCCGCAACTAACTCAAAATTTTCATTCTTAAAGGTCATAAAAATGGTCACCAAAGAAAACATTTTATAAATTTTACAATCTTTAACTTATAATAAAAATAATCATGACATGATCAGATCAATATCTATTCATAAATTAATCCATTAACCACAAGTGTTTCGAGATAAATATAACATGACTTCCTTATAAATCTATGCATAAAAGGAGAATGTCATGCCATAAGATGAAACTAGTTGTCCGCGCTGTTACTGACGTACACATTTTCTAGAAGAACTCAAGGGAGCCCAGGATTGGCTACCATCTGGCGGGTCAGTGTCGTAATGCTGCAGCCTATAGTGGCCTTCATGATGAATAACTTTGAATATTCTTCCTTCTCCACGAATTTCGAACAAATTATGTCGTAGCTTTCGGCTAATGACACATGGACCGCACCACTTATTATTTGTGCTCAACTCCTGGTTTAGACTCACTTTGTTTGTTGAGTTTGAAAACTGAACTACGTCACCCACGTTGAATTTGCGCAATACTGCTCGAGCGTCGGGGTAACTTTTCCGTCGCTTCACTGGTCTGGCTGGAATTGCCTCCCTTTTCTCCCATTTAGAATTGACCTCATCACACAACTGGATTGATTTATTACCCACATTCCTGAGCTTCGCCGTTGGCGAGACCCTCTCAGGATTGGGTAACACGTTATCCTGGACAGGAGCCACGCTTGTCCACTGGTTTTTACCTGGACGCTGTCTTTTGTTGTGTGTAGTGACCGTGTTCACTCTCACACAGAATGGTGCCGGGAACTGGGAACGTTTGGACGCACTGAAATACCTTTTATCTGGCGTATTCTTTGCACTCGGATATTTAGCCACAATCGGCACATTGTGAGAATCCAAGGTCAGACCTTTGCTGACTGAGAAAGAAAAATTGTAATGACTCAAAAAGTCAAAACCCAGGTAACCGTCTTCTGCTATATCTGCCACATATACTGTCCAGGGATACACTTCATCTCCAATCAATAATTTAACGTCACTCACCCCATAATGATTCACTGGTGCTCCAGTTGCTGTCTGTAGATTCACAGGTGAGAAATGGTGATGAATCTTAGGTCGCTGATGTCGTGGAATTTCAAAAAATCGTTTTTTCGAAATAACGGTCACCGCCGCACCCGTGTCCATTAGAAACTCTGCCCTAACACCACACACTTTCATAGGCACGAACACAGCACTAGGACGAATGTTTTCACCATTTGATGAAATGTGATTTAGTTTCAGCCGATCAGTAATTTCTCCTCCTGTTTGGACAATTACGGCCAATATGACCGATTCGGTCACATACGAAACACCTTGGTTCCACCCTCCGAACACCTCCCGTTTCTCTTGCCGGCTGGTTGACTGACTCCCGCTGCCATGTGCTGAATGCTCTAAAGTCCTGTCTCAGGCCACTTATTTCTCTTGTCAAGTGGTCTGTAGCTATTGACGCCACTTGTTGTCCGGGTGCACACACATTGTCCCTGAGATTCATTATCTGGTCGAGGGTAGCTCTTGCTTTGTCTACTGTGGGAGGAACTGACATAGTGCCAACTTGTGTCACTATAGACTGGTCAGGCAGCCCACGGAGGAACTGTTTGAATCCAATGGCATCTCGTGTAGCCTGGTCTGCCGTCGGAAAACTTTTCGCTACCAATTTCTTGATGTCAGTGGCATACTCTGTACTAGTCTCAGATTTCAGAAATGTGCGTTTTTCCAGAATATTTTGGAAAAATGCTGGTGTTCTGTGGTCTCTGAAGCGAGTAGCCAGGGCATCTCTAAGTTCAACGTACGTCTCTCTCTCAGCTTCAGTTAATTCACTGTACGCGAATTCAGCTGCAGCGTCTTTCAATGCAAAGTTGAGGTAAAGGAGTTTCTCTTCCTCGCTCCATTTAAAAATTTTTGCAGACGTTTCGAACTGGGTAATGAACGTATGCCACGTCGAAGTGCCGCTGTATGTCGGGAGGTTGTTTAAGTACTGTGCAGTCATTGTTCTTGATGTAGTTGTTCCGCTCCTCGTACTTTTCATCTCAGGCTAACAACAAAATGTCGTCTCTTCGGAGTCGTTGCAAGGTTTAGGATCCCACCGCTGCCACCATTGTAAAGAACCTTATGTCATCTCTATTCTATTTATTAGAGAACCTTGCTCGTCTCTTCTCTCTATTTAGTTTGCAACCTTGTACACTCCGTCTCTCGTACTGCACAAATCCGACAACTCAAGATGGTTATAGTCTTTGCTCTTTTATTGTCTCCTCCTTTAACCTCACTCTCTCTCTCTCTCTCTGATGCTCGACTCCGACTGTCCCGGTTCGTCTCTATCTCGATTCTCTCACGTCTATTCACTACTCCTGTCCGTCGGAGTCTATCTGGCCACTAGCCTCCCCGGCTGAGTTCTGCCCAGTCCCGTTCACTGTCCCTTTTTATAAGTCCCGCCTCGCTAGAGATTTCTTCCCAGGGATTTAATCTTATTCCTAAATCTCAGGCACTTAAATTTTCCCAACGTGTAATTGGTCATAAACCAGCACCTAAAGGTTGTACCGCGGCAATCTGACCCGCTTGACCGTTGGTCAGTTTTCGCCCGGTCCGGACTGACCCTAACAGTTACAGTGACCCCCTTCATTATCCCACCGTGTATCTTGTCATAACCCAACTCCGCAAACGTCGTCCCGGGGCAATGGGACTGACACTAAAATGTTGTACAGCCCACCTTCCGTTTAAATGGACATTAACCGTTGGTCCGTTACCTTGACCCCCCTCTACCCATGTAGGAAACAGGTCAACTACCTACCCATGTAGGAAACAGGTCGACTACCAAGGTCTGAACCCTCCACAATATTAATTGGTAAAGTAGGAAATACAATGAGAACCCAGTAGTTAATTCAAAATTGCTAAACCATTGGGATAACTAGACTAGGAGATTGTATTTAACATATTGGACATCTAGAAGTGCATGAAATTTCACATAGAGTATTGAGTCTGCATTATTGTATTAATGGTTTCAAAGTTAATGAAAGGAAGTTAGATATATTAACAATTGTATCACTTTGAATATTACACCTGATAGGTCTGATACAAGTATCTAGGGAAGAAAGGCATACCAGATGACTAAATTGTGACAAAAAATCAATGCTATGATCAACATATCAATTAGGGCATTTAGAATGGAGGTTGACCTAATCATCTATGGTAAGACAAGGAATGGGCCACTCTTCACAAACTGTTGGTAATGGTAATAACAGTGAGAGAAAGAAGAAAAAAAAAGATGATCAATTAAGGACTGGTAGAAACGAATCACTTAAAAGACTTCTTATTCAAGCACTTAAAATTTGAACTAGATGTGTGTGTAGAGTAAAGCAGAGACCAAACTCACCTTTTGATGTCATATTAAGAGAACGGCTGGCTGTTGAAACACCACCTGCTGGAGGAAAGCTGGCATTACAGCTGTATAATCCGGCATCAGAACATTTGGCATCTGGCACATACAGTGTCAGTTTGATCGATGCCCTGTTGTTGTCTGGATTAACTGGGCCTTTACCACCAGATGCTTCAATTACCCATGGCCTATTATCAGGAGGGGTCTGAAAAATCCAACATAAAAATATGAACATCTAAAATATACTATTATCAATAGCAGCAATATATTTTACATCTTGGCAGATTGTTTTGAAAATATCTTACAATAATTTTACTCCAATTGTCCAATAACTTAGTAACGAGAGCCTAGGGAACAGTTATGGAGAATCAGAAACAGACATTGATAAAGCCCATAATGAATTAAAAAAAATTATATTTCATTAACAAATATAACCAAAGAAATGTGAATGCTGGTAGTTTCTTTTGAACCTATAAATATGACAAACATAAAAATGTTTTAAAGACTGTTAAAAGTAACTTAATAGTGTTGAACAACTCATATTACACCAATATCTTAAATAAAAATAATCATTAATGCGATAATGATGTTCCATAAATATAGGGGGAAATGAGATTGAGATGTGAAGAGATTTTTGATATTACACAAAAACTTAAATAGGTTTTGATTAAATGTAATGAACAATCTAGTTGTGAACCATTGACATAGAATGATGAAATCATGCCTTAAATAGTACCTTAGTAATATTGTTTGTAAGACCTGGAGAATAGACAGCAATAGTCTGTATTCCAGAAACCCCAGTTCTCTCAATGGACAAAGAATATAGAGATGTTACAGCCACTGGAACAGTGCCAATCCGGCTAACATCACATGTTAGATTGAATGACCCTCCATCTTCAATCTCTGACCTGTCACTTAGTTGACACTGAGCTGGAAAGAAAAAACTTAAGGCTAATTCAATTTTTACAAAAATTAAATCAAAAGAGGTGCAGAGTTAATAAACAAATCTTAATAAGTATAAGTTAATATGTATGCATAAACATCTTTCAGCAAAGTTTAGATTTTGATGGACCATTTAATATTTAGTAAGATTTGTAAGATACATTCCTTATGTCAGAAAAATGTCTTTAATAAATATATGAAATTGTTTTTCTGGGTCCCATCAGTTTATTTCAAATTTTTTAAAGGCAAGAAGGCAATACACCCACAAAATATAAATAATAATTCTTTTAGGACTACATCCTTTCACAAAACAAAACTTTAAGGAAGCTTATCAGTATCAACTATCCCTACTAATTTTATAGTAATGTACTATAAAATTAGTAGGGATAGTTGATACTGATTGGCTTCCTTAAATTTAATTTGTGGTTTTTTGTGTGAAAGGATGTAGTCCTAAAAGAATTATTATCATTATTATTTATATTTTGTGGGTGTATTGCCTTCTTGCCTTTAAAAAATTTGAAATAAATAGTATTATGGTTTATTTTTTTTTAAATTTTGAATTTTTTACCAAAAGTACCTACATTTACATACACATAAACTAAATACTGTACTAATTAGAAGTAGTAGACAAAGTAATTTGGTGTGTGGCTAGAAGAAGAATTGACCCTTCTTAGCTTCTTATACCACTACAGACTCACAACAACTACAAAACAATGTTGAATGTTTCATTATGACATGTGTGTTATGTTCAACAATGATTAGGCCTATGCAGAATACTAAGAATAGATAATTTCAGTGATTAGGCAATCATCTCTGTTTCATCAGAAACGTCTGGGCCTCGGCTTGTCGCTAATCATGTCAATAATGGTCATGGTCAACACTGACATTGGAATTGCACAGACGCATTAATAAGGCAGAATCAGGCCCCTTTCACTTTCCCACTAAATGGACTACATAAGAGTAGTAAGGTTGCATATTAAACCTGCACATTAAATATAATTTGACACTGTTACTGCACAATTGGTACGGTGGGGCAGGATTCTTAGACGGTCGTTTTGATACTTCCGGGTTTAGAAATAGAATCATGGCCATCCGTATAGTATCGGCATAGGCCTGATCATTTCCGCATTCGGGTTGGTCTTTAATTTCCACTACATATTCATATAGTCTAAAATGAGCATCCATTAAGTCAACGACGATCGTTTAAAGCTAGAAATAAAAGCAAAATTAAGTGGAATCAAAACGACTGCTTTCCAGCTTGTGGCAGTTCGTTCGGTAAGATTAAGAAGTTACTACGGTCGGTAGGCCTATCTATTTTAATTTTAAATTAATAGAGAAGTGTGGTTCTAAAAAAATTAAGAAAGAAATACAACAACTCACCTGTAATCAACAAAGTAGCAATTAATAGGTATTTAATCAACCCCATTATGTCAATTGTAACGGGATCATAAAAATGTTATTTACAAATAAACACAAATATTATTAGTATCGTTTTTTCACTACATTCAATGGCGTCCCTCTTGCCTTGCCTTGTAGAAGTTCGCGGTGTGTCGACATGGAGCATTGACACCTGAGTTGACCTATTTTTCTAATCGTATCAATGCGCACAAGCGTGTTGGGACTGTTGGCCGGTTGGTGGACTATTTTGCTTGCAGATTTAATTAAAATAAATAGAAGTTCATATTTGGTTTTAACTTTTTTTTTTGGAATAAATTATTTTTAGACCTACAATTATATTGTATCCTGTACTTATTTGTTTACCTTAGACACTTTTTAACCAGAGGTTAGAAAAGTTTGTCAACAAAGAAAAAATAATGCACTCTAATTTAAATTTGATTAAAGCTTTTCAGAACCGGCGGTTTCTCAAACTCAATGCTCAATGGGCCATTCGTTATTGACGTACCGCTATTTTTATTCACCAGTTTTGACCCCCCCCCCCCCCCCCCCCAACCAATCATCACAAATATTTGTTCACAAAATTTAGACATCCCAATAACAGATCTACATCGCTATCGCTACTCAAATAATTCGTGGACCCCCCCCCCTGGTATTTTAAGATGAGTTAAGTGGAGTCATTTAAATTTAGATGAAACTTAAAATTTAAAAAAGTATTTGTTTTAACTAGAGCTTGATTATTAGGCTCACTGTATGCAGATCCGTCGCTTGGGCCCTCTAAACCTCAGCTAATAAAGGGGTCCCAATTTTTTGATGTGGAAAAAATATTCACGTGGTCGTGGCAGAAAAAGAACGGTTTAAAAAAAAAATAAAAAAAAATAATTAAATAATAAATTTGGGGAAAAGGGGGGGGGGGGGGGTAAAAAATGGAAGCAATTTTATTCTTGTATTCCAGGTATCGTCTTTTATTCAGACCAAGTTCATAGAAATTTAAAAAGGGGGGGGGGGGGGGCAATTTATTTGTAAGTCTAGTTTAAACGCACTAACTAAAGAGTAGAACAAATATTCTTAAAGTGTGGTACGTAAAGAAAGTCTGTACAGACGGATAATAGTAATAGTAAGCAGCTCTATGGAATGAAAAGATTCGAATGAAATGTAGTAGAAACTTAAATATTAATTTTTAAAAACATTTTCTTCTCAGACTTTTTCCACAAAATTTTAAGAATTTCTTTTACTATTTTTATTTAATTATTAAAATAATAGTATAATTAAAACACAGCAAGTAAAACGTTGAAAGGATAATACAGAATTTTTTTTCCATTATATTAATGTTAATACTATGTTTATGGAAGTTAAAATTCTACCCGCGCTTTACTTTAATTTAACGAAGTGGCTATTGGTACCCGGGTACCTGAATTGAGAGGTTGGGATTAAAAAACGATTAAAAATATTATTGTTGGGTTTGTAAGATCAAATGAGGTATCAAGATAATTGAATGTACTATACGTTTGTAAACTTAATTCTTCATTTAAATTAAAATAAACTAACACAAATGACATCTGAATAGCATTAGTCAAAATGGACCCAGACACGCAGCGCCGCCATTCGCACCCGGGTACCATTAGACTCAATGCTATTCTGATGTCATTTGTGGTAGTTTATTTTAGTAAAACTGAATAATTAAGTTTAAAAACGTATAATACATTCAATTATCTTTCATTTGATACCTCATTTGGTCTTGCAACCCCAACAATAATATTTTAATTTTTTAAATCCCAACCTCTCACTTCTGGTACCCGTGTACCTATAGGTGCAGCCTTAATTTAACCTAAAGACGGAATCAATAACAGTCAAGACCTATCAAGATTTCGATCTTCAAAAAAAGTTCAATTTTTCAATCTGTAATGGCTTATTGTTGGCCCTAAAAGATTATTTTAACCCTTTTTAATGACAGAACGATATATTCCATGCACTACAGACAAGGGTGGACAGTGGACTCGCCCACTGGGACACCGGAAACAGTCCCTATGGGCGGTGATAGGCAATATTTGGGCCTAGTGTAGGCATCTCTCTCTCCCCCCCCCCCCCCCCCCCCCCCCGGGGAAAAATGTGTACAATAAAACGTGAAACGCCAAAAGGTAATTATGGGTAAAACCAGCAGGAAGTTGTTTGATGTTTGTAGCCACCTAAGAGGGAGTAACAAAGGAACTGCTCTTCCTTCAGTGTTTCCATTGCCTCAGCAGCCAGATATTTTCTGTGATTTCTTTATAAGCAAAGTTACTGGCATTTGCGCTGAGCTTGATCGCCTTGACGCACCGCCCGTAGATTTGCCTCCTTTTTCTTGTGTTAGTTCACATTTCGATGTTTTAAAACCTGTTTCAAAACTAGAGGTAAAAAACCTACGTCATGTTGTTTGGACCCCACCCCCCTGTTGGTTTAGTCATTAGATCATTTTCTTCCAACGATAACCCACATAATCAATGAGAGCTTGTCTTCTGGCACTCTTGTCCCTCTTTATAAGTCAGCTGTCATCAAACCATTGCTTAAGAAGCCTGTCCTGGATGAAAATAATAAAAAAACACCTATAGACCTGTATCAAACTTATCTAAAGTCATTGAAAAACTAGTTCTAAAACATTTTGCTTACTTAAATGACCCCTTTCCTCTCAGTCCTAATCAGTCGGCCTACAGATATTTCCACAGCACAGAGACATCTCTCTTGAGAGTCACCAATGATCTCTTGAGCCCAATGGACAGCGGTAATGCCCCCATATTGATCCTCTTATATATCAGTGCAGCCTTTGACACTGTTGACCATGAAACCCTTTACAAAACCCCCGAAAATTACTTTGGAATTTCTGGTTCAGTTTTGGCTTGGTTTAGGTCGTACCTCTTCGATAGAATGCAGGCGGTCTCTGTCGATGACTGTCTCTCCGGCAGTGCTGATTTGGTGTATACGGTGTACCTCAGGGGTAAGTTTTGGGCCCGATTCTATTCACATTGTATACCAGGCCACTGCTCCTCTTGCTTGGGTGGCATGCTATTATATACAAGCACACCCATCACTCTCTTGTGGATTCCGCAGTCCAGACTTTGTGGGAGTGCATTGGCGATGTCAGTAGTGATATAGGTTCCTTTTGGTTATAATTTATGGGGTTTTTGATGGGTATTTTCATGGGTATCCCATGGGTTTTCTATGGGTATCCCATGGGTCGATCAAATATTTCTATGGGTTTTATAAAGGGGTGATAATCGATTAATTAGTTTGTTAATATATAATTTCCATTGTTGCACAGTCGTGTTGTTGCATGGTGTGTATTTTATTGATTATTGCTTTGAATTTTTTAATTTTAATAATTAAATAAGCGATTAAAGTAAATTTGATTTTTATATTGTAATAATAAATTAAATAAGCGATTAAAATAAATATATTTTAATATTTTAATAATTAAAATAAATTCTATTGTTATTTATTGTAATAATTAAATATATTTTTATGTTGTGATAATTAAAATAAATATATTTTACTAATTGTAATAATAATTGAATAGACAAAAATTTGACAATAATTGTACAGACAAAAATCGACAAAAATTGACAACAAAGGTTCTCAATATGTGGGGGTCATTTTTTATTTTATTTTTAAAACGAATGGTTCTGGTGTATAGTATGGGGATTTTAATTTTGTAGTTAATCTTGTTGTTTTAATTAGTTTTAATTGTCTTTTATCGAGTGGTTCTCAAGATGTGGGGGTCCTTTTTTATTTTATTTTTTAAATGACATTATTTAAAATAATGTTTATTATAGCTGTCTTTTAATAGTATTTTTTAAAAAAGTATGTAATTTGAGCGGTTCTCAATATGTTAGGGTCCATTTTCTAATGAGTGGTTCTCATTGTGTGGGAGTTATAAGGGTGTTTTCTTCTTCATTTTGAATATTTTGTAACATGATAAGGTTATTTTAAGTCATTGAGCAGGTCTCAGAGTATGAAGGTAATGTTTCTTATAGGTGTATTTTAATAGTATTTTACATTTTGAAGGGTTCTCAACCACGGGTTAAGGGTCACTAGTTATTCGAATTGTGTTGATTTAATTGTTTTATTTTTCTTCTAATATTTTGTAATTTATGGAAGTATTGTATGATGATTTATACCTATATAGACTGATTCTTATAGTGTAGTCTAAGAGTCAGTGGTCAAAAGGGTGGGTGTTTTTTCTTCTTTTTTAATATAGTGTATTGTGTTGAATTTCGCTTTTCACGCGCACGGGGAGGGGATTGGGGAGTGGGGGAATTACGCTCAGGAGTTAGAGCAGTGGTTCTCACTGAGTGGGGGTCATTTTGAAATAAGTGTTTTGTAACAAGTTACTTGTATTTAGTGGTACTCAACAATGGTTCTCACTGATTTGGAGAAAGCTGGATAGGCCAGCTGAGACAACCTAGTTAAGGTGGTGCCCTGATCTGTTAGATGGGGTTACCGGAAATTTGATCGAAAGAAATTTCGTCGACGGAAAATTGATCGACGGTAATTTGATCGAACGGAAATTTGGTCGAATCTTTTTTTTTCAGTTCACACGTTAAATTTACGGTTAATTTTCTTTTTGAACGCACTATACTATATAGTAAAACAAAATAATGCGTTCAGAAAGAAATTTGACGCAAAATTTTAACGTATAAATTAAAAAAACTAGCGCATGTTTGTCTGGCGATGAAACCCGAAATAATAGCCATCGTCCTTTATGCCTAGTGACCACTTACTCTAAACTTGTTACAAAACGACAACTTTCAAAATGAGAAACGGTCATAATACAACCCGCCATATGAGTAGTGATCCCCATTCTAAGCTAGAGTACCCCTTCAAAATAAATTAAGACACAATAAGACCACGCCTTAGGAGCCTCTTAAAATTTACACGTCTAAAAATGTTTACTTATTCTAACCCACTATGACTACTGACACTTATGCCAAACCTGAGAAATAGTGAAAATGAGAAATCGCCGAATAAACAATTTTAAAAATACAATCCGTTATGACCACTGACTCTAAACAAAAACTCGAGTACCCCTCAATAACTTTAAATAACCTTATCCTGTTACAAAATATTCAAAATGAAGAAGAAAACACCCTTATGACCCCCAGACAATGAGAACCACTCATTAGAAAATGAACCATCATAGTTTGAGAATCGTTTAAATGTAAAATATTATTAAAATACAACTTTAATACGCATCACCATCATACTTTTAGACCCACTCATAATAAAATTACACAATTTAAAACGGCCCCCACGTAATGAGAACGAATCAAAATGGGAAACTTATTTAACTAGAACTAGAAAGACACTAGAACCCCTTAGTCAGCAAAAAAATCTAAAAATACCACTGTCCTAATGACTAATACAGCTGCCCGCACGCCAGCGGGAATTCCGATGTGAGCGAAATATTGACCGCTGTGCCTACCTGGCACAACCATTGTCCAACACATCATACAACACAATACACTATATTCAAAAAGAAGAAAAAACACCCACCCTTTTGACCACTGACTCTTAGACTACACTATAAGAATCAGTCTATATAGGTATAAATCATCATACAATACTTCCATAAATTACAAAATATTAGAAGAAAAATAAAACAATTAAATCAACACAATTCGAATAACTAGTGACCCTTAACCCGTGGTTGAGAACCCTTCAAAATGTAAAATACTATTAAAATACACCTATAAGAAACAATACCTTCATACTCTGAGACCTGCTCAATGACTTAAAATAACCTTATCATGTTACAAAATATTCAAAATGAAGAAGAAAACACCCTTATAACTCCCACACAATGAGAACCACTCATTAGAAAATGGACCCTAACATATTGAGAACCGCTCAAATTACATACTTTTTAAAAAAATACTATTAAAAGACAGCTATAATAAACATTATTTTAAATAATGTCATTTAAAAAATAAAATAAAAAAGGACCCCCACATCTTGAGAACCACTCGATAAAAGACAATTAAAACTAATTAAAACAACAAGATTAACTACAAAATTAAAATCCCCATACTATACACCAGAACCATTCGTTTTAAAAATAAAATAAAAAATGACCCCCACATATTGAGAACTTTTGTTGTCAATTTTTGTCGATTTTTGTCTGTACAATCATTGTCAAATTTTTGTCTATTCAATTATTATTACAATTAGTAAAATATATTTATTTTAATTATCACAACATAAAAATATATTTAATTATTACAATAAATAACAATAGAATTTTTTTAAATTATTAAAATATAAAAATATATTTATTTTAATCGCTTATTTAATTTATTATCTATCTATATATATAAAAATAAATGTATGAATGTATGTCTGTATGTATGTATGTATGTATGTATGTCTGTTTGTCTCATATGCGCTCCCACACAATTTATGCGATTGCAACAAAACTTTGGTGAGTTGTTGGCCACCTACCTGGGCATTTAACTGCGACATTAAAAAACTTTTCAATTATTTCGTTTTCGGCCGTTGGCCCTTCATTCGTTTTTTTTCTTATACGAGCTTTGTAAAAAAATATTTCCGTCTGCGCTCATACACCATTCGTCTGAATGCGCTAAATCTTGGGTAAAATGTTGCAAGCACGCTCACAAAGGCTTGGAAATAATTATAACCGTTTTAAAATATTCCGTTTTGAGCCAGAGGCCCCATGTTCGTTTTGTCTTATAGGAGCTATATAAATATAATTTCAAACCGTATGCGCTCCTACACCATTGAGGTGATTGCGACAAAACATTGGAGAGTTGTATTCCATAAGCTCGCGCATTTTACTGCGTCATTATAACACTTTTAAAATATTTCGTTTTGGCCGTTGGCCCCAAAATCGTTTTTTTTCTTATATGAGCTTTGTAAGCAATATATTTCATCTGCGCTCCTACACCATTTATTCGAATACGCTAAAACTTTGACGAGATGTTGCGAGCATGCCCACAAAGGTTTCTAAATTATTACAACCGTTTTAAAATATTCCGTTTTGAGCCAGGGGCCCCATGTTTGTTTTTTCTTATAGGAGCTATATAAATATAGTTTCAAACCGTATGCGCTCCTACACCATTCATGCGATTGCAACAAAACGTTTTTGAAAGGTTGTCCATAAAGTTACGCATGTTAATAAGTAATTACAATACTTTTAAAATATTCCGTTTTCAGCCGTTAGCCCCAAATTCTTTTTTTTCTTATATGAGCTGTGTACAAAATAATTTCGGTATGCGCTCCTATACCATTCTTCTGAATGCGATAAAACTTTAGTTAGATGTTTTTCCCACGCCCGCAAAGCTTTTCCAATTATTACAACCGTTTAAAATATTCTGTTTTGAGCCAGGGGCCCCACGTTCTATTTTTCCAATATGAGCAATATAAATATAATTTCAAACCGTATGCGCTCCTACACCATTCATGCGATTGCAACAAAACTTTGTTGAAAGGTTGTCCATAAGGTCGCCCATGTTAATGAGTAATTACAATACTTTTAAAATATTCCGTTTTCAGCCGTTGTTCCCAAATTCTTTTTTTTTCTTATATGAGCTTTGTACAAAATAATTTCTGTATGCGCTCCTATATCATTTATCTGAATGCGATAAAACTTTAGTAAAATGTTTTACCCAAGTCCGCAAAGCTTTTCAAATTATTACAACCGTTTAAAATATTCTTTTTTGAGCCAGGGGCCCTATGTTATATTTTTCCTATATGAGCTATACAAATACAATTTCAAACAGAGCTAATGTGTGGATGGATAGATTTTTAATCAAATACAAATAGCGACATTAAATTGTGTGTGTCACATAGCAATTAGGTTTCTGAAGTAGTTACAACACTTTTAAAATAATCCGTTTTTGGCCGTTGGCCCCAAAATCGTTATTTTTCTTATATGAGCTTTGTAAAAAATAATATCCGTATGCACTCCTATACCATTTATCTGAATGCGATACAACTTCGGTAATATGTTTCTCTTTTTTTAATTTTGTGATATAATAAGTAGGTTTCTGAAGTAATACAACAATTCTACAATATTCCGTTTGTGGCCGGGGGCCTTAATTCGTTTTCCACCATTTATTATCTATATAATTATCGTATGCATTCCTATACCATTCATCCGATTGCGATAAAAACTTTGGTGAATTGATATGTGCGCTCCCGCAAATGTTTCTAAATTAGAACAACATTTTACAATATTTCGCATGGGCCGATGTCCTTAAATTCGTTTTGTTTTCTTTAACAAACTTTATCAAAATAATTTCAAACTGAGCTATCAACTCAACCGCCCTTGAACAAATGCCAACAGACATCAATTTGTAGCAAGAGCAGAGAAAACACGTTTTTGCATGTTTAGTGTAGAGAGTATTTTTGTTGTTTTTATAAATAAGCTTGAATTTTGTGACGTATTTTAGAATCGGATATAGCTTTGTAAATGTGTTGTGATTTTGAATAGCAATGATGTAGTAATACATCTATTATATAAGAATGATCTATGCTGACCGTAACTCACAAAGAACCGATACGATTTAAATACGTTCCCATTTTTTAAAACAATCATAGTTTTATTCTATTATTTTAAGGAACTCGAATCAATGGTAATGCGAAAAATATATTGTATATTCGCTTTAATTTTAATAAAATTTTAAGTATTAATAATATAAATTACAAATAAATCTGGAGTAACAACTAAGGAACTATTTTAAACATTTTATATGTGGTTGAAAGTTATGAAAATTAGTAAAACAAATTATAATCAAAGAATTACACTGTAATTTAATCACATTTATCGGGGAAACCAAAACATCTGTTGATTTTAGTGCATTTTTTAAGTACGTTCCAAATATTGCGTAATAAAAGTAAAACTAATTTGTTCTAAATAATAACGCAAATGACGTCAGAACTCAAATTGTCTATTTATTCAATGCAAAAATTTATCTGATTTAATAACCGCGCCTAATAAAATTGATAATGTATTTCCCCCTTCCTAAAAGTAAAATTAATAAATATAATAGATTGCTTTTTAAATTGCTACAATTTAAAAAATGAAATAAAATTTTTGCTTTTTATTTTTAACGTTTAATAATTTTTTTCTTTTATTCTTTCCAAAAATATACATTTATGAAATTTATAAATTTATAAAATTTAAAAAAACAACAACCTAACCTTTAAATATACTTTTAATACGAAAATGCCGTTTAATCGATCAGTGCAGCGAAACTACATATCCAAATAGCATCCACTAATGCACTTATCACTCATTTAAATAAGAACAAAGCATTTGAAATGCAAAAAAATTGTTTTTGCGTAAGTAAGTGGATTACAATCCCGTGGATGATTTTATTAATTTCTTTAAAACTCTGTTTGGGGGAGGGGGAAGTTGACAAAATAAATTTGACAAATAATTTGCCTTCTTAGGTACATATATATGGGGGTTAGGAAATAGGGTGTGTACAATTTTATATCTTTAAATCCAATGATATTACTGTTGTGAAAATAGATGCTATATTCTCATTTTACGAATTAAGAAAATCAATGACGTTAACACAACGTAAGTACATTTACAAAAGTATATCCATGAATATCAAAACCCATTCATTTTACAAAGAATTACCAGTTTTGGACCGGGGCCCTATAGTAGTTTTTCTTTCTAATATGAGCTATTTAAATATAATGTCCGTATGAGTTTCTATACTATTCATCTGAATGCGATAAACTTTCAGTAAGTTGTTGTGTGCAGGCCCCCATTAGGTTTCTAAAGAAGTGCAAATATTTTACAATATTCCGCTTTGGGCCGGGGGCTTTAAATTCTTTTTTTTTCTTATATGAGCTATGTAAATATAACGTCAAGCAGAGCTATTGCATAAGTGGGTGGAATTACTGTGACATTTCATTTTGTATATGTGACTTAATAAATAGGTTTCTGATTTAGTACAAATATTTCACAATATTACTTTTGGGGCCGGGGGCCCTAAATTTGTTTATATGTAATAAATGAGCCATATAAATATAATTTCAAACATACCTATTGCATGGGGGGATCAATCGCTATAAGTTTTGGGACTAAATTTGGAAAATCCATGCTTCCCACACGGACAGCTGCGTGTGGTCTGCTGACACTTCTTAAAACCTTCTATTTAATTCGAATACGCACCAGACGGTTAAAAAATGTGTTTATTAGAAGAACTTACAAAAAAATTATTAAAACACGGACACTTTATTTCGATGAGAGGCATTGCAACGCATGCCGGGTACTCGCTAGTTACAATATAAAAATCAAATTTATTTTAATCGCTTCTTTAATTATTAAAATTAAAATATTCAAAGCAATAATCAATAAAATACACACCATGCAACAACACGACTGTGCTACAATGGAAAATATATTTTAACAAACTAATTAATCGATTATCGCCCCTTTATAAAACCCATAGAAATATTTGATCGACCCATGGGATACCCATAGAAAACCCATGGGATACCCATGAAAATACCCATCAAAAACCCCATAAATTATAACCAAAAGGAACCTATATCACTATTGATGTCAAGTCATGGATGACACTCAGCAAGTTGAAACTTAATGATAACAAAACTGAAGCACTCCTTATTCACAATCACAAATCATCCTCTACCTCAACTCTTCCCCCTTCATGTCAAGACGGTAACTCCGACTACAGTTTAAATCCTCCGCTAGGAATCTTAGTTATATTCTGTCTAACAACATGTCTCTCGATAAACATATCTCTTACTTTTGTCGTTCTTCATACACCGCTATCCGTCAGATCAGCTCCACCCGCCAATACCTCACAGTTAGCGCAAGAAAATCCCTAGTCTGTGCTCTTGTTCTCTCTCGTCTTGACTATTGCAACTATCTTCTGTCGGGTTCACCAAAACACTTCATAGAAAAACTACAAAAGGTTTAACACTCAGCTGCTAGGCTAGTTCTAAAGGCAAAAAAAACGTGATCACGTCACTCCACTACTCCACTCACTTCATTGGCTCCCTATACAAGGATGCACTGATTATAAGTTGTCTGTCCTAAGTCACAACTTTTTCTCAGATTCCTACCCTTTCTATCTAACCGAACTTCTTTCTGTCTATTCACCCCTTCGACAGCTTCGCTCCTCCGCAGACACGCGTATTCTTTCCGTTCCCAAGACACGCACCAAAACATATGGTGAACGATCTTTCTCTTTCTGCGTTCCATACAATGGAATTCTCTGCTACTACACATCCGCAACATACCAACCACCCAGGCCTTCAAAACTGCAATCAAAACACATATCTTTAAATTCTACGACTCCGACTGAGTCCCCCTCTGACCGATTAAACGATGCTTCTGGCTGCCGTCCATGGCTTGACCTGTAAAAGTTCTGGTGTGTGTGGGGTGAATATACATTTGTTTTTGTTTTGTTGTTATACAGCT
The DNA here is from genome assembly GCA_964017045.1 of Omphiscola glabra. Taxonomy (NCBI): domain Eukaryota; kingdom Metazoa; phylum Mollusca; class Gastropoda; family Lymnaeidae; genus Omphiscola; species Omphiscola glabra. Next base: position 12,760,102 of record OZ024807.1, on the reverse strand, counting down.
GTTCTTTATTACATAAATGTAACATCAAATGTCACAATATGTCTCTTTTGCTAATATGTTTATGTGCAGCGCTGTGAGTCCAGCCCTAGGCTGGGGTACCGCGCTATATAAGACCACTAATAATAATAATAATAATAATAATATACTTTATTAAAAAAACTCTAAATTGATATTTTTAAAAACATTTTAAAAAGAATAACAACTGGTGCCTTTAAAAACCGGTAACAATTAGTGGAACCAGGGGAATATCGCTATACCCGATTTTTGTTCCGTCTATTTATGTCTAATCTTGTTACAGTTACAGGCTGACACTATTCGATTATAAAATTAATATTGTACTGTTTTGAAAATTGGCCGCTCCTAATTGTAAGCCGAAGCTTTCATCCTATTGTTCGCGTATATCGCTATTTTTATTTATTTATCTTTTGCAATTTCACAAGCTTAAAGACTTTAATAACACGGTATTAAACTAATTTTTCATCGATATAAAGGTCTATAATTTTAATATAGTTCTTGCTAAGTATTTAACATGTTCAATCGGTTTAAATGTATAATTCACCATAAAAGCATGATCTTTAAAGTTCATAAGGATTTAAAGTAACTAAGTATGGCCTCATACTTCAAACAATATAGTTATGTGCATACTTTTTAATGTAGCCCTACTCGATTCCATGTTTGTTGATCTATGTAAAATAAAACTTTAAAAAAATTGATAATTAAAACAAATATTATTTTTTAAAAATAAAGAATTTAACGTGGCCATACAAATAGTGCAAGTTTCAACAATTATCATTAAAACGAAAGCTTATGCGTAATCGTTAGATGCACTACTTTTGTAAGACAGTTTCCTGAATAACAGAGTTTTTTAAAAAAATGTTAAATTAATTCACAACAGCTTTTCTCTTATTAATATCAAAATAATAAATACCCCCCCCCCCACCTATCTGCACGTATTTTTTATATTAATTTTTTAAAGATGAAAATACAACAGATAGCCAAAAAAACAACAACAAAAAAACACAATTTTTTGTGTGTACAATAGCATGTCTCAATTATCATGCCGATTCCATTTTATGTACTAATTTTAGAAAAAAAAAATCTTCCTAAATCGTTAATTCAACACTAAATTTTATAGATTTGTTAAAAAAATATGATTGTGTAAAGTATACCGAAGAGACATTTTAAAATTTATCCGAAGAAATTTATAGTTGTTTGAAATTCCAAATAAACATTTCAATAAATTGATTATTGGGAAATGTATATACATTTAGTTTATTTTTGTACAATTTCCCACGGATAAATTGACACATTAATAAATATATGTCTTTTGTAAAGAACTCAAGTCTTTTAAACATACTTATGCATTTCATATACGATTTATAAAAATAACCATTTTTGAAAATCCTTAAAATGTATAGACCTTTCTCAAGAATTTTAGATACAAACGGCAGTTTGGAGACCGGGCGAAAATTCTTGCAGTCATTTGGGTCGAGGCCACATTTTTAAAGCAGAGGTTTAAAGATCGTCACCTTAAAGAGACGTGTGACCGTGGCAGACTGAAGGCTACTATTCACAATGTTAACCAGTCCAGGATGCAAGATATCCAGACAGTCCAAAACAATCTTGGTTGGGATGGGGTCATCAATGGAAGATATAGGTTTAGATGCCATGCTGAATCGTCGCAGATGTTCATCGGAAACTGGAAAGAATTCCTCTAGATGGTTGCCTTCAAAGACTTTCTCCACTGTAGACAAATCACTACGTTCCATAAAGCTCTTTCTGATCGTATCCGGAAATTTGATCGAAAGAAATTTCGTCGACGTAAAATTGATCAACGGAAATTTGATCGAACGGAAATTTAGTCGAATCTTTTTTTTAGTTTACACGTTAAAATTTTGCGTCAAATTTCTTTTTGAACGCATTATTTTGTTATACTGTATAATATAGTGCGTTCAAAATGGAATTTGACGAAAATTTTAACGTCTGAACTGAAAAAAAGATTCGAACAATTTTCCGTCGATCAATTTTCTGTCGACAAAATTTCTTTCGATCAAATTTCCGGTAACCCTTTCTGATTATTTCAATTTTATCAGTTAATAGCTTGCTCAGTTTAACTGCAGCTTGCTCGCTGCTTATGTCAAGTAAAAGGGGGTGCTGATTTCTTCTCAAGAGGATCATTCACCACAGAGAACATCTTGTGAAAGTCAGTACCTGCTGCCCTAAGGACAGACTGAACATGCTCAGACTTATCGCGCCTGATCTCTTATACATACATGTTCTTTGCTTTCCGAAACGTTTGTTTGTCCACTTCACGACCACTTCGTTTCCAACGCTTGTCAGCTAGATGCCTAACAAGCTTGGCTTTCCGAACCGTGGGAGTGAACCAAAGGGAATCATATCTGTCACTAACAAAGTATGCCGATTGTAGAGTTGGACTAGTTTACTAGGCGGTGACTTCACTAACTGAGTCCCAGAAGGACTATTCCTAAAAATAATTCATATCCATCTTCTTTAAGTTCCTCACTTGAATGTTCGTCCTCTAAGCAACAGCCATATTTGTTGTAAACCACACAAGAAAGTGATCAGAGAAGAGAATATCGTACACATTTACAGACTGAAATAAAAATAACTCTGTAACATTACTGAATATCATTGTATATTCAGTATGTTATATAATACTTCCTTTTTGCCCCTGGTCCTTTCTTTCTGTTACCTCTGTCATCCTTAATCTTACTCACTCATCTCAAGAATTGAATAGGTCCGATATATCACACAGTTCTTTATTCACATAATTGATACAAATATAATTCTTGAATTAGTTAAATCCATGTAACAGATGAAGTTACAATATAAGAAATATACTACACTATTAACATCATTTTATCCATGAATTAATATATTAGTAAAAACATGGCATCCATCCTGCCAGATTAACAATCGTGTACTGCCCTACTCACAAAATCATGAATTTCTCATTCGCCACAAAAATTTATAGTTCTCTTTATTCTCATCCTATGATTAAATCACTACGCCACCGTGAATAGAAATAAATAATACTGTCATGTAACTGAGTACCGTTAACTCGTTGTGTTACAAACTCTTCGTCGGATCTTGATAGAACCCAGCCCAAGATATGCCCATCTCTATGAGTTGGTTCAGAAACATGCTGAGCTAAATCAGCCGAGCCAAACAACTGCGCAAGAAGACGAACGTGCCTGCAATCTGGATTATCTCGGTGAAAGTTAAAGTCACCTACGATGAAAAGATTCTTTTTGATAATGGAGATTACAAATTTTCACAATTCTTCATGAAACATGGTGTCTTTGAGATTTTTAGCCGCAGAAGGCGGAGGTCTGTACAGAGCGACAGTTCGTACCGTTTGTTTGCCGTGAGAAATCACAAAGTTTAAACTGTCAAAAGAAGTGAACGCCATCACATTACACAGTTTTACAGTAATGGAGGATCGCTGGATCACAGCCAACCCCCCACCACTCTGACCAGAAGACCGAGGACGGTAGAGAAAAGAGAAAAAAAAATCAGCAGGGGTCATGTCTTTAATTGCTGAGTCATCACCACCTCCATGAAGCCATGTCTCCATGATGACATAATGTCTGGGGGGCTCTGATTGACAAGGACACGCAGCGCAGCCATTCGCACCCGGGTACCATTAAGCTCAATGCTATTCGGATGTCATTTGTGGTAGTTTATTTTAGTAAAACTGTAGAATTAACATTTCAAACGTACAGTCCATTCAATTATCTTTCATTTGATACCTCATTTGGTCTTACAAACCCAACAAAAATATTTTAAATCGTTTTTTAATCCCAACCTCTCAATTCTGGTACCCGTGTACCTATAGCCACTTCGAATTCAAAATGCCACCAAGAGGAAAATGTCTGAAAGAAACACTGTCTGGGCCGCTTCTGTCAGTGACATGTGAGGCGCCATGGCTGCTTCTGCTTTACAATAATAATTGCTTATCAAAATTCTAAACAAAATAAGAAATGTCAAAAATAAAGTTCAAGAGTGAGGAATGAGCGTTGCAAATCGTATACCTTCGAGTGTATAAGGTTATGTTTGAATAATTTCAAGAGAAAATCAATGAATGTAACATTAACATTAAATTTTTTGGTGGTAACGCCCCTGACGGGACCAACGATCTACAATGGATTTGCACCTCATCATATGTCTTGGGCTGAGCACATGACTCTTTTTCTAAATGATACCACTCAAACTACGATTGCTTTAATTATAACATTTCAGCAGCATAACGCTTGTGATGTGATCTTAAACGCTAGGTTCTCACTCCGCGTTCCACGGAGCACTGGTGCTCTGCGAAGCCACATCAAATGTTCCGCGAAAAAATTAAATACGCAATAAAAAATTGTTTCAAAACGAAAATCAATACAATTTAAACTAACATTTATGTGATTGTAATCAGCAAACGCGAATGACAATAAAACTTTTTTGTCCATTTGCGCATTGGTGTATGGGCATGTGCAATTCACATTTCAATTCTGAGCCGTCAATGTGGTTTATTTCGATGATTTCCACCAATCATATCTATTTGCTTTTATGAATGAAATAAATGTACCGGTACGTGGAAATGATGTCTGACTGATTGGCTCAAGATTCGTGTTTCGAGGCTCTGCCCTAGTTTAAAGTTGTCTGGGACAATGGATTGTTGTGATAAAATAGTACACTGCTCAGTCTTGCTTATTTTAATACTGTCAGTATAAGTATGAACGTAAATAACTACAATATTCTACCATCGACTGACAAATTATGTGCAATGAAAAAAACAAAACTTTTACTATAATACTGAAAGACAAGTAAGAGAAACAAACAAGGAAATGATCCCCTCTGTACAGGATACAAGCGAGGCAATCATTTCTTAAAAATCGAACATTTAACACAAATTGAAGAAAATGTAGCGAATATGCGCTATAGTTTAGCACTGATATATCACATTAGGAAATGGCGTCAGCGGGTGGTCGAGCTAAGAGCTCTTTATACTTGCTTAAACTGGTACAATAATCTATGATTTAGTGTGTTCTGTTTTCGTAATATTTTGTTTATTTTTAAATTAGATTTTCAATTTATCGTTTGTGTCATGACGGCAGTGCCGAGGAAAAGCGGCGTGTAGGACGAAGATTAAAAATGGTGCCCGCTAACAAAAAAAAAAAGCCACCCAGAAAAAAAATTACGGTTTTGGCGCCCATTATCTTTATGATGTACATGATATTTTATCGTTTAATTCACTATAGTCGTCATTTTAAATACGCTATTTTAGCCCCCTTATGTTGACACTTGGGGGCTAGTGTCCCCTTCGATCCCTCCGCACAACCATGTATGCATGCCTCAATATACGGTGATCTGTGACCTTGGCTAAGGATGTTAAATGTAACAGATTTCCACTGTTGGGTTTTGAAATAGAAAACGGGTTGTTTATTTTCACCGGTTTCGGAATTATTTATATCATGATAAATAAAAAAGAAGGCAAACAATATGTTATTCTTAAAAAAAGCCTCTAGGAAATATATTTACTATATGATTTAATTTAATACATACTTAAAAACTAAAGATGTTGTATCCATCCAACCACCCCTGTGGCGTTTCAGCCCATGTAGCGGGTTCGGCTTGCCTCACCACTTCTTTCCACTCAGACCTATATAATATCACACAAAGGGATTAGACTTATAAACACACAAAGAACATAAAATATTGGTCAAGTACGAAACGGCTTTTTAATTAAAAAAATTTATTGCACAATCTCAACTTGAATGACATTTTGATTTACATAGGATTTTACAAAAAAAAAAAAAAAAGACTTTCTAAAAAGATTTGATATTTGGTGTTACGTATGCACATTTAACAAATCCTCGTCCAGTTCCAGTTGACTGTTGTGTTACAATTACAGCTGTTCTGAAAGAGATTTGTGTATCTATCGGAATTGATTCTAATGTCAATAAAGGCATCTTACACAGATAAAACTGAGATCTGGCATAAATTAAAAGCTGTTCGTGCCCAAGCGATAGACGTCATCCTGCACGTCGATGATGAGAGCAAAAATATTAAAGTAATGAAGAATCGTATCGGATGGAACTTATTGTCAGATCTTGCCATCATTTTACCAGCTTGTTGATCAAGATTGCTTTTGGCAGTTTTTCGATTTTGTATATATATAATTTTTTTTCTGATTACAGCTGATGGGATACAACCCATGGGTACCGTATCACCCTTCGCTACAAAAACTCTGACCACAATTAACATTAATATTACACACAGACGCCTTCAAACAGAAACAACAAATGTAATCTTTTAATGTAAATGTGTAATTGGTTGATTCTTCAACTGGTGTAGCACATGTGCTTTTGAGATATATAATCTGCAGATCTGTGACGTGGTTTAGAAGTAAAACATGCATTGTCTTCAACTGGCTCATACATTTGAGTTTGCACGGATGAAGGACCGGTAGGCTCTTCAACTATAGCAAAAATGTTTGAGATGGTATGGAAAAAAGATTGCAACTTTTCATGATACTCTGCATTAATTATTGTTTTAATTAGTCTTTTAGTTAATATTTAACACATCTGACTTTATCTTCTTTTGATTTTAATAGCTGAGTCCTTAAAAAAAGGTTAATGTTAAGTAGAGTCGCTTCTCTGTTTCACCTTTCGGAGGCTTTCGTTAGAGTGCATATAATTACATCTATTTTAAGATTTTAGTCGACAGGATTTATAGGATTTCGGTATTCAATAATTATTATTGGGGTTATCTTTGAAAAAGAAAATTGTCCTGCTCGGACCTCAGGCCCAGTACTAAGTTTATTTATTTTGTTACTTGTCAATTTATTAAATTGTTTGATTGATGAGGGGTTTGACCTGTGACTAGCGGGCCGTATCGCAAGGTGTGAATTTACGTCACCTCACAGCGCAAAGGTCACCAGCCTCTGTGTGGATTGGAATAAATATACAAATAAAATACCACAAATGACATCCGAATAGCATTGAGTCTAATGGTACCTGGGTGCGAATGGCGGCGCAGCGTGTCTGGGTCCATTTTGACTAATGCTATTCGGATGTCATTTGTGGTAGTTTATTTTAGATAAAATGAAGAACTAAGTTTACAGACGTATAGTCCATTCAATTATCTTTTATTTGATACCTCATTTGGTCTTACAAACCCAACAATAATATTTTAAATCGTTTTTTAATCCCAACCTCTCAATTCTGGTACCCGGGTACCAATAACCACTTCGTTCTTGATATCATTAAGTCTCAGTGCATGTTGTGCTGCTTAAAATATTCTTCCATTTGATATATAATATTTCATTGTAAGTCAATGACAAAAGATTTTATGAATTCTTAAAATTTAGTATTTTTACACTTTTTCAGTCAGAAAATAAATACGACTAAACAGCATTCTTGGTATTTTTTATAATTTCTTTTACAACTTTTGAATGGATGGTCTAGCTGCTTAAAAGAAATTGGACTTAAATATTATAAACTATGAAGGCTATACACTAATAACTGAACTTCTCTGTTGATAATTAAAGAAAAAAATTGTCCTTTTTTCAAAACTAAAAATAATCACAATTTTTTGTTAATTTTCATCAAAATTGAAAATCGCATAACCTTTTTGTTTATTGATATATCTACATAAAATAAGTTGCGTAGCCTATATCTTAGAATAAAAAGATCTATCAGGTGAAACTTACCACACAATTCTCTATGTAGAGTTAATTTAGACTACCTATATAGTATATTGGGAAACTGAATCAACAATCTCATGTATGTCTTAATCTCTCAGGACGTTCTATAAAACTTCTTTAGGTAGATTTGATGTACTTAAACCAATCTTTACTTTGCATCCAACAAAGATGCTCATGAGGAGACATCTTGATACCAGAATATTAAACATCTTGATACCACTTTGAATCACTTTGAAAATCAATCAAATCAACTTGACAACTAGAAATATAGTCAAAGGAAATTTTCGGTTTAACAATGATTTCTTTCTTGCAACTTTTCTGTTTCTGTTGACACCGTGACAAGATGTGAAGGATGAAGGAATAACAGTATATCATATGATATGATAATCGCCATTTGGTCTGGCTTGAAGACTTTGATATGGGTATTGTTGGTAACCGGAAATTTGATCGAAAGACATTTCGTCGACGGAAATTGATCGACGGAAATTTGATCGAACGGAAATTTGGTTGAATCTTTTTTTCAGCTCACGCGTTAAAAATATCGTCAAATTTCTTTTTTAAACGCACAATATTATATAGTAAAACAGATAATGCGTTCAAAAAGAAATTTGACGCAAAATTTTAACGTATACACCCCCTATGTTTTAATTATATTTCTTTTGATTTTGTAATTCATTATAATTAACATAATAAAACGTATTAATTGCAATTAGCCCTGGTTTTGAGTATCGTATTCTTTGTTATTGCATTTATCATTGGTATCGTCTTTATTTGTGTACTGTTTTAGAACGAGCCATACACTTAAATAATAGATTTTTTCTACTTACTGATAACAGTATATAATAACGGGTATTCAAATAATTACTTTATTAGATATTCGACAAAATAAAAAAACAACACATTTCAGAAGAAGAAGCTGACATTGGCACTTTCTTTAATTTAATATATACTATATATATTACTTTGAATTTTACTTATATTATTTTTTTTCTTTTTTAACCTTACCTGAATGTAATCAAATTCAAAATCGACTATTTTTGGATGCTTTTACTAATGGTATGGTGAATTAATCCGGAAGGGCGTTCATGTGGGGTGTTCTCAAAGTGGGTCTAATGGCATCACAGAAGATCTACTGCATATTGTTTGGAAGACGCAAAGAGTGTGAACAAAAGATTTTATAAAAACAAAAATTGTGACAGAAAGGGGCCGCGGAGGTTATTACAATGTTAAATTTGGACACAAGTGAAAATATATAGCTGTTTAAACGTCTATCTTTCCAATTTAAACAATTATTTAAAATTAAGGCATTTTGATTTATCGGTTACGATCAAATTCAATTAAGAATGTGTTTGACTAGCCAACATAAATTCTGTCGAGGTCGATAAAAAACTCATTGAAATTAAATGCACGATCTGTCCCAAACGCTTTCAAAAATATTAAATGAAAAGTTATAAACAAAACAATACAAACAAACAAACACACAACCCCCCCCCCCCCCCGCAGCCCCCCCCCCCCCAAACAAACAAATAATTAAATAAAAAAAAATATATATTTGGTTCGATCCTTTAATAATAGTTACAACTTGAGATGTGTTTGTAAATTTAGTAAACTGAACATCGACATTATATTAAACTCCGAGTTTATGCTGAGGGCCAAAATTAATTTTTCGCGAATTTTCACCCCCCTGACTTTGCACACGGGGGAATCCAGAAATGTAAAATTAAATAAACAGCAGTAAATAAAATGGATTAAATTAGGCGCTTAACCATGTATCTGTTTCGAAAGAAAATTCTTCCAGTGGAAGTTTGCTCGATACCCTTCTTGGACACTTTTTAAAAAGTGTTAAACCGGTACTACGTTTTCGTCTCAAACATAAAATGATCTGTATATAATTCTGAGAAAGTTTTCAGTACCGCATATTAATTAATAACAATAAAATTCAACTTTTATTTAAAGTAAGTTACATTTCACAAATTTTATAAATGACTTAGATATAGTAACTTAGATATAGTTAGATACATCACCCCAATCAAATTATGTTTCAAAACGAATACGAAATTTAAAAAAAGGCACACTAAATAACACTCAAAAATGCTACATGGGCTGCAAACTTTATTATGAGAATAACCAAACATTCGGAATCCAGAAGGAACACAAATGTACCAAAAACAATCATCTCGATAGTTACCTAATTAATTTTACTGTACATTTAACGTACCTGTATGATTAATGAGGTTAAACCATTTAATTACTGTCATAAATGATTAATTTAATTTTGCTTTTATATTTTATTAGAGCGAATAATAAATAAATGGGTTTACAGGGAGTGTTCGTTTAAAAAAAGGAGGCTTTAAAAAAAAAAAAAATAATAATAATGCAGTATTTGTGCTTTTTATGAACACCCCCACAGCAACAAAACAGCCAATACTTTTCTAATGCAGTTTTAATACGTTACGGTGTCACTATTGTGTTATCAATAAAAATGTTGAAAAGCACACATTTAAAGGAAGACATTTTTGGCTCTCCTCATTACCAATAAACATGCCTTATAACTGCACCCGGTAATGGATTCAAATAGTCTGAGTAAAGAAGTAGATAACAATAAAGTGATGATAACATCAGAGCGTTTATGAAGATTATAATTTTTTAACATGCTTAATTTGTGAAAGCTATACATAAAGTCTATATTCGAAGTTTAATGAATATATACACTTTAGCCAGAGACTTTGAGTGTTCTTTTCCTGGAAGTATGCAACGTGCCAAGTTCCTGGTTTCTCTATGAAAAGTTCGAGCACAGGTAAACTGCCATCTGCAATAGGAACATGCTTCCGAAGAGCCTTTGTGAGTCCACATGGGCGCAACCCAGGCCTGTGTTTTTATTTCCTAGAGAACATAAGAAAATCAGTTGTATTAATTATAATTTTAATATCACTGGGACAGCAATCATTCTGTGGGTCACGACCCCCTTCGGGAGCCATTTGACACAACACTAGTGGTCAATGGCGTAGCAAGGGTTGGTTTCACCCGGTGCGGTAAACTCATGGTGTCACACCCTCCCCCCCCCCATCCGACTTCCACGATGGATTTCTTCTTGTTAAAATAAGTCCACAGTATAACAATGACACGAATAAAAACACATTAATTGGTCAGGAGGTAGATGTAATTAAGAACTGTAACAGCGTTAAATTATGGCCGGCACTACGTACAACGCGGCGGTGTACCTAACAAAACCATGCACTTTGATCTTTGCGAGTCTTAAACTCTATGCGGTACTTGTAAAATTAATTTTATACTCTTGTTAAAACTGAAAACTATTTATTAAAAAAAAACATTTAATGCCTGCAAGATTAAAGAAAAGTAGTACTGACATTTCTATTGTGCACAGGGCTTGAGTCCTGCATGAACGCCAGGGAACGACGTTCCTGGTAAACTTTAACTGTAATTATTTTAATTTTAATTTTTTGGTAATATATATATTTTTATTTTGGGGATTGGAAGGAAGATATTTAGTTAAGTTCCACACTTTTTTAAAATAGCATAGCATTTCTTAGTGTTTTATTGGGCGTATCTGGCCTCTTCGTAAGTAAATTGCAAATATAATTTGATTGCACACATTTTTAGGTTAATGTTGGCTTTATTAGATGTATTTGAGAAATTCAGGATAATTATTAAACGTACGTTCTTTATGCCGAACCCACCTCCCTTCCCACAACCGCTATTCGAAGCAGTATTCAAAACATCCAAAATCAACAACCTTCTCCTCCTTCCAAAGTGCGTAAGTTATAATATATGGATGGACCAATATATCTTATTACTTTTAGAAATATAAATGTATTGACTCTGTGCTCTTCTTAATAGTTATAGTTCCTGGCACGACGCACAGTAATAAGTGCCGGCGGACATCAGCAACACCCGGGGGGGGGGGGTATGCAAAAGATACGTTTGTTGTATGCACGTATTTTGTGTACAAACCCTACCCAGACCCGTGATTTGTGTAGGCCCAATGACAGTTTTTGGTTTTCTGCCCCTTGTTGAGCTTCTGTCCATAACACACACCCCCACACACACACCCGGCACGAACCGATTTCTTACCCCCCCAAAAAAAACCCCCACCTTGAAATAGCGTAAATCCTTCAAAGCTGCAAACCTGTCATTCACTTGATCAAAATCAATATCCTTCACTGTATCACTTTTAATTGATATTAGAGCCAAATAATAAAGCCTTGAATGTCCCAGGGTGGATCGTAAATAGTTCTTGATAAGCCTTGGTTTTGAAAAGCTTCGCTCACATGAAGACATTGACACACATATCGTAAGAAACAATGGACGGTTTAGCGAGAGTATTGAAAGAAATTCTAGGAAGTCGTCCCATTTAACTATGAGTTTGAAAACATCAAATACTGGCCAGTCCGTGACTTTGTGAGATTCAATATCAGCTGCATTTAGGTGTCTTCTAAGCCTTGGTTTTTCTTTTAAAAGCCCATCTTCTGATAACTCATCATAGAAAGAGGTTAATTTTGGAACGGACATCAATAACTCTTCTTCGCTAGCTGATGTTAGACTCTTGGGTTGAGCAGTCCCAAACATATCTTCTACTTCCTTGATCGCTGAATATCTAATCTGGGGTTCAGAACGAAAGCGATCAATGCACTCCAGCAACTCCCTACTGTTTTCATATGACAGAGAGAGAGAGAGTCCAGCCTCTATTAATTGTTCTTCTGCCATTCTCTTCTTTGTACAGAAATTCCACATTGGTCTTATTTTTAAAAGTGACTTTTCATTAGCATGTTCCACCAAATGATTTTCATGTACAATCTTAAGGCCTCTAGGTTGGTCACCACTTTGTCAAGAGTAAAGCCTTAAGTCTGCAACTACTGCTGTATAAGATTAACTTCCTCAAGTAGATAAGCCCAAATGGAAATGTAGAAGATAAACGTAAAATCCCAGACACCATGTAAAAGACCTTGTGCTGTATGACTATCATGTTCAAATGTTAAGGGGCGGTGCTAGATGGCGAATCGGCAAAAATATTATTTTTTTTGCGTATTTATGGGTTTTGATATATTTGGATCCAAAAAACATTTTTTTAAAACATTTAAATAAAAGATATTAGAAAATTTTGTAAAATATTATTTTGTTAATTCTATAATGGGTAAAATGTCATTTAAAAAAAATGTTTTTAACTTTTACAGATTCGATTCATGTACTTGGAATCGCCCGACCACATCGTATGTGTTATTAATGAATAGAATTAGATTAATTTAGCTTGCAATCACTTACGAAAGTTACCGAACACTTCAATCGGAGTTGAATCATGGAAAAAAAATTTTTTAAACCTAATTATAGGGTACCCCATTTATGAGGCATCAATCGTGAACTTTTAATAAAGCACGCATTTGGATTGGTTACATTTGACGTGTGGTCGGTTATTTTATGAAATTTGGTTAGAATGAGCAGTGTTTGTTGTGTAAATATGCTATTTTTCAATTTGGTGTCACCTCTGATATGATTTCAGCCGGTGCGGTTCACACCCCTTAGTTTAAGTTTGAAATTTCAATCCATTTTTCACATTTACCTGACAATCCATTGTCACTTGGTAGAGAATGACTCACTGTGGAAGTTGATCGTTTTTATGTGAATGCACAAGATTACTTCAAAGAAATCATTACCAATGATGCAGCAAAAAATTATTTTTCTTCAATATCAGTTACAAAATTTTGAATCCGTCTTTTACATTCTTATCGAGTTCTTGACTTTATTGTGATGTCTCATTCTTTCGTTTCCCTAATTAAAAACTTTTCCGAGAAAGGCGTTCAGAAGCTTGCCGCCATTCAAGTCTTAATGAAGTCTTATTATTAAAGCTCAATATATATTGTTATATCGACACAGATTGTTCGTGTCTGTTTAATCTCTTAATGAAGTAGGCTTGATGCTGAAAAGGATCTCCGGTGTGCTCTGGAGAGCACATCTACAGTTTTGGGTTGATTTAGTACGAATGAAGCAAGTATAGCCTTCTCATTGCTATTTTATTGTCGCTCCACATAACATTTTTGTACCTGTGATACATAGTTAGAATTCGTCAATTCCTCTTTGCTGTCTTTTAAAGCGTAAATTTCAAAGTTGGTACTTTCCAACCACATTTTGGAACTTGTTCGTGGGGAAATAAACATTCAAAGTAAAGTTTTTACAATTTTGCGAATTGTATGAGTAGTCCAATTTTTATTTTCCTTGTTATATAATGGTATAGTTTAATTATGACAATACAATGCATGATAAATATATAAAGGAAACATATAAATTATAATGGTTATTAGTCAATTAGGAAATAGTTGCTCACATAACCTCTCATAACCCTATTATCAATATTTAGGAAAAATCTTAATCTTCTCAAATTGGCAAATGTTATTAAGGTTTAATAGTATTTGAAAGGTTGAGAATCACTTCTCAGAGCATCTGTCACGGAATAAATCTTTGTTTTACAAAAAAGAAAAAAAAAAAAGAAAAAAAAAGTGGGAAACAGACTGGTTAAAAAAATAATAATAAAATTGATTGGTAAAAATATTTTTCAACTCTATTTTAATAGTACATTAATTTAAAAGGCACGGTATAAAATGATAAAAAACATTGTAGTTAGAGGTAGCCGGCCAAGCAATGGCGGCGGGAATGCCTGAACTTCCCATCTACTAAAGTTACTTGACACAAAATTCATTCAAATAACGCACATTAGAAGAATCCCAATTTTTATTTAGTCACAATTTCTGTGAATTTAGTTTTGCGAGCCTATTGAACACAGCATTACAGCCATACATATATACCTAGAGAATTATTATTTGTGACTGAAGATAAGTAAGTATCGTATTTTGGTTTTAGCAATGTAAATTTGAGGTCTTTAATATGTAACCGCATTTCATTGTTAAACTTTCAAAAGCCTCAATGAACTTATCTGGCATACATTTTCGAGAGATAGTAATAGGGAACGGATATTTTTAAATGAAGTATGTGTATTGTATCATAAGAATACATAAATATAACACACTAGCGAGTACCCGGCATGCGTTGCAATGCCACTCATCGAAATAAAGTGTCCGTGTTTTAATATTTTTTTTGTAAGTTCTTCTAATAAACACATTTTTTTAACCGTCTGGTGCGTATTCGAATTAATTAGAAGGTTTTAAGAAGTGTCAGCAGACAAAACGCAGCTGTTCGTGTGGGAAGCATGGATTTTCCAAATTTAGTCCCAAAACTTATAGCGATTGATACCCCCATGCAATAGCTATGTTTGAAATTATATTTATATGGCTCATTTATTACATATAAACAAATTTAGGGCCCCCGGCCCCAAAAGTAATATTGTGAAATATTTGTACTAAATCAGAAACCTATTTATTAAGTCACATATACAAAATGAAATGTCACAGTTTATATTTAATGTAATTCCACCCACTTCTGCAATAGCTCTGCTTGACGTTATATTTACATAGCTCATATAAGAAAAAAAAAGAATTTAAGGCCCCCGGCCCGAAGCGGAATATTGTAAAATATTTGCACTTCTTTAGAAACCTAATGCGGCCTGCACACAACAACTCACTGAAAGTGTATCGCATTCAGATGAATAGTATAGGAAATCATACGGAAATTATATTTAAATAGCTCATATTAGAAAGAAAAACTACTATAGGGCCCCGGTCCAAAACTGGTAATTCTTTGTAAAATGAATGGGTTTTGATATTCATGGATATACTTGTGTAAATGTACTTACATTGTGTTAACGTCATTGATTTTCTTAATTCGTAAAATGAGAATATAGCATCTATTTTTCACAACAGTAATATCATTGGATTTAAAGATATAAAATTGTACACACCCTATTTCCTAACCCCCATATATATGTACCTAAGAAGGCAAATTATTTGTCAAATTCATTTTGAGACGTATAGTGTGCTGCCATGTGCAAATTAAACTATTGAATTACAACTTCCCCCTCCCCCAAACAGAGTTTTAAAGAAATTTATAAAATCATCCACGGGATTGTAATCCACTTACTTACGCAAAAACAATTTTTTGCATTTCAAATGCCTTGTTCTTATTTAAATGAGTGATAAGTGCATTAGTGGATGCTATTTGGATATGTAGTTTCGCTGCACTGATTGCATTAAACGGCATTTTCGTATTAAAAGTATATTTAAAGGTTAGGGTTTTTTTTTTTTTTTAAATTAATTTATAAATTTCATAAATGTATATTTTTGGAAAGAATAAAAGTAAAAATTTATTAAACGTTAAAAATAAAAAGCAAAAATTTTATTTCATTTTTTAAATTGTAGCAATTTAAAAAGCAATCTATTATATTTATTAATTTTACTTTTAGGAAGGGGGAAATACATTATCAATTTTATTAGGCGCGGTTATTAAATCAGATAAATTTTTACATTGAATAAATAGACAATTTGAGTTATGACGTCATTTGCGTTATTATTTAGAACAAATTAGTTTTACTTTTATTACGCAATATTTGGAACGTACTTAAAAAATGCACTAAAATCAACAGATGTTTTGGTTTCCCCGATAAATGTGATTAAATTACAGTGTAATTCTTTGATTATAATTTGTTTTACTAATTTTCATAACTTTCAACCACATATAAAATGTTTAAAATAGTTCCTTAGTTGTTACTCCAGATTTATTTGTAATTTATATTATTAATACTTAAAATTTTATTAAAATTAAAGCGAATATACAATATATTTTTCGCATTACCATTGATTCGAGTTCCTTAAAATAATAGAAGAAAACTATGATTGTTTTAAAAAATGGGAACGTATTTAAATCGTATCAGTTCTTTGTGAGTTACGGTCAGCATAGATCATTCTTATATAATAGATGTATTACTACATCATTGCTATTCAAAATCACAACACATTTACAAAGCTATATCCGATTCTAAAATATGTCACAAAATTCAAGCTTATTTATAAAAACAACAAAAATACTCTCTACACTAAACATGAAAAAACGTGTTTTCTCTGCTCTTGCTACAAATTGATGTCTGCTGGCATTTGTTCAAGGGCGGTTGAGTTGATAGCTCAGTTTGAAATTATTTTGATAAAGTTTGTTAAAGAAAACAAAACGAATTTAAGGTCATCGGCCCATGCGAAATACTGTAAAATGTTGTTCTAATTTAGAAACATTTGCGGGAGCGCACATATCAATTCACCAAAGTTTTTATCGCAATCGGATGAATGGTATAGGAATGCATACGATAATTATATAGATAATAAATGATGGAAAACGAATTAAGGCCCCCGGCCACAAACGGAATATTGTAGAATTGTTGTATTACTTCAGAAACCTACTTATTATATCACAAAATTAAAAAAAGAGAAACATATTACCGAAGTTGTATCGCATTCAGATAAATGGTATAGGAGTGCATACGGATATTATTTTTTACAAAGCTCATATAAGAAAAATAACGATTTTGGGGCCAACGGCCAAAAACGGATTATTTTAAAAGTGTTGTAACTACTTCAGAAACCTAATTGCTATGTGACACACACAATTTAATGTCGCTATTTGTATTTGATTAAAAATCTATCCATCCACACATTAGCTCTGTTTGAAATTGTATTTGTATAGCTCATATAGGAAAAATATAACAAGAATATTTTAAACGGTTGTAATAATTTGAAAAGCTTTGCGGACTTGGGTAAAACATTTTACTAAAGTTTTATCGCATTCAGATAAATGATATAGGAGCGCATACAGAAATTATTTTGTACAAAGCTCATATAAGAAAAAAAAAAGAATTTGGGAACAACGGCTGAAAACGGAATATTTTAAAAGTATTGTAATTACTCATTAACATGGGCGACCTTATGGACAACCTTTCAACAAAGTTTTGTTGCAATCGCATGAATGGTGTAGGAGCGCATACGGTTTGAAATTATATTTATATTGCTCATATTGGAAAAATAGAACATGGGGCCCCTGGCTCAAAACAGAATATTTTAAACGGTTGTAATAATTGGAAAAGCTTTGCGGGCGTGGGAAAAACATCTAACTAAAGTTTTATCGCATTCAGAAGAATGGTATAGGAGCGCATACCGAAATTATTTTGTACACAGCTCATATAAGAAAAAAAAGAATTTGGGGCCAACGGCTGAAAACGGAATATTTTAAAAGTATTGTAATTACTTATTAACATGCGTAACTTTATGGACAACCTTTCAAAAACGTTTTGTTGCAATCGCATGAATGGTGTAGGAGCGCATACGGTTTGAAACTATATTTATATAGCTCATATAAGAAAAAACGAACATGGGGCCCCTGGCTCAAAACGGAATATTTTAAAACGGTTGTAATAATTTAGAAACCTTTGTGGGCATGCTCGCAACATCTCGTCAAAGTTTTAGCGTATTCGAATAAATGGTGTAGGAGCGCAGATGAAATCTATTGCTTACAAAGCTCATATAAGAAAAAAAAACGATTTTGGGGCCAACGGCCAAAACGAAATATTTTAAAAGTGTTATAATGACGCAGTAAAATGCGCGAGCTTATGGAATACAACTCTCCAATGTTTTGTCGCAATCACATGAATGGTGTAGGAGCGCATACGGTTTGAAATTATATTTATATAGCTCTTATAAGACAAAACGAACATGGGGCCCCTGGCTCAAAACGGAATATTTTAAAACGTTTATAATTATTTCCAAGCCTTTGTGAGCGTGCTTGCAACATTTTACCCAAGATTTAGCGCATTCAGACGAATGGTGTAGGAGCGCAGACGGATATTTTTTTTACAAAGCTCGTATAAGAAAAAAAACGAATGAAGGGCCAACGGCCGAAAACGAAATAATTGAAAAGTTTTTTAATGACGCAGTTAAATCCCAGGTAGGTGGCCAACAACTCACCAAAGTTTTGTTGCAATCGCATGAATGGTGTGGGAGCGCATATGAGACAAACAGACATACAGACATACATACATACATTCATTTTTATATATATAGATTGCAGCAGTATTGGAAAGGTTGAATTTTGGGTGCTAGTTGGAATTAAAGATTAATTAGGCAATGAACATTATACTTGAATTTATGATCTGGTTCGTGAGATTTTTTTTTTCTCAATGTGACTAGTCTTAAGTTAAAGAATAATAAACACATGAGTGAGGATGTATAGTGGGAACACAAGAAGACAAAGAGAGTGTTTTAAGAATTCTCGTCAGACGCGTATCGTGACTTTTGGAGCCCCCATTCCCCATTGCTATATTTCCTAGACAATTACAAGACATAATACATTTATATGAGTCTTACAATATTGTACTACCCTTGTCTATTGTTATTAATAACTTGTATCGTTCGAGGATACTACTTTTTCCACAGGACGCGCTTTAATTTAATATAATTTTTATTTCTTTAAATTTGATTTTACATTTTTTAATATAAATTTCATAGTATAATATTTGTTGAATATTATCAATGTTACAAGCTTTGGTGTCGTTTTTCTTTGTATACTGGTTTTCATTCATTTGTTCCGTATTGCTTAACAAAAAAACCCAGACAAGATTAAATTCTCAAAAAAAAAATAAATAGGTAAGTAATAATCACACGTTTTAAGGTAAGTAACAATCACACGTTTTAAGGTAAGTAACAATCACACGTTTTAAGGTAAGTAACAATCACACGTTTTAAGGTAAGTAACAATCACACGTTTTAAGGTAAGTAACAATCACACGTTTTAAGGTAAGTAACAATCACACGTTTTAAGGTAAGTAACAATCACACGTTTTAAGGTAAGTAACAATCACACGTTTTAAGGTAAGTAACAATCACACGTTTTAAGGTAAGTAACAATCACACGTTTTAAGGTAAGTAACAATCACACGTTTTAAGGTAAGTAACAATCACACGTTTTAAGGTAAGTAACAATCACACGTTTTACTATGGAGAACGAGGCGCATATGCCGTAGCACTTATCCGTTTTTTTCTACGCCATTCATTTTTGATCTGTGTTACACTTGGGCTGTGAAGATCATATTGTTGGATCTCGCCAATGGTGCTTAAGTCTATATTCCCCTTAGTATTAAATTGTTAAAAAAATTACATCGGCGAATTTGTAAAAAAAAAAAAAAAATGAAAATTAAAAACTTGTTCAAATTTTTTTTTTCGAAAAGCGGAAAGACGTTGTAAAATGAATTCTGTTGTAGTGGCCGATTCCCCTGCACCCCCCGGCTGCGCTGCTGATCACAACTTTGCTGCCCTTAAATATCCTAGCCCCCCTTGCAGCAACAAGGGTGGCATGGCCTACGGTTATGAGTGTAGTGTTGGTTGAGTTAAATTGCAAAGAGTTTGTGTTAGAGTGTGTGGTTGTTTATGAGAATGGTTGTATTGGTAGGTTGTTAGAGAGTTCAGCTATCAATAGTTTTCTATCAGTGTAGTGTTGTCGAAAGTAATAAACTACTTTATGTTGTAACGTCAATATCTATCTTTGAAACAAAAATTGGAAGATTAAAGAAGAGCTATAGATAACTGGACATCCTGTTACTAAAATTATTGCCTTAAAATGATTGCCCAACATATGGCTAGCAAGTTGAGAGAGTCAATTTTCAAAATCATACACTAGACACAATGATCCTTAAATGCCCAACAGTAGTAATAGTAGTACTTGCTGCATTTTAGGGAGTTCGTAACAACTGATAAAAATAAAACAAAACTAGAAATTCAGTGGTTTATATTGTTCTCTTAGAAAAATGACTAAATTATTAAACTAAAACTTTAAAAAAAATCTCTGAACCTTGGAGCCTATGAGGCAAAAAAGAGTAAATGAACATAAATTTTGTTAACGCTAAACAACAGTGCTCAGTGAAAAATAATGAACCCACCACCTACCTGTCAGAATACCGATTGTGAAGTTCGTCTCTGTGACTTTATTATTGCCGTCAAGCACAGCACAAACATACATAGTCTCTTGAGATTGTACTGTTAAAATTAATTCAGACTCGAGGCGATATTGGCCACATGTGGTACCAGGCACAAGTAATGGATCAAAGACTATGATGTCATTAGTGTATGGGTAATCCACTAAGTTGAATCCACAAGTAGCATATTGCCATTTTAGGACAAGGCTCTTTGGACCCTGAAAGAAAGAAATATTGATTTAAAACTCAGATCACTTTTATCAGAAACAGATAGAATGTTGCATAAAGAACATCTTTTGTTTTTTAAATCTCAGATTTGGTAGATACCTAATATTCACTGATGTGTCGCAAGATTTTGAATTTTGTCATAAGAAATTAAGAAAAACAATTTAAAATTTGATAGTCGACATTCTAATCTAAAAGTAGACTGAATAATATAGACATAGAATACTAGTTTCATTGTACCCTTCGCCTAGATTAAAAAAAACAAAACTTGAAAGGCAAATTTTGTAATCATTTCCAATGTGTCATTTGCTTAGAAAAGATTGAACAAATTATTATTGTAAATCATGTTGATAATGTGCGAAATAAGCGGGGCACAATTGATTTTAGAATACAGTATAATTTATTCCGTTTTCTTTAATCACTAGAGAATGTCCCAGTTTGTTAAATATATGGCAGTTCAAACAGTTTACAATAATACTTAAAAGACAATTTAAAGATTTGTATACAGTTATATAAGTAATAAAAACAAATACCAACAGTTAAAACAGAGGAGTGGTCTGCTGGTCCATCTCATTGTTTACTAGAAATAAAAGTGTAGCTGTAAAAAGAAATGATCAGTATTGATCGTTCTTTGATTTTTCAGCTCACAGGGGTAAAACATAGTAGGGGCGAGTGAGTGGAAATGTGGGAACATGTGTGGGTTTAATGGAGAGTTGGGGCTTACGGTTGGTGGAGATGTATGTGGTAGTGTGTTATAAGGGATGACGTATTTTAAGACGCTTTGCCCGCCTTCCACGTGCATGACCTCTTTCAAGTCCTGTGGAACAGGATCGAACGATCTAGAGAATGCGAGAAGCAGTAAGACTGTGTGTTCCATTTCCAGAATGATCACCTGAAACTGCCTATAAAAAGGGCTGACCGATAGAGAGGGGTAGAGATTTTCCTTTCCTTGTTTACGAGGCATGCTGTGTGTGATTATACTTTGTTGTGTGTAGAGATTTCTATTTCCTCGTACAATTTTGTGCTCATTGTATTTTTATATACAGTACCGGTACCAGCAAATCTGTAAGTTTATAATTTTAATCATATTTTCTCTTGCTGTTATTATTTAATTAAAGTTCACAAATTAAAAAGTTATTAATTGTAATTAGCTCTGGCCTTAATTGTCGTTTTATTTGTTATTATTTTTAACCTTTGGTATCGTCCTTTATTATGGACTGTTTTTAGAACGAACCCTAGACAAAACAACATAGATTAAATTCTCCATCTATAACGGTCCGTAATAAATTGGGTGACTCGTCCTTGGATGTTTTTGAATCCATAAATTTATTATTACACCAATAATAAATTGAGTGTTTGTGGATTTTTGACCCACTATTTCTTTAATTTACTCAGACTAAATTGAGTTTTATACCATATTTTTAACGATACCAATAACAGAGCTAGTTGCAATTTATTTTTGAAATTCTATTTTTTATAAGTGTGTTCACTAAGCTTGAACATTTATAAAACTTATATTGTTATAATTTGCCTGTGTCAAAATGGAGTTTGATATTGTTAACCCATCAGTAGAGGCATTGGACAAATGCTCGAGAAAGGAGCTATTTTCCATTGCGAAAGACTTAGGAATTAATGTAGCTCATTCGGCGCTAAAAAAGACAGTACGTGATATGATCATCGTCCACTTAGTGGATGAAGATATTTTGTCTGAGGATGAACTAGCCTCAGTGACACAGCCGAATGATCCTAGTATGGAGCTCCAACTAAAGCTCAAACAAATGGAGCTAGATGCTCAGAGAGAGAAAGAACGAGAGTTTAAGCAAATGGAGCTAGAACTACAAATAAAATTAAAAGAAATGGAAATTAAGGCCCATTTGGGAGCAATGGAAAATAGACTCACGGCTCCAGCTGGTCAGGGTTGCGATGCAATTAAATTTGCAAAAGTAATACCGAAATTTGCAGAAAAAGAGGTGGACCAATATTTTGCACAGTTTGAAATAACTGCCCAAAATTTTAAAATTCCTGAAAACATGTGGTCTACCTTACTGCAGCCGGCTCTGACTGGCAGGGCAGCCGAAGTTTTTGTGTCCTTGAACGCAGAACAGCTTGGGGATTATAACATTGTTAAATCCTTAATACTTAAGGCTTATGAATGTGTCCCCGAAGCATACCGTAAAAAGTTTAGGGAGCTGTGGAAACGGGATGGCCAAACTCACGTTGAGTTCCTCCGGGAAAAGGAACGACTCCTGGATAAATGGCTGCACGCAACGAACACTGACACAGACTTCAAAAAGTTCAAGAACCTAATTCTGATGGAAGAGTTTAAGAATTGTGTTCGTGAAGAGGTATGGACACATATTGCAGACCGTGGCGAAGGTGACGCACATACGGCAGCAGTGTTAGCTGATGACTTCACCATCTCACATCAACTCTCAAAGAACCCATTTGACACCAGAAAAGACAGGCAAAATAAGGCAACAACATCGACTTACAGCAAACCTCCACAAAAACCATATAAGGCCGGTACAAAAGAAATGAGTGCAAAAGAAACATGTGCCAACTGTAAAAAGGAAGGACATACGAGGGGTGAGTGTTGGAAGCTCAAGAAGAAAACTGAGAAGACCAAACATCCCGGTACACCACACAAAGTCTCCGCTTGTACGTCTTGTCATACATCTGGAAACACATTTTCAAAAGTCAAAAGTTTTGGCTCTCCAGATGTCCATACAAACTTCAAAGAGGTTTGTCACGACTCATCAAAGAGTTTCAATATGAACAATAAGGCTAGTTTTACCGACTCCAGCCAAGTTCCTGCTTCGACTGTGAGTTTTATGAGCTTGTCGCCAAGATCCTTTTGCTCCAAGAAGAGGTCTACCTCCAGAGGGCGTCTTACCGAGGACTTGATTGCAAGTTTTGACGACTCTACACAGAGTTTTACTTCCTCTACCCTAGCCGAATGTTCTCAAGACTCCAACAAGAGTTTGCCTACCAAGGTCCAAAATTCCACATCAGAAAACACTGATGTCATACAAGACTTCATGCCCTTCATATCAGAAGGATTTGTATCACTGCCAGGTGATTTTTCCAGTCTACGACCAATCAAAATCCTAAGAGATACAGGTGCTTCACAATCCGTATTGCTAGAAGGTATACTTCCATTATCTACATCTGCTGCTACTGGAAGCAACATACTGTTGAGAGGCGTAGATCTAGGATGTATTGATGTACCTCTACATCTCATCCAACTCAAATCAGACCTAGTTTCCGGACCTGTGGTTGTAGGTGTCCGACCAACATTACCATTGGACGGCATCTCGTTGTTGCTAGGCAACGACTTAGCTGGTGGGAAGGTGATAGCCGAACCCATCGTAACTCAAGAACCCTGTCTCATTGAATCTACAGAAGAAGATCCAGAAATATATACAGCATGTGCTGTTACCAGGGCAATGAGTCTGAAGATCTCCGAAAAAGAGAGTTCATTAAAAAGTAATAAAATCCAATCTGAAATTGATATGGGAACGACCTTTTTTGCCCAACTTAATGAAGAATCAAAGGATCACAAGACACCAACTCGAACACAGCTCATTGAAGAGCAGAAGAATGATCAAGAAATCATTAAACTTCGAGAGAACGCTATGACCAAAGAAGAAGCTGTGCAATTCCCTGTTTGTTACTTTTTACAATATGACATACTTATGAGGAAATGGCGACCTCCAGACGCCAAAGCTGACGAAGACTGGAGGCTTGTTCACCAAATTGTAGTTCCTGCACTTTACAGGAACGAAGTCCTCAACTTAGCCCATGATTCACCACTTTCAGGCCATTTGGGAGTGAACAAAAAATATCACAAAATCACGTCACACTTCTTTTGGCCCAAAATCAAGAAAGATGTGGTGGACTACTGCAGATCATGTCATACTTGTCAGGTGGTAGGGAAACCAAATCAGAAGATACCAGCAGCTCCTCTTCAACCCATTCAAGCGTTTGAAGAACCTTTCAGTCGCGTCATAATAGACTGGGTTGGGCCTCTTCCAAAAACAAAATCAGGTCACCAATATTTGCTGACAATCATGTGTGCATCAACAAGGTTCCCAGAAGCTATTCCTCTTCGCAATATCAAGACTCCGAACATCGTCAAAGCCCTGACGAAGTTTTTTACATTGTTTGGTCTTCCGAAGTCTGTACAGTCTAACCAAGGAACAAACTTCAAGGCTGGACTATTCAAACAAGTGATGAACCAATTGGGTATAGAACACTGCTTGTCGAGTGCGTATCATCCTGAGTCGCAGGGAGCGCTTGAGCGATTCCATCAGACATTAAAGAACATGATGAGAACGTACTGCCGAGAACAAGAGAAAGACTGGGATGAAGGGATCAACATGCTACTGTTCGCCGCAAGAGAAGCAGTTCAAGAATCACTTGGATTCAGCCCCTTCGAACTGGTGTTTCGCCATACGGTTCGAGGCCCCCTTAAACTTTTACAAGACACGTGGATGTCATCGACACCCACTGAAGGACTTTTGGACTATGTCCTAAAGTTTAAAACTAAACTTTTTAACGCCGTTAATTTGGCTAAGTCACAATTTAAGGATTCTCAATCCAAAATGAAAGTTTGGTATGACAAAAAGTCCAAATTCAGACAGTTTGCTTCAGGGGACAAAGTGCTTGTACTTTTGCCAATACCAGGACAGGCACTACAAGCTAGATATTTTGGTACTTATGTAGTTGAGTCCAAACTTAATGACTTAAATTACATTGTGTTAACACCAGATCGTAAAAGAAAGAAACAGTTATGTCACATTAACATGTTAAAAGAATATGTAGAAAGAAAATGTGATGACAATTGTCCTTCCTCAGAAACTAATGTTAACACAATCTCAACTGTAACTTCAGTACCTAAAGTAAATGTTACTGAAATATTTGACAGTGTCCCAGAAAAAGTTGGTCATTACAAACTTAAAAATTGAGAAATACTGCCCAATATTGATCAGAAACTTGGACATTTGTCATTGTCGGAAAAAAATGTTATCAAGTCTGTTATTGCAGATTTTGTTTCACTTTTTCCTGATGTCCCTAATAAAACCAACATTGCTGTACATGATGTTGACATTGGCAATGCAGTTCCTATAGGGTCAATCCGGAAAAACTTGAAGTAAACCGGTCTGAAATAAAATACATGCTTGAAAATGATATCATTGAACCAAGCTCTAGTAACTGGAGTTCTCCATGTATTTTAGTCCCAAAGCCTGACAAAAGTTACAGGTTTTGCACTGATTTCAGGAAAATGAATTCAGTTACCAAGTCTGATTCCTTTCCGATTCCAAGGATAGACGATCTTATAGATCGAATAGGCGATGCCAAATATGTAACCAAGATAGACCTACTATCAGGTTATTGGCAGGTTCCACTATCTGACAGAGCAAAAGAAGTCTCTGCTTTTTGTACTCCAGATGGTTTATACCAATATAAAGTAATGCCGTTTGGAATGAAAAATGCCCCAGCTACATTCCAACGTCTAGTTAACAACATTATTGCTGACCAGGAAAATTGCAGCGCCTATATTGATGATGTAATTATTTACAGTCAAGATTTTTCCAAACATGTAAACCAATTAAGATCTCTGTTTACAAAATTCTTGCAGGCAAATTTAACTGTAAATTTAAATAAGTGTGAATTTTGTCATGCAACTGTGGAATATTTAGGTCACATAGTGGGTCAAGGTCATGTAAAACCTGTTCAAGCTAAGATAAATGCTATTGCATCACTTCCACCACCCACTACTAGAAAACAGTTAATGAGATTTTTGGGAATGGCAGGTTACTATAGAAAATTTTTCAAAAATTTCTCAGTTATTGCTTCTCCCCTAAGTAATATGTTAAAGAAAAATGCAAAATTTCATTGGTCAGATGCCTGTCAGGAAGCATTCGAAAACATTAAAAGAATACTAGCTAATGCTCCTGTTCTCATTGCACCAGACTTTAACAAACAGTTTAAAATAGCTGTAGATGCCAGTGATGTTGGCATTGGTGCAGTTCTTTTTCAAGAAGATGACCACAGTGTAGATCATCCTGTTTGTTATTTTTCAAAGAAATTTAACTCCCATCAGAAAAATTATTCCACTGTAGAAAAAGAATGTTTAGGTTTAATTCTTGCTCTACAACAATTTAATTTTTATGTCAGTTGTTCCTTACATTCAGTACTTGTTTTTACTGATCACAATCCTTTAACATTTTTGAATAAGATGGTCTCCAAAAATCAAAGATTGTTAAGATGGAGTCTATTTTTACAAGAATATAATTTGGACATAAAACATATCAAAGGCAAAGATAATGTGATTGCTGATACTTTGTCCAGGAATTAATTTTCTCTGCATAAAAATTATGTAGTTGATTATAAGCTATTAAGAAGCTTGTTTAATATTTTTGAAGGGAAGAAATGTATTTTGTTGTACTTGTTTAATGGAAAAGAATTCCATTTTTTGAAAAATGAAATTTTTTCTTTAAAGAGGGGATGTGTTATAAGGGATGACGTATTTTAAGACGCTTTGCCCGCCTTCCACATGCATGACCTCTTTCAAGTCGGTCATGTGTTGGGGCGGCTAGAAAAAAATATCCCTTTGTTGATACTTTTGTTTACTATCGTCCGTTTCTGTGGAACAGGATCGAACGATCTAGAGAATGCGAGAAGCAGTAAGACTGTGTGTTCCATTTCCAGAATGATCATCTGAAACTGCCTATAAAAAGGGCTGACCGATAGAGAGGGGTAGAGATTTTCCTTTCCTTGTTTACGAGGCATGCTGTGTGTGATTATACTTTGTTGTGTGTAGAGATTTCTATTTCCTCGTACAATTTTGTGCTCATTGTATTTTTATATACAGTACCGGTACCAGCAAATCTGTAAGTTTATAATTTTAATCATATTTTCTCTTGCTGTTATTATTTAATTAAAGTTCACAAATTAAAAAGTTATTAATTGTAATTAGCTCTGGCCTTAATTGTCGTTTTATTTGTTATTATTTTTAACCTTTGGTATCGTCCTTTATTATGGACTGTTTTCAGAACGAGCCCTAGACAAAACAACAGAGATTAAATTCTCCATCTATAACGGTCCGTAATATAGTGTGTGATTCTTTGGTCTAGGGTTGGTGAGAGGGATGAGAAGAATGGGACAGTGAAGTTACTAGTTATTTTGGAGAAAGATGGGCATGAAGATAGTTGGTGAAGGGTAGAGTTGATAGGATGAAGGAATCGCTAAGACAATTTAGGAAAGAACTTTCATATAATTAGAACCTAATGATGTGAGAATATTAATTACATGGTAAGAATTCAGAAAAAAAAATTTGGAAGTTGGCACATCCCTAAATGTTTATAGTCATATTATTGTTATCCTAGAAGTTGATGGAAATACCGCAACATTTATGAAAGATGAATATAAATTATTTTATGAAAATATATTAAAAGCGAAAATTCCAATATTTAAAATAAATGAAGAAAAAGATCCGAAATAATTCAAATCTTACCACAACAGAGCAAGTTAAAGTGAGATTTTGTCCCTCTGGGTTTGATGAGTAATTTGGGTCGTTACCACTGTGATGATCAGAACTAATTACTGGGACTTCTGTTTTGGCTGTTTCAATGGAAATATGACAATTTAGAAAGTTGTCTTTCATTTAAAGAAAAGAATAGATATATATAAAATAATAATACTTTAATATAATGTATATATAATATATCACTTCAAATCGAAAAATGTAAATAATATCATTAAATAGTCCCTTAGATAAATGCAATCGCTAATCAAAGTTGCATATGTTATTATATTTACAAAAAATGAGCAGGCATGGGCCCTATATGGACTGTTGTGAACCCTGGAGCTACTTCAAAATAACTAGAGGGTTCGCATGACTTATAGCTTGGAGATTGTCCATGTTATATTGGACATCCATGTAGTCAGCGTCCCTTTGATATAAAATAACATTACTGTCAAACTTTTTGGTGATTCTTGGATGGCGACAGTGTGTCATCCACATAGTCCATCTGCCAGCACCCAGATCCTAGATTATTGTCAACTGTATCTAATTTGCCTCTTCTCGTGTATTGTTGTCGCACGGGGAAGTCAATAGAGTCGAATCAGAGCAAGAATTGTCCCGTGCTTATCTCTAGTGCTTACTTTGAAATGTTCAGTCAGGTGGCCATTATTGAAAACTCACCATGCACAATTCTTATGTAATTATTTGACAATACTAATCAATTACATATATTTCCGAGAATCGTTCAAAGTAACACACGGTGGAAGTTATCAAAAGCTTTTTCGAAGTCGACATAGATAAGTTACAGTGATCCTCAATTATTTATTTCTCCATTTCAATACTCATATTTATTTGTTTAAAAATATTAACATTGACATTTATTATAGTTAAATTCTTTTAGCGTGATAGTACGCACCACAGTATTATCGGGACGCACGTTTTAGTTCTGAACATCTTAACTTCTGTTTCTAACATAGAACGCTTTCATTTCTAAGCAGACACTGAGAGAACTGCATTGGCATATTAGAACACACACGTTGCTATTTTTTTGGTCTTGTCTGCCGAAGAAGGCGTTTAACCGAAACATCCTTTTATTTGTTATGTCTTTTTTAAACGGTTTATATACTTGTTACTTGCCATAGCTTGAACGCACGCAGCACATCAAATATTTTCCACTTCGTTTCAAGGCGGCCAAGGCAGTGTTCAAAAATTGAAATCATGGCCATTAAACGTTTAAATACACCGTTTGATGATTGGTGTCGCCCTTTTTGATTATGATGTACCGACAACGCTGTGCATATGAGCTGATTTGACTTTATTCTGCACTTGAGCTATATAAATAAACCAAAATTTAGCTAGTTACTAATGCCCGGGACTGTTCTATAGTTTTCATTTTCTTGAACTTAACATCATATTATTGTGGCATGTGATAGGTAGGTCGAGACATGCATTAAGCATATTTCGATGGGTAGAGCGGTAAAGAAAAGCTAACAGGCTTCAACTCTAAAATATATCCCTTTACCTAACCTGAACCCTAAATGTCCATAACGTGACATCATCTTAGATACCAGCACTGCGCAATTTCAGACGTTTATTAGATCTTTCGATAGATTATGTTTTTAACTACGTCGTGTTGTCGGGAAAAGACATAAACAGGAAGTGTCAATTGTACTGCGCATGCGCATTATCACAATAACACAATGAACCCTGGAGGCCGCCATTACTCATTTGGCTCAAATCACCCCGCCTAGTCATACGGTATTATTTTCATTTAACATTGTATATGTATTGTTGGGCTTTTCATGGGGGAAAGATAGTTTGGGGCCAAAAGCATACCTTCAACTAAAACGAATTTAGTTTATTTTTGGCGAATGTGGTGGGGTTATAGCTGATCTTGGTTAGGTCTAATTTAGGCGCTTCTTATTGGCATAGCTGAGTCTTAGCCTAAGGTAAGTGCCTCCTTGGGCGGGCCAAGACATTTGCGCTCCCACCTCCAAGATAAACCTTTGCAGTGAGCAAAAGCGAACGACCATCGATAAAATGACCCACCCCTCACTCTGTGGGTGGACCCCTTTTCAGCCCACCTTTCATACGCCACTTCCACTGCCATCCTTAAAATCTGAAAGCCTCCCCCCACCCCTCAAATTTTTCTTTTCGGACAGGAACACTAATTGCAAATATTTAATTTAAATGCAATTATACCATTTATATCCCCCCCCCCCCCCCCCGCGGTTCTTTTATTTTCCATATAAAGTCGTTTAAATCCCTTTTATTTATTCAACATTAAACAGAATGACAATTATCCACAACACAGTGGGCGATTATTACACAGGTGCAACCCAGCATGTTTCAAACAATAACGAGATACATAAAGTAATTAATTGTTGGAACGGCATTATTTTGATAATATTTTGTGCCAAAGAGGGATTTCTGATTCATTCTGCGTAACAACATACAGGGTGGTCAACAAAAAAAAAAGAGCCCCTCCCCCCGCCCCGGAAATTGTAAAACCAGATGAACGAGCAAGTTGCTTGTTTTTATTCACTCATCCACAAGTTACAGCAGATGTTTGGATCATTGTAATTAATCGCAGCTGCTGTATCATTGTAAGTAGCCCCAATCATATGAAGTACCAGCAAGTGATGTAACTTATTTGTGAATTTAAAAAAAAAAAATTCTATTCATTTTGTCATACTACAGCCGAAAGCCAGACCAACTTGAGGCGTATACCATGAAAGCACATTTTATATAATCATTATTTGTGTTTCACGCGTGTCCTAGGTTGCCGACTCTGGCTGAAATATAATGTCTGCACAATAATGATAATATTAAATCAATATAAAGCCTCACCTTGTGATGTCATATTCTGAGAACGGCTAGCTGTTGAAACACCACCTGCTGGAGGAAAGCTGGCACTACAGCTGTATAATCCGGCATCAGAACATTTGGCATCTGGCACATACAGTGTCAGTTTGATCGATGCCCTATTGTTGTCTGGATTAACTGAGCCTTTACCACCAGATGCTTCAATTACCCATGGCCTATTATCGGGAATAGTCTGAATAGAACAACAAGTCAACAAGAACATAAAATCATGAAAATATAGAACAAGCTTATATTAAAGACAGCAATATATTTTACACCCGAAGGGTACTGAACTCATAATATCCATTCATCTGGGGCCGGGGGCGCTATTTCAATGTTCCTAATGTAAGCTATATAATTAATATCAATAGGCTTAGTCAACGCTATAGGTTCTATGTGAGTTGATGGATGTAGGCCTAGCGTGGTAGCAAAAGCCTTCATTGCACGTATTGAAATTTTGATGGATTTAAAACTAATAATATCCAATCTAGAATTTTACAGAAATTTCGATTACTGTAAAAAGCTATATCTATGGCATTTTAAAAAAGATTTTAATAGGACAAATTTTAAATTTTCAAATTTTATAGGGCCCCCTATCTCAGGAAAAACTAATTCAGTACAATAATGGAATGAGCACCCGCTGTGGCCCCACTTTTAACTTAAAATATGCTATTGTTATAGTAATGCATTTATTTGTATAATTTTTCTTATTAAAAAATAATTACGTAGAAAGTCATTTTTTAAACGTTTCGAGGAGGATATTAATTTGTAACTAGAATGTTACAGAAAGTTCTATATTGCTCTACGGGGATATATAATGGTATCTAAAAGCTTATTGAAATGTTAGGTTAGTTCTTTTCAATTCTATACTTTCCTGGGTTTTTTCTTTGAATATACTCTACCCACCGGGAAACAGGATTACACTGGGAGTATGAAACATCCGTGATCGGGATCCACAGGAATCGTAATCCTACCAGGATCATGCACCAACCGGGATCGGGATCCACCAAGATCGGGAAATCACCGGATTAGGCATCCCACCGGTTCGGCATTCCACTGGAATCGGGATCCCACCGGGG
This sequence comes from Omphiscola glabra, assembly GCA_964017045.1. Classification (NCBI taxonomy): domain Eukaryota; kingdom Metazoa; phylum Mollusca; class Gastropoda; family Lymnaeidae; genus Omphiscola; species Omphiscola glabra. The sequence goes on along the minus strand of OZ024807.1, from coordinate 12,727,781 downwards.
AATGGGATCACACTAGTATTATGATCTAACCGCAATCGTGATCACACCGGAAAACGGGATCCCACCGGGAAACGGGAAGCCAAGCATCGGGAACTCAACGGGATCGGGATTCCACCGGGATCGGGATCCACCGGTATCAGGATTCCACCGGTATCGGGATGCCACCAAGATCGGGATACCAATGGGATCGGGATATTGACGTGATTGGGATACCGTCGGTATCGGGATCCCACCGGGATTGTGATAAAACCAAGATCGGGATCCAAACGGGGTCGGATCCATCCGAGTACCGGGATACCATCCGAAAACGGGATCCAATCGGGAAACGGGATCCCATGGGGAAACTTAACCCGAGACTGAAAAGTTTACAAAAGTTATTATAAATATGTTTTTAGAGGAGACAACGATTTTATCTTCTTTTTTTTACTATATGATTTAATTAAAAGGCTGTAGAAGTTGTTATTTTTCCGAATTTAATCCCGGACAACGCCGGGTATTTTGGCTAGTGTATTATAAGAAAAGATATACACATGTCTAAATTGCCTCCCCCACTGATACTGGCACCAGGAGAGATTGCCCCTATCGACCCCCTCCTTCGCATTACAATGAGTATATTATAGTGGGTTTGGGGCCTCAGTGCATTACTGTGCCCAGGGCCTCAGCTGCTGTAAAGACGGCCCTGCTGATGTTACCCGTGTAATAATGGAAGGCAGTCACGCAATATGTCTTTCATTATCACACGGGTAACACCGGGTCATAAATTCTAATAACAAATATATATATGAATGAGCAAGTCATTGAACTAGCAGGTAGATAGTTACCTAATGTATCTATCTGCTAGTTCAATGTCTTGCTTGTGAATATTTCACTGTCTGTTTAATTATAAATTAAAAAAAAACAAACAATTAAAAGCAGAAATCCAATATATAAAATCATATTTTTTAGCTTGCAAATTATTCAGGTTTCGATGCACTGTATCCTTAAAAAAAAATAAAACCCAATTTTCCCAAAAAATGCTTTGAAAAGCATTTTTAGAAAAAAGTAAATTGGATTTTTTAAAAATTATTTTAAAGAAGTATCTATATATAAAGAGAGATTTACTTTTCTGTTTTCTGAAATTGGAATCTTCTACATATAAATCCAATCCAAAAATTTACAGTAAGTAATCTCGTCATAAATAAAATTTTCAATTACTGAGCTGTTCAGAGAAATTTGAACAAAAAAAAAAAAGAATCAAGACATTTATTAGAAAGTAGATTAAAGTTAGAAATATAAAAAGTGCAAAACATATTTTGTATCCGCAAATAGTTAAAACACAGTTTGTGACTTTTCAGACCCTTCGTGTTATCCAGTGGCATACCTTGACTGAATATCAACTGGGGAACTCCAAAGTTGTGGCCCCAAAACATCGTTGCCCCCCCCCCCAAGGCTTACAACTGCACAATTTTTTCACGCCCCTGAACTATATTAATATTCTAATGACGCACCCGCTTTTACACCGCAGATTCATTTCACCAACTATTTCAGATTAAAAAAGAAAATGTTAGGACCAAATCTTCTTGCGAAAGTGTTTTTAACAGGAATCTCATTTTGCGCAGTTATCTGGAATTTTGTTTCGTGAAAAGAATGTCATCATATTTATTTCATCTTCCCTTTGAAAACATGAAAAACTTATTTTTGAGGATTGGGGTTTGAAGGTGGGGCTGAAAAATTTATAAAATGTGTTGTTATCGGCAACAAGTCTATGTTCCAAGTTTCAGCTCGATAGGTTAACGGGTCATTAAGACGTCCGAAGACTTAGCCAGACACGAACAAAAGCGAAGTTAACAATAAAGGATTAAAAATAAATATATTTGTTAGTCGTGATAAAAAGAGAGTGGAATATTAAGAGAGCTTTAGCTAAGGTACGCCCCTGGGTAAACAAGATAGGTCTTAAAAGTTACACCGTCGATCGCATGTACGCAATCCCGCCCACACACGCATACGTACGTTCATATCTGTATACACGTATACATACAAACACACACTCAGACACACACACACACACACACACTCAGACACACTCGACACACAGAGACACAGACAGACACAGATACAAACGCACACACACACACACACACATATACATACATACGTACACTTTATTCAAGTTAAATCGCATTTGAAGGCTTGTACCATCGGTGTCTGCTCTACATCGTGTAAAGTCTTTGTCATCTTAGCAGACAGTGGACGAACTACAGCATTTAGTAAATGAAAATAAAGCAAAGAAATGTCAACATTTATTGAGAGAAACAGCGAGAGGGGATAAAAAGCAAAGAAGGATTCAAGTTTGTGTCCATCTATCAACAATGATAAAAAACAGGTGTGAAATATTACCTTTGTTAAATCATTAGCGAGACCTGGAGAATAGACAGCAATAGTCTGTTTTCCTGAAACTGCAGTTCTCTCGATGGATAAAGAATATAGAGATGTTACAACCACTGGAACACTGCCAATACGGCTAACATCACATGTTAGATTGAATGACCCTCCATCTACAATCTCTGACCTGTCAGATAGTTGACCTTGAACTGGAAAAGAAAAGAAGAAAATTTAAAAGGTGCAATCCATTATAAAATAAGAATGAATATAGGGACCGAATATTGTAAAAAATAAATCCCCCCCCCTCCCCCCCTCCTCATTCAGATTGTGAATTTTAAGTTTTAAAACGCAAATTGGCCTATGTGAAATCAGAGTAGTGCGAAAAAGAGGGATGTGTGATCGGGGTAACCATTCTGGTCGTCAAAATCAGATTCGTTCAAATCCTTAATAAATAATATATATATATATGCATACATAAATATACGTGTGTTTATCGTATATCATTTAGCCATATATTTATCCCGAAATAATTTCGAAAGAACCTGAATGCCGTAACCAGTCTTTAAAAATATAAATTTTCCCCAACTGGATGCCGATTTAGATATGTACATAATTAGCCTACACAATTGACAGATATATATTCTAAACCTCAACGATTTTTACGGAGAAAATATTTTTACCGGCACTTTTAAAACACTATCTTAGGAAACTAAACCAAGATCAAATATTCTTATGTCAATTTTTTTACATGACTTTATTTGTATGTCTTTATATCCTATGACCCTAAGGCTTTAGCTATTTTTTGTTTATTTCACCTTAATAAGCGTCGAATTTCTTTTGATTATTATCATTCAAGTTTAAAGCAAGGAAAAAGAAATCACAAACATTGAATTCCCCCCCCCCCCCCCCCCCACTCTTTTTTTTTTGTTTCGTTCGCTTAGAAAGATTTTTGTTCGTTATAGCATTTTTAAATTGGAATCCTAAATTTCTTACGGACTTGTACGGACAAGTCATTTTAGGTCAAAATTTTTTTTTACGTACCGTCCGTAAATCTACGGACTGTTAGCAAACCAGATGAATACCCGAATAATTAAACGGCCATCTACGCTCAACCATAATGGTATGGGGAAAGTAACATACTTCCGGGTACAAGTCATTACTTGGCTCGAATGCTACAATACAGGCTATATCGTTTAATCCACGGTGTTACACTGCCGGTTGATTGTGTAAAATCCTTGCGCCTTTCATCTGTGCACTAAAGATACATGAGGTGGAAAAGCGACTTCACTAAAAATAACTTTGAAAAAAGAAAGATATTAAATGGACTTGTTAGCCATATTATTTCAAATATGTATTAAACTTAAGGTTGTGTTAAAAAGGCCAAGAATCGTTTTTACATCAGGCGTCTTTATTTATTTAAATCTTTAAATATAAAATTCGTAAACTGCATATATGTTGTGAGCTTTGTGGCAAAAGGGTATTTGAGACATATCCAATTTGTTTATAGGTTAATAAAAAAATACGCTTACCCGCCATTAATAAGTAAGAAGCTAGAAATATCCAAATTAACTCTTGGCTAACCATTTTGTAACGATCAGCGAGCCCGGGTAGTAGCAAACCAAATGGTTCTTAGCGCTGAGAACAATCTCACGACACTTACGGGAACGAACACGCCGCCAACTCTGGGCTGAACGCAGTATTGAAATAGGACAAGGTTTCGCCGAGATGTTACCACTTCAGCTGCATGACCATTTTTAATCAAGGCAATTTAAAAAAAAAAAACAAAAAAAAAACAACGTTTGTTTCAAACGACCTAACAGCTCTTATCTCTAGGCCCGGCACGTTAAATAATGCGGCAAGTCGGAGGTATCACAAATGAAATTCATTCCTCATTTGATTTGGGCTTGAGATACAACTCTTCAATATATTATACATATTTTAGAAATGAATCAAAATATATACAAATTATTAATGTTTGTCAAAGCAAGTGTAGAAATGGTATCATTTACGATTCATTTGCATTATGAATAAAACAAAAGTAAGTACCCCGTTGATATGGTGATTATTTTTTTTTTATAGATGTGATGACATGCAGTGATGTAGTTGACTGGCGATCAAAGTAGACGGGGAAATGTTTTTGGGTTGGCCACATCTGCTCTTGAGCTTGACCATTTATTAAGCCAGGGGTCTCAAACTCGCGGCCCGCAAGACGATATTTTGCGGCCCGCTACATGACAGCAAGGTTTAGTGTTAATGTGGCCCTCGCGTTTCCCCGTTCTCATATATATAATGTGACACTCCGCGACGATGTCAGTGGAATCTCACCAACTACTCTAATTCTGATTTTTATTATTTATGTAGAGATTTGGACGTTGATTATAATGGTAACAACTGTTTTAAAATCGGACTAAAAGTTTTTGTTTTATAGCATTTTATGAAACAAACATGACCAAAGAGCTGAATGTGCCCAACAAGAAGCTACAAGACCAGGGATAGCTTGTCAGTGTTGCCTATGAAAATGTCTGGGCATGCTGCACAAAACTTGTGTTATGGTTCTCTGAGGAACCTCCGTCGTTTCCCAACATGCAAAGTACTCATGGACTCGGACACATCATTCAGTAGTAAGTGTACGGATGCCATTGCAAATCTACAGGAAGAATTTGATCTTAGACTTCAAAACACACAGAGCCACTTTTCAACTTTTTGCCGACCCTTTCTCCTTTAATGTGGAAGATGCACCCCCCCCCATTTTTTTGTGTTTCAAATATAGCTGATTGATCTTCGGTGCAATTCCAAGTTCAGGGAGGCGAATGGAAAAACAGACTAACATGGACAATTTATGAGCGCATTGTCCTCCATCTTCCCTGAGATTTCCAGGTTGTTCATGTAGATCATGTGCATTTTTGGGAGTACCTATCTGTGTAAAAAGATCTTTTCCACCATGCAATTTAACAAGTCAAAGTTCATGGCAAAACGTACTGATGGCCATTTTCAAGCTATTCTAAGGGTTTCAGTTGCTCCCTCACTCAAGCCAAATGCTGCTCAGCTGTGTGAGAAGAAGCGCTGCCAGGTCTCTGTCAACAAGGAGTAGGAGGAACAAAGTGAAGCCTAGTTCTTGAGAACCCTTAAAGTTTTTATTTGTTATGAATAAATGTTGAGCACATTGCAACAGTTGTACTTTAATGAATTTGTCATCGCTTTTGTGGAATAATTGATGCGGCACGTTCTCACTCAGACTATACCTCCTGCAACCACCGGATGATTTGAGTTTTAGAGCCCTGTGTTAAACGATAAATTGGCAATTCACAAAAGACCACTCCCCAAACAGAAATAATTTGAAAAGAGTTCAAAGTTTTGTTTATATTTAAAAAGAAGGGAATTTTCATCGACCACTAAGTGAATTTGACTTTCGTCGGAGATAACACATTCATAAAATATGTGAATCTTCTCTTACCATAAGCAAAAAGTGTTTCATAATTTATCATGCAGACTCCAACAAGCGTTAACCAACCTGTATCTGTTACGAAAGTCTCACCTGTCCTTAAAAATGAGCGAATGTATGTATAAGTATAAGTTATGTTTAGTTTCCAGGATTCCCGTCTTAAACTTTGTAAGGGCGAATGCAGCAAATTCCAGAGAGCACGTCGTGTTTACCTTTTAAAACAGTTGTTAGTTAACCAGAATTTCCCTTCCGGCTGCCACAGTACATTTTTTTTTTTAAACAACAGACATCACAACTGAGTTGACTGCTGACCTCTTAATTAAATCTCTCTTGGAACCATTCTGCGAACATTTTCAAAGTCGGTCCCCATTCAAGACCTCTCAGATATTAGTGAAACTTGGGGTAGCTATTTTACTAAGGCGAGAGACCCCTTTCCAAACTACAACTGCCACACATATCTTCCTTTTGATTATAGGAAACGCTTGACAACTTGTGGTATTCACTATTGACTAACCCATTGCTTTGTATTGATTTGTACTAAATTATTTTAGCCACCACAGTTAGGGTTTTCTCGACCTTGAAATTGACGCCATCGGATAAATAGGTTGTTACTTTTCCCGCCTGCTCCTGTCCTGCCTGGAGAGAAAGTTTGTTTACGTTAGAATGCGTTCCATTTGTTCTCAAGAATGTCAACAGGTGACACAGATTCTAGATGTTCTTTACTAGAACGTTCGGATTTAATTCCTATAAAAAAGCCCGTCATGTTTCTTAGCAGATAGACTTTCTGGGGCTTAGACTTACCGAAACTTACTTAGAGATAGACTTACAGACGTATAGAGACAGGTTTATTATTTAGCGTATACATTAATATTTCTATTTTAAGGAGTGTAAATTTTTCTCAACTTGCTCTAAGTTGAAACACTTAATGCTTCTGTTCACACATTTGCATTATTATAGAAATCTTTTTTTTACTATAAAATTAAAATTTAGTATCACTAGCTTTGGTATCGTTTTCAATTCCCTATGCCTACTAATGGTGATGGATCAGTTTTTGGTACGCATTGTTTCTTCTATGAGCCAACTAATCACACAGATTTTTATCTCTATAACATAATGGTACGTAACACCCTTTTCGCGTTTCAGATGCGAGTTTAAGTACTGTTACTCATGGCGCATACTGATCCTGTTATTTAGTCTCCTGTGGTCAGGGCGGGCTTTTTCTCCCCCAACTCTTAGAGGGCAGTCGTCCGCCAAGACATACAAAGCTACCGTGGGAGTCGCTTCACAATGCGATGCACGTAAACCCTGATGACAAAGTTGTGAGTTTGTGACCCAATTTCTCAAATGTAAATCCAGGTGTGAAGGCTTTCATTAGCATGCTCTGGTCCATAGCATCCTGACTGTACTGAGACAGAGAGCTTTAAGGAGTCACGAGTCTCGACTATTTTTTTGTATTGATCTGGTTCTTTATTGTGTATACCAAATAGGACTCAGTTTAGAGGGGGGGGGGGTCCGGTGGTATGTTATCAGACATGGTGTTTAATCTCCATGTTATGGTTAATTTCATTCTTGATCCATCGCGTCGTTCTACACCCACCCAACTACCCCACCACACACACTCTGGAAACTATTGTTATACCCGTGGATCTGTTTGATAGAAAAGATTGGACTTAATTTTACAAACTAGCAGTGACACATAACCAACCTCGAAGAATAATGCAACCATGTGGTGACACTTTTGGATTTCGTCTGACAAGTTTCAGACAAAAAGGACCATAGATAAGTACATACTATTTACCGATTTAGCCGTCGGTCATTCACCATCTGTTCAGCTACCTTCCCCCAAAGAGGAAAAAGGGTCTGTAGCTAGACGTAGCATTTTGCCATATACTAGAAATGTTTGAACATTGGTAGATTGTGACGATGAAGCAATCACGAAGCTGTATTTAAAATTAGTCTTTTGGACTGTCTTTTATTTGTATTTCTAGAATCACCCACAGCCCCTTAAAAGCTTTGAGGACCGGGTAATCAATCTTAATGCAACAACCCTACGCTATCTTGTAGCTGTTTTGGATTATAAAACCGTCATTGTTGCTAGAAAGTTTTGAACATATTTTATTACCACTTAAAAAGCATGCAAGGGTTTCTCAAATAGCGAGGCCCAGAAATAATTCCACTTTAACTTATTCGACGTTAAACGGTTATAATAGATTTTTTTTCATCGTTCAAGGCTCTTATTTTTTCCTCAAATATAATCGTAAGTGTACGGAAACATATGGGAGGTGGCATTGAAATAGGATGAGTATCTTAAGTAAATTAAATAAAAGCAGCTCTTTGCATTTAAATAATAGAACGAAAAATCGGACGAAACGCAAATGACAGAGTTGTGAAAGTATTCGTTTTCCCGAACAAAATACCATGAAATCAAATGTGACAAGAACTAAACCCATCGAAACGCCCTCAATGGGGGCACTGTACGTATATTGTCAGTTAAATTTTCAAATTGAGACGCGAATGAAAACACACAGGTAAAAATTAAACAACTATAACACACCTGCAATAATTAAAAACGTGTAGTCTCTTTGTCTGTCTCTCACTCTAGCTCCTTTACTGTAGCTGTCTCACCCTCTCTCCCCCTTCACTTTAAACTATCGTAAATAACAGCTCTAAGGTATTTATAACCTTATATTGACGAACCCTCTATCCCACCCTCTGTCCCACCCTCTATCCCACCCGATGCATACCCGTTAAATCTTTGCAATGGATCGCGTTAGTCATATTTTGCTACCGATGTCTCCAACTCTCCCCTGCCAGTGTGAATAATTTCGTTATTAAGTGCGCAGTTACGAGTTAAGACTTTGCATGTGTAATATACGTGACCCATCTTTGAAACTAGGAAGCTTTTACTATGAGCCCCATAAATCGTTAGTTTAGATAAGTGGTTCTCAAACATATTCCAGCTACCTCTCTTTTAACGACTAAATTCCCTATGAGCGCCCCAAGTGTGCTATCTCAGTAAACGCATTATCAGAATACATTTTTGCATACTTAAATCCAACATTTCATACGTTATCAGAGGCAAATGGGAGAAGCGAAGATAAATGTAATGAAAGTCAATTTATCCTCAACATTTGAATTGACTATTTAGATTTTCAGAACAAACGTGCAGAGAACTCGAGAAAAAGTTTAACATATTTTTTTTGCGTGTACGTTAAAATCTGAGTTCTCTTTGGCCCATAGAGGAAAGCCGTGTATCTAAACCACTTCCAATCTCAAACGCACCAGGTGTAAGCGTTGCTTCAGTAGCCATTTAAACAGACGTAAACACTTATTGTATTTCATGAAACAGATTTAGATCCCCTCCTCCCAACAGCCTAACATCTAATTTCGTATGCACATTGACTTAATTTTTTCAAATATTTGAAGAGGTTGTTATTGCTTAGAATTCTCGGAATTGTAAGGAAGATATTTGAGCTACTGAAAACAGGAAGTATGAATTAAAGTGGCCATTTTTCGCCCCCCACAAAAAAAAAAAGAAGTAATTTTGCAATATAGATTATCTTTACAGTATCCATGCCACTTTTGAATCAGCGGAACCAACTTTCTGTAACAGATAATGTGCATTGAGCAGAGTCTTCAATTAAAAAAAAGATAGCCTCCCCCCCCCCATGCACCTAGGCGGCACTACTATAATACGTACTATGGTATTTGCCTAGTGCACATGCGTAATTAATAGCTTTGAATTTTGTCATTTTCATCATAAGAGCAATTCTAAGTTTTATGCTAATCAGCTATTTTAAGGGAGAAAAAAAATTAATAATACAGTTGCTGCTGCGTAGACGCTTGAACCTACACGGATATAACGTCTTGAAATGTTTACCTAACTCAACACAGGAAGCAAAATCGTCTGACTGTGACCATTCAGCTTCCCCCTCTAGTTGCAAAGGTGCAGTGAATTTTAAAAAAAGAATTAAATAAAATCAAATGAGTTCTTCTCAATCGATACCGCTGGGTGCCGTCCATGGCTAGACAGTTGTAAATAGGACTTGGGTGAGCTAGGTCAATCATTTTACAAAGCTATTTTTAATGTCATGTAACTGTTTTTTAATGTCATGTAACTGTTTTTTAATGTCATTTAACTGTTTTTTAATGTCATGTTAATGTTTTTATTTGTTGCTAATTTTTAAGTGAAGCATGGTGAGCCTAGCCCTTGGCTCGAGCCCCGAGCTATACAATACCCCTTTAATAATAATAATAATAAAAATAATAATAATTTGACATTCAAAGGAAATTATTTAGCAAATTTACTTGACTATTTCTTTGTGATTTTCTTTATATAGTGACACGTGCTTTCTCAAATCTCACTTGAATATCTTTTATAAGATTAATAAGAAAATCATTTTTCTTTTTATTGTAAAAACAGGCCTAGTTTTTAATTTATTATTATCACGAGAAGTATACTGGCTGAAGATTCCAGAGGTTGCGAGCCTTGGGTGAGCCCTAATTGGGATTCTTATAAATTGCGTTACTTGTATGCATGTATGCCAAAGTTTCAAGCCCCCCCTCCCCCCATTGGTAGATATTATATTTTATAATGGATTTTAAAGAAAAACTTTGTTTTTAGAGGTTGTTTAATTTGTTTGATATCCCACAAACTGTGATGTGCATGATATTTAAATGTGTGTTTGTGTTTGTCTCAGTAGCGGATTTTTCGAAGCTTTTCTTCATTGCCAGTTATTACTGTTTTTTTTGTAGCGTTCCTTCCCATTAGACTAGACAGAGGATTGTCACGTCCTGTGTCAGTTTTGTCGTCGCGAGGACTTTCTCATTACTGGGGACAGACATGGTCCACCAGCCCGTGCCGCTACAGTATTGTGTCCAGATCACGACTTGTCAAAAGAATGCATCCATGAGGACCCAACGTCTGGATCAACCACAGGAGGGAGCATTGAAAGAAGTAGGATAAAGACTAGAAGAAGACACCTACTCAAGGTAGACTAGGGGCTGGGTTAGTGTAACATGACACGTTTTACACTTTGCTCATAGTGGTCGCGCAGTCTCATCCGGAGTTCCCAGTTATACCCCTGGACGTCCGTCGCGCATGGTGGGACTGTGTTAAAACAGGGAGGGCCAGTACAACTTGAGCACAAACACTTTCGTGAAGTCCCTCATTCAGACGAACTTAGGTAGGAGAGGCGATATTTCAGAGGTATTCAGAAATGCTATAGATGAGGCTGCATCTGGTGCAAGTCGGCAGTCCCTACCTCTAACCTGGACAGGCGTTGTCACACATCCCCGTAAGAATGTCAAGCTTTAAGATAGTTTTCCCCTATATTTTAATTTTATTGAGTTTGCTACTCTGGGTTTCATCCCCTTGTAAGGATGTATCGGGTGCGGCGCACAACCCCTAGTTTACGCTACTGTACCAATACACCCTTACATGTAACATAATTTATTCAACGCTACATTCTTATTACTAAGTATGCTTAATTATAATTTATTATAATTTTTTTTTATAATAGTTTCAGTGTTAAGCGAAGAACGTAGCTTCTTGAAGCATGAGGCTGAAACTTTAAAAAACCCAACAACATCACACATACGATCTTTGATTCTTGAAAATGAACCAAAAGGCTTGGCAAATACATCAATAGAACATGCCCAGTAATCACGTAATTTTAATCAGACAATTTTGAAAAGAAAAGGCGGGCAAAGAATAACTACCTCAAAATAAAATTTGTAATTTTGTAATTTGTAAATCAATCAAATATGTTTATCTGGAATGGATCTACATCCTTCCCCCCCATTCTTTTTCCCTCTACAGTGTGATTTCCGGACCTTTAAAGCCGGCTTGCACAACTCGTCCACAAATATCGCTCTCAAAATATCACAGCGATAGGTAAGTTTGTTTTTTTCTCACTGCTCACTTTAAACATAAATTTTACAATGTTATATTCTAATTAAAAAAAAATATATACTTGAAGATCCACTAGCCAAATCATCAAATTTTTTTTTTTACTTTTAACTTAATTTTAAGTTAATAGGTCACAGAACTTTCTTATCAAACATATTTTAAATTAATAATAAATTTAAAAATTAAATTCATCTGTTGATGCCTAAGACCAGAGAAATAATTTTATTTCCCAGTCAGTAGGTTAGATGTCTCCATGTACAATGGTTACTCTAGATTTCCTCGCTGGGCTCATGAGTTTGCAGCAAAAGTTTCATTGGCTTCTCTGAGTGCTGATTTTAATTTGAGTATGGTTCAAATGTGCCCGGGTGTCAGCAGAACGTTTGTCATAAAGGTTTTCAGCATTGAAAGCTTTTCTATTCACCTCGAGCAGACTGCCTTCCGTGCTCTAGCTCAACTTTTAAAAAAAAAATTATTATAAGTGTCTGCCATGGAAGCCTCACCTGCGCGTGTAAAGGCCAGCGTAGCCGGAATGGATCAGTTTAGTATAGATAGTATGGAAACCTACCTGGATGAGGCAAGCTTCTTATTGTATGGGATCTTACCTTGTCATTTTATGATGGATTTTTTACCCGATGCTTTGGGTTTTAAATGTATAATTTTCTCTGAGTGATAATTTTTACATGAAGCGCAGTTAGCTCAGGGTTTCTTTCAGCTATATCTCGGGGGAGGCGGGGGCGCTGCCCACCCACGGGGAAAGTCAAGTGCCCCCGGAGCAAAAATGGGTAACAACAATAAATCAAAATTATATTTTATTTTTTAAAAAAACTATTAAATTTAAAATTGTCATTTTTTTTAAAAACAATTTAAGAATGTGTGTTATTATATTGTCATTAACCGATTACAAATAGTAGAATCTATGAAACATCGTTACGCCCGATATATTTGATGATCAGTATATTTAAGGCCAATCTTCTTAGAAGCTTGCTTTATTCGATTATAAATATCGCAATGTTTAGAAAATTTGCCGCGCCCAATTATGAGCCGACGTATTACTTCTTGTTGTTTGCATTTATCTGTATTTTTAAAAAAAAAAATTATTCATTGCAAACACACACGTTAAAAGACTTTAATAACACTGTATTAAACTACATTTGCTTCAATTTTAAGGTCAATAATTTTTAATACAGTTCTTACTAAGTATCAAACATCAGCAATCTTTTCATGTTATCAAATTATATTTTACAATAAAAGCATGACTTTTAAAGTAGAGAATGGTGTTAATTATAAAATGTATGATTATGATGGTCTCATGCTTTAAACAAATATAGTTATAATTTGCTTCATTTTAAATAAACTCGACTCCATGTACGTTAGGCAATATACAATTGAAAACTTAAGAATACTGATACGTTTTTAATGCAAAAATTAAGAAGTTAACGGGCTTATGCAAATAGTGACGATTCAACAATTATTATAGCGAAAGCGTTTGTGTTTTCTTTTAATGTGCGCTTTTATAACAAAGTTCCTGAATAGTGGGTATTTAAAAAAAATACTTAGCCTATATTTATTAGATTCTAAACTGATTTTCTCTGTTTAATATCACAATAATAAACAATTTGCCCCATATTTCCACGAACTTTAAAATTATTTTTTTTTTAGATAAGAATCCGGTAAACAGCTAAATAAACGTTTATGTGAAATAGCATTTAGTTTATTTTGGCGATTCAATTTTTTGGTACTAATTTTAGAAATAATTCTTCTTCCCCAAATCGTCAATTAAATAATATTTCTATCATTTTGGTTAAAATATATGTGTTTAAGTATATTGAAGAGGCAATTTGTAATTTATCTGCAGAAAGTTATAATAGTTCGAAATTTCAAATAATCAGTACAATCAACTGAATTTTGAGAACTTTATACTTTATTTTAAAACTATTTCCGTCAGATAAAATAACACATGAATAAATATATGATGGCATTTGTAAACGTTCCTTAAGAGAAATTATGCCGTTCATATACGATTTATAAAAAAATGTCCAGTAATGAAAACCCATAAAATGTATAGGCCTTTCTTTATTTTGTGCGGAATTTAATGTCTTTGATAATTATTATGGCTAATTTTGGCACTTCCCACCCGAAAGTTTGAAATGCCCCCTCAAAATTGTCTGAAATAAATTTATTTCAAGCATGCGTCCAAATGCACCCTTGCATTTTGAGTTTGACCAACAATATATAACAAATTTTAAAGGTATATGACTTTATTATTATTATTATTATTATTTGCTGTCTTATATAGCGCGGTACCCAAGCCTAGGGCTAGGCTCACCACGCTGTACATAAAAATATTTTAAAAGAGACATAATCGTGACAATAACATAAAATGCATATATGTAATAAAGAACAGATGTATAGAGACAAAACGAAATCTAATGCATATTCACCTCATCCACACCAGAACGTTTACATGACAAGCCATGGACGACGACCAGCAGCAGATGTGAGAAATCAGTCGGGGTAGTAGAGTTTAAAGAGATGTGTTTTGAGTGCAGTCTTGAAGGCTGTGATAGTTGGTATATTGCGGATGTGTAGTGGAAGAGAATTCCATTGTAAGAGAAAGATCTTTCACCGTATGTTTTTGTGCGAGTCTTTGGGGACAGAAAGAATACGCCCGTCTGCGGAGGAGCGAAGCTGTCGAAGTGGTGAATAGACAGAGAGAAGTTCGGTTAGATAGGAAGGGCAGGAATTCGAGAAAAAGTTGTGGCAGAGAACAGAGAGTTTATAGTTAATCCGTGCCTGTACAGGTAGCCAATGCAGTGAATGAAGTGGTGGTGTGACGTGATCACGTTTTTTTGCCTTTAAAACTAGCCTAGCAGCTGAGTTTTGAACCTTTTGTAGTTTTTCTAAGAAGTGTTTTGGTGAACCTGACAGAAGAGAGTTGCAATAGTCAAGACGAGAGAGAACAAGAGCATAGACTAGGGTTTTTGTTGCACTTGTTGTGAGGTAGTGGCGGATGGAGCTGATCTGACGGATGGTCGTGTATGCAGAGCGGCAAATGTGGGATATATGATTATCAAGAGACAAGTTGTGAGATAGAAAATAACCAAGATTCCTAGTGGACGATGTAAACTGTATGTCTGAGTTACCTACTTGAAATGAGGTGGGGAGAGCTGAGTTAGAGGATGATTTGCAATCGTAAATAAGAAGTGCTTCCGTTTTGTCATCGTTAAGTTTCAACTTGCTGAGTGTCATCCATGACTTGACATCAGCAATGCTCTCCTGCAAAGTCCGGACAGCGGAATCGACAAGAGAGGGATGGGTATGAATGTATAGCTGAGTGTCATCCGCAAATGACTCTCTCTCGACAGCATGCCTCTCTAGCAAAAAGAGCAGTGGCCTGGTATACATTGTAAATAGAACCGGGCCTAAAACGGACCCCTGTGGCACTTTATACACCAAGTCAGCACTGCCGGAGAGACAGCCATCGACAGCGACCGCCTGCGTTCTATTGGAGAACCAAGCCAAAACTGAACCAGAAATGCCAAAGTAATTTTCAAGGGTTTTGTAAAGGGTTTCATGGTCAACAGTGTAAAAGGCCGCAATGAGGTCCAAGAGGATCAGGAGGGAGACATCACCGCTGTCCAATGCGAGCAAGAGGTCATTGGTTACACTCAAGAGAGCTGTCTCAGTGCTATGGAAAGGTCTATAGGCTGATTGATTAGGACTGAGAAGAGATTTGTCGTTTAAGTAAGCAAAAAGTTGTTTTATAACTTTTTTTTCAATGACTTTAGATACAAATGATAAGTTAGATACTGGTCTATAGTTTTTTTAAATTGTTTTCATCCAGACCAGGCTTCTTAAGCAATGGTTTGATTACAGCTGACTTACACATAGAGTGACCTGTGCCAGAAGACAAGCTTTCATTGACTATGTGGGTTATCGTTGGGAGCAAATGATCTAACTAATCAACCAACATGGGGGTGGGGATGGGGGTCTAAAGAACAAGACGTAGGCTTAGACTTAAGAATAGTACTTTTGACCTCTTGTTCTGAAACCGGTTTAAAAAATTCAAAATGTGAACTAACACAATAAAAAGGAGGCACATCTAGGGGGGATATGTCAAGACAATCAAGTTCAGCGCGGATGTCAGCAACTTTGCTTGTAAAGAAATTACAGAAAATATCTGGTTGCTGGGGCAACGGGTACACAGAAGGATGAGCAATTCCTTTATTACTCCCTGTGAGGCTGCTACAAACATCGAACAACTGCCTGTTTGTTTTACCCATAATTAACTTTTGGCTAAAATACAAAGTCTTAGCACGAGAAACAATTTTGGTCACACGTTTCTTGGCAGCGTAATACATCTGCCTAAAAACAACAAGACCTGACCTCAGCCACTTCTTTTCCGCACTACGCCTCTCTTTCTTGGCACAGCGTAGTTCCTCCCTTATGGTTGCATACCAGGGAACTGACCGTTCTGACCAAACATTACGGCGGGTGAAGGGAGTATGCCTTTCAAGCACAGTGCGCAATGCATTGTGTAGTGTTTCCAAAGTAACGGCAGAGGGCAGGGGACACTTCCAAACTTAGATCATGCTTAAAGGCATCCCTATTTATAGCACTCAAACTGCGGACCTCCCTGAACTGATGGAGGGGAGAGGATGCATTAACTTTAAGCTCACAAATAACACAGAAGTGATCTGATGAAAGCTCTCGAGTGACTGAAGTAGAGGTAGCTACAAAATCCTGAGGCCTATGTAGCACCCAATCAATGATATGTCCACGATTATGAGTCGGTTGGTCGACTGATTGCTTAAGACTAAATAAGTCCAAAAGGTCCATCATCTTAGCAGTGGAGGGTTGCTGTGGCTGGTCGAAATGAATGTTCATATCCCCTACTACCATATAAGTGCCAGCCATTGTGGTTTTCCCCAGCAATACTCCAGCAGATCCAGGAACTCCCGATGAAACACAGCATCAGTAAGTTTATTTTTCTTCCTAGGGCAGATGCGATAAATGCATATAAAATGAACAATCTGCTGGGGCACCGACAAGGTAAGTTGAACCGCTTCAAACGATGTGTAAACAAATGGAAAGTCTGTGACAAGGGCTAGATAACGAGACAACGTGTCCTTGTAGATGACAGCAAGGCCACCACCACGAGTTGCACGAGGAAATGATCGGGCAGAATAACCAGGCGGAGTAAGATCGGTACACTTTCCTTCATCGCCAGTCTGCCGAAACCAGGTCTCCTGGATAAAGAAAATGTCAATAAGCCTATCTGTGATAAATTCGGAGACTGCGATGCGTTTCTCATAAAAGCCAAGCGACTGAGCGTTATATGAGGCGATGCGAAGCTGTCTGTCGCTGGAAGGAGGAGAGGTGTTAATTCGAATGAGGTTGGCTGGGTTAGAAAGCGTAGCGTAAGTCTTGAGGTTGAAGAAGTGCCATGTTGTTTTATTTTTATTTTCCGTCTACCACCACGATGGGTCCGCTTCCGGGGCAGGCCTCGACCGATGGAAAGTTCCTTAAGTCTACACACGAGGTCAGCGATCAAGTGCGTACGCTTGGCATTCATTAACAATAGGCGATCGCGTGTGTATATCAGCACATTTCGATGACCTCCGTGGGGTCGGGGTGTGTCATCAACCGCATCGTCAGCTGGCATGTTCGCCCGTTTAACAATATAGCGGCAATTTTCACAAAGCTTCACCACGAATAAAAGCCAAAATTATAAGTCTGAAGTTTGGAGGGACAAAAAACGTAACTCGATCTGGATGATGCAGCGATCCATGGCGGATATCACAATAAAAATATATTGAAAATCAAGCAAACACACATTAAAAATTATTATATGGTCAAGAGCTCGAGCCTATACATGCCTGCAAGGCGTAGTCCCGATCTCAAGACAGAACTTAGTGTCCCGAATTGAATTTTTTATTATTATAACAATTATTACAGAACACTTTCCTTTTTTTAAAAACAATTTCGGTACACAAAAGTATCTAAGGCAGCCATCTTGATGCTCGCCACTATAAGAAAATAACATCATCAAGGTTATCAGAGATACAGTTTTTTTTTATTACTGTAAGGTAGAATTAGCGAGCCACAAATAGAGAAGATACATTTTGAAGCAAAAGAGATGTCTATTTATATTGTAAAATGTTGGTATGCATCATCCGGAAGCTTGCCAAGTAATTTTCCTTAGTCCAGGTGATCTAGCGAAATCTCGACCACAGGAACACTTCCGTCAGAAACAAGCTCCTACACAACCTTTGGCCCCATGGCGTGCCAGTGTTGCGAGCTCCTGGAATAGAAAAAGAGGAAATATATTTTTTTGAGGCATTTGATGTGTTAAATACTTACTAGAAACATTACTCGCCATAAACAACCCCAACAAAAACGTTTGTACATGGGTAGTTTATACATCATATTGTATTAGGAAACTATTGTTGTTCGACAGTCGAGAGTCGACCATGACAACTTGAATCATCAGCTTTGTGCTAGTTCTGTCTGTGGGTGCGCAGATGGCCAATGAGGCCGATTCTGGCACGAAATTTTCTTGTGCAGTATTTGCAGGGGAATGATGGGGCATCTCCGGGATCAGAGTCAGACTGGGCCTTCCTGGCATGTCCCCTGTTGCGCTGCAGCCGCTGTTCTGCCAACTTCATGTTGCGTGGAGCCCCTGTGTAAAGTGGAAATCCATGATGTTCGATCCTTTGTTTTTTCCTCCCATGTGTCTGTGTTTATGTCGAAACGGTTTCAGTGAGGCCTTTAGGTTGTCTTTAAAAAGTTTCTTCCGCCCCCCAGCAGGCCGCTTTCCTCGTTCGAGCTCACCATAGAAAAATGGGAAACTATAATAACTAGGCTCACACATTGATCTCTTATAGTGCCACTCAAATATATACACACGTCTCACAGACAATTTATTTAATATGAGATACAACCCCTTTTATATGGTTATTTTCTATGGCTTTAATAAAGCATCATTATGTACAGGTCTTTTGGTCGAAATCATTATTTTAAAGTATTCCTATTAAATAAATAGAGAAAAAGCCCCCCGCCCCCAAACCACCACCAAAACTTTCTGGATAAATACCGTAAAGACAAAAAGAGTTAAGAAGGAAAAAAAAACTATCTTGGCCTTGTTTCGTTTTTGAAAGAAATCAGTGAGTTTAACAACCTTTCCCAAAAAGAATATATTCACACGAATTAAAAAAAAAAAATAATATAAACAAAATATAAATGCTTTTAGTTTCACTTAAATCAACATATTAAAGTCGTAATTTTGAATTACACATTTTGGACAACCCAAAGAGTGTGTACAACCAACTCCAAGGCACATCCATGCCCTTTACACCTGTATTCCCAACAGTGATGCAATGTGAAGACGAAACCATTTTCATGGGAGGCGTGTTGGAAGCCGCAAGCGGACAAGGGGTGGAAAATTGCAAATCTTTTGCGGACTTTATATATGAACAATATTTAAATATAATGTAAAAAAAAAAAAACCTATCATCTCCAACCTTGTTTGACAAGAATTTTGAAGTTCTTTCTACTGGCCTCTGCTTGGCCATCTTTTATCACACAGATGTAGATCGTGTCAACGGCTGGCACTTTGAAAGTCAGCGTTGACTCGTATTCGCCACATCCCACTGGGTGTTCAGTAGGACCTGGTGTCACCGTATGAATGTCGTCCTTGGACGGGTAGGGCGCAAACTTGGTTCCGCCAGTGGGACCGGTCAACCAGCTCAACACAAGACCACCAGGACCCTTTACAATGTAATTAATTTTAAAACATTAAAATACAATTAAACGACTACAATGAGTAGATGGCTGATAGACAGATTGATTGACAGATTGATTGACAGATCCATTAAAAAAAAAGAAACTACAACAACGTGCTATGTCTGTTTATGCCTTTTAAAAGAATGAGGTACACACATTATTTTAATCATGCAATAAAATACTTTTTAAAAAATTCGCCAGTTGTCAGCCTTTAATTTTATGCACGTGGTTCCCCAGCACATTTTTATTGTAAAATAAGCATCTGTACAAAATAACAAAGTTATCTTTGAAGACTGTAAAGCCTCTGAGGGAGAACAGAAAGTGGTGAAGCAGAGAGCAGCAAGACATAGAGCAGTAAAACCGATTTCTGTGTCCAATCCAAAGAAGTATTTCGACGATACAGTTAAATAAAGAAAAAAAAACACAGTGGACTGACTGGACAAGTAGAGAAGACGAGCCGTGACGGTCAGAGTTAATGAAGAGAAAGAGATCCTGTCGGAAAAACGGAAAACCGAGTATGAAGAACAAAAAAAAAAGTCCATGACAAGTGTCTTATTATTCGGTTTATGTTGATTCTTTTGAACCAGAGTTTGAGAAGATGTTAAAACAAAACAAATTACATATCAATAATTTACGTTGCAAAGCAAAGTAATTGAAAAAGAAACATATTATCTGTCAACAATAATCTCTTTTTATATATTTCTGTCCTGGTGTTACTGCTTCCTTTTCACAATCGACCCTCCACCTTCTAATAATATTAAATCCTCTAACACGGGCTTAGATTAATCTTTTATAGCCCTGGCCAATATTTCGGCGGCTTGTCTCATCTGGCGGACATCACCATAAATCATGTTTTCAAGGTAGGTCTCTGCTCCTAACCTTCCACCCCCGTTCCATTGCCAGGGCAGTCAAGCACCAGGTGAGACACTGTCTCGTCGTCCTGGCTGCGCGTCGCGCAATGGCCAGTCCTCATTTAACGCTCTATGGCTCTCACCATCGTGGTCGAGACCCTTCCCAAACTCTCGAGAGCAGAGCGTGAGTCGGTGAAGACCAGGGTCATTTTTCTCTTCGCTAGGCGTTGGTGGACTCTCTTAAGGGCGACCAGTAATGCTGCTAGTTCTGCATAGATGCTTGCTCTGTGCTTTCCACTGGGCCCTGATACCTCCTTGGGTGAAGCTATCTCATTAGGATATTGGATGAAAGCCCAGTAGCCATTGTGGTTTTCCCCAGCAAATCATGAGCCGTCCGTAAAGATATTGACCAAGTTGTCAAGATAGGCGCTAATCGTTCTTAGCACAGCCCCTAATTGTTCTGGTTGAGGGCTGGCTCTAGTGGCAGCGGTGTTCATCACGGTGAGCCGTATCTCAGGTAGGATTAGGCTTTAGTGGGGGACACATGCCCGGATCAAACTCACTTTTCTCCTGCTTTTGGGTAATACCAAGTCACCGTCGAGATCGTGGACCATGTCCATGAAGGAAGGTCTCTTTAATCTGGTTTTCTTTACCCATTTCTCCTGTAACTGAAAGCAGGGCTCCTGTCTGTGCATGCGCCGGTATCGCTCCACCGTCGTTAGGACTGCTTTTTCCTCTTGTTATCGAATGGTTCGACGTCTGCCAAGCTTACCACCGCCGCCGTGGGAGTGGTGCGGATCGCCCCACATACGGACCCGAGAGCTTGATTAGGTCCAGTCCCTCTAGAGCCGTGGGTTTACGAAGGTCGATTCCGCGACCTGCTTTGTAAATTTAGTTTTATGGGACATACAGTTTTGGGTTGGGAAAGAAATCTACTTCTCCTTGAGAAAAGGGTCTTGCGTCACCCCTTTCCTTGCCTAAGGAGTCATCGGGTCTGGACGCGGTCATTGGCCATGTTTTTTTTTTGGCTTTGGATGGTCGGGTCAACCCTAATAGTCCGCTGCGCCGCGAAGAGGCAAAACCCTTGCGGACACCACCAAGATTCCTGAACGATGATCTGCTTTTGTTGACGGCTACCCTTACTAAACATGTTTTATAGTAGAAGTACTATGTGCGGTAAAAATATAAAGCAGTGAAGATCATGTGTGAACTTAGGTAAAAAGATTTTTATTCCGATGACTCCATTGTATTAATCACTAAAGAGCCACGGATTTGGTTTAGGACTGCCTTTAGGCCTATTGTCTAAAGGCAGCAAGTAAGGTGTAGAACTGTCATAGTGACTACTATTTAAAGGCTGACAGGTAGTGTTTCATCATCATCATCATCATCATCATGTCCCTTAGTCCTTGGACCGTTGGGGCGCCATAGATGACTTGAAAACTATCCTTCTCCATTCATCTCCGTTTTCTACACTACGCTTAGCATCGACTAGTTTTTATTTCGTCCACACTTTGATGTTATCTTCCCATCTTTTTCTCTGTCTTCCTCTTCTTCTTCCTACTCTAGTTGTGCCCTGCATGATTTCTTTGGCGAGCCCTTGTTTTCTGGTTACGTGGCCATACTTCTCAAGTTTGCGCTTTTTTACAGACACCAGAAGGTTATCGTACTGCCCAATTGCTTGACGAATCCTTTCTTTCACTTGCTCATAGGTGATATGGTCTCTATAGCAGATACCAATAATGTCTCTCAAACATATTATCTTCATCGCCTTTATTTTACTTTGAAGTTCTGCTGTTAATGTCCAGGACTCACAGGTATACAAGAAAATCTTCTTCTTCTTCTTTCGCCTTTTCGTCCTCGAGGAACAGCAGCCGATCTTCATCGACGTCTGTGATTAGGACATAGGCCGCCTACAAGAGCCCTCAAGGCATCACGATCCTGAGCCAATCTCTCCAGCCTCCCCCTGTGTGGCCAAGTTTCTTGGTATCCGCCTCCACTTCACGGCGCCAAGTGTTCTTAGGCCTGCCTCTTTTCCGTTTTCCTTGAGGGTTCCAATTCAAGGCTTGTCTAGTTATGCTGGAGGCAGGTTTCCTGAGCGTATGGCCAATCCATCTCCATCTTCTCTGGAGGATCTCTTGTTCTACAGGTTCTTGCTTTGTCCGCAGCCACAGTTTCTGGTTGCTGATTCTGTCGGGCCAATGAATCCCGAGAATCCTTCTTAAGCAGTTATTGATGAAGGACTGGATTCTCTTCATATTCCCAGCAGTGATTCTCCATGTTTCTGCACCATACAGTAGAACCGGTTTCACCATTGTGTTGAAGGTTCTGATCTTCAGTTTGGTATTTAGGTGTTTGGAGGCCCAGACATTTTTTAGTTGTTGGAAGGCTGCCCGTGCCTTTCCTACCCTTATTTTGATGTCAGCATCTGTCCCACCTTGCTTGTCCACGATGCTGCCAAGGTAGACAAAGCTCTCTACCTCCTCGAGCGCTTCCTCTTTGAGCCTGATGGGTGCTGTATTGGTAGCGGCATTGACCTTGAGGACCTTGCTCTTCCCCTTGTGAATATTAAGACCAATACGTGCAGAAGTGTCTGCAATATTTCTGGTCTTCTCCTGCATCTGTTGTTGGGTATGGGAGAGAAGGGCAAGATCGTCAGCAAAATCGAGGTCATCAAGCTGGTCCCACAAGGTCCATTGAATACCATTCCGCTTCTGTTGTGTGGAAGTTTTCATCACCCAGTCAATGGCCAATAGGAACAGGAAAGGCGAAAGCAAACATCCCTGCCTCACACCGGTCTTCACCTGGAAAGCATCCGTCACCTGTTGTCCGTGGACCACTCGGCAGGTCATCCCCTCGTAAGAGTTTCTGATCACATTACGACTAACGCGCTGGAAACCATCTTTGATGTTGAGAAATGGAGAGGATTAATGAGCACATCAGCCTGATTTTTGTGCTGGGAGCTATATTTTTGTCGTTACATATTTTCTTGAGCCTTTTTAGTGCTGTTGTGATCTGTGCAATCCTGGCCATCAATTCGGGCTTGGAGCCTTCTTCCGAGACTATTGATCCAAGGTACTTGAAGCTGCCAACTGTCTCCCATCTTTCCGCCCCGACCTTAACTTCAGTGGCGATGCCAGTGGTGCTATTTGTCATCATTTTAGTCTTTTCTGCACTGATTTGCATGCCAAAGGATGATGAAGTCTTGTCGAGACGCTTTACTAGGTTGGCTAGCTCTTCTTCGCTTCCAGCCAGTCCGTCTATGTCATCCGCAAAGCGTAGGTTGGTGATTGTTCTGCCACCTAAGCTGACTGTCCCTACAGGCGTTTCCAGTGCATCTGACATAATTCTCTCTAAGAAGATGTTAAACAGGGTGGAGGAGAGCAAGCAGCCTTGTCGTACTCCAACAGTGGTCGTGAACCATACTCCGATGTTAGTGTCGAAGAAGACTGCACTGGTGGCCTTATCATAGAGGCCACATTTCATTCTGGTTAGGTTTGTGTTGATGTTGTAGTGTCTCTTGGTAGTGTTTAGGACTGTCTTTAGGCCTATAGTCTAAAGGCCGGCAAGTTGGATGTGGTACTGTCATATGACTATTATAAAGCCCGGAATATGTTACATAAAATGACAAGTTAGCTATTTTTTTCTAACACTTGGTTACAAAACTGCACCCGGTTAAGCCATGATATATGACATTAAACACAATAGTTTAAAAGCAATGCTTGTCTACAGGAAAATGACTGTTAATTTTAAAATATTTATTTCTTTTCCATCTACCTCAAATGTACACCTTAATTTGACAAGCTGTCCCTTCATATTAGTGGAGACGTCAGGTGCCTTGCCATTGTGGTGGTCTAATGTAAGCACGGGTACTTCTGTACTTGCTATGTTCAACAGTAAGCACAAGTTAACGTAAAACTAAATTAGCAGCTTTGAATAATTTGTTAAGATAATGTATGCGTTTCCTGAGTTCCATTGCTTACATTACTAACAGGCACACAATTTTATTACTGGAGTGTATGCCAAGAGAGTATGTGTAATGAGAAAGTATGTCAAGAGAGTGTGTGTAAAGAGAAGTATGTCAGCAGAGTGTGTGTCAAGAGAGTGTGTGTCAAGAGAGTGTGTGTCAAGAGAGTGTGTGTGTGTCAAGAGAGTGTGTGTCAAGAGAGTGTGTGTCCACAGAGTGTGTGTCAAGAGAGTGTGTGTCAAGAGAGTGTGTGTAATGATAAAGTATGTCAAGAGAGTGTGTGTAAGAGAAGTATGCCAGCAGAGTGTGTGTCAAGAGAGTGTGTAGGACATGGGCACCCGCAGAAAATTTCTAGGGGGGGCAAAATATTTTCTAGGGGGGGCAAAATATTTTCTAGGGGGGACTTAAAATAATTTTAGTAATGTATTAATGTAGTTTTAATTTACTGTAGCGTATTTGTATGGTGAACGAACTGACAGGACACTGTAGTAATGAAGGGCATACTGTTGTAAAAATCTTTTACTAACACAATATATGTATATAGCAAAAAATATCACAACATAAATTTAAAATAAAATTTATTCTTTAAACAAGAACTGGGGTCGTCTGTTATTGCTACCAAACATATCTACGATTTTGTCCATAAAGTATTTTTTGTTGCAGTTCACTTTGTCTCGTGTACGCTTAACATGCACAACCCAGACAGACATTCACCTGACATTGTAGATCTAAGCCATGTTTTTACACGACGTAATGTGCTGAACGATCGCTCCACCGTACATGTTGTTGCTTGTAATGTTAGCAAAACTAGTAAGGCATACCTGACAGCCGGATAAAACTTTGTAAAACTAATTAATATAGAAAATATAAAAAATAATTACCCAGTAAAACGAGATCAGCATCAGCTTAATTACTTTCTCTTTATTTTCTCATTACTTTAATACATTTTTCGTCTAGTTTTGTCTAAAAATTTTTTTAAATCATTTAATCAGGGGGGGGGGGGCAAGTGCCCCACCTTGCCACTACGTGCGGGCGCCCATGGTGTGGGAATACATTGTTAATTTCTCTTTGTCCCTAATTTTAACTATTACGTTTCATTGTATTCTTAACATTTCCATTCAATGTTCACAGTTCGCGCCAAAATCAGGAGCACTGAAACTCTTTCATCTTGAACGCGTGCTTGGTTTGTCAACGGTGCATACCTTAAGATGCCATGTGAACGTAGAAGTGAAAAGGAGTTTATGTTGGGCAATTGTTCTAAATGGTCTTTCCATGGTCTCTCATAGTCGAGCAACGTAAATAATGACCGTGTTTGAACAATGTTGGAAGGAAATTGTTGAAGCTTAAAGAAAAAAAAAAGACAATAATATGTGAACGTTTCGACTTAGAGCCCTTTTCAGCGAACAGGACAAATGAACATACGTCAAGAAATCGAGCGCAGTTAAAAAAAACAACACATTAGAGATGTCCTTTAGTGTTGCCGCAGGTAGGATTACAGGAAGTGAAAGAATATAAATATTTGTAATGCGAAAATATAAGGTCCAGAATCTTAACGGAACAAAATATTTAGGAATACATACAATCTAAGGAATAAGAAAAAAGAAGAAATACAGGTAAATTTAGAAACATTTTTTGGAGGGTATTAGATTAATACCATATGGAGATATGGTGCCGAAAAGCTGAATACATTTTATTTCCATTTTAACTATCTCTGTCTGGTGTGTTGGCACAGGAAATCGGTACCGTGATGGATACAGCTAATGCACCTTTGTGTTCCTCTCTGTTGAAATGTGAAGATACTGGGGAAAGTTTACTTTGTTCAATATCCCTAAGATGTGCAATAAAGCTATATGCAGTTCTTATCCCCGGGCCTGTTTCGCCCATATAACTATAGAATTGCAACTACTGCACACAATCGCATATCACATTACGACTAACGCGCTGGAAACCATCTTTGATGTTAAGGTACCTTTAGGGAGGCTAATGTTTTTTGTTTGGAGTGTATATTGACAAGTCCTCCTACCACGGCTTCTTGAGCATGGTTTAGTCCAAGCGTAAGGCGGGTCAGCTCTTAGATGTAAGTCGGGTCAGCTCGCAGACGACTGTGAACCAGAAAGTTCACCTAGATTTTTGTCCCGTCTGCAGAAAATAAGTGGAGGGCCTGAGAATACCCAGTTAAGTGTCGGGGTCAGCAAGAAGTATGTTACGATTGTTTATGAATATTTTGCTGGCAATCAAATAGTGAGGGTGGTAGGGGGTAATAAAGAGGTTGACCTCTGCTTCTGCCACGTGGAGACGGGTAACCTACTATGCTGGATTCCTCCTCTTGATAGTTCTGTCTAGGTCTGCTACCTCTTCCACCACTACCTTTTGTTCGATGATTTTTGTTCGATCTTTATTTTTGTTTGATGGGGTTTAAAAGCCTCTTTCCGTGTGATAGTACTGATACGACTGAGTGAGGAGACAAGAGTAGTTTCAGGATAAGATAAATCAATCGTAAAGACATGGCATGAATTTAAAGACGTTCAAGTCAGTACGTCACATATACATAAAATACCACCAAGAATACGCCGCAGGCCATCACAGCGCCCACAACGTTAGCTACAAAACTTACACCGAAGACGCACCACGAAAAAGAAAACACACCATTCGGTGCGCAACGATTACACATCAATATCCATTCTCAACAGCTTCCTTTTCACGACAATGACACGTAAAGGACGGTTTGGGGTGTGCACCGTTGACAAACACAACGATGTATTCAAGATGCGAGAGTTTCAGTACAGTTATATTTGACGCGTACTGTATATCTGTGGGCTATTATTCTGTGTATGAAGAAACGTTAATTTCAGTTAAAGACACTCTTTCAGCACACTGTCTAAATGGTAGCGTCTTAGATTAATACAGCTTGTAAAAACAACCAACTAACTTAAACAATTACCATTTACGTGTTGAGGCTTCGTAAACTTTTCTGTCCCACTATCAGGCAGGAGGTAAGTAGCACAGCAAGCATATATCCCAGCATCAGAGCATTTCGCATCCTTGACAACCAATTCTATCTTTATGGTCCCTCTGTTGTTGGTCGGAGGGTCTCCAGACGCTACGCCACCAGAAGCCTCAACAGTCCAGTTTCTTCCGTTTGGAATAAACTAAAAATATATTTTTTTAAACATCTTTAAAATAAAAGTTTATTTAAATCTTTTAATAGCGTCTTAGAGGGCGTCCGACGCTTCTCCTGGATGTGTGGGGGAAGATATTAGGATTAAATTTAAATTCCCAACTCCTAGGAAAGTCGATCGTGTGCACTGTGTGTATGCGCAGTGTCGGACTGACCGTGTTTCATTGGGTTGCGCGGTCTCCAGCAGAAACCTCGATGGAGCGGACCTGGGTGGGGGCCGTCTTGGCAAAAGGACATCTCCAAAGTGGCGCTTCGTGGCCCGATTTTTGGGCTTAGAGGGGGTGCTTTAGGGAGGGCATAGGGAGCGATAAGCTCGACGGACCGCTGATGCCATTTCCTAATGTGACATTTCAATAGCAAACTACTTTATATTCGTCCGTCATGGGTCTAGGGCTTATGTTTAACTGACCGATGAATAAGTTTCAAACTCCACCAGGCACGAGAGCTAGATTTATGAATTATTCTTTGTCTTTATCATCTGTCTTGTATCATTTTGTGTGGATGGGAACTTTAAGAAACATCTGCACTGGTTATCATTCGATTATAAGTCTAAGCTTGGAATACGAAAAACAGAGGAAAATCAAGTAGTAATAGCTTTCTTGGAAATTCATCTATTGGAAAGATTCCATCAGCTGATGCGAAACAGAATAAAACCCGTAAAACAATAAATATCCTCTAGCTACTTTGTATTGCTGTAATACAGACCATTTTGTTTTAAAAAGCTAATTATTTTTTTTTTTACAATAATCGTAAAAATTCTTTAACTTTTCTCAATAAATTTCAAAAGACATAATCGAACTAATCACTGACCTTGGTTACATTAGAAAAGCCAGGAACTGGAAACGGTCTATAAACAGCAATTGGTTCTCTCTTTTCGCCATCCACAAATCTGTCCATAATCAACTCGGTGATCACATTCAAATGTGAAGGAATTGAACCAGGAGGAAAACGATTGGCATCGCAGGTTACTGAGAACGTCCCTCCAATAGGAATGAATGGTTTGTCCACGATAGGCTGGAGTTTAGCAGACACTGAAAATGTAATTTTTTTTGGAAAACCATAAACATTTGAGGTGGAAATTGCAGTAGGCGCCTTTTATCGGGGTCACTGGTCCATTACGTGATGCCGGTTTATAGTATCAAATTTGACATTTGAAAAGGCCTTTTTAAAAGATCATTCAAAAACACCCTCTTCGTTTATTAGCATCACACTTTCTGATATTAGAATGAATTACATTAATAAAAATTATAAATAAAGTCAGAATAAATGTTCTTTTAATATACGACGTGACGTTAAATATTTTATTAAATCTAGTTATCCTCAAAAACTAAGGTGAGGCGTCACTAGCGTTGGTGTCACACTGTGTAGTCAACTCATGGTGTAACCTTTTCTCCGGAATTCCCCTTTCCCCAGACCTGCACGGAGCGATTCTTAACTAGATCACACAGACAAGCTTATCGTTCGTAAATTAAGTCCAAAAGCAATGAAGGATATTGGGGGGAAAAAAAGAACAATTTGAGGTAACAGTGCTTAAACGATGGAAATTATTTGATTTTTATCGAAAATATGTATTTACTTTTAAAACTTTACTTTCCTATTCCTCGAAGCTGGAAACACGCCCACGGCTCCATCAAAATCAACATTCTCCAACTTATCATTGTCAGTTGGCAAAAATGGCACGACCAGGAAGCGTGCAATGTCCCATGGCAGATGTGCCACGAGAAGCCGACTTATCCACTAAGCCACGTACAAACAGGTCGTTTCAAACTAATTATACAATCACTTTTTTTGATTTAGTTAAATTATTATTATTATTTTTTTTAAAGTCATCAATTCATCAATTATAATAATATTCAATATAATCAAGGTACTACTACCCCCCACTCCCCTCAGGGAAACAATTCTTATTAAATACACAGAGTTCAAACATGTTAAATGTCATGATTGAGAACATTGATGAAAAATGTTTTCTTTTTTTATTTCACATACTTGAGAGAATAAAGTGCGTGTAACAAATATTAAAAATATATTTTATTACCAAGAATGTCCAAAAGATCATTATTATATTAAAATTGCCACCTTTCAATTTAGCAATGCGTACTTCGCTTAACTTGTAATTAAATGTCATACCATAAATGACGTACTCGGATATTTTAACTATACTGGTAGTTTAAACAATACACATGTAACAAGAACTTACCAGCGATGAACAGAACAGCAGTTAAAATGGCGAACGATACCACCAACTTCATGACGTCATATAGGACGCACTCACAAAGAAGTATATATTTTTACCCTATTAATAACAAAAACAAAAACTTTGTGTTATGTGTCGTCTGTGTTAAGTTAATTTAAAAGTGACATGTTTTCTTTGCACTTGCAATTTTGAGATATTAAGTCAGAAATAGAAGAAGGGGGAAAAAACCCCCCCACGTAAACACAAATAACAGCAAAAGCACACAAGACTATGAATGAGGCGGACAAAGTTGTCTAGGGTTGTGTCCTCCATTCAGTGGTCACAGAAACACAATCCTTTCTGGCGTCTATGAGAACAACACACAGACGAAAATTATCACGGCGTTTTATCGTTTAATGGTATACTTTTTTTTTACACAGGGAGCTTCCCAAATTATATGCTACGTTTCAAAATCACTGTGCCTGTGCAATCTTCAATCTGAATACAGTCGTCTAGCAATCTTCAATCTCTCTCACAAAATATATATCTAGTCTCCATTTAACATACAATGACAAATATTTCCGTGGCTCTCGCGATCTTACACAATCCTCCATCCAACGATTTGTGTTCGGAAGCCCAACCAATCATCACTCAAGCGTGGCTGCATTCAGGCGTGGCTGCCATCAAATCCTACTATCTGGGACAGTAAATACACTTAAAGACACAAGCCACGAACAGCACAAACTGCGTCATGTGATCTGACCGGGACAGCGAATAACATTTCGAAGTTGAACTACAAAGGATCGCTGACATTACAGATGCAGGAACTGACTGTCGACAACAAATGTTTTATGTGAATATGTCCGTTGGAGAAGTTGGTGCTTTTTTGGGCATATGCTTGTAGGAGATATGGTCCGTCGCGTACCAAATAGTATTGGTGTTGATTAAAGCGGGGCTGCATGTCTCTGTGATAGTTTAGTATCCAAACGTTGAGGAATATAACGAAGACAACACAGACTTCAATGAATGACTAAGAAATTCCTCATTGACAATTATAAACAAAAGAATGTATAGATAGATCTAATAAAGTCTAGTAATGTTTCTTTTCCAACCGTTAACATCTCTTAATCTTCAACCTCCAAAAAGATTCCCCCAACATTCTTATATAAAGTGGTCTTGGGCTAGTGCCGGCCATCCCGGCAAACAATTATCTCACATAAGCCGGTTCGATTAATCAGAGCCAAACACTCACTAAACACTGACTTAACCTCTGACAACCCCATGAGCAATTACACCCGGAACAATAGCAAATGCTTCACTGTGCCTCGGAGTAACACAGTGCAACATAAACAATCATTCTTCCCAAGCACAATAATCGCTTGGAACCACCCAGACACTACCGCCGTGAACTCGACATCTATCGAAAGCTTCAAGGCTGCCCTGGCATCTGATGGGAGCCGTTAGGATGGCAGCATCGCTTCCCCAACAATTGCACATATGCCAGTATATGGATGCAGCAACGTAACCTAATAGAATCAGAACCAGAAATCGCACCCCAACTCATTTATCATTAAATAAAAGTGGTGCCACATATCGGGAAGTTCCGAACAAAACCCATTATATATTACATGAAGAATCTATGGAGCGCCGTTGTTAAACCCAACCCTAGTATTTGTGACATACTGTATATAGATATAGAGAGAGTGAAGAACAAAGAGGGGTAGGTAGAAAGAAAGGGGGAGGGAGAGAGATAGAGAGAGGGAAAGAGAGAAAGAGAGAGATAGCGAAGGATAGAGAGGGGAGGGAGAGAACCTGAGTGGTAGAGAAAGGTAGGGAGGTGTAGGGAGAGAGGTAGAGAGGGAAAGAGATAGGGGGGGAAGAGGGATAGAGTTGGTTAGTTCAAGGAAAATCTTGGCGTTGGTCTTAAGGGATGGAAAGATGGGGGCTCATTAAGGAGATGGACAGAAACTAAAGAACACAAATTGCTGGACACAACAAGACATTCATTATTGAAAAAATCGAACAACTCTTTAAAAGTTATTTGGTTAGTTAGGCGTGTAGCTGAGAGGAGTTGGAGAAGGAGTTGTCGTGAAGTAGATGTTTCTGAAAGCACGAAACTTGTATGCGCAAGAAATCAGGCGCGTAAAGTCTGAGCATATTCAATCTCTTCTTAAGGCGGCAGGCACTGATTCTCGCAAGATGTTCTCTGTGGTAAATGACCTTCTTGGGAAGAAAGCAGCACCCCTTGTTTTGCATGACATGAGTAGCGAGCATGCAGCAGCTAAACTGAGTGATTTTTTCACTGAAAAAAATTGAAACAATCAGAAAAAGCTTTGGGGAACGTTGTGATTTGTCTGCTATGGAGAATATCTTTGAAGGCAACCTTCTGGTGGAATTTTCCCCAGTTTCCTATGAACAGTTAAGACATATAATCATGGTATCTAAACCTACATCTTCTATTGTGGACCCCAAACAAACCAAGATTGTTTTGGAGTGTCTGGAAGTCTTGCTTCCTGTACTGGTCAACATCGTGAATATTCAGTCTGCTACAGTCCCACATCTCTTTAAGACAGCGGTCGTTAAACCTCTACTTAAAAGTGGCCTGGACCCAAATGACTGCAATAATTTTCGCACGGTCTCCACCCTCCCCTTCGTATCTAAGATTCTTGAGAGAGTTGTGTCACAGCAGCTTATGTAGCATCTAAACACTTATGACTTGGTTGATAAGTTTCAATCTGCATATCGACCTGGGCACGGCTGTGAGACTGCACTGCTCCGTGTCATGAATTATATTCTCTGTGGTGCTGACCGTGGCGATCTGACAGTATTGGTCCTGTTGGACCTCAGTGCTGCTTTCGATGGGATTGACCATGAGCTTCTTCCGTCAAGACTTCAGAACGTAGTAGGCATCTCTGGAACTGCACTTCGCTGGTTTTTTTCTTATCTGATTGACAGGACTGCGGTGTCTAACACAGGGCTCGGTATTTAGGACCTATTCTGTTCTCCATATACACTTGCCAGCTGGGCAATATGATTGGAAGTCATGGTATTTCCCGCAAAATATTTGCTGATGATACAGAACTGTACAAGTGTTTCCGCCCTGATCCCTTGGTGTGTGCTGCTGCTGTTCGGGCTGTCGAGGACTGTTGTCTTGCTGTAAAAGAATGGAGGTCATCAAACAGACTAAAACTAAATGATGACAAGACTGAGGCAATTGTTTGTGGTTCTGAATCCAATCTTCGGAAAGTTGCTATCACATCAATAAAAGTTGGTGAATCAGAGATCCCGTTGTCCTCCACTGTTTGAGACCTTGGTTTTTATATTGATTGTAGACTCAGTATGATTCCACATATCAGTTCTGTAGTCAGGGCATGCTCCTGTCATCTACGCGCCCTGGGTCAGCTGGGCCCTCAACTCAATAGGAGAACAGCAAATGCTGTAGCGGTAACTCTAATCCAGTCTAGATTATATTATTGTAACAGTTGTTTGTGGGGTTTTCCTCAGAAACAAATAATTTAGTCTACGTTCATTGAACCATATCAAAACATTACAGATATCATTTCTCTCTTTGGACGTTAATGTTATTATTAAGAAGCATTTAATGAGTATTTTGCCACCACCAAAACTGTCAAAAGTTAAAAATTTGAAACATAATTAACTATTAAAAGTTTAATTCCATGATTGGAGTAAGAAAAATAGAGGAAAATCAAGTAATAATAGCTGTCTTTGAAACTAATCTAGTAGAAATGTTCTACCTAATGATGCTAAACAGAATAAGACACGTAAATCAATAAATATTCTCTAGCTACTTTGAATTGTTTTCAATAAGACTAGTTTTTTTAAATTAAAAAAGGGCATTAATTTATTTTACAACGATCGTAAAATTTCCATAACTTATCTCATAAATGTCAATGGATATATCCAGATTAATCACTGACCTTGGATACATTTGGGAAGTTAGGAACTGGAAATGGAATATAAAGAACAATTGTTTCTCTGCGTCCTTTATTCACAAATCTTTCCATACTCAACAAGGTGATCACATTCAAATTTGAAGGAATTGAACCAGGAGGAAAACGACTGGCATCACAAATTGCTGTAAACATCCCACCAATTGGAACGGATGTTTTGTCCACGATAGGCTGCAGTTGAGCGCAAACTGAAAATTTAATTTTTTGGAAAACCAAAAACTATGTAGGTGGAAATTACATTATTAGGATCACTGGTTAATTAGAATCAAATATAATAATAATAATAATAATAATAATAAAGTTCATTTGAAAAATCACGCTTCATCCCCAAAGGCTCGAAGCGCGGTACAAAAACTAAGCAGGGAGATAATAACAAGCTGGAAAAGATTGTAGACATCATCATTCCAGCAGGTGTTTGCGAAATAGATGAGTTTTTAAATTTGTTTTGAAGGACTCCAGCGTCTGGTTGTTTTTGAGAGCGTCAGGAAGGGTGTTCCAAATTGTTGGGCCAGCAAATGCGAACGTGCGCTTTCCGTAAGTTTCAAGGCGAACACGCGGTATCGAGAGTTTGCCACTATCGGATGAGCGGAGTTGTCTAGTGGGTACATAAGGCGTCATGAGCGCTTGGAGATAGGACGGCGCCAGGTCATGCAAGCAGCGGTAGCACAGAGTTGCGATTTTGTACTCTATACGAGCGCGGACCGGCAGCCAATGCAATTCTATCAGAAGAGTTTTAGCATGGTCGAATTTGCGTTTACGAAGAACAATTCGAGCCGCATTATTCTGTGCTTTTTGAATTTTATCAAGGAGCGTAGCTGGAAGACCCACCATGAGAGCATTGCAGTAGTCCATGCGTGATAGCACGAATGCAGACATCAGCCTCTTTGATGCATCCAACGTTAAGAAGGGTCTGATATGACTAATTCTGCGCAGCACTAGAAAAATCGCCTTGCAAAGCATGTTAATGTGATTTTCCATAGTTAGTGTTCTGTCTAAGTAGACACCCAGGTTTCGCACTGTTTGAGCAAACTCAATCTGCACGCCTGAGAGAGTAAAGGATGGTGTATCTTTTAAAGATTTTAATTTTTGAGCGGTAGCTATGGGGATCACCTCAGTCTTTTCATCATTCAATTTGAGCTTGTTTATTGTCATCC
Source organism: Omphiscola glabra (assembly GCA_964017045.1). Taxonomy (NCBI): domain Eukaryota; kingdom Metazoa; phylum Mollusca; class Gastropoda; family Lymnaeidae; genus Omphiscola; species Omphiscola glabra. The sequence continues at coordinate 12,692,988 of OZ024807.1, read as the reverse complement.
AGTGCTTAACTGACTCCACTGTCTTCTGTGTCATATTAAGAAGCTGAGGGAGCTGAGAGGGGATCACGGATTTCTGAAGTTGGGTATCATCCGCGAACATGTGATATACCATGTCAAACTGCTTGATCACTGCACCCAGGGGCTGAACGTACATAGTGAAAAGCACCGGGCCTAAGACCGAGCCTTGGGGTACTCCGAATTCAATAATGGATTTATTGGAGGTCAAGCCGTTTGTGATAACTGATTGGACCCGATTTGTCAGATATGAGCGGAACCATCTCAGGACGGTATCGGTGAAACCGAACGTATATTGCAGACGTTGGAGAAGTATGCCGTGGTCAAGCGTATCGAACGCTGCCGATAGATCCAGTAACGACAAACGGGATACCTGGCCCTCACCACAAGACGACAGAAGGTCATTTACGACGCGCAACAGGGCTGTCTCAGTAGAGTGATGCGTTCTGTATGCTGACTGAAAAGGCTCAAACAAGTCACACCGAGTGAGGTGATCCAGGAGCTGTCGAAGAACGACCCTCTCTAAAATCTTTGATAAAAATGGTAGATTAGAGACGGGGCGATAATTTTCCAACAGATTAGGGTCGAGATTTGCTTTCTTTAGCAGTGGAGTTACAACCGCCTCCTTAAAAGAGGATGGAACAAAACCAGTTTTCAAAGACTGATTTACGATATTAGTAATGATAGGGACAATTTCGTCTAAACATTCATACAACAGACCTGCCGGAAGAGGGTCAAGCAAACATGACTTTCTTGGGGAGTCAACCAGGATTTTCTTCACATGCGATTCAGTGACCTCCAAAAATTCGCTCATAGGAGTGCCATTAAACGGCAAGAATTCGGGAGCATCTGTGCAAATGTCAAGTCTCGCCCTGATCTTCTTAACTTTCGTAACAAAGAACTCATTTAGAGCGTCTGGTAACTCGGCCAAAGCAAAATTGTTTGGCACAGATGTGTCTTTCTGTTTACCGGTCAGCTGACCAACAATGCGAAATAAGTCCCTATTTGAACTGCAATCTACAATCCGGTGACTGACATATTCAGTCCTAGCTGCAAGGATCATCTGCTTAGTGCGTTCCTTGTTTTCAACAAAGATTTGTCGGTGCACAGTCAAGCCAGACTTCCGCCACTTGCGTTCTGCACGTCGCTGTTTCTGCTTCGCGTCCTTTATTTCTGGTGTGAGCCATGGGGCAGAAGGGCGGTCCGTAACGCGCCGTGTAGACAGAGGTGCATGTTTGTCTAAAATAACTCTGAGGCCACTGTTGTAGTCTGTTGCAGGATCATTTTCGCTATACTTGAGGGCGGCGACGTCAAATCTAAAGGCCGCCCGATCTATCCTTCGGAGGTCACGGGATGTGATTGTGCGCAGAAGGCGCCCTGGCTTCCTTAAATCAAAGTCAAAGGTTACTGGGAAATGATCATAGATCAGTTTGTCCTCAATTATGAGGTTGCAGATCATAGCTGCACGATCCTCTCTGACAACCAGCCAATCTAGGATGTGACCCCGCTTTTGTGTCGGGACACTGACAAGCTGAGTCATTCCGTGTGTATCAAGAGCTGATTTTAAGGTCTTGACATAGCTGTCGGTGGTGGAATCGAAATGACAGTTTGTGTCGCCGATTATGACGACGTTTTTGTTTGTGGAGGCGTACGTTTCCAGAAGCCGAAGAAAGTCAGCAGTAAACTGACAGATCTTCAACTTATTTCGCTTATTAGGAGGTGGCCTGTATATGCAAAGAAACGTTATCGCTTGTTCACCATAATTAAGTTGCATCTTGCACATCTCAAATGAAACAAACTCGTCCGAATTTGAAAACGCCACACCATTCTTTAAGGAGCTCCTATAAAGGACAGCAATACCACCGCCACTGTGCGATTGCCTTGGGCAAGAGTGAAGGAGGTAGTCCGGAGGTGTAATTTCTTGCTGCTTGACCTCGTCTCCAACATGTTTAAACCACGTCTCGGTAATGAATACAAGGTCAGCCTTGCTCTCTAAAACAAGATCGCACACCTCAAATGTCTTATTCCTGCATGACTGGGAATTAAAATACAGTACCCCGAAATTATGTGATTGTGGCTTCACAACAGGCTGGCAGTCAACATCAATTAGATTTGATCTCTTCACGCCCCGTCGAGGCGGTGTGAAATCATGAGTTTGAGTTTTTGTTGTTGTTTTTTTCTCAGTGAAAATGTCATGGATGATCAATGATGTCTTTACAGATGACTGCGCATTAATGAGCGTAACATCACCAGTTCTTTGACGCACTATTGTCGTGGGAGCTGAATGTCGAGATCTCATCCTCCTTCTTCCCCCACGAAAACCTCTTGCAGTTTTCTTTTTTATTAAACATAATGATCGACATCGTGAAAGAACTTCATCACTAAGGAGATAGCCATCAGGGGTACACAGACGACGCAGGATAGTAGATGAATATTGAAGGCGGGGCATATCTTTCAAGTTAATTTCCCAAGTCTATCAAAACAATGTGAAATATACATACACTATTGTGGCCTAAAAGATCGCCACACAGCAGTTTAAATATTGTTTTACGGAAGTGTTCATAACCAGCGAAGTGCAGTTCAAGAGATGACTAATTCGTTCTGTATCCAGGAATAAAAATATGAGAGAAATAATGTAACTTTACCAGCAATGAATAAACCAGCAGTTAAAGTAGCTCTCAGAAGCTGCATGGCGTTGTATAAGACGCACTAATATATATATCATTAGGAAATGGCGTCAGCGAGCCGTCGAGCTTGCGCTCCTTATGCTCTCCCTGGCTCCCACCCACACATGCCAGCCGCCGGGTTTCCCCGACGTCAAGCCGTGCGGAGGGACGTCAGAGATAACCCGGGCGTGGAGCGTCCCCACCAGCAACCGCTCGATCGGGCTCGCCGATGGAGACCCTCCCCGCCCGGAGACATCTGGTCTACCGAAGACGCTGTGTTTCAAGCGTCCGCAGTCCACTCTCCTAGGGGCCGGGACGGTAAATTAACGTCCTAATATCTCCCCCCACCCGTCCCGGGGAAGCATCGGACGCCCTCTAAGAGGGATTCTACAGTAGGCTTCCACCCCGCAACCAATTCGCGAAGTAGCTGGGACGAAACGGTTGCCTAGGAGCAGCTTTCTCAGGGCTGCATATTTAGAATCACCGGCCATAGGCTTCCACCACAGCCTATCGCCTCATATCCCTTAACGGCAACTTGTAATCATGATCCCTACCCTGTGTTTGCCTTTTCTTCCCCCTGCGAAGTATCACAGGTGGCAGCCCTGTAGGAGCCGTTTATTCCAGCAACTACCATGCATACCCTTGTCTGCCACGCGGGAAACGCAATGGTGGTAATGTGCCCCGGGTTAACGCCGAGGGGGTCGGTGGCCAGCGCTTCCAATTCGGCAAGCCACTACAGGCTTGTCGACCGGAACCCCGGGGGAAGTATAAGACGCACTCGAAAGGACGTATATATATTTAACCTTAAATGGTTCATTTTTTTAAAAAAAGGTATCGTTGATAGTGGCATGTTTTGCGTGCCCTTGCGTATTTGTAAAGATATGAAGTTGGCGACGGAACAGCGACTTTACAAAAGACGAAATGGAAATACATTAATATATGAAAAGAAGGCTATGAATATGGTTGACAAAGTTGCATTGGGTTGTGGCGGGGCCACTACACATTCGCCACATAAACACACAACTTTCTGGCACTTTCGTGGCAAACGTGAAGACGTACAAAAGTTATGGCATGAAAATCGTTTAAATCTTGCATTAATTCCCAGGACCTTTCCAAAAATGACGTTAGCGAAATATTATCTGCTACTTTTCAAAATCACTCTATATGTGCAACCTGCAATCTTAATTCAATCTGCAATTTATCTCTCAACAATCTGAATAATCTGCACCTTAGTCTCCGAACCTGTTGCAAGCGCACCCCCGTATACTAACTAGTTTGTTCAAACAGCCACCCAGTCAAACAGACGTGGCTGACATCCAATTATACTCATAGGCGATAAATGCACTGGCTCACTCATATATATTGATGGTGAAGTTACAAGCCAGGATAGATTTTTTGAAAAAGATCCTAATGTCCTAAACATTTGTTCTTTCATGAGTGTTGAGAAAATTACATTGATGATTTGTAGTATGAAGGTAAAAAATATTGATTTGGTACAGTAAAGTCTGGTTTTGGAGATGGGGGAGCCTTAGGGAAGGGTTATTGGAGTGCCTAATGGAGAATTTATGGGTATGCTGCAAAGAAGTTGAGGCAGTAAGCAACAAAAAAAGTGATTGAATTAGAGTGAGGGAAAGAAAGCGATAGAGTGTATGTGTATGTGTGTGTGTGTGTGTGTGTGAGAGAGAGAGAGAGAGAGAGAGAGAGAGAGAGAGGAGTCGGTTAGTATGGATAACCTCTTAATGGCAGGAATAGTTGTGAGAATCCTTTGATCTTAAGTGGTGGTTAAATGCGTTATGATAAGCGATATGGATACACTTTATTGGACTAAGGAAATTTATCCGCAAAACAAAGTCAGATTCTCCAACACAAATGTCAAAACAGTCCTACGCTGAGGAGCCGAAACTTGGAGAACAAAAGCAAGCATTACCCATAAAGTACAGACCTCCATAGCATTTGCATTAGAAAGATCCTGAACATCAAATGACCAAATACAATCACCAAAACAGAATTACTGAAAAGCACATACCAAGATCCTATTGATGAAGATATCATAATGAAAAGATGGAGGTGGATAGGGCACACTCTACGAAAACTCCAAGATTACATCACCAAAAAACCTCTAACATGAATTCCACACGGGAAAAGAAAGACAAAATGGGTCTAAAAATACATGGAGACGCGAGCTAGAAGCAGACACACAGAGCATAGCACACCTGGAAGCAACTGGAAAGGAAAGCACAAGACTGAGATGAATGTGAAATTCCTTTAGATGCCCTATGCCCCACACGGGGTACAAGTAAGAAAAATAAGTTCACAGTAACAATGACCAGAACAGAAACAAACTAATTGAAGGTCACGATTTAAATGTATTTAAGAAATTAACAACGTTAAGTTTTAGTTATTTTTACATATTATTGCCATTATTTAAAATACCCTTATCCTGGTCTTCAAAGCTGATAACCTGTCATTCACTTGATCAAAAAAAAAGGGTTACCGGAAATTTCTTTGAAAGAAATGTCGTCTACCGAAAATTGATTGATGGAAATTTGACCGAACGGAAATTTGGTCGAATCTTTTTTTCAGTTCACACGTTAAAATTTTCGTCAAATTTCTTTTTGAACGCACTATACTTTACAGTAAAACAAAATAATGCGTTCAAAGAAGAAATTTGACGCAAAATTCCATATTGGTCTGATTTTAAGAGTGGCTTTTCAATAGCATGTTCCACCAAGTGACATCGCTTGTCATGAAATCACAGACATCACGTAAGAGTCCTTGTGCTGGACCCTGTATAACAATCGTCCTCAAATATTAAGGGGTGGTGCTAGTGAAGAATCGGCAAAAATATTAATTTTGGAGTATTTTTGGGTTTCGATATATTTGGTGTCATAAACCTTTTTTGGTTTAATTTCAATTTATTTAAATATAATTATTAAAATACATTAAAAGGTTGTGCAAAATACTATTATTTTAAACCTATAAATGGTTAAAAGTCATGTTGTAATGTTTTTAATTGATTCAATTCATGTGTTTAGAATCGCCCGACCACATCGTATGTGATATCAATGGAAAGCTTTATTTCTCAGAATTTAGATAAATATAGCTTCCCGTCACTAGCTAACGTTACCAAACAATTCAATCGGTGTTGAATCATGGTCAAAACTATGCTGTAATTACCTAATTGTAGGTTCATATAATTTCTGACGCATCAACCTTGAACTTTAATAAAAGCACGCATTTGGATTGCTTATATGTGTGTATAATTTACTCGTGATCTGTTATCCTTTTTATGAAATTCAGTTCCGATCGGTGTGTGCTCTGTAAATGTGCAATTTTTCTATTTGGTATCGTCCCTGAGATGGTGTAACATGATGCGATCCGCACCCTCTAGGAACGCCATCATGAAAATAAATCATTCTGCGAAAGCGTTTATTGAGGTAAGAGACGTGCGGCGCTCATGGTGAATTTTAGACCTAAAAGGAGAGGTATCTGGAATATGTTTGAGAGGTGAACGGAAGAGAGTCCATAGGAAAAAAGTCAGAAAAATGTCACAGCAAAACATTTTACTAACCTTAATTTTTTTTTGAGTGAGGTTTAGTAGGCATAGATTGGAAAAGTTTAATGGGTGAAATGATGAGTGAATAAGGTTTAGGGAGTATAAATTGGGACAGTGTTATGTTGGAGTCGGTGATTATGTAATTCTTGGGGTGGGGCATAAAATGAAACAGTTTAAGTCTAAAGCACATAATTAGATAAATGCACAATACGCAAGATGAAGCCGGGAGTCCTCCACCATGCTAAGCCTTCTACACGCTGCAGTCAGTTTATAAACAATTGATGTAGCGATGTCAATTATTGCACGCAAATGTTTTTGACAAATGTAGGTCAATACTCAACTACTTTCTAAAAGAAATATTGAACATTAATTAATTTCAATATTCTATTCAATGCAATGTAATTAAATTCCGTCAAAGGAAGAATTATACTCCGATAAAACAAAGTATCTTAAAGTCAGTATTCACGTAAAATACTGAGTCTGACGTGTACACAAATGAAGATTTTGTTGTCCGTTACATAGTTATAAACAATTCTACCCGTTTTTCAATGTCCATGTTCCTTATTTTGATTGAAGTGTGTCCCTTGACCCTAGACCAGGGGTCACCACACTTTTTTCACGGCGGGCCGGATAACGGGAAAAAAATAAGGAGCTCGGGCCAGATAATCACACTGTACAATACTTGGAAGTTCTGGGAAAAAAGACGAAAAACTAAGTTTAGTATTCCATTTTAATCATGGGTGAGTGTCGTGCAATGCAAAAAAAGCCAATACAATATTTATTTACTAAAATTTTAGCTAAGAAGTCGACGCTAGCAAATAGATAACATCAGACCTAGTGAGCACATATTCGAATCTCACAAACCAAGCAGCAAAAAAGGTGAGTGAGATTTGTTAAACTAATGTTTGGCTCACAAAGATATCATTAATGTTTGGTTTGGAATTGTTGCATTCAATCAAAAGAATTGTTTTCAATTTTTCATCAATCTCTCTCTTTCGGTGTGTTGACTTGACATATTTTAATTTTGAAAATGTTTGCTCACAGACATAAATTGTTCCATGCATGCTAAAAACGGATATCAACTCTTCCGTTTTTAGAAAGTCCAAATTGACACCACAAATAAACACCAGAAGTTGTGAGAGATCAGTAGACTCTTCCAACGAATACCACATCAAGTCTTTAGCTTTCTCACATTTCTATAGCACTATGTTTTCTCCAAAGTCTTCTGTTCTCCGCACAACTGAACTTGCCAAGGGGCTGTTAGTTGCAACCTCGGCGACTATGATTTTTAAAGTCCCCGTATGTTTCCAACACTCCTCTTTTTTTCACCCATTTACTACCCAGTTTGATATCAATAGCAAATACATGTCTGCAAAAACAAAGTGACCACAGAATGTATAATAAACTTCAGCCATCTATTTTTTTGTAGCTAACTTTTTTGGCTCCAGCTTAACTCGATCCCACAAGGCACTGCATCGATCCCACTAGGCACTGCATCGATCCCACTAGGCACTGCATCGATCCCACTAGGCACTGCATCGATCCCACTAGGCACTGCATCGATCCCACTAGGCACTGCATCGATCCCACAAGGCACTGCAATGCGTGTTGTTAATCTATTCATTTTACATACTGTATGTTCATTAATTTACTATTAAGATACTGTATTGTACAATTTTGATACGATATTGTGCGATTTGAGGAGTTCGAGGGTAAACGCGTCTTTAATAAACAAGAAAATCTAGATAAAATAATTGAAAATGGTAAAGTAAGGCACATAGCAGCCAGGTCTCTGAGCGTGTAAAGATTTCCCTAGTACTATAAACATAATATTTTAATTTTTATCACAACGTTTCATGTTCCATACGTTTTATCAAGCAATTCAAGTACCGTCGGCGGGACGGATGAACTGGCGTCACGGGCCGTAGTTTGGTGACCCCTGCCCTAGACATATAAACCATTAGGAGGCCTTTTTCGTTGATCCATATTGTCAATTAGCTTAATTGTTTGATAATTTGTTCTATTTACTTTAAATTCTTAATTAAAAAAATATATATCATTTTTTAAAGTTTCCATTTTATATAACTCAACACACATTGAATCGATTAAATGTATTTATTTTGTAAAGAATAATGCCATCATACAATTTATAATTAGCAACTTTATGATAAAATACAATTTGAAAATAGATTGCGCATGATTGAGACTTATCAAGAACTTATTATTAATATTGTAGACTGTAGACATGTTTATTGATGTAAAGGTAATTAAAATTAAATACAGTGCTATTTAAAATCTTTAAAAATACCGATATATTATGTGAACTACAGGAATTAAGACAGCGGCTTAAACTATTGAGCGGCTAGTACGATATTATTAATCGAATACTGTAGGCCTTTAACAAGCTTGGCTTTATATACGGATCATCGAATATATCTAATGTAGCGATATTTCATGAATTCCACAAATGGTATTCGGTTAAAGGCACCCGATACGATTCCTTTAAATACTTTTTAAAAAAAAAACAACAATATAGTCGTTTTTAATTTTGAAAAAAAATATATTCGTTATTTGGTTGTACCCGTTTGGCTCCAAAAGAGGGGGGGGGGTCACTTGACTCTCCCAGGGGTCAATGCTCCCCCCCCTCCCCGGAGAGATCGCTGAAAGAAACCCTGCGTCTGCATAGTCTATTTCTGAGGGGCTTGGAGGATTTGGATAAAGGGCGTTGGGTTTTGGTATGACTTTGCTTTGATGGTTGGAGATTAAAAAATCTAATTGGCTTGGCTGCTGGATAATCTTCTGTTCAACGTGTTCTTCTTTGTGTTTAGTTTCAACTCATTAACAAATAAATTCAATGAGACTTTTACTCAACACGCTGTCAGGGCTTTAAGAATACTAGAGATATAAATATATACAAATCCGATTTAAAAAAAAGATAATGTCATTATATGTTTTTAATTTTGCTAACTTAATTATTTTTTCATCTTTCAAGTTCAAGTGAATATAGTTTCCCATTTTCGTTTATTCATATTTTATCCTGTTATTTTTATATTTAGTGAGAATTACTTTTTAAGATTGTTTCTGTTTCTGTTTCCGATTTAAAAAAAAATCAAACTTGACGTCATAATTAAAATGGCGGACAGGAACTCACTATAATGTCTCCTTAAAGTTTGTTTATTAGCGTTTATTAATACATAGAAGAAGAATACTGAATAAGTAAAAATAATAATAAATTGTAGATCTAATTTGATCGAAAATTAAATAAAAGGATAAACCAAACAGCTGTAAGAGTCTGTCGAGTATTTAAATAGATTAATGAAAAAAAAGAAGTATTTTAAAACAAAATATATTATACACAGATATTGCATCTTGTTGTGTCCAATACGTTTTGTCCTTCTCACCACACGTTAATATCAACGCCTCTCAACACATGCCACACCTCAAGACTTTTTTTTAAGACTAAGCCACTCTCTCTCTCTCTGTCTGTCCCTCTCTCTGTCTCTCTCTCGCTCTCCCTCTCCCTCCCTTCTTCTCTCTCCCTGAGCCTGCTTTTCTCGCTCTCTCTCCCCACCTTTATCTCTCTTTCTTTCTCTCTCCTTTTTCTCCCCCCTCTCTCCCCCCTCTCCCCTTCTCTCTGCCTCTCTCTCTCTCCTTCACACTCCTTTTATTTCCGATGATTTGCTCAAGGTCCTTGCTACAAGTTGCGTATCTATTATGTGCCTGACATTGCTTTTGTGTAGGACTATTTTTAGTGACCACCAGTTGTCTCCTATAAGTTTCTAGCTGTTTCTTTACTAGATAGTTCTGATTTAATCCATATATATAGATTATGTGCTTTCCTGACAGGGAGAGAGAAATAGAGAATGAATGAGGCAGATTTTTGCTCTATTTCTTACATATACGAGACACGTTGTATAATTGTGTGTGTGTGAGTGAATAAATGAATACTTGTATTTTGGAGGAGTTTACCGATGCACTTACTGAGCTGTTATTTTGTGTGTGTGTTTGGGTGGATGTGTGGGTGTGTGTGTGTCTGGGTGTGTATGTGAGTGTGTATGAGTGCGAATGTGTGTGTTATATGCTGATTATATATATACTTTGAGTCTGTGATTCCCGACAACAAATTCCAGCATATTGTATTCAGATTGCAGATTGTAGCGATACATTGGTTTTTGGCCAATGGCATATATTCTAAAAGCAAAAATAAAAATAAAAACCTATAAACTCTAATACGTCTTCATATGTATGTCTAGACTTCACTAACATGGTCAGTAATACTTGTTTTAAATTTTATTTTTATTTTAGGGTAATGTTTATGCCTCTTAGTGAGTCCGTCATATCTGATGCCATGCACGTCCTGAGAGCAATTCTAACGGCTGGTTTATTCATGTCTGGTAGTTATGGTAAATATTTATTGTTCAGATTATAAATATTTTGTATCACGGTACCTTCTCCCAAACCTCTGATTATTGCGTATAATGGGCATTTATTTATATAATCAATATTACTGGGATTTTAGTCTTAGTTTTGTATGAGCCGAATGTTTGATTAAATCGTAAGCATTTTGATTCTATTCATTCACTGTCCTCGAAAAATCATGACGTCACACATGCATTTTTGTAGCAGGTGTATTTTCTACATAAAAGTGATTCAATAATAACAGATAGAAGAATGTGTCCTTAGCGAATGTACATTAACAATGTGCACATTATATTTAGTGTGCAGGTTTGATTGTAGCCTACTTACTCTTAATTTGTATGAAACGGGCCTTAAATGGTCAGTGCAATTTTGACACGATTAACCACACACAGATAAGGTTTATTGGACATTTCTAAAAGGATTACTAAAAATGTAATATTTTGAAAAGGGGTAGACCTTAGATAGACCATATTTTTTATATATATTGGCAATGTAATCATCCTAAGAATAACTATGAAAGGATACAGACGAAAAGTATGTAAATATTCAATACATTTTAAAAGTTAAAAGAATTATAGTTGATAGCTTTGCCATAGACCTACAATGGCATGCATGGTTCTATTAATCAAATTATATTAACAATTTATTACGATAACTATAACAACTTATCTAAGCCTTGAAGCAATACACGCCGTAAAAGATAGTCCTTTAGATTTGGTGCTGTTTTTTACTGTTAGTGTTTTGCATTTTCCCTATTATCCCCACACATTTAAAAGTTTATTACTCTGAAGGAAATTTCTGTGGATCAGTTGAACATTTGTTTTTATGTTTAAGACATGTGAACAATCTTTACGTGTCATTATTTTAAAAAAATTACTAAAATCAGCACTTCTTTTTTTTTCGTTCTTTTTTAGCTCAGTGTCAACTTTTTGACAAGTCAGAGATTGAATATGGAGGGACATTTAATCTGATATGTGATGTTAGCCATATTGGCAGTGTTCCAACAGCTGTAACAGAGATTTATTACTTAACAATTGAGAGGACTGTGCCTTCAAGTGCACAGGTTACAACTGTTGCTATGTATTTACTAAATCCTTCAGAAGAACTTGAAAAGGTAATACATAAGTCATGATCACATACTTCAATGTCCAAGGAGCCCAACTAGATCTTCGATTACACTTCATTCAAATATATATTTTTATATTTTTAACAAAGATAAACTTTTCAAATCTCAATCTCATTTCTCTCTATATTTTGAAAAAAAAAAAGGGGGGGGGGGGGAAATTAGCAGCACTTGAATTAAAATGTAGACTTTAGATTGTGGGTTTAAAATTGTTGTTAAACAATATAAAGTTACTTTAAACATTATTCAATGGATTGTATGTCAATTTTTGTTATATTTTGATGTAAACGAGATGCTGCTTTCATTCGTATTTCTCTGCTTAAAATGGTAAATAAAGACCCTTTTTTATAGACGTTATACGTGCCTCTTTCTATGCTTAATAATTATTACTTAAGCTCACGTATCTCACTAGTTGGACTTGAAAGATTTTATATTTAATTTTCAGAGCAATCTTTCAAGGTGTAAACAATTATGGTCTTTAACCCTTATTATGATTATGTTTTAAAATCTATAAGTTCATCTTTTTAATTTTTTTCAGACTATTCCTAAAGGAAGGGCATGGGTAATTAAAGCATCTGGTGGTAAAGTCCCCAGTCAATTGGACAACAGGGCATCGATAAAACTGACACTTCTTGTGCCAGATGCTAAATGTTCTGATGCCGGATTATACATCTGTAATGCTGGCTTTCGTCCAAACAATGGTATTTCAGTATCCAGTTGTTCTCAGAATATGACATTTAAAGGTGAGGTTGTTTTCTTCATTGCTCTTATTTGCATAACGGCCCCCATGTTCAGGTTTACTGAGTTTGGATGACATGTTTCTGAATCATTCGTTTCTACCAGTCATTATTTTACTCTCGTTTCTCATACTATTTCCAACAGTTTGTAACAAGAGGCAAGTTTCCTAGTGTAAATTTTATAGATGTTGACTCAAAATGATTCTCTAAACGACATTCTTGTGAATTTCAGTAATCTAAATTGTCTTAACGCTATGTAAACCCTTGCACTGACTTTGTTATGACACTTGACATCTGGTATTCCAATGCTTGCTGGAAACTTAGGATCTGTAAGACTTATCAGTTGTTCCAGTTCATAGTGATATGAATTTTGATACACCCACGTGCATCTTCCTTTCATTAACTTTGAAGAGGATTGTGGTTAAAGAGCGATAGACTTAGAGTGAAAACGTTATTTTGAGTGAGATAGTGTATGAGAGAGTGGGAGACAAGATGATAGGGATAAACAAATGTTTCATTTTTTTTTACAATCCATACTAAGTCTTGTTGTTGGCTTGATTCCGCAAATGGGTTGTTTGGTCTTTGCTAAGTCTAAGGTCCTTAACAGTGGTCTTGTCTTTACCGGTCGAAAGACCATTTTTCACACCCTTTGTATTTGTTGCAGTGCATTCAATCTTTGTTCGAGATACAGACCACGATTACACCTGTGACAGTGGTGGTTGTGTGTTTTTTTTGTTGTTTTTTCTATATTGAATACGTCAATGCGTCGTTTTTTAAGTTTTACCGTCACATCTTTTGGACTCAAATGCTACAATATTATCCTAGGGATTTTATTAGTCCGTCCATTAAAATCGATCAAGACCGTCGTGATTTCAACATTTTTAAAGTGTTTTTTTGTTGCTTTTCTTCTGCTCAACTGCTGTTTTCATTTTTTAAAAAAAATAATAAAAATATGTCAGTGAAAACAGTTTAAAGATAAAAAAAACTAGAAAGATCTTTGTTGTGTTTATTTTTTTTAAAAATCTGTTTAAATGAGAGCGCTATGATGCATAACATTATATATATATATATATATATATATATATATATATATATATATATATATATATACCCCAAAAGTAGAGTTGCAATTCTTTCACTCACCAAATACACTACCTTGTATGATCTCGATACCTTCGATGCATTCGATTGTCGATTCCCCTCGCAAATTATTGTTACAATATATATAAATATATTATCGCAAAGTAAGAGTAAAGTAATTTATTTAGTATGATGACCACATAATAGAAACAGAAATAAACAACCCTTAGAAACAACGTTTTTCTTTTGAATCCTTATAATGCATTTTTAAAATTATTTTAATTTTTATTGATATTATGCTAGCTCACCCGCTTTAAAATCTCCGATTTATTTCACCAAACCTTTCAGAAAAAAACAAAAGAAAATATTACGCAACAAATGTACTTCTGATATATTTTTTAAAGAATCTCATTTAGAGCAGTTATTGGGACTTATTTTTTTCTTGTGAAATCAGAGGCGTCATATTTCCTTCAGATTTTCCTTAAAACAGAAAAAAAAACTGATTTGGGGTGGTGAGGGTGGGGCTAGGGCTGGGGGCGCTGACAATTTGATGGAATGTGTTGTCTTTGGCAACGAGTCTATGCGCCAAGCGTCAGCTCGATAGGTGGACGGAAAGTCGGTGAATTAGCCGTTAGAAGATTTTTCCACAAACGCAGCCAGAAAGAAATACACCAACAAAAGTAAAGTTTATATAAAGTGTTTTAAAAGGGAGTATGAATGGAACGAAAAGATACATTCAATTCTAAGACTTGAGTGGTTTATTTTTTTAACACGTCACATTTGAATTTTTCATTAAAAATGTCGATAAAAAATGTTGCTGTTTTTTTAATGAACTTGCTAATTAACCATGTAGATGTATGTCAAAACCATCATTGCTACTGTAGGCTTCTTGGCTTTACGTCTTTTGTCTGGAACACTTTTGTCTCTTCCCTTTGAGTCGGAGATTTAATATCCAATGCCATGTACAAACAATACATTTACACTCATATCTCATTTATTTACTAGAAATTTTGTCATTATGGGGGCTTTCGTCTTCTTTAAAAAAAATGTATCTGGTGAGATTTTGGTATGTGTTAACAGCACAGTAAAAGCGATACACATGTGAACTTCATTATGAAGGTAGCTTCGATAATGAGTTCACATCCTCTCCTAGGAATCTTGGTTACATTCTTTATGACAACATGTCTCTCAATAATCATATTTTTCACATATGTCGCTCTGCGCACACCGCTGTCCGTCAGATCAGCTCCATCCGCCAATACCTCACAGTCAGCGTAACAAAAACACTAGTCTGTGCTCTTGTTCTCCCTTGTCTTGACCATTGTTCAGTCAGGCTCATCAAAACATTTCATAGAAAGACTGCACAAATGTCGAAACTCAGCTGCCAAGTTAGGTCTAAAGTCAAAGGAACATGATCACGACATTTCCACTACTTCACTCACTTTATTGGCTCCATATACAGGTACGCATTGATTACAAGCGTCTGTTTTCTGTCACAACTTTTTCTCTGGTTCTTACCTTCCTTACATCTTACTTTCTATTCACCCCTTCGAAAGCTTCGTTCCTCCACAGATACGCGTTTTATTTATGTTTCCCGTACACGCACTAAATCATATGGTGAACTATCTTTGTCTTTCTGCACCCACAAGCAATGGAATTCTCTTCCAATACACATCCGCAATATAACGACCATACAGGCTTTCAAATTAGCACTCAAGAAACATCTCTTTAAAATCTATTATCCCGACTGATTCCAACCAATGGCCGATAAACGATGCTGTTGGTTGCTGTCCATGGGTTGACATGTAAAGTTCTGGGGTGGGTGGGATGAATATACAATAGTTTTTGTTATATAGCTATTTAAAATAAATGTTTGTTAATTTTCTATTATCATGATCATGTTTGCTAATATTTTTATGTACAGCGCTGTGAGCACAGTCCTAGGCTCGGGTATCGCGCTATATAAGACCACTAGTAATAATAATAATTAATGTACAGATAATGTATCCATGTGCAAATCTTTAATTGGGGTTATGATAATAGTGATTACAGTAAATAATGGTCTCATCAAACAATTTTAAACTAATATATCCTCTTTTATATTCTAGGCCCTTGCAGCACTGGCACGCGTTTGGGCGTTGTGGACTCAACACGGTTTGTTTTGAACATATTCTTGGTGCAGACAGTAATGTTCCTATGGCCAAGTTTTCTCTAGAGTCACTTGGACAAGAAAAATTAACTAGTCTGCTCCATCGAATGATGTAGATCTACATTTTTAATATGTTAAAGGACAGCCGAAAAATGTATCTTATTTATTACTTGACCCAAATATTTTATATTAAGTAATTAAATTGTTTACTTCCAATTTTCTCCAGGTTGTTTTTTCTCATTTCCATATGTTCAACACAGAATATGAGATTTAATGTTGGCAGTTATGCAGGATGGCAAACAAATAGACATATAACTTTATACCAGTGGTTCTCAACCTTCCTAATGCCGCGACCCTTTAATAGAGTTTTGTTTTACTTAATTAATGTATGTTAATTTTTAAGTTCATGATTATATTTGTTGAATTGTATGTACAGCGTTGTGAGCCCAACCCTAGGTTGGGGTACTACGCTATAAAAATCTTCTTATATATATATATATATATATATAAAATTCATTTTTATGGCGTCAAAAAAGCTTCAAATTGTAATATAATTTCTCTCTATATTTTTGAAAAATTATTAGTACTGATATTATCATAGAAGGCTCTGCACCGGAATATCTTAAAGAACTGATTCATAAACATGTACTCTTGAAGAAACGGAGGTCTTCTACACAGACCTTACTGAAAATTCCCAGTGTGGATGAACACAGAAAAAAGTCTTACGGAGGGCGCTCTTTTGAAGCAATAGCGCAAAAATTATGGAATTGTTTGACTCAATCTTTGAGGGGTATTGAAGAGGATAAAAACATCATTTAAGAAACATTTAAAAACTTTTTTGTTTAAATAGATTTATGAAAACCAGAGTGCAGTGAGCATGCTAAAGTAGCATGGATACCAGCAGTGAGCATGCTAAAGTAGCATGGATACCAGCAGTGATCATGCTAAAGTAGCATGGATAGCAGCAGTGAGCATGCTAAAGTAGCATGGATACCAGCCGTGAGCATGCTAAAGTAGCATGGATACCAGCAGTGATCACGCTAAAGTAGCATGGATAGCAGCAGTGAGCATGCTAAAGTAGCATGGATACCAGCCGTGAGCATGCTAAAGTAGCATGGATACCAGCAGTGATCATGCTAAAGTAGCATGGATACCAGCAGTAATCATGCTAAGGTAGCATGGATACCAGCAGTGAGCATGATAAAGTTGCATAAAGACAAGCAGTGAGCATGCTAAAGTAGCATGGATACCAACAGTGAGCATGCTAAAGTAGCATGGTAATCAGCAGTGAGCATGCTAAAGTAGCATGAATACCGCAGTGAGCATGCTAAAGTAGCATGGATTCCAGCAGTGAGTATGCTAAAGTAGCATGATACCAGCAGTGAGCATGCTAAAGTAGCATGGATACCAGCTGTGAGCATGCTAAGGTAGCATGGATACCAGCAGTGAGCATGCTAAAGTAGCATGGATACCAGCAGTGATCATGCTAAAGTAGCATGGATACCAGCAGTAAGCATGCTAAAGTAGCATGGTAATCAGCAGTGAGCATGCTAAAGTAGCATGGATACCAGCAGTGATCATGCTAAAGTAGCATGGATACCAGCAGTAAGCATGCTAAAGTAGCATGGATAACAGCGCTGAGCATGCTAAAGTAGCTTGGATACCAGCGCTATATAAATATCCAATCAATCAATCATTTTGATTTTATATTTTGGTTTAAAATGAGTTGTTCAACGAAATTTAGTTCAATCATTAAACAGTATAAATGTATTTTAATATTTGTTATATTTATTGATATACTGTAAATAAGATGTTATCTTCTATTATATTTCACTGATTATAATTGTTAAGAAAGATTTGTTTAGTCAAATGGACCTTAGCAATGCATGTTCCATTGCTTCATAATTATTACCTAATTTCCTCCAGTAGCTATATGACGTTAAATAATTTTCAAATAAAATCTTCAGAACATCTTCCAAGGAGTAACACTAAAGAAAGTAATAACCAAAACTATCTTGTTTTAGACACTTTATTTTCATGTTTTTCTGTTGTGCTTTTTCCAGACTATTCCTAATGGAAGGGCATGGGTACTTGAAGCATCTGGTGGTAAAGTCCCTAATAATCTAAACAGAGCATCGATAAAGCTTATTCTTTATGTGCCAGATGCTAGATGTGCTGATGCGGGATTATACGTCTGTAAGGCTGGCTTTCGTCCAACAAATGGTATTTCAGCAGCCAGCCGTTCTCAGAATATTACATTTAAAGGTGGGGCTGTATTCTTCATTGCTCTTATTTGCATGACATACCTCTCGTTTAGCTTTACGGAGCTTGAATAAGTGGTCTTCTGAATCATTCGTCTCTACCAGTCATTGCTTGATTCTCGGTGGCTTTACTATCTCCTTCAGCTTGTGACAAGAGGGAAGTTTCCTATTTGAGATTTTGATAAGAAATGATTACTCTGAACCACATTCTTCTGAATGTTAGTAATCTAAATGCTCTTAATGCGACGTAAATCCAAAGTATTTATTATGTTGTTCATAATTGACATCTGGTACGCTAATGCTCCCCGTATACTAAAACTGTGTAAGACTTATCAGTTGTAATAGTTTATAGTTATTAAATTCTAGATACATTTATCTCCCTTTGGTTAACTTTGGAGATGAGAGTAGTTAAAGAAAGATAGAGGTTGGAAAATTTAGTTTGAAGAAGATATCAAACGAGAAAGTGATAGAAAGAATTATTTTGGGAAAACCCGAAAAAAAGGATGCAACAAAACAAACGCAGGTTTCGGCAAGAAGCCTTCTCCAGCGTACAAACAACAGTAAAATTAAAATTTAAAAAATAAAAAACAATTAGCTGTAATGTAGTATCCGAGAAGACAGCAAGATGCATGTGACAGAAAATAAGGAGAAGACAGCAAGAGGCATGTGACAGAAAATAAGGAGAAGACAGCAAGATGCATGTGACAGAAAATAAGGAGAAGACAGCAAGAGGCATGTGACAGAAAATAAGGAGAAGACAGCAAGATGCATGTGACAGAAAATAAGGAGAAGACAGCAAGAGGCATGTGACAGAAAATAAGGAGAAGACAGCAAGATGCATGTGACAGAAAATAAGGAGAAGACAGCAAGAGGCATGTGACAGAAAATAAGGAGAAGACAGCAAGATGCATGTGACAGAAAATAAGGAGAAGACAGCAAGAGGCATGTGACAGAAAATAAGGAGAAGACAGCAAGATGCATGTGACAGAAAATAAGGAGAAGACAGCAAGATGCATGTGACAGAAAATAAGGAGAAGACAGCAAGATGCATGTGACAGAAAATAAGGAGAAGACAGCAAGATGCATGTGACAGAAAATAAGGAGAAGACAGCAAGATGCATGTGACAGAAAATAAGGAGAAGACAGCAAGAGGCATGTGACAGAAAATAAGGAGAAGACAGCAAGAGGCATGTGACAGAAAATAAGGAGAAGACAGCAAGATGCATGTGACAGAAAATAAGGAGAAGACAGCAAGATGCATGTGACAGAAAATAAGGAGAAGACAGCAAGATGCATGTGACAGAAAATAAGGAGAAGACAGCAAGATGCATGTGACAGAAAATAAGGAGAAGACAGCAAGATGCATGTGACAGAAAATAAGGAGAAGACAGCAAGATGCATGTGACAGAAAATAAGGAGAAGACAGCAAGATGCATGTGACAGAAAATAAGGAGAAGACAGCAAGATGCATGTGACAGAAAATAAGGAGAAGACAGCAAGATGCATGTGACAGAAAATAAGGAGAAGACAGCAAGATGCATGTGACAGAAAATAAGGAGAAGACAGCAAGAGGCATGTGACAGAAAATAAGGAGAAGACAGCAAGATGCATGTGACAGAAAATAAGGAGAAGACAGCAAGATGCATGTGACAGAAAATAAGGAGAAGACAGCAAGATGCATGTGACAGAAAATAAGGAGAAGACAGCAAGATGCATGTGACAGAAAATAAGGAGAAGACAGCAAGATGCATGTGACAGAAAATAAGGAGAAGACAGCAAGATGCATGTGACAGAAAATAAGGAGAAGACAGCAAGATGCATGTGACAGAAAATAAGGAGAAGACAGCAAGATGCATGTGACAGAAAATAAGGAGAAGACAGCAAGATGCATGTGACAGAAAATAAGGAGAAGACAGCAAGATGCATGTGACAGAAAATAAGGAGAAGACAGCAAGATGCATGTGACAGAAAATAAGGAGAAGACAGCAAGAGGCATGTGACAGAAAATAAGGAGAAGACAGCAAGATGCATGTGACAGAAAATAAGGAGAAGACAGCAAGATGCATGTGACAGAAAATAAGGAGAAGACAGCAAGATGCATGTGACAGAAAATAAGGAGAAGACAGCAAGATGCATGTGACAGAAAATAAGGAGAAGACAGCAAGATGCATGTGACAGAAAATAAGGAGAAGACAGCAAGAGGCATGTGACAGAAAATAAGGAGAAGACAGCAAGATGCATGTGACAGAAAATAAGGAGAAGACAGCAAGATGCATGTGACAGAAAATAAGGAGAAGACAGCAAGATGCATGTGACAGAAAATAAGGAGAAGACAGCAAGAGGCATGTGACAGAAAATAAGGAGAAGACAGCAAGAGGCATGTGACAGAAAATAAGGAGAAGACAGC
Organism: Omphiscola glabra; assembly: GCA_964017045.1. Classification (NCBI taxonomy): domain Eukaryota; kingdom Metazoa; phylum Mollusca; class Gastropoda; family Lymnaeidae; genus Omphiscola; species Omphiscola glabra. The sequence continues at coordinate 12,672,575 of OZ024807.1, read as the reverse complement.
AAGAGGCATGTGACAGAAAATAAGGAGAAGACAGCAAGATGCATGTGACAGAAAATAAGGAGAAGACAGCAAGAGGCATGTGACAGAAAATAAGGAGAAGACAGCAAGATGCATGTGACAGAAAATAAGGAGAAGACAGCAAGAGGCATGTGACAGAAAATAAGGAGAAGACAGCAAGATGCATGTGACAGAAAATAAGGAGAAGACAGCAAGAGGCATGTGACAGAAAATAAGGAGAAGACAGCAAGAGGCATGTGACAGAAAATAAGGAGAAGACAGCAAGAGGCATGTGACAGAAAATAAGGAGAAGACAGCAAGATGCATGTGACAGAAAATAAGGAGAAGACAGCAAGAGGCATGTGACAGAAAATAAGGAGAAGACAGCAAGAGGCATGTGACAGAAAATAAGAAGAAGACAGCAAGATGCATGTGACAGAAAATAAGGAGAAGACAGCAAGAGGCATGTGACAGAAAATAAGGAGAAGACAGCAAGAGGCATGTGACAGAAAATAAGGAGAAGACAGCAAGAGGCATGTGACAGAAAATAAGGAGAAGACAGCAAGATGCATGTGACAGAAAATAAGGAGAAGACAGCAAGAGGCATGTGACAGAAAATAAGGAGAAGACAGCAAGAGGCATGTGACAGAAAATAAGGAGAAGACAGCAAGAGGCATGTGACAGAAAATAAGGAGAAGACAGCAAGAGGCATGTGACAGAAAATAAGGAGAAGACAGCAAGATGCATGTGACAGAAAATAAGGAGAAGACAGCAAGAGGCATGTGACAGAAAATAAGGAGAAGACAGCAAGATGCATGTGACAGAAAATAAGGAGAAGACAGCAAGAGGCATGTGACAGAAAATAAGAAGAAGACAGCAAGAGGCATGTGACAGAAAATAAGGAGAAGACAGCAAGAGGCATGTGACAGAAAATAAGGAGAAGACAGCAAGATGCATGTGACAGAAAATAAGGAGAAGACAGCAAGAGGCATGTGACAGAAAATAAGGAGAAGACAGCAAGAGGCATGTGACAGAAAATAAGGAGAAGACAGCAAGAGGCATGTGACAGAAAATAAGGAGAAGACAGCAAGAGGCATGTGACAGAAAATAAGGAGAAGACAGCAAGAGGCATGTGACAGAAAATAAGGAGAAGACAGCAAGATGCATGTGACAGAAAATAAGGAGAAGACAGCAAGAGGCATGTGACAGAAAATAAGGAGAAGACAGCAAGATGCATGTGACAGAAAATAAGGAGAAGACAGCAAGAGGCATGTGACAGAAAATAAGGAGAAGACAGCAAGAGGCATGTGACAGAAAATAAGGAGAAGACAGCAAGATGCATGTGACAGAAAATAAGGAGAAGACAGCAAGAGAAATGTGACAGAAAATAAGGAGAAGACAGCAAGAGGCATGTGACAGAAAATAAGGAGAAGACAGCAAGAGGCATGTGACAGAAAATAAGGAGAAGACAGCAAGAGGCATGTGACAGAAAATAAGGAGAAGACAGCAAGAGGCATGTGACAGAAAATAAGGAGAAGACAGCAAGAGGCATGTGACAGAAAATAAGGAGAAGACAGCAAGAGGCATGTGACAGAAAATAAGGAGAAGACAGCAAGAGGCATGTGACAGAAAATAAGGAGAAGACAGCAAGAGGCATGTGACAGAAAATAAGGAGAAGACAGCAAGAGGCATGTGACAGAAAATAAGGAGAAGACAGCAAGAGGCATGTGACAGAAAATAAGGAGAAGACAGCAAGAGGCATGTGACAGAAAATAAGGAGAAGACAGCAAGAGGCATGTGACAGAAAATAAGGAGAAGACAGCAAGATGCATGTGACAGAAAATAAGGAGAAGACAGCAAGAGGCATGTGACAGAAAATAAGAAGAAGACAGCAAGAGGCATGTGACAGAAAATAAGGAGAAGACAGCAAGAGGCATGTGACAGAAAATAAGGAGAAGACAGCAAGATGCATGTGACAGAAAATAAGGAGAAGACAGCAAGAGGCATGTGACAGAAAATAAGGAGAAGACAGCAAGAGGCATGTGACAGAAAATAAGGAGAAGACAGCAAGAGGCATGTGACAGAAAATAAGGAGAAGACAGCAAGAGGCATGTGACAGAAAATAAGGAGAAGACAGCAAGAGGCATGTGACAGAAAATAAGGAGAAGACAGCAAGATGCATGTGACAGAAAATAAGGAGAAGACAGCAAGAGGCATGTGACAGAAAATAAGGAGAAGACAGCAAGATGCATGTGACAGAAAATAAGGAGAAGACAGCAAGAGGCATGTGACAGAAAATAAGGAGAAGACAGCAAGAGGCATGTGACAGAAAATAAGGAGAAGACAGCAAGATGCATGTGACAGAAAATAAGGAGAAGACAGCAAGAGAAATGTGACAGAAAATAAGGAGAAGACAGCAAGAGGCATGTGACAGAAAATAAGGAGAAGACAGCAAGAGGCATGTGACAGAAAATAAGGAGAAGACAGCAAGAGGCATGTGACAGAAAATAAGGAGAAGACAGCAAGAGGCATGTGACAGAAAATAAGGAGAAGACAGCAAGAGGCATGTGACAGAAAATAAGGAGAAGACAGCAAGAGGCATGTGACAGAAAATAAGGAGAAGACAGCAAGAGGCATGTGACAGAAAATAAGGAGAAGACAGCAAGAGGCATGTGACAGAAAATAAGGAGAAGACAGCAAGAGGCATGTGACAGAAAATAAGGAGAAGACAGCAAGAGGCATGTGACAGAAAATAAGGAGAAGACAGCAAGAGGCATGTGACAGAAAATAAGGAGAAGACAGCAAGAGGCATGTGACAGAAAATAAGGAGAAGACAGCAAGAGAAATGTGACAGAAAATAAGGAGAAGACAGCAAGAGAAATGTGACAGAAAATAAGGAGAAGACAGCAAGAGGCATGTGACAGAAAATAAGGAGAAGACAGCAAGAGGCATGTGACAGAAAATAAGGAGAAGACAGCAAGAGGCATGTGACAGAAAATAAGGAGAAGACAGCAAGAGGCATGTGACAGAAAATAAGGAGAAGACAGCAAGAGGCATGTGACAGAAAATAAGGAGAAGACAGCAAGAGGCATGTGACAGAAAATAAGGAGAAGACAGCAAGAGGCATGTGACAGAAAATAAGGAGAAGACAGCAAGAGGCATGTGACAGAAAATAAGGAGAAGACAGCAAGAGGCATGTGACAGAAAATAAGGAGAAGACAGCAAGAGGCATGTGACAGAAAATAAGGAGAAGACAGCAAGAGGCATGTGACAGAAAATAAGGAGAAGACAGCAAGAGGCATGTGACAGAAAATAAGGAGAAGACAGCAAGAGGCATGTGACAGAAAATAAGGAGAAGACAGCAAGAGGCATGTGACAGAAAATAAGGAGAAGACAGCAAGAGGCATGTGACAGAAAATAAGTATGTAAGATATGAAATACAGGGAAAATGGGACGGAAGAGAGGAAAATTAGGTCCACTGCGATTGTTCCTAACGAAGAGGGGTCTGAGAAAACATTTAACAAGAAATGAGAACATGACTTTCACGCTATGTGCTTTCAAATTTCTATAAATCTACATTCTTTTTTTCTAACATAACTCGTTATCTTTTCGAATTGTTATTTCACTTCAAAATGGCGTTTTTTGGATACAATTTACGTTTTAATCTTTAAAATGTGTGCGCATATTATCTTTTAGAGAAAGGTTATTGACCTCACAGATATCAGTCGAAGCTAAAAATACATTCACACTTTTAAATACTAGTGTCTTACAAGTAATTTCTTAGATTTAAATATTTTTTTTGCCTCTATATCTTTGAAAATATCGGGTTTGAGACGTGTATCTGTAAGCAGGAAGCAGTGTAAGATATAAACACTTTAACCTAGTTATTCTAGTTTAACCTAGTTTTTCTAGTTTCCCAAATATATCTTGTGTACTTCTTTTGGGTGTTGAGATGAGTCTTGTTTGCAGTAAATATCTTAACAAATTATGGAATGAGTTAATTGCGTTGTTCAAAAACTTTTTCTTTTCATTCAAAATAGCAAGAATAGACGTACCTGTGCTCACATTAGACCATCACAATGGCAATGCACCTGACGCCTCCACTAATACGGTGGGACAACGTGTCAAATTAACGTGTACATTTGAGGTAGCTGAAAAGGATGTATCTTAAAATCAAATGTATTTTTCTGATAAAAAGCAAAGTTTTAAATTATTTTCATTCGTCTTACATAATGTTAAAAAAATGTTTCGTTGACAATTGTTTACCTTTGTAATATAAGTGAGGGCGCACTAAAAGTGGGGGGCGCACTAAACGTCAAGATAATATTTTTATTATAAAAAATTGATCATCTACGTAATTCTCTTATTAATTCGTAAACAAATTTATCGGAAAAACTCAAAGTATGTTGTTTTTATTGCATTGTTAATATTGCAAAATCAATTCAAAAATTTATTTGATACAAACGTCTTAAAACAATAACACAATAAAAATTTTCCATTAAATAAAAAAAAAAAAAAAAAAAAAAAAAAAGGAAAATTACATTAATTTCTTAAAAGATCTTATTGAAACCCGCGAATAAATAACTTCAATTTTCCTTGATTTTAATAACCTCGCGTGACAATATTTATAATGTAATTTTGTCCTTTTTAAAAATTACGTTTATATAAACAATTAATTGCTTCTTAAAATGTCTAATAGACCAAAACCAAATTTTAACTTCGCATTTCGAACATTCAATAAGATTGATTTATTTTTCATTGTTAAAAAATGTGCTTTGGTCAATTTTATGAAGTAATAAAACATAACATAATTTTTTATTATTAATAATATTTTTATGACACAACTAAGTTTAAAACAAGTCACAGCGTTCAAAGACACTTTATCGCCAATTACGACTCACCAATTGACTTATCAATCATCCAAATAAGAACAAACCATATTCCAATAGTTTTGTTTCGATATCGATACCTCAGAAAAACAACAACAACAAAACAAAACAACGAAGCAACAGATTTGAATTTTGGTATATATTTTATTGTTAAAATTATTAGCCATAATTATTCAATATACTGAAGTAAGCGTGAAACAATTATTTTTAAGATGATTTAAAACAACGCGTGATAGCAGGATGCTAGTTCCCAAGAATTTAAATATCGTTAAGGGGGCCCGGGGGGGGGGGGTAAAAATGCTTGGTTGCGTACTTAGTGGGCTATCGTGCCGTGGACGATTATTATTAGTGTTCATTAAAAACTGTAGAGGTAGGGGTGTCTTAACCTTTTGTTTTTACTCAGGCGGCACAATATCTGCCTTAGAATGAAGGAGTGAATTTGATAAATAATCTTTTTTGGCGAACACATATGGGGGGGGGCCGTGGGGGGTATGGTGATTACATATTTATGTGGATGAAAGAAATATTTAAATCGAATGATATTACAGTCGTGGAAAAAGAGAGGGGCTGCATATTCTTTCAGAAATAAATTTATTGAAAACCAATCAAGAATAAATATTTCAAGGACGATGAAGATCTTTTGCTACATTTACATAACTTTACTATAGCTACAGAAAAAGAGTTAATCTTAAAATGATAGCCATTTTTTTTAATTTGCCGTTTAGGGGCGTGAACAAAAATGGGTGAAGATTTTTTTTTTTATAATTATGCAAATGCATTTTTTGTTTCCACTGAGTCCCAAGATAAGGATCATGAAAAAGTGGACATGCATTTTTATTATTTTAATAATATTTCTTTAAAAAAAATCCTTTTAAAAAATTAAACTCAAGGTAATTACAGACGTGAACATGGGCTATGACGTGAACACGAGTTAAGACACTCTTCTGTAGACATAAAAACTGTGTGCTTTACAATTTTCCGAAAAGAGAGAAGAAGAGGGAGGGAATATTTTCGTTACATTTATAATGAAGATACCAATATATCATATTCCGTTAGTGTGACACATATAATATAATATTTTATAATAATTTATTGTGTGTTAATTTAAGGACATGTTTTACAAATATTTAGAGAAAATGAAACTGTATTTCAGGGGCGCGAAAAGGGGATTAGGATCGGCCTATACTGTATAACAGATAAATATTTCTCAAAACTACATGTTGTTAGGGACATCACCATCAATACTTAAAAAAACAAAACGAAAACAAGAACATCTGACCAACTTTTTTCAAAATATTCTTTTTTAAGGGCGTGAATTATTGTCGTTCTCTTTTCAGTTATGTGCATAAAAGTTTTGTAGTTGGTCGGGTCATATCCTCCAGTATATATATATATATATATAAAGTTAGTTGTTTAAATACCAATCAGTTGTGAGATCACTTAAATATAAATTATCATTGGTTCTGTTCCTTTATTTGATCTTATGTAAGGGTCCTGCGGGTCTTGTGTTAACCTGGTTGACCGGTCCTAGCAAAGGAACCAACTTTGTGCCGTATCCTGTTGATGGTATTGAAATGGTGACACCGAGTCCTACCAATGACCCTTGTACACGTCGCAAATATGAGTCAACCTTGACCTTCAAGGTACCTGCCGTTGACACGATGTACATTTGTGTGGTAAAAGATGGTGACGATGAAGCCAGCCGAAAGAACTTCAAAATTGTTCTTAATACAAGTAGGTCAAAAAATTTTTCTAAAAAGGATGATTTGATTTTTTAGTTTATACTATTTTTTTATATATAATCTTTCAATATATATATATATATCCTTGACAACATTTAAAATGTTAGTTCGATCGTCGAAAATCGGTGGTGACCATTAACAATTTTAAAAAATAGGATTCGTAGTGGGGCAAAACATATCCGTTGGTGCTGGGGGTAAATATCTTGCTGCTGGGTACTGAGGCTGAATCTGGCAGTTGGAGCGCTGACGGCTGGTCTTCCCCATTCAATCTTGGACTGCATTGCTAAGGCGTATGTGCCGTGGGAGGACTGCTTGTGCGAGGACCACTGTGTCTGGGTCCTTGTCCTGTATTTAGATATTGATGATTTTGTTGTAGGATCGTTGTGTGAACGTTGTTTAGTTTCCTAGCACAGCATTGATAGACTGCCAATGTTTTACCTTCATGTAGTTGGCTGGGGGATCACTACGGCCTTGCTAACTCTTTGTTTTGTTTGGGTGCTCATTCCTTTCCTCGTCTATAGATGCCCAGATATTGTTTTAAATGTTGCGCTGGTTTTTTTTACCTTAGCATCAATGATTTCGTTTTGTGTGCAGACAAAAAAAAAGAGTTTAACACTGTTGGTCTCTCGCCATTGACTTGAATGTTAAGGTCGATGTAAGGATTTCACTGAGCTTGTTACAGCAATATCTCATGATAAACCCGAAGTTTGTGCAGTATCTCATGATAAACCCGAAGTTTGTGCAGTATCTCATGATACACCAGCGTTTGTGCAGTATCTCATGATAAACCCGACGTTTGTGCAGTATCTCATGATAAACCCGACGTTTGTGCAGTATCTCATGATAAACCCGACGTTTGTGCAGTATCTCATGATAAACCCGACTTTTTGCAGTATCTCATGATAAACCCGACGTTTGTGCAGGTATCCCAGAAGTTAGCAATGCTTCGTTTCACATTCAAGGCACAGTGGTCGCCATTAACTCGGCCCGAAACTTGGATTTGATGCCGATCTAATATGTCCTTATCTCTTAAAGCATCTGATGAATTGGCGGAGAACATAATGTTGAAGAGATATGTTGCCATGACAAATCCTTCTTTGACGCCATTCGACACAGGGAATATTTGAGATTAAAGATAAAAGATTCAAATTTCGTATCTCAACTGTGGGGAACATGGAAACAATTTGACAGCTAGTATTTAAATATTTGCCGTCACAGTATTGTACAAATACTTTTAATCATTTTTGAAACATGATTCGTTATGTTTAGCTTTTAAATGATGATGATTTTAGCTACGCGGCCGTGAGAAAGCCGCTCCTAGGCAACCGTTTCGTCCCGCCACTACCAACGTCCCGACCGAAAGACTCCCTGGGCGGTGGGAAATGGTAACGCAACGCCAATTCCCCGGAGTGGAAGCAAAGCCGTCCAGACCCACAGAGAGTGGACTGCGGACGCTTTAAACGCAGCGTCCTCGGTCGACCGGGCCTCCCCTAGGTCAAGGGGGAAGTTCTCGTCCCCCTTCTGCACGGGCTGGCGTCGGATTAAGTCCTTCAGTGCGCTGGATTGTGTGTGGGGGGGGGGGGGCGGGGGGCGCCGGGGGGGCATTAAGAGCTCGCGCTCGACGGCCCACCGACTCCATCTCTTATGCGACATTTTCAGCTTTTAAAAAAAAAAGGAATTTCTCAGCTTCGTCGAAGAATATTAATGTTACTATTAGTATTGTAATCAGTATTATTCACTAATTATATTACATTTTTATTATAAGTGATATAAATATATTATGATTTACGAATTAGCATTATATTTATATTTTATTTTAAGTTGGGGTATACTAATATATCATAATATTATTAATATGATATGATAATTGTATGACAACCCAAAAATTGAACAATAGCAAGGGGACACAAACCATAATGAAGGATATTCTTGTATAATTTTTTTTTAAAATTTAGATTAAAAAAACAAAACAATGCACTTGACGATTCCGTTTTTTTGCCGAAAGTTTGCTCCACAGCTAAATGCACACGCAATACTTACAGTACTTTTTACATAGGGCCTCAGATATCAAACATCAAAAATATATTAAGTCTGTTTCATGTCGATTAAAAGAAAAGACTTATGATTTTGTTTAAAATTCAAAGATTATAAACATTTATTTTTGACGCATGAAAATTTAATGATCACGGCATTTTGAAATAGTTACAACTGTTAACTTTTTCATAGTTGCCTGCCTTTATGTCGGACCAATGTGCTCCCGGTGCACTGTTCGACCATTTACCCCTCCCCCCCCCCCCCCCACTTCACTCGAAACGGCGAGTCATTTATTTCAAGCAAACAGTGAATTTTAAAATCTATATTTAGCCATGATTTAATGAAAATATTTTCTTTTCGAAACATTTAGCTACATTTTATGGTTAATGTCCAACAACACCACCACTGTTCAATGAAAGCCTAGGAAATTGTCTTGTTGTGGGGGCGGGGGGGGGGGGCCCTTTTTGTCTTTACTCTTTGAATCGGACATTTATCACCCAATGATATGACATATTTATAGATTCACACTAATATCTTATTTATTTCCTAGCAATGTCCCTATTACTTTGTCTTCATGTCTTTCTAAAAAAAATCCACGTGTGAGACCTGTGAATATGTTGATTTAGTAGTAGAAGAGATAAAGAGATAAATATTGAAAACTTTATTAAACCAAATACAATCGTAAAAATGTCCCGATAAAATTTTCATGTGCAAAATTGTCTTTGGATTGCTTGGAATAAATAATTTGTTTCAGCGAGTATTGTATCTAATCAAATAGTTTATATTAGAAAATGATCTTTTCTATTCTAGGCAACAAGGGCGCGCTCTTTGGGATCATGGACTCAAACTGGTTTGTCTGGAACATGTTGATACTGATGGTAGCATCTCTCATGGGGTCAAGATTGGTCTAGTGTTCCCAGGACTAAGAAAATTGCTTTGCCAGCTCGTGGAATTTGTACATCAAAAAATAAAAAAATAAATAATTTAAAGGTGCAGACACTTTGCTTCAAACTTTATATATTTTAACTTTTTAACCAACATTTTCTATGTCAAACTAATAAAATAATTTATTTCCATTTAACTGGATCTTAGTTGTTTTCTATGGTATTGAAAGTTATTCAGCTTTAATTGCACTTTTTTTTACATACAGAATATAAAGCAATGTGTAAAACAAATAGACTTATTGTTATATACGAATTTAAATATTTGGGGAAACACCAGCTAAGCTTTGGAGATCTCATGGCACCAAATACAATCGTTTGTATTGTCCAATAATAAACTTTTAAAAGTTTATAAAACTAAAATTATCAGTATTATTTTTAGATACCGTCTTTATTCAATCGGCTGAATGGTAACTGCTAAACTTTAAATAAACAAGCCTAGATAAAAAAAAATTAAAATTAATTTTTTTTTTTAATACAACCAATACAAAGTTTTATGGACAACTTTATTCCGAATTTGGTTGTTTGGAATATTACTAATGTTAGGATCTTGAACAATTGTAGGATCTTCACTGGTTGAACGAACCCAGCTCTTCTGGATCTTTGTACTTTTTGTAGTGTTTTCGATCTTTGGTCGAGAGATAGACAACCAAACATCTGTGACAATGTTAGTGGTGCTGTTTTCTTGTATATTTAGATCTGACGCTTCAATGCAGCTTCTTGTAAATATTTACTCCACACATTTGACACGCAAACGCCACAAGATTAACTTTGTGATTTTATTAAGTTCTTCCGTCAAAATCAATCAAGACCATTTGAATCTCGGGAAATTGGCTGGATCTGATTCATTATGTGAGGAGGTGGGCAGATGAGACCACTTCTGGCACTAAGTGCAGTAGGTGCAAGGGATGGACGGGCACAATGGGATTAACATTTTGGAGGCCTGCTGCACACAAGAAAACAAATATAGCCGTTTAAGGATTATATAATTGTATTTGAATTGTTAGCTTTGTAAGCTTTTATATTATGCTCATCGAATTTAAAATACTTTCTGCCGTGCTTTGATCTTGGGGAGGGAATAAGTTACGTCTTGAAAGTCAAAATTTGTCAATACTTCCGACTCAATTTTAAAAAGCGTCGTGAGCATAATTTTGAAAATCTTTGCAACTCTTGACGTTTTGTGCATAAGAAAGAAGCGTTACTATGCGTGTTGGGGTATATACCATGTTCTGGCTTTACCCTAGAAGGGGAGACCTCCTCACGGACGGATGACGTCGAAAGTACTTTACTTCATTTGAAAGAGGGCCGATCAAGTCTATTTTTATGACACAACTAAGTTTAAAACAAGAGCAGTGTGTCACCTGTCACCAGAGTAGGGTGTCAAAAGATCAGAGTGTCACCAGAGCAGATCTGACTCTGAGGGGAGGTCAACTGAGAAGTCTGAATGGGGTGACACCATGAGATAACCGCACATGGTGGATCCATTCTAGTGACACCCTGAGATAACCGCACATGGTGGATCCATTCTAGTGACACCCTGAGATAACCGCACATGGTGGATCCATTCTAGTGACACCCTGAGATGACCGCACATGGTGGATCCATTCTAGTGCAACCCTGAGATGACCGCACATGGTGGATCCATTCTAGTGACACCCTGAGATGACCCCACATGGTGGATCCATTCTAGTGACACCCTGAGATGACCCCACATGGTGGATCCATTCTAGTGCAACCCTGAGATGACCGCGCATGGTGGATCCATTCTAGTGACACCTTGAGATGACCCCACATGGTGGATCCATTCTAGTGACACCCTCAGATGACCGCACAAGGTGGATCCATTCTAGTGACACCCTCAGATGACCGCACAAGGTGGATCCATTCTAGTGACACTCTAAGATGACCGCACATGGTGGATCCATTCTAGTGACACCATGAGATAACCGCACATGGTGGATCCATTCTAGTGACACCATGAGATAACCGCACATGGTGGATCCATTCTAGTGACGCGACTGAGCACAAAATAAAATAGGCGACTAGTCAAAAGTGACGTATACAAGTAGGTACCACAAACTGGCGTAAAAACACATTCTAGAAATTCACAAAATTTGAGCTGACTAATCTCAGTGACAATGACCAATCTCAGTGACAATGACCAATCTCAGTGACAATGACTAATCTCAGTGACAATGACCAATCTCAGTGAAAATGACCAATCTCAGTGAAAATGACCAATCTCAGTGACAATGACCAATCTCAGTGAAAATGACCAATATCAGTGAAAATGACCAATCTCAGTGACAATGACCAATCTCAGTGAAAATGACCAGTCTCAGTGACAATGATTAATCTCATTGACAATGACCAGTCTCAGTGACAATGACCAATCTCAGTGACAATGACCAATCGCTGTGACAATGACAATTGAATTTGACTTGCAGGTGTTACATAAACGACCAATCAAATTCCCCCCCCCCCCAAAAAAAAATATATATAAAAAAAAAATAAAATTTAAAAAATGGAATACCGTCGTTAAAGTTGGTGAAGAGAATGGCGAAAAGCTTGCAACGAGCTGCGTCTGTGATGATGTGTAGAGAGTTCTCTCAATAGACTGGGAGTAGATCACTGTGACACTTGCTGGAATCGTGAGGCGGCTCGGGTCGCATGTCACGGTGAACAGCCCCCCGTCAATCTGGGTTATGTTAGCCAGTTGACCTTGAACTGAAAAAAAAAAGTTATTTTTTCTAGGTTAACAGTAGAGCTTCCCGTCAAACTATCGAGCTGAAAGTTGGCACATAGATTCTTAGTTGATGACAAACATTCTATTAAAAAAAACAGTTTTTTCCTGTTTCTCAGGGGGAAGGGGGGGGGGGAGGAAATAAAATTCCTGATAACTGCGCTTATTTTGATTCTAAAAAAAAAGAGAAAAAAATCGCTATTGCGTTTTGTGCGTAAAACTTTCTTTCGTTTTTTTCTGAAATAGCTGGTGAAATAAATCTGCGATATATAAGTGGATGGGTCATTAGAATATGAATACATTTTAGGGGCGTTAAAAAATGTGCGGTTGGGGGGCTTGGAAAAATATTGGGTTTGAGAATTCATTGGAATTCTTATAAAGTGGGTTACTTGTATGCATGTTTTGTCAAATTTTCACTATACTCAGTACTACTATACTCGTACCACTATACTCAGTACTACTACACTCAGTACTACTATACTCAGTACTACTATACTCAGTACCAATATACTCAGTACTACTACACTCAGTACTACTACACTCAGTGCTACTATACTCAGTGCTACTATACTCAGTACCACTATACTCAGTACTCCTACACTTAGTACTACTACACTCAGTACTACTATACTCAGTACCACTATACTCAGTACCACTACACTCAGTACTACTACACTCAGTACTACTATACTCAGTACCACTACACTCAGTACTACTACACTCAGTACTACTATACTCAGTACCACTATACTCAGTACCACTACACTCAGCACCACTATACTCAGTACTACTTTGCTCAGTACTACGATACTCAGTACCACTATACTCAGCACCACTATACTCAGTACTACTACACTCAGTACTACTACACTCAGTACCACTATACTCAGTACTACTATACTCAGTACTACTTTACTCAGTACTACTATACTCAGTACCACTTTACTATACTGACTCGCCCACCCTATAACTATACCATAATAATTACTATAAGCCTGAAAAATATTTTAAATTGGATTAAATTTTTTTTATCACGACCATTCAGTCAACGGCATAATGATATGTCAGACACAGTTCATCATGATAGATGGATATTTCTTTCTTTTATTTCTTTATTATTTTAATAGTAAAGTTAGAAATAGATGTTCAGATTTAGTTAAATGTTTGAGTACTGGGTAAGCCGAAGATACTCAACTAAAGTATCTTACTCTTAATAAGTCTATAAATTCCAAACAAAAATAATATAATTATAAATGATATTAACATTTTGCGATAAACCTAATAACTATGTAACAGCGCGCAATACGAAAACACCAGCTTTAGAATGTTATGTTGGTTTGAAATCTTTCCTAGGCCTAGTGCAATCCGTCTTTGTGTTAAATTGACGTCATTTGGAAAGAGAGTAACGTAAACTCTCGAATTAAAATCCTTATTGTAATTTCCCTTGCAAAATGGGTCAAAACATTTATTCATCATTTTCAAAACGGTTCAAGTTTGACTAGTTTGGACGAAACAAAAAATAGAAAAATAAATAAACAAATCACACAATAGGAGTATCAAGAAAGGTCACAACACGTTGTCCTCATACAACACACTCTACTATAGCCGGAATTCCACGCAGCGGCCCGTGACATTTGCGCTGTGAGGTCACGTAAATTCACACACCTTGCAATACGGCCCGCTAGTCACAGGTCAAACCCTTCATCAATCAAACAATTTAATAAATTGACAAGTAAATAAAAAAAATAATAAACTTAGCACTGGGCCTGAGGTCCGAGCAGGACAATTTTTCCTTTTCAAAGATAGCCCCAATAATAATTAGTGGATACCGCTTTCCTAGGAATCCAGTCGACTTAAATCTTTAAATAGATAAATTACACGCACTCTAAAGAGAGCCTCCGAAAGGTGAAACAGAGAAGCGACTCTACTTAAGCGTAACATGTTTTAAAAGACTAAAATAACTGATTCTCCGTCACTCTATTTTCTTCATCACTCAATAATCGGGCACTATGTCCACAACATCAAAAATTGGTACTTAGACATTTTGAAATAAACAGCGGTGCGAAATCAGTTGTTAAAAATGATATTTGAGACATGTCCCTGTTGTTAAGATGTCAATAAAATGTTTCATGGCTCACCTATCACTAGCCAGGCAGCAGCTAGGATTGTGCCACCCAACTGCTGCGTGGACATACTGCAACGTTGTACAAGCTGAATATGTGCCTACAGCTGAAAGTAGACAAGCAGTTTCTTTTAAAATTGAGTTCAGTACTTTGAAAAATCCCCACTTGGTTGATGAACAACTGCGTAGTAGCTCAGGGATTCTCGAACTTGCACAATAGTTTCAACATTTAAAAAACTTAGAAGTTATTTATTCATGAAAACGTACGATACATACCCACCCCCCCCAAACCACACCAAGAAGCTTCTATGTTCCCTTATCTTGCAACACAAGCTTTTAAATATATATTTATATACATTGACGTTTTCAGATGAGAAGACCATTCGAATGTCAACTTTTTAACGTTTATAAATAAATACAAAATACAATAGTGTTAACAGTATCCTTTTTTAAAACCTCTATTATTTAAGTAATCATTACATAAACAGCTGTCTGCACGTTTTCTTATCTCCACTCAATGTGAGAACCACTGTGTTTTTTCATTACGGACGCAAATCCACCAATCGTTTGAGTAGCTCGTCAGTTGTTATATTCAGTATCGCTCCAGGCTATGTTGTTGCAATGATAAACTGAACCGTATTGTGTGAAACATGTGATCATATTGGATGTCTAGACTTTGATTGGGTTATAATCATTCAGCCATCAAGCGACACAAGATTGCGTCCAAAAGAGGAGTTGAGAATTTGCTTAACAGTGTGCGCCTATAATACTATACAGGATGGGCAAAAAGTCGAGACGTCGTATCATACGGTTTGGGCCGGTAATGTATCTGTTGAACCCGGAGCCAAAGTGAACAGTCATTTAGCTTCAAACGAATCCAGCCCTACCCCACATTACACGAATAACGTTTAGCGACAGGTGAACGTCACCTTCGTTGAGCCATTTGTGTGGCCCAACGAGCTGTCACGATTTTAAACTCAGTTGCTAAAGTCATGTGGCGAGCTCTGCCGGAAAACGAGTCTACTTTCGGCGAAAATTGACCACAGTTGATATACTGTTGATACACTGTTGATACAATGAAGTTGTCAATAGCCAAATAATGGAGGGAAACTTCCGTGGCGCTTTCTTGACAGAAGCATGAACGAATTGCACCAAAGTTAGTGTCAGAAGTTGTTGAAAACAAGGAAGGGTTTAGTGGACACAATATCTAATGACTTGCATTGTGTGGCATCGCAAAATAACAGAACAAATACCACAGTGAATCAACAATTTATTATAAAAATGACGAGATTTTTTTTGCCAAACACGTATATAATTGAACATATACATTTAAATATACATTTTTGAGTATATAAATTTGAGTATACTCATTTGAATATATACATTAAAATATAAACATTTGAGTATACACATTTGAATATATACATTTGAATATACACATTTGAATATATACATTTTAGTAGATCTGTATCGTAAATAATTGAATATATACATTTAAATATACCCTTTTGAGTACATAAATTTGAGAATATTCATTTGGATGTATACATTTAAATATATACATTTGAATATACACATTTGAATATATACATTTTAGTAGACCTATAAAACATAGGGCACGTTGTATTGTCTACTCCAATTTGTCACCAGCGGCACTGAGTGGGTTTCCAGCCCCCCTCCCCCCGCCCTCCTCCCAAAGGCAATTCAAAAGTACACAGCACCCATTGACCTGTGGAACGTATGCCTTTTATTAGACGACTTTTTAAATCCCTATCCCAAAAACGGATGTGTTGCAAATTTTTTAGAGCAGTGGTGGGCAAACTACGGCCCGCGGGCCGCATGCCGTCCGGCAACTGATATTATGCGGCCCTCGAAGTCATTTAGAGATAAAGAAAATACTTTGTTTTAAAGTTATTTGGTTGAATTTTACAGAATTTCTTTAACCGCTATGATTTTTGTAACATTTTTTATTTTTTAATTTTCTATTTTTTAAACAGTCCATGACTTTTGTCAAGCAATGCTAAAATGCGAATTTACCGATTTTAATATAGAGAAATGTTTATCGACATTTAAAAATTGGACATAATATACATGCGGCTCCCCAATAGCTTTACATTTGTCAATGTGGCCCGCAGCCAAAAAAGTTTGCCCACCCCTGCTTTAGATAATGCTGACGTAAAGATACGCCAGGGTACTTCAATGTCTCTAAAACTAACCTCTAGCGCAACGGTTTGCAACATTTTCTCTGTGTGTCGTGACACGAGTAGCAAGACCCCATTTTTCATAGAAGCAAAGGCTTTTTAATAGCGTAAAAGAAGACTAATATAATTCAACACAGTTTTGCAAGTTGCGACCGCTGTGGTGAATACACGCTTGAGTTTACTTCCTTGTCAACCGATTAGAAGGAAATTAGTAAAACACAGTAAGGTTAAACCTGATCAAAGGAACGCAACAAAACAACGAACGTGTCGGCAGGAAGCCTTCATCAGCGAACAAACAGAAACACGAATAAAATAAAAAAATGTATCAAAAAATATATAATGTAGCACTTAGCTCAGAAATAGTATCCAAGAGGGCAGCAAAAGATAAGTGACAGAGAGTACGTGGGAGAAAGGTTAAATAGGGAAGAGGGAAAGAAAAGAGGAGAAATAAGTCCACTGCGATAGGTCGTGACGTGGAGGGGCGGAGCCAGGTTCAAACAGTGAATAGAGACATGACATTCAAACCATGTGGGTACAAGGTGTTATAGGTCAGAATAAGCTTGTGCTCCCCCATTATTACAACCGATTAGAAATGATGAATTATTGCTTTAAAACCTTTTGTTTTATAGTTAACTGTTTTAGCCCCCCCCCCCAACCCAGCCCCACAGAAAACCCATTCAGCTTGTCAAAGTAAACCCATTTTACCCATAGCGCATCTAGCATAGATCATAATATAACTGCTGTTCAAAGAAATTCTTGATCATAATTTAGTAAACTTATAAAACCGGCCATCATCTCTCAAGTAGTGTGTTCCCAGCATTTTCCTGGTCAGTTACGAGGTGTTAAGAAGATACAGTGGTCTAACTTTCGTGGTACCTATATTTTTTTAAAAACCATATTGGTTTCATTTGATCTAATTGGGGTGTGTCGTGGTTGGACTATTACAAAAATTAAATAATAATTTAAGTGTCACAGATATAGATACAAGTATATTCTATATGTAATAAGCAATAACAACTGAGTTTGGAAATATTTCGCAACCATTTTCTTATCCCGCCCTGTTGTGATTAATATAGGCAATTCTGGGAATAACGATGCTTAACACCAGTGCATTTTTTAAAAAAACGAGCGCTTTTGGACTTTGCCAAAAATTATTTATTACTTGAAATCTGGAAAGTCTCAATATTTGTTAACCTGCGAACATTTTTTTGTTTTTTTTGCAGTAAATCTTTCGCCATCAATTTAAAAATAATGCTCTCATTTTAAGATAAATTAGACACGTTTAATTTATATATTTTTCTAAGAGCTGACGATCGGAGCTTTAAAACAGGGTCTCTATTGGAGCTTTAAAACAGGGTCTCTATTGGAGCTTTAAAACAGGGTCTCTATTGGAGCTTTAAAACAGGGTCTCTATTGGAGCTTTAAAACAGGGTCTCTATTGTAGCTTTAAAACAGGGTCTCTATTGGAGCTTTAAAACAGGGTCTCTATTGGAGCTTTAAAACAGGGTCTCTATTGGAGCTTTAAAACAGGGTCTCTATTCCGGAGCTGTAGGGGGCGCTTAAGCTGGCGAATATATCTCTTTTGTTTATGCTAATTTTTGTTGTTGTTGCTGTTGAAGACTTACGTTAGCTGAAGGAATAATCGATGTCTGTTGTAATGTCATCCACACATCGATGGCTGTTGTAATCTCATCCACACACCGATGGCTGTTGTAATCTCATCCACACACCGATGGCTGTTGTAATCTCATCCACACACCGATGGCTGTTGTAATCTCATCCACACATCGATGGCTGTTGTAATCTCATCCACAAACCGTTGAACGTTACATTTAAGGCAACTAATACGTTGGGTTAATTTTTTTTACATAAGCATAAAAGTACACGCCTGATTGTTTTTTCGCCATGCATAATGGCCAACATTCTGTGTGTAACATAAGGAAATAAAAGCTGAAAGATTTTAACTACAATAAGAAATAACAATGTCAAGAAAATTTGAAGCCAACTATTTAATGACTGTACTATAAGATATGTGGGTGAAATAAAAGATGAGAAACATTTACAAGTTACACGCCTTTACTTTGAAATTTAAAAAAATAATAATTCTTGTTCATATTGTAAGAGAGCAGGTGAAGAAATTTTCATTGTCCACGTGACTTTAGAGAAATCTTGACACAAGGAACATTGCTGCCCCGATTAGGAACATGTTCGTGACAATCTGTGGCGAGTCCATAGTTCCCATAGGCGTGCCAGTGTTGCAAGTTCCTAGAATATAAAAGATGATATTTAAAAAAAAATAGTTTGATGAGATAACTGGTGACTACAAGCATCATTTATCCACATCAAACCAAATTAAGGATTTGCACAGTGTCCAAGACTGAGATGGATCGACTATGTAGACAAGGATTTACACCAGTTGGTAGGTTCGCGCGTGGAGGCGGAAAGCCATGGATCGTTCCGAATGGAAGGATGTGGTGGAGCAGCCCAGGACCCTACATGGGCTGCAGCGCCACTGATGATGATGTCTGAATGGAAGGGTGTGGTGGAGCAGCCCAGGACCCTACATGGGCTGTAGCGCCACTGATGATGATGTCTGATGGGAAGGATGTGGTGGAGCAGCCCAGGACCCTACATGGGCTGCAGCGCCACTGATGATGATGTCTGAATGGAAGGGTGTGGTGGAGCAGCCCAGGACCCTACATGGGCTGTAGCGCCACTGATGATGATGTCTGATGGGAAGGATGTGGTGGAGCAGCCCAGGACCCTACATGGGCTGCAGCGCCACTGATGATGATGTCTGATCGGAAGGATGTGGTGGAGCAGCCCAGGACCCTACATGGGCTGCAGCGCCACTGATAATACACTAAACTATTGTTTAGGAAGAAAACTAGCATCATAAAGTTCACATATTTATAGATTTAAATACTTCGTGGACACATACGATAAACGTTGTGATGCCGTCAGTCTCCTTGGTGAGAAAACATTTAAGAATTTTATAATATTTCAGTGTGAATGTATCCTATTTAAAGGGAAGAAACAGATTGCTCCAGACAAAAAGACCCTAAGTGAAATGCACTTACAAAGAGTTGGGGTGGGTTTTGACACACATCTATCAGGTTAATTAACTTTTCAAAAAGAAGCTCTTTAAAAAAAATATTTTTAGCCTAATTTGGAATTTAAAAAAAAAATTGATGTAAAATAAATGACAAATCAAAGAAATGAAACAATCAAAGTACAATTTTGAATGTGCAAACTAAAGATGAATGGTTTGACATGTTAGAACTAATTCAGTATCTCGATTAGTGTAGCGAATTCAGCTAGTAATGGATCAATTTTTCACCAATATAAAAAAACTGGGAATATTTAGAACAAGATCTATTGAATAGATTATATAGAACAAGATTTATTGACTTGAATATAGAATAAACCGTAACTGCTAAAATAGGCACAGGCGTGTGGTTGTCTGTCTCGACGAAAGATCGGACAAAACTACCACAAATACCAAGCGTAGCAAGAAGTGGGGCTCGTTTGACCAGAAAGGAAGCTACAATTGTTAAGTAACTAAACGTTGTTAAAAGTTCAAACCATCGATTTCGGAATGAGGCAGTCAACGAGATTAAATATTGATTGTAAAAAAAATATATATATTACTTCTTTCCCTCTAATTCTTTCTATCACTCTGTCATACGCTATCGCTCTTTCTATCTAGCTAATCCTTCAAAGTTAATGAAAGAAAATTGGTTAACTTGAGAATTGTATAACTATGAAATGAAAAAGTTTGAATCTCTTTGAGTTTGGGCATACCAGATGGAAATTGTGACAACAAAATCAATGGTAGGGTCTACATATCAATTAGGGCACTTTGAATGCTGACATTTGAAAGGTTGTCGACCTAATCACCCGCTATTAAACTAGGAAATGGGCCTCTAGTCCCAAACTGTTGGTAATAGTAATAACAGTGCGAATCAAACAAGGACTGATAAAAATAACTAAGAAGACGTCTTATTTCAAGCTCTGTAAAGCCGAACAAGAGCTCTGTCATGACAATAAGAGCAATAAAGAAAACAACCCAACCTTTATATGTCATTTTCTGAGAACGGCCGGCTATTGAAACACTATCTACCGGAAGAAAGGAAGCATTACAGCTGTACAATCCGGCATCTGTACACTGAGCATCTGTCACATAAAGTGTCAGTTTGATCGATTCCCTGTTGTTGTCTGGGTTAACGGAGCCTGTACCACCAGATGCTTCGATTACCCAGGCCCTACCATTTGGTATAAACTGAAAAAAAAAAAAAAAAAAAAAAAAAACTGAACCATATAAACATGGATATCTAGATTCTAGAACATAATATTTTTAAGAACAATGTTGTTTTTTCTAACCTTGTAAGTTTGCTCTGCAGTTCATTTAACTCCAATCAGGTACAAGAGCTAAGGGAATATTTGTGAAGCATTAAAGGCAGCCTAAGAGACAACATTGATGACGTCCTTAAGGATTAGTAAGGATACAAAAATATTTTTTAACCTGTATAAACAGATAAATATAGATGCAGCCCGCATCTTGTGTACCAAAGAGGAACAAAAAAAGCAAACATTAAAAAAATACAGCTAAGACCGTTTAAAGCAGCGGTTCTCAACCTTATTAATGCCGCGACCCTTTAATACAGTCCTTCATGTTGTGGCGACCCACAGCCATGAAATTATTTTTGTTTCTACTTCATAACTGTATAGTATATGTGTTTTCAGATGGTCTTAGGCGACCCCCAAAGGGGTCGCGACCCACAGGTTGAGAACCGCTGGTTTAAAGTAACGTAATAGTCTTGAAAAACTTATATTACACCAACATCACAAATTAAATGACAATCAAAGATTCTTATTGTTTCGCAACCCCTTAGAAGGAAATGAGATTGAGGTTTGGTGAGCTTGTCAAAGTTACACAAACGCTTTATCAACATGGATTAAGCGTGATGAACGGCCTCGCCGTGCTGTGCAGGCATTGAATGATGAGACCGTGCCTTAAACATTACCTTTGTAAGATTTTTTGAAAGGCCAGGTGAGTAGACGGCAATGGTCGTAGGCGCTCTTGCTGTAGTCACGGTTCTCTCAATTGACAAAGCATACAGAGATGCTACAGCTGCTGGAACGCTGCCAATCCGGTTAACATCACATGTCAGATTAAATGAACCTCCGTCTTCAATCACTGTTTTGTCAACCAGTTGACATTGAACTGAGAAGGCAAAAGAAAAATTAGGCGCATTGCAGAACACTAGCAGTAAGTAACGGCGTGCAACATCTTTATAAGGACTGAATCCGAGGAGCTATCTTGTTAGACTTGTACAAATTCTAGGCATAGATAAGATGTTATAGTTATACCAATACTTGTACAGAATCTACATAATTAATAAACTCGTGGATTTCATTACAGGCCTATGGCTATACGCTATAATTGTGTTGGCATTTGAAATTTATTAAAATGCTAAGACATAATTTAGGCTACAGTCTTACTAATTTATTCTTATGATGATAATTTAAAGGTTCATTTAATTAAAATTTAGGCTTCTACTGCGTCTACCTCTTTAAAAAAAATTACAATTATAGGTAGGTTAATAAACGTGTACAAACAGGCCTAACTCTTAGACAAGCGTAATTGTCATCTTTCCATTAAAGGATCGCTATTTTAATATAACACTATATGAAAACGCTAAAACAAATTATTTTTCTTTCTTTTAGATAAATGCGTTTAGCTTGAAAGAAAAGTCTGTAAGTTCACAATCATGGTCAAGATTCCTTCTCCCACTAATCCGCGGACACATATTCTTTATTCTTTAGCTAGAGTTTGGGTCAATATAAAGGTAATAAATTTATGATAAAATTAGATGCAATATAAATATTGTCCTCTTTAAGTTCGGAAGGAAGAAAAGTGTTATTTATTGTCAAGACGTAAATATATGACTCGGACGATGTTGGGTTGATCTTTACAAAATAGGTCATTTCAACAATCAATATTTACAACTTACCAGCCATGAATAAGCCAGCAGTTAAGATGGCGCCCAGAAACTGCATGACGTCACACAGAAAGGACACAGCAAGTCGTATGTACTGTGACCCTAAAATAAAACAACAAGCACATAGTGTTATGCCCCATCTTTTTATAGTAACTATAACAGTGACAGGTTTTCATTACCCTTGCCTGTATGTAAAGAGATTAAGTCAGTGATAGAAAAACGTGCATACAGAAGGGAACACAAAAGCTCAAGTTATATGACAAGAAGGCTATGAACGTGGCGGACAGAGTTGTCCAGTGTTGGGGTCACTACACAATAGCCACAGTAACATACAACTGTCTGAACTCTATGAGGCGATAATCTATATATAAACACTAATTAAGACGAGTAATTAATGGTTTACAGATTTAATCTCTTTGCATAGTTGTTTTCAAAATATACTCTACGATTCGAAAACCACTCCATCTAAACCATCTGCAATCTGAACACAACTGCTTTGTCATATTTAATCTTCAATCTCTCTCATCATCTACATAAGCTGCATTAAATACACACATTCTTTCTTTGGCTCTCGAAATCTTACACACAACTTTAACTGACTTGCGTGTTAAAACCACCAACCCATCATCACCAGCCAATCATCACCAACCAATCATCCCCAAACCAATCATCATTAAGACATGGTTGACAGCAGCTCCTAATAATGGGACAGTCAACACACTCGCCCCATCACATATCGCCATCAAACACACAATAGCATATACAAAAAAGATTCAGAAACTATCTGAGCAGTTTATCATTATTTTTCGCCATATTTTCGTTCCGAGAAGTCGCTGTGTGTTTTTGTTTTTTGGCCTTTGTCCGTTAGGGAAGATCTTCGCGGAAATCTAGAACTCGTACTCTATTGCTTAGCGCAAGAGTAGAGACAAAGAAATATCGCACGTTTCCCTAAAATTCTTTACTTCCGGGCTTACATTTTTTCACGACTAAGAGAAAATTACATTGACGATTTGTAGTGTGAAAGGACAAAACCGTTTAGGTCGGCACAGCATGGGACTGGGTCTGGAGGTTGATGAGAGTTTTGGGGAAAGGTTATTGCGATGTCTAAAGGAGATTTTAGTGGAGAAGGTTATTAATTTTTCTTTGTTGCAAAAAATGAGTGAGAAAGAGATAGAGAACGAGAGAGAGAGAGAGAGAGAGAGAGACAGAGAGAGAGAGAGAGACAGAGAGAGAGAGAGAGAAAGAGAGCGAGAGAGAGAGACAGAGAGATAGAAAGAGATAGAGAGAGAGAGAGAAAGAGATAGAGAGCGAGAGAGAGGGAGAAATAGATAGAGAGCGAGAGATAGAGAGAGAGAGATAGAGAGAGAGAAAGAGATAGAGAGCGAGAGAGAGAGAGAGAGAGAGAAAGAGAGCGAGAGAGAGAGAGAATTGTTTAACCATGGATGTGTGTTTAGGGGAGTGATGTGGTGAGGGCGCGAGGATCGTGAGAAGGACAAAACTTATTGGACACAACAAGACGCATCGTCTAAAAATAAATGTTTTGTATTAAAATACATCTTAATTCATGTATTAATATTATTGATTACTCAAAGGAAAATTTAAGCTATTTGTTTTTTTCTTCTGTTAATCTTAATCTTACAAATCGAAGTTAATTTGTATATAATTATTACTTTTTATATTATAATATATTTTAAACCTTCCTAAGTCTTGATATGCTAATGAACAAACTCTAAGGAGATGTTACTGAGTTTCTCTCAGCCATTTTAAGGATGACGTAATCATGTTAGTAAAAAATGGGACCTATTAACAAAAAGAATCTGAAAAAAAAAAAGATTCTTTTGCAAATTATAAAGAAAGGTGGGTCAGACTAACATGATAGACAAAGGAGTTGGATAAATAACAAATACACGAAAACGAGAAATGTTAAGCACTTGAAAGAAGATCAAAAAATAATTAAATTAGAGAAACAAAAGAAAAAGATGTATCAAAAAGTAGAATTTCAAATGCAAAACAACAAAACAACGACAAATTCATTCATAAAGTTGGGCCTAGGCTTGAGAACTGTATTTACCCTTTTTTAATCGCTACAATGTGACCCTGATTCGATGGCTACTTTGTGCTACAGATTCTATTGCTGCTCTGTCCCACTGAAACCAGTTTTCAGTTGTATATATGATTCTATTTCAACTTTATTCTACTGATTCTGGAGCGGCTCTTTTGATCATTTCTTCTAGTACCACTGATTTTTTATGCTATCATTCTTCACTAAGTTCTCGTCCTGGTCCTTTTCACAGTTTCTTGGGCTATTTTATTTAGTTGATTCTAGTACTACTGTGCACCGATGAATCTAGAGGTACTGTGTGTTGTTTGTGGGGGTCGTTCATTAATTACGTCAACAATTTTCCCTCAATTTTTTACACCCCCCCTTGTCAACAGCTGTCAAACTTACGAGTACCCCCCTCCTATTTAATTATGTCATCATTTTATAACCATTCAAAAAAAAAAAAAAAAGGAATTTCAATGTAAACAAATTTAAAAATACGTTTTACTTTGTGGTGATGCATTTTTAATAACACAACATTGTAGGAGAAACATTTTATTACATCTTTAGCTTGTTGATCAACTAGTTAGAAAGTTTTTAACTTAAATTTTATTATACAGAATCTATTAAAAGTCTGTTAAAGACTAAATATCATTGTTTGTTGAAGTATAAATATGATTTTTTGTCAGTATAGCTGCCAATTATAGTATAGTTTCTAGCAGCTATCATCTTCCAATGGAATAGCTAGATGTTGCTTTATCGTAACAGTGGGCATCAGGGACATCATTTGGGTAGTGCAGTGGGGAATTTGCGCTCCCCTGGTTTTTGCTTGGTTTCTTTAAATTGCCATATACTGTGCCGCCACCAGTAATAAACAGCTTAACAAACCGACCAAGTTTTAGTTTTGCCCCCCCCCCCACTTCACCTGAAAAAAAACTGAAATGACGCCCCTGGTGGGCAAAGTCTATTTGTTGGCATCCGTCCGTCACAAGGTGACGATGGTATTGAATTCGCAGGGCGAATCCACAAGGCCTGGAATTATTATTCTAGGATTATAAGCTGGTTCCCAACAGCAAATCGCCTCTCTCCACGCCGCTGGATAACCCCAAGGGAACATCATGTGGATGATACAGCTTGGCACCAGGGGCGTCGCAGGAGTTGCCGGAATGTTTCATTGTATCAATGTAATCCGCCTTTCGGGATTCCATCTCCGGGTTTGAATTCAGAGTCGCCTTCTCTTAGATGAGTGGCCGTCCAAGGTTAACGAGCCCCATCCACCCGGGGTGCTGGTGATGTTTTTGCTTGACTGGGCTGAACTAGCTGATTTATCTTTTTCACGTTGTAGAACAGATACACCAGACAGGTCATCATCATCATTATCTACACACGCAGCACTTAAAATAGAAGCATTGTCTTTGTGAGCAATAGTTGCCATTAACTCTCTCTGTCTTTTAGGTGGTGTAGTTGTTATTGAACACCGATGAGTTGGTTTTTTTTTTTTAATTGAACACCGTGTTCAATGATGTGTTAATCATTCTAGGGAGCGGATTTAGAGAACAATGAAACGTGAAGAGGTGCCAACTTTTGACTTCTCTTGCACTAACAAAGTGTGCTAACACTCTGACCAGCCATCTGCAGCGCATAGATAAACACATTACAAAATTAAACATATATGCTTATTTACACTCATTAAACTGTTTAAAATAATATAAGACCAGTCAATTCTTAAGATTGAAATTTTAATATAAAAAACATTATTGTTTACGTCAACTAATCTAGCCCACTCCCCGTTGTCAACAACTATCAAACATTTCCAAACTGCCTGCCCCCCCCCACTTATTTTGTTGACGTAATTAATGGAAGCCCCTTGTAGGGAATAGGTGTAGCTATCGAATTAGCCACGTATTAGAAAATTAGATTCAATTTATGTAAATGTCATACACAGCGCCTTTTGCATGAATGGTTATTATTTATTATTTAAAGTTTGTGTCCCCTTAGGTAGCTCGTTCCGTTTGTTAGACAGTGTGTGGTCACATCTTGAATCACAAGTTTGTTCCACTTCCTGGTCTCCATATTCAGCTGAAATTTTGCACAATTACACATAGGATCGCCTAGAAAATGTTTAAGTAGGTACACGAATAAAACAAAATTGCCCCCCCCCCTTTTTTTTTCTGCCCATGAACACATTCATCGACTTGTAATAATTAATTGAATACATTCAAACATAATTGCAAATATATATTAGAAAAAGGATAAGTACTTCTGTAAAAGATGATAAAAACAATAGTAGACACTAGTCTATAAACGATAATGAAACAAAAACATAGGTAATTATTTTAATACTAGATTAATTACATCCTAAAAACAGTTATTAGAGTTGAGTTGTAATGGCTTTAATATTTCTGCTAAACAAAGGGGCTTTCCTATACATATTCCTGACTAAATTGCGAATCACATCAGCAAAATCAGCCATTTCGCTACTGAATCTTACCAAATCTAAACGTCCCCCATGTGACATAATAGTATTAGGTCTAATATACATTTATCAGGTCTAGTGTGCCGCATGAGCGTTCTGCGGAGGTGACGGTGGCAGGAATGTGATATAATAGTAATAGGTCTAATATACATTTTTATCAGGTCTAGTGTGCCGCATGAGCGTTCTGCAGTGGTGACGGTGGCAGGAATTGGAAGACGGAGGCAGAAACTTTATCTGGGAAACTTTACAAACGTTTCAGGCGATTCCGAAAATGGTTCGGTTCTTAAAATCAGTTATTTGAGTTGGACACTTGGACATCCAACTTTGGATTTGTGGCCTGAGTAACTTTATTACAGACATGAACTGGAACTAATATTCTGTACCATAAATCAGAGATTAATCACACAAATAAAGGATGTGACTAAACACAAAGCTACATTTATTTCTCTCATGGTTTTGAAAGGTTCAGTTAGACAGTGGTTTTCTAATGCTAATTTAATGCCTGGCCGATAGTCTACAAAGAGCTACTTTCAACATGGTCTGACCATGGTGTGTTTGAAATGCCTTGAAGAGAACAGCCAACACACTTCCGCTAGATTTGACATAGCTGTAGGATAGTTGTAAGCGTTTAGTACCGTTAGAAAGTATGTTTTGGCTTGGGAATGATTTATGTGACGTCATTTTCACACAAATTAAGTGTGTGACATCCTTTCCACACCAATTAAATGTGTGGCATCCTTTCCATATAAATTAAACACGTGGCATCATGTCCACACCAATTAAATGTGTGGCATCTTTTATACACAACGTAAACTTTTGGCATAATTTCCACACAAATTAAACGAGTGGCATCCTTTCCACACAAATTAAATACACGCCTGTTAAAGGTGTGGTATCGTTTCCACACAAAATCAGAGCGTTGTATCCACATGGTGCTAGTAAACTGTTTCTCATTGTTCAAGAATTTTTCTTGCCGGTGCACCTTATTGATTTTCTGTCATGTTGGCTGCGTTGTCTTATGCCTGAGTACGACAATCTGACAGGGGAATATCGTGTACTTTCAATGTTTCTACTTTAATATATGCTATGTCATATCTTGTTTTATGTCTTGTCACAACAAACTGTAAAAGCTTTCTACAATTACATTCTATTTTTCCTATGACATTACATACCGGAAAAACAATGTTTGTTCAAAATGGGATGAATCTGGCGTGGAATCAACAATAAAATCAATGCACTTGCAGATTTCTTTGAGACCAAAATGCATTGCTGTAAAAGTGGGGAACTATCAGCACTTAACTCGGTTTGGAAATCGCAACTGAGATAATGTAGTTAAAGTCGTTCTCCGATTTTTTTATCACCCTTAAACTTGCAACAAACGCTAAGATAGAATTGGATCCCATTGAGACAACAACTTAGGCTCCCAGAAAATTTCAGTTGTCGAAATACGCTGGGACCTGCCAGGCAAAGCAAGCCCAAGTTCACCAAGGCATAGTACAACATCAATTATTCGTTTCATATTGTTGTACAACACGTGTTAGATCCTGTTCTAATTGATGCTACCAGTAGGCTTTCGATGCCTTTTCCAGTTGACAGGCGTCTTTCTAAGTTTTCGTCAAGCCTAAAAGCACTGCTTATGAAGAAAGATTCATTCATTTGTTGGAATTTGAATACAAAGTTTTTGCCACTTTTTAAGTTTTCTGTTGATGCAAGCATACACTTAGATGCTAAACACCGTTCTGTTGATGCATTCATACACTTAGATGCTAACACCGTTCTGTTGATGCGAGTATACACTTAGATGCTAAACGACCTTCTGTTGATGCAAGCATAGACTTAGATGCGGAACTAATGCTGCAATAGATCTTGTTCCAAAATAATCGACATGGCAAGCAAAATAATGTTTGTTTATTTATTTCATTACGGACAAGCCAATCTCGATCATGTTTTTTTTTTACCAATTAAACTTTAAAATGCTAGACTACCTTCGGGGAAAAAACTGGTCATCTAAATATTTTGAAATGTTTTATTTAATCCAGTATGACATTTCATATCAAGGATACATGGTGGGTTTTCCCATACAACGTACAGACTAGAGTATGCACTATGGATCCAATATTGTTTTTTTTTTTTAAACAAGTTCAGATTGTAAAATAAAAATTCAGATCATGGGCAACCTTTGAGCTGCATGGGATTCGGAACCATGTACTGGTTTCAACCTTCTCTCACCAGGCCTGCTTACACTCCCCCGATGACGATACAACACTTCATGATCAGTGTGTCACAGTGACCGCCATTGACTATAAGCTATAGATTCATCTTAAATCATGTTCTAGCAGATCAATTTCTGTTTGACATCGCCAAAGACTAAAAAAATACAAAATATAACAATGCATAAAAATATATAAATGTCAACCAAAGTTCAGGCTCTTATTTCAGGAGCTGCATATTGTAAAGTCTTTTTTCAAAAGCTTGAGGACAGCGTGAGATGGCTAAAATTCCTTATTTTTCGGTCACGATATCACTTAGACCACGGAGCTTTTTGAAAGCAACCAATAAGTTGAACTGAACTATTTTTAAACATGTATATAAGAAAAAGTTTATTTCTTTTTATGGATCGTACAAGCTTGGTGGGGTAGATTAAATATTGGAGCACAAACATCAGAGGATAAGCTCACGGCTCACGCCGAAAGCGAATCGACTCTATTCCAACTAGGACCCAAAACAAAGCGTGTCATATATGCGGGGAAGCTTTCCATGAAAAAAAAATAGGACAGGCCAGTTACCAGCCTGGGTCAAGCTTGCAGGCGGATGACGAACGACATTTTGTTTTTGACAAGGTTTATTTTTTTCCGTAAAATAATGGAAATTAAATCTGAACGACTTTCACTACTATACAAAATAACAATATAAAGCGTCGTGGAAGTAGTGAATTTATTGCTGTGACATAGATCATCTGGGTTGCAAACTATTTTGTTTCATGTAAGATTGAATATGCTGGTTAATCAATGTATTAGGTGATGTTTGAAGCAAAATGGCTACCAATATACAGTTAAAATGTCTTGATGTACACCTTCCCCGAGCTGGCCAAGTCACTTTTCTTTGTCCACTTGACATTAGACTAATCTAGACCACAGAAACATTGCCACCACCACTAGGAACATGCTCCTGACAAACCAGTGTGAATCCCTGATGCCCAAATCGTTGCCTGTGTTGCCTAGAATATAAAATAATTATAACTATTAGTATTAGATACAATAAATACTGACTGAAAAAAATGGATTTGCTCTTGACAACCTAAAGAAAAGTTGTGAACGAGGTTAGTTGATCGAGACATTTTACTTTTGTATTGGGAAACTGGACTAATTAAGTGTCCATATTTATCTCTTCTACTTCTACATAAACATATACAAAAGTCTCACAAGAAGGTATTTTATTACGATGACACGTAAAACGATTAATATGGACATTGCTAGGAAAACATGAAGACAGGTTTAACGTGCTAACGTAGAAATGACTTTGACCGATTCAAAGGGATGAGACGATGCCCCCACCCAAAACCTGGCAAAAGCCCACCCTCCAAAAGATCTCCCCAACCTGACAAAGCCCCCACTTGCTCAACAGACAAAAGACCTCTAGCAAAAGACAAAAGCCCTCATTAGACAGAACCCCCAGACGAACTTACATCACCTCCACTAAGCAAAAGCCCCCTCTACTCATGGACAAAATTCGACCTACCCTACAAGACAACAGTCTCAGGGCCAAAAAGCTTACATTGACCAGGAGGGTGTTTGACACACATCTCTAAGGTTAATATTTTGTTGTTTTTAAAGAGACGCTTCTTCACAATGTTGAAATTATAGTCAAATTTAGAATGAAAAAAAATAATTATGACGTGAAATAAATGACCGAAATATTAGAATATTATGCATCTTTCATTATGATCTGTGTACCCCTAGATTGGTTTCTCTTTGTTGGGTTATCATACAAAATATATTAGCATACCTTAACTTGAAAAAAATATACAAATATGCAGGTAAAGGTTAAATCGTAAAATAATTATCTCATATACAATAATAATTAAATGTAATAGGTACATAATACTAATTATGGAGTGGCCGTTATATTCTTGGACGGTGCTGTGAAATTTCTAAATACTTAGAAAATTCTAAACACATCGAATGTTGTGTCTGAAAGGAGTGACATGATTTTTACTATGCTTAGAGTGTAAATATTTAACTTCAAGGCTCAACGTTTCCATTTTCACCGATGGTGAGACACGAAAAAGAACTTTTGCATATTGTGAATATTCAAAGATGCCATGCGTCTAATGGCGTCAAACAGTGATGCGTCCTGGCAAACACACTTTTCAGCACCATGTTCTCCGCCACGCCGTCTGATGCTTTCAGAAAGTGAGACACTGGAATCCAAATAAGTTAGGATATGATCGTAAAGTATTTAATGTCAGGAGGCTGGCTACACACTAAATCCAATGACATCTTAGGGACTATATGTATGCGGGCTACTGTGCCCTAAACGGTGAAACAGAGGCTGATATGCAACGCACTGCTGCAAACTTCTGGAGTGCGTGCACAAATTTCACCAACCAGCTCCTTGAAAACTTTTCTTAGAGCCCAAGATCCAAGTCAAGGGCGAAAGGGTTAAAGTGGTAAACAACATCTCTTATTTTGGCAAAAAAACTGCCCCAGAGCGAATCCATCGAATGAAACTACGAGCTGAAGAGCAAGCACACATTTTGGAAAAAATGTACAAGAATTTTTGAACATGAAGAGACATCAGGACCCAAACTAGAATAAAGGTTTACAAGGCAGCTGTGCTCCTGACACTACTCTATGCTCGTTTAACTTGGAGAGTCTATCAACGATATGCCAGGGAATTAACCCACATTCACACGAAGAGCCTACGAGCAATCCTTAACATCAAATGACAGGAAGAGTTCCCAAAACACAGTGCTGCTCGCAAATTTAGGTATCCCAAGCACAGACACATTATTAACGAAATCCCTGCTTCGCGGCGCGGGACATACTGCGAGAAGGTCAGAAGAGCGGTTGCACAAAACAATACTAAATGGCAAAGTCAATCATGGCCTACAGTTTGCTGGGGGAGGCACATGGAACCAGTGGCGTAGCGTAGGGGGAGGGGGGTACAGATGTACCCTGGCGCCAGCTATTTAGGGGCGCCAAAATGCGCTTTGGTATTATTTTATTGTTGAAAATAATGGGTTTGAGAGTTGAAAAAAGGAAAAGAGGGCGCTTTAAAATAAATCTTGTCCCCGGGTGCGAATCTTGGCCCCGGGCGATGAATACTCTAGCTACGCTTCTGCATGGAACGTTTTAAAGACACCCTGAAATTATCATTGAAATCGTTTCACAACGACCCGGATACGTGAGAACTGTCTCCAGAAGAGGAAAGACTCGTAGTGCTCCTGCCTACACCAAGGTTCCACGCTACGTGAGGCCAACAGAAGAGCGGCTGTAGAGCACAAAAGAAGAGCATACAAAGCACGAGTCAACTCTACCCCCTGGTGAAGTCACATCCACCCCATGCAACATCTTCACATTTTGAAGTGTCAGCCCCAGCACCAATGCGATGTTTGAAACGGTCACGATTGATTTTCGACGTAGGAACCAACATAGAAATGTTTTTCGCGTACATTGATATATTCATTATTTACAAAGAGTAGATTAAGTAAAAAAAATTATAAACTAAAACAAAACTAAAAAAAAAACTAAAAAAAAAAATTATTATTTAAAAAAAGGGAATATGTTTGACCTACTTCTTGGCGTGACAAAAAGTTTGAAGGCGTTTCGGCTGATTTCATCAGCGGCGTCTCTCGACACGCAAATGTACATCGTGTCAACAGCCGAGACCTTGAAAGTCAGGGTTGACGTATATTTGCCACGTTCACAAGGGTCATTGTTGGGACTCGGTGTCATCATTTGAACACCATCGTCTAATGGATAGGGCACAAAGTTGGTTCCTCTGATAGGACCGAACAACCAGGTTAACACAAGACCACCAGGGCCCTACAAAAAGATTCAAATAATCATATAACAAATAATAGTAGTGTATAGATGA
Organism: Omphiscola glabra; assembly: GCA_964017045.1. Lineage (NCBI taxonomy): Eukaryota > Metazoa > Mollusca > Gastropoda > Lymnaeidae > Omphiscola > Omphiscola glabra. Next base: position 12,639,285 of record OZ024807.1, on the reverse strand, counting down.
TTGCTTAACTGATTGGTCATATTTTTAAAAAAAAATGTTTTTATATATTACGCGTTTATAAATAATGAGACTTAAAATATTGATGAACACGTTGACAGAAAATCTTCATTAGACATCAATGAAATACACAACATTTATTTCATCGTGCCGGATTCATAACAATGCCATAAAATACATTAATTATGTACGGTTGTTCTCTTCGACGAAGATGTTTTCTATTTCTAAACCTTCATTGGCCTAATTATTTTTTTTTTTAACCCACCTTTTGATTTATATCCCCCCACCACCTTTTAAAAAAATCCACACATTACGACGGAGTTTTATTGTTTAAAGGCGATTGTGCACTGCTAGTCGTTGAATCAACCGAGGAATCACACCTGCAGACACAATGATTAAAATAAATACATGTGCAGCTTTTGACGAAGACTTAAACATTTTTTCAGTCTTGTTGGGGATTTTGCTGGCACTTATGCAGAAATTCAATATTGACGTTTATTGGAATCTTGTAGAATTTGTGTCAGCCTGAATTCTTATACATGGAGAGGTTAATGCGGTGTAAATAGTGTGATGTACGGTATAGGCAGACGAAGTTGTAGAGCAGCGTGTGCTAGTCCAGTCTTGGTAGTGTAGTAGATCAAGATAGCAGGGGTTGTGTGTGTGTGTGTGGGGGGGGGGTGGCTGTAAGCCTGAGTCAGTCAGTAAACCTGAGGGTGACAAGACTTTTGAGTCCAGTTCAAGAAAAGGACAGGAAGATACCGTTACGGAGAAAAATAACGCTCAACGGACTGGACAGATAGAGAAGATTAGCCACTGGACAGGTAGAGAAGATGAGCCATGGACAGGTAGAGAACATGAGCCATGGAGAGGTAGATAGGATGAGCCACGGACAGGTGGTAGAGAAGATGAGCCATAGACATGTAGAGAATATGAGCCATGGACAGGTAGAGAAGATGAGCCATGGACAGGTAGAGAAGATGAGCCATGGACAGGTAGAACACATGATCCATGGACAGGTAGAGAACATGAGAGTAATGGACAGGTAGATATGATGAGCCACGGACAGGTGGTAGAGAAGATGAGCCATAGCCATGTAAAGAAGACGAGCCGTGGGCAGGTAGAGAAGATAAGCCAAGGAAATGTAGAGAAGATGAGCCATGTACAGCTAGAGAAGATGAGTTGTGAAAATGTAGAGAAGATGATTTATGAGTTAAATGAGAGGGTTGGAGCCCATTGGAAAAACCAGAAGAATTTAAAAAAAAAAAAGTTTACATCAAGCGTCGCATTGTTTTCTTCATGCTGACTGGTGTAGTGGACTAGTGTTAGATTAGATGTCATCTTAAACAGATCAAATGGTTACAATCCGTAATCCAAAATGTGTTAGACGAAATTGATTTTCATAACAATACATAAAATATGGCTGATTCAAAGATGTATATATATATATATATATATATATATATATATATATATATATATATATATATATATATACACATAAATATATTGTGTTTTCGTATTGTAATTTATAAAAAAATGAAATCGATATGTCTAACAAAATAATTCACATTAAAGTCCTTTACGTTTCAAAGTTGAAGAATTGTAATAGAAACTCTTTTAATCAACAATATGTAAGACGAATAAGAATAATTAAAATCTTTGCTTTTCAACAGAAAAAAAAATACCAATTTTTCAGCTATACCTCAAAAGAACACGTTAATTTGACGAGTTGACCCTCTGTGTTATTGGAGAAGTCAGGCGCCTTGCCATTGTGGTGGTCTAGTGCAAGCAAAGGGACATCAGTTTTTGCTATGTTGAACAAGTAGACAAATGTTAATGTCCAACGCCATTGACAACTTTAGATATTTACTTAAAATGAATTAAAAATCTTCTTGAGGTTCATTCTCTACGTCGCCAACAGGCGCACATTTAAAATATATCTTGGACTTAATTGGCTTTTACTTTTATAAATTTTAACTGCAAACAATTCACTAAAGGTTTGCACATGGCAAAGTGTATCCGAACATTTTTTAAAATATTGTTTTGGGGGAACTAGAATAATTAGGTTCACTGGTTTATCTCTTATATTGCTTATCAAATACATAAACAAGTCTCATAGACAAACGATTTCTTTCAATGACATAGATTCAGATTAACACCTAGAAAAAAATAATCTTTGTCAACATAATTGCAAAATCATTTTGAAATTGCAGAATTCATAATCGCCTTGGCTAAAGAATATCAATTGCAAACACATTGTCCAATGTAGAGTCTTTAGGAAGTGACAGGATTGGGCTAACATATAATGTTATGCATCATAACGTTCTCATTTACACAGATTTTCATAAATGAATCAACGATCTTTCCAATGTTAATATTTAAACATTTCTTAATTTAATATTTCATTTCTTTAAAAACTGTTGTCGAAAAACCCTTATTAAAAAAAAGATAAAAAAATAAAGCGTTTGCGTTTAAATAATGTGAATGGATATCTAGAAGAAGTTGCATTGAAGCTTTCAGTATAGACGAAGAAACATGCCACTAACATTGGCAAAGATGTATAACTGTCTGCTTCTCGACCAAACATCGAATACACTGCCAATAAGTACAAAGAGTGGGGCTCGTTCCACCAGTAAAAACAATAGTATTTTGAAGGATCTTAAACTTAGTTTTAAGTCCAAACCAACGAATAAGAAATCAAGCCGCCAACGAGACGAAGAAATTTGTTGTAAAATATCACTCTGTCATAAGCAAATCTCTCTCTTAAACCAACTGTCTATTCCACTCTATCTCTCTTTCTATCTTCACACGACATGAAGGTTAACAAAAAAATAATTCGGATAATTTGAACCTTTTATAACTATAAATTATTACCACTGAATGGTCTTTAAAAATAAGGTTGAGTACTTAGGTATTTTAGGCATACAAGATGGCAATTGTGACAATATGATCAATGCTAGAATCTACATTATATAAAAATTAGGGGCATCTAGAATGCTGACACACGAGTTGGAGATCGACCCATTCATCCACATAAAGGAAGGAAAATGGCCTCTTGTCACAGACTATTGGTAATACTAACAGTGTGAATCTAAAAGAACTGGTAGAAACAAAATGATTCAGAAGACATCTTATTCAAGCTCTGTAAATGTAACCTAGAGGCCTGTCATGCAAATAGGAGCAATGAAGAAAACAACCCCCCCCCCCCCCCACACACCTCTTGATGTCAGATTCTGAGAACGGCCGGCTGTTGAAACACTATCTGACGGAGGAAAGCTGGCATTGCAGCTGTACAATCCGGTGTCGGCGCAATGAGCATCTGGCACATAGAGTATCAGTTTGATCGAAGCCCTGTTGTAGTCTGGATTAATGGAGCCTGTACCACCAGACGCTTCAATGACCCATTGCCGACCATTTGGAATATTCTGAAGAAAGAAAAAACATAAAGACATACACATTTAGATTCTAGAACGAAGTATTTTTTTAATAACAAAAAAATTGTTTTTATTTTTATTTTTTTTTACACTTTGGAAATGTTTCTGAAAATGATGAGCTAAGAAAATATTTATGAAGCATTGAATGACGCCTTGGGACAGACATTGATAAAGAAAAATTAAGATTAAAAGAAGGGAAAACCTTCGTTAACAATTATAAAAGAGAATATGATTGCAGCCAATATCTTATTTACCTTAAAGCGTAACATAAAATTAAACAAATCCTAAAAACTAAGTTTTTTGAATAAATCCTTAATAAAATCTATTTTACCGCAAGGGGAGGTGGCGCTGAAAATTTGACAAAAAGTACACACGAGTAGCGCACCTTATAAGAATCCCAATTAGTGTCCCATCCCCCCCCCCCCCCCCCCCCCCAAGCTTTGCAACCGCACAATTTTCAATCTTCTGATTTATAGGCCTACTAATATTCTAATGAACCACCTACTTTTATACCGAAGATTAATTTCACCAACTATTTCAGAAGAGCAAAATATAATATTACACACTAAAAGCTCTTGTGATATTTCTTTAAAAAATTCTGGAATTGTCCTCCATGTTTCCTTTGAAAAACAGGCAAAACTGGTTATAGGGTATGGGGTTAAGGTTAGAAAATTTGATATTATGTTTCGTCATCGGCAACGAGTCAAAGTGTGAAGTTTCAGCTCGATAGGTTGAAGGGAAGTATGTTAATTAGCCGTCCGAAGATTTTGCCACTCAGCCACCCACGAAGAAAAGTGAAGTAAATATAAGGGATTTAACAATAAATTAAAGGTTGTTTAGAGCCGTTAAAATGTGTTGAAAGACTTATTTTAACAATATTTAAAATTAAAAATTAAAAAATGTGTCTTTAATTTGACAATGTTATGGAGAGAATTGAGATTCAAAGACATTACACAGACACTTTGAAGACATTACACAGACACTTTGAAGATATTACACAGACACTTTGAAGACATTACACAGACACGTATCTAGATTAGGATTACGTTTAAAGAATGGTAAAGTTGGGGTCAACAGACATTGAATAGTGTGATCACGACTTAAGTATTACCTTTGTAAGATTTTTTGAAAGACCCGGTGAATAGATGACAAGAGTAGTAATCTCGGTTCCTGGGATAGTTCTCTCAATGGATAAAGAATATAAAGATGTAACAGCTTGTGGGACAATACCAATCCGACTAACATCACATATTAGTTTGAATGACTCTCCGTCTTCAATCACTGACTTGTCAAACAGTTGACACTGAACTGAGAAGGAAAACAAAATAGAAGAATGTTTGTATGTCATTCTTAGACAAATTAGATTAAGACGCGTAGAACTGAAAGACAAATACGTTTTAACTAGATATAGCCCGACAAACATTGGCGATAGCAATGCATGAAATTCCCATCTACTAGATATAGCCCGCCAAACACTGGCGACAGCAATGCGTGAACTTGCCATCTACTAGATATAGCCCGCCAAATATTGGCGACAGCAATGCGTGAACTTCCCATCTACTAGATATAGCCCGCCAAACACTGGCGACAGCAATGCGTGAAATTCACATCTATTAAAGTTATTCTTGACAAAACATGAACTCAAGTAACGCACATTTAAGAATCCCAATTTTTGCTTCACCCCTTGCCCCATGATACGTCACTTGCGCAAATTTTACGCATGCGCATGTAATTCAATAGTCTTTTGAAAGGTAGTAAGATATTCACATGATATTGAGCTACATTCTTACTTATAAATTCTTAGGATGATAATTAAAAGTTCATTTAATTAAATAAATATGGACTTCTGCCAGTTCCACCTCTTTTTAAATAATTACAATTTAATTAAGGCCATTAGAAATGCCAAATCGGCACGCGTCTAATAATGTCTACATTGCACAGGCCAGCGGCACGCGTCTAATAATGTCTACATTGCACAGGCCAGCGGCACGCGTCTAATAATGTCTACATTGCACAGGCCAGCGGCACGCGTCTAATAATGTCTACATTGCACAGGCCAGCGGCACGCGTCTAATAATGTCTACATTGCACAGGCCAGCGGCACGCGTCTAATAATGTCTACATTGCACAGGCCAGCGGCACGCGTCTAATAATGTCTACATTGCACAGGCCAGCGGCACGCGTCTAATAATGTCTACATTGCACAGGCCAGCGGCACGGGTCTAATAATGTCTACATTGCACAGGCCAGCGGCACGCGTCTAATAATGTCTACATTGCACAGGCCAGCGGCACGCGTCTAATAATGTCTACATTGCACAGGACAGCGGCACGCGTCTAATAATGTCTACATTGCACAGGCCAGCGGCACGCGTCTAATAATGTCTACATTGCACAGGCCAGCGGCACGCGTCTAATAATGTCTACATTGCACAGGCCAGCGGCACGCGTCTAATAATGTCTACATTGCACAGGCCAGCGGCACGCGTCTAATAATGTCTACATTGCACAGGCCAGCGGCACGGGTCTAATAATGTCTACATTGCACAGGCCAGCGGCACGCGTCTAATAATGTCTACATTGCACAGGCCAGCGGCACGCGTCTAATAATGTCTACATTGCACAGGCCAGCGGCACGCGTCTAATAATGTCTACATTGCACAGGCCAGCGGCACGCGTCTAATAATGTCTACATTGCACAGGCCAGCGGCACGCGTCTAATAATGTCTACATTGCACAGGACAGCGGCACGCGTCTAATAATGTCTACATTGCACAGGCCAGCGGCACGCGTCTAATAATGTCTACATTGCACAGGCCAGCGGCACGCGTCTAATAATGTCTACATTGCACAGGCCAGCGGCACGCGTCTAATAATGTCTACATTGCACAGGCCAGCGGCACGCGTCTAATAATGTCTACATTGCACAGGCCAGCGGCACGGGTCTAATAATGTCTACATTGCACAGGCCAGCGGCACGCGTCTAATAATGTCTACATTGCACAGGCCAGCGGCACGCGTCTAATAATGTCTACATTGCACAGGACAGCGGCACGCGTCTAATAATGTCTACATTGCACAGGACAGCGGCACGCGTCTAATAATGTCTACATTGCACAGGCCAGCGGCACGCGTCTAATAATGTCTACATTGCACAGGACAGCGGCACGCGTCTAATAATGTCTACATTGCACAGGACAGCGGCACGCGTCTAATAATGTCTACATTGCACAGGACAGCGGCACGCGTCTAATAATGTCTACATTGCACAGGCCAGCGGCACGCGTCTAATAATGTCTACATTGCACAGGACAGCGGCACGCGTCTAATAATGTCTACATTGCACAGGACAGCGGCACGCGTCTAATAATGTCTACATTGCACAGGCCAGCGGCACGGGTCTAATAATGTCTACATTGCACAGGCCAGCGGCACGCGTCTAATAATGTCTACATTGCACAGGCCAGCGGCACGCGTCTAATAATGTCTACATTGCACAGGCCAGCGGCACGGGTCTAATAATGTCTACATTGCACAGGCCAGCGGCACGCGTCTAATAATGTCTACATTGCACAGGCCAGCGGCACGCGTCTAATAATGTCTACATTGCACAGGCCAGCGGCACGGGTCTAATAATGTCTACATTGCACAGGACAGCGGCACGGGTCTAATAATGTCTACATTGCACAGGCCAGCGGCACGGGTCTAATAATGTCTACATTGCACAGGACAGCGGCACGGGTCTAATAATGTCTACATTGCACAGGCCAGCGGCACGGGTCTAATAATGTCTACATTGCACAGGACAGCGGCACGGGTCTAATAATGTCTACATTGCACAGGACAGCGGCACGGGTCTAATAATGTCTACATTGCACAGGCCAGCGGCACGCGTCTAATAATGTCTACATTGCACAGGCCAGCGGCACGCGTCTAATAATGTCTACATTGCACAGGCCAGCGGCACGCGTCTAATAATGTCTACATTGCACAGGCCAGCGGCACGCGTCTAATAATGTCTACATTGCACAGGCCAGCGGCACGCGTCTAATAATGTCTACATTGCACAGGCCAGCGGCACGGGTCTAATAATGTCTACATTGCACAGGCCAGCGGCACGCGTCTAATAATGTCTACATTGCACAGGCCAGCGGCACGCGTCTAATAATGTCTACATTGCACAGGCCAGCGGCACGGGTCTAATAATGTCTACATTGCACAGGACAGCGGCACGGGTCTAATAATGTCTACATTGCACAGGCCAGCGGCACGGGTCTAATAATGTCTACATTGCACAGGACAGCGGCACGGGTCTAATAATGTCTACATTGCACAGGCCAGCGGCACGGGTCTAATAATGTCTACATTGCACAGGACAGCGGCACGGGTCTAATAATGTCTACATTGCACAGGACAGCGGCACGGGTCTAATAATGTCTACATTGCACAGGCCAGCGGCACGCGTCTAATAATGTCTACATTGCACAGGCCAGCGAAGTAATGTGATCTTCTTTATTATTCTTATTTTTTAATAGCTTCACCACCCCCCCCCCCCTCCCAAAAGAAAAACCGTCTTATTTTCTTTCGGCCCGCACAAGCTTTTCATAAAGTATTACGGCCTACCTGACATTTTCAGTTGGGCAGGCCTGCATTAAATGATAGTTAAGATACTTTCGGGTTAAGAGTCACCACCAGGCGATGTAGGTTGACATAAACAATTGCCCGGATTCTGGCAGTCCTTTCATTTCCATTACATGTGGTCTAAAACAACCATTCATTAAGTCACCTTTAGTTTCAAAACTGGTCAAGTGGCAATATAGAGCCGAATCGAAGTGGAGTCAAAATGTTTGCTGTCCAGCAATCGTCAGTTTATTAAGAAATTGCTACGGATAGCAGGCCCATATTTTAACAGTAGATCACTGTGGTTTGACAGTAAAAAAATGTTAATGTACCGTGCACTATAAAATGTGCTTAGCTCTTCAGGTTGATAACCAAATTAAGGTCTCAATACCCAGTACGCTGGAGAAATAAAAATCGGAAGGAACTGAACCAGGAGGAAACAATGTTCATCATAAGGTACTGAGGATATTCGTCTGATTTCTCACCCCCTCTGACTGATAAACAACCCTCGATGCTGCTGGTTGCCGTCCATGGCTTGAGATGGGTAAATAAAACTTGGGTGGAGAACTGCATACGTTTTAAGCAAGTGTAGGGCGCATCTAAAGACTAATTTACATGTCAATTTAGGAAATTAGAACCGATTACACTGATCGAATGAGCATCGTAAATAAAGAAAAAATAGCGCCTCTTTTAATATGCTCCATGGCGCGGAAGATCACAATGAAGAGAATAGTTTCCCGTAAATCCTCTGTGTTAAATCGCCTTCAAGTAGAATACACAAGCATCCATTTTTAAAAAAATGCATTAATGGCGTCATCATTTTTTTGAGGATAGTAAATGAAAAGAAAGGGGGGTGGTGGTGTGGAGGAATGCATGCGTTTTAAGCAAGTGTACGGCGAATCCAAAGACTAATATACATGATAGTAAGGTGGAGTTGATGAAATCCTCGCATAATAGACTCAATATTCATTGGGGGATATCGTCATCATACTAAAGAATGTCAACTGTGCGTGCTGGCAACAGTAAACACGTTTAAAATGGGCCAAACAGTGTAATATGTGAAATGAGTTTTTTTTAAAAAGAAACTTCGGTTAATTCATAATTACAGTTATAACCAACATGAGTTCTCCAGGATCTCTGGGCAAATTATCCTTTTTATTGACTAAAACACCGAGTCAATATCGTGTTATTAAAATGCCTCGAACATGACTGAACCCCCCAACCCCCCCCCCCACAAAACAAACAAACATTTATAATATACAAAATTGCCCACTTTAAATACAGCAAAATATAAATAATACTTAAATATCAAACCATTAATACCTGACTCCTTTGATATTAGGTCAATCTTTTAACAATATTAGTAATGTTAAAAAAAAACAACCACACACACTTGAACACAACTTACCAGCAATGAATAGACCAGCAATTAAAATGGCTCGCAGAAACTTCATGACGTCATAAATACAACGCTCTTGCGCCATGTATATATATTTTAAACCTGAAATAAATAAACATAGTGTTATTGTCCAGCTTTGTAAAGTAACTAAGGCGCTGACGTGTCTTCGTTAGCCTTGCTAGTTTGTGACGATATGAAGTCAGGGATAGAACAAGGAGTGTCCAGAAGACAAAGTAAAAGCTCACGTTATAGGAAAACAAGATAATGAATGTGGTGGACAAAATTGTCATTAAAAGTTGGGGGTCATTACAAAAATGTCAGAGAAACACCCAACTTTCTGGCGCTTATAAGATTGCCGTATAGACACACAACATTTAAGGCGAATAATCGTTTGCATATTTAGTTCAAGCCCTGGACAATTCCAAATGTCGTTCACAAAATATTGTCAGCTACATTTCAAACTCACTCCATCTTTATGATCTGCAGTCAGAAACACCGATCTGCTGATAATCATCAGTCTGCAATATCTCTAATTAAAAATCAATGGAATCTGTATCTAATAGGGAAAACATTTCTCACTGAGATGGTTGCAAAAAAATCCTATATACTAACTGTTTTGTTCAAACACTCACCCTACAGTCAGACGTGGCAGACATCGACTTATAATAATAGGATAAGTAAATGCACTCATATATGCCTATTAAAAACACATGCTAGGATAGAATTTTGGAAAAAAAAATTCCTATCTTATTTTCTTTCATGCGTGTAGAGAAAATTACATTTTACGATTTGTTGTATGGAGGGTAACAATGTTGAGCTTGGGGGCAGTAAAGTCTGGTTTTGAAGATGGGGGGGGGGGGGAGATTTAAGGGGAGGGTGATGCAAAGCCTAGTATCGAGTTTATGAAGAGGTAATGGAAATGTTGCAAAGAATTTGAGGCAGTAAGCGATAAAAATGTGATTGAGGCAGAGGGAGAGAGATAGAGTGAGACAGAGAAGGATAGAGAGAGAGAGAGAGCGTGAGACAGGTAGATAGAGATAGAGAAGAGAGATAGATAGAGAGAGAGAGAGAAAGTTGGTATTGAGAAAGTCTTAATAGCAGGAATGGTGGTGAAATGTGTTATGGTAGAAGAGCTGAACACATTTAATTGGACAATAGAAGAAAGACACGCATCAAAAAGATCTAAAATTTAATACAATTTTAAATAAATCAATATTTATATTACCAGTCAACGATTATTTGTAAACCATAAGAATAACACGTCTTTTATTGTCAATGACATAAGTTACCACTCTCTAATTATTGAGATGTTAATTAGAAAAAAACTTGTATAAGATGTTGATAACTTCCTGTGCGCCATTTTGTTGTGACGTAGTTATGGTATAAAAAAAACTCCGACATATAAAGAGAAACAAACCCTAAGGGTGATTACCTTATAAAATATCAACCGATGGGTCAGACGAAATTTTGCGCTTATCTAGAGACATCGGATTAGTATAATATATGAATAAAAGAAAATAGGAAAGTGTATGCCCTTGAAAAGATGAAAAGAAAAGTAAATTAGCAAAACAGAAAATAATGATGAAAATGACAACTTTACATTTTTTTTTTAAAAAGGAAGAAAACTTTAATTAATTTATTTTAATAATACTAGTATGTGTTACTGATTAAAATGCCACACATATTCTAGTTCTTTTGTGTGCAACTGATTTTATTTCTACGCCTTGCCAGTGATTCTAGTACTACTTTGTGGCACTGATTCTAATACTACTCTGCGCTACCTATTCTAGTTCTACACTGTGCCAGTGATTCTAGTACTACTTTGTGTCACTGATTATAATACTACTCTGCGCTACCTATTCTAGTTCTACACTCTGCCAGTGATTCTAGTACTACTTTGTGTCACTGATTCTAATACTACTCTGTGCTACCTATTCTAGTTGTACTATCGTTTAAGGCTATATCACACGATGAGTATGCAGGTAGGCAACCAGTTTTTTTTGTACCTGGACATTTTACATCCGGAGGACAAAGGTTGTTTTGGGGTCTCTTTCAGGGTTCTAGCCAATTCTGATTTTTCCTTGCTGAGCGCTTTCTTTCGGCGTTAGCGGAGCGCTTATTCTAAAAGGACCATAGCAAGTGTTTCCCCACTAATCAAGGTCTATGGATTTGAGTAAACATTTTAGACAGTCCTAACAGCGTTTTTTTCAGTCCACCATATGAACGTTTCCCACTGGAGAGCTCACTAAACAATAATCTTTTAGGGAAGTCTGCTGTCTGGTATTCTTGTGACATACCCTGTCCATCTGACGTGCCCTTTTTTAAAGAGCGTGCGGATACTGATACAATCAGTTCGTTATAGGACCTCTGTATCAGAGACTCTATCCTGCCATCTTATGCCAAGGATTTCACGTAGACAGTATAGGTGGAGATGATTTAGCTGTCTATCATGTCTTCTGTTAACTGTTCACGTCTTGCTAGCTTAAAGGAATGCTTTAAATGCGATTGCCTCATATACTTTCTGCTTAGTGAAAAAACTGTGACTCTTTCGCTACTAAACATTCTTGCTGAAACTTTCAAAAGCAACAGTTTGATTGGGAAATTCGTTTATTGATCTCATCATCTATTACTGCTGATTTAAGAAGTTCTCTATGTATGGAACTTTTTAAAACACTGACTGAACCGTCTTTTTATTGTCTAAAAAAGTTGTTGTTGTACATCAGAAAGATACAGACATCATGATATTCTTTTTTTTTTGTGTTGCCAACTAGCAAAAGATTCACCCGGAACGTTTTCCCCAAGCCACGTCATCAGTGATATACCAGGAAATAAAAGTTGCCAAGAATCTAAACAACGCAACAAACAGCTTCATGTAAGTTATAGATTTGACTTTACCGGGTTGTAAGAGTTTGCTCAGGTATTTGCTATTTACATTGACTTCAGATCAAGACAGGGGCGATAAAGGAAAGTCAAACTGCTTGCTTTGTTAAACATTCAACAAATTAGTTTTCCAAGAGCAATAAGGATTCAAACGTTACTAAGGAAAAAAAAAGAAATATAGCAACAAAGTTCGTCAATTAATCTTGACACCAAATAACATGAACGCTAAATAAAACTAAAAAAACCCAAAACAACAACACATAAACTGAGAAGATACTGAAGAAACAAAACATTAGCTGTAGCCATGTTTCGACCTTAGTTTATTTAACGCCACTTAAAAGATGAAAAACAACAACAAAAACAAACGAACACTTTGTTAGTGTACCCTAGAGTTTGAGAGAAACTACCATGCAGAAGTTAAATATCAGAGGGCTTGTTGCTCTTCTGATATAATTAGCAGTGGGTGTATAAATGAGTGAGTGATTAGTGGAATGGACTACGATGAGTCGATTGTTTTGTCACGTGATAAGAGTAAGTTCGAGTAAGACTTCCGGTGGGCTGTTTGCAACACACTAGTCGCTCACAAATTTTTCTTTAAACAACTTTCTTCCTTTAATCATAACTGAATTATAATTATTGTCACATTTATGAATGTCATTTAAAAAAAACACGTGTACTCAATAATATTTTGAAAAGTAAAATTTTTAATTAACATATATTTTGCGGGGACAAATATTTTGCTTAAAAATTAATGATAATGGCTGATCAGCTGTTATCCGTTGTTATCTGTTGTTATGGGTAGCAGACAGCCTACCGAAGGCTTACACATATCACGTGACAAAACAAGGAAGTGACTAATCATAGTCCATTGGTATTTCATGCAAAAAAACAAACAAACAAAAAAACAAACAAACAACAACAACAACAAGAACAAAATAGTTATTAAAGAGTTTAACAGTAATCTATTTGGTGTAAAGTGAGGTTAGAGTTGCTCAATTCGTCAGCCCCATTCTCTGGTCCATGCCAAGACTTCGTCAAGACTACTATAAATAGACCAGGATGCAGTAGATGACCAGCAGCGTGCCCTCTTTATGTGTTTTACGTCACAGGAGTTAAATGAATTTTCAGCGTTTCAATGTCATACCGACTACGAGACTACAACTACGGGCTTATATCAGAGTTCGCCTTCTCTTAGATGAGTTGCCATCCAAAGTTAACGAGTCCCATACACCCAGGGGTGCTGGTGATGTTTTTGCTTTTGCTTTGTATTTACTCACGTGCACTAGCTTGGGATTGACCCAGTTTAGACCACTCGGTTACCCATAACCCAATAATAAAATATCGCATGTTCAAGTAAAAGTCAAAGGAAACGAAAGGTAACATTAACATTAAAACAAAACAAACGAAAGCCACGCTCGTGAGACAAAACAGATTTGTTTATGTTTGCTTCGGATTTTTGTCATTATTTTGGCAACTTTAAAGCTTAATTAAAAAAAATAAAAAAAAATAAACAACCTGTTTGTGCTGCCCACGAGGCACGTTATGAAACAAAATGGCTGTCCGTTTGTATTTTTATGTGTTGTACATCTTCCCATGTTTGGTCAAGAAATTGTTCTTAGTCCAGTTGACTCTAGAGAACTCTTGAACAGAGAAATATTGCTAGCTCCACTAGGAACATGTTCCTGACAAACATTTGTGACTCCATCAAACCCAAGCGTGCGCCAGTGTTGCAGGCTCCTAGAAAATATAAAAATAGTATTTATATGGAAGGCAAAATTATTTATCCTTAAAAATACATTGAAATGGTATTCTTACATTTTAGGATTGTTTATAGAACATTTCTTGCTAATTTGAGTTCAGCAAATACCAATTTAAAATGAAATTTCTTGGAAATAATTAGGATTAAGGATGAATTTGTTGTTTGCACATAACAATTGGGTGATAAATATCTGATACAAAAGCCCACCTCCCAGACAAAAGCCAACCTCCCAGACAAAATCCCACCTCCCAGACGACAAGATCCCACTCAAAGACAAAATCCTACTTCCCAGACAAGTGCCCCTTCACACACAAGAGCTTAACCCCAGACAAAATCCAACCTCCCAGACAAAATCACCCCTCGCAGACAAGAGCCCCCCTCCAGACAAAAGCCCAACTCCCAGAAAAAAAGTCCCCTCCCAGAAAAAGCCTACCTCCTAGACAAAAGCAAACCCTACCAGAAAAAGACACCAAGCTAAAATCAGTCCATAGACCGTTGTTGTTTTTGACAGACATCCATAAGGTTAGCAAACCTTTTAAAAAAGAAACTCTTTTCATACTTTTAACAATAATCAAAAACCAAATTTAATTTATTTCAAATATGAAAAAGCGTTTCCTTATGAAAATAATTGTCACATTTAAAAAAAAATTCGCTATTGATGTGAGAGGTGCGACTCGTGCGAAGTTATCGATTTTGACTGAAGGGTTAACGTAAAACGCTATAAAACATGCTTTCATTGAGTCTTTAAAGAGTTGCTTCTGTCTCCTAACAAACTTATTTGTTTAATATATTTTATTACACATGAGCGCAGTGAGCATGCTAAAGTAGCATGGATACCAGCGCTATAGAATTATCCAATCAATCAATCAATCATGCTCTACTTCCATGCATGTGGCGCTAAAGCCCATGTCCTTGGTCTGCATCTCTACGTCATTCCACTCAGATCTAATTACTGCTTTACTTTTCTATGCTTGGATTCCCAGTTGTTGTAGATCTTTTTCCACACCATTCATCCATAAGCCTAGGTCTGCCTTTAAGCCGCTTTCCTCTAGGGTTTTGGTGATGCACCCAACGTATATAGCCCACCCTTTATTTCTGCTAATATCGTTGGATCCTGATATAGTTTGTACAATTCATGTTTGGTTCGTATTGTCCATCCATATTCATCCATATATTTTCCTGAGAACTTTTCTCTCCCATGTGTCTAATGGGTTTTCTGTCGTTTTTGTTAGGGTCCACGTTTCACTTGCATATGTTACAGCTAGTTTGATTACAGTTTCATAAATAACTTTCTTTGTTTCTCTTTTACCTTTGAATATTGTCTCACTACTGAAGATGCCCTCTTTCCGGCTGATTTTCTTACTTTTACTTCTGTTATTAATTCATTTTTTTCATTTAATAAAGATCCTGAGTCTTTTAATTGATTTACGTTTTCAAAAGTCTGGTTTCTAATTATTAATACTTCATATGAATTCGCCATAAAGTAATATTGAGGGCAAGTGGTCGTCTGACAGTCTCCCACCCATGTCCGATACTTTAACTGCATTGATGACCGGCGAGTACCTCGTTGTACATGACTCAGTTTTGCCATTAGATGTTGAATTCTTTTTCTTACACTGGTCGTGTGAAAGTGGTTTAGCTTCCTAGCATGACGTTGATAGACTTTCCATGTTTTACAGGCATATAGCAGCGGTGGGAGCACAGCTGTCTTGTAAACCCTTTCTTAGCTTTGGGTGCGGAGGCGTCGTCTCGTCTATACGTTCTGAGACATTCTACGCGAGTACAAGTGAGCAACGTATGCGTCCTTGAAAACCTGAGCGATCGCATCTTGCTGCTATACAAGAAGTAAAAGCTTTTTAAGCCTTTCAGTCACAGCTGTGCCACTTTCCTTGATTTCAAGAATATTATTATTCCACTAACAGAAAAATATGTGTATCATATATTATGTGTGTGCATTTCAAGTATAATTTATGGAACAATTGTCACCTGCATCTTTTCCCGTGCTTTAATCATTATGTATAGTTTGTGTGCTTAACATTTCCAAATAACTTATAAATATATTGGCAATTTTTATATGTATCTAGGAACGTTAATTTAAGTTTAATAAGAAAAAAATTTCAGCACACCGTCTGAATGGTATCGTCTATATTTAATTAACTTAAACCTCTGACAACTTGAAAAGATTACCCATTAAATCATGAATATTCGAAATCTTTTCTGTCATAGAATCAAATTTGATGTAAGAAGCATTGCAACTGTATTTTCCGGCATCAGAGCATTTCGCATCGTTCACAACCAACTCTAATTTTATGGTCGCTCTGTTGTTAGCCGGAGGGTCACCAGACACAATTCCACCAGAATCCTCAACAATCCAGTTTCTTCCGTTTGGAATAAACTGTAAAAATAATATTTGAAAACCAAGTCATCTTTAAAACGTAAGTTTATTTGAAACTTGTAATTGAAACTTCTTTAGACAGGTCCACCACGGGTCTCGGGCAGTGTTTCCTAACGTTTTAGTTTAACTGACCGTTGACTAAGTTTCACATTGCACCAGGCGCAAGATTTATGAATTATTTTCTTTTCTCGTTTTGTTTGGACCTGCACATTGGGAAACATCCTGGTAAGGTATCGTTAGAATTCAATAAAGTCGTTGAATGAATGGCCATAATAACGTTAATGCTGTTATTTGTTATCACTGAAAATGTCAACAGCTGAACATGTGAAATAGTATCGATTATTTACAGTTTAATGCATTACTTGGATTACGAATCACAGAAGAAAACAAAGTAATACTAGCTGTCACAGAAAACTTTAAAACTGATACTAAATAAAACGAAACCTTAAACTCATTTAACATATTCTCTATATACTTCGCATTGCAGTCCGCAAGATTGTTTGGTAAAGCTCAATAATTGATTTTACAACACTCAGAAAAATAACTGATCTCATTCAATGTCCATGGATAAATCCAAACTAATCACTCACCTTGGATACATTAGAATAGCTAGGAATTGGGTATGGCACATAGACAGCAATCGTCTCTATTGGTCCTTTACCCACAAATCTCTCAATGCTCAACTCGGTGATCACATTAAAATGTGAAGGGATAGCACCAGGAGGAAAACGGTTGGCATCACAGGTTACTGTAAACATCCCACCAAAACAGGAACGGATGTTTTGTCCACTATAGGTTGCAGTTGACCGCAAACTGAAAATGTAAAATTTGGAAAGAACTATTGAGGTCGAAATTGCAGTAGTTGCAGTTAATTGGGATCGTTGGTTTAATGGGATAACTGATTTATTGGGATCACTCGTTTATTGGGATCACTTGTTTATTGGGATCACTCGTTTATTGGGATCACTCGTTTATTGGGATCACTCGTTTATTGGGATCACTCGTTTATTGGGATCACTCGTTTATTGGGATCACTCGTTTATTGGGATCACTCGTTTATTGAGATCACTCGTTTATTGGGATCACTCGTTTATTGGGATCACTCGTTTATTGGGATCACTCGTTTATTGGGATCACTCGTTTATTGGGATCACTCGTTTATTGGGATCACTCGTTTATTGGGATCACTCGTTTATTGGGATCACTCGTTTATTGGGATCACTCGTTTATTGGGATCACTCGTTTATTGGGATCACTCGTTTATTGGGATCACTCGTTTATTGGGATCACTCGTTTATTGGGATCACTCGTTTATTGGGATCACTCGTTTATTGGGATCACTCGTTTATTGGGATCACTCGTTTATTGGGATCAAACGCTTTACAGAATAAAACATAAAAAAGACTGTTTTATTAACGCATCCTTGAAAAAAAGTATTTCATTTGTACTTACACATTCGGATATTAGAAACAATAATAAATGCACTTTGTAATGACAGAATAACCGTTATTTGAAAATGTTACATAGCGCTACAAATTATCTTAACGCCGGTAGTTAGCTCTAAAGACTAAGTCTCCTTGGTGTTTGTAATAAATCGCTTTTATGTGGAATAAACCAGGAAACAAGTGCGTAATAACTTTTAGGAGAGGAGGTCATAAATGGTGAAAAAAATGCTTAGACGTTATATTTAAAATCGAATTAAAATCCTAATAACATTGGGTTTTTTTTAATCGCCGCACAATTTTCAGTGGAGGAAATTGTGATCAAAATTTTGAGTTCAATGATTTTTAGCTTCATGAATTTCTTTTTCTTTGAAAGAAAAGCCTTTGAACTCATATTCATAGTTTTTGATTAGTCAAGATACGTTCTCCGGGCAGCACTCGGTACAAAGCAGCATCATGTTAAATATATTGTCTGAAAAACGTTAATAAAATTATTATTGTGTTATGATAATAAAAAAAGTTGTTAATTATAAATTCGGGAAAATATGAAGTACAATTAAATAACATACCTTAAATATCTGACTCAGGTGAAACTAGGGCGATCTGTTATCAATATTAAGTAATTTAAACTACACATATTTACTGCAACTTACCAGCCATAAAAAGACCAGCAGTTAGAATGGCTCTCAGAAACGTCATGACATCACAAATGATGGACTCAGCAAAACGCACATATTTTCCCCTACAACAAAAAAGTGTTATTGTCATTTTTGTGGAGCGGTTCCATAAAGAAGAGGTTCCATAAAGAAGAGGTTCCATAAAGAAGCGTTTCCATGTTGCAAAGAAATTGATAGAGTAAGAGAAAATTGTGCTGGAGTTAGAGAGAGAGAGACAGACATAGAGAGATGGACAGAGAGTGAGAGAGGTAGCTAGAGAGATTTAGCTAGAGAGAGAAGTAGCTAGAGTGATAGGTAGCTAGAGAGAGAGAGAGAGAGAGAGAAAGACAGAACTGGTTACTCCGGGGAAGGTGTTAATGGCAGGAATGGTGTTGAGAAGGCGTCGGTCTTGAGAGTTGGAGAAATGTCTTAAGATGGCTGAGACGGACTAAACTGTTTGGACAAAGAGAGACGCAACAAATGCTGGTAAATAATTGTGGATTAAATTACATTTTTGAGACCTTAATATTATTAAATAATTGAACCATTCTTTGATTAATTTGATTTATCCCTTTATTAAATACTGTATCACATCTACTATCTATTATAATTTTAAAATAATCTATTTTAAGATAACCACGCAAAAAAAAATTTGTCTATATTGGTATTATATTATCAGACCTTTTAATTGTATATAAAATCGTTTAAATTCCTTATAATAAACAAAGTAGAAACAAATCATAATGAGTTGCAGTCCTCCATTTAAATGTTGACGTCATCGTTTCATTAAAAATAAAATTCCGGCCACATAAACAGAGACAAACTGAAAAAAGTGATTTCTACTTACACTATTAAAATGCGGGGTCAACAAATTTTGCGATGATGTACGGAGATCGGATTAGGATAAAGTATGATTGAAAGAAAAAGGGAAAATGTTATGTGCTTGAAAGTTGAATTGAAAAATAAAACTAATTTAGATAAACATTTTTAATGAAAAAGTAGAAATTTAAATATAAAAAGACAACACACACACACACACACACATATGTATATATATATATATACACACACATTCTGGTAAAGGTCTGAGATTAATCTCTTGTGCCCCCCCCCCCCGGCTTGTACATTGGCTACCATCTCCATCTGCTGAGCTGAGCCATGCAATATATTCCTCACATAGGGTTATGTTTGCTAGGAGTGGGCAAATTAGAAAAGACGCCTCTGGCGGTCGTGTTGTCTGCCCATTGCCCGTACCACTTCGTCCAGAAGTGGTCTGCCAGCCAGTTATTTTTTCCAGAATAGGCCACTAGTATAACGTATTCCAACTCTGTTATTGACCACTGATTTTTTTGGAGAAATTTACACACGGATAGTTTAGTAAGTTTTACGTAAAGAACTGACACCCCAAAACAACACAGAAGCAACACACCAATGATTCTTTGTTGTATAAACTTTCAACTGAGATGGTGAGATATCAGTCTGTGGATTCACTTTTACTCTAGAAAGGATTTCAGCACGTACTCTAATCTCAGTCTGAAAGTTCGTTACTCCAGTTACTATACTGCTCGGTCTGACACGCCTAATTATGTAACGGCACAATGCTAGAGGTTAAAGCCTTAGATGAAAGTTTCGTTAAAGCAACCATCTTCACAAGCTGTAGTGCGGGAGACACAGTCTTATCACTTATAATTTCTATCATTCCTTTGACTCCAAATTCTGTTTACGTCATAAATTTGTATGTCAAAGACTGATTTGCCATGACAATGAATAAAGTTTATGGGTAGAATTTTAAAGTGATTGGAGTGGATGGGAGGAATGGCTGAGTCTTAACATCATTGTCTTGGACAAACATCAGATTATGTAATGGATTTTTTTAAAAATTAATGTCAGTCGGAGTTAAGAGGTGCACGAACAATTTTTTGTCCTTTGTTATGTTAAATGCAAAGTTTATCACAGAATGGGAAATGTTGCCAGTCGAATCCTTCATTATTAAATCCTTTCTATTCCTTTGCTTTTGTTGACTTTAGCTGGCTGGCTGGCAAATTCTCGGACGGTTCATGGACCCACTTCTCCCCAACCTATCCAGTGGAAACTTGGCACATAGACTCATGGATGACAAAACATGCTATCAAATTTTCAGCCCCACCTCAGCCACAATCCCCAAAAAGCCGTTTTTCCTCTTTTCCAAGGAAAATGTAACGGAAATTCTTGAACTTTATTCCCAAACATGCGCTAAATGATATTCTTTATAAACAAATATCGCAAGTGCGTTTTGTATTTCTGAAATAGTTGGTTAAATAAATCTGAGGTATAAAAGCAGGTGCTTCTTTAGAATATTAATATATTTCAGGAGCGTGAAGGGGGAGCAATAATTGGTAATCTTATAAAGTGTATTACTTGCATGAATGTTTTGTCAATTATTCTGCCCCACACCATGGCTCGATATTACATTTTAATAAGCATTTATACTTTAAAAAATT
Organism: Omphiscola glabra; assembly: GCA_964017045.1. Lineage (NCBI taxonomy): Eukaryota > Metazoa > Mollusca > Gastropoda > Lymnaeidae > Omphiscola > Omphiscola glabra. The sequence continues at coordinate 12,618,224 of OZ024807.1, read as the reverse complement.
TCTTTCAGTGTTGTTTCATTTGTTTCAATCAACCTTTTTTTTTCAAAGGGATTTGTATATATCTTTGTTTCTCTAGAATTCTTTAAGAATTTATATTTATAAGAACAATACTACCAACTAGCTATAGCCCGCCAAACATTGGCGACAGCAATACGTGAACTTCCCATCTACTAAAGTAACTTGACAAAACATGAACTCAAATAACGCAAATTTAAGAATTACAATTTTTGCTACACCCCATGCTACGTCACTGCACACTTTTTATTTCACACACCATGCTTAACTTGAGACGGTTTCGTTTTACGAAGAAAAACAAATTACGCGCCAAACACAGATGAGTCAATGAAAAAAATATATAATTGAGCGCAGTTATCGAGAATTATATTTCGCGCGCTATTGAAATTAAGGTCGGGGAGGAAAGATTAGAGACAGTTGGCAGTTTCAAATGCCTAGGAACAATTGTTTCGGAAGAAGGCTCCAAGAACGAATTGATGGCCAGAATTGCGCAGACCACAACAGCACTAAAGAGGCTCAAGAAAATATGGAATGACAAAAATATAGCCCCCAGCACCAAAATCAGGCTGATGCGCTCATTAATCCTCTCCATTTTCTTATATGCCTGTGAGTCCTAGACATTAACAGCAGAACTCGAAAGGAAAATAAGGGCGATGGAGATGAGATGTTTCAGAAGCATTCTTGGCATCTGCTATAGAGACCACATCACCAATGAACAAGTGAAAGAAAGGATTCGTAAAGCAATTGGGCAGTACGATGACCTCCTGGTGTTGGTAAAAAAGCGAAAACTTGAATGGTTTGGCCACGTTACAAGGAAAAAAGGGCTCGCCAAAGAAATCATGCAGGGCACAACTAGAGGAGGGAGAAGAAGAGGAAGACAAAGAAAAACATGGGAAGATAACATCAAAGAGTGGACGGGATTAAAACTAGGCGATGCTGTACGCAGTGCAGAAGACAGAGAGGAATGGATAAGGATAGTTTTCATGTCCTCTGTGGCGCCCCAACGGTCCAACGACTAAGGGACATGATGATGATGATGAACTAATTATTGAACCATACTTTATTTCTAACAAATGGATATATTTATAGTATACTCTCAATACCAAATAAAATAAGGTTACCGCCAAAGAAACTGTATCACACAAAAAGCAAGGGCAAACCACGCATAAGCATTTACTCCACCAATAACCCAGAGAGAACGGAAGAAGACAACCATAGACTACAAGAAGCTCTTGAACAAATGCCACCAATAGACACTAATGAGTCCAAATGGTCACATCTGCGCGACACTATCTATAGCTCAGCTATCACTGCATTTGGCAAGAGAGAACGCAAAAGTGCAGATTGGTTCGAGGCTCACTGGCAGGAAATGAAACATGTCACTGATGCAAAAAGAAAGGCTCTCTTAGCTTATAAATACAGGCCTTGCCGATTCAATCTACACACTCTTAAAAGTGCCAAGAAAAACACCCAGCAGGCAGCTCGCCACTACGCTAACACATATTGGCTCAATCTAAGCTCCAGCATACAGTTAGCTGCTGATAGCATTGTCTTTTATATCTGTCCACACCCACCCAGCAGTATACACTAAAGCTCAACACAAACCAAATTCACCTCTGACCTCACGATCAACAACTCACAAAACACTCACACGATCGACAACTCGCTCTACAACACATTCATAGCAAATCCAGTTCTCAAAACTGTGCACTGCAGATGGCTGGTCAGAATGTTAGAACACTTTGTTATCACAAGTCAAAAGTTGACTTCTCTTCACCTGTAGATTCTGTTCGTCGCAAATGACTAGGGCGGTATGTTTGCAATCATGTTTTAGGTATTGAACAAGGAAAAGGTTCAAATGTCCTTTGCCGTCAAGATAAATGATACTGATAGAGTATCAATACGATATTTTGAGAATAACGGGAAAGTAAAGTGAGTAACAGTTATGAAATCGCTGATTGAAACATCTATTTTGCATCACAAGTCATATTGAAAAAGCATGTTAAACAGCACCGACAATGCCCTCATGAGCATAGGAAATTACCACCTGCTACTCAACAAAAGAGGATTCGACCAATGTAGCTGCAAGGAGATAGAGAGAGCTTATGGCAATTATTGCTCACACTGACAATGCTTCTATTTTAAGTGCTGAATGGTTAGACGATGATGATGTTAACTTGTCTGGTATATCAGTTCCGCAAGATGAAAATGATAAATCAGCTGCTATAGACTATGCCCATCTAGAGTGTAATTTGAGGTTTTTTTTTAGTTTGTGGGGGGGGGGGGCAAAACTTTGTCGGCTTGTTAAGTTGTTTATTACTGGAGGTGCCACAGTACATAGCAATTTAAATAAAACCTGCAGATTTAGGGGGGTGGGGGCGTATATGGGAGCAAGCGGGGAGCCTGATCAGTCGAACATTCTTTTGTTTACTGTAATTATTTTTGTGTTTGAAGATTTGCGTTGGTTTGAGAAATAGTTGATGGCTGCTGTAATCTCGTTGATGGCTGCTGTAATCTCGTTGATGGCTGCTGTAATCTCGTTGATGGCTGCTGTAATCTCGTTGATGGCTGCTGTAATCTCGTTGATGGCTGCTGTAATCTCGTTGATGGCTGCTGTAATCTCGTTGATGGCTGCTGTAATCTCGTTGATGGCTGCTGTAATCTCGTTGATGGCTGCTGTAATCTCGTTGATGGCTGCTGTAATCTCGTCGATGGCTGTTGTAATCTGGTCGATTGCTGTTGTAATCTCGTTGATGGCTGTTGTAATCTCGTCGACACTGTTGAACGTGCCATGTAAGGCTTAAGGCCTTGACTTTAAATATTTTAAATAACTATAAAAGTAAACGACTATTTGTTTCTCGCCTCGCATAATTGCCTACAATAAAGCTTATACTTTGTGTACAAAATATGGAAATAAAATCTGAACGACTTTAACTTTAACTACAATAAGAAATAGCATCGTCGAGAACGGTGGAAGTAAGCAGTTTAATTACTATACCGTGGACTATGTGGGTCAAGTAATAAAGAAGATAATTTTTCAAGCCGCATGGCTGTGATGTTAAATACATTTTGTTGCTGTGCAGGTGAAGGAATTTTCATGGCCCAGGTGACATGAGAGAAATCTCGACAACAGGAACATTGCTACATCCACTAGGATCATGTTCCTTACAAGCCCTTGCGAGTCCATAGTTCCCAAACGCTTGCCTGTGTTGCAAGTTCCTAGACCATAAAAAAAGAGAGCTAATCTTTTAACAATTATTTGATGAGATAAATACTGACTGCAACATTAGTTACCCGCATCGACCCCAATGAAATGTTTCACATGGCTACATAATCCGTAAACTAAAATAATCATATTACAATACGATTGCGTTGGAAAAATTGCTTAATAAGTTCTCATATTTATCTTTTCTACTGCTACATGAACATATACTAAAGTCTCACAAATGAATTAAATTAAGTATGACGAAAGCCCCTTTAATGAGAAAATTTATAGGAATTAAATCAGATATCGGTGGGAATGTATAGTTAGTTTCTGACATTGGATAACAAATCTCCGAATTTTGAATGAACAATTTAAATGAGACGTGAAAAAGAAGTGATCAATCCAGGGAGAAAATCAAAAGAAAAAATCTCAAGAACGACAAAAGAAATATTGTCATTTCATAGCTTAGAATTAAGTTTGTACTGCGATGTTCATCTCGACTGCAGTTTTTTTAACAACTTCCGAATCTACTGTTCATGGGCGATTAACGTAAAGTACAAGCAAAAATATCTTTTTATTTTGTATCATAGCCCTGCAATAGAAACGTAATGTAGGAACACGAAAGAACAAAAAGGTACATAAAATTCTTGCACTTATGGTTTTTAAAATAGAAATGCATGTTTGTGGGCAGGTTTTTGAGAAGAGGCCAGTTTCCAAGTTTAATAGCAGATGGTTTGCTCAACCTCAGATTGAATGTCAGCATTCTAAATGCCTTTTAAATTATATGCAGACCCTTGCATCGATTTTGTTGTCGCATTTGCCATCCGGGATATCCTTCCATCCATTAATCCTTGTAGCGCTACAGCCCGTGTAGGGCTTTGGTCTGCCTCACTACTTCCTTCCATTAAGACCTAGCTAATGCTTTTCTTTTCCATGCTTAGATTCCCAGTTGTTGTAGTTCTTTTTTCCCCCATCATCCATCCATCCATCTAAGCTTGGGTCTGCCTTTGAGCCGTTCTCCTTGGATACTCACATATCTTGAGACCTAACAGTCTTAATAGTTTTTTTTATATCAATATAATTCTCAACCCATCTATTTTCCTTTCACTAACTTTAAATAGCGTCACAACCGCGAGAACCAATCGACTACCGGTAGAAACGGATGATTCGGAAGACACGCTCTTCAAGCTCAGAAAATCTGAAACAAGAGATGTGCCCACGACGATGAGAACATTTCATAAGAGAACCTTACCATTAAATTTCATTTCTTGAGAACGGCCGGCTATCGAAGCACCATCTGTCGGAATAAATGTAGTGTTACAGCTGTACAGCCCGGCATCTGTACACTGAGCATCAGTCACATAAAGTGTCAGTTTTATCGACGCCCTGTTGTTGTCCGGATCGACGGAGCCTTTATCGCCAGACGCTTCAATTACCCATGCCCTACCATGTAGAATAATCTGGAGGAAAAAGAAAAAGAAGACAAACAACACATACGACAAAAGGACAACTATGGTTAAAGAAGAGAATAGTATTGATAAAAGCATCAATGTTTTTCTACTATTTGGAAGTTACTTCTGAAAATTAAATCTGAAAATAATTTGACCCCAAACTACTTAGTAACAAGAGCTTAGGGAATAATTATAAAGCATACGAGACGTACATTAGCATAACTGTTAAAAAATAAATTAAATATCTTAAGAAACAATTGTTAACAGATACATTTGGATACGAGTGCAGCTAGTAATCTTGTTTACCTTGAAATCAATTTTAAAAAAAAACACACATTAAATAATGTTGTTTAAAGTAGCCAGAGGCGTCGCTATAGTGTTTGTCGTCCGGGGACAAGATTCATTTTAAAAATCATTTTTTAAATATTTATGCATACAAATCTTTTTAGAAAAAATTTGATTTTTTTATGTTCATTTCATATTTAATAAGATAAATGTCTTTAAAAAAAAATTGAGACAAAATATGAAGTAAAATTAAATATCATAAGTTAAATAACAGAGTCGTGTAATATAAGGGTGATTTTATGTTTACATGTATTAGCAATTTAAAACATGTATTAGCAATTTAAAACATGTATTAGCAATTTAAAACATGTATTAGCAATTTAAAACATGTATTAGCAATTTAAAACATGTATTAGCAATTTAAAACATGTATTAGCAATTTAAAACATGTATTAGCAATTTAAAACATGTATTAGCAATTTAAACAAAAAGTATTTACCAGAACGTAACAGCAATGAATAAACCAGCTGTTGAAATGGCTCTCAGAAACTGCATGGATTCACATATGAGGGACTCAGCAAAAACACATATATATATTTTTACCCTAAAATTAAAAAAAAAATATAAAAATTGTTGTTCATCTTATAGTAAAATAGCTTTGCTAGTTACGTGTTTTCATTGCCTTTGCCTTTATGTAAAGATGTTTAGTGCGTGATAGAAAACACGTGCCCACAGGAGGCAAACTAAGAGCTCACTTTATATATAAACAAGGATATGAACGTGGCGGACAATCTTGGTTAAGTTTTAGGGTTTCCATACATAAGTCACAAAAACGCACAAGTTTCTGGCGTCTACAAGATCAACTTTTAGACATAAATATTTATTAAAACGTGTCCATCGTTTACATATCTAATCAATTGTCCGAGGCCTTTTCAAAATAAATGTTGCAAGTCAAAACCAATCTAACTAGACAACCCCAGTAATCTGAATACAATTGGCCAGAATCTTCAATCTTCAATCTCTCTCTCAAAATCTCAATTCAACACACACGGAAACACACACACACACACATAAACACACAAACACACGCACAATTCTTTTCTTGGCTCTTTCCCAAACTTACACAACCTTTACACTAGTGAGATCGAACCCCCAACCAACCATGCATTCAGGTGTGGCTGCCATTAAATCATAATAACTCTACAGTCAATTTAAATCGTATAATATTGTTTTGCATCAGTCCGTTCCGAGAAGATGGTGTGTTCATTTTGACATCCGTCTATCGGAGATGATTGTGCGGCCTTGGCACCTGTCCGGTGGAGAAGATGGTGTGGTTTTTCGCAGAAAATTGTTGAAAGTCCAGAAACAAAAGTTTGGAATTTTACACCAGATTGCATTGTAAAGCACAAGGACAAAATGTATCGTTTTCGTCAATTTCTTAATTACCGGATCTACAAGTATGCGACTGTAGAGAAAATTACGTTGGTTATTTCTAGTTTGGAAGGTGTGGGGGTAGGGGGGGGAAGCATAAGTCTTTGGAGATGTGGAGAGCTTTGGGGAAAGGTCAATTGGGAGTATCTCTTTTTATTGAAAGATAAAAAAAAATAATTTAATTAGCAAAACAGCAAATTAGATTGAAAAGGTAGAAGTTGCTAAACAAACAAAGCAAAATCAACGAATGATTTATTCATAAAACAGGGCAAAGGTTTGAGAAATTTTTTCAGCCTATTGCAACGCAATTTAGTGCCCCTGATTCTAGGGCACTCAGTGCCACTAATTCTAGTGCACGCAATGCCAATTATTCTAGTGCCACCAATTCTAGTGCACTCGACATGCCACTAGTTCTGGTGCACTCGAAATGACTCTAGTTGTGTGGCATTCGACAACCACTAGTTCTGGTGCACTCGCCATGCCACTAGTTCTGGTGCACTCGTTATGCCACTAGTACTGGTGTACTCGATATGCCACTAGTTCTGGTGCACTCGATATGCCACTAGTTCTAGTGCACTCGATATGCCACTAGTTCTAGTGCACTCGACATGCCACTAGTTCTGATGTTGCTGTTCCCTTGATTCTGGTATTTAATTTGCACCAATGGCTCTAGTGCTACTGAATTCTACCGCTTCAAGAGTTGCTTTATTTATTTTTTATTCTAGGGCTCCATGCCCATTGTGCCAATGCATCTAGTGCTATATTATATACAAATTCTAGAGCTATTCTATTTCACGTATTCTAGTGCGTCTCTGTTTCACCGATTCTAGAACTGCTCTATTTCACTTATATTGACGATTCTGTTTTACTTGTTCCAGTGCATCGTTGTGCCAGTGGTTCTAATCCTGATAAATTTCACTGATTCTTGTGCTACTATATTTCACCGATTCTAGTGCTACTTTATTTCACTCACTGATTCTAGCACTAATATATTTCACTATTTCTAGAGCCGCCCTGTTTCATGGACTCTAATGACAATTGTTCTACTTCTTCTCTCCGTCACTACTTGTAAGGGCACTCATTATCCCAGGTTCTATGGCTACCATATTTCGTTAACTCTTGTAATAATGTTTGCCTCTTATTCTAGAACGACTGTGTGTTCTTTCTAGGGAATGGTTGGAGCTATAGCATAATTTCTAACGCTATCTTTTATCATTGACTTGAAATTATTACTTTTTTCTTTCAGAAAATAAACCTGTGGAATGACAAATTATAAAAGTGTTGGACTGCGATAAAGCTATAAAATAGATTAATTAGACACGAACAATCTGTGTCAATATAACAATATATATTAAGCTTTAATAATACTTTTACATTACACATAAGCAAACGTTTCGGCACATGCCTTCATCAGTACAAAACACAAATAAGTATAAATAAAATTTACTTATGTGTAATGTAAAATTATGATTAAAGTTTTAAAGCTTAGTATATATGGTTATATTGACACAGATTGTTCGTGTCTATTTAATCTGTTGAATGACAAACGGCATACTAATCTATCAGCCCAGCATACTAATCTATCAGCCCAGCATACTAATCTATCAGCCCAGCATACTAATCTATCAGCCCAGCATACTAATCTATCAGCCCAGCATACTAATCTATCAGCCCAGCATACTAATCTATAAGCCAAGCATACTAATCTATCAGCCCAGCATACTAAAATATCAGCCCAGCATACTAATCTATCAGCCCAGCATACTAATCTATCAGCCCAGCATACTAGTCTATCAGCCCAGCCTACTAATCTATCAGCCCAGCATACTAATCTATCAGCCCAGCATACAAATCTATCAGCCAAGCTAAATAACTCATGAAATCTCCACCCATCAAATTTAATTCTTACCAAAACATTAAAAAAAAACCACTATCCCCAATCTGCGTTGCCCCTTAGAATTAGATTGTGCAAGGGCTGCACCTATTGGTACACGGGTACCAATTGAATTGAGAGGTTGGGATTAAAAAACGATTTAATATATTATTGTTGGGTTTGTAATACCAAAAGGAGGTATCAAATGAGAGATAATTGAATGGACAATACGTTTGTAAACTTAATTCTTCATTTTAACTAAAATAAACTACTACAAATGACATCCGAATAGCATTAGTCAAAATGGACCCGGACACTCAGCGCCGCCATTCGCACCCGGGTACCATTAGGCTCAACTTCAATTGAACTGTAGCTTTGTAAATATTGCACGATCAGCTACTACAATATCCCGTGGGCTATCTCTATAATCCAATTCAGCAAATCAACTTCTTACTAACCCCATCCACTTGCTCAAATCCACCTATACTTAAACTGTTTTCCGACTGTCTTTGGTGACTCCTGTCGGAAGATATTTCGGCCCACACCCAATCCCCATTTAAACATTACTCTCCAACCTCAATGACAATTATGTCGTTGAGAAATCATCAATTATCCCACAACACAACCAATTCATTCATATAAACAAGCTTTGAGACTATAATCTTTGAGACTACAAGCCTTGAGACTATACGCTTTGAGACTATAAGCTTTGAGACTATACTCTTTGAGACTATAAGCTTAAAACTGATAAGTTTTGAGACTATAAGTAAAAGCTTTGAGACTATAAGCTTAAAAACTATAAGCTTTGAGACTATAACTTATAGTATAAGTATATGCTTTTAGACTATAAGCCTTGAGACTACAAGCCTTGAGACTATAAGCCTTGAGACTATCAGCTTGAAACTGGAGCAAAAGGTCTTTTTTTTTCTTCAAAAGGGTGGAAGGGTGCAAAACCAAAACTTGACCGGCTAGTGTAGTTGTTTATTACTGGAGGGGCCAGAGTACGTAGCAAAGTACATAAACCTGAAAATTCATGGGGTGGGGTGCATTATCTCTGCAATACTCAAATGACGCCCCTGAGCTCGAGTTCAGACTTTTAGACCTAGGTCTCCTTCCAATAGCGGGATCGGAGCTTGAGCTGGCGAAAATTCGTTTGTTTACGATGTCAAAAAAATTAGTTGAATAAATAGTGATGGCTGTCGTAATCTCACTAAAAACTTCAAATGTGTAACGTTACACCATATAAGATTACAGTGGAACCTCTCATAACGAGCATAATTTGTTCCAAAATCTTACTCGTTAAGTGAAACACTCGTAAAACGATACAATTTTTCCCATACAAATCAATGTAAAATACGATAATGCGTTCCATGCTGAAAAAATACGAATTTTTCAAAAAAATTTATTAACATTTATTAAAATAAAATAACTCATGAATTGTTAAAGTTAAAGAGTGTAACAACTTGGAATACAATTTAGATTTGAAACAAAAACGTAAATAAAAATATGAATTTATGACAAATAATTTATCCTTTTTAACTAGAAAATTGCCTAAAGACATTTGTTTTTGCCGACGCTTCAAAATAAGACGAAAATGTGTCACAGCATTATCATTGAATAAATTTGTAGCACGAATAGCCACCTTCTTTTTAGGGTGATGCTTCTCAATACTTCCTCCTCCATTAATGAGCTCTCCTCCATAACAAGCTCTTCAATATCGTTGTTGTTCACCTTGAGTCCCATGATATTGGCCAATGACACAATCTCGTTAACTGTAGACTCCACAAGTACTGTTTCAAAATCAAATTCAACAACACTCTCTGGCCTAAGTTTTTTCCAAGCAGAAAAGAATGTCGGGAAAAAGGGACTTCCCCTATCTGCGTAACTCGCTATGCGAAATGTAGCTCGTTAAGGGAGCAACTTCTTCACATTTTTTGTTGCTCGTTATGCGAATTACTCGTTTTGAGAGGTGCTAGTTATGAGAGGTTCCACTGTATTTACAGCAAATAATAAGTTTAATTAAAATATTTTAAAATCGAAACATAAGAATAGGTCTATTTGTTTTTCACATTGCCTTTTATTATGTATTTAAAAATTTAAATAAAATTAAAGTTGAATAACTTAAACAACCATGGAATATATTTAATATCAAGTTAAATGGAAATAAAATATTTTAATACTATAACAGTGACAAATATGAAACGCTGACTTAATCATGTATTGATTCAAAATCAGGCCCGTACTTCCTATTTATTAAACTAAAAAAATTAATATTGATTAAATGGTTCCTTAAAATTGTATTTTTTTTTACTGTTTTGTTTTCTCAATGCAATAGGAATTCATTTTTTTTTTTTTTCAAATGAGTCCAACCCCCAACAGTGTCTGGCGGACAGTGACGCGGTGTTGCTTAAAGAGTATGTTAGATAAAGTTTGAAGCAAAGTGTCTGCACCTTTATATAATTATTTTATGTACTATTCCATGAGTTGGCTGGCCAAGTAATTTTCTTAGTCCTGGTGACACCAGCTGGCCAAAGCATGTTCATGGTGACACTAGACAAATCTTGACCCCATGAGAGATGCCGCCATCATTGCCAACTTGTTCCTGACAAACCAGTTTGAGTCCATGATCCCCAAGTGCGCGGCGTTGTTGACTAAAATATATTTTTATAATATAAAATTTTGTATAAGTTACAATACTCATTGAAACAAATTATTTATTCCAAACCACCCAAAGACAATTTTGCACATGCCAAATTTATCGGGACATTTTTACGATAGTATTGGATATAATAAAGTTTTCATATTTATCTCTTCTACTACTACATCAACATATGCACAGGTCTCACAAGTGGATTTTTTTTAGGATGACATGAAGACCAATAAATATGGACATTTCTAGGAAATAAAAAAGATATACATGTGAATCTATAAATAGGTCATAGCATTGGATGATAAATGTCCGATTCAAAGTGCAGGGACTAAAAGTCCCCACCCCCCCCCCCCTTTCCGAACCCCCAAAACCAGACTATTTTCCGGGCTTACACAGAACGGTGTTGGTGTAGTACAGAAATCATAAAATGTATAACTAAATGTTTGAAAAGGAAATTATTTTCACCGATTTCAAAATTATAGCTAAATATCGAAATATTAAATTCACCATTTTCCTGAAATAAGTGACTTGTTCTATCATTTTTTTAAACAAATTCATAAGTCTTTTTTTTGATCGACATGAAACAGACTTAATATATATGACATGATTCATATCTGAGGCCCTATATAAAAAGTACTGTGAGTATTGCGGGTGCATTAAGTTGTCAAGATCAGTGTTTTAAAAAAAAATGTAAATCAGCTGTTCTCAACGTGTGTGACGCGACTCCTTTGCGGGTTGAATGACCCTTACATAGGGGTCGACTAACATAATCGGAAAATAAATATTTATGAAGTAGCAACGAACATAATTTTATGGTTGGGGGTTCACCACAACATGACCAACTGTACTAAAGGATCGGCATGAAATCCATGTTGCAGGCTGAGGTCATGGAAACTAATGTGCTCTGAACGTGAAACGAAGTATTGCTTACTTCTGGGATACCTGCACGAACTTCGGGTTTATCATGAGATACGGCACAAACAAGATCCGTGAAGAACTTACATCGACCTTAACATTCAAGTCAATGGCGAGAGACCAAAAGTGTTAAACAACTCTGTTGTTGTTTTTTGTCTGCACACAAAGCGAAACCATTGATAATGAGTTTAAATTCAGTGCAAAATTTAGAAAAAAAAATCTAGAAAGGCATGAGTACCGAAACTATACTAAGAGTTAGCAAGGCCGTTGTGATCCCCATTCAACTATAGGAAGGTAAAACATTGGCAGTCTATCAATGGTGTGCTAGGACTCCAAACAACTTTCACACAACGATCCTACAAAAAAAAATCTTCAACATCTAAAAACAAGACAAGGCCAAGACACAGCAGTCCTCCCCCGGCACGTACGCCTTTAATTGCAGTCCAAGCATTGATGGGCAGGACCAGACCTCAGCACTCCAACTGCCAGATTCAGCCCCAGCACCCAAAGTCACATACTTACCCCAGCACCCACGGATATGTTCAGTCCCATCACCAATCCGATTTTTAAAATGGTCACGATTGATGTTCGCCAATCGAAATAACATTAACATTTAAACTGTTGTCAATGATGTATATTCATTATTTTAAAAAAGATAATATATAAAGAAAATATAAACTAACAATGTAGAATCATGCTTAAACAAAAAATGTTTGACATACCGGTACTTGTCTTTGGAACAATTGTGAAGTTCTTTCGGGTTTCTCCATTATCACCATCCTTTGCCACACAAATGTACATCGTGTCAACAGCGGGTACATTGAATGTCAGGATTGACGCAAATTTGCCATGTTCACAAGGGTGATCTGGGGGACTCGGTTTCAGCATTTGAATACCCTCCATGGGATAGGGCATAAAGTTGGTTCCTCCGCTAGGACCGGTCAACCAGGTCAACTCAAGACCCGCATAATCCCTATATAAGATCACCTAAATGAATAAGACCAATGATATTTTTATATACCTGATTTCACAACTGATTGGTATTAAAAATAAAAACTAACTTTATATATATATATATATATATAAATACTGGAGGATACGACCCGATCAAAAAAAAAAAACAAACTTTTACGCACATAACTGAAAAAGTACGAAAATAATTCATGCCCTTGAAATTAATATTTAGAAAAAAGTTGGTCAGACGATCTTGTTTTAGTTTTTTTGAAGTATTTATGTTGACGTCCCTAACAACATTTAGTTTAGAGAAATATTTATCTGCTATACACTAGCGACACTGAACGACAATTTTATTTTCTCTAAAAATTGTAAAATGAGACAATCATTAATTAAGAAAAAAAAAAAGGGGGGGGGGGTGGAAATGTTTGAAAGTTGTTGACAAGGGCGGGGGGGGGGGGAATGGGGCTTAGATAAGTTGACGTCAACAATCATGTTTTCTTTATTGAAATTTTAATATTAAATATTGACTGGCTATTACGTTACATTAAAAAAAAATTATGAGTGTAAACGGTAATATAATAATTAGTCACTTAACGATATAAGATTTATTTAATGTGCGTCTGTCTGTGCACTGCTGATGGCTGCTCAGAATGTTAGCACACTTAGAATGTTAGTGCAAGACAAGTCAAAAGTTGGCCTCTCTACACCTACAGATTCTGTTTGTAGCAAATGACTAGGGCGTTATGTTTGCGATCAATGTTGCGGGCATGGAACAAGTCCAAGGTTCAAGTGTCCTGTGCAGTCAAGATAAATGATAGTGATAGAGTAGGAATACGATATTTTGAGAATTAAGGGAGAGTGAAGTGAGTAACAATAATAACATCGCGGCTTGAAAGGATTTGCCAAATCTGTGACATCTATTTTGATACGAAATTCACGTTGAAAAGCATATTCAACAGCACCGACAATGCCCTCTTGAGCATAAGAAATCATCATTTTGTACTCAAAAAAAAAAAAAAAAGGATTCGACCAATGCCAGGAGACAGAGAGAGAGCTTATGGCAATCATTGCTCACACCGATAATGCTTCTATTTTAAGTGCTGAATGGTTAGATGAGGATGATGTTGACTTGTCTGGTACATCAGTTCCACAAGATGGATGGGATAAATCAGCTACTATAGAATATGCCAATCAGGGGCGTCATTTCAAGGGGTTTTCAGTGGGCTCAACCTTGTCAAGTTGTTTATTATTGGAGTTGTCATAGTATACAGCAATTGAAATAAAACCTGCAAATTTGGGGGGGGGGGGAAAATGCTCCTATGTCCTACCCAAAATAGGTCATTTATGCCCATTGTTATGATAAAGCAACAACTGGCTACTCCATGGGAAGATTATAGCAGCAAGGAGCTATACTATAATTGAAAGCTATACTTGATATTAACGATGATATTTAGTATTTAAGCATCTTTTAATTGATTCTTCATTACATACTTTAAGTGTTACAACTTTTTAACATATGATTAACAAGCTAAAGATGTAATAAAATGTTTTCCTTACAGTTTTGTGTCATTCAAATACATCAGCAATAAGTGTATTTATTTATGCATTTATATTATAAATAATTTTTTTAGGGGTATAAAATGTTGACATAATTAAATTGTGTTGGTTGAGCGTTGGGGGGGGGGGGGTTTTACATAGAAAATTTGACAGTTGTTGACAAGGTTAAATAATTGCGTGTAGAAATTTTTTGTTGACGTAATTAATGGATGAACCCTAATATGTCTTTCAATTTACACACCAAAATTATTATAAAATATTAAATTTCATATGTCTTAAGTTATGTTCACGTCTTAACACATGTTCACATCTTAACTCAAGTTCACATCTTAACTCATGTTCACATCTTAACTCATGTTCACATCTTAACTCATGTTCACGTCTTAACGCATGTTCACATCTTAACTCATGTTCACATCTTAACTCATGTTCACGTCTTAACTCATGTTCACGTCTTAACTCATGTTCACGTCTTAACTCATGTTAACGTCTTAACTCATGTTCACGTCTTAACTCATGTTCATGTCTTAACTCATGTTCACGTCTTAAGTCATGTTCACATCTTAACTCATGTTCACATCTTAACTCATGTTCACATCTTAACTCATGTTCACATCTTAACTCATGTTCATGTCTTAACTCATGTTCACATCTTAACTCATGTTCACGTCTTAACTCATGTTCACATCTTAACTCATGTTAACGTCTTAACTCATGTTCACGTCTTAACTCATGTTCATGTCTTAACTCATGTTCACGTCTTAAGTCATGTTCACGTCTTAACTCATGTTCACATCTTAACTCATGTTCACATCTTAACTCATGTTCACATCTTAACTCATGTTCACATCTTAACTCATGTTCATGTCTTAACTCATGTTCACGTCTTAACTCATGTTTACGTCTTAACTCATGTTTACGTCTTAACTCATGTTCACGTCTTAACTCATGTTTACGTCTTAACTCATGTTCACGTCTTAACTCATGTTCACGTCTTAACTCATGTTCACGTCTTAACTCATGTTCACGTCTTAACTCATCTTCATGTCTTAACTCATGTTCACGTCTTAACTCATCTTCATGTCTTAACTCATGTTCACATCTTAACTCATGTTCACGTCTTAACTCATGTTCATGTCTTAACTCATGTTCACATCTTAACTCATGTTCACGTCTTAACTCATGTTCATGTCTTAACTCATGTTCACATCTTAACTCATGTTCACGTCTTAACTCATGTTCACATCTTAACTCATGTTCACGTCTTAACTCATGTTCATGTCTTAACTCATGTTCACATCTAAACTCATGTTCACATCTTAACTCATGTTCACGTCTTAACTCATGTTCACATCTTAATTCATGTTCACATCTTAACTCATGTTCACATCTTAACTCATGTTCACATCTTAACTCATGTTCACATCTTAACTCATGTTCACATCTTAACTCATGTTCACGTCTTAACTCATGTTCATGTCTTAACTCATGTTCACGTCTTAACTCATGTTCACGTCTTAACTCATGTTCATGTCTTAACTCATGTTCACATCTTAACTCATGTTCACGTCTTAACTCATGTTCACATCTTAACTCATGTTCACGTCTTAACTCATGTTCATGTCTTAACTCATGTTCACATCTAAACTCATGTTCACATCTTAACTCATGTTCACATCTTAACTCATGTTCACGTCTTAACTCATGTTCACGTCTTAACTCATGTTCACGTCTTAACTCATCTTCATGTCTTAACTCATGTTCACGTCTTAACTCATCTTCATGTCTTAACTCATGTTCACATCTTAACTCATGTTCACGTCTTAACTCATGTTCACGTCTTAACTCATGTTCACGTCTTAACTCATCTTCATGTCTTAACTCATGTTCACGTCTTAACTCATGTTCACGTCTTAACTCATGTTCACGTCTTAACTCATGTTCACGTCTTAACTCATGTTCACGTCTTAACTCATGTTCACATCTTAACTCATGTTAACGTCTTAACTCATGTTCACGTCTTAACTCATGTTCATGTCTTAACTCATGTTCACGTCTTAAGTCATGTTCACGTCTTAACTCATGTTCACATCTTAACTCATGTTCACATCTTAACTCATGTTCACATCTTAACTCATGTTCATGTCACAACTCATGTTCACATCTTAACTCATGTTCACGTCTTAACTCATGTTCACATCTTAACTCATGTTCACATCTTAACTCATGTTCACATCTTAACTCATGTTCACATCTTAACTCATGTTCATGTCTTAACTCATGTTCACGTCTTAACTCATGTTTACGTCTTAACTCATGTTTACGTCTTAACTCATGTTCACGTCTTAACTCATGTTTACGTCTTAACTCATGTTCACGTCTTAACTCATGTTCACGTCTTAACTCATGTTCACGTCTTAACTCATGTTCACGTCTTAACTCATCTTCATGTCTTAACTCATGTTCACGTCTTAACTCATCTTCATGTCTTAACTCATGTTCACGTCTTAACTCATGTTCACGTCTTAACTCATGTTCATGTCTTAACTCATGTTCACATCTTAACTCATGTTCACGTCTTAACTCATGTTCATGTCTTAACTCATGTTCACATCTTAACTCATGTTCACGTCTTAACTCATGTTCACATCTTAACTCATGTTCACGTCTTAACTCATGTTCATGTCTTAACTCATGTTCACATCTAAACTCATGTTCACATCTTAACTCATGTTCACGTCTTAACTCATGTTCACATCTTAACTCATGTTCACATCTTAACTCATGTTCACATCTTAACTCATGTTCACATCTTAACTCATGTTCACATCTTAACTCATGTTCACATCTTAACTCATGTTCACGTCTTAACTCATGTTCATGTCTTAACTCATGTTCACATCTTAACTCATGTTCACGTCTTAACTCACGTTCATGTCTTAACTCATGTTCACATCTTAACTCATGTTCACGTCTTAACTCATGTTCACATCTTAACTCATGTTCACGTCTTAACTCATGTTCATGTCTTAACTCATGTTCACATCTAAACTCATGTTCACATCTTAACTCATGTTCACGTCTTAACTCATGTTCACGTCTTAACTCATGTTCACGTCTTAACTCATGTTCACGTCTTAACTCATCTTCATGTCTTAACTCATGTTCACGTCTTAACTCATCTTCATGTCTTAACTCATGTTCACATCTTAACTCATGTTCACGTCTTAACTCATCTTCATGTCTTAACTCATGTTCACGTCTTAACTCATGTTCACGTCTTAACTCATGTTCACGTCTTAACTCATCTTCATGTCTTAACTCATGTTCACGTCTTAACTCATGTTCACGTCTTAACTCATGTTCACGTCTTAACTCATGTTCACGTCTTAACTCATGTTCACGTCTTAACTCATGTTTACGTCTTAACTCATGTTCACGTCTCTATCACACTCGAGTTGTTCTTTTTAAATGTTTCTTTTTAAAGAAAAATTATTAATCTCATAAAATTGGATACCCACAATTTTCATGAATTTTACTTTATGGCAGAGTGGAAAGCAGTTTCATAATTATACAATAAAGAAAATCTTAACCCACTTTTTTGTTCAGTACCTCTAAACTGTAAATACATTAAAAGAATGGCAATTATTACAAGATTAAATTTTCTCGTGTGTAAAATGATTGCTTTGAGATTTAAAAATTGTTTTTATTTTTCATTTTGGAGGTGTGGAACACTTATGAAAATGTAGCAAAGGTTAGTCAACGCCGTGGAACTGTATATTCTTAAATGGTTTAAAATGAATTTATTTTCAAGAGAACATGTAAAACCTCTATTTTTACGACTGTAATATCATTATAGTTCAAGATTTTGTCATCCACATACAAATGTACCCACATTATTCCGTCCCCCGATACGTGTTTGCCGAAGAAGATTAATTATTTATCAAATTCACTCCTTCATTCTGAGGCGTATCTAGTGCTACCTTGGGCAAAACAAAAGCATAAGATCCCCCTCCCCCTATAGTTTTCATAAACATTCATAAAACCATCCGCACGATAGCACACACCACGCCCCCCCCCCCCCCCCATGCACGCAACAAAATTTTTATTTTGAACTTTATTTAAATTCTAAAGTTCAATCATCATCTTATGACGCATCTTCTTAAAAAAAAGTAGTTTTGTTGAGATATTGATATCACAATGAAACAATTGGAACATGGTGTGTTATTATTTCCATGATTGGTGACCAAATAGGTGGGTGGTAATTGGCTAGGAAGTTGTGTTAAACACTTTGGCCTGAATGGCATATTGTTAACAATAATAAAAATATTGGGTAATGTCTTCATTACTTTATAAAATTGTTGAAAACACATTTTTTAATAATCAAAAAAAAAAAAAAAACTGATTGAATTCTCAAAATACGAAGTTAAAATTTGGCGCGCTTTATTGGAAATTTAAGAAGCAAATAATTTTTTAATAAATTTTATTTTTAAAATAGGGAAAATCATTATCAGTTTTGTAAAGTTATTAAATCAAGTAAAATTGAAGCTATTTATTTGCGTGTTTAAATTTGGCTCTTATGAACTTTTTGTAATTTTTTCTCTATTTGAGTTGAATGGAAAATTTTGATTAATTTTTTTGGGAAGAAATTTATATAAATAAATTTAAAAGTAATTTTGCAATATTAACAATGCAATAAATACAACATATTTTGGGGTTTTCCGATAAATAATAATGCGACTATTCTCCTTTCACTTCTCTATGCCTCTGAAACGTTGACGGACCATTAACACGATGCAATAATTTTAAGTTACTTTCATACTAATCTTAGAAAAGTCTTAAACATCAAACGGTAGGACATGTTTCCCAGAAAACCGAGGTACTCGCTGACGTAGGCCTCCCTGCATCTTTAACTCTGTAATGCTTGGCACTTTGTGCCAATGACAGACGACCGCTAGCCCAAAAGGAATATTGAATCTATGTTTATCTCCAGCAAGAGTCGGCAAAGAATCGAGCATCGTTGCTTCACCTCTGTACACAAAGTCTCCATACAACATAAAGCCAACAGTTGCTCCAGAGCACTAAAGACTAGACAGAAAATCCTGGAATAACTATGCACCCGGAGTTCCTCGGCAATTAATTAACCATAACATTTTTGCCATAATCTATCTCATCAGCCGTCTGCGCCCCGACTTTACGTAACAAAGGCAAAAAATTGTAGAATAAACATTTTGTTTAACATTATGTAAGACGAATACAAATAATCAAAATTTTGCGTTTCAACAGAAAAATACATTTGATTTTAAAATACATAATATACCGCTACCTCAAGTGTACACGTTAACTGGACATCTTGTCCCACCGTATATGTGGAGACGTCAGGTGCATTGCCATTGTGCTGGTCTAACGTGATCACAGGTACTTCCATTCTTGCTATTTTGTATGATAAGAAAAAAGTTAATGAACAAAGCAAATTAACTCTTTCAATAATTTGTTTAGATAATTGCTGCAAATAATATTGACCTTAACAAGCCCAACTATAAATCATAAGATATTTTGGTGAACCTAGAATAACTACGTTGACGTACAAATTTTTTCCCCAATGATAACAAGACCACTAATTACCGAATGATAATTTCTTATATTTAAATAAGACACATTTATTTACAAGTGTATTTTTATTTCCACATCAGTGTTATATGTTGTTCCCATTGAAGGGTGGAGACAAAATACCCCATCTAAAATAAATATCCTCGAGAAGAAATTCTCTCAACAAAAAATACAAACAAAAATAGAACATTGTTTGACATCTACGAGGCCAATTACCTTTCTCTTATAGCAATACGTGTACACATTTTAAAGATTAAAACGAACATTTAATTGAAAAATTCTTTGTCGACGTAAAATAACAATGCGAAAAGATAATGAGGAATATTTGAAAAAATAGTGTAGACTTATGGAAACTTGAAATCCACGTAGCATTGACGTCATGTTACCATTCACTTGTTAAATGTTTTCTCCGACCCCTCTTCGTTACGAACAATCGCAGCACACCTAATTTTCCTCTCTTCAGTCCTATTTTCCCTGTGTTTCATATCTCAACTACTTATGTCCTGTAACATTCCTCTAGCTGTCTTCTCGGCTACTACAGTTAAGTGTTTAAAGAAAAAAAAAATATTTACTGTTGTTTGTTCGCCTAAGAAGGCCTCTTACCGACACATTCGTTTGTTTTGTTGCGTCATTTTTTCCCTCAGGTTTTCCTAAACTTTGTTTCACTCATTTCCTAACTCTTTCTATCACCTTCTCATACGCTATCTCACTCAAACTATATTTTCCACTCTATCGCTCTTTAACAGGCCTTATCTACAAAGTTAGAAAAAGGGGAGAAAAATGTTTTGACAAATTAATCACTATAAATTCTATTAAGTCTGAAAACATTTTAATATCCTGGGAGCATTGGCAAACAAAATGTCAATTATGACAACAAAATAAATGCTTTGATTTACATATAATTGAGAAAATTTATATTAAAGACAATCAAAACAATGTGGTTGGGAGTAGCAATTTTGTGCATCCATCACAAAATCTCCACTAGGAATCTTGCATCTTGTTACAAACTGTTGAAAATTGTAAAGCCAGCGAGAATCAATCAAAGACTGGCAGAGACAAATGATTCAGCAGACATATCATTCAAGCTTTGTATATCTGAACTTTGGGGGGGCCCGTCATGCAAACAAAAGTAATGAAGAAAACCACCTCACCTTTAAATTTAAATGTAATCGTCTCAGAACGGCTGGCTTCTGAAACACCACCTGTTGTATTAAAGCGCGCCTTACAGATGTATAATCCTGCATCAAAACACTGAGCATCCGTCACATATAGGATAATCTTTATCGTTGCCCTGTTGTCTAGAGCAGAGGGGTAGTTACCACCAGATGCATTAATAACCCATGGCCTAAGACCTGGAGTAACCTGAAAAAAAAACAGCAAACAACACGAAACTTA
Organism: Omphiscola glabra; assembly: GCA_964017045.1. Lineage (NCBI taxonomy): Eukaryota > Metazoa > Mollusca > Gastropoda > Lymnaeidae > Omphiscola > Omphiscola glabra. The sequence goes on along the minus strand of OZ024807.1, from coordinate 12,596,880 downwards.
AAGATTAACAAAAATAATTTTATTTTTACACCTTGGAATTTGGTACTGAAATTTTTTATCTGAAGATCTATTGACTCCAAATAGTTATATGCAGTGTCGTATCCAGAGGGGTGCGGGAGGTGCGAAGCAACATGGAATTTCGGAAGAGTGAAAATTAAGGTTTAAGATTAGAATGGCAGGAGACCAATTAACAGATGCTGGACTCCCTCTGTGTGAACAGTAATGAGGTTTTCAGAACATGAATTTTTGTTTAGAGAAATACCAAGGCTAGGAAGACATCAAAAAGCAGTTGATACTGAATATAACAACGTTTTTGACTAGTTAATATTTGATGTTTTGAGTTTAATAACGGAATGGGACACAAAGTTTTGGACTGGTCAATATTTGATGTTTTGAAATTCATAGCTGATTGAGACTAGAATCTTTTCGAATACCCTCGTTAAGCCTTCAAATGTTTCTTACGATCTATGTGTCTGTGATTTCATGTGAGCAGAGCTTTTCAAAACTAATACTTATCAAGAATTTCAAGAACTATTTACGATCCACCATGAGACTATTAAGGCTTTGTGATCTGGCTCTAATATCAATATTTGAAAATGATACGTTAAAATAATAGTCATTGTTAGATTTGCAGCATGAAGACCAGGAAAGGAACGTTTTAAATAACGTAAATGTAATGTAACAATAACTATAACTTAACGTTGTTATAGTTCTTTAATGTCTCTGATTACATGTTGATCTACTTGAGGAAGTTAATCTTACATAGCAGTATATGCGTCACTTGGTGGAACATGCTATTGAAAATACACTTTTAAAATAAGACCAACATGGAGTTTTGGAAGGGAGAAAATTAAGGTTTAGGAATAGAATGGCAGAAGAGCAATTAACAGATGCTTGACTCCCTCTGTGAGAACTGCAGGGAGGTTATCAGAAGATGAATTTTAAGGCAAAAACAAAGGCTTAGAAGACATTAAAGGCAGCTGATATTGAATTTCACAAAGTTTTGGACTGGTCACTAGAATCTCTTCGCATACTCTCACAAAGCCTTCAATTTTTCTTACGATCTGTGTGTCTTTGATTTCACGTGATCGTAGCTTTTTAAAACTAAACCTAATCAAAAACTATTTACGACCCACCACGGGACGATCAAACGATTTATGATCTGGCTCTACAATCAACTTAAAGTGATAAGGTAAAGGATATTGATTTTGATAAAGTCATTGACAGGTTTGCAGCTTTGAAGACCAGGAAAGGAACGTTTTAAATAAAAGGAAATGTAATGTAACAATAACTATAACTTAACGTTGTTATAGTTCTTAAATACAATTACCTCCTGACCAGTAATTAATTGTTTTCTTCTTTTCGTGTCATTGTTATACTGTAGAAATCCATCGTGGACTTCGGATGTGTGGGACGGGAGATAGCGTGAGTTTACCGCACCGCCACACACCAACCCTAACTACGCCTATGGTTACATAAGCTTAGGTAAGAATTACGTAGCATTAAAACAAGGCACTGCTTAAGTCCATTCGACTTAACAAATCTTTATGAACAATTATAAGCAGAGAAATATGATTAAATTTAGCTTTCTGTTTACGCTAAAATATAACAAAAACTAAAATGCATCGAATACAATTTAAATTAACTTAATATTGTTAAACAACACATTTGAAAGCAAAATCTAATATGAAAATTATAACCAAAGTGCTAATAATCCCCCCCCACAAAAAAAAAATATAGAGAGAAATGAGGTTGAGATTTGCAAATGTTTTTAGGTGTATCGACAATGTAGTTAGGCTCTGTACACATTTAATGATTTCATCATGGTTTAATTATTACCTTTAACGTAAATGATTGTAAAGGAATTAGTGAGTAATTAGCAATTAATGCAAACGTTGTATGGTTTCTGAAAACCCAAGATCTCTCAACGGTTAACTGATTAATCTCTGTTACAGCTGCTGGAACATCGCCAATCCGGCTAGCGTCACATGTCAGATTGAATGAACCACCATCTTCAATAACTGACTTGTCAAATAGTTGACTTTGAGCTGAAAAGAAAAGGAAAAAAAAACAACTAAAAAGTTCAGAATTGAAAATAAATCTTTTAAATCTTTTTATAATAATAATAATGATGCATAAAAATAATTATGAATGTATTTAAAAAAAACAGAAAAAAAATGTACTGGGTCCAAAGACATTTCTTTCAAAATAAAAAGAAAATATAATTTTAGGAGAAAAAGAAGAAACAACTTATGAAAACATTTATCTGTCCCAAATTTAAAGGTTATCTAACTGACACGCGAGACTTCTATGCTGAGATAAAATGTCATAGTTATAGCATTACTTTTGTAATAAACCTTTAAAAATAAACTTATTCATGTCCTTGTAAGCACGTGGCCACGCTATACAATATAATGCATTTTTCTTCTCAAATGTATTGAATATTTACAGCATATTTGGCTATATTCTTTGCAAAGGTATTCTTGGATGATAACTTTGGGTTCATATAGTGAAAATAATATAAACTATCTAAGGGTCTACCCCTTTTCAATATATTAAAATTTTAGTAAGTTATTTGCATTGCCCAATCACCCTGTCGTTGTGTGGCTAATCATTTCAAAACTGTACAGACCAATCAATGCCTGTTTCATGCAACTTTGGACTCAGTAGACTGCAATCAAACCTGCATATTAACTATAATTTGTAATTGTGAATGTACAGTCGGTAAGGACAGATGCAATTCTTTGACAATCTAATTGTTTATTCCGCGTTAAGAGTCATCGGTAGGCGATAATGGATAGTGCAAATCTTTTACACATTATTGGTACGTCTTCATTTCCAGTACACGTGGGATAAGACCAATATTTATTTAAACATTGATCTGTTAAACAGTGTTTAATTAGCAACAACTGCAAAATCTAAGTCTTCTTGTACTATGCTAAATAACACGTAAGTTCACATTGAAGAAGATTTGCTGTCTGTAAAATTAAGTCTCCTTGGTTTAAGGATTAAATCAATCACCAGCAACCAAAATGCGTCAATGACGTCATCATTTTTCGAGGATATTGAATGAATGGGGAATTAAACAACCACTAAAAACAAAGTTTATCGTATAAATCCTTTATACAAAGTAATATTGATCATTGTGTGTGTGTGGGGGCTGAAAATGTGAAATAACATGAATACAAGAACCCCACTTTAAAACAATCTCAAGGCTCACAACGTCAACATTTTTTTACACGCCCCTGACATACATTAATATTCTAATGACACACCCACGTTTTCACCGAAGACTTATTTCACAAACTATTTCAGAAAAAGAAAAAAAAAATATTACGCACCAAACGTGTTTAAGGTTTTTAAATTTTTTTTTAGCGCAGTTTCTCATTTAGCGCAGTTTCTTATTTAGCGCAGTTTCTTATTTAGCGCAGTTTCTTATTTAGCGCAGTTTCTCATTTAGCGCAGTTTCTCATTTAGCGCAGTTGTCTTAAATTTTATTTCGTGCAATCAATGTCATGATATTTCTTTCATCTTCCCCGTGAAAAGGGGTTATTTTAGAGTGTTTTGGGATTTGGAGCGCGGAAGGTGGTGTTAAAAATTTGAACGAATGTGTTGTCAATGGCAACCAGTCTATGTGTCAAGTTTCAGCTCGATAGGTTGACGGGAAGCGGGCCGATTAGCTCAAGAAAACAGTCCACCAGCCATGGACAAAATCGAAGGTGTTAATATGAAACAAATTTAAAAACGTTTTAAGCAATATCCGAGGGTCAGCTAAACTCTAAAACTGAAGATAAATTTGATTATTTTATTCCCTGAATAACAGACTAAATACTAAGAAAGGATTGGTTTTTTTAAAAACTTTTTTTAATTTCTTTTTTTTTTTTTTGGGGGGGGGGGTGTCCCCATTCATACTAAAAGGCACCAAGTCTGTACATTCATAATTATAGTTTAATCAAGATTCTTCCTCACACTAAATCCTTGAAAAATTATCCGTCTCCTTTATATCGAGATTGAGTCACTGGTATGTTAAATATATTGTTTGCGAACAATGGTGACAAATTATACAGTTTTAATTTTTTTTTAAATGTCAACTTAAATTCGGCAACATAAGAAGCATAATTAAATATCCTACCATAAATATCTGATGCGGGTGATAGTAGGCTGATGGTTGTTATAGGCTACCAGCATTAGTAATTTAAACAATACATATTTATCACAACTTACCAGCAATGAATAATCCAGCAGTTAAAATGGCTGTCGGAAATTGCATGACGTAACAGATGACGGACTCACCAAAGTGCATCTATTTCTAACCCTAAAGTAAATTAAAGGTATTACTGTCCATCTTATGACAGTAGCTTTGATAATGACGTGTTTCTTTGGACTTGCCTGGATGAAAAGATATTAAGTCAGGGATAAAACAACACACACACACACAAGTAGAGAACAGTTAGTGAAGTGCTACATTCCTCAAAAATGCAATCACTAATTTACACAAACCCACAATTATGTAAAGACTCGTACATATTAGGAAATTAGGAAAAATATTTCTCTCTCTAAATTTATCTCTCACTCTTTCTCTCTCTATTTCTCTCTCTCTTTCTCTCTGCTAGGAAGGCAGGTTACCTAATCAAAAATATCTAGTAAAGAAATTCTAGAAACAATTTTGTGACATTTGGTGATTACTAAATGTAGTCCGACACATGTGCCATATCAGGCACATAAAAGATTCAGGAAACTTACCAACAAGTTTTATTATTGTATACTTTTTGCTGGCATCAGTATTTTCCAAGATGATAAAATGTTTTTTGTATCTATGTGTCGGAGACGATTTTGTGGTTTTAGCGTACGTCCCATCGATGTGTGTTTTCGACGAAAGTTGTTGGAAGGGGAAGTACAGAAAAAAATATAGATTTATCCATAAAATTGTATTGTAAAGCGCAATAATTAATTGTTAAAATATCCTATGCTCCTAAACTTCTTTACTTTCGGAACTACTTTATATGACTGTAGTGAAGATTGGATGTGAAAATTTGTTGTTTGAGAGATCAAAACCATTGTGTTTGTCAGAACATGAATTTGGGTCAAGAGATGGGGACAGTTTTTGGGAAAAATTATTAAAGTGTCTAATGTAGAGTTTGATGCAGAGGTTATGGGAAAGTCTAATGGAGATATTAGTGGACAGTTTATGGGAGAGTTTAATGGAGATGATTGTGGAGAGATTTTTGGAGAGTAAAATGGAGATGTTAATGGAGAGATTATGGGAGAGTCTAATGGAGATATCAGTGGAGAGAATATAAGTAGTTCTTGTAGCAAAGAGTGAGCGACAGGCAGAGAAAGCAAAAGAGTGTGAAAGATAGATTGAGATAGAGAGACAGCGAAAGAAGATAGTTTAGATATAAAATATCTTGAGGGATGGATTTAGTGTGCAGGTGTTAATCTTAAGGTGTGGAACAATACTTGGTAATGGACTACGATGAGTCGATTGTTTTTTCACGTGATAAGCGTAAGTACGAGTAAGACTTCCGGTAGGCTGTCTGCAACACACTTCTCGCTCACAAATTTTTCTTCAAACAACTTTCTTCCTTTAATCATAACTGAATTATAATTATTGTCACATTTATGAATGTCATTTTAAAAAACACGTGTATTCAAGAATATTTTGAAAAGTAAAATTTTTAATTAACATTGGGTAAGCGCTGATGGGGACAAACATTTTGCTTTAAAATTAATGATAATGGCCGATCAGCTGTTATCTTTTGTTATGTGTAGCATAGGCTACCGAAGGCTTACTCGTATCACGTGACAAAACAAGGAAGTGACTAATCGTACAACGAGTTCCAATGTCTCAAAATCATGTTTTGTATTAAATTACATCTTTATTCATAAATATAATTAATAAATTAAATACTCGAAATACTTTAAAACTATGTGGCTAATGCTTTTGTAAAATTCATTATCAATTACAATTTATGATCATTTTTACTTAACCAATATAAATCTAAACAATCAAAGCTATTTTGTTAATATTATATGCTAATGACAATACATTAAGGAGATGTTAGCGAGTTGCTGTCCACCATTTTATTGATGGCGTCATCATGTTATTTAAAAACTCGGAAACAAAAACAGGAGCAATCTAAAAAAATAATTCTTAATAATTTTCTTTTCAAGTGGGTAGTGGGGCAAACTAATCTTGCGGTGATGGACAGACACACGAGTAGGATACAATTTGCATATATCTAACGTCGCAATATTTCATAGATTCCACTAAGTTTAATCAGTTAAAGGCACCAGATACTATTCTTTTAAAAACTGTTTATAAAAAATAACAATTTAGTCGTTTTTAATTTTTTTTATTTTAAATATTGTTGTCCCCATTTTTCTCCGAGGGGGGGGGGTGGGGGGTGGGGAGGGTACTCGACTTTCCCATGCAGCATCGAAGAGCTTGCTAAAAAGAAAATTTGCTCTAGTATTGTCTGAGTGTTAAGTGACAAGTCTACGTTAATTATAATACTGCTTTTAAAAAAAAAACATCAAAGGGAAACCGTTGAACGACCAAAAACCAAGCCAATTAACTATTTTAAACTCCATCCATCAAATTCTTTCCACATCTGACACACTTATAAATATAAATATTTATAGTTCCACGTTAACCCGTATTTTATATATCAGCTATTCCAATAGCCCATGGGCTATCTTTATAATCCGATCCAGCAAATCAACTTCTTACTAACCCAATCCACTTGCCCAAATCCACCCATACTTAAACTGTTTCTCTCCACCCCCTCTAACCCCAAAGACCATTATGTCCTTGATAAAGCAGCAATAATCACACAACAAAGACTATTCCTTCGTATAAACCATTTTTGTGACTAGACGCTCGCTGCTGAAGAACAAACGTCATTTTTTTAAAAAAAAACAAAACTTGACCGGCTAGTTTAGTTGTTTATTACTGGATGGGCCACAGTACGTATAGCAATGTACATAAACCTAAAAAATTCAGGAGGGGGGAGGGGCATTACCCCTGCAATACTCGAATGACGCCCCTGAGCTGGAGCTCAGACTTTTAGACATAGGTCTCCTTCCAATAGCGGGATCGGAGCTTGAGCTGGCGAAAATTCGTTTGTTTACGATGTCAAAAAAATTTGTTGAATAGATAAGGATGGCTGCTGTAGTCTCACTAAAACTTCAAATGAGTAACTTTATACCATATAAGAATATTTACAGCAAATAATAAGCTTACTTAAAATGTTTTAAAATTGAAAAAAAAAGATTAGGTCTTTTTGTTTTTCACATTGCCTTTTATTCTGTATGTAAAAATTGAAATGAAATGAAATATAAATAACTTAAATAACTATGATAAATATCTAATATCAAGTTAAATGGAAATAAATTATTTTATTATTATTAATATGAAACGCTGAAATTGATTCAAAATCAGGCTGGTACTTCATATTCATTTTCTGAAAGTTTTATATTGATTAAATAGTTCTTAATATTGTAATTTTTTTCCTTACTGTTTTGTTTTCTCAATACAAATATGATATGTGCAGTGTTCATAGGAATTAGTTCTTTTTTTTTCAAATGAAGTCCGACACCCAACAGTGTCTGAAAGACAGTGAATCGGTGTTGCTTAAATATATTAGATAAAGTTTAAATCAAAGTGTCTGCACCTTTACATTCATTATTTTTTATATGCATATTCCATGAGCTGGCCAAGTAATTTTCTTAGTCCTGGTGACACTAGCTGGCCAAGTAATTTACTTAGTCCTGGTGACACTAGCTGGCCAAGTAATTTTCTTATTCCTGGTGACACTAGACCAATCTTGACCACATGAGCGATGCCACCATCATTACCAGCATGTTCCAGACAAACCAGTTTGAGTCCATGATCCCAAAGAGCGCAGCCTCGTTGACTAGAATATAAAAGATACTGTTTTAATATAAACTATTTGATTAGATACAATACTCGCTGAAACAAATTATTTATTCCAAACAACCCAAAGACAATTTTGCACATGGAAAGTTTATCGGGGCATTTTTAGGATTGTAATAGTAATGATAAATTTCCAATATTTATCTCTTCTACAAGTACTAGTACATCAATATATAGAACGTTCTTGGGATGTTTTTTTTTTTGGATGACATTAAGACCAATTAATGTGGACATTAATTTCTAGGAAATAAAAAGATATTTGCGTGAATCTATAAATAGGTCATAACATTGTATGATAAATGTCCCATGCCCCATGTCCGATGCCCCATGTCCGATGTCCGATGTTATAAGGTAAGACGTATTTTAAGACGCTTTGCCCGCCTTCCACGTGCATGACCTCTTTCAAGTCGGTCCTGTGTTGGAGCGGCTAGAAAAAAATATCCCTTTGTTGATACTTTTGTTTACTATCGTCCGTTTCTGTGGAACAGGATCGAACGATCTAGAGAATGCGAGAAGCAGTAAGACTGCGTATTCCTTTTTCCAGAATGATCATCTGAAACTGAGTATAAAAGGGATAAGAATAAATGACGAGAGAGATTTTCCTTTCCTTGATTACGAGGCATGCTATGTGTCATTATACTTTGTTGTGTGTAGAGATTTTTATTTCCTCGTACAATTTTGTGCTCATTGTATTTTTATATACAGTACCGATACCAGCAAATCTGTAAGTTTATAATTTTAATTATATTTCTCTTGCTGTTATTATTTAATTGAAGTTCACAATTTAAAAAGTTATTAATTGTAATTAGCTCTGGCCTTAATTGTCGTTTTATTTGTTATTATTTTTAACCTTTGGTATCGTCCTTTATTATGGACTGTTTTTAGAACGAGCCCTAGACAAAACAACAGAGATTAAATTCTCCATCTATAACGGTCCGTAATACCGATGTCCCATGTCCGATGTCCGATGTCCGATGTCCCATGTCCCATGTCCGATGTCCGATGTCCCATGTCCGATTCAAAGAGTGGAGACAAATAGCCCCCCCCCCCACACACTTTTTTTCCCCAGACAATTTCCCAGGCTGACTTTGATCGGTGTTGGAATTAGACAGAAAACATAAAATATATTTAAAAAATAAATGCTTTCACCGATTTTTAAATGATATTTAAATTTTAGAATTAATAAATTCACTGTTTGCCTCAAACAAGTGACTCGCGCAATCGATTGTTGGGGGAAGGGGGGGGTGGGGGGTGGGGGAGGGAAAGGATGTAACCGTGCTGTGCGAGCACATTGGTCAGACATAAAGGCAGGCAACTATAAAAAAGTCAACAGTTTTAACTATTTCAAAATGTTGTGATCATTAAATTTTCATGCGTCAAAAAAAAAAAAACTGTATATAATCTTTGAATGTTAAACAAACTATTTAGTCTTTTCTTTTGATCGACATGAAACAGACTTAATATATTTTAAAATATGTAAAGCAGCGGTTCTCATCATATGTGCTGCGACTCCTTTGGGGTCGAATGACCCTTACATAGGTGTCGACTAATATAAACGGAAACAAAAATATTTATAAAGTAGCAACGAACATAATTTAAGGGTTGTGTGGTCACCACAACATGACCAACTGTATTAAAGGGTCGAGGAATTATAAAGTTTGAAAACCACTGATCTAAAAGGGAAACCATATTTAAATACAAGTATATCCTTCATTATGATTTGCGCCCCCTTGCTATGTTTCTATTGTTGGGTTGTCATACATAATATACATCAACTTATTATAAAATATAAATATATAGGTAATTGATAATTGGTAATATATTTATAGCTCTTAAAGTAAAAATATAATTTAATTCGTAAATAGTAATGCTTAGAATAATAAATAGTAACAATAATATTCCTGACGAAGCTTTGAAATTAAATATATTATTTTTCTAAAGCTAAACAATTTTAGAGTCGTGTCTAAAAGCATTGACATTATTTTTACTATGCCGTGCGAGCAAATATTTAAATTTCATGGATCAAATTTGTTTCCATGTCACCGCAGTTGAGATACGAAATTTGAATATTTTAATTTTAATCTCAAACATTCCCTGTGTCGAATGGCGTCAAAGAAGGATTTGTCATGGCAACAAATCTCTTCAGCATCATGTTCTCCGCCAATTCGTCAGATGCTTTCAGAGATAAGGACACATTAAATCGGCATCAAATCCAAGTTGCGGGCCGAGGTCATGGCGACCACTGTGCCTTGAACGTGAAACGAAGCATTGCTAACTTCTGTGATACCTGCACAAACTTCGTGTTTATCATGAGCTATTGCACAAACTTCGTGTTTATCATGAGATATTGCACAAACTTCGTGTTTATCATGAGATATTGCACAAACTTCATGTTTATCATGAGATATTGCACAAACTTCGTGTTTATCATGAGATATTGCTCTAACAAGCTCCGTGAAGAACTTACATCGACCTTAACATTCAAGTCAATGGCGAGAGACCAAAAGTGTTAAACAACTCTGTTGTTTTTTGTCTGCGCACAAAGCGAAACCATTGATGATGAGTTTAAATTCCGCGTAAAATTTAGAAAAAAAAATATCTAGGAATGTATAGACGAGGAAAGGCATGAGTACCGAAACTATACTAAGAGTTAGCAAGGCCGGTGTGATTCCAAGCCAACTATATGAAGGTAAAACATTGGCAGTCTATCAATGCTGTGTTAGGAATCTAAAAAAATTTCATACAACGATCCTACAAAAGAAATCCTTAACATCTAAAAAAAACAGGAAAAGACCCAGACACAGAGGTTCTCGTACAAGCAGTCCTCTCCCGGCATAAAAACATTACTAATGCAATCCAAGATTCGGTGGGCATGATCTACCCTCAGCGCTCCAACTGCCAGATTCAGCCCAAGAACCAATAGCCAAATATTTACCCCAGCACCCACAGCCAAATATTTACTGCAGCACCCACAGTCAAATATTTACCCTAGCACCCACATCCAAATATTTACCCCACCACCCACAGCCAGATATTTACCTTAGCACCCACGGATATATTCAGCCCCATCACCAATCCGATTTTTAAAATGGTCACGATCTATTTTTGACAATCGAACTAACATTTAAACTGTTGTCAAGGATGTACATTTATTACTTTAAAAATATAAGATCTAATGAAAATACAAACGAACAATATAAAACCACGCTTTAAAAAACATGTTTGACCTACCGGCACTTATTTGTGAAATAATTGTGAAGTTGTTTCGCTTGGCTTCAACACCACCATCTTTTGCCATACAAATGTACATCGTGTCAACAGCCAGCACCTTGAAAGACAGGGTTGACTCATATCTGCTAGGTTGACAAGGGTCACCTGTGGGACTCGGTGTCACCATTTCAAACCCTTCAATAGGATAGGGCACAAAGTTGGTTCCTCCATTAGGACCGGTCAACCAGGTCAACTCAAGACCCGCAGGACCCTTACATTAGATCAAATAAACGAAGAGAACTAATTATATTTTTATGTAACTGATTTCACCACTGATTTGTTGCATTTAAAAAGCTATATATATATATATATATAGATATATCATGTAAGAGCTCAAATGTTAACATAATATATGTTATAAATGTTGGTTGTGACGATGTTAATTATCAATGTTGAGCTTCTTTTGCAACTTATTATTTGCAGCTGCATATTACAGTACATGTATTTGGCTTTGCTGTGACTGTCAACCATTGAACTAGCAATGAGAGCATCAGGCATAATCCCATGATTTGCATCACAATATATTTATTGACAGATATTCACTGCACGCAATACAAAATAAATCTCCTCACTGGAGGAAACTTAATTGTCTTTGTCTCGTTACTTTATATTTATATATTTCACGCAGATTCGTTGGATAACTATCACGATGCTATGATATATATATTAAACTCGGCCAGAACCTATCTACATTGAAAAACTATGCCTTCCTGTCTACTCGTACTTCGGCACATGATATATTAATATATCTAACTTTCTGTTAATATTAAGTTGCGATAACAATACATTATGCAAAACAATTCATTATGTTAATATTTGATCTGTTACAATATATATTAATATAAATACTATATGATTTGACCCGAAGTTAGCGGGATAGCGGAAAACACATTTTCATAATTATAAAGAAAATCTGGACCCATTTTTTTGTTCAGTGTCTCTAAACTGTAATTTTTTTTAAAAAATGCTATAATTTAAGATCAAATTTTCAATGTGTGTAAAATGGTTGTTTGAGATTTTTTTAAATAATTTTTTTTGGGGGGGGGGGGGGGCGGGTTGTGTGTGGTTTACTTATGTAAATGTAGTAAAAGTTCGTCAACGCCTTTGAATTATGTATTTTTATTTTTTTTCAAAATAGATTGATTTTTAAGAGAACATGTTACACCTACATTTTTACGACTGTGTAATATCTTTAGAGATCAAGATTTTGTCATCCACATACAAATGTACGCCCCATATTCCCTCCCCCGATACGTGTTTGCCGAAGAAGATAAATTATGTATCCAAGTTTTCACTCCTTCATTTTGAGGCGTAACTTGTGCTGTCTTTTGCAAAACGGAAGTTTAAGATCCCCCCTCTCCCTATAGTTTTTAATCATTATTAAACCATCCACGGTACGATACCCCCAATACGTACGCAACCAACTATTTAGTTTTCACGATCCTAAACTTTATTTCAATTCTAAAGCTTAAGCATTTTTTTATCACGCATTATTATTCATCTTTTTAAAAAAAATAGTTTGTTCTTGTTTCGATGGTTAATAACCGAATCGGTGGGTTGTATTTGGCTATGAAGTTTTGTTAAACACTTTGGCTTGAATGACATATTGTTTAAAAAAAAAAGATATTACCATTACGCTATGTTTTCATTACTTTATAAAAATTGATCAAAGCACATTTTTTAATGATGAAAAATTAATAAAACGTATTGAATTCTCAAAATACGACGTTAAAATTTGGCGAGCTTTATTGGAAATTTAATAAGCAATTCATTTTTTTTAAAATAAACTTTATTTTAAAAAAGTGGAAAAAATATTCAGTTTTGTGAAGTTATTAAATCAAGGACAATTGAAGCCATTAATTTGCGAGTTTAAATTGGTCTCTTATGAAATTAATTTAATTTTTTCTTATTTGAGTTAAATTAAAAATTTTAATTTAATTTTTTTTGAAGATATTTGTATAAATAAATTTAAAAGCAATTTTGCAATATTTACAATGCAAATAAAAAACAACAGATTTTAAGAGTTTTCCGATAAATTTGATTACGAGTTAATAAGAATATTACCTTATATTAAATAAAGTATTATCTAGACTTTTAGATTTGGATAAAATATATAAAATAGTTATTTGTATTGCAAGAGCTAGTAAAATAAATGGCAGAGTGTCTAAATATGTAATGACCAGGAGAGGTATCAGCACTCAAACTAAAATGAGAGTAAACAATGTGGCTGTGCTCCTTTAACTTTTCTATTCCTCTGAAACGTGGACGGAATATAAACACGATGCAATAATGTTAAGTTACTTTCATACAAATCTCAGAAAAATCCTAAGCATCAAATGGCGAGACAGGTTTCTCAGAGCACTGAGCAACAACTCTCACATGTAGGTCTCCCCTGCATCTTTAACACTGTAATGCATGACACTTTGTGCCAATGTCAGACGACCGCTAGCCCAAAAGAATATCGAATCTATTTTTATCTCTTGCAAGAAGTATCAGATCACAGTTAATTTTTTTGAGGTTTTCTTTTTTTGTTGCCGGAAGTAGGAACACAGGAAGTGAAAGAATATAAATATTGGTACTATGAAAAATAAGGTAGAGACTTTTAAAGGAGACAAAATATTTACAGATACATAAAAATCTAAGGATTAAAAAAAATAAATAAATATAGGGAACTTGAAAAACATTAGTAAGAGAGTATCTGATTCATTCCAAGTGGAGATATGGTACCGAAAAGCTGATCAAATTCGTTTTCCATTCTCACTCTCTCTGGTGTGTTTCTGCATGAAATTAGTATGTAGTGGATACATCCAATGCACCTTTATGTTGCTCTCTGTTGAAATGTAAAGAGACTGGTGAAAGTTCACTTTGTTCAATATCCCGAAGATGTTCAGTGAACCTTTCTGCCAATCTTCTCCTTGTTTCGCCTATATAACTAGGATGATATCTATGGCACACAATTACATATATCAAATTACGACCAACGCATGTGAAACCCTCTTTGATGGTAATGGTAACTTTAGAGAGGTACATGTTTTTTTTATTTTGAGCGTATAGGGACACGTCCTACATCAGCCTCTTGATTATGGTTTAGTCCCTATGTTAGAAGGGTCAGCTCGAAGGCGACTATAAACCAGAGGGTCACCTAGATTTTTGTCCCGTCTAAAGACAATCAGTGGAGGGGATGATAACACCCTGTTAGAGGAGGGGATGAGAATACCTTGTTAGAGTCGGGGTCAGCAGGAAGTGTGTTACGATTTTATGAATATGTTTTTGGCTGTCAAATTCTGAGAGTTATGGGTTAATATGAGCTTGGTTCGATCTTCATTTTCGTTTTGGCGAGGATAAAAAGCGCCTTTTCATGTGATATTGCTGACACCATTGAGTGCCGAGACAAGAGTATTTTCAGGATATGATCTAGAGCGGAAGAAATCCATCATTTCATCAGCTTTTTCTAAAAAATCTTCATCAAGCTGACAGAGGTGACGTAGTCTGAGCAGTTAGGAGAAAGGTATTGAGTCTTTGCATGATTTGGGGTGGGAGGATGAGTACAATAGGTAACTATGGCTGTCAGTGAGTTTGTAGTTGGCAGATATGATCAATCCGTTTTCTTTCAATGTTATCGTGATATCAAGAAAGTTGACGGAATGTCCAGAGATTTGGGAAGTAAATTTTGTGGATGGATGAAATAAGTTTAAGAAATCTTTACATTTATTTAGTACATTAAATTCCATGGTAGTGATGCCAATGACGTCATCAATGTATCTTTTATAAAATTCAGGGATACGGCGGCAAGTATGTGCTCATGTCTACGCCAGTAATCTGGTAAAAAAATGACCATTGATTTCAAAGGAGTTGAGGGTAAATACCAGTTCGGCCCATCTGATAACAATGTCGGTAGGGATAGAAGAGTGTGGTTCATTTTCAAGAACAAATCTCAAAGCTCTAAGACCGTCTGCATATGGAATTGATGTGTATAAAGAACAGAGAACAAGTAAAAACAGTAAGTGTTTTGTATCAGGGATATTATTTAGGGAATTAAATGTTTTAAAGCGTGGTTGGTGTCCTTAATGTAAGTGGGTAAAGAGGTCTCAAGGGGTTGAGAGATCTCATCTAGAAATTCTGAAATGTGTCCAATGGGGGCAAGCGCAGGCCGAGACAAAAAGTCGTCCCGGGCTACCCGCTTTAAACTATGCCAAGGTAGCTATTACAATGTGAATGTAGAGGCTGATTTAGGAAGTGCTGTTTCGTAAATGAGCTGTTTTTTTTGTTTAATGTACCATTTCATTATCGTGAACATTAGGGTTATTCTTGCTGGGCTTACAAAATATTTTATCATTCAATTGTTCATTAGCCTCTTTGATGTATACGTTTTTGTCCCTAACTACGAGACAACCGCCACTATCAGTACGTTTAATCACAATGTCGTTATGTATACGTAACGTTGACAGCGCCCGAGATTTTTGTTTAGAGAGGTTGGAATGAAAAAGTTTAAGGAGGGAGAGATTGTTGAGATCATGGTTAGTACTCAACATCGTTCCATAAAGACACGGAGACATGGGAAGAGTCGGCAAAGGATCGAGCATCGTTATTTCCTCTGTAAACAAAGGCTCCATACAATATGAAGCCAACAGCGGCTGCAGATAACTAAAGACTTGACAGAAAAGCCCGCATTAACTATGCACCCGGAGTTCTTCAGCAATTAATTAACCATAACTGTTCATGCCATAATCTATCTCAACAGCCGTCTGCACCCCGAAGTTACGTAACAAAGGTAAAAATTGTAGAATAAACATATTGTTTAACATTATGTAAGACGAATACAAATAATCAAAATTTTGCTTTTCAACAGAAAAATACATTTGATTTTAAAATACTTAATAATCAGCTACCTCAAGTTTACACGTTAATTTGACATCCTGTCCCATCGGATTAACGGAGACGTGACGTGAATAGTGACTGTGATGGGTTAGCATGAGCCAAGGTTCTTCTACTCTTGCTATTTTAAATGATAAGAATCTTCAATGAACAACGCAATTAGCTCTTTCAATAAGTGTTATGATAATTACTATATATACATTTTAACCATAAAAAGCCAAACAAAACATCATAAGATATTTATGGGAAACTAGAATAGCTAGTTTACCTCTTACACTCCTTCTCACTTAGAGAATACATTTTTCCCCAATGATATAGAGACCCAAAATTACAGATAATTCCTTAAAAATTAAATAAGACACTTGCATTTACAAGTGTTGTTCCCATTTAAGAGTTGAGACAAAATCCCCCATCTAAAATAAATATACTCGAGAAGAAATTCTCTCGAAATTAAAAAAAACAACTCCAGAACCTTGATTGACATCTTCGAGGCCAATTGTCTTTCTCTTAAAGAAATACGCGCACAAACATTTTAAAGATTACAACAAAAAATTAATTTAAAAATTCTATGTTGACGTAAAATAACAATGCGAAAAGATATGAGTTATGTATGAAAAAAAAAGTGTAGACTCATGGAAACTTGAAAGCGCGTAGCATTGACGTCTCCTTGATGTTCTCCTTCACGTGTTAAACGTTCTCTCTGACCACTCTTCCTTATGAACAATCGCATTGGACCTACTTTTCCTCTCCTCTGTCCAATTTTTCCCTGTGTTTCATATCTTATCTACTTATGTCCTGTAACGTTCCTCTAGCAGTCCTCTCGGCTACTACATTACTGTTGTTTGTTCGTTAAAGAGAGCATATCGCCGACATGTTCGTTTGTTTTCTGCGTCTTTTTTTCTTTCCCATACTTTGTCTCGCTCATTTCCTAATTCTTTCTATCATCTCCATATGTGCTATATCATTCAAACTAAACTTTCCACTCAATCGCTCTTTAACAACCTCATCTACAAAGTTAAAAAATGGGAGATGAATGTATGGAAAATTTAATCACTTTAAACTATTAAGTCTTAAAACGTTTTAGTATCCTGGGAGCATTGGCATACCAAATGTCAATTATGACGGTAAAATAAATGATTTGATTTACACTGCATTAAGACAATGTAGATTGCTGACATTCAAAAGAATGTTGTTCAGAGTAACCATTTTGTGTATATATGTCAAAATCTCTACGAGGAAACTTGCATTTTGTTACAAACTGTTGAAAATTGTAAAGCCAGCGAGGATCAATCAAAGACTGGCAGAGACAAATGATTCCAAAGACATATCATTCAAGCTCTGTACATCTGAACACGGGGAGCCTGTCATGCAAATAAAAGTAACGAAGAAAACCACCTCACCTTTAAATGTAATCGTATCAGAAAGGCTGGCTTCTGAAACACCACTATTAAAGCCCGCCTTACATATGTATAATCCTTCATCTAAACATTTAGCATCTTGCACATATAGTACAACTTGCATCCTTTTCCTGTTGTTTAGAAAAGTAGGGAAGAAACCACCAGATTCTTCAATAACCCAATCATTTTCGGCTGGAATTTCCTGGAAAAAAGATTAATAAAAAATATGAATATATGAACTTGAGGATTGAACAAAAAATATGGTTAATACATTCTTTTCTTTTTACTCCTAGGAAGTTGGTACTGAAAATTCTATCTAAATATCTTTTAACTGCAAATAATTATATGCAGCGGCATATCTAGAGGGGTGCAGATGTTGCGGACGACACTGGAGGACACCATCCCAGGGAGTCACACAAAACTGAAAATTGCATAATTACAGAACACACACTGCTCGGTCTAATCGAATTTCATAAAAGTATAACCGATCAAACGTCAATTTTCCCACACATGTAACAATCCAAATGCGTGCTTTATTGAAAGTTTAAGGTTGATGCTTCAGAAATGAGATGAACATATAATTAAGTAAGAAAAAAAACAGTTTGACCACGACTCAACGCCGATTGAAGTTTTCGTTAATTTTCATAAGTAACATGAAGCTATATTTATCTAAGTTCTGAGAAATAAAAATTTCCATTGTTACCAAATACGATGAGGTTGGGCGATTCTAAGACAACTAATAATAATAATAATTGGTAAAAATTTGAATATTTAAAAAATTACTTTTTATCCATTGATTGGTTTAGTTTTATATTTTGCAAAATATTATAATATCGTTTAATAAGTAAAATAAATCTAGTATATATATTACGCTTCTGCTAAGACTCGTGGATGGCGTTCTAATTTACTGCTTCCATTTCCATCTCAATTATAAGTTCAATAGCGCACAAAATATAAATCCCAATAACTAAGCTAAATAATATATTATTTTTTTACATAACGCAACTGCGTTGGGCGCTTAATATTTTCTTTTCGAAAAATGACGTCTTCTCAATTTAAGTATGGTGTAAAAATATTCGTTTTCAAAGTGGTTGGCACATCAGATTATTTAATATAGTTCATGGGAGTGAAATAAAAAAAAGTGTTCAGTGACGTATCACGGGGGAGAAGTCGGAGAAGGGTTGTAGCAAAATTTGGTATTCTTAAATGTGCGTGACTTGAGTTTATGTTTTGTGAAGTGACTTTAGTAGATGGGAAGTTCACGCATTGCTGTCGCCAATGTTTGGCGGGCTATATCTAGTAGATAGGAAATTCACGCATTGCTGTCGCCAATCTTTGGCTGGTTATATCTAGTAGATGGGAAGTTCACGCATTGCTGTCGCCAATGTTTAATGGGCTATATCTAGTAGATAGAAAGTTCACGCATTGCTGTCGCCAATGTTTTGTGGGTTATATCTAGTAGATGGGAAGTTCACGCATTGCTGTCGCCAATGTTTGGCGGGTTATATCTAGTAGATGGGAAGTTCACGCATTGCTGTCGCCAATGTTTGAATGGCTATATCTAGTAGATAGGAAGTTCGCGCATTGCTGTCACCCAATGTTTGGCGGGCTATATCTAGTAGATAGGAAGTTCGCGCATTGCTGTCACCCAATGTTTGGCGGGCTGTATCTAGTAGATAGGAAGTTCGCGCATTGCTGTCACCCAATGTTTGGCGGGCTATATCTAGTAGATAGGAAGTTCGCGCATTGTTGTCACCCAATGTTTGGCGGGCTGTATCTAGTAGATAGGAAGTTCGCGCATTGCTGTCACCCAATGTTTGGCGGGCCGTATCTAGTAGATAGGAAGTTTGCGCATTGCTGTCACCCAATGTTTGGCGGGCTTTATCTAGTAGATAGGAAGTTCGCGCATTGCTGTCGCCAATGTTTGGCGGGCTATATCTAGTAGATGGGAAGTTCACGCATTGCTGTCGCCCAATGTTTGGTGGGCTGTATCTAGTAGATAGGAAGTTCGCGCATTGCTTTCACCCAATGTTTGGCGGGTTATATCTAGTAGATGGGAAGTTCACGCATTGCTGTCACCCAATGTTTGGCGGGCTGTATCTAGTAGATGGGAAGTTCACGCATTGCTGTCACCCAATGTTTGGCGGGCTGTATCTAGTAGATGGGAAGTTCACGCATTGCTGTCACCCAATGTTTGTCGGGCTAAATCCAGTTTATTTAAATTTTAAAAAAAATCTGAAACGGAATTTTTTTGGATTATATATCGAAACCCAGAAATACAGAAAAAATTTATATTTCCTCTAATCGGCCACTAGCACCGCTGCCTTAACTTTGAGCACAATTTTCACACAGCACAATGTCGTTAATATCATGTCTCTGATTACATGTTGATCTACTTGAGGAAGTTAATCTTACACGGCAGTACATGCGTCACTTGGTGGGACATGCTATTGAACATGCACTTTTAAAATAAGACCAATATGGAGTTTTGGAAGGGAGAAAATTAAAGTTTAGGAATAGAATGGCATAAGAGCAATTAACAGATGCTTGACTCCCTCTGTGAGAATTGCAGGGAGGTTATCAGAAATTGAATTTTAAGGGAAATACCAAGGCTAAGACGACATTAAAGGCAGATGATATTAAAATTCACAAAGTTTTTGACTGGTCAGTATTTGATGTTTTGAATTTCATCGCTGAAAGCTACTTACTAGAATCTCTTCAAATACTCTCGCAAAGCCTTCAAATGTTTCTTACGATCTGTCTGTCTGTGATTTCACGTGATCGGAGCTTTTTTAAAACGAAACCTTATCAATAACTATTTACGACCCACCATGGGACAATCAAGGCTTGATGATCTGGCTCTATTATCCACATAAAGTGAAGGATATTGAGTTTGAAAAAGTCATTGACAGGTATGCAGTTTTGAAGATCAGGAAAGGAACGTTAAATAAAAGGAAATTTAATGTAACAATAACTATAACTTAACGTTGTTATAGTTCTTAAATACATTTACCTCCTGTTTTCTTTTCGTGTCATTGTTATACTATTTACATATTTTAACAAGAAGAAATTCATCGTGGACTTCGGATGTGTGGGACAGGGGATAGCATGAGTTTACCACACGGCCATACACCAACCCTAACTACGCCTATGGTTAAATGAGCTTAGGTTAAGAATTACGAAGCATTAAAACCAGACACTGCTTAAGTCCATACGACTTAACAAATCATTATTAACAATTATAATCTGAGAAATATTATTAAATTCAGATTCCTGTTTACACTAAAATATAAAAGATATTAAAATTCATCGAATACAATTTAAATTAACTTAATATTGTTAAACAACTCATTTAAAAGCAAAATCTTAAATGAAAATTATAAATAGAGTTAGAGTGCTCATACATTTTCTCAAAAAATACACATTTAATGATTTGATCATGATTTAAATATTACCTTTTCGATTCGATGTTCTGAAGGACTTACTGAGTACCTAGCAATCAAAAGATTCCGTTTGCTGTTATTCAGAGCCCGTACTTTCTCAATGGTTAACTCACTAATCTCTGTTACATGTGCTGGAACATTGCCAATCCGGCTAGCGTCACATGTCAGATTGAATGAACCACCATCTTCAAAAAATGGCTTGTCAAATAGTTGACATCGAACTAAAAAGAAGAAAAAAAACACTAACTAAAAAGTTCAGAATTGAAAATAGATCTTTTAAACTTCTTATAATAATAATAATAATGCATAAAAATAGTTATACATGTCTTTAAAAAAAAAAACAGAATTTTTTTTACTAGGTCCATAGACATTTCTTTCAAAATAATAAATTTATAATTTTCCGAGAAAAAGAAGAAACATCATATGAAAACATTTATCAGTCCCAAATGTAAAGGGCTATCTTATAAGAATCGTATGACTTCTATGCTTAGATATGATGTTATACTTATAGCAATAATTTTGTAATTAACTTTAAAAAATAAACTCATGGATGTCATTGAAGGCCATTGGCTAAGCTGTACACTATAATTAATTTAACTTTTCAAATGTATTGAATATTTACATCATATTTGGCTATATTCTTTGCATAGGTATTCTAAGATGATTATTTTGGTTTCATAATAGAAAATAAAATAAACTATCTAAGGGTCTACACGTTTTCAAAATATTACAATTTTAGTAAGCCTATTAGCATTATCCCAATCACCCTGTCGGTGTGTGGCTAATTATTTCAAAACTGCACAGATCAATCAATGCCTCTTTCATGCAACTTTGGACTAAGTAGGCTACAATCAAATCTGCATATTAAATATAATTTGTAATTGTTAAATTACAGTCGGTAAGGACAGGCAATAATTCTTTAACAATCGAAATGTTTCTTCCTCGTTAAGGGTCATCGGCAGGCGAAAATGGATAGGGTAAATCTTTTCCACATTATGGGTATGCCTTTCATTTCCACTACACACGGGATGAGACAAACATTCATAAAAACAATGATCTGTTAAACACTCTTTAATAAGTAACAATTGCAAAATCAAAGTCTTCTCGTAATATAATAATACTAGTTTCTATTTAATAATCACACTACATCCCAAAAGGCTCGAAGCGCGGTACAAAGTCAACACTATTAAAAGAGAAATGAAGCAATCTATATTTTACTTTTTATTTTGAAATACAAAACGCAACATTACAAAAACTACATAGGAACATACCCATTCAAAGTCTCTCATACCTTGCAATCGTAAACAATACAAGCCAATATACATCTAGGAGATGGCTGTAAAAGAAGGTAGATATCTTCACCCAAGCAGGTGTTTGCGAAATAGATGTGTTTTCACATCGGTTTTCAAGGACTCCAGTGTCTGGCTGTTTCTGAAAGCGACAGGGAGGGTGTTCCAAATTGCTGGGTCAGCAAATGCAAAAGTGCGCCTTCCGTAAGTCTCAATGCGTTATCAAGAGTTTGCCACTATCGGATGAGAGGAGTTGTCTAGTGGATACATAAGGCGTCATGAGCCCTTGAGATATGAGGTGCCAGGTCATGCAAGCAGCGTTAGTACAGAGTTGCAATTTTTTACTCTATGCGAGAGCGGACCGGTAGCCAATGCTGTTCTCTCAGAAGTGGTTTAGCATGGTCGAATTTGCGTTTGCGAAGAACAATGCAAGCGGCATTATTCTGTGCTTTTTAAAATTTTATCCAGAACTTACTCCAGTGTCTTCCGTGTCATACAAAGAAGCTGAAGGAACTGAGAGAGGAAAACGGATTGCTGAATTTGAGTATCATACGCGAAAATTATATGTAGCATGTCAAACTGCTTGATCAATGCACCCAGGTGTTAAACGTACATAGTGAAGAGTACCGGGCCTAGGACGGAGCCCTGGGGTACTCCGAATTCGATAATGGATTTCTTCGAGGTCAAGTCGTTTGTGATAAATGATTGGACCCGACTTGTCAAGATACGAGCGGAACAATCTCAGGGCAGTATCGGTGAAACCGAACGTTTTTTGCAGACATTGGAGAAGTATGCGTGGTCAAGCGTATCGAACGCTGCCGATAGATCGATTAATGATGAAAAGGATACCTGGCCAACACCACAAGATGACAGAAAGACATTTACGACGCGCAACAGAACTGTCTCAGTAGAGTGATGCGTCCTGTATGATGACTTGAAAGGCTCAAGCAAGTCACACTGAGTGAGGTGATCCAAGAGCTGGCGGAGAACGACTTTCTCTAAAATTTTTGATACAAATGGTAGATTAGAGACTGGGCGATAATTTTCCAACACATTAGGACCGAGATTTGCTTTCTTTAGCAGTGGAGCTACAACCGCATCTTTAAATGAGGATGGAACAATACGTTGCTAAATAACACGTAAATGCACATTGAAGCAGATAGCTGTCTGTAAAATTAAGTCTCCCTGGTTTAAGGATTAAATCGACTTCATGCAGAAAACACCAGCAACCAAAATGCTTGAATGACGTCATCATTTTTCGAGGCTATTGAATGAATGAGGAATTAAACAACCACTAAAAACAAAGTTTATCGTATAAATCCTTTATACAATGTAATTTTGAGCATTGTGTGTGTGGGGGCTGAAATGTGAAATAACATGAATACAAGAACCCCACTTTAAAACAATCTCTAGGCTCATAACGACACCTTTTTACACGCCCCTGAACTGCATTGATATTCTAATGAAGCGCCCATGTTTACTTTTCAGACTCATTTCTCCAACTATTTCAGAAAAAAATAAAAGAAAATATTAAGCACACAATGCATTTGAGATTTGTTTTTTTTTAAAAAAAAAAGAATCACTTTTAGCGTATTTGTCGGGAATTTCCTTTCGTGCAATCAATGTCATCACATTTCCTTCACCCCACCTAGGAAAATGGGTTATTTAGGGAGGGGGGTGGAGGGGGTCGGGATGGGGCGCGGAGGGAGGAGCTAAAAATTTGAACGAATGTGTTTTCATTGGCAATGAGTTTTTATGTCAAGTTTCAGCTCGATAGGTTGACGGGAAGTGGAACGATTAGCCTTCCAACGGCAGTTCGCCAGCCAGGCATCAACGAACAAAAGTTAAGTTAATATAAAGGATTCAAAACTCTAAAAATGAAGATAAAGTTGGTTATCTTATTCTCTGCCTAACAGACTCAATACTCAAAAAGATTTTGTGGGGGTTGGGGGAATCGTATTCATCCTAAAAGGCACCAAGTCTGTACATTCATAATTATAGTTTAATTAAGATTCTTCCTCACACTAAGTCCCCGACAAATTATCCGTCTCCTTTATATTGAGATTGAGTCACTGGTATGTTAAATATATTGTTTGCGAGCAATGTTGACAAAATATACAGTTTTAATATAAAAATGTTTTTTAACTTAAATTCGGCAAAATAAGAAGCATAATTAAATACACTACCATAAATATCTGATTCGGGGGATAGTAGGCCGATGTTTGTTATAGGCTACCAGCATTAGTAATTTAAACAATACATATTTATCACAACTTACCAGCAATGAATAATCCAGCAGTTAAAATTGCTCTGAGAAACTGCATGACGTCACAGATGACGGACTCACCAAAGTGCATCTATTTTTACCCTAAAGTAAATTAAAGGTATTACTGTACATCTTATTACAGTAACTTTGATAATGACGTGTTTCTTTGCACTTGCCTGGATGAAAAGATATTAAGTTAGGAATAGAAAAACACACACAAAATAAGAGAACAGTTAGTGAAGATGTACATTCCTCAAAAATACAACTATTAATTTACACAAACCCACAATTATGTAACGACTCGTACATATTAGAAAATTAGGAAACAATCTTCCTGTCTTTATCTCTCTCTCTCTTTCTCTCTCACTCCACTCTCTCTCTCTCTCTCTCTCTCTCTCTCTCTGCGCTAGGAAAGCAGGTTACATAAATATAAGGATTAAATCAAAACTATCTAGTAAAGAAATTCTAGAAACAATTGGGAGACAAGTGGTAGTCACTAAAAGTAGTCCAACACATGTGCCATATCCATGCACATAAAAGATGCAGTTCGTTCCGAGATGATGGAATGGTTTTTGGTATTTATGTGTCGGATACGATTTTATAGTTTTAGCATACGTCCCATTGATGTGTGTTTTCGACGAAAGTTGTTTGAAGTACAGAAAAATATAGATTTGTTCACAAAATTGTATTGTAAAGCGGAAGGATTGATAAAAAAATAAAATCCTGTGCTCCAAAACTTCTTTACTTTAGGACCTACTTTACACGACTGTTGAGAAAATTTGTTTGTGAGAATTTGTTGTGTAAAAGATCAACATCGTTGTGATTGTCAGAGCATGGACCTGGGTTAAGAGATTGTCTAATGGAGAGTTTGGTTGGGACGTTATGGGAAAGTCTAATGGAGATGTCAGTGGAGAGGTTATAAATACGTCTTGTCGCAAGAGAGAGTGAGAGAATGAGAGAGAGAGAGAGAAAGAGAGAGAGAGAAAGTGAGATAAAGAGAGAGCGAGATAACTAGAGAGCGACAGAGAATGGTTTAGCCATAAAATGTCTTGAACTTGAAGGGATGGATTTGGTGAGATGGTGTTAATGTTAATGTGTGTAACAAAACCTATTGGATACAAAGAGTTCCAATGTATAAATATTATATGTTTTGTATTAAATTACATCTTTATTCATTAATATAATTAATTAATTAAATAATCTAACTCTAAAGAATATTATAGCTATTTGGTTAATAATGCAGGGCACAACTAGAGGAGGAAGAAGAAGAGGAAGACAGAGATAAGGATGGGAAGATAACATCAAAGAGTGAACGGGATTAAATCTAGGCGATGCTATGCTGCTTAGTGCAGAAGACCGAGAGAAATGGAGAAGGCTAGTTTTCATGTCATCTGAGGCGCCCCAATGGTCCAAGGAATAATGGACATAAGGATGATGATGCTGATTTTGTTAATCATTTTTAAAAATTGCTTATCAATTTAGATCAAACAATCAAAACTAATTTGTTAATATTTTATTCTATATCAAATACATGCATTAGATGTTCTTAGTTCTCATCCGCCATTTTATTGATGACGTCACCATGTTATTTAAAAACTCGGAAACATAAACAAAAACAATACAAAAAAAAATCTTAATAATATTTTTTTTAAAGTGGGTAGTGGGGCAGACTAATCTTTTCGGCGATGGACAGACCCGCGAGTAGGATAAAATTTGCATAAATGATACATGGAAATTTTATTCACTTGAAAAAAAAAAATATTCTTTATGCAAAACGAAAGACATGTTCATGTATGAAAAAGTAGAAATGTTAATACAAATATCTATATATAAAATAAATCAATCAATCATAGAACAGGGCTTAGGCTTGAGAAAATAAATTTACTTACTCTAACGCAACTATGTGCTTCTAATTATACTGCTATTCTGTGCCACTATTTATAGTGCTGCTCTGTTTCACCTATACTAGAGGCTGAGTTTTGCAAATGATTCTTCTGCTACGCCTCGTCCCTAGATCCCCCCCCCCCCCCCGGCTCTGTCATAAAAATTCTAGGGCTACTAGATATAGTTGGTTCTAGTGTTAATGTATGCCACTGATTCTAGAACTGCTGATTTTTAAATTATTTTTTTGAAAGGATATGGTTGAGGCTATTGCATCATTCTAACACTATCATTTTGTTATTGACTTGAAATTATTGTTTTCGACCCGTGTAGCTGTTTTTTTGTTTTTGGTCTCTAATCTTGATTGGATTATAGTTAACGCTACAGCATTGGCTATTCTCTTATTGAGTTGAGGGCGCAGCTGGCCTAGGGCGCACAGATGACAGAAGCATGCCCTGACTGCAGAACCGATATGTGGAGTCATTTAGAGTTTACTGTCAGTATATAAGCCAAGGTCTCGGAGAGTGGAGGACAACGGGATCTCTGATTCACCAACTTTTATTGATGCGAAGGCAAATTTCCGAAGATTGGCGTCTGAACCACACAAAAATTGTCTTTGTCTTATTATCATTTAACTTTAGTCTGTTTGATGTCATCCATTCTTTCACATTAAAAATTCTTTGGGCATTAAAAACAACTAACAAGTCACAAGTCATTAGAAATGCTTGTCGCATTCAACACAACTAACAAGTCACAAGTCATTAGAAATGCTTGTCGCATTCAACACAACTAACAAGTCACAAGTCATTAGAAATGCTTGTGGCATTCAACACAACTAACAAGTCACAAGTCATTAGAAATGCTTGTGGCATTCAACACAACTAACAAGTCACAAGTCATTAGAAATGCTTGTCGCATTCAACACAACTAACAAGTCACAAGTCATTAGAAATGCTTGTGGCATTCAACACAACTAACAAGTCACAAGTCATTAGAAATGCTTGTCGCATTCAACACAACTAACAAGTCACAAGTCATTAGAAATGCTTGTCGCATTCAACACAACTAACAACAGTCAGAAGAGTCGGGCAATATAAACATAGCTGTAGAATAATAACATGACATCAATTTTCATAAATTAATTTTTAAAAGTATAAATTATACTCTTAGTACTTTTATTTTGTATTATTTAACTTTTAAAATTGTATCTTGGATCAGTGAGAAATTTTACCAGCTCGAGCTCTTGTCGACGAAATATTGCTCCAGAGCTCTGAATCCCTGATTACAAATAAAATTTAGAAAATAAATTTTCCTAAATCAACCCTTCCCCCCCCCCTCTCCGGTGCTATCATAGCAAATGGATGCCCCCTTACTGAAATTAAAATTAAAGCGTTCAACGTTATCATAATAAAATTTACTTATTCAATTTATTTCTGTGGTGACGCCTTAGGTCTACTTTTTCATAATTTCCACAGAAAAACATAAAATCTTAGTCGACTTAGTCTTATTCTTTTAGAGTAATATTATAGACCTCTTTTTTCCTTTTTTTTTGTAGAATATAGAAGCACTTGACTTTGAATACAATAAATATTTAAATAGGCATCCTTCTATTGAGATAGAATCACAGTAAATAGCTTACATTTCTGAAAGATACTGTTATATTGTATAAATATAGTTAAGGTTTGCTCCACATTCATAAATAAAAGTCAATTAAGAAGAACAAAATAATCAATATAATTTTTGGACTCATTTAAATGGTAATTTGAAGTACTGTTTGAAAAGTTTTGAGATAGTTAGAAAGGAGAAAATGCTGTAGTTTTCTTCTCTGTCTGATAAGTGCCAGTGAAGCATAGGCCAGTAACTATTACTTTCCAAGCCTTCTAGTCTCTAGATAACTTCTCCAACTCTATCCAATCTTTATAATATTATAACCGGGTACATTTTTGTCAACATTCCTTTACCAAGGGAAATCATTTCTGAATTATGCATTACAATTTATAGTACACTCATTTGTAGTACTCTGCAATAGATTAAAAAAATTATATTGAGTACAATTATCTATACTTTTTTTATATAAATTATTTATATACTGGTACTCTAACTTAAATTATGCTCTAAACTATGACAGGTAATATTTTAGGGAGTGGTAATCTCTTTTTAAAAAATATTTAAAACATAAGCCCAATCACAGATTTCACCTGAACACAGAAATAAAATTGTTAATATTTTATTAAAATTAAGCAGTGCTGAATGAAGTTATCAAGAAGCACTACCATTAGTAGTAATCTTTCCATGTTTTAAAATAGGATGCCTCAATCATCTTGACTATAAAGATCCTGTCATTTTATTTTCTTTCCAGTTAGGGGACTTAAAAAGCTTGTCCTTTTTGTGTCTAACAATATCTAAAAGAAACCAAAAAAAAGGAATACATTTTATTTATTACTCATAAAAATATTTTGTAAAATATATACATTATAAAGGTAAGATCAAACAACTCCTCATTTTAAAGTGCATACGTTTATATTTCCCAGTTGCCATACATCACATATTATATGTTGCTTGATCAATAATGCAAACAATAAAATAATTGAAACCTGGAATTTCTTTCATTTATTCAAACTTTTGGTGGAACAATATGACTAATCCAAAGCCTCCCAGATTTGTATCATAGGTTTTTAATTATAAATTATAATACTTATATGTTTCTTAGTTAAATTGAGGTTGTTGCTACCTGTTTTGAGTAAAAATTTGGGGTGGATTAGTTTGATAGACGTTGGGAGGTAAAGTGCCTTTTCACACAATTTTAGGGTGGTCACACCCAAGTTATGGAAACCCTTATAACAAACTTGAAAATAATAATGAAACAATTTCATTATTAAAATGGCAATCATGTTTTTTCTACTTAACATTTTGTATATTTTTTAGCAGAAAAATAGTTATTTTAATTTTAGTTATTTTATAATTAGGCCTATATAAAATGGTAATAACATTGGTATCAATGAATAACAAATTTGGCAATGAGATTTTTTTGTGATTTAACATAAGTGTCATTAATATTTAAGAACTTACATTTTTTTACCTACGCAACTGGCCACAAATGTCAAAATAATTATAATTTTAAAGAATCTTTGTGTATACATTAATATATATTAATATATTGAAATATGTAATATTAAAAGATTTATGGTATTCTCAATAAAATAATTAAGTTTCTACATATAACCAATTGTGTGAATGTGAATGACACTTAAGAACTAGACTGGTGAAAAATTATTGTGGGATGTTTTTAACGATTACTATTGCTATTAGTATACTGTCATTATCTAATATTTTTTGTCATTATCAATTATAAATGGGCATATTTATTAGTATGGTATAGCTGTATACTAGCCTATTATTGTGGTTACTGTATTACTTCTATAAAAGACTATATTTAATTAAGAATATCAAACTCATAATACTAGGCCTAGTAATTGTCATTTTCACTGCATTGCAAAGAATGTTTTTTTTTTATTTGTTTGAAATTTCTGTTTAGTGATATTTGAATGTGTCCAGGCCTAGGATTATAATGCTATATATGAAAATAATTAACCATTTCTATTTTATATTATTTAAGCTATATTGCTTTATAATATATTATAAAAAATAGTTTAGGCCCTACTCTAGCCTACTCTAATATTAAAAAATAATAAATAGCCTAATAAATCTTATGACTAATTTTATTAAATATATAATAGTTCCTATTATTTCTATTAGTATTTTCGTTATTCCTTATCCTAATTTATTATGACTGAACGTACATGACATAGTGTTACATAATAGTGTCTCACATAGACTAGACATATTTATGACATAAATTAATTCATACGGCTTGTGATATTATATTTTAAAATATTTATACTATAAATATTATACCATGCAGTATAAGGCTACTTAGACAATTTGTAGTATAAGTATTATACTTAACTTAATAAGCTTACATGAATATACACATTTTATATGAATGCCTATTATTTATTTAGTATTTACTAATTTTATTTAGGCCTACTTTTTAGTGGGTCTATTGAGTGGGAGTGTTATATTTATTTGTCATAAATTACTGAAATTTCCTCTGCCTATGCAATGTCAACTTTTAGTATAAGTTCTATGACTATATTACTCTATAGGCCTAGCATTTTTGATATAAAATATATGAATAATTTTAAGTGCGACTATAGCCTACTATGGCCTATTTATGTGTGTATTATTTATACTGTACTTAACTTTCTTTAAATTATCAGGGCAGTCAGGTCCCATCGTCTAAGCAAACCTTAGCTTTCACGCTTCTGGTAGTGAAATATAAATTATGCCAAGTTTTTGAGTATCATAAATGGCATTTATGCTTTGAAGGTGTGCGCATAAAATTTTGACTTCATACACTAATTGCATCAAATGCTTGAAGGAAACTTTGATCCTGTGAACTGACGCTTGGTCAATTTAAGATTTTTTACAGCAAATGATAAGTGTACTTAAAATACTTTAAATTCGTATAGTATATAATAATAGGTGTATTTGTTTTTCACATTTTTTAATATTCTATATGTAAAAAGTCAAATTAAAGCTGAATAACCCATAACCAGAGAAAACAACTAAGATCAAGTTAAATGGAAATGAATTCTTTTATTACTGTGACATAGAAAATGTTGCTTAAAGATTAAAATATTTAAAGTTTTAGCAAAGTGTCTCCATCTTTACATTACATTTTTTTTGGATGTGCATATCCAACGAGCTGGCCAAGTAATTTTCTTATTCATGGTGACACCAGTTGGCCAAGTACTTTTCTACGTCATGATGACACTATCTGGCCAGGTACTTTTCTTAGTCCTGGTGACACCAGACAAATCTTGACCCCATGAGAGTTTCCACCATCATTACCAACATGTTCATGACAAACCAGTGTGAGTCCATGATCCCCAAGTGCGTGCCCTTGTTGCCTAGAATATAAAAGCATTTTTTTAAATATAAACTATTTTATTAGATAAAATAATCATTGAAAACAAATTATTTATTCCAAACAATCCAAAATCAATTTTGCACATGGAAACTTTATCCGGACATTTTTAAGATTGTATTGGGAATAATAAAGTTCCCATATTTATCGCTTCCAATGCTACGTTAACACAGACACAGTTATCACAAGTTGATTTTTATTTTAAGATGAAATGCAGAGCAATTAATACGTACATTTCTAGGATATCAATTAGATATTAGTGTGAATCTATAAATATGTCATAACATTGAATGATAAATGTCCGATTCAAAGAGTAGAGACAAAATGCGCCTCCCCCCTTTCCCCAAAACCAGAAAATTTCCCAGGCTTACACAGAACGGTGGTGGTGTTGTTGGACAGAAATCACATAAGGTAACCTAATGTTTTAAAAAGAAATTCTTTTCCCCGATTTTAAAATCGTACGTAAGTTTTAGAATTAAAAAATTCACTATTTGTCTGAAAAAGTGACTCGCCCCAGCAATTGGGGGAGGGGGGTGTTTGTGGTGAGGGGGGTGGGGTAATGGGTCTAAATGTGCGGCGGGAGCCCTTTGGTCAGAGAAAAAGGCAGGCAACTGTGAAAGAGTCAATAATTATAACTATTTCAAAACTAGTTGATCATTAAATTTTCATACGTCAAAAAAAAAAAAATTTTTTTTTTATAAATTTTTATTTTTAAACAAAATCCAAGTCTTATCTTTTGGTCGACATGAAACATATTTAATATAATTACATGTTTCACATCTGAGACCTTATGTAAAAAAGTACTATAAGTATTGCGGGTGCATTTAGTAGTGGAGCAAACTTTCGGCACAACATAATCGTCATGGGCAGAGTTGTTTGTTCGGTTCTTTTTTAAATCTTCAAGGGACATCATAAAAATAATAAAAATACTGGTAGTCCAACAAAATATTCTAAATAAATTAGCATCATTTTGATATTTCTTCTGCACACAAAATATTTTGTTGTCACACGTAAAGCGCTCTTCTATTAGAATTAGAAACGAAGTATTGCTAACTTCTGTTATTCCTACACAAACTGCGGGCTCATCGTGAGATACCGCGCTAACAAGCGCCCGTGAAAACCTTACATCGACCTTAAAATTTAGCTCAATGGCAAGAGACCAAAAATCTATATTTGTATTTTTATTTTTGGTCAGCACGCAAAGCAGAAATCAGGGATGAGAGGTAAGAAAGAGCGCAACGATTAGAAAATGTCTAAGAGTGTATAGACCAGGAAAGGAATGAGCACCCAAACTGAAGTAAGAGCTAGCAAGGCCATTGTGATCCCCGACCCAACTATATGAATGTAAAACATTGAAAGACTATCACACAACGATCCTACAAAAATTCCTCAACTTCTAAAAAACAGGAAAAGGACCCAGGACAAGCAGTCCTCCCCCCGCCCCCAAACGCCGGCATATAAACTTTTTAATTCAGTCCAAGCATCGATGGCCATGATCAGCTCTCGGCGCACCCACAGCCACATATTACCCAAGCACCTGCGGATATGTTCAGCACCATCACCAATCCGATTTGTAAAAGGGTCCTGATCAATTTTCGACGATCGAACTAACATGAAAACTGTTGTCAGTGATATATTCAATATTTAGATAGAAAGAAAATAATATAAACTAACAATATCAAATCACGCTTAAAACAAAATATGTTTCACCTACCGGTGCTTGTTTTAAGAACAATTTTGAAGTTCTTTCGGCTGGCTCCATTATCACCATCTTTTACCACACAAATGTACGTTGTGTCAACGGCAGGTACCTTGACCGGCAAGGTTGACTCATATTTGCGACGTGTACAAGGGTCATTGTTAGGACTCGCTGTCATCATTTGAATAACATCAATAGGATAGGGCACAAAGTTAGTTCCTCCGCTAGGACCGGCCAACCAGGTCAACTCAAGACCCTCAGGGCCCTTATGTTAGATTTAAATAAACGAATCAAACCAATGGTATTTTTATATAACTGATTTCACAACTGATAGGTAGTTTAAAAAAAAAAAAAATATATATAATGTATATGACCCTTTGTTACCGGGATATATATTGAAATCATTGCGAATTCCCATCATCAAACATCCAAACGAGTACGTTTAAACCTGAAAAACACTGACGTACTTGCTCGGGTAGGTGTCCCCAGCAAATTTAACACGGTATTGCGTGGCATTTTGTGACACAATGTGTGGCGAGAGTTAGCCCCAAAAAGAGAATTCAATCTATGTTTACCTCGAGCATGGAAGGCGGTTTGATCGTGAACACAGTAAATGCTTTTTAGACATATTACAAGAATCACTGAACATCGCTCAATAAAGACACGGAGACGTGGGAAGAGTCGGCAAAGAATCAGGCATCGTTGCTTCCCTCTGTTCACAAATTATCCATATCCATACAACAAAAAGCCAACAGCGGCTGCTGAGCAATAAAGACTAGACAGAAAAGCCCGGATTAACTATGCACCCGGAGTTCCTCGGCAATTAATTAAACATAACATTTCGTGCCAGAATCTGTCTCATCAGCCGTCTGCGCCACCACTTTACGTAACAAAAGTAAAACAATTATAAAAATAAATTAAATGAAAATATTTCAAAACTTTGCTTTTCAACAGAAAAATACATTTCATTTTAAAGTACATAATTTTAGCTACCTCAAATTTACACGTTAATTTGGCATCTTTTCCCACCATGCTATTGGAGACCTCAAGAACATTGCCATTGTAATGGTCTAACGTGAGCTCATGTACTTCTATTCTTGCTATTTTGAATGAAAATAAAAAAGTTAATGAACCACGCAACAACCTCATTAAATTATTAGTTAAAATATTTAATAAAAACAAAACTCATCTAAACAAGCCCAACAGAACAACATAAAATATTTTGGGAAGCTAGAATAGCTAGGTTCACTTGTTAATCTCTTACACTCCTTGTCAAGTACAGATACAAGACTCACATACGATTTTTTTTAATGATATAGAGGAACCTATTTACAGATAATTTCTTAGATTTAAAAAAGACACTGGTAGTTGAAAATATGAACGTATATGTATTTTCACATCAGTGTTTTAGATTATTGAAGGTTTGAGACAAAATTCCCGATTCATATTAAACATCTCCGAGATGAAATTCTATCCACATAAAAAAAAACATAACCTTGACTCTGATTCGTTTTCACTCACATCTGAGGGGACAATATCCTTTCTCTACAAGAAAATACGGGCACAAATGTTAAATATTAAAAGAAAAATTTTAATGAAAAATTCTATGTTGACGTGAAATAACAATCCGCAAAAAATTAGCTATGTTTAAAAAAGAATGTAGACTTATGAAAACTTAAAAGAATGTTGCATGGACGTCATGTTCTCATTCAATTGTTAAACGTTTTCTCCGCACCCTCTTCGTTACCAACAATCGCAGTGTACCTACTTTTCCTCTCTTCTGTCCCATTTTCCTTGCATTTCATTTCTCATCTACTTATGGCCTGTCACGTTCCTCTTGCTGTCCTCGCGGATAATACATTTAAGCAGTGTGTCATTGTTTTAAAAGTTTTATTTTACTGCTGATTGTTCCTTGAAGAAGGCTTCTTGTCGACACGTTCGTTTGTTTTCTTACGTCATTTTTTTCAGGATTTCCCAAAAGAATTATATCAGTTTCTCATACTTTATATGATTTAAACTAACTTTCCCATCCTCTATCTCTCTTTAACTTCTCTCCTCTCCAAAGTTAACAAAAGGGAGATAAATAAATCAAGAATTTAATCACTATAAACTATTATAACTGATAAGGCTTAAATAGTTTTAGTATACAGAGATCATTGGCGTACCAGATGTCCATTATGACAACACAATAAATACTTGGATTTACATAGCATTAAGACAATTTTAGAATAATTATATTCAAAAGAATGTGGGTCACAGTAATCGTTTTGTGTCTACGTCTCAAAATCTACACTAGGAAACTTGCCTCTTGTCACAATCTGTTGAAATTAGAAAAGCCAGCGAGAATCAAACAAGGACAAGTAGGGACGAATGATTCAGAAGACATGCTATTCAAACTCTGGAAATCTGACATTAAGATCTGTCATTCCCAAAAGTGCATTGAATAAAAGCGAAACCTCACCTCTAACTATAATTTTCTGAGAACGTTTGGCGTCTGAGACACCATCTGTTTCACGGAAGCCAGCCTTACACGTGTATAATCCTCCATCAGAACATTTAGCATCTGGCACATATAGAATGATCTTTAGCGATGCCCTATTCTCTGGATTGTTTGGGTTTTTACCACCAGATACCTCAATCACCCACGCCCTATCATCTGGAATATTCTGAAAAAAACAACAACAAACAAACAACATAAAAACGAAGATTAAAAAAAAATATGTATTTGTAAGGACATTCTTCATTTTAAAAAAAATCCTTGGTAAGTTATTCTGAAAATTTTATCTGAAGATCTATTAACTCCAAATAGTCATATGCAGTGGCGTACATAGGGGGTTGCGTGTGTGCGCACCACATCGGTTGACACCATCCCAGAGGGTGACAAAAATGTGAAAATAGCATATTTTACAGAGCACACACTGCTCGGTCTAACACAGCATACACCGCTCGGTCTAACACAGCACACACTGCTCGGTCTAACTAAATTTCATAAATTATAACCGATCAAACGTCAATTGTAATCACATGTGACCAGTCCAAACGCTTGATTTATTAAAAGTTCAAAGGTTGGTGCATCAGAAATGAGGTGACCCTATAGTTAGGTAGGACAAACACCGGTTTGAACATGATTCAACGACGATTGAAGTGTTCGGTAAAATTCGTAGTAACAGGAAACAATAAAAAATATCTTAATTCTGATAAGTAAAGCTTCTCCATTGAAAGGAAAAATACGATGTGGTCGGGCGTTTCAAAGTACACGGATCAAATTGGTAAAAAAAAAATTTTAAAAATAATTTTTACCATTTATTAATTTAACAAAATAGTATTGTACAAAATGTTCTAATATCTTTAAAAAATTAATTAAATTTTTTAAATAGAAAAAATATATTTAAACAACAATTAAATTATATATTGAAACACAGAAATACTCAAAAATTGATATTTTCGCCGATTCGTCACTAGCACCGCTACTAACATTTGAGTACGATTGTCAAACAGCACAATTTCTTTTACATGCTTTCTTTGATTTCATTTTTATCGACTTCAGAACGTTTATTTTACATAGCAATATCTGCGTCACTTGGTTGAAAATGCTTTTGAAAATTCACTTTGAAAATAAGACCAACATTGAATTTTGGAAGAGAGATCATAGAATAGCAAGAGAACAATTAATAGATGCTGGACTCTATCTGTGAAAAGAAACAGTAGATATATTATCGGAAGATGAACTTTTAAGAGAAACACCAAGGCTTAGAAGACATCTAAAGGCTGCTGATATTGAGTTTCACAAAGTTTTGGAGTGGTCAGTATTTGATGTTTGAAATTTTAGGTGAATAGGACTTCCTAGAATCTCTTCCAATACTTTCGCCTTCCAATGTTCCTTGACTGTGACCTCATGTGAGCGGAGCTTTTTAAAACTAAGGATTATCAAGAACTATTTACGATCCACCAGCAAACAATCAAGGCATTATGATCTGGCTCTGCTATCAACTTAAAGTGATAAGGTGATCTGGCTCTGCTATCAACTTAAAGTGATAAGGTGATCTGGCTCGCTATCAACTTAAAGTGATAAGGTGATCTGGCTCTGCTATCAACTTAAAGTGATAAGGTGATCTGGCTCGCAATCAAATTAAAGTGATAAGGTGATCTGGCTCGCTATCAACTTAAAGTGATAAGGTGATCTGGCTCTGCTATCAAATTAAAAGGATAAGGTGATCTGGCTCTGCTATCAACTTAAAGTGAAATTGTGATCTGGCTCTACTATCAACTTAAAGTGATATGGTGAACTGGCTCTACTATCAACTTAAAATGATACGGTGAACTGGCTCTACTATCAACTTAAAATGATACGGTGAACTGGCTCTACTATCAACTTAAAATGATACGGTGAACTGGCTCTACTATCAACTTAAAGTGATATGGTGATCTGGCTCTACTATCAACTTAAAGTGATATGGTGATCTGGCTCTACTATCAACTTAAAGTGATATGGTGAACTGGCTCTACTATCAACTTAAAATGATATGGTGAACTGGCTCTACTATCAACTTAAAGTGATATGGGGATCTGGCCCTACTATCAACTTAAAGTAATAAGGTAAAGGATATTAATTTTGAAAAAGTCATTGACAGATTTGCCACTTTGAAGACCAGGAAAGGAATGTTTTACATAAAGTAAATGCAATGTAAAAAATAACTATAACTTAACGTTGTTATAGTTCTTAAATGCATTTAACTCCTGACCATTAATTAATTGTTTTGTTCTTGTCATTGTTATACTGTGGACTTGTCATTGTTATACTGCGGACTTGTCATTGTTATACTGTGGACTTGTCATTGTTATACTGCGGACTTGTCATTGTTATACAGTGGACTTGTCATTGTTATACTGTGGACTTGTCATTGTTATACTGTGGACTTGTCATTGTTATACAGTGGACTTGTCATTGTTATACTGTGGACTTGTCATTGTTATACTGTGGACGTGTCATTGTTATACAGTGGACTTGTCATTGTTATACTGTGGATGTGTCATTGTTATACTGTGGACTTGTCATTGTTATACTGTGGACTTGTCATTGTTATACTGTGGACGTGTCATTGTTATACTGTGGACTTGTCATTGTTATACTGTGGACTTGTCATTGTTATACTGTGGACTTGTCATTGTTATACTGTGGACGTGTCATTGTTATACTGTGGACTTGTCATTGTTATACTGTGGACTTGTCATTGTTATACTGCAGACTTGTCATTGTTATACTGTGGACTTGTCATTGTTATACTGCGGACTTGTCATTGTTATACTGCAGACTTGTCATTGTTATACTGTGGACGTGTCATTGTTATACTGTGGACTTGTCATTGTTATACTGTGGACTTGTCATTGTTATACTGTGGACGTGTCATTGTTATACTGTGGACTTGTCATTGTTATACTGTGGACTTGTCATTGTTATACTGTGGACGTGTCATTGTTATACTGTGGACTTGTCATTGTTATACTGTGGACTTGTCATTGTTATACTGTGGACGTGTCATTGTTATACTGCGTACTTGTCATTGTTATACTGTGGACGTGTCATTGTTATACTGTGGACTTGTCATTGTTATACTGCAGACTTGTCATTGTTGTACTGCGTACTTTTCATTGTTGTACTGCGTACTTGTCATTGTTGTACTGTGGACGTTTTTAACAAGAAGAAATCAATCATGGAAGAAAGGGGAGAGGGGGGGGGGACACCATGAGTTTTCCGCACCGCCACACACCAACCCTGGCTACGCCAATAGTTCCATGAGCTTAGGTAATAACTACGAAGCATTATAATCAGGCTTTGCTAAAGTCCATATGACTTTTAAAAAATCTTTATAAACACTGCTAAGCAGAGACAAATGAATGATTACAGATTCTTATTTACCCTAAAATATAACAAATCTAGAAATGCACTGAATACAAAATTTAAGTTAACTTTATATTGTAATTCATGTTACATGTCATTTAAAAGCCAAATCTAAAATACAAATAATTAAAATACTATTTATTTTCCAAATTTATGGAGAAGAATGAGATTGAAATTTGGATTTAAAAAGAAATGTGTTTCAAAATTTAGTTGTGCTCCATAGACATTTAATGATGTGAACACGGTTTAAATATTACCCTTTCCAGTTGTTCTTCTGAAGGTAGTAGTGAGTACTTAGCGATGAGTGCGTTCAGTGTACCGGCGCTTAAAAAAATGATTTTCTCAATGGATAAATGACTAATCTCAGTTACAGCTGTTGGAACATCGCCAATCCTGCTAGCATCACATGTCAGATTGAATGACCCACCTTCTGAAACCACTGGCCTGTCAAATAGTTGACAATGAGCTGACAAAAAAAAAATAAAAAGTTCATCAGAAACAAAAAATATTTTAAAAAGAATGCATACATATCGTTATACATGTTTAAAAAAAAAATAATATTCACTGGGTCTTTAGACAATTCTTTCAAACTAATTTTATTTTTCGGACAAAAAGAAGGAAAATGCAAAACTCTAACGGTAAGAAATAACCTATGAAACGTTTTTAAGGGTTAAATTTAAAGAGCTATCTTATAAGACTTGTCTAACTTTTGGGCATTGATAAGATGTTATAGTTATAATAAAAATGTTGTAATAACTTTTAAAAAATAAACTCATGCATGTCATTGTAGGCATGTGGCTATAATTTATAATTCATTTAACTTTTCAAATGTATATAGTATTTACAACATGTTCGGCTATATCCTTTTATAGGTATTCTTAGATGATTACTTTGGTTAAATATAGTGAAAATAATATAAGCTATCTAAGGATGTCCCCCTTTTTAAAACATTTACAATTTTAGTAATCCTACTACAAATGTCTAATCGCCCTATCGGCTTCTGGCTAATTATATCAAAATTGCACAGACCAATCAACGCCTCTTTTATACTAAGTAGGCTACATTCAATCTTGCATATTAAATATAATTTGTAATTGTTAATTTACAGTCGGTAAGGACAGACATAAAGAATTATTCTTTTACAATTTAAATGTTTATTCCTGACTAAGTGTCATCTTTTTAAGACCACCCCCCCCCCTTTCCACAAACAATGCTCAATATTACATTTTATAAAGGATCTATACCATTAACTTTTTTCAGTGGTTGTTTAATTCCCCAGTTTCAATATCCTCGGAAAAAATGATGACGTCATTCATGCATTTTTGGTTGCTGGTGTTTTCTACATAAAGTCGATTGAATCCTTAAACCCAGGAGACCTAACTTTACAGACAGCTATCTGATTCAATGTGAACTTACGTGTTGTTATTTAGCATATTACAAGAAGACTTAG
This sequence comes from Omphiscola glabra, assembly GCA_964017045.1. Lineage (NCBI taxonomy): Eukaryota > Metazoa > Mollusca > Gastropoda > Lymnaeidae > Omphiscola > Omphiscola glabra. The sequence continues at coordinate 12,556,482 of OZ024807.1, read as the reverse complement.
ATTTTGCAAGTATGGCCAATGAAACAGTGTCTAACAGATCCTTGTTTTAATGAATGTTTGTCTTATCCCATGTGTAGTGGAAATGAAAGGCGTACCCATAATGTGGAAAAGATTAGCACTATCCATTATCGGTAGGCGATAGAAGACACCAGCAACCAAAATGCGTGAATGACGTCATCATTTTTCGAGGATATTGACTGAATGTGGAATTAAACAATCACTAAAAACAAAGTTTATCGTATAAGTCCTTTATACAGTGTAATATTGAGCATGGTTTGTGTGGTGGGGGGGGGGGGGGTGGGGGGCTTAAAATTTGACATAACATTAATTCAAGTTGCGCACTTAAAAACAATCTCCATGAGTGGTCCCCCACTCCCACAAATGGCTCAGAACTGCACACTTGTTCATGCCCCTGAACTATATAAATCTTCAAGTGACCCAATCGCTTCTACACATCAGATTTATTATACAAACTATTTCATAAAAACAAAGGAAAATATTACGCACTAAATTATTATTATTATTAGTTGTCTTATATAGCGCTTGTTATGCACTTATAATATATTTTTACAGAATCTCATTCAGCGCAGTTATCGGGAATTTTATTTCGTCTGTCCTTCATCTTCCACAAGAAAAGGGTTGTTTGGGGTAGGGGTGGAGTTTGGATGGGGGTAGGGTGGAGCTGAAAATGGGAAATAACGTGTTGTCATTGGCAACATTTCAGCTCGATAGAGTGACGGGAAGCCCCCCCCCCCCCCCCGGGGCTCTAGTCGGCATGTCCGTCCCATAAATGGCATGTCGATAAAGAGGCGTTTGCCACGAACCCCCTGAAACGTTACCCGGGGGACATGATCACCGTGTAGGGGACCCGCGCCGAAAGGCAAAGGTAACGCACGGAAACTGCGTTAGAAAGAGCACGGCTACATGGTTTCCTACCAAGTGCAGTCGAAAATAACGTAGAAACAGTTCGGGATATGATTACAGTTGCCGCATGGATATGAGGCGAAGGCGTGTGGCGACCCTAGCCGATGATTACAAATATGCAGACGTGAGGGTACTGCTCCTAGGCAACCTCTCTTTTTGTCATTTCCCAGCTGCGGTGTGAATTAGTCATGCCGCAGAAAACCATGTAACCCCTATTAGAGGGCGTCTGTTAACACCTACGAGTCCCCCCGGGGTGGGAAGGGGGGGCTTTAGAGACGTAAATTATATCCACCCCAGCCCAAGGAAGTCCGGCCCGGTTGCTGTGTAAGCATCACCCCGGCTGGCCAGGCGTCCCTTCTCTGATGCGGCCTCACTCGCATAGTCAATCGAGTGGAAGGGTGGGTGGGGCCATCTCAGGGGCGGGGAGCTCTCGGCATGCCGCTTCGCGGCCTGACTGGAATAAAGACCACTGGGGGAGTGGTTGAATGCCAGTTGGGGGCGGTGGAGGTGTGCTGGGGAAGACCTTATGAGCCTTGGCTCGAGGGTCTGCTGATTTTCTTAAGTTAGTTAGTTAGTTAGTTAGTGACGGGAAGTGGGCCAATGAGCCGTCCGAAGATTTCGACAGTCCACCATGCCAGGCAGCCGCGAACAAAATGCGAAGTTAGTAGAAAGAATTTAGAAATGGATACGTCTTAAGCAATGTCAAGGTCAACAAAAAATCTAGAACTTCAATCCCCCGTAAATTTGGTTGTTTTACTCCAAGTCTGTTCATTCATCATTGTAGTTTTATCTAATCAAGAAACTATCTTCAAATAACATTCGAAAACTATACAAATCCTTTAGTGGGGTCGGAGTCGATGTTATGTTAAATATAATGTTTGAGAACCTTGATAAACAGTTATACAATAAAAAAAAAAAATTGTCAACTTAAATTCGGTTAAATGTGAAGCATAATTAAATGTCATACTATAAATGTCTGATTCGGATGCTATTAGGGCGATGTTTGTTTAAGCTATGGCTATTAGTAATTTAAACAATAAATATTTATCACAACTTACCAGCAATGAATAAACCAGCAGTTAAGATTGCTCTGATGCACTGCATGACGTCACACATGACGGACTCACCAAAGTGCGTCTACTTTTACCCTAACGTAAATAAAAAGTATTATTGTCCATCTTGTTACAGTAACTTTAATAATGACGTGTTTTCTTTGCACTTGCCTGTATGAAAAGATAGCGGTGATAGAAGACCACACAGACACACAATAAAAGAACAGATAGTCCAGAGGCACACTCCTCAAAAAATGCAATAATTAAATTACACCAACCCACAATTATGTAACGATTCGAACCTTTTTTAAAAAAAAATAAAAAGTTTAAGTCTCTGTCTCTCTCTCTCTCTCTCTTTCTTTCTCTCTCTCTTTCTCTCTCACTCTTATCTCTCACTTTCTAACTCTCGCTGCCACGAAAGCATGTTAAATAAATATATGGATTAAATCAGTGCCATCTAGTAAAGAATTTTTTAGAAACAATTGGGAGGCAAGTGATGGTCATTACAATAAAGTCCGTCACAAATACCATATCAGTTCCATAAAAGGTTCAGCAACTTACCAACAAGATTAATTTTGTGGTTTTTGGCATTTTGTGTCAGAGAAATTTTGAGGTTTTTTGGCATCTGTGTGTCAGAGACGATTTTGTTGTTTTTGGCATCTGTGTGTCAGAGACGATTTTGAGGTTTTTGGCATCAGTGTGTTGGAGACGATTTTGTTGTTTTTGGCATCAGTGTGTTGGAGACGATTTTGTGGTTTTTGGCATCAGTGTGTTGGAGACGATTTTGAGGTTTTTGGCATCAGTGTGTTGGAGACGATTTTGAGGTTTTTGGCATCAGTGTGTTGGAGACGATTTTGAGGTTTTTGGCATCAGTGTGTTGGAGACGTATTTGTGGTTTTTGGCATCAGTGTGTTGGAGACGATTTTGTTGTTTTTGGCATCAGTGTGTTGGAGACGATTTTGAGGTTTTTGGCATCAGTGTGTTGGAGACGTATTTGTGGTTTTTGGCATCAGTGTGTTGGAGACGATTTTGTTGTGTTTGCTTCTGTCAGAAAATTTGGTGTGACAGTTTGTAATGTTTGATTGTCAGAGCATGTTAAGACATGAGGACAGTTGAGGGAAAACGTTATGGAAGTGTCTAATGGAGAGTTTAGTGGAGAGGTAATGGGACAGTCTAATGGAGATATTAGTGGAGAGGTTATGGGCGAGCAGTCTAATGGATATGTTAGTGGAGAAGTTATGGGAGAGTCTAATTGAGATGTTAGTAAAGACATTATTTGAGATTATAATGAAAATGTTAGTGGAGAGGTTATGTGAGATTCTGATGGAGTTGTTAGTGGAGTGTTATCATAGTCTTATAGATGTGTTGGTGGAGAGGTTATGGAAGAGTCTAAGGGAGAGTTTATATATACTTCTTGTCGCAACAAATGAGAGACAGACAAAGTGAGCGAGAAAGTAAGAGATATAGAGAGAGTGTGTGAGAGAGAGAGAGAGAGTGAGATAGAGAAAGCGAGTGGTTTAGCTTGAAATTGACTGGAGTAGATGCATTTGGTAAGAAGGTGTAAAGAGACATTATTATTCAAAATGTTATGGATTAATATAATTAAATACTCGAAAGACTTTAAAACTACGTGGCTACTCCTTTTGTTAAATATCTTATCAATTTAGATCTACAATTTCTTATTATGTTTACTTAATCAATATTAATTTAAACAATCAAAGTTGATATGCAAATATTATATGCTAATGAAAAACATTAAGGAGATGTCAGTGAGTTCCTGTCCGCCATTTTATTGATGGCGTCTTCATGTTATTTAAAAACTCGGAAAGGTAAACATAACAAAATCTCACGAAATAATTATCATTCTTTTTTTGAAAAGGGAAGCAGACTAATCTTGTGTTGTTGGACAGACATACGAGCGGGATAAAATATGCATAAACGAAAATGGTTAATTTTATTTTCTTGAAAGATGAATACAAAAACTACATTTGCCAAACAAGATACATATATGATCAAGTAGAAATTTAAATATAATATCATCATCATCATGTCCAGTAGTCTTTCGACCGTTGGGGCGCCACAGATGACATAAAAATGATTCTTCTCCATTCTTCTCGGTCTCCTGCCCTATGCATAGTGTCGCCTAGTTGTAATCCCATCAATTCTAATGATGTTATCTTCCCATCTTTTTCTCTGTCTTCCTCTTCTTCTTCCTCCTCTAGATATGCCCTGCAAGATTTCTTTGGCGAGCCCTTGTTTTCTGGTCACTTGGCCATACCATTCAAGTTTGCGCTTTTTTACAGACGCCAAATTTTATATTTTTAAATGTCATCATTTTTGGAGTATATTAAATACTAAGGAATTAAACAACCACTAAAAATGTTTATTTATATAAATATATATGTAGCTTATACAATAGGATCACTGTGCTTATTATCATGGTCTAACGAGAGTAACTTAGATTTTTAAATTTGCCATATTTTTTCCTCGCAACGGTAAGCACTTTGCTATACAAGTGTCTCATTATCCTACTCATGATAAATTTCCTATACCTTTAGCTTTTCCAAAATAATCCTTACGTAAAAAAAATTACGAGACAATAAAGCTAACAATATGAATGGACGAAAAGGGTCTTCTATAATTTATTCATATGTCTGGGTCAGGTGACACACTTCAAGTCCACATCTACATCGGCAAACGCGTACAATTATTATAACTAAGTAACGGAAAATCAGATTCATTTATGTACACGTCATACACAGAGTATTTACACCATATCATTGTCCTTTCAATGCCTCCTTAAACTTACTTACCAACTCCACCATATCATTGTCCCTTTCCATGCCCCCTTAAACTTATTTACCAACTCGACCATATCATTGTCCCTTTCTATGCCCCGTAATCCTTACTCACTCACCTAATCCTTCATTTAAATGTTCAAATCTATGGCTCCTAAGTCTTACTCACTTTCCACACTTTACAAAATGTCTCTATCTAATCCCGCCTCCTAAACCTTACCCATTCACCACACTCTCACATTAAACTGTACCAATCTATGCCTCCTAAACCTTTCTCATTCCCCCACTCCACCATAAAATTGTAAAAATCTATGCTTAAAAAACCGTATCCCTCACAACGCTCTACCATTAATCTGCCCCCAACCCAAGAAAAAAAAACGAAAACAAAAACATTACCCCAATATTTAACTGCCCCACTCTATCATAGCTAAAACTTACAAACTTGACCCCACTATTAACTGCCGCACTCTATCACCTCTAACCCTTACAAACTTACCCCTCTATTTAACCGCCCCACTCCATCACCTCTAACCCTTATAAACGTGATCCCTCTTAAGCTTCCTTATGTGGATAAATACGGTAAAAATAAGCAAACAGCGACAATTCGTTCTTATTAACAAGGTCTGTGGGGCGTAGCTCGAAGCTTGAGATCACGAGCTTTATAGCAGGGTCTATAGCAGGATCCATAGCAGGGTCTATAGCAGGGTCAATAGCAGGGTCTATAGCAGGATCCATAGCAGGGTCTATAGCAGGATCCATAGCAGGGTCTATAGCAGGATCCATAGCAGGGTCTATAGCAGGATCCATAGCAGGGTCTATAGCAGGGTCAATAGCAGGGTCTATAGCAGAATCCATAGCAAGGTCTATAGCAGGATCCATAGCAGGGTCTATAGCAGGATCCATAGCAGGGTCCATAGCAGGGTCAAAAGCAGGGTCTATAGCAAGGTCAATAGCAGGGTTTATAGCAGGATCCATAGCAGGGTCTATTGCAGGGTCAATAGCAGAGTCTATAGCAGGGTCTATAGCAGGATCCATAGCAGGGTCTATAGCAGGGTCAATAGCAGAGTCTATAGCAGGGTCTATAGCAGGGTCTATAGCAGGATCCATAGCAGGGTCTATAGCAGGGTCAATAGCAGGATCTATAGCAGGTTCTATAGCAGGGTCTATAGCACGGTCTTTAGCAGAGTAATAAACCTTTAAATACGTGGGGATAATAAGGAAAATGCAAAACACTAACAGGACTAAATCTAAAAGACTATCTTTTAGGGCGTGTATTCCTTCAAGGATTATATATCCTTTTATAGTTATTCTTAGGATGATTATTTTGGGTTCTTGTAATGAAAATATGGTCTATCTAAGGTCTACCTCTTTTCAAAATATTACATTTTTAGTAATCCTATTACAAATGTCCAATAAAAATTATCTGTGTGTGGTTAATCGTGTCAAAATTGCTCTGACCATTTAATACATCTTTCATGCAAATTAAGAGTAAGTAGGCTACATTCAAACCTGCACACTAAATATAATGTGCACATTGTTAATGTACATTCGCTAAGGACACATTCTTCTATCTTTTATTATTGAATCACTTTTATGTAGAAAATACACCGTTTACAAAAAATGCATGTGTGACGTCATGATTTTTCGAGGACAGTGAATGAATAGAATCAAAATGTTGACGATTTAATCAAATATCCGGCTCAAACAAAACTAAGACTAAAATCCAAGTAATATTGGTTACATAAATAAATCATAATAAATGTCCAATAGACTCAATAATCAGAGGTTTGGGAGAAGGTACTGTGATATAAAAATAATTATAATCTGAACAATAAATATTTACCATAACTATCAGCCATGAATAAACCAGCCGTTAGAATGGCTCTCAGGACATGCATGGCATCAGATATGACGGACTCACTAAGAGGCATAAACATTACCCTAAAATAAAAATAAAATTTAAAGCAAGTATTACTGTCCATCTTAGTGAAGTCTAGACATACATATGAAGACGTATTAGAGTTTATAGGTTTTTATTTTTATTTTTGCTTTTAGAATATATGCCATTGGCCAAAAAACAATGTATCGCTACAATCTGAAATCTGAATACAGTATGATGGAATTTGTTATCGGGAATCACAGTCTCAGAATCTATATATAATCTGCATATAAGACACACATACGCACTCATACACACACACACACACAGACAAACACCCACCCACCCACCCACCCACCCACACACACACATCAACAAAATAACAGCTCAGTAAGTGAATCGGTAAACTCCTCAAAAACACAAATATTCATTTATTCACACACACACACACTATACAATGTGTCTCGTATATGTACGAAATAGAGCAAAAATCTGCCTCACTCATTCTCTATCTCTCTCTCCCTGCCAGGAAAGCAGATGACCTATATCTAGGAATTAAATCAGAACTATCTAGTAAAGAAACAGCTAGAAACTTATAGGAGACAACTAGTGGTCACTAAAAATAGTCCTACACAAAAGCAATGTCAGGCACATCATAGATTCATCAACTTGTAGCAAGGACTTTGAGCAAATAATCTGAAATACAAGAATGTGAAGAAGAGAGAGAGAGAGAGGGAGGGAGGGAGAAAAGGGGAAAGAGAGAAAGAGAGAGAAAGTGGTGGGAAGGGAGAGAGCGAGAGAAGCAGACATAGAGAGATGGCGAGGAAGGGAAGGAGGGGGAGAGATAGGGACAGGGAGAGAGAGGGACAGGGAGAGAGAGAGAGAGAGAGTGAGTGAGAGAGAGAGTGGTTTAGACTGAAAAAGTGTTAAGGAGAGGGTTTGTGTTGAGGGGCGTTGATATGAACGGGTGGTGAGGCGGACAAAATGTATTGGACACAACAAGATGCAACATCTAAGAATCACATGTTTTGTTTTAAATTACATCCTTTTTTTTTTCATTAATCAATTTAAATACTCGACAGACTCTTACAGCTGTTTGGTTTGTCCTTTTGTCGAATTTGTTATCAAATTAGATCTAAAATATATTATTGTTTTTACTTATTCAGTATTAATATTACGAATCAAAGTTAATTTCTATGTATTAAATGCTAATAAACAAAATTTAAGGAGATATTTGTGAGTTGCTGTCCACCATTTTATTGATGTCGTCATTCTGTTATTCTTCTTCTTTCGCCTTTTTCGTCCTCGAGGAACAGCAGCCGATCTTCATCGACGTCTGTGATTAGGACATAGGCCGCCTACAAGAGCCCTCCAGGCATCACGATCCTGAGCCAATCTCTCCAGCCTCCCCCAAGTGTGGCCAAGTTTCTTGGTATCCGCCTCCACTTCACGGCGCCAAGTGTTCTTAGGCCTGCCTCTTTTCCGTTTTCTTTGAGGGTTCCAATTCAAGGCTTGTCTAGTTATGCTGGAGGCAGGTTCCTGAGCGTATGGCCAATCCATCTCCATCTTCTCTGGAGGATCTCTTGTTCTACAGGTTCTTGCTTTGTCCGCTGCCACAGTTTCTGGTTGCTGATTCTGTCGGGCCAATGAATCCCGAGAATCCTTCTTAAGCAGTTATTGATGAAGGACTGGATTCTCTTCATATTCCCAGCAGTGATTCTCCATGTTTCTGCACCATACAGTAGAACCGGTTTCACCATTGTGTTGAAGGTTCTGATCTTCAGTTTGGTATTTAGGTGTTTGGAGGCCCAGACATTTTTTAGTTGTTGGAAGGCTGCCCGTGCCTTTCCTACCCTTATTTTGATGTCAGCATCTGTCCCACCTTGCTTGTCCACGATGCTGCCAAGGTAGACAAAGCTCTCTACCTCTTCGAGCGCTTCCTCTTTGAGCCTGATGGGTGCTGTATTGGTAGCGGCATTGACCTTGAGGACCTTGCTCTTCCCCTTGTGAATATTAAGACCAATACGTGCAGAAGTGTCTGCAATATTTCTGGTCTTCTCCTGCATCTGTTGTTGGGTATGGGAGAGAAGGGCAAGATCGTCAGCAAAATCGAGGTCATCAAGCTGGTCCCACAAGGTCCATTGAATACCATTCCGCTTCTGTTGTGTGGAAGTTTTCATCACCCAGTCAATGGCCAATAGGAACAGGAAAGGCGAAAGCAAACATCCCTGCCTCACACCGGTCTTCACGTGGAAAGCATCCGTCACCTGTTGTCCGTGGACCACTCGGCAGGTCATCCCCTCGTAAGAGTTTCTGATCAAGTCCGTGATTTTCCGCGGGACTCCATAATGTCTCAACAGTCTCCAGAGGGTTTGCCTATCCACACTGTCAAAGGCTTTCTCGTAGTCAACGAAGTTGATGTAGAGGGGTGAGTTCCATTCCAGGGATTGCTCTAGGATGATGCGCAGTGTTGCAATTTGGTCAGTACAGGATCTGTTGGTCCGGAAGCCAGCCTGTTGGTCCCGCAGCAGGGGGTCAACAGTTTCTTTCATTCTGTTGAGTAGTACGCGGTTGAAAACCTTGCCTGGGATGGACAGTAAGGTGATCCCTCTATAGTTGGAGCAGGAGCTTAAGTCCCCCTTTTTGGGGATTTTAATGAGATATCCCTCCTTCCACTCCGAAGGTACCTGTTCCTCCTCCCAGATCTTCAAGAACAGTGGGTGAAGCATATCTACACTGGTGTGCACGTCAGCCATCAGTGCCTCTGCTGGGATGCCATCCGGTCCTGCAGCCTTGCCATTTTTAAGTTGTTTGATGGCAATACGGATCTCTTCTTTGGTGGGTGCGTTGCAGTCAATAGCCAGGTCACTGTCAGCTGGCTGAATATCTGGTGGGTTACTTGGCTCTGGCCTGTTTAGAAGTTCCTCAAAGTGTTCTTTCCATCTGGCTCTCTGTTGCTCCTCATTTGGTATGCTCTTACCATCTTTGTCCTTCACTGGTCTCTCTGGCTTCCTGAACTTTCCAGACAACTTCTTGATGGTAGCGAACAATTCCCGCATATTTCCTTGGTAGGCTGCTTCTTCCGCTTCTTTGGCAAGCATATCTACAAAGTTCCTTTTGTCCCTCTTAGCGCTTTTCTTTACTTTCTTATTTGCCTCTGAGTACTCCTTTTGGAACCTAACTTTCTGCGCTCGTGTACGGCTGTTGTTAATTTCTGCCTTCTTCCATTTTCTCTCTTCTATCACTTTCAATGTATCTGCTGTTATCCATTCTTTGTGTGTATGTTTCTTGTTTCCCAACACTTCCTGACATGTTGATTTGACTGCTTTCTTTACTCCCTGCCACTTTCCATCGATCGTCTCGTCTCCTAGCAGTTCCTGTAGGACTTGGAACTTGTTGGACAGAGTGATCCTGAACTCTTCCTGTTTGGCCTTATCTTTCAAGAGGGGGGAGTTGTAGTGCTCAGTGTAGTGCCTTTTCAGTTTTAGTCTCAGCCGGGCCACTAGAAGATGGTGGTCTGAGGCAACGTCAGCTCCTCTTCTGACACGTACATCTTGGAGAGATCGCCTGAATTTTTTCCCAATACACACATGATCTATTTGGTTCATCGTTTGGAGGTCCGGTGAAACCCATGTGGCCTTGTGTATCCTCCTGTGTTGGAATAAGCTCCCGCCTGTTATTACTACTACAAAAAAAAAAAAAAAATTGAGAACATAAACAGAATAAATCTCAAAAAGGAATTCTCAATAAATAAATAAATTTAAAAAAAAATAGGTAAGAATAATCCTGCGGTGATAGACAGACACACGATTAGGATAAAATATGACTAAACGAAAATGGGAAATGTAATTCAATTGAAAGATGAAAAAAATAATTAAATTAGCAAAATAAATAAATATATTGACATAATCTTTTTTTCACGGGATGTATGGCAATTGTATCTCTAGTATTCACAAAGCCCTGACAGCGTGGTGAGTAAAAAAAAGTCTCATTGTATTTACTCGTTATTGAGTTGAAACTAAACATAATGAAGAACAAGTTGAACTGAAGATCATCCATCAGCCAAGCCAATTAGACGAATTAATCTCCACCCATCAAAGCAAATTCTTACCAAAACCCAAAGCCCTTTACCCAAATCCCCCAAGACCCTTATAATGACACTGTGCAGACGTATCACTTGTGCGTAGTGGGGGGCCTAACGCCAGTCAGCAAAATTTTGAGTTTTGTCACACGTTTTTCCTGACTGTAAAAATGTCTAATGTCTTCCCTACCCGTGACACGTTTCACGCACTATCAGCAATGACGTCATTCCTTTTTTAAAAAAATAAACAAACTCTTAAACAAAAAAGCAAATTGTCCATAAAAATAGACCAAAAAGACAATCTCCTTGATGACATGCAGTGCAGTACGATTTGGTCTAGAAGCTATAACTTTCACAACATTTTTCTCAGTTATAAAACTGCACCACTATATCCCCATATAAACTTACCCACTTAACCCCTGCTCTACCACCTTTGAACTGTCCCACACTATCCCACCATAAACGTACCCACTTAGCCACCGCCGCCAATAAACAGTCCGACCCAGTTATCTTAAAATACACACACACACACACCCTTACACGATGAAACTGTTCTACTCCATTCCCCCCCCCCCATTTAAAACCGTATACACTTTACCCCAAGTTTACACTTTATCTATCTAAAACTAACGCATCTACATCCCCCCACAATTAAAATTTACCCACTTAACCCCCCTACCCACCTTTAAATTTTCCAACTCTACCCAACCTTAAACTTACCCACTTAACATCCCACCACCATTACACTTTCCCCACTCAATCCACCAAAAAACTTACAAATTTAACACCCCCCACCATGCGACTGTTCCATTAAATCCATCTCAAACTCATAACCTATCACCCCCCCCCCCCTTCTTCCAAACTTCCTTAAGTCTTTGAATGAAGGAACACTAATCAAACAATAATAAGGCGAACATTATTTTAGTAATGATAATGATGTTTCTAAAAAAACTTGCGTTAGTTGAAGAAACATCGATGGCTGTCGTAAACTCAACTACACCATTGTAATCTATCTCAAAGCGTATACGTTGACTTAAATTTGTGTATACACTTATATCACACTAAGTCCATTAGTTTTTAACAATGCTTTACATAGACGATGGTGTTGGGTACCGTCCATGGCTTGATATTTAAAAAGTTATGGAATGGTTCGGCCAATAAAAAATTTGCTTTGTTTTATTTAATTAATGTATGTTGATTTTTAAGTTCGCGATTATGTTTGTTAAATTGTATTTACAGCGTGGTTAGCCCAGCCCTAGGTTGGGGTACTATGCTATAAAAAACTTATAATAATAATGATAATAACAATAATATAAATATCGGTACAATAAGTGAAATTAAAGCTGAATGGCTAACACTTTAATAAAAATGTACAACATCAAAATAAGTGAAAGAACATAGTTTATTACTGTAAGATAGAGCAGGTTCATTACATGATGTATTAGAGAACGTTAGAAGCCGTTCCTTTTAATTTAATAAAAAAAAAATTTAAAATTTTGTATGTACATTTTCATCAAGCTGGCAAAGTATTTTTTTCTTTGCCCGTAGACACTAGACGAATCTTGACCATGGAAACATTGCTAGCAGCATTACGAACACATTTCTGACAAACCAGAGTGAGTCTCTGATTCCCAAGTGCGTGCCCTTGTTGCCTAGAATATAAAAGATTTTTAATTTTAAAAAAATAATTTAATAAGATTCTACTTACCGAATAAAATCATGCATCCTTGACAGACCAAAGAAAAAGTTTTTCACATTGCAAGTTAAGCGAGACATTCTAACGATTGTATTGGGAAACTAGAATAATTAGGTTCACATATTTATCTCTTCTACTACTATATAAATAAATTTACAAGTCTCACGGGTATCATCCAAGGATACGGAAATTTCTAGAAAATCAATGAGATATCGGCATGAATCATTTGAAAATTCATAGCATTAGATGATAAATGTCCCATTAGACAGGTAGAGACAAAGAAGACCCCCAATACATCCAAAAAACTGACAAAGTCCCAGAGGCGTAGCTAGATTATTTGGCGTCCGGGGAAAGATTCATTTTAAAGAGTCCCCTTTCTTTTTTCAACTCTTTAACCGATTATTTTCATGAATGAAATAATATCAAAGCATATTTTGCGCCCATAAATAGTCTTGCGCAAAGGGAATCTGGCTTCCCCCCCCCTTAACCACGCCTCTGCAAAGACCCCAAGCCAAAACGCTTACATTGAACGGATGTGGAACTAGACAGTAATCATGAAGGGTAAAAAAAATATTTTAAAAAAATGTCAAATAGAAACTATTTTCACCATGTTTAAAATTATAGACACATTTTAGAGAGTGAAAAAAGGACTGCGTAAAATAAGTGACTCGTCCAATCCATTGGGGGGTGGGGGTTGGGTGGGATAGGGTTGTAACGGGGCAATGGGAGCACATTGGTCAGACATAAAGGAAGGCAACTATTTGAACTATTTAAATAATTTTGATATGTCATGAATCAAAAAAATTTGTATTTAGTTAAAGATTAAAAACGCTTAAGTCTACATTTTTAAATCGACATAAATCCTAATTTTTAAAAATATTTTATTACTTTCCTGTTTGAGGACTTATGTAAAAAGTTCTATAAGTTCAGTTAGTTTTTTATCAAATTTTCTGATCACAACATGATAGCTATTGAGCGATGAATATTTTTTTTTAACGTAACAGAACAAACACCAGAACAAAAAAAAAAAAATTGAATTGCAAGAATACCATGCATCCTTCGTTGTGGCATGTGTCCCCATGCAAACTTTCTATAGTTGGGTTGTCTTACAAATAGTATTAGCAAACACAGACTTTAAACAAATACAAATATATAGGCAATTGGCAATTTTTAATATATCTATATCACATCGAAATGTAGCAAGAAATCGTATATGATACTAATCATAATAGTTAGTACTAAAAGTAATATTATTCGACAAAGCAGCGAAATTCCCAAATATTTAGTAAATACTAAATATATCGTAAGTTGTTTCGGAAATAGGTGACATTATTTTTACTTTGCAGGTAAATAGTTAATTGCCAAGAACAAATTGCTTTGTGTGCGCCGCGGTTGAGATACGCAATGTGAATATTTAAACTGTTGTATCAAAGATTCCCTGTGTCGAATGGCGTCAAACAAGGTTGTGTCCTTGCGACAAAACGTTTCAGCATCACGGTCTCGGCCATGCTGTCTGATGCTTTCAGCGAAGGAGACATTAGAATCGGCACCTTGTACCGAACTGATGGTAAACTTTTTAACCCCAGGATTATGGCTACACGCTAAATTAGAAGGTCCGGACCGAGACCTGTTAGGCGACGACTCTGCCTTAAATGTTAAACAAGTGGTAACTATGAGACGCGATGCTGAAAACGTCCGAGATACCTGCAACAATCGTGGGTCTACCTTTAAGAAGAAGAAGAACAACAACAACAACAAACGACAGAGATGCTGGAACGAAAACTTTACATCGACCCAAACATCGAAAGACCCTCAGAAAGTCCACATCAAGTATCACGAGACAAGCCCTCACTTGGAACCCCCCAGCGGCAAAAGAAAAAGAGGACGACCCAAAATGACTTGGAGAAGCCAGCTGGAGGCAGACACCAAAAAAAAGGAGTGGGTACAACTGGGGGACAGCTGGAGAGACTTTCCCAACATGGGATGCCTGGAGAGCCTTTGTGGCCTATGCCCCAGACGGGACGACAGGCGTTGATGATGAAACATTCAAGTCAATGACGGTAGTTCAAAAGTGGTAAATATGTTTTGTCACGTTGGCAGTGTGCATATATCGAAATCACGTATGATGATATGAAGCCTCGCCAAAATCCAGATCAACATTTTGAAAAATGTCTAAGAATGCATAGACAATTTAAGGCATGAGCGGTCCATCCAAAATGAGACTTAAGAAGATCGTTGTGATCCCACGCTTCTTTACGAAGCTAAATAATGGACAGCCTATCAACGCCATGCCCAGGAATCTAATCGACATCCACTCGACGATCCTATGAAAATGTTTCAAACTATAAATACAGGACAGAGGTTCTCTCACAAGCAGGTCTCCCCGAAATATATCGCTTGATAAGGCAGTCTAAGCTTCAGCTGAGTGGGGCATGTTGTGAGAAGGACGTACGACAGCTTGCCCAAAAGAATATTTGATTGCAAACTCAAGCATGGAAAGCGGTTTCATTTTGAAGGGGGTGGGTGGGGAGGCTGTTACAGAATAAAAGTTTGAAAGACACATTACAAGCATCACTGAAAGCTTTTCACAGTTAACCCGGACACAAGGATATGTCAGAATTGAATTTAGACTAATGACTCCTCTCTACTCTCTACACAAAGGCTCAATGCAACACGAGGCTAAAGTAAAAGCTGTTGCACAGAAACAACAACAAAATCTAAACAGATTTAACTCCGTACCTTGAGATATCCCACGCATCTCTTAGACCTTTCTACACACGAAATTTGCTCGCCAGAATCGGCATAATAAGCTCTCAGCACTCTCACAGCCAGAATCAGCACCAGCAATCAGAGAAAGTTTCAGCATCAGCACCCACAGAAAGATTCAGCCTCAGCACCCACAGAAAGGTTCAGCACCAGCACCCACATCCAAATTATGGCCCCAGCACCCACATCCAGATTCAGCCCAATCACCAACATGCTTTTTTAAATGTTTGATAGTCGATTTTTTCACAGACAAACTAACATTTTAAACAGCTGCCAATTATAATGTCTTTATTTATTATTTTAAAAATGGTAGTCATAAAGAAATACGACCTAGACAAATCAAATCATACTTAATAAAAAAAATGTTGTTAATGCTTGACCTACTTGGTTTAACAACAATTTTGAAGTTCTTTTGGCTGGCTTCATCCTCACCATCTTTTACCACACAAATGTAAATCGTGTCAACAGCAGGTACCTTGAAATCCAGGGTTGACTCATATTTGCCAAGTACACAAGGGTCATTGGTGGGACTTGGTGTCCACGTTTGACTATTACGGTCTACTGGATAGGGCACAAGGTTGGTTCCTCCACTCTGAACGGCCAACCAGGTAAATCCAAGACCCATTGGACCCTTATGTAACATTAAGCATACGAACAAAACCAATCGTATTATTATATAGCTGATTTATTAACTGATTCTTAATATTTTTTAAAGGAGCTTTATATAAAGATATATTGTTCCGTAAACCCTGGAACAGAAGCGGATATACAGTGTGGTGTTTTTAATTTGTCCAATGCCCACAGAAGTGTCCAACACCATGAACACAAAGAAGACAGTTCATTTACCAACTTGCTCTTCGAAGTCCTAGCCTGAGCCTAACATGAAAGTAAGTATATGGCGAAAGTCATAAAGTGATAAGCAGATTCTCATACCTTGGAAGCACACTGTCTCAAATTGGTACCATTGTAGATCCAGTGCAACATATGGCGGATTGTCTTTGAATGTATTGACCAGGCGAGGTATCAGCACTCAAAACTCAAATTTAAGTATACAAGGCGACTGTGCTCCTTACGCCCATCTACGCCTACGAAAAATGGACGGTCCATCAACGCCATGCTACAAGATTACACCACTGGCATACGACAATCCTCAACATCAGATGGCAGGACAGGGCCCCCAGACACTGATGCAATCGCATCGGAATATCTCCCCAGCATCTTACACGACTTTCATGCAGTCGCAGTGTCGCTGGGCGGGATACCTTGTGCACAGGTAAGACGACCGGGTGTCCAAAGGAATATGATTTAATGGGGAGCTCAAGCAGTGAAATGCGGTTTGCAAGTGTACAGTAAAAACTTATTTAAGTTTAAGACACACTTAAGTCTCACTGAAAGCGTTCGAACTAGACACGGACACATTGGGAGTGACGAGACGAATGATAGAAGATCGTGGCGATTCTCTTTAAACACTGGCTCCACACGACAAGGAGCCAACAGAACAGCGGCTGCTGAGCACAACAGACGTGCCAGTAAAGCTCCACTTATCTCTGCAACTGTATATCCCATGCACTTATTGCACGTGCACACTTCGTGCTGGAATCGGTCTAGTTAGCCATCCCATCTGCGCACCCACAGTTCACAATTAACATATGCACTGATCATGTTGGTAACGGTCGATTTCAGCTGATCTATAGAAATTTATGTATATTACATTGTAATGAAATTGTATATTATAATTAATGAAATCGATTTGACCTACAGAACAACTCATATAACAATACTTTACGTTACAAAGGTAAACAATTGCTAAAGAAACACTAAAGTCTACAATTGTATAAGAAGAATGAGAAAAATTGAAGTATTCGCCTTTAAAAAAAATTAATTATAATACATTTGTTTTTAAAACATGTTCTTTCAGCTACCTTAAATGTGCAGGTTAGTCTGACGTGTTGTCCCACCGTGTTAGTGGAGAGGTCAGTTGCCTTGCCATTGTGGTGGTCGAATGTAAGCACGGGTACTTCTATTCTTGCTGTGGTGGACAGTGAAGAAATGATAATGTAGAAAGCAATTGATATCTTTAAATAATGTGTTAAGATAATTTAAAAGCTTCTTGAGATTCACTGCCTTTGTTGCCAACCGGCGGGCATTTTAAATCTATTGTGGACGGAATTGATGGCTATATATGAAGGGCCGAGTAGAAAAAGTACTTAAGTTACAATTTTTCAAAAATGAGTTAAGGCAGGCATTGTATTTGATGACTTCTTCTGAATCATTCATGAAAATATCATTCATGAAAAATGTCCAAAGGTGTTTGATTCAGATTTACCTCGAGCAGCTTTTAAGGTATTTAAATAAGAATTTAAAAATTTTAAACTCAATTTTCTCAAAACTGCAAAAATACACTTAAGTACTTTTTCTACTCGGCCCTTCATATACTCACCTAAACAAGCCCAACAGAACATAATAAGATATTTTTAGCAAACTAGAATAGTTAGGTTAATCGTGTTTATCTCTTATTCTCGAGGGTAAAAATGATTACATCATAATTAAGTTCAAGTAAAGAATAATTACGTCAATGTTTTTCAAATAAATTATTTGGCTAATTTATTTATATTACTAGCGAGAGCCCGGCATGCGTTGCAATGCCACTAAGTGAAAAATTTGTTAGTGTGTTTTAATTACGTTTTTTTTAAAATCAGAAAATATAATTGTGTTTTTTTTTCAGTCTGGTGCGTACACAAATACATTTGAAGCTTTTTCGACGCCTGAGCATACAGCAGACAGCATACAGCAGACAGCATACAGCAAACAGCATACAGCATACAGCAGACAGCAGACAGCATACAACAGACAGCATACTGCAGACAGCAGACAGCATACAGCATACATCATACATCATACAGCAGACAGCAGACAACATACAGCAGACAGCATACAGCATACAGCAGACAGCATGCAGCATACAGCATACAGCATGCAGCATACAGCATACAGCATACACGAGAAGCATGAACTAATTCAGAAACCTAATTGTTATGTCGCACACACTGAAATGTCGCTTGTATTTGATTCAATTCCATCCACCCATGCAATCGCTGTGTTTGAAATGATATGTGTATAGCTCCTACAAGGAAAAATAATAACTTGCGAGCTTGCGCACAAAACTTTACCAAAATGTTATCGCAGTCGGATGAAGAGTATAGGAAAGCATATGGAAA
This sequence comes from Omphiscola glabra, assembly GCA_964017045.1. Classification (NCBI taxonomy): domain Eukaryota; kingdom Metazoa; phylum Mollusca; class Gastropoda; family Lymnaeidae; genus Omphiscola; species Omphiscola glabra. The sequence continues at coordinate 12,538,068 of OZ024807.1, read as the reverse complement.
TTATATTTAGCTCATGAGAGTATGACAGGAAAAAAAAAAGAATTTAGGGCCTTGGGCCCAAAACGGAATATTGTAAAATGTGTGTCATAATTCAGAAAATTTACGGGCGTATGCACGACTCACAGAAGTTTTATCGCAATCTGATGAAAGGTATAGAAGCGCATACCGGACATATATAAATACATTAATTTTTATATATTTATAAAAATAAATAACCGAATAAAAGATACCTTTTGGGAAAACTATTAAAGGAAGCGTTCTGTCTACCATCCTTCGATCCATCCATCCGTCCGTCCGTCGGTATATCGGTCCATCGGTCTGTCTTTCTGTCCGTCTGTCCATACGTCTGTCCGTCCGTCCGTCTGACCGTCCGCCCGTCTGTCCGTCCATCCGTCTGTGCGTACATCCATCTATCTGTTCGTCCGTCTGTCCGTCCGTCTGTCCATTCGTCTGTCTGTCCGTCCGTCCATCTGTCTGTTTGCCTGTCTGTCTGTATGTCTATCTCTGTCTGTCTGTATATCTATCTCTTTTTAGAAAATTAAAAGTAATTTTCAAGGATTTTGTAAAGGGTTTCATCGTAAATAGGGTCAAAGGCCGCACTGAGGTCCAAGAGGATCACGAGGGAGACATCACCAATGTCCAATGCGAGCAAGAGGGCTGTCTCAGTGCTTTGGCATTTCTGGCTCAGTTTTGGCTTTGTTTTGCGAATGTAAATTTATTCGATTTCCGTAAAATAATAGAAAATAATTATAACTGTTTTTTAAGCATCCGAACGATTGAAAATAGTTTCGGTTCTTTGGCGTTACGTCAGCATAGCTCATTCTTATATAATATATGTTAAGGTCACAACCCAAAGTTCGGCCATTTTCCTACATTGTTGACTATTTCACACTTTGGCCGAAAGTTTTGAAACAAGAACTTAAATGACCAGGGCATACACAGCTTTGACCAACAACTGCGAGAAATGGCTGGAATCCCCGTTCAAAAATTCATTGTGCTGATGCAAGACTGACCGGAAGGCGGCATATCTTCCTCTTCGAGTATCGTAGCTTTCCCCGTTTCGATATTTAAAAAGAAAATTGCGCAACGTCCAGACGTGTAGCCTTATAGTTACAATGAGAAAAGTTAAAGAGTTTTAAATAAAATAAAAAAGTTATAGTTCAGAGTTATTATTTTGTTCCAAAAAAAAAATCCTCAAAATCAAGAAAAGATTCGCCGTGCCCCACTTTGGTCAGTCATTATTCACTGGGCCGATTTCGGCATTGGGTCGTTCGATACCAATGGATCAAATGTTGAGCAATGCGTCATCACCATTGAAATAAGCTTTTAAATAACCTGATTACTAGAAGATTGTATACTTGATCCCCATTCCTTTCTCGTTCCCTTGCTAAGTTGTTATTTTTCTGGCATTATTGTTAGCATACAGAATAATTCAGTTTACTTTTAATTTACAACTATATTTTGATATAGGGAAAATAACCTTTATCGACAAGACAGCTAAATTCATGTTCATTTTGAAAGTGCAGAATCGATTGTTGAATGAGATCATCCAATGGCCCAGGGATATCGAAAGTTGTGTCTGTAATAAGTGACGCAGTTGTTACTGTGTTGTAGTATGGACTAAATACGTTATCTTACATCGGCACAACATATACTATGCAAATATAAAATGTTTTGTACCATAGAGCTCTCGTTCTCATCGATTTTTTTAATTAAAGCTTTTTTTTTCTTAAGTGCATATTTTAACTGTTTTAAGGAAGTACTTTCATTTAAAAAATCTAACTATAAAAATCCATCAAATTTACAAATTTTGAAATCATGATAGTCTCCATGATCGACGGACTTTATTAAATCACTAGGATAATTTTGTGGCGTTTGCATCCAGAAGATGTGAAGGGAATATTTAGAACACGATGCATTGAAGATTTAGGTATATTAAAAAAATTAAAACAAAAAACACTTATATTGGCACAGACGCATAATTGTCTGTCCCTCGACCAGAGTGCGAATACACTACAAACTACAAAGGATATAAAGAATAGGAATATATGGGCTCCTACGACAACCAGTAAAGGCAACACCCTTGTTAAGGATATTAGACTTAGTAAAGACCACACTGCGGAATCAAGCCGCCAACAAGACTTATCATTGATTGTAAAAGGGATTTTTTAAATCCCTATTATCTTTTCTCTCCTTCTCTTACACACTATCTCACTCAAAATAACGTTTTCACTCTATCGTGAACCACCCCCTCTTCAAATTTAATGAAAGGAAAGTGGATGTAGCGAGAATCTTATCACCATGAACTGTAACAACTGAGTATCCAGGGAGAATTGGCATACAAGATGTAATTACAACAAAAAAAAAAATGCTTGGATTTACACAACACTATGGCAATTTATATCACTGGCATTTAAAATAATGTGGTTTAATGTAATCAATTTTTTAAATCAAAATCTTAATTAGGAATCTTGTCTCTTGCCACAGACTGTTGGAAATATTAAATCCAGGGAGAATTGGCATACAAGATGTAATGACAACAAAAGAAATGCTTGGATTTACACAGCATTATTACAATTTTTATTACCGACATTTAAAATAATGTGGTTTAGAGTAATCATTTTTTAAAATAAAAATCTCAATTAGGAATCTTGCCCCTTGTCACAGACTGTTGGAAATGTTAAAGCCAGCGACAATCAAACTAGGACTGGAAGAGACGAATGATTGAGAAGACAAGTCGTTCAAGCTTTGTAAATCTGAACATGAGGGCCGTCATGCAAATAAGAGCAAAAAAGAAGTAATAACTCACTTTTAAATGTTATATTCTGAGAACGGCTGGCTTCTCCACCAGCAGCTGTTGGACGAAAGCCAGCCTTACAGCTGTATAATCCTGCATCCGAACATCTAGCATCTGGCACATGAAGTGTCAATTTTATCGATGCCCTGTTGTTGGTTCCTGTACCACCAGATGCTTCAATTACCCATGCCCTACCATTTGGAATATTCTGAAGAAAGAACAATATATCATATAGATTTTTAAAAAAAAATATTGATATAAACAGTAATTTTTTTTACACTTTCTGAAGTTGTTCAGAAAAATTAATCTGAAAATGTCCAAATACTTACAAACTTATAAAAATACATAAAATACTTCATAAATTAACTCTGTGGTGGTGAACAATGAATTCATAAAATTCTTTGACGTTTCCTAAAACGTAGTGAGAAATGAGATTGAGATTTGAAGACATTACACACATTTTTCATCGATTTGAGTTAAGTGTAATGAACGAACTAGTTGGGCCCCATGTTCATTAAATGATGAGATCAGGAATGATAAGATCGCGAACGATGAGATCGTGACTAGTGAGATCATGAATAATCAGATCGTGAATAATGAGATCATGAACGATGAGATCATGAATGGTGAGATCATGAATGATGAGATCGTGAATGATGAGATCAAGAATGATGAGTTCGTTAACGATGAGATCATAAATGTTGAGATCATGAATAATGAGATCGCGAATGATGAGATAATGAATGGTGAGATCAGGAATTATTAGATCATGAACGATGAGATCATAAATGGTGAGTCATGAATGGATAGATCAGTAGTGATCAGATTTTGAATAATGATATCATGAACGATGAGATCATAAATGGTGAGTCATGAATGGATAGATCAGGAGTGATCAGATTTTGAATAATGATATCATGAACGATGAGATCATAAATGGTAAGATCATGACTTAAACTATTACCCTCTCAAGGTTTTCTGAAGGAACCGAGGAGTATACAGCAATGACCTGTGTACTTGAAACCCCAGCTCTTTCAATGGACAAATAATACATTTGTGTTACATCTGATGGTACATTGCCGACCCGGCTAACATCACATGTCAGATTGAATGACCCTCCATCTCCAAACTCTGACCTGTCGAATAGCTGACACTGAGCTGGAGAAGAAAACAAAAAGGCAAACGCAAAATACTAACACTAAGAAAATGACGTATCAACTCGTGTTCAGGGCGGGATCGAAAAGGGCGGTCTCCCACAACTTACATGCCCTCTAGGCCTAGATATGTTGTTAGAGTTACACTAAGGAGCTTATGAAATATTTGGATTGAATAAACTCATTTATTTAAAATACTTACAAAACATTTGGCTATATTCTTAATCATTTCTATCTTGAGGTTCATTGAGTTAAGCTATAGACTACTCAGAGGTCTACTTCTTTCAAGATATTACAATTTAAGTTATCCTATCAAAAAATTCCAATCGCTCTAACGGTTTGTGGCTAGTCATGTCAAAATTGCACAGACCAATCAAGGCCCGTTTCATGCAACTTTTAGAGTAAGTAGGCCACATTCAAACATGCATATTAAATATAATATTATATATATATTAATGTACAGTCGGTAAGAACCGGCATAATTCTTTTACAATCGAAACGTTTTTTCCTGTTTATTCCTGTTTATTCCTGTTTAAGAGTCATAGGCGGGCGATAATGGATAGTACTTATCTTTTACACATTATGGGTACGCCTTTCATTTTCCACTACACATTGGAATAAAACAAACATTCATTTAAACAACTATCTGTTAAATAATGTTTACATAGCAACAACTAAGTGTTATTTTAATATTCTAAATAACAAGGAAGTTCACATTAAAGCTATTAAAGTTTGCTGTAAAATTTAGTCTCCCAGGTTTTTTTAAAAAAAAAAGGCTCAAATGACGTCATCATTTTTTCGAAGATATTGAATGAATATTGAAAAAACGCATACGTTTTAAGCAAATATCCGGCTCACTCAACAAAACAAAGTCTAAAATCACAATACTGTTTGTTATTTAAATCCTTCCCAAACAGACTCAATATTTTTTTTAAAAGGGTGAGGGGTAGAGGGAGGATATTGTGATTGGTTATCTGAACAATAATTATTTAACATAACTTACCAGCAATGAATAACCCAGTAGTTAGAAGGGCTCTCATCGCCTGCATGGCATCACATATGACGGAGTCACCGGAAGGCATATACACTACCCTAAAATTAAAAAAAAAAAATGAAAAGTATTACTGTTCATTTTAGTGAAGTAACTTTGTTAGTAAAATGTTTTCTTCGCCCTCACAATGCATGTATAGATGTGGCGTCAGCGATAGAGCAACGAGCATACAGAAGGCAAAAATAACAGCTCACGTTGTATGAAAACATAGATATGAATGTGGCGGGTAGAGTTATATATGGTTGCAGTGTTACGTACCGTTATAAGTCTAGAGAAATTAATATCTTATTTTACTCTACGGGTCGGTTCACACGATCAAATTTTCCTTCAAGCATTCAAATTACTATTTTATCAAATTACCCCCCCCCCTTTTTTTTCTTTTCCTCAAAAAAGGAAAAAAGAAAGAAAAAAGAAACCACGCACAAAATAGTGCGTTTATACAACAATTTGACGCGAAATTTGATCGTGTGAACTGACGCTAAGGGTCGGTTCACACGATCAAATTTTCCTTCAAGCATTTGATGCAATTCGTGTATGAAGCCTTGTCACAACTTTCAAATAACTATTTGATCAAATTCCCTAAAAAAGAAACCACTCACAAAATAGTGCGTTCAAACAACAATTTGACGCGAAATTAGATCGTGTGAACTGACGCTAAGACTTGTGTCAAACATCTCGTAACAAAAGGATGATACCATTAATTAAATACAGTAATAAAGGAAAGATACCCCAAAAATTATGGCTAATTACAGATAATAATTTAGTAGGTTAATCTAAAATTAAAAAATCAAAAAGGATAAAACTAAGGCTATTGACTTACAGCACATCATAAACTTGTACCGGTACAATGTTGAAGAAGGAACATACACACACAGAGAGAGAGAGAGTAAATGTTAAAAAAAACAACATCTTTGTCTCGTATGTATTGTAATAGCAAATCTCAATCAGCTCATCTCTCTCCGCTATCCCTTCCCATGTCGATAGCATTGAGTTCGGCAAGGTATAAGTGCCTCGTCCCGTCTCGGACATTCTAAAGATTTCCAATTCGAAAGAATATATAGATTGTTTTTACTTGTGGACAAGGTCAAAGAGAGACTATCTACAATAAATCCACAGACATCGTGTTACCAAAAAGTGGGGTCAGCTAAAGTTCAAAGTTCAAGCTAAAGAAAAGATGACGTAAACAAGACGCCGTATAAAACAGCAGTAACTGCACATAGCCACAGAAACGCACAACATTCTGGTGTCTACGAGACCACAATTAAGACATAAATATTAAGACGTGTTAGCGCTTAGAGGTTGTTTTTTTTTTTCCTTGATGCTTTCAAAATATATGCCACTGACCAACTTTTTTTCATTCATTTTATTTTAAAAAATCGAAATACCCTTAAGCTGCTTGATTTATACTTTTGTCAAATTTGTTATCAAATTAAATGTACAATTTTTTAAAATTATTTTTACCTATTCAATATTAAGCTTATCAATTAAAGTTTATTAAATGCTAATACACTAACTTTAAGGAGACATTAGTGATTTCCTGTCCACCATTCTATTGATGACGTTATTGTGTTATTAAAAAAACCAAAATCTTGAACAAAAAAACAGAAACAATCTCAACATGTAATCAGTATAAAAATAAAAATGAATATCTGTATGTATGTATGTATGTCCCGTATGCGTTCCTACACAATTTATGCCATTGCGATAAAGCTTGAATGAATTCTTGTTCACAAGTTCGCGCTCTTTTCCGAGTCATTATAATCCTTTTAAACTTTTCCGATATTGACCGTTGGCACTAAGTTCGTTTTTTTCTTCCTTATATACGCTTTGTAAAAAGTAATTGTACGTATGCGCTCTTATACCATTTATCCGATTGCGATGTTGTGCACTTTACCGTAAAGGTATTTGTATTATTACAATGATTTTAAAATATTCCGTTTCGAGCCATGTGCCCTATGTTCGTTTTTTTCTTATCATCATCATCATGTCCCTTAGTCCTTGGACCGTTGGGGCGCCACAGATGACATGAAAACTATCCTTCTCCATTCCTCTCTGTCTTCTGCACTACGTACAGCATCGTCTAGTTTTAATCCCGTCCACTCTTTTATGTTATCTTCCCATCTTTTTCCCCCTCCTCTAGTTGTGCCCTGCATGATATGATCTATAAAAATATAATTTCAAATCGTATGGGTATACCATATATGCGATGGCAATAAAACGTTTTTGAGTTGTTGTGTGCAAGCCCTCAAAGGTTTTTGAATTATTACAACCATTTTATAATATTCCATTTTGAGCCAGGGCCCTAAATACGTTTTTTTTTCTAATATTAGATATATAAATATAATTTCAAACAGAGCTAATGGGTGGATAGAATTTTAATCAAATACAAATAGCAACATTAAATTTTGTGTGTGTGACATAATAAGTAGGTTTCTGAGATAATACAACCATTCTACAATAATCCCTTTGTGGCCGGGTGCCCTAAATTCGTTTTCCCCCTTTATATTAGCTATATAAATATACTTTTCGTATGCATTCCTATACCATTTATCCGATTGCGATAACATTTTGGTGAATTGATATGCACCCGCCCGCAAAAGGTTTTTAAATTAGAACACACACTTTAAAACATTCCGTTTTGGGCTCTTGTCCCTTATTTCGTTTTTTTTTTTAATTATGTGCTATATAAATATAATTTTAAAAGACCAAATGCATTGGTGGGTGGAATTTTAATCAAATAGTAATAGCGACATTTCAATTTGTGTGGGGCGTAATAAGTAGGTTTCTGAATTAGTATAACCATTTTACAATATTCCTTTTGGTGTCGGGGGCCATACATTTGTTTGTTTTATTATATAAGCTATAAAAATATAACTTTAAACACAGCTAATAAATGAGTTGATGGAAATTATTCAAATACACACAGCGATATTTCCGTTTGTGTGTAACATAATTTAGTAGGTTTCTGAATTTATAAAACCATTTTGCAATATTCAGTTTTGGAACCAGGGGCCCTAAATTATTTTGTTTATTGTACGGGATATTTAAAGATAATTTCCATGTGCGTTCCTATACCATTCATTTGATTGCGATAAAACGTTGGTGAGTTGTTGTGTGCACACACGCAAAAGGTTTCTGAATAAGTGCAACCATTTTACGATATTCCGTTTAGACCACTCGGCCACCCAGCATCGTAATCTAAACTACACCATTGAAATCAATCATAAAGAGTATGAGTTGAATTCAATTTATTTTAAGCAATTATATCAAAATGCACCCATCCGTTTTTCACAGAGCTTTATATTATATCTGTAAGTAAGTGAAATTAAAGCTGAATTACATTCACTACAATAAAAAAGAACAAACATCAACATAAATTAAAGTAATTATTTTATTACTATAAGATAGAAAATGTTCATTATTGAATGAAACTTGAAGCAATTTGGCTGCCCTTTTACATTGAATTTTTTTTTTATGTACATCTTCATGGAGATGGCTAATATTTTTTTTTCTTTTTTCTCTGTGACTCTAGACAAATCTTGACCACGGGGACATTGCTACCACCACCAGGAACATGCTCCTGACAAACCAGTGTGAGTCCATGATCCCCAAGTGCGCTCCCTTGTTGCCTAGAGTATCAAAGATATGTTTTTTATATAAGTTATATTTTATAAGATATCAGAAAGACTTAATGAAATAAACCCAGGCATTCTGAAAAAAATCAAAGAAAATTTTTTTTCCCTGTCTAGTTTATCAGGGCAGTTAATATTTAGGTTTACATATTTATCTCCTTTACTGCCTCATAAACAAATATACTGGTCTCACAAGGTCTTTTGTTAGGATGACCTGTAGAACCATGGATGCGGACATCTCTAGGAAATAAATAAGATGCCCCCCTCTCCTTCCCGACCAAACCAGACCAAGACCCTTAGGCAAAAAAGGTTCAATTGAACGGTGTTGGTGTTTGATAGAAATCACGGAGGTTAAAGAAAATTTAAAAATTATAGAGAATATTATATTTAGAATGTCGAAATTCATTATTTACGTGAATTAAATGACTCGTCCTATTGATTTAGGGTGGGGGTGCATGGTGTGGGGTCTAACAGGGCTGCGGGAAGCACTCTCGTGGGACAAAATGGCAGGCAAATTATTAAAGAATCAATAGTGGTAACTATTACAAATAAAAGCTAGAAATTAAAAAAAAATAACTTATCATTGTCTTCTCATTGTCTTATAATTGTCTTATCATTGTCTTTTCAATGTCTTATCATTAAATCAACATAAATCAGACTCAATATATTTAATATGTTTCAAATCTGCGGCCCTATGTAAAAAGTAGTCTAGGTATTGCGGGTGTAGTTAGTAATGGGTCAAATTTCACCAATACATAATCGGTAATAAGCACTGAATATTATTTAACCTAACAAAATATACAAGCGAAAAAAAATCCACCATGAATTGAAAGAATAGTGTGCATCCTTTGTTATGGTCTGTGTAACAATGACATGTTTCTGTTGTTGGGTTGTCATGCAAAGTATATTAGAATACCTTAACTTAACTTAACATACGTAATAATTAATTGATAACATGTTTATATCGCAAAAATATGTAATATAATTCGTACATAACACTAATTATAATACTCGGTACTAAGAGTAACATCAAAGCTGAGAAATTCCCAATTTTTTAGAAAATAATACACATATTGAAAGTTGTGTATGAAATAAATGACATATTTTTTACTCTTAGGGCAAAAATTTAAATGCGAGGGATCAATCAAATTGTTTCAAAGTTCACCGCAATGAGATACTTAATGTGAACATTTAAAATGTTATCCCAAACTTTCCCTGCGTCGAATGGCGGCAAACAAGTTTGTGTCCTTGCACAAAACAATTTTCAGCATCATGTTCTCCAACATGCTGTCTGATGCTTGCAGCGAGTGAGACATTAGAATCGGCGCCATGTACCGAACTGATGGTAAACTTTTTAACTCCATGAGTTTGGCTACAAGCTAAATTAGAAGGTCCGGACCGAGACCATCAGGGACTTTCTGCTTCGCGACGACTGTGCTCTAAACGTTAAACCAGTTATAAATGTGAAACGCGGTGTTGAAAACGTTTGAGCTCTCTGCACAATCTTTGGTATACCTTTAAGAACAGCAAAAACAGCCAAAAGTCGAAAACGTTACATCGGCCAAAACTTTGCAGGCAATGGCGGGAGGTCAAAAGTTGTAAATAAGTGGGTTTTTTTTTACTTTGGTAGCGCACAAATCGAAATCATTGAAGCTTCGACAAGACACAGATCAACATTTAGAAAAAAATGTCTAAGAATGCAAAGAGAAGGCAAGGCATCAGAAACAAAGCTAAAATGAGACTTAGGAAGGTTGTTGTAATCGCCACGCTTCTTTATGAAACTAAAATATGGACAGCTTGTCAGCGATGTGCTTAGGAATCAAAAGCACATTCATACGATCATCCTTTGAAAAATTTTCAACATCTAAATACAGGAGAAGGACCCAGAAACAGAGGTGCTCGCACAAGCAGGTCTCCCCGGCATATACCACTTGATAATGCACTCCAAGCTGCGCTGAGTGGTGCATGTTGTGAGAAGATCGTACGACCGCTTGAACAAAAGAATATTTGATTGCGATCTCATTCATGGAAAGCGGTTTGATTAATTTTTTTTTGGGGGGGTTTGGGGTAGTTTTCAAAATAAAAGTTTGAAAAACACACTGAGAGCATCATTGAAAGACACACTGAAATCATGAATAAAAACTTCAAAGTTAAACCGGACACAAGGAAACTATCAGAACTGAACGGAGACTCGTGATGCTCATCTCTACACAATGGCTCCATGCAACACGAGGCTGACATAACAGCTGATGCACAGCAATAACAACGAAATCTAAACAGAGTTTAACTCCATACCTTGATATATGACGCATCCATTAGACCTTCTACAAAAGAAAATTGCCCCAGCACCCACAACAGATTCAGCCCTAGCACCCACAACAGATTCATCCCCAGCACCCAACATCCAGATTCAATCCTAGCACCTGTCACGAATAGGTTCGCGTGCCTACATAGTCTAGGATAATACGTTCACAGTGTACACACATACTTGACACGGCTGTTTTTCCAGTTAATACTTATGAGGTTTTATTCTACTACCGTCTTATCTAACAAGTTCTCCCATTAGTAATGTGGCTTCCGCTGGCAGACTTAACCAAATATCCGCACATGCTTATTCTAAAAGGATCACCAGCAATATCACTAACACCAACTAACAATTACACTGATTCGGTCAGCGTCCTAACCACTCGCTCTCCCCTGCTCTACATACCAACTGACCACCTGCACTCTACTACAGTATTACCCCCTTTGCCTTTAGTATCCCTACGCTTATAGTCCGCCTGGCACAAAACAGACTCTCGGGGATTCTAACTCTTTGACAGCACCCACAACCAGATTCAGCCCAACAATACGATTTTTAAAATGTTCGATGATCGAATTTTTCACGGACGAACAAACATTTTAAACAGCTCCCAATGATATAGATTCATTACATCAAAAGAGAAGTTATAAGCAAATACTACCTAAACAAATCAAGGCATACTTAATAAAAAATAAATAATTGACCTACTTTGTTTAAGAACAATTTTGAAGTTCTTTCGGCTGGCTTCCTCGTCACCATCTTTCACCACACAAATGTACACCGTGTCAACAGCCTGTACCGTGAAGGTCATGATCGACTCGTATTTGACAAGTAAACAAGGGTCGTTGGTGGGCTTGGGTACCACCGTCATAATATCATGGTCTACCGGATGGGGCGCAGAGTTGGTTCCTCCACTAGGACCGGTCAACCATGTGAGTCCGAAACCCACTGGACCCTTATTTAAGAAAAAAGTATATGCTTAGAACGAACGGATATTATTATATAGATGATTTAGTAAATGAATCGTAATGGGTTTTTTCCAAAAAAGTAATATTAAATATATATTGTGACCTAAACTATGAAACAGAAGCGTACATGCAGCGCGATGCTTTACTTTCTCTGATGCCTGCAGAAACACGTCGAATTTACCATGAACACAAAAAAATGAGTGAGGTCCTTTGCCAACCAGCTCCTCGAAGTCCTAATGTTTAGCCAAACACAACAGCACATGTTTGTGGCGAAAGTCTTCAACATCAAATGGCGGGATAGGGTCCCAGACGCCAATGCACTCGCACCAACATATCTCTCCAGCTTCTGTACCACTTGAATGCAGTCCCAGCTTTGCTTGGTGGTAAAACGTGTGCAGATGCCACATGACCGCTTGTCCCAAAGGAGTATCTTATGAGGAGCTCAAGTATTGAAGGCGGCTGGCTGGTGGACAGCAGAAACCTTTTAAAGAAACACTTAAGTCTCAATGAAAGCGTTCGATACAGACACGGACACATGTGGAGTGACGTGACCAATGATTGAAGGTCGTGGCGATTCTTGGAGGCAACAGCGGCTTCAGAGCACAACAGGCGTGCCAGAAAAGTACTGGTTATCTCTGCAACTGGAGATCACATGCACTTACTTCACGTGGACATTCGTGCCAGAATCGGTCTAATCTGCCAACCGCGCCTCGACAGTCACGTTCACAATTAAATTATACAATCATTAAGTTGGTCACTGTCGATTTCAACTGATTAACTATATATGTATATGAATGACGTATATATATATATATATATATATATATATAGATTGACAGACAGACGGACGGACAGACAGACAGACAGAGATAGACAGACAAACGGACGGAAGGACAGACAGACAGAGGGATGGATGGATGGGTAGCTAGATAGATAGATCTTAAAAATAAATCATAATCATAATAAAGTTCATTAAAAAAACACGTTTCATTCCTACTCAAGGCTCGAAACGCTATGTAGTACAAATGCAACAATACAAAATCTACTTACAATCAATTGACATCTTATCAAATAAGTATATGGAAATTATGATTAAATGGTATATAATAATTAATAAAATCGATTTGTGTAAAAATAATAATTCACCTTACAATACTTCAGGTTACAAAGGTAAACAATTGCTAAAGAAACACTTTGGTTAACAAAATGTAAGACGGATGAGAATAATTAAAAATGCACCTCTTTTTATACCTAAAACTACATTTGTTTTTAAAAATGTATGTTTTTAAGCTACCTCAAATGTACACGTTAATTTGACTTGTTGTCCTGCCGTGTTCGTGGAGACGTCAGGTTCCTTGCCATTGTGGTGGTCTAATGTAAGCACGGGTAGTTTTATTTTTGCTGCGGTGGACAGTTAACAAATTATAATGTAAAAGGCGATTGATATCTCAAGACAATTTCTTAAAATAATTTAAAAGCTTCTTGAGATTCTTTAAGTACATTACCAACAGGCGCAACTTTTAAATCCATTGTGGACGTTATTGATTGTTATAAATACTTACTGCAAAAAATACTCATTATCAAATCCCAACAGAAATCATAAGATATTTTTCTTTAGGAAACTAGAATAACTGGGTTAACGTTTTTGTCTCTTATTCGGGAGGTAAAAATAATAATTATATTATAATTAAGTTTGAGTAAAGAAATATTAACACATTTAAAAAAAAAATGATTAAATTATTAGGCGTATATATATATATATATATATATCTTATGTTAATGTCAAAGCACGACTTTCAGACAGATTCCTAAACTGTCGACTATTGCCCACAGTGGCCAAGAGTTTTGAACAACAATTTAAATGACCAGTGTGTAAAGAGATTGCTGACTTTCAAAAAGTAGGAAGTAGGCCTCTTATCATAAACCGGTTGATAATTGGGATGACACTGTGAAACAAACAAGCACTTGTAGAAACGTAGGACTCAGAAGACATCTTATTCTGAATAGGCTCGGTGACCGACTGGTCTAAACTGAGAAATCTCAATTTGATGGTTTGGAGTTCAATCCCCACAAAACTTTCCGGATGGATGGGACTCGTTGACCTTGGATGGCAACTCATCCAAGAGACGTTAACTCTGCGACGCCATTGGTGCCAAGCTGTATCATCCACATGGTGTTCCCGTGGGTTATATCCAGCGGCGTAAGGAGAGAGGCGATTTGCTGGTGGGCACCAGCTTATAATCCTAGAAGAATAATCCTAGTCCTACGAAGTCCACACCATCGTTAAATTCTGACGGACGGATGACAGAAAAATAGCTAAACTTGAAAATAAAAGCAATAAATAAAGCAACCTCACCTTTAAATGTAATTGTCTGAGAACGGCTGGCTGCTGAAATGTCTTGTACTGGAGCAAAGGTGGCACTGCAGCTGTATAATCCAGCATCATCACACTGAGCATCTGGCACATATAGTGTCAGGTTCATCGATTCCCTGTTGTTGGAGCCTGGACCACCAGATCCTTCAATTACCCATGCCCTACGATTTGGAATATTCTGAAGAGAAAAAAAGAACAACAAAATAAAGATATAGATTTTTAAAAAAACAACATATATTACTGATATAAACAGATTTTTACATTTTCTGAGTTTGTTCTGAAAATAAATATGAATAACTTTTCAATTGAAAGAAAAAAAAATTGGAACATGTAAACAGAGAAATTAGAATGCAGGCAGTGTCGCATGTACTTTAAAATATAGCACAAACATAGAAATAAATAAAAATGCTTCTTAAATTAACTCTGTAGTGATGAATAACTCATTTATAAAGTTTCCTGGAAATACAGTGAGAAATGAGATGAGATTTGAAGATGTGTCTGTCATGAACAATGAGATCGTGAATTATGAGGTGAATGATGAGAACGTGAATGATGAGATCGTGAATGATGAGATCGTGGATGATGAGATCATGAATGATGAGATCATGAATGATGAGATCATGAATGATGAGATCGTGAATGATGAGATCGTGAATGATGATATCGTGAATAATGAGATCATGCACGATGAGATCGTGTATGATGAGATCGTGAATGATGAAATAGTGAATGATGAGATCGTGAAGGATGAGATCGTGAATGATGAGATCGTGAATAATGAAATCATCAATGGTGAGATCATGACTTCTACTATTACCCTTTGAAGGTATTCTGAAGGAACCGATAAGTATACAGCAATTTCTGTAACCTTTATACTTGAAAGCACAACTCTCTCAATGGACAAAAGAAAAATTTTTAATACAGCGGATGGAACATTGCCAATCCGGCTAACATCACATGTTAGATTGAATGACCCTCCTTCTCCAAACTCTGACCTGTCAAATAGTTGACACTGAGCTGGAGAAGAAAAAAAGGGCAAATGCAAAACATTAACACTAAGAAAATGGCGTATCAAATCATTCTCAAGTCCAACTCCGTGGCCTGCCTCTTTAGACTTGCGTGTCTTCTAGGCCTAGATAATTTGCTTTAATTATACTAATGAGTTTATACAATATTTAGATTGAATTTACTCATTTATTTAACATACTTACATATCATTTGGCTATATTCTTGGTAATTTGTTCTTAGGGTGATAATTTAGGGTTCATACAATTAACATATAATCTACGATGAGGCCTACAGACGAATAAATGCCTCTTTGATACAACTTAAGAGTAAGTAGGCCACATTTGAAGCTGCACATTAAATATAAATTGAATCTATTAAAGAAGAGTTTGTAATGACTGATATAAATCTTAGACAATATAAATGTTTATTCCAGGTTAAGAGTTATGAACAGGCGATAATAAAAGCTACTAATTTTTTCCACATTATGGTTACGCCTTCATTTCCACTACATTTGAGAAAAAAAAAACTTTCATTAAAACAACGATCTGTTAAACACTGTTTAATTAACATCAATGGCAACATCTAAGTGTTCTTTTAATATGTTTATTCGGGGTCATGCATTATCGTCAGGCGATAATTGATGCTGATCTGGTCTGAGCTGGCTTGCCGATTAGGAGGCACCGGCCACCACCGGACCCCCTCGGCGTTACCCTGAGAACAAAAGCACCTGAATTTCCAGACATGGGACATGCATGGTACCTGCTGGAATTAAAACAGCACCTAAAGAGCTGCAAACTGTGACACTTTACAGTTGGAAGTAAAGGCGGAGACAGGGTAGGGATCATGATTACAAGTTGCCGTTAATGGATATGAGGCGAGAGGCTAAGGTGGAAGCCTCTAGCCGATGATCCTCAATACTCAGCCCTGATTGAACTTCTCCTACGCAAACGCTTCGTCCCAGCTACTTCGCAAACTAGTTGTGTTTACTGTAGAACCCCTATTAAAGGGCGTCCGTCATTTCCCTGGGATGGGTGGGGGAAGATATTGGTAAGTTAAAGCACCATTCGGACTACCTGGGAGAGTGGGCTTAGAATGCTTTCTACGCAGCGTTTTCGAACGACCGGACGTCCCATCTGCAAATCCGATCGAGCGGTTGCGTGTGGGTGCGTGTGGGCGTGGTCCAGGTCCTGGAAAGTTCCTGGCTTGCCGACGCACGGTCCGGCGTCAGGGAGACCCTGGGTCTGGGCTGTGTGGAGCCGCGTCGGGGAGGGCATTAAGAGCTCACGCTCAACAGCCCGCTGACGCCATTTTCCAATGAAACATATGCTATGCAAGGAGGAAGTTCACATTTAAGCTATTAGTTTTCTGTAAATTTAAACCTCCTAGATATTTAGGAATAAATCACGTGTTGAAAACGCCAGCAACCCAATTGGATGCGTGACGTCATCATTTTTCGAGGTTATTGAATGGATGAGAAAAAAACGCACACGTTTTAAGAAAATATCCGGTTCACCCAAAACAAATACCCAAATCACAATACTGTTTGTTATTTAAATCCCTGCTTAACAGACTCAAAGATGGGAAAAAAAAAGGGGGGGGGAAGATTAATGTGATCACGATAAAAGATTCCAACCAACTGTGCATATTAGCAACAACAAAAAAAGCGCTTAAATTGTGATTAGAAGTACAACAAAACAAGAAATACATAACATGTTATGTAAACATGAATTGTTACATTTTCAACTTTTTTTTTTAACAAGTCAGCAAATTCAAAATTACAGTATAGTCTCGACACATTATCCTTACTCCTTATTTAGAATTTGATTCAGTATTATGTTAAATATAATGTTTGAGAAATTGATTTAAAAAATTAATAGATTGTTATACTTTTTTAAACTGAGAAATAAATGAAGTATAATTAAATGTCATACCATGCATTTCTGACTCTGTTGATATCAGGGCGATTTATTTTACCAATATTGTTAATCTGAACAATAAATGTTTACCAAAACTTACCAGCAATGAATAAACCAGCCGTTAGAATGGCTCTCAGGACCTGCATGGCATCAGATATGACGGACTCACCAAAACGAATACACAGTATTCTAAAATAAAATTTAAAAAAAATAATATTATTGTCCATTTTAGTAAAGTAACTTTGTTAGTGAAATGTTTTCGTTGCACTTGCCTGTATGTGAACATGTTAAGTCAGAAATGGAACAGCGAGCAATACAGAAGTCAAAGTAGTGGCTTACTTTATGCAAAACCAAAGATATGATATGTGGCGGACAAAGAAATACTAGGTGACTACCGATGTGGATTCAGACAAAACAGATCAACGACTGATCAGATTACCACCATCAGATGCCTATTGGAGAAATTTTACGGATATTATTACATCCCAGTACATCAACCCTATGTGGACTATAAAAGTGTCTATGACAGCATAAAAAGAAAATATCTATATGAGTCTCTGCAGTAGTTAGGCATACCCAACAAACTGAAGAGAATGATACGTATCACATTAAACAATTCAAAAAGCAAAATCAAGGTTCATTGAGAATATTTAAGGTAAATTCAGATAGGACGAAGTCTAAGACAGCGAGGCTCACTGTCTTGTTTGCTATTTCACCTATACAAGCAGAGCGTTATAAGAAGCATACGTATTGACAATGACAGGATACTTTCTGGGGGAAACCAAAGATCCACAACCAATATTCAATCTCTACAAACAATCCTTTTAGTATCCAGCCAATGCAGATGACATAGCACTGTTAGGAAAATGGCATATCAAAAGTTCTTATCGAATTAGAAGACGCATAACCGCAAGCAGGGCTGGAAGTTAACAATGATAAAAGAAGAATAGACGGATGAAGCCGTTAAAAGTAGGAACCAGACTTTTTAAAAAGTTAATCAATTCAAATACCTAGGATCTTTATAAATTACAGAAACGAAATACCACGCTGGACACTCACTTAGAAAGAATGCCAAAATGACGTAGGAGTGAAGGGGTACATTACCAAAAAATCACCAAAGGAAAACGGCTCAAAGGTAGACCTAGGCTTAGATGGATGGACGATGTGGAAAAACAAATACAGCAATGAATCCAACCCTGAAAAAGAAAATCCTTAGTTTGGTCTGAGTGGAAGGATGTAGTGAGGCAGGCGAAAGCCCTACATGGGCTGTAGTGCAGCATGGATGGATGGATGGAAGTTTTCAATGGTTGTGGTCACAATACAATAGCCACGGAAATAGACAACTTTTTGGCGTCTATAAAATAAAGAAAGTCTGTAAAAAAAATATTATGGCGTGTTAGCGTGTTAAAACAGTCAATCAATCATCTTTAAGGCATGGCTGACATAAATTCATAATAAGGTGACGGTAAATATCCTCGCTCAGTCACATATCGCAATCAAAAACACAAGTCCTCATCAGTCAAACGAAACATCACGTAATGAGAACGTGACAGTGAATAGTGTTTGTGAGTTGCTCTAGGAAAGATCAACAACACATACAACTCACTGACAAGTTTAATTTTTTTTTTTTTACATCCATCTGTTCCCAGAAGAAGTTGGTGTGTTTTGGCAGAAGATGTTGTTTCTTGGAAGAAGTTGGTGTGTTTTGGCAGAAGATGGTGTGTTTTGGCAGAAGATGTTGTGTTTTGGCAGAATATTTTGTCAGAGACGATTTTGTTGTGTGTGTGTGTGTTTGTATGTTTTTGTGTGTTTGTGTGTGTGTGCGTGTGTGTGTGTGTGTGTGTGTGACAGAGAGAGAGAGAGAGGGTTGTATAGGCTAAAAATAGTTTGGAGAGATGTGTTGAGTATGAGTTGGTTTTAGCGGGTAATGAGATAGCCAAAACATATTGGACACTGCAACACACAACTCAGAACTATAAAAATTGTTGCATTAAACTAGTCTACATCTTTATCCAGTCATATTAATGAATACTCAAACGACTCTTTAAAACTAAGATGTTTATCCCTTATGAAATTTCGTAACAAAGTTTTCGACAACTTATGTAATTCATAATAATTTATCAATGCTGGCTAGTCTTAACAAAAGTTAAGTTGCACATATGATATGCTAATAAACAAACTTTAAGGAGTTGTTACGGATTTCCTGTCCGCCACTTTATTAATGAGTCATCATTTTATTACAAAAAAAGAAACTCGAACGACTCTTTAAGCTATTTGGTTTATCCATTACTAAATTTCGTATCAAATTTAGCTCTAAAATGTATATTATTTATAATTAATCAATGTCCATCTGAACAATGAAAGTTAATTTGTATAATATATGATATGGTAAAAAACAAACTTTAAGAAGAAGCTAGTGATTTCCTGTCCACCATTTTACTCATGACGTCATCATTTCATTAAAAAAAGAAACCGATTGCGTAAGCAGAAACAATCTTAAGAAGAGATTACTCCATCCATTTTTTTTTTTAAATATGAGGTTAACTAATATTGCTGTTATAGTCAGACACCTGATGAGGATAATATACGAATAAACGAAAATATTAAAGATGATTAAATTCGCAACAAAAAAAAATGTATATTTATGAAAACCTAGAAATTAAATATTTAGGGCTGCGTATTTAGAATCATAGACCAGAGGCTTGGATTATACAGAATAATCACTGCCATGGCCTAATGAGAGTCAGCGTGATTTTTAGATTGAACAGTTTTTAATTTTTTTCCCCTGCAATGGTAAACCTTTTAGTAGACAAGTGTCTCATCTACTCATACTCGTGAAAAAATTTCTTTTACCATTAGCAATCCCACCCCCCACCCCACCCCACCCCCCCCCCCCCCACAAACCAAAAAAAATAATTAAAAAAAACAAGCAAAATAAAATATTTTTTTTTTTTTTTTAAAATCTCTTCAAAGTAAACAAAACAATTATAAGAAAAGTAAAGTTAATTGACAATATGAATAGATGAAAAAGGCCCTTTATCTTTACATATTTCTAGGGTCTAGGGACACACTTCAAGGAAATTAGTGGACATCGACATTGGAAAACGCGCAGAATATTGTTTATAACTACAAAAAGGACAATCAACTATCCCATTACTAACTTACCCACTCCCCCATTAAACTATCCCATTAAACTATCCCATTACTCACTTACCCACTCCACCATTGACCTATCCCATTAATCACTTACCCACTCCACCATTGACCTATCCCATTAATCACTTACCCACTCCACCATTAAAATATCCCATTACTCACTCACTCACACACTCCACTATTAAAATATCTTTGACCAACTCCACCCATTAAATTGTCACAATCTATGCCCTTTCCCATTTAATACTTTCTCACTTACCCCTTCCATGAGTTAAGTGTCCCACTCTATCACCCCTAGCACATACAAACATAACCCCACACTTCCTATTCCCTTTTATGGGATGATTACGTCAAAAATAATTAAACAACAAAGACATTTCCTCTCACAAACAGGTTTTGTGGAGCGTAGCACGGAGTTGCAGATCTGAGCTCTATAACATGGTCTATAGCATGATCTGTAGGTATGGTTTATAGCAGGGTCCTAAGCAGGTTCTATAGCAGGGTCTATAGCGGGGTCTATAGCACGGTCTATAGCAGGGTCCATACCAGGGTCTATAGCAGAGTCCATAGCAGGGTCTATAGCAGGGTCTATAGCAAGGTCCATAGCAGGATCTAAAGCAGGGTCCATAGCAGGGTCCATAGCAGGGTCCATAGCAGGGTCTATAGCAGGGTCTATAGCGGGGTCTATAGCAGTGTCCATAGCAGGGTCCATAGCAGGGTCTATAGCACGGTCTATAGCAGGTTCTACAGCAGGGTCTATAGCAGGGTCTATAGCAGGGTCCATAGCAGGGTCTATAGCACGGTCTATAGCAGGTTCTACAGCAGGGTCTATAGCAGGGTCTATAGCAAGGTCCATAGCAGGGTCCATTTTCCAGTAGGAAGCTTGAGCAAAAATATATGGATGTCGTAATCTCACTGACACTTATTTAAGTCAAACTGATTGATCTGATTGATTGGTGTACTTATAAAGCGCACATTTCCATGCTACGATAGCCTGCTCACGGCGCTCCGATGTGCGAAAATGTTCGAGAGGTCTCACTGCTGCCTGTTAGGCGCACGTGAACTCTCATCATATGATACTCTTACCTAAATATTTTTTAAATAAGTGTAAAAGTACACGCCTATTAGTTATTCGCCGTGCATGTTTGCCAACATTAAATCCCATGTAGTGTGTGTAACGAAAGGAAATGTAGGGCTGAACGACTTAAACTACAATAAGAAATAACAGCGTCAAGAAAATGTAAAGCAAACTATTTAATTACGTTAAAATAAACAATTTGGGTCAGTGACGTAGATAAGATACGTTTTCAAACTACACGGCTTTCCTTTTACACATTAAAATATAAGGGGTTCCTCTTTCGAGGGAGCAGGCTAGGTAACTCTTGACCACAGGAACATTGCTGTCTCGACTAGGAACATGTTCCTAAAGAAACGTGTTGAGGCCATGATTCCCAAACGCGTGCCAGAGTTGCAAATCCCTATAATATAAAAAAAAAGATATATTAGTTCAATATTATTTGATGAGATCAATACTTACAGTAAACATTATTTATCCATATCCAAGCCCAATTAAATTTTTTGCCCATTGTTACATTATCCGTCCATTATCAAAACAATATCCATACATTATCCATACTTTATCCATAAATTATACATAAATTATATATTCATTATCCATCTGTTATCCATATATTATCCATCCATAAATTATCCATAAATTATATATTCATTATCCGTCCACTATCCGTATATTATCCGTAAATTATCCGTCCATTGTCCGTTCATTATCCGTCCATTAACCGTCCATTATCCGTCCATTATCCATCTATTATCCAT
This sequence comes from Omphiscola glabra, assembly GCA_964017045.1. NCBI lineage: Eukaryota > Metazoa > Mollusca > Gastropoda > Lymnaeidae > Omphiscola > Omphiscola glabra. The sequence goes on along the minus strand of OZ024807.1, from coordinate 12,515,874 downwards.
ATTTTACACGTTCATTATCCGTCCATAATCCGTACATTATATTGTAATGGAAAACTAGAATAATCAGGATAACATATCTATCTCTTCTAATGCTTCATGAACACATGCAAAAGTGTCACCAAATTTTTTACGATGACGAAAGCCCCCATAATGAGAACATTACTTAGAACTTAAATAAGATATCAGTGTAAATGTATTTTTAGTACATAACATTGGATAATACATCTCTGACTAAAAGGGAAGTGACAAAAGCCCTCCAGAAAAAATTCCCTAAAGCCAAAAAGCCCGCAATGACAGGGTTTGTTCGTACAGACATCTACAAAGTTAAGGAACTTTTCCACAAAGAATCTCATTTTACCATTTTTAAGAAAAGACATTATTTTGTAATGTAAATTTAACTATTACGTGAAATTAGTGATCAATCAAGTTTTAAAAATCAAATTACAATTTTAATTCGTGTAAAGAAAAAAAATAATAATGTTGTTTTATAGATGTAAGTAGTATTATGTATTTCGATTTCAGTTAGTAATGGATCAACTTTCTACAAATTCATATTCGCCAATAAACACTGAACGTTTTTCTAATGCTAAGTTCTAGAATAATATGTATCTTTTCGTTTTTCTTGTATTTTTCTGTTGTATGGCTATCATCTAAAATAAATTACTTTACTCTCCCTAACTATATATTAATATATAATAACAATATTATGCTTCGACAAAATTGATTAACGACATTATGGATGTTCAAATGCATCAAAACTCATGAGATAACCCATTGTAGGGTCTTTTATGAGTAACTCAAGTGATGATACTCTAATGTTTTAATGTGAATATTTCAATTGTTTGCAAGGAAATCTTTTTCAATACCAAAACTGAATAGCGAAACACTAAAAAATGACTTAACTCCACCAAACTTTTAAATCTTGAAAACATGATCACCTTGATCAAGGTCGATAGACGGACTAAAAGAATGTGAATATTTGAACTGTTTTTTGGCGAAATACTTTTATTAAACAAACAAACAAACAACCCAATCAAATTCATCACATTTACACATTTTGAAATCATGATGGTCTAGAAAAATTTCGATGTACGCACTTCATAAAATCACTAGGATAACTCTGTGGCAATTGTGTCCCAAAGAATGGGAAGGGAATATTTAGAACACATATTGAAGCTTTAGAAGGAAAAAAAAAACATTACTATTATTTACACAAAATTGTATGGTGGGTTGTCCCTCGACCAAAGATTCAATACACTATACAGAATACAAAGAGTAGAAAGAAGTGTGATCCTACGACGACCAGGTAGGACATAATCCCATTGTTAAGGATCTTAATAAGCTTAGTAGAAGTCGAAACCACGCAATACGTAATACCAACGAGTCTTGGTTGTAAAAATGTTTCACTCTATCTCTTATACTATATTTTTCAAATATGGTCAGAAAGGAAGATGAATGTATTAATAATTGTATCACAATGAAGTATTTCCACTAACAGGTTTACCAAGTATAAGAGTACGAGATGGCAATTGTGACAACAAAATCAATGCTAGGATCTACATATCATTAAGACAATTTAGATTACCGACATTCAAAAACGTAGGTCGACCTAATCGTCCACTCTTAAGACTAAGAGATGTGCCTCTTCTCACATGTTGTTGGAAATCGTAGAACCGGCGAGAATCAAGCAAGCAGTGGTAGAAACGAATAATTCAGACGACGTCTTTTTCAAGGTCTGCAAATCTAAACAGGGTGTCTGTCATTAGCATCAGAGCGCAGTGAAGAAAACAACCTCACCTTTAAATGTCATTTTCTGAGAACGGCTGGCTTCTGCGACACCGTCTGTTGGAGCAAAGCCAGCCTTACAGTTGTACAATCCGGCATCAGCACACTGAGCATCTGTCACATAGAGTGTCACTTTTATCGATGCCCTGTTGCTGCCTGGCTCAACTGAGCCCGTGCCACCGGATGCTTCAATTACCCATGCCCTACCATTTGGAATATTCTGAAAAATAAAAATTACGTAAAAACATGAACTTATAGATTTAAGGTATTAATATTATTAATGTAAGCACATTTTTGTTTATAGACACTAAGGTTGGTGAGAGAAATAAATCAGAAAAGCATTTAACACCATTGTACTATGTAACAAGAGCCTAGGGAAAAATGTTCATGCATTCAATGATATATGAGAGACAGACATTGATAAGTCGATAATGATTAAGAATTTTAAAAAATGATATACAATTATAAACAGGCAGTATCATCTTTACCTTAATATATATATATATATATATATATATATATATATATATATATATATATATATACAAAATAAAGTCTGTTTAAAGTAACTATATAATTTTGAGCATCTCAATTTAAACCAAAATGTAAAATTAAAATTATATTTGAAATGCTAATTATTTTCCAAAAAATATGGAGAAAAGGATATTCGTTTTTTTATAGAGCTTTTTAACATTACAAAAAAACTATACAGATTTGAGGTAATGTAATGAAGAATCTAGTTGTGTTGTACAGACATTGAATGATGAGATCCTGACTAAAATATTACCTTTGTAAGACTTTCTGAAGGAATTGTTGAGTAGACGGCAATAATTGTAAACCGGTTACTCGAAACAGCTTTATCAATGGATAGATAATAAATCTTCTTTACAGCCGCTGGCACACTGCCAACACGGCCCACATCACATGTCAGATTGAATGAGCCACCGTCTGCAACCTCTGACCTGTCAAATAGTTGACATTGTGCTGGGAAAAGAAAAATAATAACTTAATACTATTTCAATGGTTACACAATTTAAATCATGAAGTGCAAAATAAATCATTTTTTTAATATATATGCAAACATATACTACACAGCTGCAAAAAGTTAGATTTTTGTATTTGATGTAAGATTGAGTAAGATATTTTATTCATTATGTCAAAAAATTTCTTTAAATAATAAAAAAAAAATAGTTTTCTGTGTCCGATAAATTGCTTTCAAAGTCATAACATTTTGAATAAACTAAACATGTAAAGACATAGGAAAATGCAAGCCACTTACTCTAAGAAAGAACGTATTAAATTCTATCTCAGAACCAAATCTAAAGGGCTGCCTCATTAGACGTTTCGGTGTTTTAGGCCTAGATAAGATGCTATAATGGACTACGATGAGTCACTTCCTTGTTTTGTCACGTGATACGTATTAACCATTGGTAGACTTTCTGCTACACATAACAACAGATAACAGCTGATCAGTCATTGCCATTATCATTAATTTTAAAGCAAAATGTTTGTCTCCATCAGCGCTTACCCAGTGTTAATTAAAAATTTTACTTTTCAAAATATTCTTGAATACACGCGTTTCTTTAAATGACATTCATTAAATGTGACAATAATTATAATTCAGTTATGATTAAAGGAAGAAAGTTGTTTGAAGAAAAATTTGTAAGCGACTAGTGTGTTGCAGACAGCCTACCGGAAGTCTTACTCGTACTTACGCTTATCACGTGACAAAACAATCGACTCATCGTAGTCCATTACACAATGCTTTTATAAAAATAATTAGCTATAAAAAGATCCCACTGCAGGCCTATGGCTAAGCTTATACATTATAACTCAAGTGACTTTTGACATTTAGTGAAATATTTTCATAATGTTCGGCTATAAATTTACGCATGTATTATTAGGATGATAATTTAGGGTTCATGCAATTAAAATATACGCTACTACAAGGTCCACCTCTCTTCAAAATATTACAATATTTAAGTAGTCCTATTAGAAACGTCTTGGTCGCCCTATGGCTTGTGGCTAATCATGTCACAATTACACAGATTATTCAAAGTGCACTTTTGCGCGACTTAGGAGTAGGTAAGCCAATATCAAACCGGCGCATTAAACACACTTTGAAATTGTCAATGTACGTCCGTACCGATTATTCTTAAACAATCGTAACATTCACATCCTCGATAAATGATAGATGGTATTTAATATGGACGATAGGTCTAACAATTTCCGCTTTAGGGCAGGTCTTTCATTTCCACTACAGACAGTCCAAGACTCATTGAGACAACAAGCGTTTCAAGACCTTTAAGTAAGCAATAAAAGCTAAACCTCAGTGTTCTTTTAATTGGCTACATGACGCGAGAAACCAAAATTGCGAGAATGACGTCATCATTTTTCGATCATAGTTAATTGAATGGAGAAAACAATGCAAACGTTTAAGGCAAATATACGAAGCATCCGACACTTACATACTGAAAGCCCAATAACGTAGGTTTTTGTAATACCCGCTTAATATATTAAATTTACAACGGGGAAAATCGTGAGCACGTTGAATGATGCCAGCTGCGTGTCCTAGCAACAATAAACACATTTTAAACGTCCTTAGCAGTACAAAATATGAAACATCATGGGAACAAGTATTACTTAGAAAAAAAAATTATTAAAAATAAATTAATTTTTTTCTTTAAAGTTCGTTTTTTTTTTTTAAAAAGTAAATAAGAAGTCTAAAATTCATAATAATGATTTTAATTAGTCAAGGTACAAACTCCTGCAGCCCCCCCCCCCTGGCCAATTATTATTATTCTTTACTTAAGAGTTGAACCAGCATCGTGTTAAATATAATGTTTAGGAATGTTTATGAAAAAAAATGATAATTAACTAATTTTAATAGAAAACAGAGCGTCCACTTTAAATTCGACGAAATGTGAAGTGTGATACAATGTGATATCATAGCTATCTTGCTCAGTTGATAGTAGGGCCAACTATTACCAATATTACCAATTTAAATAATAATAACATAACTTACCAGCAATGAATAGACCAGCTGTTAAAATGGCTCCCGGGAGCTGCATGACGTCTTAGTTAAGTCACTCACAACGACGCTAGCATTATCGTCCTGAAGCATATTGTAAGTTGTTTGAGTGTCATGTTGTTTTCTCCCTCCATTTCCTGTTTGTAATGAATGTTAGTCAGAGATGAAAAATAATTATAATTTTTTTTTTAAAACGGCAAATTGAAAGCCCATTTTATAAGAAGACAAGGCTTTGAATGTGGTGGACCAAGTTGTTTAGGGTTGGGGGTCAATATACAGTAGCCACATGCTCAAACAACTCTCGGACATCTTAAGACAAATGTGTAGACATACAATATTAAGGGGTGAAATCTTTATATCTCCAATTTTTTTTCCAAATCACTCCATCTGTCTAATCTGAAGTCTAAATACAATAGCCTTGTAACATTCAATCTTAATCTCTTTCTCTCCTCTATCTCTCTCTAAAATATATATGATTATAATCTCCATCTTATGAAACAAAAAGTATCGCTAAGTCTCTCGCAAACGTACACACCTGAAACACTAACAATTAACTTATCTGTATCTTATATTCTATATAATATATAATACTGCTCCCTTACTCATGACATGTTATTTCAGAAACTTTACTAAAATTTTGACTTCCTGTCCGCCATTTTCTATAGTGACGTCGTTTTAAAAAAAATCAAAAAAGTTTCCGGCATTAAAACAGAAACAAACAACAAATGTGATTTCCTCTTAAATTATCAAACAAGAAAAGTTCATACGTAATTTTGATATTATCTAGAGACGTTGAATTGGGAAAACTATATGAATAAACCAAAATGACAAAACTTATTTATTCATTTAAAAAGGTGCAAAGATAATTAACAACAAGTTATCAAAACGGACAATTCATAATTTTGAAGAGACCGAAAAATTCCTTTAACTAAAAAAAAAGGATATTGGCTTAGAAACTTTGATTAATTTATGTTAACACTACTGTCATTCGTTACCGATGCTATTGCGACTCTGTGCTGTTGATTCTTGTGCTCGTATTATATAAAACATTTACATTTTTCTTTTGTAAGGGTTGAAGATTATATAAATGTTCTTTTCATTTTTCTTATGTTTCTGCAAGTGTCTATAATTGTCCTCAAATGTTATGACGTCAAATTTAAAGATATTTTGAGGTTTCTATAAAGTTTCAAATGAGTGCAGAGGGCTCTAAAATGTATTTTCCTGATGAAAGACAAAGCTGTATAAGAAAGCTTAGGTAACGATGCAAGCTTCTACGTAAATTGTTCTATGGAGGTCAATATTGGCAAACAGATGTTTCACAATCCATTTATAATAGGGTTTCCATTCCAAAATAATAAAATCTACATCTTTTTTTTTGTGCGCAGGGGGTGGGGAGGGGGGGGAGGGGTGACTCATTTTTATTTTCAAAAACTATTTTGATTTCTTTTTTTTTTTGAGTTTTGACATAGTTTAATGGGACAAATTAAAATATGTCTTCTTCTTTTCTTCTTTATACAACTCACTGCTATAATATTATAATAAGATTAAGGAACTGGGACAAGCTTCCACAAGGAACAGTTGAGGTGACAACCCTTGACACATGTGCGTCTATTGCCTCCTGTCTTCCAGCCCTCCAGATCCTTATACCCTCACCGAGTAGCCCTTGCAACCATCGAAATATCCTCTTCAATACCAAGCACAGAAACGTCGCGAATAAATAAATATATAAATGGAAGCCAAAATGATCAATAAAATTGATCGCTGGCCCTTACGGTATAAAAGGGGATGTTCCTTTGGCGGCCAGAGGCTGCATTAGTAACAAATGATAAGGCAAAAAATTTGCAAAAAAAAAACACCATTTTTTATGGGATAGATTTGCAAAAGTGCTTGAATATTTATCTAAATGATGTTTATATTTCTCCAATCTTAGGGATAACTCACTAAAATCACCCTTACTGATGATTCCTTTTTTTTTTCATTTTAACTGATAAACGTTCAACGCTTTTAACATGGGTGAATATCTTTTCTTTTAATAAGAAGCATTTTAAAAAGTTAGATTAGGTCTTGAAATCCAGCTAGAATATTGTCTGAAAGTCGCTGGGCCTCCAGTTCTATGTTTACAAGAGTTATTATAAATCTGGATTTTTATGGAAGAAATTCTACATTTTATTTGCTAATTTGGCGAATTTCTTTTTTTTACGGTAAAAAATTATTTTGCGTTGGGGGCAAGTTATTGTATGTTCTAAGTGACAGCGCTATTTCAAGGTTCGTTATTTTTAGTTTTCCCTGTATCAAAAAGCACAATAAATATTTAATCATGTGTCTACTTTTTACGGAAGCGGTGGCAAATTCATAGTTGTCATGGGCTGCACAATGTATCGTTACGCCACTGTACACAACAGCACACTAAAATTATTGGTACATAGTAGCTCAAGAATAATTAGCACATAGTAGCACTAGACTCGGCGGCAGAGAGTAACACTAGAATCAGAAGCATAGAAGCATGGAGTATTACTAGAATCAGGGGCACAGAGTAGTACTAGAGCTGGTAGCGAAGAATAACCATCGAATCAGAGGCAGAAAAGGAAAGAGAGGAGGGCCAAAGAATACAGGAGACGCTAGCTAGAGGCAGACACGCAAAATATGGGATACACATGGAAGCAAATGGAAAGGAAAGCACAGGACCGTAATGAATGGAAATTCTTGTGGAGGGCCTATGCCTCAGACGGGGTAAAAAGGCATAAGAAGAAAGATGACAGAAGCATAGAGTAGCACAAGAGTCAGTTGCACGGAGTAACACAGAATCAGTGGCACAGTAGTTGCACTACAACTAGAATCACTTACGCCTACGGGCAGCGTTTGATTAAGTTCTTAATCCTCAACCTTGTTGGTTTTTTTTAAAAATGTTTTTGCTGCTTTTTTTTCAATTAAAATATTTCGTTTTTCCTACTGTTTCCTGCTTTTGTTGCCTTGCACATTTTTTTTTACATCGTTGAAATGCATACGCTTTCCCCTTTTCAATTATTCATATTTTATCCTTATCGGATGCCCAAGTTTTATGAGTTAAACACTTGTTTAAAAAAAAATTGTTTCTCTTTACGCGCCAGAAACATGTTTTTTAATGATGACGTCAACCTTACAATGGCGGACAGGAAGTTATGAACATCTTACTAAAGTTTTCATAATTAACATTTCAGGAATAAGACAGTATTAATACATATTATATACAATATACAATACCAATAATATTGTTTTCAGTATTTACCAATAAATGCAGCAGGTAATATTTCGCAAAGGCTATTGGAGCACCTTAAATGAAGGCAATGACTTTTAAAATTTTTATAGAATAGAGCATAGAGCATAGAGAATAGAGCATAGAGCATAGAGCATAGAGCATATAGAATAGAGCATAGAGCATAGAGAATAGAGCATATAGAATAGAGCATAGAGCATAGAGAATAGAGCAGAGAGAATAGAGCATAGAGCATAGAGCATAGAGAATAGAGCATAGAGCATAGAGAATAGAGCATAGAGAATAGAGAATAGAGCATAGAGAATAGAGCAGAGAGAATAGAGCATAGAGAATAGAGCATAGAGCATAGAGAATAGAGCATAGAGAATAGAGCATAGAGAATAGAGCATAGAGCATAGAGAATAGAGCATAGAGCATAGAGAATAGAGAATAGAGCATAGAGAATAGAGAATAGAGCATAGAGAATAGAGCAGAGAGAATATAGCATAGAGAATAGAGCATAGAGCATAGAGCATAGAGAATAGAGAATAGAGCATAGAGAATAGAGCAGAGAGAATAGAGCATAGAGCATAGAGAATAGAGCATAGAGCATAGAGCATAGAGCATATAGAATAGAGCATAGAGCATAGAGAATAGAGCATAGAGAATAGAGCATAGAGCATAGAGAATAGAGCAGAGAGAATAGAGCATAGAGCATAGAGCATAGAGAATAGAGCATAGAGCATAGAGCATAGAGCATAGAGAATAGAGAATAGAGCATAGAGAATAGAGCAGAGAGAATAGAGCATAGAGAATAGAGCATAGAGCATAGAGAATAGAGCATAGAGAATAGAGCAGAGAGAATAGAGCATAGAGCATAGAGAATAGAGCATAGAGCATAGAGCATAGAGCATATAGAATAGAGCATAGAGCATAGAGAATAGAGCATAGAGAATAGAGCATAGAGCATAGAGAATAGAGCAGAGAGAATAGAGCATAGAGCATAGAGCATAGAGAATAGAGCATAGAGCATAGAGAATAGAGCATAGAGAATAGAGCAGAGAGAATAGAGCATAGAGAATAGAGCATAGAGCATAGAGAATAGAGCATAGAGAATAGAGCATAGAGCATAGAGAATAGAGCATAGAGCATAGAGAATAGAGCATAGAGAATAGAGCAGAGTGAATAGAGCATAGATCATAGAGAATAGAGAATAGAGCATAGAGCATAGAGAATAGAGAATAGAGCATAGAGAATAGAGAATAGAGCATAGAGAATAGAGGAGGGTTATCATTGTGACTGAAAGCTGGTCCAGCAGCAGACTTGGCCAAAGAAAACGACCGAGTCCCAATCGGTCTTTTACATTTCTTTTACTAATATTGGAAGATATGACCATGACGTCATTTGCGTGTTTTGTTATGTTGCTGATGACTTTAGGGTTCAGGTTAGGTTAGGGATAGATTTAGGGTTCAGGTTAGGTTTAGGGATAGATTTAGGGTTCAGGTTAGGTTTAGGGATAGATTTAGGGTTCAGGTTAGGTTTAGGGATAGATTTAGGTTTCAGGTTAGGTTCAGGGATACATTTAGGAAATGTTTTCATTATTTTTTCACGTTTTATTTTTAATTTTACGGATTATGTCAACCAAGATGGCGGCCATGGAAAAAAACGCGGTTTTATCTCTCAACATTTAACATTTCAAATCTTCTTTGTTTTGTTGTTCCTTTACATTTCTTTTTCTTCATATGGAAACGACCACAAATCTAATTATTTTATTGTATGTACAGTCTACACATTGGCCTTATTTGCTTTATAAGCACCGGGAATTTGTGTTTTTGCTATGGCTATGGTCCATTGCTTACCCCCTTCCACAACCCTAAGAAACTATGTCTGCCGCATTCGTGACTTATAGTTTTAATACGAAAATGAGCTTTTACTTTGCCTTCTGTAACCTCGTTGTTCTGCCTCTGACTAAATATCTTCACAAACAGGTGGGGGGCACAGAACACATGTCGGTTTCGTGGTTACTTTACAAAAAGACGGGACAATATCGCCATGATTTATTTATTTTTAGGGTAAAAAAAAGAATACTCCTCGATTAGTCCGTCACTAGTGACGTCATGCAGCGTCTTGGAGCCATTTTAACTGCTGGTTTATTCATTGCTGGTGAGCTGTGGTATCCATTTACTGTTAACATTACTAATACTGGTGGAGTATCACCCTAACATCTCGCGAGTCTGGTGATTTTGGTAGGACATTGAAATATGATTTATATTTTGCCCGATTTAAACTTAACAATTTGTTGTATTATAACTTTTCATTTAATTTTATTCATTAAGGCTCTCATAAATTATATATAACATAATGTTGATTCAAATACTAAGTAAAAAAAATAAACTTAATTTTTCCCGGGGGTGGTGGGGGGAGAACGTTTCTTGACAATTTAAACAATAATTTTGAATTTAGGGACTTAATTATTTTAAACTGCATTTTATACTAAGAATTACGTTGTTTCAAAAAATCATCATTTTATACTAAGAATTACGTTGTTTCAAAAAATCATCATTTTATACTAAGAATTACGTTGTTTCAAAAAATCATCATTTTATACTAAGAATTACGTTGTTTTAAAAAAAATCATCATTTTATACTAAGAATTACGTTGTTTCAAAAAATCATCATTTCATACTAAGAATTACGTTGTTTCAAAAAATCATCATTTTATAGTAAGAATTACGTTGTTTCAAAAAATCATCATTTTATAGTAAGAATTACGTTGTTTTATAAAATCATCATTTTATACTAAGAATTACGTTGTTTTAAAAAATCATCATTTTATACTAAGAATTACGTTGTTTTAAAAAAAATCATCATTTTATACTAAGAATTACGTTGTTTCAAAAAATCATCATTTTATAGTAAGAATTACGTTGTTTCAAAAAATCATCATTTTATAGTAAGAATTACGTAGTTTTCAAAAGAAAAATCATCAATATATTTCTTGTCCCGTGTGAACATTTTTACGTACTGCTATGAATAATTTAATCGTGTTTACTGTTGTTAGCGTGTGAAGTGGGTACCATTTAGTGTATCACATCCCCCCTAAAAAAAAAACCAACAACTGAGTGTTGAGTCTCTGATGTGGATATTTAAACAACCATCGTAGCTAGGATTTTATTCTTCGTTTTGGGTGAGCCGTGCATTTCCTTACATTTTAATATCCCTCAGTTTCATGCCAGTAACGAACAAAATAGTGATTCAAATATGCTTAGAAACGCGGTCTTTTAATATTTGTGTTTGAGCCCAATAATAAAGTGAACACAGTAAATTTGGCCCAACGTGATTTCCAAAAAAAAAATAAAAAACATTATTTTCCGTTTTCAGTTTGCGCTAAACAGCAACGCATCGTGGACAAACCTTTCATTCTTATTGGAGGGACTTTCACGGTAACCTGTGATGCCAGTAGTTTTCCCGGTGGTACAATTCCTTCAGAAGTTTATTACATCCAAGACTTGGGTATTGAGAGAGATGTGGGTGAAGGCCCGAGAACGCAGATCGCATTCTATAATCCTTTGGCGCCTCAAGGCTTCAGTAATATATCCAAGGTCAGTGATAAGGTTGGATTTATCCATGGACATTGATTGAAATGAGTGTTTTTTAATCCGGCTGAGAGATGTAACAGGAACGATTGAGTTCATAAAGTGCCGTTTGTTTTTTTATCAGACAGCATTGCACAGAAGCCAGAGACTTAATCATGGGGGCTAAGAGTTGGGTCCTGTCAAGCATCAACAAATTTAAATATTCAACGAACTAATTTAAAGGCTGCGACTATTGGTACCCGGGTACCAGGAGTGAGAGGTTGGGATTTAAAAAAAAAACTATTGTTTCAAAAGTTAACTATTAAATTTAAATTAATCGTTAACAGCCCTACTTAAATATTGTATATACTTATATTAATTTTGAGTAGCTCAGCCCCCACCTCCCCGTATGGGGTGGGTGTGAATAAATTGTTTAAACACTACCCTAGAGCCAATAACGCTCCTAACTTTATTTGTATTCTTTGTCATCCCTTCTCTTTGGAGGTTCAGCCTAAACCTTAGCACATCGCTGGCAAGCCTCATCAAACTGGAAGTTCAGCATAAACCTTAGCACATCGCTGGCAAGCCTCATCAAAAGGGAGGCTCAGCATAAACCTTAGTACATCGCTGGCAAGTCTCATCAAACTGGAGGCTCAGCATAAACCTTAGCACATCGCTGGCAAGCCTCATCAAACTGGAGGCTCAGCATAAACCTTAGCACATCGCTGGCAAGCCTCATCAAACTGGAGGCTCAGCATAAACCTTAGCACATCGCTGGCAAGCCTCATCAAACTGGAGGTTCATCATAAACCTTAGCACAACGCTGGCAAGCCTCATCAAACTGGAGGCTCAGCATAAACCTTAGCACATCGCTGGCAAGCCTCATCAAACTGGAGGCTCAGCATAAGCCTTAGCACAACGCTGGCAAGCCTCATCACACGGGCGACTTCATAAATTAAACGATTACTAATGAAAGGTGCCGGGTTCGACATGCAAAAGCGCTCTTCGTTAATCGTGGCACTCTGCAACTGGGTATTCCACTGTTTCCGCGGCCAGGTTCCAATTAGGATCCATACTCGTGTCGAGTCTTCTTATGTGGCTTACTGCTGTACAGACAGTTTTCGGTTTCAATCCGTGTAATAAGGCTTTGTTAACTTTATGTCACTCTATACCAGGGGTCTCCTTCACTAGGCCATGGCATGTAAGCCATTGAGCCTATATCGCGAAAGTGCGTCTGTGAGCCAGGCTTTGGCTCCTCCCAGTTGAGTTATGGACGGTCTGGTTGGGCTTGGCTGCCCAATTTCCCGTAAGGTTATCTGTTCTCGACTTGTGTGTCCCCTTAACGTGACAAGGTATCCAATGGAGATTGACCACGCCTCCACGCGCATTTGATGTAGTATAATGGTTTCTGAATGTAGTTGACCGTTGTGGACTCCATCGTGCTCTTTCCCAGAGATTTAAGGACAAACAGATTTAAGAGCAAGCTGTGAGTCGGTAGCCTGTATCAACCATTTAATGAAGATACGTGTTTTTTTTAAAATGATAGTTCTTCATTATAATTTAGTATTTCCCAGCCGGAAGAGATTGGCTGCTCGATGCTTCTGGCGGCGTCGGTCCTGGAGACCCTCCGACCCACAACAGAGCGACCATAAAGATCGTGTTGACCGTCAAGGACCCCGAGTGCTCTGATGCCGGGGTGTACAGATGCAAGGCCACTTACTTCCCGCCGAACGGAGGGCCCACACGCATTGAGCATTCTCAATATTTAAATGGTGATCCTCGTGGCAGTTTTGTTGTTTATAACGCAGCGTTAAATTTAAACTGTGGCAAATGTGGGAAAACTGCGCTCAGGTCTAAGCAAAAAGATTTTAATTATTTCTCATTTTTATTCTATTTTTTTTTTAAATTTGTATCTTTATTTTTATTATTATTATTTTTTTTGCTGTTGAAGGGTGCCGTGAAAAACATTCGTTTCATCCCCCATCGTCTTTCTAACATGTTTCCCACAGCTCTGTGTGCTTATTACCTCCTGTATTATATTAAGTCTCGTTTTGTTTTTACTGTGTGCATAATGAATGCATTTTAAAAATGATATGATCGATCATTCGTACACAGAATGACTGCCAATAAGTAAAGATAAGATTAAGCTCGGAAATGATATAGTAGGAGAAAATGTATAAAGGTTGGGTGTTTTTTTCCGTCGTTGTTGTAGTTGCCAGAATCTATTTGAACATTCCTGCTGCTAACGTTTTTTCCTCATATTGAAATAAACAATAAAACAGTTTTTTAAAAACATTTATGTTATCCTCTCGGATGATATAAAGCTGCTAGCTGATTTGTCCATTGACATTAATGAAGGGTTTCAAGGGAAAAACAAGTGATGTCAGTTTCTCGAAATTTGCAAGCTATCTCCCGAGTGGCTACACTCCATTCAATAGAAAATATGACACATCGGTCCAACTGAAAAAGCAGCGTGGTCAATAAATAAGTATTTAGAAATTTCGACATGTTGATACTTTTATGAAGAATTGTCAAACTTTATTATCACTTTTTCTCAAAACTCTCACGTTTTGTTATACCGTCCAACATAGCAAGTTCAGAAGCCCCTACGCTTACATTGGACCACCACCATGGCAACGCACCAGACTTCTCCACTAACACGAAGGGAGAACAAGTCGAACTAACGTGTACATTTCAGGTAGCTCTAAAGATTTTGGTATTTTAAAATCAAATGTATTTTTCCTTTTTGAAAAAAAAACGTTAATTTTCAATTATTACACTTCGTCTTACATATTGTTGAAAAGCATGTCGTTTTTTTAAATTAAATTTTGTCTTTGCAATAATTGTTACTGTCGTGTGAATTATTTTTTTTTAAATAAAAAAAAGTAATTCCGTAAGCTTATTTTTAGATGACAAATAGTCGAAAAGAAATGTGTGAAGAAATTATTTTTATGAATTTACGGATACTTTGCTATGTCAACAGTTTTATGCTTTTAGGGTTGGAGGAGGATGGTAGCCTTTTCATCTGTGTTAGATGACATCTTCTCGAGCAATGGTTCACCTCAACAACTCAGCATGAAGCATGAACTGTGCGACACTTGTTATAGAATTATTTCTTTTTTGTTATTCTTCCTACCGGCTTTTCAGACCAGCCCCCCCCCCCCCCTCTCTCTCTCTCTCATTTAACTCACAGCTCAACTTCTCGTCCTGTCCAGTTGGTCCTGAAATTTCACTAACGGTAACCACGGCTGTTTTGATTGGACTATTCTCTGAGATGTTGTCACCCTCTCGTTTACTGCCCCTGGTTTACTGGCCCTGTTTTACTTGCCCTTGGTTTACCGCCCTTGGTTTGCTGGCCCTTGTTTACTGCCCCTGGTCTATTGCTACCTAACAGATTTCACTGCAAAGGTTTTGTAATGCGTGGTAATACCTAAATCAAATTACTGCATTTGTGCCATAGAAAATTCCCTCTACTAGATCGTTTACCCAGTTCAACTATTTCTCGTACTCGTACATGCCCACATTTTACCAAATATCGGATCATAGGTTTTCTATACATAGATTGCACTATTCAAGCACTTTACTTAATAGCCCCATTGAACATGCCGTTCTACCTTTCCGGCAATACAGTGGCTTCAACATCCTATACCTAGTATGGCCACAACTGCATTCTTAATCTATTCACTCAGCATAATTCAGTCAGAGATAACTCATCCCTTGTGCCCCCCTCTCCCACCCCCAGCAAACTGATCATGCAACCATGCTCATAAGTGACATACCGATTTGACACGTGACATAACACACCTTTGACTCACAATATTATTGTACGTCTATTCAACATGATACATGACAGTATTGACAGTGATATATAAAAATAAATATTCAAATAATAGTTTTCAGAACTCGTCAAAAAAATTAATTTTTTTTTTTTTTATTCCTTTGGAACTACGCAGCTGCTGCTAGTTGTCACTGCTGAATTGACAGGGAGACTGGCAGTGCAGACTTTCCTTGATTGTTCCCAATTTGAAAATGTTGGTTTGTTTGAATGTGCGGAATTCGGAAAGGAAACCCCCAAAAAATAGGATCACTACTTTAGCAGTTGACACAAAACAAAAACACAAACTTTGTTGGATTGATTGGTCAGTCCATTTCAAAGCTTTCTTATGTAAACACTTCAAATAGTCAGATGAGTAAACGCGAACTTGGCGCATTTGTGTTTGTCGTTGTCAGATATTTTGAGCCCATGCTCCCCTAGTTTTCCACATCTTAGAGAGCTGAAGTTTTGTGCAAACGTCTTAGTCTTGGTCCTACTTTTTGTCTTGCCGATATCGTTCTATAAATTTATTAATCTATAAATATGAAATAAAGTTTGAAAAAAAAATGCCACATCGAAAAATCCTTGCAGTATTAAGTTGGCATTAAAAGAAATGGCGAGATTGCGAGGGCCCCATGATTTACAGAGGCACAATTCAATAAAAATATTTTCTTCGAATGTTAAAGAAAGGGCTGGTCAAAGGCAATTCATTTCCTTAAGTTGTCAAAAGCAAATCTATTGTTTAATCTCATTCTTTTTAGAAGCATAATAAAAACATAATAATGATAAAGTTTATCTGAAAATCACGCTTCATCCCCAAAGGCTCGAAGCGCGGTACAAAGTCAACCACATTAAAGGAGAAATGAAAACAATCTATATTTTACCACATTGAAATACAAGGCGCAACAATACAAAACTACATACGAGCAAACCCATTCAAAGTATTACATCACCTGGCAACCATAAACAACACAAGCCAATATACATCTAGGAGATAATAACGAGCTGAAAAAGGTGGTAGACAACAACACCCCATTAGGTTGTTTCCGAAATAGACGTGTTTTCAAATGGGTTTTGAAAGACGCCAGTGTCTGGCTGTTTCTGAGAGCGACAGGACGGGTGTTCCAAATTGTTGGGTCAGCAAATGCGAACATGCGCCTTCCGTAAGTCTCAAGGCGAACAGAGAGTTTGCCACTATCAAACGAGCAGAGTTGTCTAGTGGGTACATAAGGCGTCATCAGCGCTTTGAGATAGGACGGCGCCAGGTGATGCAAGCAGCCGTAGCACAGAGTTGCAATTTTGTACTCTATGCGAGGGTGGACCGGCAGCCAATGCAGCTCTCTCAGTGGTGGTTTAGTATGCTCGAATTTGCACTTGCGAAGAACAATGCGAGCCGCATAGATAATATAACAAGTTTAAAATTGGCAATATCATTTAATCTGTCTAATCAGCACTCTTTAAAATGTATGTCGTTTCATTCGTTTCTTATATCAATATGACTTCAGGGACCTGATGGTCTCGTGTTAAGCTGGTTGACCGGTCTCAGTGGCGGAAACACCCGCATGCCCTACCCGTCCGACGACCATATTCAAACGGTGACTCCCGCTCCTTATAATGGCACCGCTGGATGTGGCACATATGAATCAACCCTGACTTTCAAAGTGCCAGCTGTGGGCACGATCTATATTTGTGTGGTCTTCAATGGGGAGGCTTAAGTGAGCCAAGACAACTTCAGAATAGTTGTCGCGCCAGGTAGGCTGGTGCTGGTGCTGGTGCTGGTGCTGGTGCTGGTGCTGGTGCTGGTGCTGGTGCTGGTGCTGGTGCTGGTGCTGGTGATGAGTTTTGCTGTTTCATTGAGCATGATTTCATGCTGATAGTTTTATTGTCAGCTTTGTTTTGTTTGTCGACAACAGTTAAAATATTCACTTTAGGGAGAGGGAAAAACAAAAGTATTTGAGACATTGGGCCCTTGATAGTAAATATTTCCCGTCACAGCAGAGTAACAGTTGTGTCATTCATTACTGACACAACTTTCTGTACTGTAGATTCATTAAGCCACGTGTGACAATTCGAGTACTGGATTTTACGAATTTGCCAATGATTATTTATAAAAGCCTACGAAATTTTATAATCGCAGCGAAAATTTTCAAACTTACAATAATCATGGAAAATTATGAAAAGAATCCAACTGATTATTAGCGCAGTTAACTTAAATGATATTTTGAAGATCATCTTTTATATCGTATATAAAAAAAATATCATGCAGCACTAATTTTTTTTTTAAAGCAGTTACGTGGCTTCCTGTGCAAAAATAAAATTAAAAAGACAGCAACAACAAAAAAAGTGTCCATCGATCCAATGAAAGACCTCACCAAGAACCACCTAGCAATTTGAGGAACTTTTTTAAAATAATTGGGAATTTCTTAGTTTTGCGAACGCAGATTACCATATCGTAAGATGTGGTAGTCCATTTTTTTAAAAAAAAGAGATAATTTAAATTGTACGATAACCCGATTATGATAAATTTACAAAGGAAAACAAGAAAGAAACGAAAGATCATTTACACTATTCCAAGACTCTAGGTTATTTTTAAAAAAAAATAAAAAAATCAAGGCTGGCGATGTATTGTGTATTGCTAAAAATTAGCACCATAACTAAATTAGTCATCGAACTAAATTTATTGTCCTATTACATAAAAAAATTTTATTTGTAAAAAAAAAAGTTAATTAAACTAAATTTTCATTTTAAATTTTTTTTCCCAGGAATTAAATCAAAATTTTGACATTATATTTAGAGTGCACTAATTTGTTGATTTGGATTTAAAATTAAAAACTTAGTTTTATAAAAATTAAACGACACTAACATTTTTTAAAAACACACGTAAAGTTAAACTTCCAAAACATTTTTTTAAGAATTAAAACTTCAAGACAGTCGTTGTATGTTTTTCATAATTTTTAGTTTGCCTTGATATCTTTTATTAATGTTTGCCGAAACCGCCCCTTTGAATTTTTTAAAAGTTTTATGGGGATACTTTTTTTTTTGGGGGGGGGGGGCATTTACTTTAAAAGGTGGTTGGGGGTTTGTACTGTACAATTTAGGAATGAATCTTTAACTATAAAACGATGTGTTGGCACTAACAACACTCTCAAACTTTCAAATCTTTTAAATAAGTCGTATTTAAAGAATATATTTTTGCCGTATGTCCCATATCTTTTAAAAGAAGAAAATTCCACTGATAGACCTAATTAACAAATTTTCACCAATTCTATTCACGGATAAACCAAACACGTGAAAAACGTTTTGTCGTGATTTTCAGTACCAAATAATATTTGATATCAACATTTTAATATGTTCATCTAATTTTTAAAAAAAATATTATTTCCACTTTCAAATTATATTTCTAGGACCTCGCAATACAGCAACGGCATTGGTCCAAAGATTTGTCAGGAACATGTTTCTGGTGAATGCAGCAGTGTTCCTGTGGTCGTCGTGTCTCTAGTGTAACATCGACTAAGATAAATTACTTGGCATACTCTTGGAAGATTTACAACAAAATTTATAAAATATAAATGAACAAACATTTTACCATAACAACTTATCATAACTTTATATGACCCATATTCTTTATATTACAGTAATAAAATTGTTTATTGCAAACTACCTTGATGATGTTATTTTTTTATGGGTGTGAAAATCATTCAATTATAATTTACCCTTTTCAAATAGTTTATAATTGCAATAAAGTATGCCGTAAAAATACCATTATACTTTTATACTTGTTTATAATACCTAAAGTCAAAGTATTATATTCTTTAAATAACTGTTCAAATCCTCTTATATATTAAGTGACATTTTGGCAGCAAACGATATTTATGCAACATTATGGAATTAAAAGGCACATTACAAATCATATATGCTTTTTAAAAAAAAAATTGGTTCTGTTTTAATTTTTAAAACGTAACAACACATACATAGTCAATTTTACCGCTAGGGGTTGAGATGCGATTGCACCTGGTGGCGATGGAACATAGCATAGAGAGGTAATTAAGTGCCAGAATATGGGTAAAGTGAGAGTATATAGAGGGAAAGAGAGAGTGTAGCGAATGATATTGGAAAAAACAGGGGTTTTGGGTTATTTTATAGAAATTGGGGTGATTGAAGAATACCGTGCGTATGAGATGGAGGGTATATTTAATATTAAGTAAGATAATGATCGATAATACTTTGTTAAATAGCTACCTACACCAACACTACATCTTCTGTCTTATTGTGATGGTTCGTCTTAATTTAGTGATCACCTCGCTAAGACGAATTTGTGAATTGCATAATTTGAGATGGCGCAATGCTTCACTTGAATTGAGTTTCTTTTAATACCATGAGGGTAAGACGGATTGAATTGTTTTCATATTTATCTGTTTTAATTTCAAGCTCAAAATTTATGTTTTTAGACTTACAAATAATTCTTAAAAACTAGCCATGTTTCCAAATAAATCCTCAAAAATGGATCGACCTCGTTCAGCAAAATTGTCCCGGAATTTGGTGTATCTTTTTTATACTTTAGTGATATAAAATTAAAAATAGACTGGAAGATGTTTACGAACAGCTGGAAGCACGAGTTTTAAAAGAGACATTTAGAAACAAAGCTTTAACTCGACAGTGTTCAATAGAAAAGACATATTTTTTTTTTAAATCTATCACTACCAGCGAGATGGATTTTGTGTCAGTAAAGTTTAAAAACGGCCTTTATTCCAGAAAGTAACCGATAATACATTGAAGTCAAAAGGTCCTATGGTAACGAAGTAAAATCAGGTTTAGTACTTTCATTTATACCCTTTCTTTCTTTAAAATAAAATTTAGCAAACATGGTAACCGGGGTGGGGGGGGGGGGGTGCTAAAGTGAAACGTAACTAAAAGACGGACTTAACGCTATTTGAACAAATGACTTTTTAATTGGCAGTATATGTTAAGATTTTTTAATATTTGAAAGCTCACCTCGATATTAAAATGGTTTTCTTCTGCGATATAACCTACTAAAAAATAAGTAGGCTACTGAAACAAAAATCCCTTATTTGCAAATGTAGGAAATTGGTTAGTGTCTATTTATTAACTTTTTTTTTCAAGAATAGTGTTATGTTTTTAATTTAGCAAAAGCAAAATCCTAAACTATTGTGGTCAAATCCAGTTCTACAATAGTTCATTCTAAGAAAATTTTAGTGAATATGCGAAAACAAAAACAGATGATCTTTAGGCATTGAAGAATGAAGATTTTGTTTTTAATTTTCGAAAATAAACTCTAAGCACTATTAATCTTTATTCGTCGCGCCAGAAAAGTAGCATTGCAGCATAAACATTTGGAAAAAAATGCAACTAAGTGCGTTCGACATGTACAGACTTATAATCATTGATATGTCTATTAACCTTCTTGATTAAGCAAATAGCTCGACACGGTTCTGTTGCATTAATTTTTGCCGAATCGTCATTTTCAGTGGTAAAAACTAATTCGTTCTTTCAAACCTTTCTTTGTTACAATTTCAAATTTCTCTACTTTCTTAGTTTCATAAAAATTCAAAAAAAAAATGGCTGTGGAATGACAACTGTAAAAAGAGATAAAATAGCAATATCCAAAAGCTGTTTTAAAAAGAAGAAATTTTTGTTTTTTTGTTTTTTATTGTTTGCAAAGAATAAGGCTACCATTGAAATTATTATCTGTTAAATTTGAGTGTTTTTTTCCATATTTCATGGGGTGGGGGGATTGTTTTACAAATTATTTTTTTTAAATTCAATTAGCCGCCGCTTGAAAAATGCTGCTCTAGGCAGGCCCTATACCTACAGCCCTATACTTACAGCCCTATACCTACAACCCTATACCTATAGCCACCACTGGACTCAGAGCCTTTGACATCAAAATATCGAACAGTGAACCAAAAAAAAAAAAAAACAACACAAAAACCAACAACAACCACTGAGAATACAAATAAGAAAGTATGACAGATAGTGAGTTGGGTGGCCGAACGATCTAACCCGAGTCAGTCCCAAGCTCATGGACTCAAGTTTAAACCTCACGTAAAGTCTGGACAAACTAAAACAAAACCAGCATGCCGAGGTGCAATGGACTCGTCAACCTTGGATGACAGCTCAGCAAGAGAAGAAAACTCTTAACTCATACCGGGAGATGGAGTCCCGTGGGCGGTAAGACAATGACACAATAAAACATTCTGACAACTCCTGCGATGTTACTGGTTCCAACCTGCATGATCCACACATGGTGTTTCCTTTTGGGTTATCCAACTGCGTGGATAGAGCGAAGCAATTTTCTATCTAGGGAACCCGCATATTCTCCTGTATTAAAAAAAAGAAAATGCCAGGGCTTTTGATATCGTCCTACGGAATCCACACCATCATCCTATTTTAACGGACAGAAGCTAGAATAGTGTTTTGGACAGTATATAAGTTTTTTTTTTTAAACGGATACGGAAACGCCCCCAAGAGATTTCAGGTTTCCCTTATCCTGCATGCTTTAATTCGTAACGCTTTGACATGAACTTTGTAATGAACTCTATACATTACTAATATAGCAGCTCTATCTAGATATGTACCTGGTTTTTTTAGCTCAGAAAAACAAAACAAAAAAAAAACGTCTTTCGGGACTTTAATTATTCCAGGGAAGTTATTGGAGAATGCTCGAATCTTATCAAGTTATTGGAGAATGGTCGAATCTTATCAAGTTATTGGAGAATGATCGAATCTTATCAAGTTATTGGTGAATGGTCAAATCTTATCAAGTTATTGGAGAATTGTCGAATCTTATCAAGTTATTGGAGAATGGTCGAATCTTATCAAGTTATTCGAGAATGGTCGAATCTTATCAAGTTATTCGAGAATGGTCGAAACTTATCAAGTTATTGGTGAAAGGTCGAATCTAATCAAGTTATTGGAGAATGGTCGAATCTTATCAAGTTATTGGAGAATGGTCAAATCATATCAAGTTTTTCAGTCGAATGAGTCCCAAAAAAGTCAAAGGCGCAAAACATAACCAATAATTTTCTTTAGCATATCCCAGCGCTGTAAACTTGCTGAAATATGATGTAACAGTTTGATTAATTACAAGAACATTTTAGAAATCCGCAGAGCTTGGCGTTGAATTAAAGCTACAAAATTTAAAAAAAAAAGGATTTTCGCCTGGTTAGATGACCGACAATGGGTTTTTCTTGAGAAGAATTGCTTGACCTCCTTTATATTTTCCAGCCATGTTTGCAGCCTGTCATACTCTTGGAAGATTTACAACAATTTTCAATACTTCTCAAAGACCGATTCGGCCACATAAGATTTAGTTCTTTGTTGAACAATGTTCGAATGTACACAAAAAAAATATCTCCTTTGTGGGAAATCTGTCCAGTTTTATGTTCTTCAAACACTCACTGTATAACAATAAATAAACACTAAATGTGTTAATCATGCACTTCACATGACGCAAGACCAGACAACAAGTCTACTACTTGCGCAATCTCGACGGCAGATGAACTGCGCCCTAAAACACGATTTGTTTCGCCCTCGCTATGAACACGGCTCTGTAAATCATCGCAAGATTTTGTCTGCCTCCCCCCCCCCCCCCCACACACACACGCGCACACACACAAACTTTTTAAAATAATTTTTAAGGAAATCCCCGTTCTAGTTTGTTTCTCTGCGTGTGCCAGATATTTTTTGTTAAACACGACGACTGCACCATTAAAATGGCGGACAGAAACTTTCAAACGTTTTTTCATTAAAATTTCAGGAATTAAAAGGGAGCGGGTATTTGGATGAATATATTAACTCCTGTATAAATGTCCAATCATATAGTTGTTAGTATGGTTGTGTTGCTTCGTGTTATCAGTATGGAGAAATTAATATCTTATTTAAGTGCATGGCTCGTTCTAAAACAGTACACAACAAAAGACGATACCATATGTTAAATACAATAACAAAGAAAAACGATACCCAAAACAAGGGCTAATTACAATTAATAAATTTTATTAAGTTAATAATGAATTACAAAATCAAAACTAAAGAAAATTAAAGCTATTGACTTTAGGTGTAATGATGGGCTTGTACCGGTCAAAGAAGATACAACGTCGTAAACGGGACATTGGTGGAAAGGAATCTACACACAGTTCACACACATATCAAATTTTAATAAACAAATCCCTGTCTCGTATAGCAACGCTCTATCGTAATATTCCTTCCACATGACATCTCTCTTTCTTCATCTTATAGACATAGTCTGTGTTATTGATATTTCTAGAAAGGGCTTACACATTACTTTCCTTTCCTGATTTGTTTTGGTTTTTCTACAGAATTCTAATAGTATAGACTATAGATTTTATTAGTTGTAAACAAGGTCAAGGAGACTAATTTTATTTAACAATACCCTAAAATGCTTGGGGTCAGCTAGAGTTCATTCACGGGGAAAGAGGACATAATTAAACACGTCGTCTACATAACAGTGAACACTTGAATGCGTTGATTAATATTAATTAATTAAAAAAATTAAATTACATTCTAGTTTTACATTTTATAATTAGATACAAATTTTTAAAAAAAACAACGACAAATCAAATAACTAAAAAAGGGGATTAAATTATTGATGAAATTTGTTGCAAAACATACATATTATTACAATTATTAATAAAAAGATTTTGTGTCTTCTTTTTTCTAAAAAAAACGGTTGCCATCGTGCATATCATGCCGCATCTCTCCAGTCCTTAAACTAACTCTCTCTCTA
Source organism: Omphiscola glabra (assembly GCA_964017045.1). Taxonomy (NCBI): domain Eukaryota; kingdom Metazoa; phylum Mollusca; class Gastropoda; family Lymnaeidae; genus Omphiscola; species Omphiscola glabra. The sequence goes on along the minus strand of OZ024807.1, from coordinate 12,491,673 downwards.
TCTCTCTCTATCTCTCTCTCTATCTATCTCTATATATCTCTCTCTATCTCTCTCTCTCTATCTATCTATCTCTCTCTCTCTATTTTGCTCACTGTCTCCGGTTCTCTGCAACCAACACATAAAATATCCACCAAAATCTCATTTACAAACTCACATAACCCTTCTCTAAACTCAGCCCCATCTCCAAGCTCCGACCCATACTGTCCCAATCTTGAGAGAGTGAGAGAGGGAGAGAGATTGCAACTTAAAGGTTTCCAGATTGCAGACTGGGTAGATTATGATCAAGTGATTCTGGCAGGTAGCAAGTGATCTTGGAAACATCCAGACATTAAAGTACATCTGTAAAGGATAATAATAATAATATATTCTTATAAGCGCCAACACTAGAAAAAGTTGTTCGACACATCCATGGCCTTGTCTGGTTTGATAATGTAATTAGTCTTTCATTCTCTTCTTTCTATGCGTAAATTTCCACCACCGTTTAAATCCCTATTAACAGGCTGGGGGCAAAGAATACATGTTGCTATCAATGATACTTTTTAAAAGATTTACAATAACATTATTCTTTTTGTTTTTAGAGTAAACGCATATGCTTCTTTGTGAGTCCGCCCTATATGACGCCATGCGGTTATTGGGAGCAATTTTAGCTGCTGGCTCATTCGTTGCTGGTAAATTTATATTAAATATCTATTGTTTAACTCGCTCGTATTGGTTAAAGATTACCCAAAATAACGAGTGAGTCAGTTTTTTTATGCTATGACATTTAGTTTGACTTACAGAGAGTAATATGTTGTCGAATGTTTTTCGATCATTTTTTCGAATCATTTTAATTTTATTTTTAAAAATTATTTAACATATAAGAAATTATTTAGAATTTTAAAATAATTTTTAAAAGCTGTTTTTTTTAATGTTAGAAATTATGTTAGCCAATTGTCTTGATGGAGCGTTCAAATGGATTATATCCATACCACATTTACATTATGGCATATCTAGTATTTAGAAAAGAACTTGGGATAGTTTTAGATATCAAAGCAATTCCTTCATTAATTTCTTCGTTAATAAGCCGGGTAATTTATATTAATTTTTTAAACAAACATTTTCAGTTTGCGCTCAAATGCCGCCCATCGTGGACAAAGCATCCGTTCCTATTGGTGGGATGTTTACGGTAACCTGTGATGCCAGTCGTTTTCCTCCTGGTTCTATACCTTCGGATGTTTATTTCATCAGCGAGTTGAGCGTTGAGAGAAATGTGGGCAAAGGGACGAGAGAATTAATCGCCCAGTACGTGCCCTTTCAAGCGCCCGGGTTTTTTAATGTCACCAAGGTTAGTTTTAAGTTTTAATTGAACCGTGGACACAGAAGCGTTGCTAGTGTTGGTGTCGACCTGAGACGGTGGGTTGGGAGGGGGGGCGGCGGTAGTGGTCACCTGCTTGAATATTTGCATGAGCTTTTTTTTAAAACAGATTTTTTCTCCCTCAGATATGTTTGTGTATCGTATTTCAAAAGGTGATCACATTTTTAATTATTTCAACGTTTAGTGATAAAAAAAATGCTCGCAAGTTAAAGATCTTTATTTGTCCTGTTTTTTTACTTATTTCTATATTTGTATATTTGAAATGTGTATGTGTTTGCTTGTTTGTGTGCGTGCGTGCGTGTATGTGTGTGTGTGTGTGGTGCGGGGTGCTATTTAGTCCCCCAAAAAAATGAATGAAGTTTCAATTTTTGTTTAAAGGGTGGAGGGTAGTGTAACCATAGGACGTTATTTAAGTTCAACCCTGTAAATGTTTATCGCTTAGGTTTTTTTATGTAGCCCTCTTTTAAACACATGGCACAGTGCCTCTGCCTTTTTTTTAAAGGGGTACATTAAATTGTTGTGATCTGCCCCAGACCTTAGCACCTAGGACTTATGACGCTCCTCTCTTATCTTATCGTGCTCATCAATATTCAACTGAAATATGTTTTCTAGATGACCATCTTTTGGGGTTTTTTTTTCAAATTTTTAAAAGAATATTCCAACCGGAAGACACTGGACTGTTGAGGCTTCTGGTGGCGTGGCGTCTGGAGACAAGCCGACCGACAACAAAGCGACCATAACGCTGGAGCTGGTTGTCAGGGATGCGAAATGCTCTGATGCCGGGATGTACAGATGCAATGCTACGTACACCATATTTAATGTTGGGACGGGAAATACTGAGCGCTCTCAAAATTTAGATGGTAATATTTGATGTCTGTTGTTAGTTGTTTAGCAATGTGAGCTTGATTGTATGTTTGTTTGTTCATTTTTTCCCCCCTATGTTCATTGATCATTTTGGCGCCTTGCTTTAAATTCACAGTCTGCCTTCTCTTAGTTGAGCTGCCGTCCAAGGCTAACGAGTCCCATCCAGGGGCGTCGTTTCAGACTTTTCAGTGGGGATTGGAAATCAAAACTGTTTAGGCTTGATAAGTTGTTTATTACTTGGAGGCGCCACAGTACTTAGCAATTTAAATGAAACCTGCAAATTCGGGGGGGGGGGGGGGGCAAATTCCCCACCCTGCCCTACCCAAATGATGTCCCTGGTCCCATCCAAGCAGTCAAGTTCAGATGTGTAGAAAATGTGTATGTTAAAAACTGATATAAACGTTAATCATACAAAGACTAATAATAATTAGATGTTTTATTGTTTGGAAATGTTAAGGAAAATTTATTTTTACAGAATGACTTAAACTACAGTGCAAAGATACAATCAAGACTGTCCTCTTAAACTTTATTGATATTCAGTCCTGATAAAAAAAAAGGTGTTCTTGTTAGGGAAATAATATAATACTATAACGCCCTTAATTTACCTTTAAGAAATTATTATTTTTTAAAGCTAATAATTAGAATCTCATCTTGAAAGTTTCGTTTCGTTTATGGTATTTGTGTTTTTATCTACTCTGTGTGGTGATGAAAATATTTCCTTGTCAACAGTAAAAACATTCAGATTATGGGACACGGCAAAACTGTAACTGTTGTTAATGTTGATTAAAAATATTTTTTTTGATGTCAGTGGTTATCTCATCTAATAATTTTAAACATATAAAGACATCCACTTTTTTTTTATTCTAGGAGCTTGCAGCACTGGCACGCATGCGGGAATTATGGAATCATCACGGTTTGTCAGGAACATGTTCCTTGTGGATGCAGCTATGTTCATTTGGTTGAGATCCTTCTAGTGTCGCCTGGACAAGAACAATTACGTAGCCTGCTCCCTGGGAAGATGTACGCCATTTGTTTTTTTAACTGTGAAATGACAGTCGTGTAGCCTCAGAATTGTATCTTATCTATTTTTTAAAAAAAAACTATTCTATCTTACAGTAATAAAATAGTTTATTGCCATTATTATCTTGATGTTATTTTTTTTATGATAGTGAATGTCATTCAATTATAATTTACCTGTTTTTCACTCTTAAAGTAAGGTTTAATGATTGCTATAAAGGATGGCTTAAAAAACACTTTACATATATACTTTTTTAAAAAATGTCTAAAGTCAAATTTTTATCCTCTTTAAATTAAAGGTTAATCTTTCAAACGACATTATGGCAGCCAATGATATTTTTGCAACTTTCAAAAAAAATTAACATAATATGGTGTTATCAGCAAAGAGTCAAAGTTACAAGTTTCAGTAAAATATTTTTTCGGGAAATGGATCAAGTAGCCGTCCGAAGATTTTTTCCAGCAACCATTTTCAAGCATTTTAAACTTAATTGCGGTTCCTAAGCGTAAATCCTTTTTTGAAATGAGGATTTTTTAAAATTCTTTTTTCAAACCAAAAATATTCTATTTTCATCTTTATTTGTTTTTTTCATTATAATTTTTGTCCCTCTTTCAAATGCTTAAGTTTTCCCTTTTCGCGTATTCATATTTTATCCATATACGATTTATCTTGATAGCTGCAAGATTTCGTCTGAACTTTTGCAAAATAATTTTTGAAGGAATCAATTTTTTGTTTTTATTTGTTTCCTATTTTTATCCAGTTTTTCTTTTATATGATGAAGACGTCACCATCAAAATGGCGGGCAAAAAATCATCAGCATCATACTAAAGTTTCTTAATGAATATCTCAGTAATAATGGATGAAAAATATAGCTCATATAAAATATAAAAGACGGATTGAACTTATTAGTTAGTTTGAAGGGTGGGTAAGTTTGCGACAGTCTCAGGGATAATTTTGCTTTCAAAAATTAGATGCAGTATATTTAGATTTTTAGGAGTTAGGGGAGATTGCAGATTGAACATGATTAGCCAATTGTATTCGGATTGCTAATTATACAGTTGTGGTGATTTTGAAAAGTAGCATGTAATATTTTTCAAACGTCAAGGCAAAGAATTAAATGTGTAACGATTATACGAGTTAATTTTCCTTTATGTCTGGTGAGGGCCAGGTATCCCGTTTGTCGTTACTGGATCTATCGGCAGCGTTCGATACGCTTGACCACGGCATACTTCTCCAACGTCTGCAATATACGTTCGGTTTCACCGATACCGTCCTGAGATGGTTCCGCTCATATCTGACAAATCGGGTCCAATCAGTTATCGCAAACGGCTTGACCTCCAAGAAATCCATTATTGAATTCGGAGTACCCCAAGGCTCGGTCTTAGGCCCGGTGCTTTTCACTATGTACGTTCAGCCCCTGGGTGCAGTGATAAAGCAGCTTGACATGGTATATCACATGTTCGCGGATGATACCCAACTTCAGAAATCCATGATCCCCTCTCAGTTCCCTCAGCTTCTTAATATGACACAGAAGACAGTGGAGTCAGTTAAGCACTGGATGACAATAAACAAGCTCAAATTGAATGATGAAAAGAATGAGGTGATCCCCATTGCTACCGCTCAAAAATTAAAATCTTTAAAAGATCCTCCATCCTTTACTCTCTCAGGCGTGCAGATTGAGTTTGCTCAAACAGTGCGAAACATGGGTGTCTACTTAGACAGAAAATTAACTATGGAAAATCCCATTAACATGATTTGCAAGGCGATTTTTCTACAGCTGCGCAGAATTAGTCATATCAGACCCTTCTTAAAGTTGGATGCATCAAAGAGGCTGATGTCTGCATTCGTGTAATCACGCATGGACTACTGCAATGCTCTCATGGTGGGTCTTCCAGCTACGCTCCTTGATAAAATTCAAAAAGCACAGAATAATGCGGCTCGAATTGTTCTTCGTAAACGCAAATTCGGCCATGCTAAAACTCTTCTGATAGAATTGCATTGGCTGCCGGTCCGCGCTCGCATAGAGTACAAAATCGCAACTCTGTGCTACCGCTGCTTGCATAATCTGGCGCCGTCCTATCTCCAAGCGCTCATGACGCCTTATGTACCCACTAGACAACTCCGCTCATCCGATAGTGGTAAACTCTCGATACCGCGTGTTCGCCTTGAAACTTACGGAAAGCGCACGTTCGCATTTGCTGGCCCAACCATTTGGAACACCCTTCCTGACGCTCTCAAAAACAGCCAGACGCTGGAGTCCTTCAAAACAAATTTAAAAACTCATCTATTTCGCAAACACCTGCTGGAATGATGTTGTCTACCATCTTTTCCAGCTTGTTATTATCTCCCAGCTTAGTTTTTGTACCGCGCTTCGAGCCTTTGGGGATGAAGCGTGATTTTTCAAATGAACTTTATTATTATTATTATTATTATTATGTTAACACGTTGGCTTCATGTCAGAAGGAGATGTGTTTCTCTGGCTGTTGTGAATGTACTCCGGACGTAACTCTTGTGGATGGATCCCAGACCTGGCTATTGCATAGGAAAAACGAACGTGACTTTTGATAATGGACACCGAACGTGGCTGTTGTATATGGACCCCGAATATAGCTATTTTTAACGGAAGGCGTACGTGGCTTTTTGTGAATGGACCCCTAACTGACTATTGAAAATAATCCCCTAACTATACAAAGTTCATCATCACATTCATATCTAGGGAGAAGTTACTTTGCCTTTTTTGTGCCAACTTTTTCTATCACGGACTTATTTTTTTTCTCTAAACAGTCAATGTCAAAGAAAACATGTCTCTATCAGAGTTACTTAACAAAGATGGATGTTAACCAGTGGCGTAGCTAGAGTGTTTGGCACCCGGGGACAACATTCACGCCCGGGGACAAGATTCATTTTAAAGCGCCCTCTTTTCCTTTTTTTCAACTCTCAAACCCATTATTTTCATCAATAAAATAATACCAAGGCACATTTTGTCGCCCCTAACTAGCTGGCGCCCGGGTACATCTGTACCCCCTGCCCCCCCCCCCTACGCTACGCCTCTGACGTTAACTCTATCTTTTGTATATCTTTATTTTAGGGAGCAAAAAATATATGCAACTCCGTGAGTCTATCATTATTGATGTCATGCTGTTTCTGGGACCCATTTTAACTGCTGGTTTATTATTTGCTGGTAAGTTTTGTCAAATATTGATTTTTTAAATACTAATAATGATGACCCTTTTATCACCCGCTGTCAGATGCGTATGGAATGACATATACTATTAATAATTAATAATTTGCCCAGTTTAAAGTTAATTTTTTTTAAAACTCCTGCAACTCCTGCGACGATCCGGGTTCCAAGCTTTATCATCCAAATGGTGTTCCCTTGGTTTATCCAGCGGCGTGGAGAGAAGCGATTTGCTGTGTAGGCAACGAGCTAAAAAGAATAATCGCAGGCCTTGTGGGTTTCGTCCTATGAAGTCAACACCATCATCAAATTATGCAAAATTAAATCTTAAGAGTTATTTATTTGAAAAGAACTGTTAATCTGTCATGATGATCTGCCTTCATTTATATTACAATTTATTCTGAAATCAATCAGTGTGATTCTAATAAACGAATAAATAATTTTTTTTTTTTAATTATTTGAAAGCAGCCGTTTCATATTTGATGTACCAATCGTAGGGGTCTAATTATAAAGTGATCCCAGTTAACCTACCGCTATTTGCACAGTAATATTTTTGTTGCTGTTTTCTTTTACTACATGTTCAGTCAGCGCTCAACAGCCACCCATCCTGGACAAGCAATCCGTTCCTGTTGGGGGGCAGTTCACGGTAGCCTGTGATGCCAGTAGTTTTCCTCCTGGTACTATTCCTTCAGAAGTTTATTACATCCAAGACTTGGGAATTGAGAGAGATGTGGCCGTAGGACCCAGAAAGGTTATCGCATTCTATAATCCTTTGGCGCCTCAAGGTTTCCCAAATATATCCCAGGTCAGTGATAAGATTGGATTTATCCATGGATATTGATTGAAATGAGTTTTTTTAATCCGGCTGAGAGATGTAACAGGAATGATTGCGTTCAAAAAGTGTTGTTTGTTTTTTTTATCAGACAGTATTACACAGAAGCCAGAGAGTAGATCACGGGGCTAAGAGTTGCGTCCTGTCAAGCATCAACAAATTTACATATTCCACGAACTAAATAGTTTCTCAGACCGTCTTTCCTTTCCCCAGCTTTTAAGTGTACCGTATTTAAATCACTTCAATCACGGACTTACATTTTGATTAGTCTTTGAACTTTTGACACTGTTTAGCTGTATAGCAATGCTTTCAGTTAAGAGATTATTATTTCATTTTTATTCATATGGTTACATGCCCGGGAAGGCGTAGTGCTTCGAGTGCCTTCGTCGTCTAGAGTTATTTGATCCCCACTGTACACAAGGACTTGTGGCAAGAGTTTTTCCGTTATTAATTATTACCTTTTATTCCATCACACTCTAATCCAACATGACCTGCCATCAGTAACGGGCTTTCCGCTAACAAGCTTTGTCTCTCAGGCAAAACTACCAACACTAACTAAAAATAACACAGATACGGTCAGCGTCCTACCCACTCGCTCTCCCCTGCTCTAGTGACCACCTGCACACTACTATCTTACAGCCCCCTTTGCCTTTAGTATCCCTACGCTTACAGTCCACCTGGCACAATACAGGTTATCAGGGATTCTAACACCTTGACAGGAGGGAGGAGGTATTTAGTCATAGTTTCTGAGATTAAAGTTTTTGTTTATGGCTTCTATTAATTAGGAATCAATTTTTAGAAGCTCGCCATCACCACGTCAAACGTAGGGGTCGTTCGTAAATTACGTCACTCAAAAAATGACATATTTAGACCCCCTCCCCCGCCTGTCACGAGGTGTCACAAATTCTGTATCCTGCACCACCCCCCACCCCCAGGTATCACGTCACACCTAATAAAATCAAAACATGCATTTTCAAATTTTCATAAATAAACTAAGATTTTATTATATTTTTTTAGCCTTTTCCCACATTGGATTAAGATGTAGTATTATTAGAAAACTGTGACGCGAAAAAACGAAGTCTTTGGCCACAACAGTTTTTGCGTCCTTTTTCGATATGCGCAAAAGTCGTGAGCGACTGAGTTCATAGTACCTATTATACCTGGGGCAATTTCGACCTCAAATTAATGTTTTTAAAATTAATTAAATAAATATTTTTTTAAATGTGACGTCACAAATTGTTGACACTCCCTCCACATTGTCACAAATTCTCGACTCCCCTCCCTCCCCACCTGAGCGTGACGTAATTTGCGAACGACCAGGTATCCATTTTTTTCTTTATAATGAATATGTTTCAACTGATATATATATCTTATCTTACACTACACATTTGAATCTCAGTGCACCAACAGGCAGCAAGGAGATCTGCTCTTTAGCTCATTCCTTAAAAAGGGGGTGGGGGTTATTAATTTGGTTAAACACTGCCCTATTGTGAAAGACGCTCCTATCACTATTAGTATGTTTCATGATTCATTCTCTTTTGAGTTTAAGCCTAAGCCGTAGTACAACACTGATGAGCCTCATCAAACGGGGGGCACCAGAACTTAAACCATTGACACGGGTTTCAAGGGTTTGACCAGTCAGAAGCACTCTTCGGTGTCGCGGCATTCTGCGATCACGCATTCTACTGTTTCAGCGGCCACGTTCCAGTCGGCAGTTAGTTTCCCTGCCAGTGTCAAGTCTATGTCGGTATTAGCTTAGTGACGGACAGTGTTCGGTTCGGATCTGTGTAATGAGGATCTGATAACTTCCCGCCAATTTCCACCAGGGGTCGCTCTTTACTCGTCCGTGGCATGTTGCGATAGAGCGCTCTAGCTGTGTCTCCAAACGCCCAGCCGTGTGTCTTTGAGTCTTGACTCTACTCAAAGTTGAGACATGTACTGCTGGTTGGGTATGGGCAGCTCTCGAAATCTCCGTCATATTAGCTTGACAAGTGGATGACCACGCCGCCACGTGCATAGATGTTGTCTAATATTTCTAGAATTGCGTTGACCCTTATTGACTCCATCGAGCTCCTTCTCACAGATTCTGGGGCCAGCTGTGAGTTAGTATACAACATCAAATTGTCATTAAAATATTTGTTTTTAAATTAAAGTTTTTATTTTATTTCATAATGTAGTTTTTTCCGACCGGAAGAAAGTGGATTCTTGTGGCTTCTGGAGGCGTAGGGCCTGGAGACCTTCCGACCCACAACAGAGAGACTATAAAGGTCGGGTTAATTGTCAAAGATCCCCACTGCTCTGATGCCGGGATATACAGATGCAATGCCACTTACTTCATACCGAATGGAGGGCCCGTACATATTGATCATTCTAAAAATTTAGATGGTAATATTTTCTTTATGCCGTTAGTTATTTAGCAAGCTGTGCTTGTTGAGGCAGCCAAGTTCAAATGTGAAGCAAATGTGTATGTTAAAAACAGATAGAAAATTTTATCATTCACAGAATAATAAAAACTAGATGTTTTATTGTTTGAATATGTGAAGCAAAAAAATAAAATTTAATATATATATATATTATACAAAATGATTGAAACTATGGTGCAAAATTTCAATCAATATTTTCCTTTCAATTATCTTGATATTCAATACTGATATAAAAAGTCATGATTGTTAAGGAAACAATAAATAGTACAACTTCTTTAATTTATCTAAAATGATTTTTTTAAAGCTCATAGTTAAAATATCATCTTGTTTAGTTTAATTAATAATATTTTGTTGTCTTTATCTTCACTTTGTAGTGATGATGAAAATATTTCCTAGGCAACAGTTTCCACATATATCAAATTATGAAAGACTGCAAAGATTTAATTTCCGGTAATGTTGATAAATAGTTTTTTGAAGTCAATGGTTATCTCATCAAATAATTTTAAACGTATAAAGATATCGTCTTTTATATTCTAGGAGCTTGCAGCACTGGCTCGCGTTTGGGAATCATGGACTCAACACGGTTTGTCAGGAACATGTTCCTTGTGGATGTAGCAATGTTACTGTGGACGAGATTTCTCTAGCGTTATGTGGACCAGGATATAATACTTATCCTTCTCCCCAAAGATGATGAAGACCCAACAGTTTCAAAATACAAAAAGACAGCCGTGTAGCTTCAAACTTGATCGTATTTATTATTTGAACCACATATTCTATCTTACTGTAATAAAATAGTTTATTTCCTAAAATATTGGTGTTTATTATTTTTTTACGGTAAAGAAATTTAAATAATATTTAATCAAAAGATTTTTCTGGTTTTTTTTTTTAAATCTTTTTTTTTTAATTAGAAATGCTTAAAAAAACACACGATGAGTTACAATTTGACCTGGTGGGGGCGAAACTAGGCGTGTGGTTTTAAGTGGGGGCCAGATTTAGGGTAAGGTATGAGCATTGAGTTTGTAGAATGAAAGAGAGATGGTAACAAAGGAGATTAAAGAGTGGTGGGATTTATGACATTGTGAAAAATGTGGAGCTTGAAGAAATAGCTTGTTTTAAATTGAGGGTATTTTTAAGTAAGATACTCATGGACAACTACGTACTTGGGTAGATTACATTATCATCAACGCTAAATTTTTTGTCTTATTAGGATGGATAGAAGTGATACCAGTTGTCCAAATTCTGTTTGCGTTATATATCTTAGAAAAATTCTTATATCCTTATTTTTAGTATTGTGAGTAACTTTATGTTTGGAAAAAAATTAAGGTGATGGCATGTTCACCTTAACAGAGCTTTGAAATGCCTCTTGAAGCTAAGATTGTTGATACGATTTCTCAAAAAATTTTCATCTTTTAAACATTTCTTTAATGAGGGTGTGTTTTTGTATGGTATTAGGCGTGTTTGGTGTCTAGATTTATGGTGTAACTATTCCTGTGTTCTTTTTGTGTGTAGAGGAATTTTTGTGTATGGGGGATTACGTTGTATTACTATTATGGAATCAGCATTGCAGAGTGAGAGCTGAAGGAGGAGTGTACAGAGAGCAGTTTTTTACCATGAGAGTTAGTAGTCTTCAGTTTTAGCAATCTCCAAGTGTTTTTCCTCGCAGTGTTTACATTTCATATATGTACTCTGTATTACTCTGTAATATATGATGTGACTCTGTGGAGCGCAGGTTGTAAGTCAAGAACATTTAGTATTTTACCGATCTGCTTTTAATTCTGACTAGAGTTGTTGCCCCTAGACCATAATTATGCCATGGAACTTGCCTCTAGGGCTCAGTTCACAAGATCAAAGTCCTTTCAAATTTTCGATCATGCTTTTGATGCGATTTTTGTATGAAGCCTTGTCAAAACTTTCAAATTACTATTTGATCAAATTATCAATTTTTGTCCAAAAAAGAAACAACGCACAAAATAGTGCGTTCATACAAAAAAATTGACGCAAATTCGAAGCAAATTTGATAGTAATTTGTAACGTGTGAAATTCCTGTAATATTCAATATAAGCATAAGGTCCTAACAGCACCAACTCAAAATATGTTTTTAAATGCAGAAGAAGTTCTTCCTTCGCTAGACTGTCTTCAAAAAAAGTCTGAAAAACAATTCACCAAACTCTCAGGAATTTCAGAAGAAGATCCGAGAAATTCGCATTAATATTTTTATTTCGCTTATGTAAATATTTCAAATATAAATCTTACTAGAAGATAACAACATTATTTAATGTCTAACATTTATCATCTAGCTAAGACGAGTTTGCAATTGGCATAATTCAAGACCACCCAGGATTGCATTTGAATTTGGGTTTATTTTAATATCCTATAGGATTTTTATCTCTTTCACTTGAAGCTGATAATATGTTTTGAGAGTTACTAATATTTCTGAACGGATTAGACTAGCAGGCCACCTACGAACTCACCGTGACCCACACCCCCCCTCCCTCAACGGGATGACTAGATGGTTCTAGTTGATCTTGACGGACGAACAACAATATTTCTTAATAGTTAACTGTTTGTACTGTTGTGTTATGAAAGTAAAAGTAGACTAGGAAGATGTTTGAGGACAAGTGGCTGTCTAAATCTATGCAGTGAATATAATTCCCCATAACTACACTAAATTATTTTATTTTTTAATATGTAACGCAACTGCGTTTGGCGCGTAATATTTTCTTTTCGGAAAATGAAATCGTCTCAATTTAACTATAGTGTAAAAAATATTCGGTTTAAAAGTGGTTGGGACATCAGATTATTTAATATAATTCATGGGCGGGAAATAAAAAAGTGTGCAGTGACGTATCATGGGGGGAAGGGGTGTAGCAAAAATTGGTATTCTTAAATGTGCGTTACTTGAGTTCATGTTTTGTCAAGTAACTTTAGTAGACGGTAAGTTCACGCATTGCTGTCGCCAATGTTTGGCGGGCGATATCTAGTGTGTGTATATATATATATATGCACGCACACACACATGAAAATGTTTCAACATTTAAGAAGTCGTGCATTTTAATAATATTTCTATTCTTAATGACAAAGTAATGTTTCGTTCAACTAGCATGACTTAAAATAAGTAAATAAATATGTAAGAAAATAGATCCTAACATTTTCTTTTAGCCTGTGTGCATAAGTTTCGTATTTGGTTTAATGAGACCAAGGAAAATAGGTCAACTCAGGTGTGTCGCTTACGAACAGGTTAAAGGAAAAAGGAACGAGTCGCCTTTAAATTGGCGTGTGCAAGAAGGAAGTAAAAATATATTCTTTTTTTTTAATGTTTTGTTGAAAATACTTTCATCTTGATAAGCCCGTTGTGATGTCAAACATGGAATTATTTACAGTAATATTTACCGTAGCTGTAGTCATCAACAAATTTTTGTGTAAATATCACTGTTGAGAAGTCTTTCCAACATTTTGGGACCCTTATGTTCACCAAATATGTTGTAAGTCAGTCAATACAAAAATGGTTAAGTTAATGGACAAACCTATTTTAATGCTGAAGTGGCGTGATCCAAATCAATAATTGTAGGGGTTAGACAAAGTAAGTGTGAAACTGTAAAAAAGGTTTTATTTTTATTTGAACAACAATAAAAAGTTGATATAAAATAAAATGAACATTTGAAATGAACTAAACCAAAGGAAGTGAAATAAATATGGCATCTTTTTAAGTCACTCAATGTTAGTTATTTATTAAAATATCAAAATCATCAAAGAAAGCGAGTAGAAATCGTGATTATAATAAATTATACATATAGTATTAACAAAATAGCTTTCTGTACCAAAGGCAGATTTTACTCAAGTTTGTTTTAAAATGCCTATATAATAACAATGTATTATTTGCCGCCCTACCCCCCGCACCAACCACTGTAAAGTACCGCCCTGGGCCACCACCTCCTTTACTCCCAAAAGGTCGCCAATCTCCAAGAAAAAAAAATTACATAAATAAGGAAGATAGCTCATTCTTACATATTAAATTTAAATTGACACATTAAATTAAAAAAAGCAAATTTTTTTTCTTAAACAATCTTCCGTGTTTTAAGGATTTAAAAGATAAAGAGCAGCTTCAAGGCCTTTCAATGTGTCTTAGTGCGCACAGCGTTAATGTAGTACAATTGCACAACTGCTCATACATGTGTCTTCTGAATATGTGCAGAATATGGTAATTGTTATGACTTTTGGTTGTGTGCTAACAATTGTATTATTTGAGGAATCTGTATATTTACTAAAGTATTTTATTTAATATTTCCCATTAATTTTAAGAGCTTTTCAAAGTTTTCGTCAGATCATCGCAAGTAAAAGATAATTAAGCTTTCCACAGAAAATATATAAATTATATGCCTCTGTGGTTCTTTGTGGGTTAATTTTAGTATTATTTAATAGTTGATCTATACGGTATTTAAAATATTAAACTTGAGAAAAAATGACTCACATACAGACTAACGCTTCCATAATTTGATTACGGTATGCTAAAAATAACAATATTTCTACCTCATGTAAATTACATTGCCCCCCGAATGTGTTTAAAATTTGCATCCATCAATTCATGGATGGTCAAATACATTGCTTTCCTTACTAAATTTAGAGTTACGAATATTTTTATTAGGTTTGTTGGACTGACTATTTCCTGCTTAAACTTTCAACTTCCAGAAGGATGCTAAATTCATGTGTCCGAGTGTCTCTAGCTGAACTTCAACCACAGGAACATTGTCAACTCCACTAGGAAAAAATTTCGGACAAACCAGTTTGACTCCATTACACTCAAACTCACGCCCGTGCTGCGAGTGCCTAGAAGATAAAAATAATATTTTGCCATTTACATACTTTAATAAATATTAATTTTAAAACAATTTTAAATGACCGAAATTATGTTCAAGTGTGGTAGTAGTAGTAGAGTAATAGAATCAGATTTTAACAGTTTAAGACAGTTTAAGTACTTTAAGACAATTGAACACAGTTTCAGGATATTAAAAAAATTCTGTTTTGTTTTTTTTTCTAAACAATAACATTTTTTTTTTTAGATTTATGGACTTATGTTTGTGTCACGACCTAATTGGCTCAAATGAGAACTATAATTATTAGGTATTGGGCGATACTTACAAAACCAGACCCAAGAATATAAAACATGTCATTGTGAAATGTCCGTCAAAAAACATGAAATTTCGAAAAAGGTGGGGGAAAAAAGCAAAGCTGCCACTGCGCATATGTCTCTACTCTCTTCATCTTTGGTGCTCTAACCTAATCATAATGTCATTGGGATAACGAATAGGGACTGGGTCTATCACCTGGCGCCATGTCAAGTACCTAGTGGCGATGGATACCTGTCATTGTGTTTTGAGGTGGTAAAGGAGTATGGTTTTCACAACAGAGGATTCTGGTTTCGTCATATGTAATCATGTTTCATGTATGCACGTCCAACATCTATTTATTTATCTCAGAGATGTTTGCTTATGGGTCTTGCACCATAACAATCAACCCTGTATAAATGAATGCATCAAATACCCACCACTTGACTGACCCCCAATCGTGAAGTCCTTTCGGCTAAGTACCGCATTGACATCACGGACGATGCAGACATACATCGTTTCTTCAGGCACAACAATGAAGGTCAAGGTCGAAACATGATGATACTGAAGACACAAACTGGTCAGAAGTGTTGGGGTAACTTGAATGCCGTCAGCAGGCTGAAAGGCTGAGCAGCTTACGCCATTTTTTGGACCGTAAAACCAGCTCAGCTCAAGGCTGTGATATCCCTAAAAATATAAGACAAGTAAGTTGGTAATTGTAAACCGAGTTGTTGTTTTTAATCCTTTATATTAACTTCAGTTGTGTTAGTGTTTGTGGCAAGATCTTTGGAGGGCTGGATGACCCACTTTCCATCTTCCTATCAAGCTGAAACTTAGCACATAGTATAGACTTCTTGAATTGACAACACTTCCTATTAAATTTTAAGCCCAGAAGGCACTTTAGCTGGGGGCGGGATTGGTTGTTCATCAGCTGATGATGAATTTTCAATTCCATTATTTCGTCACTCGTACTACTAATAGTAATACTAGTACTGTATTAGTACTCGGATTACAATATTTATAGCCTACGTACTACGTTTCTCATGAGATTGAGAATCAGCCTCTACATCCGAAATCATAAAATCACAGTCTGAATCGTCATCAGGGTAATATTTTCAACCTTTATTAGATCGATCACCATAAGCATCAGGTCAAGATTTCATCATTTCATGTTTGTAAACAAAAATAAAGTTGGACAATCAAAACAACTGCTTCAAACACTTCGTTCATGTAAAAACTCATTTAAAATAAAGAAAAACCGGATGTTTATCAAAGGGAAATCATTCTAGATCTGATTAAAAGTAATCAAAAACCAATAGCTAATAAAAGAACCAAAATAAACAATTTTTATACATCGACGATCCACCCGTGGTCGATCCGCCCGAAGCCTCATTTAAAATCGATGACGGGAGCGTTGATCCGGAGAGAAAGAGTTTTAATGGATAAAAAATATTGGGTATCAGAATGGAAAGGGGGGGGGGGGGGGCGTAAAAATTAATATTACCCCTGGTGCCAAATTTTAGCTACACCTCTGCCAGAGGCAAATAAAGGGGGCGAATGGGGTGACACGGCCAGGTGTCAACTTTCGTCTCCCATTGGTTGATTTCTATGTTGGCTCTCCTTATTCTCCTTTTCCAAACGTCCTTCAATCGCCCGTCCAATAAGTCTTCCCCCTCTACCAATTCGCCATACAGCAGATCTTTTGGAATCCGGCCTTCCTCGATTCTCCTTACATGGCTTAACTGCTGAAGGCGCCTTTTGATAAGAGCGGAGAGTATGCTACACATTATCGCACGTTTCAAGACCTCTGTCTTAGGCACCTTGTCTTTCTATCGAATGCTTAAGATGCGACGAAGCAATCTTTGATAGAAGCTGTTGTGTTTCCGCTCATGACTGGCATATGTGGCCCTCACTCCACTACCATATAGAAGCGTAATAAGCACACATGTCTGATAGATGCTTACTTTTGTATCATCATTTTATATTAAGATTATTCCCAACCCGCTTGTTCGAATTAGCTATAGTTGATGCTGCTTTTGCGATCCTGATGTTTATCTCTTAATCAACTAGAGTTATTGTATTCAAGGTATATGGTATGCTCAACTACCAACAGTTTATGGCCCTCGATAGATTTGTTTTTACGGGACGGTGCTTCTTGCATCATGATATTTGTTTTCTATAGACTAATGGACAGTGTAAACTATTTGCGTGCGTGTGACAGGCGATTGACTAGCAGATAAGACCTCCTTCTCCGTGTTCTATAAATCGTGTAGGAACGGCATTATTGTGTTAAGAAGACATGAGATGTTTACAATGACATCATATTATCAAGTTTATTGATGTGTGATTTATCTGAAGGAAATCATAAAAAAAATAAAGTATAGAGTTCCCTAAAAATCAATTGATTGTAGTGATTATTTGGAATTTCAAACTACTATAATTTTCTGCAGATAAATTACAAAGTGCCTCTTCCAAATACTGGAACACATTTTAAATCCATAGAAATTATTTTTAAATTGACGATTTGAGGAAGAATAATTATTTCCCAATTTGATACCAAATAATGGATTTTGCATAACAATCGAAATGCTATTTCACATAAAAAATTTTTTAGAGCTTACTTCTGGATTCTCATCTTTTAAAAAAATAATTTAAAAAATTTAAAAAAAACAGCTAGCTTATACTTATACTAAAAATAATAGGTTAGCAGATTGTTTATTATAAAATTATAGTGATTATTAAAAAGTGATAATCAGTTAAAAATATATTGAATATAGGCCACATATTTTTAAAAACAACTGTTATTCAGAAAACTTAGTTACAAAAGTAGTAGTAGTACATTTAAAGAAAACACAGAAGATTTCGATTTTATAACTGATGCAACGTACACTATTTGTATGCAAACGTATTTAAAGGTCTAAATTTTTGGAATGAAGAAAAAAACATTTTTTTTTTTTTTAAATTTTTAAAGTTTTTAAACTTGTTTCTAACTAACGTAACTACTAAATGTTTACTTGTAGAATAAAACTACCACTATAAAACCGGTTAGGTAAAATAGTGAAAGTATTACAAGTCAGACAGTTAGGTCCTAATTAAGGAATAAACGCGAAAAAGTACAAAACAAAATAACTGACTTTCTGGCATAAAATAAAGTTTATAAAGCCTTCTTCGGCACAAAAAAAAACAACAACCCGACTTGAGTGCAAAATAAATTAACTTTTATGATGCTGAAGATTTCGAGAAAAATCCATGAAATGAATTGATAGTGAATTAGATTGCGTATAATTTTTTAGTCTATTTACCTATTATTTCACTGATTTTGCAACCCTAGGTGATGACGATACCCAGATTGGCTCACTCAAAAATAAAAAAGTAAGTTTTAATCCTAGTCAAAGCCATTCAATGAATTCAATAGTCACAATACATACCGGTACATAACGGTAACCTTTTCATTTTGGTTAATTAAGATAGAATAGATCGTACCTCATTTCATATTAGGTTAGGTTTAGGGATATATTTAGGGTTCAGGTTAGGTTTAGGGATAGGTTTAGGGTTCAGGTTAGGTTTAGGCTTAGGGATACATATACTAATAATATTAATAATCATTAATAACTAACATTTAACAGCATTATTATTTATTTATTATGATGAGTCATGTGAAATGATTTGATTCACTGGTAATTTCCCCGATAAGAATAAAACAAATAGTTAATGAAAAGATTTCCTAAATGAAAATGTATCCCTAAACTTAAACCTAACTTAGACTTAGACCTAACCTGAACCCTATATCTATCCCTAAACTCTCTAAAAAAATATATCCCTAAACCTAACCTGAACGCCTTAACAATCACGCTGGGCACTAATAGTGTGAAATAGCCGATTCACTTTGAGACATTATATATTATAATGTCACAAGTCTCTGCACCCCCCCCCCCTTTTTTTTTTCCCCCTATGAAAAAGTGAACTTTTACCCTTTACAAACACTTAAGACTTAAGAAATTCACCTCCCACTGATATGAAATTACTGTGTCTAAAAAATTATAAAGAATGTGTTCATTTTAAAATAACTGTCTTACTGTAACAAGGGATTTGGAGCTGAGCTCTGGAGTTGGTTATTTTTGCCCAGAGCTGGTTATGAAAGTGGGGCTGGTAAAAGTTATTAGGCTACTTAATGCTCCTAGCTCCAAAATTTTAAATCTATTCATTTTTAATTAATTTGTCAAAATTGCTGCCTTACTCAGCTCAGCTGTGTCGCCCCACTCTTCTAGTTGCCTCCATCCTCATGCAGTGTTTCTTTAAGAGATTTTACCTAAGAGGCTTACCTAAGGAGTGTCAGATGGGACATATGTCACGGAGCACCTGACTGGCGGGGGGGGGGGGGGGGGGGAGGGAAATGGGCTTTGATGGTTGAATATAATTGTTTTCAGAGTTGAAAGAGGCATAAAATTGAATCTTGTCCCCTGACACCAAACACTCTTGGGTACCACCCTGCAAGTGGCCTTGAAATAGGGCAGATGGGTTGATCCACCCAAATGTCACTTTTTCTTTATAGCAGGTGTGACATTTTCGGACAACTGCAAAGTTATAGGTTGTATAGTGAAAGGGAGGGCAGCAAAAACATTTGGCACTAATAGTAGCTACACCACTAGGCAGTGTATCTATCAATACCAAAATCAGAGAATTATTGTTATAGGGAATTAGGGTGGATATCAAGGGCGGCGATGAATCTTAAGTGGTAGAGGGGTCTGGAGAGATGACTGAAAGAAACACTGCCCTCATGTTGCTGCTACTTATATTTCTAGTTAAAAGGAAGTGTTAGTGACAATAATAACATTTCTTTTTACTTTAAATGCTTAGCACCCCCTAAATACGCTTTCCCCCTTTTTAATTTGGCTGGGGCTCACTGCAGATATGGAGCTGATCACAATTTTATTTTTATATGGAGCGTAACCAAAAAATCTTGCTTGAAATCCTATGTCTTTAAATTTCACACATACTTTAGGGACACCCTGTACTAAAACTTGTGTTAATAGTTAAGTTATATTATTATTAAGTTCAAGAGCAAAACTGATATAATAATATGGTCAATTTCCAAAGTCCGCACCTTTTGTTTATTCTTGTGTTTTTACTAGAATTAGCTTTTCCTAAATAACACAATGGGATTTTTAAATTATAATTTCATTGGTTGGTTACTTATAAAATTGAATTTTCCGGTGTTTTTGAACATTGGTTAAATTATTGTATTTTACAAGGTATTGATTTCTGACAACTTTTGGATTTACTTTTTGTAGGAACATGAAATAAAGTGATTAAAAGTGTATTATAATTTTATAAAACTGTAAGTTGTGTTTTAATTATTTGAAAAAAAAATTCTTCATTTTATAATTTTCTTAGATTGTGTTACTGTAGTGGCACGTGTGTTTTAGTTTAAGTGAAAAGAGCATGTATCGGCTGAAATTACGTGAGGAAAGGGTTGACCTCCATTGTGACTTCTTGCCGAATATCTAGATGGATACAATAAAGTAGCTTTTTTCACCACGAAATTTATGTGCTGGCTGAAATTTGTTCATTAAATTTTAACATTATTGTCATATTTTCGTTTTTCTTGGGAAATAGCTAAATCGGCGCATTCTCTTCCTTTCCCCTCCCCATTTTTAGCAGACATGTGTTTTTTTACATGGCCGCAACCTTTGTTGCCATGACTTGTGACGTGTCATGGCAACCAATGTGGCGGCCATGGGAAACTTCATGGTGCAAATTAGCATAAATTTACCAATGATATAGTTAAAACTATGAATAATTGGTTCAGTTTTTTTCAGGGGATGTAGATATCTTTTAATGGTTTTCAGCCTGTAATAAACACTTTCATCTCATTACTTAATACTTAATGTATTTATTTAATCTTTAAGAATAGAAAAATTCATGCAGTTGAATTTTATTTTACCTGTTCATCAGTATTTCCTCTATTGCAATTTATTTTATTGTGCGTTTCAGTTACTTTTGATGGATATGAAGACATCATAAAGTTAACAGCACTTCTGACAGACATATATATAGTGTCACAGATTTCTCTGGTTTGTCAAGTATATGGTCCAAATTATGGAAAAACTTGATGATTTTCAAAATAAAGCAAGCCTTTATATATATAATCCAGATATTGTCATAAAGGGAGCAGTTGTTATTAACATTCAACAAGTACTTAAGAAAGAGATGGAAAATATGGTCAACGCTTCACAAGTAACATATGGTGAATGTTTTGACAATGGTCCCACAACGACATCTATAATTGTTCCCAAAAATCAGCACACTGGAGAAAAACCTTATAAATGTGACATTTGTTCATCTGCATTTGCCTCACAAATTTAACTAAGCACAAAAGAATGCACACTGGAGAGAGACCTTACAAATGTGACATTTGTCCCTCTGCATTTGCCGAAAAGTCGTCTTTAATTGTTCACAAAAGACAGCACACAGGAGAAAAACCTTATAAATGTGACATTTGTCCATCTGCATTTGCCAATAAGACATCTATAGTTGTTCACAAAAGACAGCACAATGGAGAAAAACCATACAAATGTGATATTTGTTCTTCTGCATTTGCCGAAAAGTTGTCTTTAACTGTTCATAAAAGACAGCACACAGGAGAAAAACCTTATAAATGTGACATTTGTCCATCTGCATTTGCCAAAAAAACATATTTAATTGTTCACACAAGAAAACACACTGGAGAGAGACCTTACAAATGTGACATTTGTCCATCTGCATTTGCCAAAAAAACATATTTAATTGTTCACACAAGAAAACACACTGGAGAGAGACCTTACAAATGTGACATTTGTCCATCTGCATTTGCCCAAAAGCCATATTTAATTGCTCACAAAAGACAGCACACTGGAGAGAAACCTTATAAATGTGACATTTGTCCATCTTCATTTGCCAATAAGTCCTCTATAGTTGTTCACAAAAGACAGCACACTGGAGAAAAACCATACAAATGTGACATTTGTCCATCTGCATTTGCCTCAAAGTCATCTTTAACTGTTCACAAAGTACAGCACACAGGAGAGAAACCGTACAAATGTGACATTTGTCCATCTGCATTTGCCCAAAAGACACCTTTAATTTTTCACAAAAGACAGCACACTGGAGAGAAACCTTACAAATGTGACATTTGTCCTTATGCATGTACCTTGCCTTCAAGTTTAACTGTTCACACAAGAATACACACTGGAGAGAGACCTTACAAATGTCACATTTGTCTTTGTGCATTTGTCTCCTCTTCAAAATTAACTAGGCACAAAAGACAGCACACATTAGAGTAACTTTACAAATGTGACATTTGTCCGTCGGCATATACTAACTCTACAGGTCTTACTTATCACAAAAGATAGCACAGTAGTGAGAAACTGTGCAAATATGACTTTTGTCCATCTTCACTTGCCCAAAAGTCACCTTTTACTGTTCACAAAGGACAGCATACAGGAGAGAAACCTTACAAATGTGACATTTGTCCATCTGCATTTGCTTCCTCTGCAAGTTTAACTATTCACAAAAGTAAGCACACAGGAGAGAAACCTTTTATTTAAAAAAGCACATTTAAATGATCACTAAAGGCGGCACAAAGGAGAGAAATCCTACAAATGTAACGTTTGTGCACTCTTCAAGTTTAACTGTTCGCAAAAGATCAACTTTACCTGTTCGCAAAAGATCAACTTTACCTGTTCGCAAAAGATCAACTTTACCTGTTCGCAAAAGATCAACTTTACCTGTTCGCAAAAGATCAACTTTACCTGTTCGCAAAAGATCAACTTTACCTGTTCGCAAAAGATCAACTTTACCTGTTCACACAGGAGAGAAACTTTACAAATGTGACTCTTGTCTATGATAAGAAAATATTTCTGTTTTTCTTTTTAGCAAACGGTGGTCACAAAACAAATTACTTTATAGTTTTCTCATTTTTTTAAAAAAGCCTTTTTTTTAACCCAGGCCTGTTGAAACATTCTTCATAAATGGTAAACAAGTCCAGGGAACCCTGGCCAATTGAATGTAGCTCAGTGTTTAGAAAAGTGTAAATTTCAGTAAGAATTCTTTTGGAGGTAGATTAAGGTATGCATAAACAGTACCCAATATAAAGTTTCACTGAGAAAGATGTCTGAGGTACCTGGTATAAAATACAAATTAGAGCTAAAAGTATTGAAACAAAATAGTTATTGGAAATAACTATATTAAAAGAAAGACAAGAAATTCTCCTTAGAATAGTCAGACTAATACAATATTAACGCACACACATTAGATCAATATAATGACATAAAATCCTCCCGGGCTTATAGTCAGCTTGTCCATCTGAAAAAAGGCATGTCGATAGAGAAGCCTTTGCCACAAACCCCCTGAAAAGTTACCCGGGGCACAAGGACCATGGAGTAGGGGACCTGCACTGAATGGCAAAGGTAACACACGGAAACTGCATTAGAAAGAGCACGGCTACATGGTTTCCTACCAAGTGCAGTTGAAAATAACACAGAAACATGATTACATTTACAGTTGCTGTATGGAGATGAGAGGGAACTTGGCAATCCTCTCCGATGATCCTAAGTATGCAGTCTTTGAGGGTACTGCTCCTAGGCAACCTCTTTTCTTTCCCAGCTGCTGTCTTATTAGTCATATTGCAGAAAACCATGTAAACCCTATTAAAGGGCGTCTGTGAAACCCCTACGCCCCCCCCCTCCCCCGGAGTGATAGGGGGATCAGGGACGTAAAATATATCCACTCTGCCCAAGAAAGTCTGGCCCGGTTGCTGTGTGAAAGCAGCACCCTGGCCGGCCAGGTGTTCCTTCTCTGGTGCTGTCTCACTCACATAATTAATCGATTGGAAGGGTGGGTGAGGCTGTCTCAGGGGCGGAATGTATGTGTTTTTTTACTATTAAGATAATGTATTGAACGATTTTGTGATGATATTGTACGATTTTAAGAGTTTGAGGGTAAACAAGTCTGTGATAGTAGATGTATAGGTAGATAGTTAGGTAAGTAGATAGGTAGGTAGGTAGGTAGATAGGTAGATAGATAACAGGCAGTCAGACAGACAGAGAGACAACAGACAGACAGATAGACCGGCAGAGAGACATAAAGACAGACAGAGAGAAATGGAGACAGAGAGACAAACAGAGAGAAATGGAGACAGAGAGACAGGCAGGGAGAATAGAGACAGTGAGAGAGACAGACAGATAGCGAGACAGACATAATTATAGAGAGACAGACTGACAGACAGTCAGACAGATCATCCTTGAATAATTGCAAACAAGTTATCTTTATTTGGTAAACATATATACAAATTAATGTATATAAGTATATCCCGTATGTGCTTCTATACCATTAATCCAAAATAGATGAACATTCTGTGTATTGTTTTTAAAAAAATGCAAATGTTTCTGAATTATTACACATTTTACAATATTCCGTTTTTGGATCTGGGACCTAAATTCCTTTTTCCCCCCTTTTATGAGCTAAGTATAAATTCCGTATGCGTTACTGTACCATTCATCCGATTGCGATAAAACTTTGGTAAGTTATTGTGCGCACCAAAGGTTTCTGAATTAGCTTATCCATTTTGAAATATTCTTTTTGGGACCGGGGGCCCTAAATAATGTTTTGCTTATATGAGCTATACAACTATAATTTCAATCAGTGCTATTGCATGGGTGGCTAGAAATCAATGAAATACAAACGACATTTCAGTTTGTGTGTGACATAAGTACAACCATTTTAAAATTTTGCGTTTGGGGCCGGGGGCCTTATTTTAAAATAACAATAATTTGAGCTATCTAAATATAATTTAAAACAGAGCTACTGCTTGGGCGGATCAATCGCTACAAGTATGTGGACTAAATTTTGAAAATCCATGCTTCTCACGTGGACAGCTGTATCTTGCCTGCTCACACGTCGAAAAAACGTCTAATTTATTTGTGTACGCACTAGACGGAAAAAACAATAAATCTGTTATATTTTTAAAATATTTTAAAACTTAATTTAAACACAAACACTTTTTTCATTGAGTGGCATTGCAACGCATGCCGGGTTCTGGCTAGTATTTATATAAAGAAATACAGCATGTTATTTAAAGAAATTTATTTGTGTGAATTTGTTATCATTTGACCTGGAACATCATTTAAAACTTTTGTATTCAGAAAAGTAAAAAGGGACATAAGTTGGCCAACTTTTTATTTCACGTAGCCTACATATTTGCTTTTGTATCTCTTTACATGTAATTTGATTTCATTTTTAGATTAATATGACATGTATTTGTTTGCTTTTAGCATTTGAGAACAATGATATCCTTTATTCTTTTATTACAATTAATGCAATGAAAACTTCAGTCAAATAACTATTTTTTTTTTAAATGTGTGTAAAAGTTTTTATTATGTCATATTGAACAGCTCTCAGATTTTGAGATTCATTAGGAGATTAACAGAACTCCAGCAGCAGTAGAGTTTTTTTTTTTGTTGTAAATTTATGACGAAATAAAAGAAAAGTTGGTTAAATGTTGTAATTCACGTAATTTTGTTTAGTACTTGTGTCATCTCTAAGTATTTAACATAATCTTGACTGTCTCTTGTGCTGGTTTGTTGTGTCTGATTCTTCTTGTTTAAAAATAGTATAGGCCTAGTCTTTATTAATTGTAATGAACTTCTTGTTTAAAAATAGTATAGTCCTAGTCTTTATTAATTGTAATGAACTTCTTGTTTAAAAATAGTATAGGCCTAGTCTTTATTAATTGTAATGAACTTCTTGTTTAAAATAGTATAGGCCTAGTCTTTAATTGTAATGAACTTCTTGTTTAAAATAGTATAGGCCTAGTCTTTAATTGTAATGAACTTCTTGTTTAAAATAGTATAGGCCTAGTCTTTAATTGTAATGAACTTCTTGTTTCAAATATTATAGTTATAGTATAGGCCTGTAACTGTAATGAACTTTTGTAGCTGTAATGAAAGAAAGAAAAGAGTAAAGAACATTATCTTTATAGTTAGCCTACAGCTGAAACTATTTTCAAAAAAAAAAAGCTAGTACTAAGTACTAGTACCAGAATGTACTTCAAAAAAAAAAAAAATCAAATTATGTTTATGTGTATTGGTTGACGTTCAAAGAGATATAGAGTCTAGGACAGTCTAGGTAATAGTTCAGGGGTCACCAAACTTTTATCACGGTGGGCCGGATAACGAAAAAAAAATGATGAGCGCCGGCCGGATAATCATTCTGTACAATAGGCCTACTTGCAAGCCAGATCGAAAGCTCAGGGAAAATAGACGAAAAACTAAGTTTAGTATTCCATGTTAATCATGGGTGAGTGGCGTGAAATGCAAAAAAAGCAAAGACAACCAACATAATTATTTACTAAAAAAAGCTAGCAAAGAAGGCGACGTTAGCAAATAGATAGTTACATCAGACCTGGTGCGCACATATTCGAATCTCACAAAGTAGCAAAAAAGGTAGGTGAGATTTGTGAAACTGACGTTTGGCTTTCAAGTTCAAGATATCATTAATGTTTGGTTTCGAATTGCTGCATCCAGTCCAAAGAATTGTTTCCAAATGTTCACCAATCTCTCTCGTTCGGCGTGTTGACTTCACATACTTTAGTTTTGAAAATGTTTGCTCACAGACTTAAGTTGTTCCATGCATGCTGCAAACGGATGCCAACTCTTCCGTTATCTGAAAGTCCAAATTGACACCACAAATAAACACGGGAGTTTGTGAGAGATGAGTAGACTCATCCAGCGCCAGAGAATACCACATCAAGTTCCTAGCTTTCTCACGTATCTGTGGCACTGTGTTCTCTCCAAGTTCTTCTGTTTTCCGCACAAATGAAATAGCCGAAGGGTTGTTAGTTTCGACCGCGACGACAACCATTTTTTAATGTGCCCACTTAAAACATCTTGTCCTAAAAACAACCTAAAGTTACTGGGTAGGTTTTTTTTTAAAATGATGTCATCATTTATAATTATAATTATTCTTATTAAAATTAAAATACATCTTGTTTTATGCTGATCTGAGTTCGAGTTTGAGCCACGTTGAATTTCACCAGTAACTTTATTTTTATCAGTGATAGACTGATAATGTGATCTGTACGCCCACTCAACATAAATTAATATCAATAGCAAATGCACGTATGCAAAACAAAGTGACCAGAATCAGGGTTTCTTTCAGCCATTTCTCCGGGATCAAAATGGGGACAAAAATATAACAATTATATATTTTTTAAAATTAAAAAACAACATTATCTTTTTTTTTAAGTTTTAAAAGAAGAGTATCTGGTGCTTTTAACCGATTACAATTAATTGAATGTAAATGTATGAAATATCGCTAATTAAGATGTATGTGTTGATTTCTTGACCCGTATAAAATGCAAAGCTTGTTAAAGGCTTACAGTTACAGTTAATAATATCGTACTGGTAATTCCAGAATTTAAGCCGAGTCTTACTTCCTGTAGTTCGCATAATATATCGGTATTTTTAACGATTTTAATAACACTATATTTAATTATCTTTACATCATAAAAAGGTATACAATAGTAATGGTTCTTGCCAAGTCTCAATCATGCGCAATCTGATTTCAAATTATATTTCATCATAAAGGCATCACTCTTAAAGTAGGTGATAATTATAAATTGTATGATAATGATGGCATAAGTCTTAGTCTTTAAAAAATAAATACAATTTAATCGATTTCATGTGTGTTGAGTTATAGAAAATAGAAATTTAAAAAAAATAAGATTAAAAAAAAAAACATTAAGAATTTAACGGGCGCAAAAAAAAATTGCAGATTTCATCAATTATTATATCGAAAGAGTTTGTGTTTTCTTTTAATGTGCTACTTTCGTAACAATGTTTCCTGCATAACAGAGGTTAAAAAATACATGGCACAGATATTATATTTATTACGCCCAACGTATTTGCACGAATTTTGTTTAAAATTATTTTCTTTTCAAGATAGGATCTACCAGAAAGCTAAAACAAAAAAAGAAGCTTTTTTTTGTGAACAAGCATTTCGATTGTCATTTCTATAAAAAAAAAATGGTTTGTACAGTAGAAGTCCATTAGTCCGGCATCCAACATGCCCGATAGTCTGGCATCGCTCCGGAAAATTGTAAAAATTTTGGTTTTCTCCAAAAGTGTGTCTTTAGAGCAAATAAAAACGCTCGAGAGCTATTCGGAAGTTTTCGGGGTAGTTCGGGATCATCCGGAAGCGCTCGGTATTGTTTGGAAACAATTAGCGGCCGGCTAGTCTCAGCTGTCACAACAAATACAGGTGCAGTGCAGCACAGTTAATCAATCACGAACGTACGTAACTTTTGAAACTGTTTTCATTAGAAATAAATTTTATACTAAACGCCAAAAGTCAAGAAAACAAAAAGACATTCGTGACTTTTTTAAATCTAAGTGAAATATGTTTTAAGTTTTACAGTACGTGTGACGTGTACATATATTATATGAAATGTAAAATAAACTTTGTTGTATTTGCATACTGTATTTGTAGTTTAATTATTAACCTAATTGTTCTTATAATTACGATTTATGTATGTATGTAGTTAAAAAAACAAAGTACATTTGTTTTACGGCAAAGCCTACACTGAAAATAAGGGGCACCGCCCGATAGACCGGAATTTTCGGTAGTCCGGCACCGAGCCGGTCCCGAACGTGCCGGATTATCGGACTTCTACTGTACTAGTTTTAGAAAAAAATTCTTATTCCTAATTTGGTCAATTTAAAATAAATTCTGTGGATTTGGTAAAATAAAGTGCTTTAAAGTATATCTAAGAGGCAATTTGTAATTTATCTGAAAAATGTAATAGTATTTTGAAATTACAAATAAACATATCAATCAACTGAATATTGGGAAATATACACTTTATACGATTTCCATTAGATAAAATCAACCATTAATTATTAATAAATATATAATGTCTTTAGTACACAACTCGTGTCTTTTTAAAATAATTATGCCGTATCATATACGATTTATAACGCTAGTCTAACGTCCGGGACATATGCTCTATGTGCCATTTTTCAAAACTCATAAAAATGTATAATCCTTTCTAATTAACAGTTTGTTTTCTCTTTGACTCTGGTAAAATTTGGAAATATTTAGAAAAGTTAGTCTAATTATTATAAGTAAATTTGTTTTGTTTTTTTCCATTTGCGTCCATCATATAAAATCATGTTTGCAGTGCTTTTTAGTGATGGAATCCTTTTTAATCTTTTTGTGTGTTGAAAATTCAGTTAATAATTAAGAAGATAAAAAATAATGTAAAAATATATTAAAAGCCACATTACTTTTTTTTTTAATAGTAATATACAATTTTTTTGCCTAACACAAGCAGGTCAAGCACTTTTCTGTTTTGCCCCTCTCCTTTTTTTTTTTTTTTTTTTTTTTGCACCCTGCATTGAAAGATGATAATTAAGAAATATCCCCATCACATCTTTAAACCCCTAAAATATCCGCGGCACCCAGCATCGAAAGCAAGTGAAGAGATCCTAGTTTTAAAAATGTATGTGTCGTACATTTTTAAAACTAGGATCTCTTCACTTGCTTTCAATTAGGTGTAGGATGTTGCGAAACTAAATTCAAATGATATGTTATTAAATTAATTCTTGCATTTTTAAGCTATCAAAAATTTTCTGTGGACTCTTAAGATAAATAGGACTGTCGGGAATGGGAGTTCATTCGTAATTGATACGATTCAATGCCATGTTTACTACGCGCGGTGTGTGTGTGAGAGAGTTTTAATTAGTTCATGAACGCTCTTCCCGCGCTTGACTGATGACGTAATTTTATGCTAATTGTCTTGCCTGTGACGTAAGTTTTAGTCGTGCGGCAGTATTGAGTGGAACGTTGTGGAAGTAGGGTGTGTTTGTTTTATATCTGATAGCGAGCTGCGCTATATCATAATATATTCATGTGTCTATTGAAGTTGCAGCCTGTATTTATTTATTAGTATTAGCTATTAAAGTTATAGTTATGAAAAGGACTTGAGTTTATTCAGTGATATTAAGAATAGTACGACGTATTACAACGTGCTTGGGAACATGACGAATTACTCAGTCCAGAAGAACATAGAGGAGTTGACAAGGACAGTGGTCGACAAACCACGGCTCGCGAGCCGCATGCGGCTCTTCAGCAACCTGAGTGCGGCTCGGCAACAAATCGGTTTTGACTTCGAAAAACATGGCTCTCAACAATTTTTTAATCGTCCTGCTGCTGATTTTTGGCTCTTGTGACTATAATGAGTTTGCCGACCGCTTTAATTGGTGA
The DNA here is from genome assembly GCA_964017045.1 of Omphiscola glabra. Taxonomy (NCBI): domain Eukaryota; kingdom Metazoa; phylum Mollusca; class Gastropoda; family Lymnaeidae; genus Omphiscola; species Omphiscola glabra. Next base: position 12,461,605 of record OZ024807.1, on the reverse strand, counting down.
TATTAAGCTAGGGCAACAGCTTGCCCTCAAAGTTGACACAACTAGAAATAATATAGTTGACATCACACTGGTGTGGAATTTAAGATGTCTTTAATCATTATTATGGCTAATTTTGTCACTCCCCAACCCAAAGTTTGAAATATAACCTCAAAATTGTCTGAAAGAAACAACAAATTCAAGCATGCGCCAAAATAAACCCTTGCATTTTGAATTTGCCCAACTGTCTTTACCACCCTCAATTTCTCCATCTCTTCACTAACGCTGATCAATGTTACAGTATGAGGTAGATTATAAGCTTGTGCCAAATGATTACTCTGTGGCACGCCACAAATGGAGTGAATTCTTTAGACGCCATAACGCCAAACCACAAGACCTTAAAAATGTATAATAGAAACATTGAATTGAAGTATACTAAAAAATACACCTCTTGATTTATCAGCGCCCTCGATTTCAGCTATCCTTTCCGATGAAAATGATCGCCGAATTTGATATCGATAGATACACTGCCTAGAGGCGCAGCCACTATTAGTGCCGCCTTGGGCGGGCACATATTTTTGCCGCCCTCCCTTTCAATATACAAACTCTGCAATTGTCCGAAAATTTCACATCTGCTCATAAAGAAAAGGTGGCACCTGGGTGGACCACCCCACTCAGCTTATTTCGACGTCACGAGCAGGAGCAAGATTCATGTTTACCCCCCCCCCCCACCTCAACTCTGATTATTTTCAACCACTAAATACCACTAAAGCCCATTTACCCCCCCCCCCCCCCGGCTATTCTAAATTCCGAGACATATGCCCCCACCTGCCACCCCTAGCTACGTCTCTGGCCACTGAAAAATCGCACCGTCCCCGCCCCCCCCCCCCCCCAACCCTTTCCCGCGGGGAAAAATTTCTGAAAGAAACACTGCCGCAGATTGCAATGCAACATAAACGTCGGTCATCTACTTTTAGAAGTTAACTTTTTTTACTAGGCACTGCGATGCGAGTAGTTACTGTATTTATTTTGCATTATGTTTGTTTTATTTATTTACTATTAAGGTACCGTATTTTACGATTTTGAGACGTTGTTGTAGGATTTTAGAAGTTTCATGGTAAACAGGTCTGTAATAAACAAGAACATCTAGACACAATAATTGAAAATGGTAAATTTAAGACGCGTAGAAGTCAGAAGGTCTCGGCACGTGTGAAGAGCTCCTAGTATTCTAAACATAATATTGAAATTTAAATTGTATCACAACGTCTCTCGTGTTCCATACGTTTTATCAAGTTTAAGTACAGTTGGCGGGCCCGATGAACTGGCCTTGCGGGCCGTAGTTTGGTGACCCCTGTAATAGACAATAGTACCGATAGAAATAGTTTATTAATTTAAAATAAGGGTTAGTGTGAAAGGCCTAAGGGCCATCCTTCATAGTACTGCGTACAGTCCTGTAAGGAGAATGTTGGGCTCGAATTTGAAGATTTCGCTTATACGTGCGTATGGCACGAGTGGGGGGGGGGGGGGGGGGGGGAAGTCGGCACAAAGTACTTATAGTAAATAATAACTCTTCAATAATTATCCTGAAATGCTGATAATCTATAAAAAAGCATATGGACATCTCTAGTGCTGTAAAAATATCACGCAATGTTTTTAAGTTTCGTCAAACTGTTGCTTTGTATTTTCAACAGTAGTAATATACCAACACTAATTTTTAGTCCACCATTCGCAGTTGAAGCCATCGTAAACAACATCACGCGTCTAGGGAAGTTGGGTGTGGGGTGGAGGTGGTGAGGGGGTTCCACGAATTTGTACTGAACGTGTGATACATACATGTCGGCGGGGGAAGTTGGGGTGGGGGGGTGGGGGTGGTGAGGGGGTTCCACGAATTTGTACTGAACGTGTGATACATACATGTGGGCGAGGGAAGGGGATCTGCCTAAAAAGTGTGTCATCATTTATGGGATGTGCCTTTTGTATGTTCCACGTACGGTGAGGTACGGTATTTAAAGACTTTCTCTCCACTCACATTTCCATTGTCTGACTGGATGGAGCGTTATTTTCTACTTTACACACGTGAGATTTTAAGATTTATCGTGCAGTGTTCACCTGGTGAACGGCATGACGAGAATACTTCGGTCGACGGGAGGCAGGTTGGCTGCTACATCGTTTTGTAAATATAAGGTTTAAAGATATGGCCCTTGTGTTATACAATACTTACGATACCAAAGCTAGTAATTCTAAGTGATACTAACTATTAAAACAATATTCATTTTATTTTCATTTTTAAATTTATATTTAAATTTAAAAAAATATTTAAAAAATACTTAAATAAAAACTGTATCAATGTACAGCACAGGAAGTGAAAATGTACAATCCTAGAAAGATACAAACATTAATTTTCACATTTGCATAAAGAGTAAAAACTTGTTTCGTAAATGGCATTCCATTTTTTTTTTTTACACGCGGGTCAATTTACGATTTATTGTACAGTGCACCTGGCGAATGGCTGGGAAACTGGGTCAGTAGAGGCGGATTGACACTTTCGCTCAAATTACCGTGGTTAATCGCGTCTGCTTCGCGTTTGACATTGGTTGAGAAACGATTGGCCTAAATGTATGGGTTATGTGCATGGCTTATATATATATGCTTTACATGAATTGACTATATGTATTCTCGATGTGAGTGTGTTTGACATTGGTTGAGAAACGATTGGGTGGGTGTGCTCAGATCTGCCTTTTAGATTTAGTCCTATGTAAAGTCACATTAACTGGGATTTTGCAGAAAATGTTTTCAAAAATTAATAGACATAAAACGTATTTAAGTTTCATCTACATTTAATTCGGATCATTGGCTGCATTGTGTACTATCTACAATTCTGCACAGACGTTCTTTGCGTAATGCATTTTAATGGAAATTTTATAAAAAAAATGTATTAGCTAATAAAACTATTCTTTATTAATTAATTGTGTTCGGCTAAGCCAGTGATTCCTAGAATCGTGTTAATTTGCTTGTCACCCTTGCCTAAGTTAGGTTTTTCACAAGGTGCACTCTATCAAATTCTAACCGACACACCTCTCCGAGAACATGATTGCATTTTTATTAAATGGAGGATTGCCCCTATGGCACGGCCCTGCTCATTTGCAAGGCGGCACCTCATGGTGACGTGACGCATAATTTTGTGAACCACTGAGCTCACTAAACGGTGGGTGAAAACTGGTACATATTTCTTTTACTGTGACGTCATTATAGTATATATATAGATTTAAAATTATTTTTTTGGGGTTGAGTGGTTGTCTAAAGATCTTTGAACGTTAGCATAAGGGAAAGGGGGGGGGGGTCTAAAAAATACTATGTATGCAACAGGGTGGAAAGGGGGGGGGGGCTAGAACTAGAAAGTTTCATTTTCCTTCTTTTTTTTTTATGCGTACGTAGGCCTACTATATGGCTTGTCCTTTTCTTAATTCTTTTCGGACTGGTGGATAACGTTCCCGTTGCTTATGGGACCAGTGCTAGATTTATTTTTGTAACAGTATGACTTTGTGCATGCTAATTTAATGCTACGTAGAATCAGGGCAGACAATATTGTGGAGATGTAGCGGAAGAGTTTATGCAGCCATGTTGGAAAGATCGTGAGATTGTTCTGTGCTATTTCAAAATTGTGTACTAATGTGAGGACGATAGTAAATATAATTAATCAGCACTGAAGTGAACATATGTGCAAATGATGTACTATAATTGAAGTAGTCAATTTATTATGTACGGTATATTCAGAGTTGCTGAAATAAAGTGCCAGCGACTAGTTATAACATCAAGTGACTCGGGGATTCATTTTAATTAAGGCCATTAAGCTGATGATGTCTTGATGCGACAGTCATTCAGGTGTTGTAGACTTAATCAACCATCACCACTGTATTACCAACAAGCGAGTGAACGGTTACAATTATGTTGTTTTTTTTTTTATTTGACCTGAACTATTATGTCGTAAATTTTTTTTTTAATCCATGATCTGCCATTGTCGTAGAACTTTTTTAGTTTTTACTATTTAATACGAATTGTTATAATTTTGTTTTGTTGCTAATGCTATGGCTTATTAACTTTGATCCAGTGTCGTGTCTCACGTTGTGCGGGCACGCAACGTAATGCACTCGACCCGGTACCGATCCGAGGAATATCACATTGGTGAGCACCGCCTTAGGTGAACGCAGATTTCAGTATATGTATAGATCAAATTGAATTTTAAAAAAACAACGATATGCTGACTTCAGATAAATTATTTTAAACTGAAAAATTTACTTCAAGACTTACAAGTACGGAACACGTCAGCGTGACATTTTCCCCAACAGCATTCCTGGAGTAATCTGGCACATTGCCGGTGTGGTGACTAGATGTGATGGTATGCTTCTCTACTTTGGCTGTGTAATGAATATATAAGAAGTGTTGTTACATTGCACATGTTTACCTTGGCACCAAATTTTTTTTTCCTTCCTTAAACAAACAAGCGAGTCCTGTATATATTTTCAATCATTGTATTATGGATACATAGAAATAGAATAAAAGACAAAGTATGTTCATCCAAAAAAATAATAATAACGTTAACTATTAACTACTGTTAACTATATATTAACTACTATTCATGAAAACTTTACCCAGCTTAAATTTCGGGGTCACACTGAAGGTGTTTATTGTTTGAGGTTAGGAGATCATCCAGGCAAACCGTAAACAATTAAATTTAGTAAATACAGTGTATGGGTTATATGTATGGGCGATATGTATGGACTATATGAATGGGCTAAATGTATGGGCTATATGAATGGGTATATGTATGTGCTACATGTATGAGCTATGTGTATGGACTATATGTATGGCTATATGCATGGACAATATACATGGGCTATATGCATGGGCAATATGCATGGGCTATATGAATGGGTTTATGTATGTGCTACATGTATGGACTATGTAGATAGGCTATTTGTTTGGGTTACATGTACAGATAATACTATATATCTGGGCTATATGCGTGGTTATGTCCAAATATTAATTACGAAATGCTCTCACCCCACATCACAATGTAGTAAGACATTGAGAATTTTTTTATTATTTATTATATTATTTATTATATTATTTATTATATTATTTATTATATTATTTATTATATTATTTATTATATTATTTATTATATTATTTATTATATTATTTATTATATTATTTATTATATTATTTATTATATTATTTATTATAATTACATATTTCTTAAGTGTAAATAATTAAATGTAAAAAGAACTTAAAGTAATTAATTAATTAATTTTGTTGCGTTCCTTTTTTCAGACTTAACCTCACTTTGTTTCACTCATTTATTAATATGTAAAAAAAAAAAAAAAACTATACAAAAGACAGTACGAGAAAAACCTTTGTAGCTAACCTCTGTAAGTAATATTTTCCGAACGGCTTGCGCTCCCAGGACCAGTTTCGGGTGAGTAATAACTGGCCACACACCTGTAAGTTCCGACATCAGCTCACACTGCATCGGTCATATTCAGTGTTAACTTTATGATATCTTTGTTATCGCCTTCAGTTCCATCAGCCCCAGCACCACCAGTGGCCTGAACCTCCCACATCCTCCCAGTTGGTATATTCTTGCATTGACGAAAGGAGAAAAATAGTTGAACGTAAACAGAAGTAAATTGTGTGAATCAAGAAATACAAGAAACGTTTTAGAGGAGCGGCTGAAATGCAATTTTAAATTAGACTACTGATAAAATTATTTCTGCTATGGGTACCATGATGATGATGATGATTGGCATCACCCATGAAATGTGTTGCGCTCTACCAACACCCACTCCTCTCATGATTGAAAAAAAGGTAGTTAACGTTCTATTATTTTCTAAAGGATGTTAAGCAAGTGTTCCAATTTCTTGAAATTCTTTTATGAACGGTTCTAAGACCGTCCCTATAAATTAGCCGGCAGTTTTCCCAGCCCGAAGAGATTTTTTTTTCTAGATTTCCTAGACACGAAAATGCGAGACTTAATATACTTTTACTCTTGTGTGTGTGTGTTTGTGTGCAAATATTAATATTTATATCTCTCGAGGACTATATTTTTTCACTTGATGTGCTGTAAGTTAATATAATCTTTATTTCTATTTAATTTTTAAATTTTAATTTTAATGTAATAGTATAATTAAATTGAATATTGTTATTATAACTAACTTAGGTGTCGCTTTTCTTTGTATACGTTTTCAGTCCTTTATTACGTATTGTTCATTTTATTGACCAACAATTCAAACGCTAATTTGCAAAATCATAAAACTGTACGAAACAACATACTTTATTAAATGTATGTTTACCTAACGTCTTGTTAACTTTATACTTTGTTGATTTTTTAGAGCTCAATGGCTGATCATTTATCCCTCACCAAAATTGAGAGTTAAGTGATTTAAAAGTAAGTGAAACACTTAGAAGCCTTTACCGTTGTTAGATTGAGAAACCCTGGTTGGGGAAAGGGCACGTAACTAGCAACCACCGAGCCATGAGTTGCTGCCCCTACAATTCTCTCAATGGACAGCTGACTGATGTACGTCACAGCTTGTGGAATGTCGGAAATAAGACTGGCGTCAAATGTTACAGTAAACATCCCTCCATCTTTGAAATACGGTCTATCCAAGACATACTGTTGTTCTAGAACTGAAATAATTGTTTTAATCAAATAACGTGAATGAACGAAATGAATGAGTTATATATTAAAATGTATTATTATTGACGAATTGAGAATTTATTATTCTGTTCTCGTCTTTCCATTTTAAAAAAAATCGTTAAAAAAATGAATTTTAAAAATAGTTATACTAAACTAACTAATAAAAATGTTCCCGAATTATTTTTTTTTGGGGGGTTGGGGGGGGGGGGGTTGTCTAGAAAAGGGAGCAGTGAGCCCCTCCCCCCCAAAATTTGTGTTGTTGTTGATCAATTCAAAAAGCATTTGGAGGCAAGCCTATGCTTACTTTACATGCACGAAATTTGTGAATTAATTAAAAACTGATTAACGAGAAGGAAAAAAACAGTAATTAAATGAAGAGGAAAAGAAGTTCATATGGTGGGCAGCAAGAATTAACGTGCCAGGGGTTGGTCACCCTTTGAGTAGCGCTTAAAATGGCTGAAAGAATTCTTATTTACGGGGTCTTTATAAGGGGCATCCACAAAATGCTCTAATATTAACAAAAGTTATCATTGCAGAAGTCCTCTAAGAGAAGGCAACTCTGAATTCAAACCCGGAGATGGGGAGATGGAGTTCACATGCGCCTAACTGGCAGCAGTGAGACCTCTCGAACATCGAACAGCGGAGTGCCGTGAGCATGCTCCAATCAAGCAATCAATCTCCTAGATTTGACTTTGTAACGCGCTTCGAGCCTTTGGGGATGAAGCGTGATTTTTCAAATAAACTTTATTATTATTATTATTATTATTAAGTAACATAAAAGACCTCATCACCTACATTTTTCAGCAGTTACAGCGTATGTGTCTGTTGTGGAGACATCTTTAGCAGTGCATGAATACTCGGTAGTTTGAATTGGTTGTGTGATATACAATCGAGATTCGTGTCGATATTGATCGCATGGGGAACACGTCACAGCCACGGGCTCTGGATTTTTAATGTTGGTATCATTAAGTTGTGATGCAGATTTTTCTGTACACATCCATTCTAACTTCAGGCTCTGTGGACCCTGAAAGAAAAGAAATTCCCTTACGATATGTCTATCATTGAAAAAGCACATTTTTACATGATAACTATTATTTTATTTACTAAAAAAAACAATTGGGCAATCCCTTTTGTCCTTAATTTTCTAAATACTTCAATGCAACTTTGCACACCCCTCACATGCGCCACCTGTCCAGTTTCACCTGATCCTATCACCACCTTTAAGTCTATACGTCAAATTTCTTTTTGAACGCATTATTTTGTTTTACTATATATTATAGTGCGTTCAAAAAAAAATTGACAAAACTTTTAACGCGTGAACTGAAAAAAAAAGGTTCGACCAAATTTCCGTTCGATCAATTTTCCGTCGACGAAATTTCTTTCAAACAAATTTCCGGTAACCGTCCCCAAACACGACCTACTCTAGTGGGTCATGCCCCAACACACCCACGTCTGTAAAGGGGAAGTTATTGTCGTGTATGCCACCAACTCAAACTCATGAGAACGAGATGACTCACCCTCCTACCTTTTGGAGGTTAGGCGAGCGGCTAGCACAGGACGCCCGTCCTTTGTAGGCGAGACAAATGCAATCGTATACGCTTTATGCTTTCCAGAGAGTTTACCGCGAAGCTAAAAATTTGATGGTGCGGCGATGAGCTTAGATTTAATAGTGTTTTTTGTTTGTCCACTGATTATTTTATAAATGGAGTAAATTAGCTATTAAATAAACAATTCCGCGAGTACTGTACTCGGCTGACTCGTCCTCTGCACAGCCATGACTGGGTGTATATTTTAAATGCTATTTGCACATAAATATATTAAATACTCGAATATTTAAGATACTAATTTTGTTTTAAGGAATTTACCGTTAAATAAAAGAAATGTGTTCTAAAATTTAAAAAAAAATTTTTTTTTAAAGATAAGTCTAAATATTAGTGGCACTTCCAACATGATGGTTATAGAGTTGCCTAAAGTTGCACCGGCAAATAAACTGTGTGCTTACTTGAAAGAATTGAGCCTAAATGACTTCCACTGAAAGAATTTCAAAAAGCAACAAAGAGTGACAATAAAAACAATAAAAACATTTAAAGTAACTTTCACATGTTATTTTAAAAAAAACTCACAAGCACAGAGCAAATTAGGACGACATGTTTTTCCAATGCAAATTCTGGGTAATATGGGTCATTACCACTTAGACGATCCAATGTAATGTCGAAGACATTTGTTGGAACTGTTTGTAGGGAATAAAAAAATTAATAATACCATCAAATTGTTATTTTATGCAAATATAAAGTTAGTTTAGGTACCTGCAAAAAGTCACTCTCATGAAATGAGATCCATTGTTTCAATTGCATTGTTTACGCAATAGTTAAAAACGCCATTCATTGTAATCACCTGTCGCCGTGATATTTTGAGAACCTTGGGCTGTTGTGATACCAGACGTGGGCGCAAAGGTAGCTTTGCACCTGTATATTCCGGCATCGTCACACCGAAAATCTTGGGCATTGAGTTCAATTTTTATCGTTTTAATGTTGTCGTACTGTCCGGCACCCGGTCCTTCTCCGCCGGAAGCTGTGATCGTCCATTTTCTTCCAGGAGGAATAGTCTGGAGGGGGGAAAAACAACAACTACCCATTACAATGTAAACCTGGAGCTTAAGGGCCAATCACAATTAAACCACACTATTTTGAAAGTTTTTTTACTCCCTCCCCCGGCGCCCCCCTTTTTCCAAGTTTTAAAATTTTAACAACAATTGTTTTTATGACACATCGTTAAAAATTGTTCCTCCTCCCACACCCCCACCCATTTAGCCACGTGATGTCATTTATAGATGCCATCTTAGCACACGTTACAACAAATGTAGTTGAATGACATTTCATGCTGTGTCTCAGCTTAACATACCATCACTTAACTGATCTAATGAATCTTTTTTTTTTTTTCTTTTTTTTTAAATACCGTTGTCACATTCTGGGGTTGATTTGGTGAATAGACAGCCATAACTGTTGCCCGGCTGGCCGTGCGCACAGTTCTCTCAAAGGATAAAGTCAGGATCCTGGTCACGGAATCAGGCAGGCTTGCCAGTCGGCTGGCGTCACATGTTATTATAAAGTCATCTCCATCTACAACCTCTGACGTATCAACTAGTTGAAATATAAGGAGACAAAGATGTACGTGAGTTACTTTCCCCCAATATCGATAACAGCATTTTAAAAATGGAAATCTTTTGTTGTTTTTGGTTTTTCAAATATTCATATTAGTGTATTTCAAATATCTATAACCAATCATTTAGAATAGTACACTAAGTTATGTCAAACAACCATTCTCCTTGTCTTGTTAGAGAGTGCCATTTCTCCATCAACCTTTTTGAGAATGAGAGAAAGAGCTACACGAAGCTCTGAAAAACATTTAGAAGCTCGCCCCTCCTCCTTTGCCCCGCTCATTCCATCTCGCATATGTATATTCAATCTTCCAAATTTTTAGAAACAGTAAACAAAATAATAACCACAGCTTTAATGTGCTGGACATTACGCCCCGCCCACAACTCAGCTGGTAGGTACCCATTTCCGAGAAATGTCAAACAATTAATGAAAACTTGTGAAGTTAATATCATTATGCGTGCTACCCGAAAAGACACACTAATGGCGTCATGACGCCATATACTGTCGTGCATAATGGTGCATATCTAGGACGCGATCTCACGTTACGCACCGCAGTCAAAATCTATGGTTAGGAGCCGGGAGAGGGGGGGTGGGGAGTGGTTGTATGAGCACAGACACTTGATTAGTCTTTGAAACCTGACAAGAATTCTATATAACGACTCATTACTTTATTGAAAACAGTTATTTAAGTTTCCAGGAACATTTTGAGGACATGCCACTGCCCCTTACTTGTGATAGTTTATGGAAAGGGACCGCGACTGGGAAACTCTTCGAATTAGCTTTCAAAGTTTTATCTCCAGGATGAACTTGATGCTAAAATCATATTTCCCTACAAAGTATGACCATTTTTTAAAAATAGAAAATTAATTTCAGACAGTGTTACTGCGTTCTGCTTTCAGTAATCATCTATTTCTATACTCTTTTTGTATGACATTTCGCAAACAAAATGCATAATGCTAGAGATGCCGTCACCATGAGGCTAAACAGTTTAGTAGGAATTCGCGAAAGAACTATGATGAAATAAACGGCATAACATTTAGCTTCACCGTTCTGCGGCGGCTTTTCATTTACAAAACAATTCAAATATTGGTTTAAAAAATATATTATTGCAACTACGTTTTAAAAAAAAAATTGTTGAGCGCATTGTATGGTGGGGGAAAAATATAAAGAAGAAAAACTATAGGAGCGTAAATATGGACTGTCTCTTTTTCTGTCAAGATGGACTGTCTATTGGTCTGTTAAGTGGGGCTGTCTCTTTTCCTGTAAATATGGACTGTCTCTTTTTCTGTCAAGATGGACTGTCTATTGCCTCGTCCAGATGGACTGTTTATTGGACTATCAAGACAGCTGTCAATTGGCCTGACAAGATGATCTATTTATTGTACTTTAAAGATGTGCTGTATATTGACCAGGCAAAGATAAGACTAACGCCCTTCCGACACATTGAAATGTAATGATACGTTCACAACCTTTAAACAATCTCGGTGACGTAAAGAAGATTCACCTACCGGCACCATAAATTGTGAAGGTCTTTCTGGCGACTTCAACACTTCCGTCTGTTACCACACAAATGTACATTGTTTCACCAGACTGTACTGAGATGTTCAGCGTTGTCTCATAGTTATATGGTCTACATGGACTGTCTGTAGGATATGGTGGACTTGGTGTCACCATTTGAATATCGTTGGTGTAGGGGTAGGGTGAATAGTTGGATCCACTTGGATGTCCGGTCAACCAGCTTAACACAAGGCCGTATGGACCCTGAAACAAAATGAATGAAAGAACAACTGACACCAGAGGTCAAGATTCTATAAAAAAAAGCAACGCTAATAATTCAAATAAGATGAAATAAGATTATTTTATTAATCCAATTGAATTAAAAGTTGTTTTTATTGCATTCTAATGTGTTATTTCTATGCAAAAATTATTTAAATTTTAGTATAAATAAATATTCAGTTACCTGAACTGCACAAAATAAAAAGACATTTTCTCCCTTTGAATTTGTTGAGAAATCAGGTTCATTGCCATTATGACGATCTAAGGTAAGCCAAGGGTCTTCTCTATAAGCTGTTAAAGTAGTAAATATTTGTAATTAATGAAAGGCACCGGTATTAATTTTAATGGCTAAATGATACACATTTTTCTTATCGATTTAATTTAGATCAGTGGTTTTCAATCGTCTGCGCTTGCAATTTCGCCCTTACCTCTCTACATAAAACCAAATTATAAGCAATCTCAATAAAAAATAGCGACCACAAGAGTCCAAGTGATTTGATAATTACCGCCATTGGTTCACATATCAACACGCCTGCCATTGGGAATTTAGAGAACTCATTGTTAAACACCTATGGGGACCTTGACATCACATGGCATGAGTGTTATGTTCTCCTCACTTGATAGATTTTTTCTCTGACCCTGAACATAATTTTACCCCCCCCCCCCCCCGGCCTTCCCTACATTAACTCTCTTAATTACTAATTGTCTACCTCATTCCTCGTGCTGTCCTCTCGGATACAACGTCTCGGACACAACATCTCAAATAAAACTCTCGGATACAACATTTCAGCTAAGTTGTAATTTTTATATTTTTGTTAGCTGAAGATGGCTTCTTAGTAAAAATTTGGCAAGAAAAGAAAATTCCAACAGAATGGGAAACAACACTAATAACCCCAATACACAAGAAAGGCTCTACATTTCAATGCACAAACTACAGAGAATTTATTCACCTGTTAAATGTCACATACAAAATACTGACAAAACTAAGTGCCAATAGACTACAACCGTACACTGAAGAAATACTAGATGACTACCAATGTGGATTCAGACAAAACAGATCAACGACTGATAAGATTGTCCCCATCAGATGCCTATTAGAGAAATGTTATGAATATAATATCCCAGTACATCAACTCCACGTGGACTATAAAATTAACCTATTAGATAAATATTATGAATATAATATCCCAGTACATCAACTCTATATTTAATATAAAATTTAAAATAGCCTTTGACATCATTTCAAAAGAAAATATCTATGTGAGACTCTGCAGGAATTTCCCATACCAACAAACTGTCAAGACCGATACATGTAACATTAAACAACTAAGAAAGCAAAATCGAGGTTCAGGGAGGATAACCAATAGGCACGCTCTACAACCAGCCCCTTCAGTATCTTGCATATGCTGATGACACAGCACTTTTAGGGAAAAGTATATGTAAGCCCGTGCGTTACGACTCACTTAACAAACTCAGGAAGGTGAGAAGGTAGCGTTTATTTATACAAAAAAAAAAAAAAAAAAAAAAAAAAAAAACCCAACCAGCCCATTAGTACGGCTAGTGCTACAACTTAAACCTTGAAATGGAACACTGTCCTCTTGACATTTCCCTAGCAACTTAAATAGTCATTTTCAAAAAAACGGGGGGTCCACTTAGCACAAAAAGGGGACCAGCAGAACAAAAACATACATTCACACTGACGAAACAAACTTAAAAAGGCCACCGGCCTACACGCACCCCCACAAAAATGTCAGCAGTCTCCGCTTAAAAACAACATAATTTTAACAGTAACAGCATTAGTTACTATTGTCACAAATGTAGGCCAGCTTGAACTTGCAATCAACGTCAAGGTGGCCGGGGATTCCTGAGAATCCTTGAAGATTGTAAACATAGTCCAGCGGTGTCGCTGGTCCAGACAAAATGCAGCTGCTGATTGCTTGACATCTCCCATTGACCATCAGGGGAAATTCCTCCTGGCATTTGCAGGAATAACCGCCCACAGTGTTGACACAGACAGTTCTGTTGGGGCAGTCATGGTGACCAGTGGCACACTCATTAGCATTTTTGGCACACTTGGTGCTGACACTTTTGTCAATGCAGTTCAAGCCTTTATTACATGTATAGTATTCACCATTAGCTCCGAACTGGCAAGTTCCTTCAACTGTGCCATTAGTAACTCTATTTGGATTTATGTCACAGCTAATGTCCTGGGGGGGGGGGGGGCTGGACAAACTAAACAATTTGGATTCATTATCATATCATACAGTCTTTCATGGTCGCCATCATCACTCATGTCAGCATCGTTGTTGCATTGATACCACTTCATGTCTTCTTCAGAGGCTTTACGTTCTTGACATGCAACTTCCGCTTTAGTATCTGAAGCTACTGCTTCTATGCCAAGGCCAGAGGATGTCTCTTTAACAACAAGGCCTAGGACAAGCCCTTCAACTGGGATGGAGCTGATACTGAGTGCTGCGGAGAGCTTGATTTTGTTCAGGAGCGATGCATTTATTTGGAAGTTGGCCCACTCTACTCTTTCCTGTTCACTGATGTTGAGATCAGGTTGTTATACAACAGTGCCAAGGATCACAAAAGCTCTCACTTTATCTCTGATATAAAGGGTAGTGAAAAAAAAAACTCTGTGAAGATTTTCTCCACTGCTATTAATTTGGCGTCTGAGTCAATATTGACCAGTGTGCCATCATCTTCATTACAGGCCTGGACAGACCCCCTCCATGTTTTAGGTTCATCCAACACTTTCAGGCAGGCTCCTTGAACATCCTGATATCCTTTGCGACAGACTGCTGGGTCTCTTTGGCAAGTTTCATTGACATCCCTACTAAAGCCTTTAACACACTCGACAGTTGGAGGTATCTGGGAATTGCAGACTGCATTAACCGGAAGGTTGAAAGGCTGGTTTATCAGTGCATTAGAGCCATCTTTGTTTACATCGCAGAGAACGGTTTCTATGCAATTTGGCAGCATAAGGGACTCTCCAGGATTACAGCATTTTATGAATCATGTAAATCAAAATTCCTCCATGCCGGAGATAGGTCAAGTCCACTTCAGTGTCAAATCTCAGTTTGGCCTCAAAGCTGTCCATCATCTAACTCCACAGTAGCTACCTAGTCAAGGTAATAGACCAGAAGACAAATTGATTGTGAATCTCTCCCTCCCTGTAATGCACAGCGGGCTGTCCCTCTGCCATGGCCGGTTGGGTTTGGTTAAATTTGAGAGCGTACCCACAAGATCTCACCATCCTGCCGACAACGCCACTTGTAAGCCCGTGCGTTACGACTCACTTAACAAACTCAGGAAGGTGAGAAGGGTAGCGTTTATTGATACCAAAAAAACAAAAAACAAAAACCCAACCAGCCCATTAGTGAAGCTAGTGCTACAACTGAAACCTTGAAATGGAACACTGTCCTCTTGACATTTCACTAGCAACTTAAATAGTCATTTTCAAAAGACGGGGGGTCCACTTAGCACAAAAAGGGGGCCAGCAGAACAAAAACATACATTCACACTGACGAAACAAACTTAAAAAGGCCACCGGCCTACATATAGTAAAGACACATCAAAATCATTTATTGAATTAGAAGACTCGTTAAGAAAGTGGTTAACGGGTTTTCTTACTTTGGCAGCACACTCTCCCAATGCATAACAAAGGATGAAGTGGTGAATGTTCCAATGGCAAGAGCCAGCGCAACATTCTGAAAAATGTCTAAGAGTGAATGGACACGGAGAGACATCAGCACCCAACACAAAATAAAGGTGCACTAGGCAGATGTGCTCTTAGAACTATTATATGCATATGGAACAGGGACAGCCTATAAACGTTATGCTAAGAAACTAAAAATCACTTTCACACGGTCAGCCTCAGAAAAATCCTCAACATGAAATGGCAGGACAAGGTATCTGGCAAACAATCGGCAGAAGCGGCACTGAGCACGAAGCTCTTGGCTGGCCACTCATGAAGAGCAGCGTCCCCAGCCCCGGCCCAGCACTTCGATTACCGTTTTAAGCAGGACCGAGGCCCAAGGCCTCGCCGCTGCTAATCAGTGGTCGCGTGGTAGTTTGGTTCACGACCCCCCCCCCCACGTAAACTGGGGGCCCTTTGTGCAAATTGGCCCGGAAAAACCGACCAAGGTACCGGACACTGAGGTACTTGCAGAAGTAGATCTCCCTAGCATCCACAACTTATTAATGCAGACCCAGTTCCCCTGGGCGCCAAATGTTTGTGAAAATGCCAGACGATCACTTGCTCAAATGAATATTTTATGATGAGCTCTAGCAGACCAGGCGGTTAGATGGTGGACTTAAGAAACGTTTTAAAAAACACTGAAAGCATTTTTGGAAGCATGTAACATTAACCCGGACATGTGGGAACTATCCTCCAGGAATCAAGGCTCGTGGCGTTCATCCTTACACAAGGGCTCAAATACAACATGTGTCTAACAGAACAGCTACTGCAAAACACAAAAAAAGACAAGTAAGAAAATCCAGGGTAAATTCTGTACCTGGAGTTGTCCCAGCCCTCCCCAGCATCTTTTGCATTATAATATTTCGGGCTAAATCGGCCCGATTAGTCATCTGCGCACCCACAGACGAACTACCACTTATTTTTGCTGGCATCTGTCCGTAACTAGGTGACGATGTTATGGATTTCGCAGGACGAAATCCACAAGGCCTGGGATTATTCTTATAGGATTATTAGCTGGTTCCCAACAGCAAATCGCCTCTCTCCAAGGCCGCTGGATGACCCCAAGGGAACATCATGTGGATGATACAGCTTGGCACCAGTAGCGTCGCAGGAGAACTACCACTTATAATTCTCTATATAGATATTAATGTATGGTGAATTAAATATAGCACGCAATAAAATTCCCAAAAACTGCGTTAGAGAATACCCCAAAAGAGTTTGGTGCGTATTATTTTCTTTTGTTTTACGGAAATAGTCTCCCTTTAAATAGGATGTAATAAATCTGTGGTGTAAAAGGTGGGGCGTTGGCGGAATATCAATGACGTTCAGGGGCGTTAAAAACGTATGCGGTGGCGTACCTAGGGGATGGGTCAGCTCAAATCGGCATTCGTATAAAATGCGTTAATTGAATACTTTTTTTTTTCCAAGTAACTTACGTAGTTGTTTGGTGGGTTATAACTAGTGTATTATAACGCTTAACAAGGTGAACATCGATTAACTTTAAAATGGTGATCGAATACGGGAAACGATAACACAGTTTTATTCACATCAAAACATATTCAAATATATTGCATATTAAACCTGATATTTTACACTTTGTTTTTATCAACACTCTTTTCTTTGCTTTTTCAATGTTCCATCTAATAGTTCTAAGACTTAAAAAGGAAAAAAAAAGTGTTTAAGTAGGCGTTAAAAGTAAAATTTAGTTAAACAAATACCGTGGTCAGATTTGGAGAGCCAGGGGCAGGAAATGGTACGTATGAAGCAATACGTGTCCTGTTTGACGTCCCTATGGTTCTGTCAATGGACAACTCACTGATGAATGTCACAGCAGAAGGGATGTCAGTTGAATTAAAACGACTTGTATCACATGTTACTGTAAATGTCCCACCACAAGCAATCACTTCCTTGTCTACTATAGGCTGCTGAGCTTGAACTGAAAGAAAAAAAAATTATTAAAATTTATCTCATCAATCAGTCAATTGTTTTCTTTTACTTTTTTTTAAGTGACTCTTAATTGACTTTTATGTGTCGAAGTAACAAAAAAAAAACAACAACCAGAAACTACCATTTTTTGTAATTCAAATGCTGGTCAAATATACGAGATGATAAAGTATAGACTCCGTTCAATCCGTGAGATTGAAATATTAAGAACCGGATATGTTACAACTTGAATAACACCATAAGATAATAATTGATGGACTGCATTCAAGCTGTGTAAATGAAATAGTAGAACTTGGTATGTTCAAGCTTGGATCAATAGACAGGACAATAATATATTAACGGTTCGACTATGAGCCTTCTTAATTAATCAAACAAGAAAAATAGAAGTAAGACGAGAAACAGAGCACAGTAAAAAAAAAAAAAAAAAAAAAAACTTACAGATATTCTTTGTTGTCCTGTCTATTGATTCAAGCTTCAAAATACCCAGTTCTACTATTTCCTTGAATAAAAACACATGACAATTAAAACGAACGTTTCGGCTAAACGCCTTCCTATACGAATGCACCCATAGAGACGCCAAGATCAGACAAAGGGAGCTTAGCGTGCAAGGCAATTGACAAGGAGTTTGTGACTCTTGAACTATTTATCTACTTATTGGTAAGTTATTTGCCCGCTATATTATGAAAGCCCTCATTTAAATGTATCGGTGTCGTTGGGTCATTGTGCTTCTTTAACGTCTGAGTAAATATTCTCAACCGGATATAGTCTACGGCAAAAGACCTAGACAAGCGGTTCTCAACCTGTGGGTTGCAACCCCTTTTAAGGGTTGAACGACCTTACACAGGGGGTCGCCTAAGATCATCGGAAAACACGACATATTTATAAAGAAGCTACGAAAATAACTTTATAGATGAGGGTCACCACAAGATGAGGAACTGTATTAAAAGGTTGCGGCATTAAGAACGTTGAGAACCACTGACCTAGACAATAGTTCTCACCCATACCAACCTGCTCCAAAATAGCTAATGCAATCTGTCCAGGCTTTAAACTAGTATCATGGTAATTTCAACAAAGATGGCGTTTCAAATAATTAAAGCAAATTGTAATATACTAACACTAATGGTAGCCCTTGATCAGTGGCACGTGTATCTAAACCCTTTACTCAGTCACAGACCTGGAGCTGGGAATATCAGGTCACCACAATGTAGCCAGTAGTGAAATCAAATGTAAAATATTAAGTGGTAAATCGAGGCAAAGATTTTTTAAAAATTCATCAATGTTTTAAAACAATTTTGAAGGGCTCAAGGGAAAAACTAGTGATGTCAGGTTTTGAGAGTTTTGAGAAAATTATAATAAAGTTTGAAAATTCGTCATAAAAGTATCAAAATGTCTAAATATTTTTTTATTGACTACGCAGCTTTTTCAGTTGGACCTATGTGTCATATTTATTATATAGAAGGAAATGTAGCCACACGGGAGATAACTTGCAAATTTCGAAAAATTGGCATCACTGGTTTTTCCCTTGAACCCTTATTTTTAATATTAATGCAATGTTTTAGTCTTACCCGTCATAAACAGAGAAGCGGCTAACTGGATGCGCACCAAAAGTTGGGTAGCCATTCTGTAATGTTCAACAGGCGGGATGTCTAGCCACTCCTTGTAGAGCAACTCAACTGTAATGCTTTCAACCCAGATATTAACACATCATTAACAGAACAGATTCCCGAAAAATGAACACGTGACAATCATTAGTTGAAAATGTATGTATTTTTTTTAAATTAAAAAAAAAGTGTTTGTGTGCGGAATCGGCGATTCTCAAACTTCAAAGCAAATTACAAAATTGAGGTAAGGGATTCAACAGAGTTTGGAAATTGGTACTTAAATATAAATATTTCTGCCACAGTTTCTGTGACGCAAGCTGGCGTGAAACTAACTATTGTGACGCGAGCTACTGTTACGCCAAGTAGCTAATAAGACAGCATGTTATATTTGAAAAGATTGTTCACGCGACACCAGTTTAAACGACCAAGCCCGTGCATTTTATTATATATTTTGAGAACGCCTATTTTATTTTCCAGACGTATCAAAGAATCCTTTGACGCGGTGAAACTACCGTGCCTTATTGGTACAGCCTGGTCGACACGTTGAGTCTTGCTTGAGAAAATTTCCCTGAAAATAGTATTATTCAGTTGACTTTTCAAGAAAATCTTCTAGGTGTAGCCCGTCAATAATCAATAGTTTGTCTTGACATAAGTTTGTTTTCTCCTAAATAACTTCATACTTAATATTATTGCTACACTATAATAAGTCTTTTATTTACTTTCAGCGCATTTATTGATCTCTTATTTCACCCTCGTTTCTGTTTCGACATAGAAATAAAGCTTCTACAGACAGGAATGTTCTTGATAGTTTATTTTTTAAAAAAAAAGGAATATATTAATTATTAGTAAAGAAACAAACTCTATTTCCTTCATTTCTGACTAATGCTGAGTTGGAATCGTTTGTAAATGTATTTGTATTTACTTCCTGAAATAAAATTATTTAATTATTCTGCTCAAATTTTCACGACTAAAATTATGTATTATGGAAACTTTTTTTTAAGAGTATCAATTTTTAAGTCATTTATATTAACTTCGATTTTGTTCATGGGTGGAAAAATCTACGGACGGCTAATTGACCCACTTCCCGTCAACCAAGCTGAAACTTGACAGATAAATAGCCTCCTTGTTGATGACAACACATTCTATCAAATTTTCAGACCTACCAAACAACCCCGAACCCCAAAAAATCTTTTTTTTCTGTTTTTCGTGGTTAACACGAAGGACAATTCCTGAAAACTTCGTTAAATAAGAATCTTTCTTTAGTGCGTTGTGTGAGAAATTTTTTTTTTTACTTTTTTGATATGAAGAAATAAATCTGCAGTTTAAAAGTAGAAGCAGATAGGTCATTAGAATATTAATATAGTTGACGGAACATGAAAAAAATGCTGTTACGAGCCTTCCGGGTGGGCACTAATTGGTATTCTTATAAAATGTGTTACGTATATTTGAATTATTTGCATATTTTGTCTAATTTTCAGTTCCAGCCTCTATTATGCGATATTACATTTGATAAAGAATTTATAAGAAAACATTTTTTGAAGGGTTATTTAATTTTAATTCCTCACACGGATTAATTTTATAAAGTCATTCAGTCATCATTTTAAACTCTCTGATCAGTTATTCGATTAAATTTATAAATATTTTCAGCTGTATAAGTAAGATAAATTCAAGTCTACTTATCGTTTGTTTGAAATCAAAGGGAAATGTTTGTGTTCGTTCTCAGTATATGACCCCATTTAAAACTGTAAGATTCACATTATATATCACCTAAATGAGAATTGTGTCGATGTGAAATTTTTTATAGGCGTTGAAATAGGAAGGGTAGATGTGGGTATTAAACTCCTGAAATATGGGGGGCACAAATTCTTTCATGTTAGTGTGTGATTTTGTCCAGTTTCTAATCCTCGTCTCAACAGTTCATGCGATGTTCTTTGAAGCAAGGAGTACAGGGCTGTGGATAGCAAATGTAAAGGAGTCTTAATATAGCTGCGCATGTATCAACTGAGCAAATTTTATTGTAAATGCAGGACTTGTTCAAGCTCTAACTTGCACTGTGGTACAGAAAATTCTTATATGATTATTCTTTTACTAAAGACAAAAATTGTTTTCAAGAATTTTATATGCATCGTCTCGGTGAAAGCCTAGATAATCTGCGATAGTGCCGATAGGCCTATATCTCGGTGATGTAAAAAAGATACCAGCAATTAATTATTAAAGTGCATTTTTTAAAAACTCTTATTCTAAATAAATACTTATTAATAATTCTCAAATTGATTATTTGTTACAGTATATTTAAAAAAAATAATTTTGACATTTTGAAGACGTATTGCCTTCAATGAAATGTTGTCTACAAATAGCCACAACTTTTCTATTTATGAGTCTATTCTTTTGAAATTTGAATAAAAGTTGAGCATTAAATATATGCTTATAAAAAAAATATATTGCAATATTTTGAAACAACTTTTTTCTTCTTTGTAAAGCTGTATGTTTTGTTTTTTGTCAATTTTATTTTAAAAATGATAAATCATTAAAAAAAATTATAAATCAATTATAGCAAGTATATTTTGAATAAACATCTGATATCAATTAAGGAGCATGCAATTACCTTTAAATGATAGATAATACTTTTAGGAAGCTACAAAATTACAGTCATGAATAATAAGTGGTATTAAAGGCTAAAAATCCCTTAAATTACATGAGGCAGATAACAAATTTTAAAGCTTCAATCACAATACAAGTACAAATAAAGTAGAATTATTTCTACAAAAATTGCCATTAGCAAAATAAAAATAGAAATTGTTTTCCTAGAAAAACTATTTTACAAACATTAGCTTGTAAGGTAATCAGTGTAGTAAGTAGTAAGAATATATATATGTTGAAAAGTAGTGGCATGTTTAAAGGATACTTAGGCCAAGATGTATTAGTTACTGGTAAAAATACAAATGAAAAGTACTTCTGAGAAGGGAGAAAAAAAAATTAGATTTTGAATATGCTTAGTTTGGATAGGAGTACATTTTTACATGGTTCTTTCTTAATACCCTATTTAAAAACAATTACAAATTTTTATTTTTTTTTAAATGTAAAAACAACAATAAATTGATTTGGAATGCAATAATAAGTACTTGGTAAAAAATATTTGCATTTTTAAAATAAGAATTAATTTATTAGTAGTTGATTACAAAGACTAATTAGTACTAAATTTTTAAAAAATAGCAATATTACAACAATAATAATTAATGTAGCATAGTTAATTCACATTGCCTTAATCCACACTATAAAGCAATTTTTCAGTTTAATCACATGAATCTTAAAGCAATAAAGAGTAGTGGAACATTTTTTACTAGTTTATTTCAAATACTAATTTTAAGAAAAAAAAAGACAAGAACATTACAACAATAATCCTTAATAAAGGAAAATTCATTAAGTAATTATTTATATTTTTTAGCCAAATATCGAACACTTTCATAAATACAGCATCTTAATTTGAAACAATTGGTAAGAATTAACATTAACACATGGCTGACTTCTTTATAAAATTTACTAGATTTTTTTCTTCTTCTTCAGTATTTTGAGGGCCCACAATCAATTTTTTTAGTGCATTTATGACAATGGTAACTCAGAATGGACATTTGCTACAGTTTTTTTAAAGGGCTTTGATCAAATGCACTAAGATAGCACACATAATTGGAAATAAAAGCCAGTATAATAGCTAAAAAATAATCAGTGTAGTAAGAATATGTGTATGCTAAGACATGGCATATTTAAGGGATATTTAGACCAAGAAATATCAGTTACCAATACAAATAAAAAGTAACTCTTAGGAGGAAGAAAATAAATCAAATAATTTGAAATTTGCTTTGTTTCATATGGATACATTTTTTAAGAATGAAACATTATTTTGTAAAAGGGATTTTTAGACAGTGCACATTATTTAAAAATGTAGCCTTTACAATATGAAAGATTGAAGCTTAAAAAGAAAAATTACACTTTAAAATTTTAAAAATATTTAAAATCCACAAACTTTGAACAAACAAAATTAAATAGAGCAGATGATATCCACTTTCAAAGCATCATCCATGTATTAAAAATACAATAAACATAATTGGTATCAGGAAAACAAGGCTGCAAGTTACAGCATCCTGGATTTTGAGTAGATGTTTCATTTGTAACTTTAATTTCATTATGCCTCTTGGGCTTGACATATTCCTTATTTCTATGAACATTTTCAATTATGTTTTTCAACTGGATTCCCAGTCAAAAAACCCACATCCTATAGGGCTCCACATTGCAGAATCTTTTAATTTTAAGCAGTCATGGTACAGTCTGATAATATTTCTGGGCACTGCGATACAGACTCTGCTTATAGGAGTAGGAGAATGGGTTAACATGTTTGCAACTTGTCTAACAAATTTTTTTTTCCTTCCTCTGGATTTAGTCTTACCTTAGACCCATTTGTTTCCTTAAATTTAGGCTCAATTGATCCAGTTTTAAATGAAATGTTTCTGGCCATGGTTCATCAGAAAAAATTGGCATATTACATTGAATCTGAGATGCACATTTGGAGTCTGAATCTGCCACAATATGACCATCAATCTCCTTAAGTCAGGGTACAGGGTGATACAGCTGTAAAAGGTGTTACAACTGTAGTGGGAGTTTCCACTCTAGTGGGTGTTACAGCTGTAGATATAGAATTGTATAAATAGTTGAAAAGAAATTTTTAAAAAAAACATGATTTTTATGAGTTAACCTTTTCATATCAAATCTACACAAATAAATGAATAATTAGAGATAAAGACATAATTACAAGTTCTAGTGCCCATCATATAAATCAATATATAAGATACTAAGTTTAAAACAATCTCAAACTTAAGTGTATATAGTCTGTAATTAAATGCATACCAGTTATCACCCAGGATGAAAGCGGCTTTCTGGACTGCACTGTTTTTAGGATTTGGCTAGGGTCAGATGCTTTGATGTATTGTAGATCTCCACTATTTTGTCCCCACCACATTATTCTAAACACTCTTTGAGCTTGGTCAGTAGCTCTTCACTGATTGAGAGAAGGAGCTCCTTCACTTTCGCAGTAATGTAATCCCTTTGACAAATATTGTAATGCATATATATATATACATATTGTTGTTGTACATTTCATTTAATTTTAAGACCTATACACACAATTTAAATTTTAGTTTTATTTTGTATATACATCAATGAACAATTACATTTTCAGATTCCTTGAAAAAAAGAGCATTTTCTAAATTTAAAGTACCGATTATCCAATTTAAATTAACCATTTGTATAATTAAAATTAACCATTTACTGTTTTTTTCTTATCCGTGATAAAACATTTAGCTTGAAAAGCACTTATGAAGAAAAAAATAAAACCTGATAAATCCATGCTAAGCAACAACTGTGTTTGAATGAATTTGAAAAAACAAAATCTCCAACTCCAAGAGAATATAATGGAAAAAAATCAAAATAATAATTTTAAATACTGATCTTGAGCACAGACCCAGGATTGAAATGTTATGAAAAAAAATCTCCTAGACAATACAATGAAAGTGGAAAATAATCCAAAAAAGCTTACTTTTGATTAAAAAAACTGTGTTGTTTTTCCACACTGAACATTACCTTTAAAAATTCCAAGTCCGTTCATGAATTGTGCATCACATTTCTTTTATACGAAATAAACTGTGTTCTCTCTAAAAAAAATAATAAGTTAATGTTCCTAAAGTTAAATTTTATTTGCCATCATATTCACTTTGATTATAATCATGCTTGCCTTAATAAATTTTCTCAATGAATATGCTGCATTTGTACTTGCTGACGTCAAGTAAATTGCAAATATTCAACACATTTCTGACTGTTAATGCTATAAAAAGCAGGAAAAAAAATCACATAGCTTCTTATTCTTGCTGAAGTGTGGCAGGGAGTAAAAGTGATCCAGTAGCATAATAATAAGCTTGAAGAAGTTAATGTTTCACAGCAAGTGTTAACGTTAGATTTTGAAAATTGTGACTTTTTTGGCAATCCTCCGAAGTCCGCGGTCCCAAATTATTTTGCATGAAAAAAATTGCAATGCACAGTGTGCATTGTTAGAAAAAAGCAGAAATGTCAGTCACAGCTTTTGCAAACAACCGTCAAGAGACAAACCAGTCAGTAAATACTAAATGTTGTAATTGGCGCATGGCATTTGCAAATAGCAGCCAAAAACGTTCTGCGTGTGACTGTTGTGCCACTGAAAGGCCCCCAAGTAGCTGGCAAACAGACCGCGACTAGTACAACTCTGATAGCGGAATTTACGTTTCGCTTGCACCCAAAGTCCTTCAATAGTTTCTGTGTGAATGTCCTGGTCTAGTGAATCAACAAAGTCCTTCAATAGTTTCTGTGTGAATGTCCTGGTCTAGTGAATCAACAAAGCCTTCAATATTTTCTGTGTGAATGTCTTGGTCTAGTGAATCAATAAAGTCCTTCAATAGTTTATGTGTGAATGTCCTGGTCTACTGAATCAACAAATTCACGCGCGCGCACAATGACAGCGTAAGCAAAAATCCCATTGTGGAGCTGAACTGACCGACATTTGATATCCTCGCCAAGCGTCCATGGCGATAGTTGTCCCTGGTAACACATGATTAGGGATAATGCGCTCGAGTGTTTGTGCATCTCGACGGCCAACAACCTCCATCCAACATCGTCAACTATCCAGCGCAACCAAACCGACAACCCACATACCAGCGCGTCACTGCCCACGGTGATATTTTCTATGGAAAAATTAACCCTCATCCATCTCAACGAAAACAGACTGGCCGTTTGCACCGAAGCCTTCCAGCAGTTGATTGGTTGTCCGCATCCATTGACAGCATTCCTGATAAAGATAGTTGGTTTTCAGCATCCATTGACAGCAGTGGCGTAGTGAGGGGGGCAAGGGTGGGGGGTATCATGCCCCGGGCGCTACTCACAAAGGGGCCCCAAATGGTATATTTTACATATAATATTGTATGGTTTTCGAATGGGGGGCGCTAAAAAGTTATTGTGCCCCGGGCGCGAGTTACGCTCGCTACGCCACTGATTGACAGCATTCCTGACGAAGATAGTTGGTTGTCAGCATCCATTGACAGCATTCCTGGCGAAGATGGCTGGTTGTCAGCATCCTTTGACAGCATTCCTGATGAAGATCGCTGTTATAATTGATGATAGTGTCCCAGCTAACCAGACTCTCGAACAACACAGCGTGTTTACATTTGATTTCGTAAACCCAATAATACATGATCATAACTATTTTTTTCAGTTGTTAGATCTCAGGTGGCGAAGAATGACCCGGCTCGAACAGTACTGCGGGTGTTGCATGGGCGACAACGCCACGAAAACCCGTTGTTGAAATCCGCTCGGGCGACTAACGCCATTAGTTGCCTGTATGTGCCACAATTAACGTTGTTTCTGATCAAGCGGTGTCGGGCCAGCCACTCCAACCATTCACGCTTGATTGACATTTACAGCATACAACTCACATGGAGTTACTTCAATTCCACCCACTTGTGCTGCTAGCAAAATAACCAAACTAATGATTATCTGTGCGACTGGTCCTGCCACAATAAAAAAAAATTATTGAAATTTACGCAAAAGTGAATTTCAAAACAAAATGATGCCTATACGACTTTTAAGTAAGGAGTAATTTGGGACCGGACTTCGGAGGGTTGCCCATTTTTTTGTATACTATGCTTAAAATAATAACGCCTGGATTCGAATCTCATTGTCCAAACTAATTAAAGGACCGACATGAAGAATGAGATTGGGGTAATGAAGGATACAATGAATAATAATGATGCTTATTTTTAACTTAATCAAGTCTTTAGTTTTAAATTTTCATTGGGAAACATTCGATTTTGAATTCTCTGATCAATGTAATCTTCAATAATCACTTTCAAGAAACCAATTTGATCATCAGAAATTTTTGGTGCAGTTATATGATTATGAGATCAACTATTTTTCTAGGTTGTAGGCATAATTACCAGTCCAGACACTTAGCTCCGGTAAATGTGAAGAGATATCACTTTTACCACGGCCGTTACTTGGTTGCCGCGACCCGCGAACTTATGTCCTAAATTTATACCTAAACTAAACCTAAACCATAAATTTATCCATTACCTGGGGTTTGACCCTAATGGAACCAGGGTTTTGACCCTATCGGAACCAGGGACAAAACACGCAAATGACGTCATATCTCCTAAGTCAGGAATTTGTTCACTTCTCAAACTCAAAAGTCATTACTATACACAACAAATACACACTGTACTAAATGGAAGTCTTTGAACAAGGAATTGTCCTTTTCCTTGTAAATAAAGTTATAGACATAACGAGGCTCGGTAGTAATAGACTTAAATTAAACAGCAGTAGTGATGGGTCGTCCCGATCGATTGGATAGAAGCCAAAAGTAAAGGGCTAAATGACTAAGACTAAGGCTTGCTAACTGCTAAGGCGCAGCTGAGGTTGTGGCAGGCGATAATTTCCAATAAACTCAATCCAGCTAAAGTATAATCCAAATAATATTAACAACCAATATGAATAGCGCAAGAATAATTTGTTTAATAGTAGTAGTATTAAATTTCTTATAGAGGCATCATCAATAAATCATTAAATAATTGGATGTGAACTTGTGTGGTCTTGTGGTAGAGTAGACGACAAGCTAACTTATATTATGTGATCATTTACTGGTTGAGGATCGAAATTTACTTTTTTTTTTTCCTTCTTCATTTTAATAAACATCATTACTAGGCTGGAGTACCGCGCTATATAAGACAGCAAATAATAATAATAATAGTAGTACGCTTTAAATATAAGCAGTCGTTCTTTCCACGCACCATAATCGCTTGGAACAACCTGGACAATACCGCCGTGAACTCGACAACGATCGAAAGCTTCAAGGCCGCCCTGGCATCTGCTAGGAGCCGTTAGATTGGCAACATCGCTTCCCCAACCGTTGCACATATGCCAGTTTATGGATGCGGCAACGTACCGAATCAGAACCAGAACCAGAAATGAAAAGTTACTTTGTGTACTTACATTCATATAGAAGTACAGAAAAAGAATGACTTATTTTCAAATTTAAAGTTTTTACCGCCATGGCGTATTTCACTTCTGGTTCATTATTTTTAAAAGATTTATCTTTTCATTCACTCATCCTTAAAATTATGGTGTCCCGTTAAATTACAACATAGAAATTAAGGATGCATTGATTACGGCTAGTAGCCATTATTTTACAGTAAGATTCTTGTTTAATTATGTCATTTTCAAGTTTATGAAAAATACATGCAAACTACTGTAGAATTTACAGGTATGCAGCGATTTTTTACGGTATAGGCTACTGTAACAATTTTGTACAGTGAGTACTTCATAACTAGTATTTTCCGATGGTCTTAGGCGCAGTGTTTCTTTCAGAAAATGTCGCCCGGGGGGCACTTAAAATTTTCGGGGGGGAGGGGTGGAGGGCAGTACCAGTTGTCAGTGGCCAGAGGCGTAGCTAAGGGGTGGCAGATGGGACATATGTCCCTGGGTGCCAGACTAGCGAGGGGGGGGAATGGGCTTAAATGGTATTAATTGGCTGAAAATAATGGGTTTTAGAGTTGGAGGGGGAAGTAAAAATGAATCTTGTCCCCCGACGCCAAGCTCTGTAGATACGCCCCTGCTAGTGTCGTCGAAATAAGGTGGATAGAGTGCTCCATCCAGGTGTCACTTTTCTTTATGTGCAGATGTGGCATTTTCAGACAACTGCAGAGTTTGTATCCGGAAAAAAAAAGGGGGGGGGGCGGCAAATACTTGGCCGCTCATTGCAGCACTAATAGTAGCTATGCTACTTGGCAGTGTATATATCGATACCAAAATCAGAGATCATTTTCATCGAGAAGTAGGGCTTAAATCGTGGGCGCCGATAAATCTTAAACGGTGAAGTGGTTTGGGGAGCCTGCTCCCCAGAACATTTTTGATTATTTCAAAATCAAGAGGTTTATTTTTCAGTATACTTGAATTCAATGTTTCTATTATACTTTTTGAAAGGGGAAGGACATTTTTAAGGTTTGGTGTGAGGCATTCTTTAGCCCAGTGCCAAAAATAAACTAAATTCACTTCGTTTGTGGCGTGCCCCAGGGTAATCATTTGGCACAAGCTTATAATCAACTCCATACTGTACCATTGATCAGCGTGAGGAAAGGAGTGCATAATTTAGGGTGCTAAAGACAGTCGTACAACACAGGAATATAGCGATGTATTATTTTGGCGCATTCTTGAGTTTATTGTTTCTTTCAAACAATTTTGATTTGGCATTTCAAATATTCGGGTGGAAAGTGCCATAATTATCCATAATAAAGACCAAAGACATCTTAAATTTCGCACCAGCGGGACGTAAACTATATTCATTCTAGTTGTGTCACCCTTGAGGGTACGCTTTTGCCCTTGATTATTCTCAACCTTTAAATCATTATAGTCCACATAAAATTTTTGATAAATTCAAAATACAAGAATGCATTTAACACATATCTGAAATTGGTAGTGCAATATTCTACACTTATTTGGAAAGCGATGGAAGAGATCCTAGTTAAAAAATGTAGGTGTCACTTAACTTTAGAGCCATCGTGTGCGCCCATAAACCCCCTACGACTGCAAGGTGCTTCGGATATTTTAGGGGCTTAAAGATGTGATGAGGATATTTTATTAATTATCATCTTTCCATGCAGGTTTGGCAAAACGGAAATTGCTTTTGTTATGCAAAAAAAAAAAAAATATTATAATTTAAAAAATAATATATAACTAAAAATAGTTATGTGGCTTTAATTTTTTATTTACATTATTATTAGAGATAGCTACTCAATTAATAAATGAATTTTCAAAAAACAAAACTCAATTAAAAAGGATTCCATGCAGAAATTATTTTATATGCTGTACGCAAATGGAAAAAACAAACTTACTTATAATTATAATGCTTAGACTACCTTATCTAAATATTTTCTAATTTTACAAGTCATAAAGAAAAAATGCAGGTTCATTAGAAAGTTTTTTGGGTTTTGAAATCTGGTCATTTTTATAAATAGCCTATGAACGGCGCAACTGTTTTAATTGAGGAGACATGAGTTGTTTATATAAGACATTATATTTACTAATGTGTGATTTTATCTTAACAAAATTCGAATGCAAATAAAGTATACATTTCTCAATATTCAGTTGACGAATTAGGAATAAGAATTGTTTTTAAATCCGTCCCCAAAAAAATGGAATTGGCATGATAATTGAAATGCTAGTTCTTTAAAAAAAAATAAAAAAATTCTTAGCTTTCTACTGGATTCTCATCTAAAATAAAGTTAATAATCTAAACAAATGAGTGCAATGCCAATGGATGTTGCACTTTTTTATTCTGACATTAAAAAGAGAAAATCAGTTGGGAAGTTAATAAAATAAATATCGGCTCAGTTGACTCAGTATTTTTTTTTAAAAATCTGTTATTCAGGAAACTTTGTAACAAAAGTGGCACATTTAAAGGAAACAGAAACGCATTTGATTTAATAATAATTGATGAAACGTGCACTATTGTATACGCCCTTTCAATTTTATAATTAGAAAAAGAAGCTTAATGCTATCATACAATGTATAATTAACACCTATCTTTATTTTTAATCATGCTTTAACGATGAGCTGTAACTTGAAAACAGATTGCACATGTTTAGTACGTGACTAACTATTATAAAAATGTAAATGTATTTTAATATATTGTCATTTAAGTCTTTTAACGATTTTTATTCACAAATGGCTGCACCTATTGGTACTCGCTTACCAGAATTGAGAGGTTTGGATTAAAAAACGATTTAAAATATTATTGTTGTGTTTGTAAGACCAAATGAGGTATCAAATGAAAGATAATTGAATTTACTTTTCATTTGTAAACTTAATTCTTCATTTAAAGTAAAATAAACTACCACAAATGACATCCGAATAGCATTGAGTCTAATGGTACCCGGGTGCGAATGGCGGCGCTGCGTGTCTGGGTTCATTTTGCTCCTCACCAACTCACCAAGAGAAATAAAAATCTAACATAAAAATAAACATTCTATTAAGTTAAACTTCGATGAATTCAACTTATTGATACAAAAAAAAAATCATTTAAAATCAATAAAAGATTTAAAACATTATCAGAAATAAAATATAAATAAATTTTTAATATAAAATATTCCCATTTAAAAGTTTTAAAACTGTCCAATTTTGATTCTCATTTATAATAATAATTTTGGAATGTGCTGATTTATATCTTGGGGTAAAATTGGGAAATTTGGGAATTTTAAATCCAATTAAATTGACAAAATCTTTCAATATTCCTTAACAAATATGTAAAGTATGATGCCTCTATAAGATCGAGTTTCCTAGGAACGTGGGGCCCTCTACAAGCGCGGGGCCCTGGCCAGTGCCCACTGGGCCCATGCCTTAAGACGGCACTGGGTGCAGTGCCCCCCGGAGAGATGCCTGAAAGAAACCTTGCTTAGGCAACCCCTGGGAAAGTGTCTTTCGACGCCCAAAGTGGTCGCAACCCACAGTTTGAGAACCGCTGCTGTAACATAACTACTTCACATAAATGCTTGTCATCATTGTTTGGATAAACATTAAATGACGAAGAAATAATCCCCCGCTTTCTACCTGCAAATAACGTCACACATATCGTTAAAAAAATAGATAAAAGGTTTGTTGTTGTCTTTTATTTTTTTAAAATCCAGAATGGGAAATAAAATCAGATTGTTTAGTTTTCTGGAGATTCTAGTTTCAAAAAAAAGTTTAACCATTGAGTCTAATGGGACTGGAATGCGAATGATAGCGCTGCATGTCCGGGTCCATTTTGACTAATGCTATTCGGATGTCATTTGTAGTAGTTTATTTAAGTTAAACTGAAGAATTGAGTTTACAAACATATAGTCCATTCATTTGATAGCTCATTCTTTCTTACAAACCCAACAATATTTTAAATAGTTTTTTTAATCTTAACCTCTCACTCCTGACCTGGTACGACTAGCCACTTAGCCCACTTCGTTTCGGTATATGACTTAGACACTTCATTTTTTTTCCTCGATGAATACAATTACAATTAATTATTCAATTATATTATAGTTTTAAATTTGCAACTTGAACTTTGCCATCATCTCTGTCGTTAAAATTATTTTATTTATGCTTTAAAAAAAACATTTATGGGATTTGCTTGGCTATAAAACTTTTTTTTACCAAAAAGCCAAGGTTTTAATTAATTGATTTCTGATTTCAACATTGTTTTAAAAATAATTATTTAGGCGAAAATTCATTATTTTTTTCTTATTAAAATTTTTAAATGTTAAATTTTTGAATTTAACTACCACTATAAAACAGATTAGGTAAAATGGTGCAAGTAGTACAAGTTAGGACCTAACTTTAGAGTACAAAATAAAATAACAGACTTTCTGGCATAAAATAAATTTTATAAAGTCTTCTATAGCAAAAAAACAACAACTTATGTACAAAATAAAACTACTTTTATGATGCTGAAGATTTCGAGAAAAATCCATGACAATGATATTAACTGGTAGTGAATTAAATTGCGTAGCATTGAGCATTGTTTATTCTATTTACATTGACTTTGCAACCCTAGGTGATGGCGATGCCCAGGTTGGCTCAGATAAAATTTAAAAAATCATGAGAAATAAAAAAGTAAGTTTTAATCTAAGTTATGCAGTGTTTCTAACAAAGATTTTTTCCCGGGGGGGGGGGGGTGTTTGTCATTTCAGATTTTTAGGGGTAACAGTGCCAGTGTCCAGAAGGTAGCTAAGGGGTGTCAGATGGTCCGGAGCACCAGACTAGTGGTGGGGGGGGGGTAATGGGCTTCGATGGTTGAAAATATAATAATGGGTTTCAGAGTTGAAAGAGGCGTAAAATTGCATCTTGTCCCCTGACACCAAACACTCTTATATACAACTCTGCAAGGGACGTTGAAATAGGGCGGATAGGGTGTTCCACTCAGGTGTCACTTTTTCTTTAATATGCAGGTGTGGCATTTCCAGATAACTGCAGAGTTAAAGGTTGTATAGTGTAAGGGAAGTTGGCAGTGTATCTTTCAATACCAAAATCAGAGTTCAGAGATTATTGTTATCAGGAAGTAGGACGGAAATCGAGGGCGGCCATAAATCTTAAGCGGTGGAGTGGTCTGGAGAGATTGTTGAAAGAAACAGTGCCCTCATGCTGCTGCTACTTATATTTCTTTACTTTAAACACTTTGCATCCCCTTAACTACCCTTTCCCCCTTTTTAATTTGGCTGGAGCTGACAAAATTTTATATAGAGCTAACCAAAAAAAACTCTTCCAAATCCCTGATTATTTCTTTAAATTTTACACAAGTTTTAGGGACACCTTGTTCTAATCTTATATTAAGTTATATTATTATTATTAACTTCAAGAGCAAAGCTGATATATTAGTATGGTCAATACCCAAAATCCGCACCATGACGTGTGTCTGTGTAAGATTCTCTCTCTTTTGTATATACTTGTGTTGTTACTAGAGTTAGCTTTTTATAATTTCATTGATTGGTTACTTATAATATTGAAATTTTCTTATATTTTCGACAATTGGTTCAATTATTGTAATGTACAGGGTGTTGATGTTCTGAGAACTTTTGGATTTAATTTATGTAGGAACCTGAAATAAAATGTTTAAAAGTGTATTCTAATTCTATAAAAGTTTAAGATGGGTTTTCATTATTTTAAAAACGTGTGCTTTGTTTTAATACTTTTTTTACGATAGTGTGTAACTGTGGTGGCACATGCATTTTAGTTGAGTGAAATTAGCAAGTACAGGCTGCAATTATGTGAGGAAAGGGGTGACCTCAGGTCATTGAGACTTCTTGCCGAATATCTAAATGGATACAATTCAATAAAGTATCTTCGTTAACCGTGAAATTTATGTACCAGCGGAAATTTGTTCATTAAATTTTAACATTATTGTCATATTTTCATTTCTCTTGGTAAATAGCCAAATCAGCACATTCTCTCCCTTTCCCCTCCCCATTTTAAGATACATGTGTTGTTTTATTTTACACAGCCGCCATTTTTCTTTTCATTTCTCATGACAGGTAATAGCAAGCAAGGTGGTGGCAGTGGGAACTTCATGGCGCAAATAGAGTAAATTTACCATTAATATAGTTAAAACTATGAATAATAAGTTCTGTTTCTTAGGGGCAGTAGATATCTTTAAATGGTTTTAATCCTTTAATAAACACTTTCATCTGATTACTTAATGTAATAATTTAATCTTTAAGAATAGAAAATTTCATGCAGTTGAATTTTTAGTTACCTAGTTTTTAGTTATCTGTGCTTCCTCTTTTGCCATTGCATTTGATTTTATTTTAAATTTGTGTTTCAGTTATTTGTGAAGAATATGAAGACATCATAAATTTAACAGCAATTCTGACAGACATATATGGTGTCACAGCTCTCTCTGGTTTGTCTCATATATGGTCCAAATTATGGAAAGACATGATGATTTTCAAAATAAAACAAGCCTTTATAAATATAATCCTGATGTTGTCATAAAGGGTGAGGTCCTTAATGACATTCACAAAGCCCTTAAGAAAGAGATAGAGAATGAGGTCAACACTTCACAAGTAACAAATGGTGAATGTTTTGACAATGGTGGAATTAAAGAAGAGACAGTTATGATTACAGATCAGGAGGTTTCTTGTTCAAATATATCAAACACAATTGAATTAAGTGTACATAATGAACTGACTTCAAGGAACTTGCAATGTAAGTTGCAATCTACAGGAGAGAAACCCTATAAACATGACATAAGTAATGCTAGATTTACAAAAAGCTCAAATGTTTTAAAACACAAAAGAAATGACACAGGAGAGAAACCTTACAAATGTGACTTTTGTCCATCTGCATTTGCCTGCTCTTCAAGTTTATCTAAGCACAAAAGAAATCACACTGGAGAGAGACCTTACAAATGTAACATTTGTCCATCTTCATATCACCAAATGTCAGGTTTAATTGTTCACAAGAGAAAGCACACTGGAGAGAGACCATACAAATGTGACATTTGTCCATCTGCATTTGCCTCCTCTTCAGTTTTCACTAAGCACCAAAGAATCCACACTGGAGAGAGACCTTACAAATGTGACATTTGTCCATCTGCATTTGCCCGAAAGGCACATTTAATTGTTCACAAAAGACAGCACACTGGAGAGAAACCTTATAAATGTGACATTTGTCCATCTTCATATCCCCAAAAGTCAGGTTTAATTGTTCACCAGAGAACGCACACTGGAGAGAGACCTTACAAATGTAACATTTGTCCATCTGCATTTGCCCAAATGGGACATTTAATTACTCACAAAAGCAATCACACTGGCGAGAAACCTTACAAATGTAACATTTGTCCTTATGCATGTGCCCGTCCTTCAGATTTAAATAAGCACAAAATAAAACACACTGGAGAGAGACCTTACATATGTAACATTTGTCTTTCTGCATTTGCCTACTCTTGTAATTTAACTTATCACAAAAGAAAGCACAATGAAGAGAGACCTTACAAATGTGACATTTGTCCTTCTGCATTTTCCCAAGAGGCACCTTTAATTGTACACAACAAAAGACAGCACACAGAAAAGAAACCTTACAAATGTGACGTTTGTTCATCTGCATTTGCCCAAAAAACACATTTTACTGTGCATAAAAGACAGCACACAGGGGAAAAACCTTACAAATGTGACATTTGTCCATCTGCTTTTGCCTCAAAGGCAGCTGTAACTATTCACAACAGACAACACACAGGAGAGAAACCTTACAAATGTGACATTTGTCCATCTGCATTTGCCCAAAAGGCACCTTTAATTGCTCACAAAAGACAGCACACTGGAGAGAAACCTTATAAATGTGACATTTGTCCATCTTCATTTGCCAATAAGACCTCTATAATTGTTCACAAAAGACAACACACTGCAGAAAAACCTTACAAATGTGACATTTGTCCATCATCATTTGCCTCAAAGTCACCTTTAACTGTTCACAAAAGACAGCACACATGAGAGACACCTTACAAATGTAACATTTGTCCTTATGCATGTGCCTCCCCTTCAGATGTAACTAACCACTAAAGAAAACACACTGGAGAGTGACCTTACAATTGTGACATTTGTCAAACTGCATTTGTCTCCTCAAGTTTAACTAACCACAAAAGAAAACACACAGGAGATAAACTTTACAAATGTAACATTTGTCCTGCATTTTCAGACACTTCACAAATGGCTATTCACATAGACAGCATACAAGAGAAGGCTTACAAATGTGACATTTGTTCCTACTGCATAAACTACTTACTTTTCTCAAAAGACATAATTTTTTAGAGAAACCTTACAAATGTGACTCTTGACCTTCTCAAATGTGATATTCGTCCATCTTTATTTGCCCAAAAATCAACTTTACCTGTCCACAAAAGATAGCACACAGGAGAGAAACTTTACAAATGTGACTCTTCTCTATGATATTATAATATTTCTGTTTTTCGGTTTAGCAAACCGTGGTCACAAAACAAATTACATCACATCTTTCTCATTTTTTTAAAAATCCTTCTTTTTAACCCATGCCTGTTGAAACATTCTTCATAAGGTAAACAAGTCCAGGGAACCCTGGCCCATTCATTCAAGTCACCTTGGCTAATTTTATATGTTATGTTTCATAATGCTTCAAACTGTCTTCAGTCCTCACCATATTACACTATTTTATACACTAGTGAAATTCATCCAAAACAGTATATGGATTATAAGAGGAATAATGATAATTTTAAGAGACCGGTACTGAGACTTGAACATTATACTACACAGTTGACATCAAAAGCTCATATGAAATGTTTATTATCTTCTTATGTTGTACATATTTTAACTGTAAGAGGAATAGTACAGTTAAGTGATTAAATACTGTACTGATATTTAACTTTAACATATCACCTTAATGCACTTTTAGCACTTATATATTAATTTTGTGACACTAAGGTAAATTATGTCCCATTATTTAAATTTCATAAATAGTGTAACAAGATATGTTTAAGCTTAAAAAGAAAATACTGGACAACTATAACAACATTTGGGGATAGATGTCTTTTTCAGCAAACATTACAAAACAAGAGAC
This sequence comes from Omphiscola glabra, assembly GCA_964017045.1. Lineage (NCBI taxonomy): Eukaryota > Metazoa > Mollusca > Gastropoda > Lymnaeidae > Omphiscola > Omphiscola glabra. The sequence continues at coordinate 12,424,573 of OZ024807.1, read as the reverse complement.
AACAGATAGCTTTGAATTTAAAAATTATAACTCAACTGTTTGAAAGTTTAACATTTATATAAGGTCAACTTAGCTCAGTGTTTAGAAAAGTGTACATTTCATTTAGAATTCTTAGACGCTACATTAAGGTATGCATAAACAGTATCCTAGAGCCCAATATAAAGTTTCAATGACAAAGGTGTATAAAATAAAAAGTAGAGCTAAAGGTATTGAAACAAAATAATTGGAAATTTAAAAGAAAGATAAACCAATTCTCTTTAGACTTAGAATAGTCAGACTCATATAATATTATGCACACACATTAGATTAGATCAAAATAGTGACATAAAAGTAATTGAAAAAGTTTTGTGAAATTTGTATGCTATCTTTGTTGCTGTAAATTACAAAAACGTTTTCTTTGAAGGCCAAAAAAAAATATGTGTAAAGCTGTTGCAAAGAATCTTGACTGATGGAGAAATTTATAGATTTGTATGTCATTAATAAATGATGATTTTTATAAAGTATCCAGATGAAAGCTTTGGTAGAATTGCTTATACACAACAACATAAACATGTTTGAGTGAAGAAAAGCAGAGAATTATAAAAATAAATGTTAAAGTTATATTAGTTAATAGTGATGAGGATTATTTGAATGATTTTTCTCAGTAATCATTAAACCAGCACATTGCTGTTATATTCTTTTCAACCAATTCAATTTAGAAAATAATAGTAACAAAATATTATTAAATAATTTTATTCAAAGTCAGTAAGAAAAAAATATACTAGAAATTAGTAGAAAAACAAACAATTTGTTATTATTGAACAACCTACACCTAGTATATATTTTCTTTTATTATTAAATAACATTAAATTTAATTATTGTATCTAGATATATTTTATCTACCTTTATGCATATAATTATATGCTATATCGTATATTTAATATCATCACAATTTTAAACTGAATTTTTATTCATGATTTGTTATTATTATTTATTTCCTATCAAATACATATTGCTATATATTTGGGTAAAGTAATACAGTTTGTTGTTTTAGTTTTTGAATTTGTGTGCATTGGACCTTTGACTTTGACATCATTTATACATTTTGTGTGCAGAAAAGTAAAAATGGACATAAGTTGGTCAACTTTTATTTCATGTAGCTTACATTATTAGCTTTTATATTTCTTTACATGTAATTTGATTTCATTTTTAGATTAATATAACGTGTATATTTTTACTTATAACATAATAATTATATCCTTTTATTTTTTTAAAATTTTTTTTTGTTAATGAAATGAAAACTTTATTCAAATAAATTTTTTATTTTAAATATTTTTGTAAATTTCTTACTATTTTGTATTGAACAGCTCTCTAATTTTCAGATTCGTTAGGAGATTAACAGTACTCCAGCAGCAGTAAAAAATAAAAATTAGTCAAGTTTTCTATATTATGTAATTTGGTTTAATACTTGTGTCATTTCTAAGTATTTAAAATATTTGTATCTGTCTTTTGTGCTGGTTTGTTGTGCCGGCAACAATTGGTTTCATCTTAAAATAGTATAGGCCTAGTGTTTAATGAAATACTTTAGCGGTATTGAAAGAAAGAAAAAACGAGTAAAGAACATTATAGTTAGTCTAGAGCTAAAACTATTTTCAACAAAAACTACTTTTTAAAATCAAATTATTTTTATGCGAGCCAAATGAAAATTTTATAATGAAATTAAATAAAATGCAACTATTCCCCAAAATAGAGCTTGGCTTAATCAGAATAAAACCACTCATTTTAATTCTCTATCTCCAATATTTAGAAAGTTATGAATTTTAAAAAAATCAGGAACAGGGTAAATTTTTAGATGACAGGAAATTGTAGATTTGACACCTATCTTCTAAAATAATTAAGTTGGAATTTTCAAATCTCTTGCCCACACAGCCTGTTATTCAGTGTTATACATTTAATGAACTCAATTTTTTTTCAGGGTTGTCACAAAGATGTAAATAAAATTTTTATTTATTCGAAAATGAGCCGAAGAACAATGTGACGAGATATGAAAAGGGAGACAAAATGACAATTTTAGTTCATTTTTTTAAAATTATAAAAAATTAACTAAATCAGTTTAACAAATAATTTCTGGATCATGTTAAAGAAAATTTAAAGTTTATTTTTTGGGAAATCAACCTGCAGAGGATAAATTAAAATTATCTAGAATTATCTCAACTAAGCATGTTCACAGAAAATTAGAATTTTAAATTTTAGAGAATTTTAAAAAATCACTGAAAATTAACCAAGTAAGATATAAAAATAAAATGTTCATTCTATTGTAGAAACTAATCATGTTTTTAATTGGAAATAAACAGACTCCGGTAAAAAAAAATTACAAATAATGCTTAAGAAGTTTCCAAAAAATTGTACTATCAAACCCAAAAATGAGAATTTTCAAAATCATAAATTTGTATTAAAAATTGGTTTAGAGAGTTTGCAATGCAGTACTGATTTTAAAAACTGTATGCCAAAGTAGATAAACCTAAAAGTAAAAGATAATTTATTTGAAGTTTGCTTCCTTTATTTGCATGTAAAGGTCTAGAGACATTTCCCCACACTGGTTTAATGACAAATTTCTGTAATCTGTACTTGTACACCAACAACCTGTGATAAGAATATTTTATTTTATTTGTATTACCGGTAATTAAATTGTATTTATACAAAATTATAATATTATTTGAATTTTATTAGCAATAGTTATCAACTTAGCATTTATGATCATGTTATTGCTATCAATATAATAACAAAATGCACATATAACTAATAATTATTACAAGCGGTACTACTAACATGTACTGGTTTTTATTTTTACTGACATTAACTTCATTCAGTCACATTCTTTTTTGGACTTAAGCCAGTGGTCGATATCTGTCTCAAGGTTTTCAGTTTCATCCACTGAAATAAATGTTAAAATTAAAACTCAAAAGTTTACATGATTTTAACTGAACTGCCTCGTATTTGCCAAATAAATATGCATACCGGTACCGCATACTTATTAAATAATTTATAAAAGTAGTTAGTAAACTTCAATAAGGTTAATATTGGAATTGGACATTTACGAAATAGGGTGAAACATTAGGTACCTGCAACTAATTTTTAATACTTGCTTTATAACTTAGAAAAAGAATAGTAAAATAATAACATTGCATTACTTTCTTATGCATCATAATCATACCATATAACTTGATTTATGAAATGGATTAGCTAGCGAATTTCTAGTTTAGAAATTAACTCCACTTAAATCAAAGAGTCCCGTTCACCTTCGCCTTCGCGACAATAATGCCTCGCTCGAATCGATGAGACAGTAAGAGTTTAATGATTTACTGCAATTTCTAAACAAAACGCTACAAAATAAACATAATTAAATATTTAAACATATATTATTAAAAGACATTTAAAAAATAAAGTTTATCACATAGAATAAATAAACAATTTGTTTTTGAAAAACATTATTTACCGGGGTCAATTAATTTATAATTATAGTAATCCAAAATATCAATGCAATACCCACTGGAGTTTGGCTACTAAATATTAGTATTACCTCCAAATTCATTGGTAAAAATATCATCTACAATACATATTATGTAATAGAAGTCACTTTGAAACAAAGTTCACAAGGCTAATCAACACAGAAGTCTCTTTACAATTGCAAAAGTAAAAGGTTCTTCAACAAAAATTTTTTTTTTCTTTTTTTAAGTCTGTTGATTAGTAATTGGGTTTGCAAAGCAATTAAGCAGAATTTAATAATAATTTTAAGTTAAAATGGATTGATATTATTATGAAAACAATAAGTATTTTTTTTCTTGTAAATTTACGTTATAATAATTTTTTCAAACAAAATACTGTATAAGTGAACTTTTCATTTATAATCCTATAATGTATACTTTTAATATCTTAATTACATGCTAATGTCTAAACTAATAGCCTAATTACTAATGATAAAGATTCCGAGACTACCGCTCCCCCCCCCCCCCAATTCTATAATATTAATAGTCTCTATTGATTTCCTTTGAGATTTCAAGATTTATTATCAGTTTATTTATTCCTGAGGAGACTGTTCTATGCATATTGTGTACACGGTCAATTTGATAAACATTCAACACGTGGATGTAATTTGTAAATCTTCAACTTCAACGTAAAAAAATAGAAAATTGAATAACTTTAATTATTAACTTCTTAATACTTCACAATATTAACTTTAAAAGAATTAATTTTTTTCCTTGTTACTTTAAAATGTGTTTTGTTTTATTTCACTTTAATTTGTATCTCAAATGTTGTTTGCGTTTTTCGAAATGTGTAAAAAAAATCTAAAAATAGTATTAATTAAAAATAAGGATTAGCGTAATATGGACCATGCCATCCCTTATATAACTTATAGTACTACATACTATTCGGAGAATGGGGAGGGGGGGAATATTACTCGCGCATGTGGCCTGTTTGGGGGTGGGGGCAGAAAGCACGTATATTTATTCACGCTAAGATATTAATAATAACTCTTCAATAATTATTCTGACTGACAGTCCATAAAAAGTATGTTGTTATCTCTAGTCTCTAGTGCTGTAAAAATATCACGCACTGTTTTGTAAGGGTCGACATTCTGTTGCTTTGTATTAACACTAGTAGCACGGTACCAACAGTAATATTTAGTCCACTACTCGCATTTGAAGCCATCATAAACGACGTCACTCGTTTAGTGAAAGTGTGTACAAAGACAATCGATACCAAAGCTTGCATTATTAAATGTATATACAAAAATTACAGAAATAAAAACCTTATCTCCTTACAGCAAGTAATAAAGTAAAAGCCTCGAAAGATACAAATATTAATGTACCAATACACACAGAGAGTCAACTCTTGTAAGTATATTACGTTTCGTAAATGATTAAATGTCTAGAAAAACATTTATTTTTTTAAAAACTCTCTCCTGTTGGGAAATCTGCCGTCTTATTTATGGAGAGAAAGTTAGAACACTCCAACAAAAAAAAATTCTAACAAATAGGACAACCTGATAACATTCTTTAGATCGTAATCGAGCGTCAGCAATTGTTTCCCAATCATGGAAGGGGTGTGTAGAAAGCAGTGTCGCTACGCATTAAATCCGTGACGTCAATATCCAAACAAAAAAAGGCGTGAGGGGTGGAGTTAGGGTTGAATGCAACAGCTTGTGGTGAACAAAAACTATGGAAACACACATCACACAGGTCATAACCAAGACTGTAAAATTAACACTGTCACTAAAATTATCGTGGGTGACCCAATCTACTTCATTGAGTCAACGGGTGGTTGGTCGAGCTCAGATCTACTTTTTAAAGACGTTCCCTCTTTTTTTTTTTTTACACGCATGACAATTTAAGATTTCTTGTGCAGTGTTCAACTGGCGAACGGCTGGAAAACAGGGTCGGTGGAGACGGTTGGATACTGTCGCTCAAATTAGTGTGGTTAACCGCGCCTACTTCGCGTCTGAGATAAAGGATGTGTGGGTGAGTTCAGATCTACCTTTTAGCTTTATTCATAGGTAAAGAGCTAAGTCACTTAAACTGGGATTTTAAAGAAAAGATTTCCAAAAATTAATTTAATAAAAAAAACAACATATATAAGTGTCGTCTATATTCAATTCGAATCCTTGACTACCTCGAGTGCTTGTCTACACTATGCAAGTTTTCTTTGCAAAGCCTGGGGATACTCCTTTAACAAAAAACCGCACCGATAGTTCGTACCTAAACATGGCAGATTATGGACGATCCCAAAGTTGATGTGGAAATGGAACTAGATACAGTAGAAAAACTAAACATTCTAAATTAATGTGCATGTTAAAATGCGTATGGATAGCTACATCAGCGCCGTCTAAAGGCATGGGCCCAGTGGGCACTGGCCCAAGACCCCGCGCTTGTAAGGGGGGGGGGGGCGCGTTTCTAGGAGACCCACTCTTATAGAGGCATCATGCGTTATATATTTTTAATGAATATTGAACGATTTTGACAATTTAATTGGATTTAAAATTCCCTATCGTACCCACGATATATATCAGCTCATTCCAAAATTAATATTATAAATGCGAATCAAAGTTGGAAAATGTTAAAACTTTTAAAGGGGAATAACTCTCGTTAACAAGTTTTACTTTTCCAGAATATGAATCGAAAAAAAAAATAAGGTAATAATTTTTTTAAGTTTACTATCGAAACATTTCTCTCTATTTTGGACTCCCTGAATCCTGACCTGACATAACGTACACGCGCTTATTCTTGGATTGGAAATCTGTTTTCCTTCTTTTGGAAATTAAAAATAATTGATTCCGATGAGCTAAATAAAAAGTGTGAAGATCTAGCTAATATGTATCACAAAGACCTCAATAAGTATGTCCTATTAAATGAATTCAAGTATTTCAAGAACTACCCGGATCTTGATGAAAATTGTGACACTATCGCTGCTTTGTGTGAACAAATAATACAGACAACTTGAAATATGTATTTCCCAATGTTGAAATTGCACTCAGAGCGTTCATGTCTATGATGATAACCAACTGTACAAGGGCACGTTCATTTTCAAGATTAAAGCTCATGAAGAATCAATTTCGTTTTACAATAGAACAACAACGTTTGAACTGGTTTTTACTTATGTGTATGGAAAATGACATCCTCAAGACCATTGACCAGAAACTGTTTGCCCCCCCCCCCCACTGTTTGAGCATGGGGCGAGTGCCCCTTTCACCCCCCTTCTCACGGCCCTGGTGTGTTGAGTTGCGTGCTAAGGGGCCCCAGTGCATTGCTGTGCCCAGGGCCTCCTATGTTGTTAGGCGGCCCTGGGCTACATGTATATGTATAGCCTCATAACACCTGCTCCGTAGCCTACGTCGTAATCGGAAAAAAGAGCGGAGCCATACAGGGATGGCGGCGCCGAACGGGTGCTTCTCACAGGAGAAAGTTTAACTAAGGCCGTCGTTGTTCTTTGTGTAATGTGTAATGCATTTTAAGAAATTGTATTTTTTTTTCTACTCTTAGCTAATAATACGTTTAAACTCGCCTTTTATAGAAAGACTTTTTTTTTTAGTTTTTAAAATTATAATTTATTAATTAGTTTCGTTCGGCTAACCAGTGAGTCCTAGAAATGTTTTAATGTTTGTCGCCCAAAGTAAGTATTTTCGCAAGGTGCACTATATCAAATTCTAACCAATACACTTCTTCGAGAAAGCGATAACATTTCTATAAAATAAATGATTGCCCCTTTTTCATTGCCCTGATCATAGACAATGCGGTACTCCAGGGGGATGTGCCGCATATTTTGGGAACCACTGAGCTCACCAAATGGCGGTGAAAACTGGTGACATATTTTTTTACTGTGACGTCATAACTGTGTAATAATATTGATATTTTTCTGTGGGAGGGGTTGTCGAAAGATATTTGTACGTTAGGGGAGGGGGTGTCTAAATGAAGTATTCGTGCAATAAGGGTGGGTAAAAATGTGATAATATTTTTGCGTACGTAGGCCTACTACTTCTATATGGCTTGACCTTTTCTTAATTTTTGCCGTTTGGTGGATGGTTTTCCCGTTCCTTTCGGGACCAGTGCTAAATTTATTATATTTTTTCTTTTAATTTGACCTGAAATATGCAATATATAATTTTTTAATCCGTGATCAGCCATTGTGGAGATAACTGTATCAGCCATTGTGAGATAACTGCATCAGCCATTGTGGAGATAACTGCATCAGCTTTTACTATTTAACGATTGTTTGTTATTGTTATTAACTTTGAAAACTTTGATCCAGTGTCTTGTCTCATGTTGTGCGGGCACGCAAGACGTAATGCTCTCGGCCAGTACCGAAACGCTGAACTTCACTATGGTGAACACCGCCTAAGGTGACCACATCTCCTCCTGGTCCCCGAATACAGATTCCAGTAAAAGCTAATCTATCGGTATTGATAAAATTTTAAAAAAAAAAAAAATAATAAAGCGACATGCTGACTTCAGCTAAGTTATTTTAAACCGAAATTTCAAGACTTACAATTACAAGTACGGAACACGTCAACGTGATATTTTCCCCAACGGCTTTCCTGGGGGGATCTGGTACATTTCCATTGTGGTGACTAGATGTGATGACATGCTGCATTACTTTAGCTGTGCAATTGTAATGAATATATATATATATCTATTATATATATTTTAAACATTGTATTAAAATTAAATGGATACAGAGACTAAAAGACAACGTATTTTTATTCGAAAAAATTAACTACTGTTAACTATTAACTACTGTTAACTATTAACTACTCTTCGTGAAAAGTATATTTCGGGGTCATGGAGAAGGGCTTTATTGTTGGAGGTTAGGAGATCGTGCAGGCAAACAGAATACAATTAAGTTTAGTAAATAAAGTGTACTGTATGGGCTATATGCATGGAATATATGTATGGGCGATATGTATGGACTATGAGCATGGGCTATATGTATGGGCTATATTTATGGGCTATTTGTACGGGCTATATTTATGGGCTATATGTATGGACTATGTGTATTGTAGAGAACCTTGACCGTCTCCGTTCTACCCTCGTTCTCTGGCTACTTCATGTGGATGGTAACATCGTTCACTCTGTCTGTCGTACTGTGACAAATCCATAAACATAATATAGAATGACTATCGGCAGTAATCCTTGAAGCCGCGCTGGAGAGAGTAATTTCCCCTTGCCCTTACCATGCACCCCATCGACCGTCTCGCCAAAAGAACATCCTCAGTAGATTTCCATAACTTCAGAGTGATTAAACCATTAAAATTATGATAACAATACACAAAAAATGATCTGCGTGGCATAGATTTTTTTTTTTGTGTTAGTCCCACACAAGACAAAGGGATTCTCATTTGAGTAAGATCAACACAGCATTATTATCTAGTATATAACATATAAAATAAATAATACCGGGTAGGCTATAGTAAATTATATTAATTTGTTTTTTATTATTTATTTATATTACTATTTTATATTTACAGGTCAAGTTTTTAACCTAGGCTAATCACGTTTGTGGTCAGGCCCACCAGTACCAAGTAAGAAGTGTTAATATTATTAATGTTATTATCTTTATTTTCTACGGTCACGCTAGAGGCGATTACGGTTTTTATGTTTCCTCAATTTCACTGCCTTTGAATTTTGAATGTAATGTGTATGCCTGTAGTGTAGGCCTATATATAAAAGTAAAAGTCCATCATGGAGTATGTCAATAGAAGAATGTACTATTGGGGTGTTGAAGTCTTTTAGGATACCGGTACGCCATGTCTCAACAGCTTTTTTGCAGATAGAGAGCATAGCTCTAAATTTCAACTATTTCTTATTGTGAAGTAAAAAGTACTCTAAAATATATGTCCTTTGCTGAAATGCTCCTTTCCAAGATCTATACAAACTGTCATTTCTGTTTTTACATTGCCTACCGACTCGCTGCAGTGTAAATCTACTTACCCTAAAGCAAGTAGGATACCCACAGTAATAGTAATAGATAATTTACTATTACAACCACTCATAAAGATATATTCCATTCCATTATAAGTGGTCTATACACATAATGTTTTTCACTCACATAGTTATTACTATTAAGTTTAAAAAAAACAACTTAAGCAGTGTTTTCTTTTTTAAATAACCGACTTAGAGCAACTGCTTTATTATGCTCATGTTTAGCTATGAGTGGAGCTATTTTTTCATGCTTAAAAGTTTAAAAGAAAACAAAATTATATAGTTGCCATTGCAACGGCTGCCGTCTTGAAAATAACACCTATTTGTAGAGTTTTCTAAAAATTTAAAAACCAAGTTACATATTGGTTAAAAAATTTATTCATAAACTTCAAGTACATTTACAAGTACTGAGCTAATTTAATTTCCTTCAAACTTTTCAAAATATATATATTTTTTTTTTTTTTAATTTGGCAGAAAACGCTAATCATTTATCATCCCAGGAAAATAAAAAAAATTTTTTTTTAAAAGTAATTGACCAAATTGATTTTAAAGTATAGCTCATTACCCACTAAATAGTTAAAGGAATATACACATCAAATTTTATCACTCTAGCTTGTATATTAGCGGCGATTTTAGGATTCTACGTTACAAAACGACAGAAAAAATCAATTTTAAACATTAAATACTTTAAAAGTGAAAAATTGTAAGTTTATTATGAAAATGAAGTTCTTTTAATACGTTTTTTTTTTGTTCAGCAACGTGGACATCGTGGTTTATATTATTATTTAACTTTTGAATGCACCAGGAACATGGGTTTCACTTTCTCGAACTTCACTCAGGCGTTCTCGCCAAAATCACAATTTTTTAACGAACTTTCAATTTCCGCTAATTAAAGTATGTGAAGTCAACACATCGAACGAGAGGGATTGATGAACATTTGACAACTTTTCTTTTGATTGGATGCAGCCAAACCAAAACATTGATGGTATTTTGAAAGCCAAACGTCAGTTTCACAAATCGCACTATTCATTTTAAAGCGCCCTCTTTTCCTTTTTTCAACTCTCAAACCAATTATTTTCATCAATAAAATAATACCAAAGCACATTTTGGCGCCCCTAAATAGCTGGCGCCCGGGTATATCTGTACCCCCTGCCCCCCCACGCTACGCCTCTGGATGTAACTATCTTTTTGCTAGCGTTGCCTTTGCTAATTTTTTAAGTAAATAAATATGTTGGTTGTCTTTGCTTTTTTTGCATTGTATTGTACAGAATGATTAGCCAGCACGCGCTCGTCTTTTTTTTCCGTTATCCGGCCAGCCGTGAAAAAAAGTTTGGTGACCCTTACTATAATGGATGGCCCTTATGCCTTTAACACTTTTTTTAAATTAATAAACTATTTCTTTCGGTACTATTATCTCTTACATGGTTCACCAAACTACGGCCCGCGAAGCCAGTTCACCCAGCCCGCCAACAGTACTCGAACTTGCTTGATAAAACGTATGGTACCTACACGAGACATTGTGATACAATTTAAATTTTATATTTTTGAATACCAGGAGATCTTCTGGCTTCTATGCGTCTTAAATTTACCATTTTCAATTATTGGTTCTAGAATTTCTTGTTTATTACAGACCTGTTAACTTCTAAAAATCGTACAAAACGTCTCAAAATCGTAAAATACGGTACCGGTACCTTACTAGTAAATAAATCGAAAGACATAAAATAAAAACAATAACTGTTGGCATCGCAGTGCCGACAGTGGGAGCGAGTCGAGCTGGCGTAAAAAAAAAAAGTTAACTTCTATATGAAGGGCCGAGTAGAAAAAGTACTTAATTGTATTTTTGAAGTTTTAAGAAAATTGAGTTTAAAATTTTTAAATTCCTATTTAGATACATTAAAATCTGTTCGATTTAACTCTGAATCAAACACTTGTGAACGTTTTTCATTAATGAAATTTACATGAATGATTCAAGGGATGTACTCAAATATAATGCCTGTCTTAACTCATCTTTGGAAAATTGTAACTTAAGTACTTTTTCTACTCAGCCCTTCATATATAAGTAGATGAACGACGTTTATATTGCAATCTGCAGGCTTTGTGTTTTGCAGACGTGTATTTGCTATTGATATTAATTTATGTTGATTGGACGCACAGATCACATTATCACAGTCTACCACTGGTAAAAAAATAAAAAATAACTGGTGAAATTTAACGTGGTTCGAACTCGAACTCAGATCGGCCTAAAACAATATGTGTTTAAATAAGAATTAACTACCGAAAAATGACATCATTTAAAAAAAAACATACCAAGTAACTTGAGGTTGTTCTTTTTAGGACAAGCTGTTTTAAGCGGGGACATTAAAAATCGTTGTCTTTGCTTTTTTTTTGCATTGCACACCACTCACCCATTCTTAACATTGAATACTAAACTTAGTTTTCCGTCCTTTTTTCCCCAGAGCTTTCGTTCTGACTTGCAAGTATTGTACAGAAGGATTACCCGGCCAGTGTTTCTTTCAGAAATTTTCCCCCGAGGGGGCACTTTTGACGTTCGGGGGGGCAGTGCCAGTTTTTCAGTGGCCAGAGGCGTAGCTAAGGGGTGGCAGATGGGACATATGTCCACGGGCGCCAGACTAGCGGGGGCATCTAATGGGCATAGTGTTAATGGAGGAAAATAATAGGTTTCAGAGTTTAGGGGGGGGGGGAGGGGGGTGTAAAAATGAATCTTGTCCCCTGTCATCAAAGACTCACGTCAGTGACGTAGCAGTGTGGGGGGTGAACATTTGGTCTTCCCAGGTATAATTTTTTCTTTAGATAGAGCGGCGGGATTTTCGGACATCTGCAGAGTTTCTATCGAGAAAGGTAGCGTAGCAAAAAAGTTAACCCACCTAGGGTGGCGCTAACACTAGGCACGCCGCTGGGCAGTATATATCAGCACCAAATTTTGCTGTCATGGCAAGTAATTTTTATCGGGAAGTAGGGCAGCAGAAAATGTGTGATTGTTTAACAATCAAAAGGTGCATTTTGGAGTATACATGATTCGAATGTTTTGATAAGACTTTCATTTGATCGGGGGAAATAATTTTTCAAGCGTCGGGGGAGGCATTATGGTGACCAGTGCCATACACAAACTAAATTTCTTTTTCTTTTTCTGTCTATTAAGGGCCCACGATCAATTTATTGATCATTATGGCTCCTATGAATGTAGATGTGATTTGCAATGTTTCTGTGCCTGGTGTTGATGCGGATATTTCACTGGTAACAAGAGTTACCTAGTGAGGGTATCGTGCACTGTATTCATTGTATCTTTAAGACAATGTGTGAAGGGGCATTTCAAACGTTCATTTATTTACTGTTAGATGTCTCGTAGAAAAATGCGAAGAATACATCAACATACACCAACTATATGTGGACTACAAATCAGGTTATGATAGCATAGACAGGAAATACATGAACGATGCTGTGCTGGAACTTGGAGTCCTTAACAAACTTACCCGACTCATACATATGACGATGGATAACTACAAAAGTAGAATCAAAGTACAGAGGGAGTACTTGAGGGAGTTCCCAATCAATCTGGGCCTCAGACAAGGAAATCCGTGTATCATTTTCAACATCACTTTAGAATACAGCATTAGAAACATACGTGTGAGCACCTGAGAGGTGGTACAGAAAAACCATAAGGAACTTTATAAAGCCAGCCACTGCAATACCTGGCCTACACAGACGATATAGCGCTACTTGGTAGAAACAGCATTGATGATATAATTAAAACTTTCAGGGAACTTGAAGATGTGACGGTCAAAGCTGGTCTTGATGTAAATAAAGCGAAGGCAATATTTATGATAATGTCAGGAAATACGCACTGATGACTTCATCAATATGAACATCTACGCCTTTGAGAGGGTAGCTACTTTCAAATATCTAGGGGTGACTATAAATAAGCAAGAGGAAATACAATCGGAGGTGTAAGAAAGAATAACTGCATGCAACCGTTCTTATTTCAATTTACAAAAGCTACTTCAAAGCAAAAATCTCGCTAAGGGAACAAAGACGGCAGTATACACCACTATCACAAGACCGGTAGTGAGACTTGGTTCCTACCAGAAAAGCAGAGAACCTGTTAAATATATGACCCGATGATAGACAATTTTGTTTTGGGAATCCATACAAACTAAGAGCTATATCAATTGTACAAATACCCATCCATAGTCACAACAATATAAAAAAAAGGCAGACTGCCCTGGGCAGGACATATTGAAAGGATGCCGGATTCTGGAGCAACAAAAACTATCCACAGGCAGAAACCTAGGGGCAGACGGCTCACCGGTCGACCAAGACTGAGATGGATTGACGATGTAGAGAAGGGCTTACAAAGGTTGGGGTTCGCACATGGAGGTGTAAAGCGATGGATCGATCCCAATGGAAGAATGGGGTGGAGCAGGCCAGGGCCCTAAATGGGATGAAGCGCCACTGATGTAAACATTTCAGACATTTGGGTGGGAAGCGCTAGAAATAACGATAATAACAGGACATCACTAACTCTTCCACCAGCACAATATTAAATAAATTCAGTCCAATTGGGATCCCTTAGGGTATGTTTTTTTATCGAGAGATACTCCTTAGCTTAGACTCGCCCCTTAAAACTTTATAGGTCCCGGAAATTTTTTGATAAATTCAAAATGCAAGAATGCATTTTTTTAAAAAAATACTGTAGTTAAATTTAGTTTCGCATCATTAAACACTTAACTGCAGAGCAACGGGAGAGATGCTAGTTAAAATTTTATGTGTCATTTGACATAAGAGCCATCGTACTAAGTGTGGTATGCAAACATTTTTTTAAAATTGAAAAGTAATGTATTTTTAAAGTTATTATTTTAAAATATTTTTGGGATCAACTACATAAAAATAATGAATTTACTATAAAATATTTGTAAAATTAAGAAAAAAGACCTCCTTCCAAAAAAGGTATCCATCCCAAAAAATAAATGCTAAAATAGTTTTACACTTTGAACGAAAAAGAAAAACCAAAAACATACGTTTATTTCTAAATATTTCCAAGTTTCACCAAAGTCAAAAAGAAAAAAAGCTTTTCTGTACAAAAGGCTATAGAATATATCTTTATGGGTTTTCAAAATTGGTATTTATTTATAAATCATATGTAACCGATATAATTGTTTAGAAGTCAAGAATTGTTTACAAAAGTCTCATATATTTATTAATGTGTGATTTTTTTTCGTATAAATTATTAAAGTTTCAATTCTCAATATTCAGTTGATTTAAATGTTAATTAAGAAATTTAGACTACTATAATTTGTTTCAGATCATTACAACTTGCCTCTTTGATATTATACTTGAAAACAATTTTTTTACCAATTCCATATAATTTTTTTTTAACTACTACCAAAAATGGCATTTACAAGATAATCGAAATACTCAATTTTTTTGTATTCGTTGTTTAAATATATATTATATTCTTTCTACCGGATTATCATCTTAAAATACTTTTTTTAATAGTTCAAACAGCTGGGGAAGATTGTTTATTATTATTATATTAACAGAGAAAAGTCATTCGTGATTTAATAAATAAAGACTTTTTTAAAAAATCATTTCACTCTGTTCCCGAAACTGTGTTAAAAAATTAGAAACACTCGATTTAATAATTATGATGAAATGTCCACTATTTGTATGTAACCGCTAAATTCCTAATTTTTTGTTTTAAAATTATTATTATTATTTTTTTTAAATTTTCATTTTATCTATGTCAGCATACATATTCTATGTAATCTACTACATTAAAATGTTTGCTAAAAATGATTTTCTAAAGCATGATGCTATTATACAATATAATTTAAAAACAGATTGCACATGTTTATTTATTAGCAAGAACTATATTTAAAAAGTCTTTCAACTTTTGCAGCTGCAAAATGTAATTAAATAAAAGATACCGATATTTGCGAATCAGAAAAGTAAGATTTAGGGGCCAATTTTCAAAACAATACCATATTTATAATCGATTTCTGCGAGCCTGTAACAAGATTAACCTGAACGCTATGGATCATCAATATATATCGAACAAAGCGATATTTTATTTGTTCCAATAATTGTAATCGATTAAAGGCACACATTTCAATAACTTTTAAAAATTTTATAAAAATTAAATTTAGAGTAGTTTTATTTTTATTATTATTTTTTCTTAAACATTTTCCCCCGGGGGGGCACTTGACTTGCTCCGGGGGGGGGGGGGGGGCACTGGAGGTATGCCTGAAAGAAACACTGCACACGATCAAATTTCGCGTCAAATTGTTGTATGAACTGGGAACGCAATATTTTGTGCGTGGTTTCTTTTTTGGGGGGAATTTGATCAAATAGTAATTTTAAAATTGTGACAAGGCTTCATACACGAATTGCATCAAATGCTTGAAGGAAAATTTGATCGTGTTAACCGACCCTTACAATTTTATCAAAATCCTCCACAAAGAAACAACGCACAAAATGTTGCGTTCATACAACAATTTGACGCGAATGGCGGCGCTGCATGTCCATTTTGACTAATGATAATGCTATTCGGATGTCATTTGTTATTTTTTATTTTAGTTAAACTGAAGAATTAAGTTTACATACATATAGTCCATTCAATTATCTTTCATTTGATACCTCATTCTGTCTTACAAACCCAACAATAATATTTTAAATAGTTTTTTAATCCCAACCTCTCACTTATGGTACCCGGTAAGAATAGCCACTTCGTTTCGGCATATGACTTGGTCACTTCAATTTTATGTCTCGATGAATACAATTACAAAAAATTATTCAATAATATTATAGTTTTAAATTTGCAACTTGAACTTCGCCATCATCCCTGACGATAAAATTATTTTATTTATGCTAAAAAACCAACATTTATGGGCTTTGCTTTTGGCTTTTAAACTTTTTTTTTAACCAAAAAGCCAAGGTTTAATGAATTGATTTCTGATTTCTACATTTTTAAAATACAATTTTATTTAGGCGAAAGTTCATAATTTTTTTTTCTAATGAAATTACCAAATGTTTAATTTTAAAATTAAACTACCACTATAAAACAGGTTAGATAAAAGGGTGCAAGTAGTACAAGTTAGGCAAAAAAACTTTAAAGGACAAAATAAAATGACAGACTTTCTGGCATAAAATTTTATAAAGTCTTCTTTGCAAAAAAAACAACATAAGTACAAAATAAAACTACTTTTATGATGCTGAAGATTTCGAGAAAAATTCATAACAATGACATTAACTGGTAGTGCATTAAATTGCATAGCATTGTTTAGTCTATTTACATTTTACTTCATTGACTTTGCAACCATAGGTGATGGCTCGGACAAAAATAAAAAAATCATGAGAAATAAAAAAATAAGTTTTAATCTAAGTCAAAGCCATTCTATTGATTATATTTCTATTTGAATTTGAGAATAACAACAAAATAATAAAAACTTGAGAAATGAGAAAAAAAGTCATGAGAATGACATGATTCGATACATTTTGTGACTATATATATTATAAATATTATTAATAACTCATATTCAAGACTGTCAAGAATCCTTTTTTTTTAAATGTGAATAAAGTCCAAACCACTTGATTCTAACATAATTTTAAAGATCATTGGGCTAATTCAGATAGATCGTACCTCATGTTGTCATTAGTAATTAGGTTTAGGGATATATTTAGGGTTCAGGTTAGGTTTAGGGATAGATTTAGAGTTCAGGTTAGGTTTAGGGATAAATTTAGGGGTCAGGCAACCAAGATGGCGGCCATGGTAAAAAAAAACGAAGTACGATCTATCCGAATTAACCGATCATTGTATTATTTTATTTGGTCTAAACCAGGGCCACAAGATCATTATATTATTTTTTTTATATTTAATTAGGGCTAAGCAAGAGCCACTAAGACTAAGGTAATTTTTAGGACGTATCAAACATCAAGGAAGCTTTCTGGCTTCTACAGCCACTACAGGATATCTAAAATTTAAAAAGTATGTTGTATCTGTTCATTTTAAAATAACTGTCTTACTGCAGGGATTTGGAGCTGAGCTCTGAAGCAGGTTATTTTTACCCAGAGCTGGTTCTGGAGGTGGAGCTGGTAAAAGTTATTAGGCCTACTTAATGCTCCGAGCTTCAAAAATTTTAAATCTATTGATTTTTAATTAATCTGTTAATTTTGCTGCCTTACTCAGCTGTTTTGCCCCCCACCCTCATGCAGTGTTTCTTACAGAGATATTTCCCTGGGGAGGGGTCATTTCAGATTGTCAGGGGTAGCAGTGCCAGTGGCCAGAAGCCTTGCTAAGGGGTGTCAGATGGGACATACATCCAGGAGCACCAGACTAGTGTGGGGGGGGGGGTGGTAATGGGCTTTGATGGTTGAAAATAATGGGTTTCAGACTTGAAAGAGGCATAAAATTGAATCTTGTCCCCTGACACCAAACACATTTAGACACAATTGTACAAGTTACGTTGAAATAGGGCGGATGGGGTGTTCCACTCAGGTGTTGCTTTTTCTTTATATGCAAGTTTGGCATTTTCAGACAACTGCAGAGTTAAAGGTTGTATAGTGAAAGGGAGGGTGGCAAAAACATTTGGCCACCCATGGTGGCACTAATAGTAGCTACACCACTATGCAGTGTATCTTTCGGTTACCGGAAATTTGATCGAAAGAAATGTCAGCGAAGGAAAATTGATCGACAGTAATTTGATTGAACGCAAGTTTGGTCGAATCTTTTTTTCAGTTCAGACGTTAAAATGTTCGTCAAAATAGCGTAAATTTACCAATAATATAGTTAAAACTATGAATAATGAGTTCTGTTTCTCAAGGGCTGTAGATATCTTTAAATGGTATTAATCCTTTAATAAACACTTTCATCTGATTACTTAATGACTTAATGTAATAATTTAATCTTTAAGACTAAAAAAATTCATGCAGTTGAATTTTTAATTCATAGTTTTTAGTTATCTGTGCTTCCTCTATTGCAATTGCATTTAATCTTATTTTAAATGTGTGTTTCAGTTTTTTGTGAAGAATATGAAGACAACATAAAGTTAACAGCACTTCTGACAGACATATATGGTGTCACAGCTTTCTCTGGGTTGTCTCATATATGGTCCAAATTATGGAAAGACATGATGATTTTCAAAATAATACAAGCCTTTATAAATATAATCCAGATGTTGTCATAAAGGGTGAAGTTGTTACTGACATTCACAAAGTACTTAAGAAAGAGATAGAGAATGAGGTCAACACTTCACAAGTAACAAATGGTGAATGTTTTGACAATTGTGGAATTAAAGAAGAGACAGTTATGATTACAGATCAGGAGGTTTCTTGTCCAAATATATCTAACAAAATGGAATTAAGTGTACATAATGAACTGACTTCAAGGAACTTGCAATATAAGTTGCAATCTACAGGAGAGAAACCCTATACACATGACATAAGTAATGCTAGATTTACAAAAAGCTCAAATGTTTTAAAACACAAAAGAAATGACACAGGAGAGAAACCTTACAGATGTGACATTTGTCCATCTGCATTTGCCTGCTCTTCAAGTTTATCTAAGCACAAAAGAAATCACACTGGAGAGAGACCTTACAAATGTGACATTTGTCCATCTTCATATTCACAAAAGTCAGGTTTAATTGTTCACAAGAGAAAGCACACTGGAGAGAGACCTTACAAATGTGACATTTGTCCATCTACTTTTGCCCAAATGGGACATTTAATTACTCACAAAAGCATTCACACTGGAGAGAAACCTTACAAATGTAACATGTGTTCTTATGCATGTGCCCGTCCTTCAGATTTAAATAGTCACAAAAGAAAACATACTGGAGAGAGACCTTACAAATGTGACATTTGTCTTTCTGCATTTGCCTACTCTTGTAGTTTAATTTGTCACAAAAGAAAGCACAATGAAGAGAGACCTTACAAATGTAACATGTGTCCTTCTGCATTTTCCCAAGAGGCACCTTTAATTGTTCACAACAAAAGACAGCACACAGAAAAGAAACCTTACACATGTGACATTTGTTCATCTGCATTTGCCCAAAAAACACATTTTACTGTGCATAAAAGACAGCACACAGGGGAAAAACCTTACAAATGTGACAATTGTCCATCTGCATTTTCCTCCTCTTCATGTTTCATTAAGCACAAAAGAATCCACACTGGAGAGAGACCTTACAAATGTGACATTTGTCTATCTGCATTTGCCCAAAAGGCACCTTTAATTGCTCACAAAAGACAACACACTGGAGAGAAACCTTATAAATGTGACATTTGTCCATCTTCATTTGCCAATAAGACCTCTATAATTGTTCACAAAAGACAACACACTGCAGAAAAACCTTACAAATGTGACATTTGTCCATCTTCATTTGCCTCAAAGTCACCTTTAACTGTTCACAAAAGACAGCACACATGAGAGAAACCTTACAAATGTAACATTTGTCCTTATGCCTGTGCCTCCCCTTCAGATGTAAATAACCACTAAAGAAAACACACTGGAGAGTGACCTTACAATAGTGACATTTGTCAAACTGCATTTGTCTCCTCAAGTTTAACTAACTACAAAAGAAAACACAAAGGAGAGAATCCTTACAAATGTAACATTAGTCCATTTGCTTTTGCAGACTCTTCAAGTTTAACTGTTCACAAAAGACAGCACACAGGAGAGAAACTTTACCAATGTAACATTTGTCCTTATGCATTTTCTGACACTTCACAATTGACTATTCACATAGACAACATACCAGAGAAACCTAACAAATGTGACATTTGTTCCTACTGCATAAACTACTTACTTTTACAAAAAGACAGAATTTCTTTGGAGAAACCTTACAAATGTTACACTTGACCTTCTCAAATGTGATATTTGTCCATCTTCATTTGCTAAAAATCAACTTTACCTGTTCAAAAAAGATAGCACAAGGGAGAGAAATGCTACAAATGTGACTCTTCTCTATGGCATGAGAATTTTTCAGTTTAGCAAACCATGGTCACAAAACAAATTACTTCACAGTTTTCTCAAAATTTTTTAAACGCCTTCTTTGAAACATTCTCCATAATTGGTAAACAAGTCCAGGGAACCCTGGCCCATTCATTCAAATCACCTTGGCTAATTTTATGTTATGTTTCACAATGCTTCAAACTGTCTTCAGTCCTCACCATATTACACCATTTTTTACGCTAGATGAAATTCATCCAAAACAGTGTATGGGTTATAAGGGGAATATTGATACAGTTGGCATCAAAAGATTAATATCACTTGTATATATTTGCTTATAACATAACAATTATATCCTTTATATTTTTTGCTAATGAAATGAAAATTTCTTGCAAATAACTATTTTATTTTAAATATGTGTGTATTATTTCATATTGAACAGCTCTCAGATTTTGAGATTCATTAGGAGATTTACATTACTCAAGCAGCAGTATGGTTTTATTTTGTTGTAAATTTATGACAAAATAAAAGAAAAATTAGTCAAGTTTTCTAGATCATGTCATGTCATTTAATATGTTTGCCATTTCTAAGAATTTAAAATAACTGTATCTGTCTCTTGTGCTGGTTTGTTGTGGCGGCAACTATTTGTTTTTTCTTGTTTAAAATAGTATAGGCCTAATCTTAGATGAAATATTTTAGCGGCATTGAAGGAAAGAAAAACAAAGTAATGAACTTTATAGTCATTCTACAGCTAAAACTTTTTTGTTTAAAGCTATTACTAGTACCAGTATGTCATTTTTTAATTCAAATTATTTGTATACGTAATGGTTAACGTTCAAAGAGATATAAGTAATAAACAAATATATCCTACACATATATCGCATACAATTGGCTCATGCATACAGCCCATACATATCACCCATATGATATGTCATCTCCACACGTCATTCGATAAAGGGTCATTTACTGACATTTATGCCACCACCTCAAACTCATGAAAGCTATAACCACCTTCCCCCTTACCTTTTGGTGTTAGGGAGAGGTTAGCATAGGACACTCGTCCTTTGTGAACGAGTAAAATGCTCCATGCTTCTGATAGAGTTTTCCGCAAAGCTACATTTTTGATGGTGCAGCGAAGAGCTTGGGTTTTATTTTTCTTCCACTGATTATTTTAAGTATTTGCGACTGAGGACGGGGCAGTGCATTGGATTTTTTTAATCCGGAGCAAATCCAAATTTTGGACCCCCACAACTGTCAACATAATGTATCAAATATATATGCCGGTATATATATGCAAGCCTACAGTCGAAACCACTTATCTCGACCTCGGTTAACTTGCCAACTAAGTTATGTCGACGTTTTTGACGTGGAAACGCCGAATTCTCTCGTTGTCTTAGCATTTTCTCCTTGGTTATATCGATTCTTGGTACTTTACGGTTATCTCGACCTCATCAAATTAATTTTCAAAATTGAACAAAATTACCCCTAAATCTATTGTATATATATTTTTTTTTTACTGAAGCACATGCATTTGTTAACACACATCATGATGATGTAGGCCTACATAAAGAAATTTCAAGCAAATGTTAATATACTGCCACCAATTGGGTTTTCGGTTATCTCGATCATCGGTTATCTCGACGCTTTTGGGGCAAACCAGGTGGCCGTCGCCATAACCGGGTTCTACTTTATAATATTTTTATATTATTCAACAAGACATTCACGCTGCAATAGTTGTGGGTTTTCTTTTTCACGGTAGGAAAAAGTTGGAAATTTCATTTTGAAATAAAAAAATTGATTGGAAATCATGTACTATGTTTATAATCCCACCGAATGTAATCATCCATCCTAAACACGAAAGTATTTAAATTTGCCTCGTTTGTAATCTAACAGTACAATTCTGAGATGGTATTTTTACTAAAGGTGACATGGCATTGTAATATCATGACTCGGTATTGTAGTATTTTGAAAGCTCAGGTCTGTAAATGTGTTGTACCCTCTTTACTCCTCTGTCATTTGACATTCTCTCTAAGTGTCCTGCCCAGCGTACCCTGTCATTTTTTATTTCTCCTACTATCGTTTTATCCTGAGATAGACTGTACAATTTATGGTTGTTTTGTATTCTCGATCCATTTTCATTCTTTATTGGTCCAAATATTTTCCTGAGATCTTTCGTCTCCCATGAATTTAAATAGGTTTTCTAATGCTTTTTAGGGTTCAAGTGTCAATTGCATATGTTACAACTGGTCTTATTACAGTTTGATAAATAGTTTTCTTTGTTTCTCTTGTAATGTTTTTACTTTTGAGTATTTTCCAACTACTGAAGTGTGCCCTGTTTCCGGCTGATATTATTTTCATTTATTTCTGTTAGTGATTCGTTTCTTTCATTTAATAAAGATCCTATCGGTATTTGAATTGATTTACTTTTTCAAAAGTCTGGTTTCTAATTTTAATGGCTTCATCTGTCTGTTCTTCTCTTATCATAGTCATGTATTTTGTTTTTTTGTTTGTTAACTTCCAGCCCTACTTGTAGTGATGGGTCTTCTGATTTTAAAAAAGGATTTTGATATGTCTTTAATACTTTTCCCTATCAGTGCTATGTCATCATCAAAAACAAGATACTGAAGGGGTTGATTGTAGAAAGTGCCCATTGGTTGTAGGTCTTGGGTTTCCCTCAGAAAATATCCTTTTATTGTTCCTCGGGTGTCAATATGTATGTTTTTCACAACACTAACACTCTCTAATGTTAGGTTAAAAAGCATACAAGACAGTGAGTCTTAGACGAGGGTCTAATTTGAAATGCCCTGGAATATTTTCCCAGTGGGTCTTGATTTTGCTTTTTGAATTGTTCAGTGTTACATGTATCAGTCTTGTCAGTTTGTTGGGTATGCCAAACTCCTGCAGAGTCTCATATAAATATTTTCTTTTGATGCTGTCATAGACCATTTCGTAATCCATATAGAGTTGATGTACTGGTATTTTATATTTATAGCATTTCTCTGATAGGCAACTGATGGTGAAAATCTGATCAGTCATTGATCTGTTTTGCCTTAATCCACATTGGTAATCACCTAGTATTTCTTGCCTAAATCCACATTGGTAATTACCTAGTATTTCTTTCCTGAATCCACATTGGTAATCACCTAGTATTTCTTGCCTGAATCCACATTGGTAATCACCTAGTATTTCTTGCCTGAATCCACATTGGTAATCACCTAGTATTTCTTTCCTGAATCCACATTGGTAATCACCTAGTATTTCTTGCCTGAATCCACATTGGTAATCACCTAGTATTTCTTGCCTGAATCCACATTGGTAATCACCCAGTATTGCTTGCCTGAATCCACATTGGTAATCACCTAGTATTTCTTGCCTTAATCCACATTGGTAATTACCTAGTATTTCTTTCCTGAATCCACATTGGTAATCACCTAGTATTTCTTTCCTGAATCCACATTGGTAATCACCTAGTATTTCTTGCCTGAATCCACATTGGTAATCACCTAGTATTTCTTGCCTGAATCCACATTGGTAATCACCTAGTATTTCTTGCCTGAATCCACATTGGTAATCACCTAGTATTTCTTGCCTGAATCCACATTGGTAATCACCTAGTATTTCTTGCCTGAATCCACATTGGTAATCACCTAGTATTTCTTGCCTGAATCCACATTGGTAATCACCTAGTATTTCTTGCCTGAATCCACATTGGTAATCACCTAGTATTTCTTGCCTGAATCCACATTGGTAATCACCTAGTATTTCTTGCCTGAATCCACATTGGTAATCACCTAGTATTTCTTGCCTTAATCCACATTGGTAATTACCTAGTATTTCTTTCCTGAATCCACATTGGTAATCACCTAGTATTTCTTTCCTGAATCCACATTGGTAATCACCTAGTATTTCTTTCCTGAATCCACATTGGTAATCACCTAGTATTTCTTTCCTGAATCCACATTGGTAATCATCTAGTATTTCTTGACTGAATCCACATTGGTAATTACCTAGTATTTCTTTCCTGAATCCACATTGGTAATCACCTAGTATTTCTTTCCTGAATCCACATTGGTAATCACCTAGTATTTCTTGCCTAAATCCACATTGGTAATTACCTAGTATTTCTGCCTGAATCCACATTGGTAATCACCTAGTATTTCTTGCCTGAATCCACATTGGTAATCATCTAGTATTTCTTGACTGAATCCACATTGGTAATCACCTAGTATTTCTTGCCTGAATCCACATTGGTAATCACCTAGTATTTCTTGCCTGAATCCACGTTGGTAATCACCTAGTATTTCTTGCTTGAATCGACATTGGTAATCACCTAACAGTGCACGGTTAAAGTCTTTTGGCAATTAGCTTCGTCAGTATTTTGTAAGAAACATTTAATAGGGAAATTCCTCTCTGTAGTTTGTACACTGAAGTTTGGAACATTTCTTGTGTATTGGGGTTATTAATGCTGTTTCCCATTCTGTTGGAATTTTCTCTTCTTGCCAAATTTTAGTTATAATTATAAGTTTATGTATCCGAGTGGGTAGTTCATTTCCTCCATATTTAATAAGTTCTGCTGCGATGAGGTCTCCTCCGGGGGTTTTGTGGTTTTTCATATGATTAATTACTTCTTTAGTTTCTTCTAGAGTTGGGGGGGGGGGGGGTATAAAAGGGTCTGGTCCGCCCTGTGGTTTTTGGTAATCTTCATCTTGTCTATTGTCTGCATTCAGTATGTCCTCAAAATATTCAGCCCACCTCTCCAGTACTATTTACTATTTTCTGCGATTAATTCTCCATACTGGCTCTCACACATTTGTGGTCTGGCTTGATATCCATTCTTTTCATCTTTTATCTTCATGTACATTCCTTTGATATTTCCCTCTCACGATAAATCTTCTATTTCTTTTAGTTTAGCTATTTCCCATTGCCTCTTTTTCTTCCTACACATTTTTGAGGCTTTCCTCTTCTCTTCCTTGTATGTTTGTGTTGACTTTCTGGTTTCCATTTGGAACATGATCATTCGTACTTTGTTCCTTTTTTCGACAGTCCCTCTGCATTAATTATCAAACCAGCGTACTCTATTGTTAGTTTGCAGGAATACTACTACTTTTACTTCTGATCGTTTCATAGCATTTTTATCATATCCCACAGTTCATTTATTTTGTTTTCCCTGTTTACTGCCTCCTGTGATGCCTCTAGCTGTGCCTCTACTTCATTCTGGTTAGCTTTGCAGTTAGTGTGTCTTTGGTAAGCTTTTGGTAATCGTATCGTTTCTCTCTTTGATTACGACCACTGTGAAGTATGCTTATTCTCTGCTTATATTTAACCCTTACAAGTAGAAGGTTAGAGTTTGCATCTGCTCCTCGATAGCTTCTTACATCTAGTAAATCCATGCCTCCGATCGATTAGAACATGGTCAATTTGGTTTCGGGTGATTCCATCTGTTGAGCTCCAAGTAGCTTTATGTGTATTTTCGTGTGGAAACCTGTTGCTGCTAACTGACATCCCTTTTCCAAAGTCTATGAGTCGGATCCCATTATCATTGGATTCTTCATGCTAACTTTCCTTTCCAATAGTTGGCATAAACATCTTTTCTTTTCCTATTTTGGCATTAAAGTCTCCAATCACTATTTTAAAATGATGTGCCTGATCGTAGACCCTCTTGTTATGTTTTTCCATTTTGGTTAGACCCCCTGCTTACCTGATATTGATTTTTTGCAAATTCATTAACTTCAAATGTATTTTTAATATCCGGTATAGTGGTACTCACTTTGAAAGATTTAAATGTATATTCATATATCAGAAAATATACATGATAACTTAAATTTTAATATGATTATTCATCACGTTTCCTGAACGTTTATGTTTTTAAACATTTTTACTCCATAGGTACTTTGATAACTTATGTTGGAACATATATTTCTTTATATTATAAAGAAATACTATGTGTAAGTAAATAGGTACTATCTGTGTATGTGGATTATTCCATTCATGGAATGCCAAAATTGAAGTCACGACCTGCTTACATGAGATCCACCATCGTTGACCCCATTTTCATTTAATGGACCCCAATTATTTTTTTCCCGCTGACATGGACCCCTTGCAAGTTGTCGTCGATCCCTAGGGTCGATATAGACCACTTTGGGAATCACTGAGCTATATGTATGGGCGATATGTATGAGCTATGAGTATGGACTATATGATATATGCATGGGTTAATTGTATGGGCTATATGTATGGACTATGTGTATTGTAGAGAGCACTGACGGTCTCCGTTCTAAGTTCTACCCTTGTTCTCTAACTACTTCATGTGGATGGTAACCTCGTTCACTCTGTCTCTCGTACTGTGACAAATCCATAGACATAGAGATATATAGACTGACTATCGGCAGTAATCCTTGAAGCCGCGCTGGAGAGAGTAATTTCCCCTTACCATGCACCCCATCGACGCTCTGGCAAACAGAGCGTCCTCAGAAGATTTCCATAATTTCAGAGTGATTAAACCATTAAAATTATGATAACAATACACAAATAAATGATCTGCATGGAATAGATTTTTTTTTGTTTTGTGTTAGTCCCACACAAAGGGATTCTCACATGACTATGATCAACAGATCATTATTAGCTTTTATATAATATATAAAATTAGAATAAATAATACCGGTATAGTAAAGTAGGCCTTTATTATTTTTTAAAAAAAATATTTATTTATATTACTATTTTATAATTATAGTAATATGCCAAGCTTTTAACCTAGGCTATTCACGTTGAATAGTGTCACATTGTTGTGACGAACTAAAACAACTGTACCGTGCGTTCCAAATTTCGTTTTGATATAAACTAAATATAGAAATAATGTATATTTTATAATATAATTTTTTTTACTTTATCTGCCATAATAAGATACTCATGTTTTGTGGCCAGGCCCATCGGTACCAAGTAAGAAGTGTTAATATTATTTATGTTATTATCTTTATTTTCTACTGTCACGCTAGATGCGATTACGGTTTTTATGTTTCCTCAATTTCACTGCCTTTGAATATATACATATATGCATGTAGTGTATTTAAAAGTCGATCATGGAGTATGTAGATTGTAGAAGAATTTACTAGTGCGGTGTTGGCTGCTTTTAGGATACGCCATGTCTCAACAGCTTTTTTGCAGATATTATAGCTCTAAATTTCAACTATTTCTTATTGTGAAGTAAAAAGAACTCTAAAATATGTGTCCTTTGTTCTTTGCTGAAATGCTTCTTTCCAAGATCTATACAAACTGCCATTTCTGTTTTTACATTGCCCACCGACTCGCTGCAGTGTAAATCTACTTACCCTACAGCAAGTAGGATACCCACGGTAATAGTAATAGATAATTTTCTATTACAATATAACCACTCATAAAGATATATTGCATTCCATTATAAGTGGTCTATACACATCATGTTTTTCACTCACATAGTTATTACTATCAAGTTTTTAAAAAAAAACTTATGCAGTGTTTTCTTTTTTTAAAATAACCAACTTAGAGCAACTTCTTTATTATGGTCATGTTTAGCTATGGGTGGAGCTATTTTTTCATGCTTAAAAGTAAACAAAATTATATAGTTGCCATGGCAAAGGCTGCCATCTTGAAAATAACACCTATTTGTAGAGTTTTCTAAAACTTTAAAAACAAACTTACATATTGGTTAAAAAATTGATTCATAAAGTTCAAGTACATTTAGAGGTTCTGAGTCTGAGCTAATTTAATTTCCGTCCAACTTTTCAAAATATATATAGGTATTTTTAATTTTTAAAATTTGGCAGAAAACGCTAGCATTTATCATCCTAGGAAAATAAAAAAAATATTTGTTAAAAAGTATTTGACCAAATTTATTTTTAGTATAGCTCATTATACACTAAATACTTAAAGGAATATACACACCACATTTTATCACTCTAGCTTGTATATTAGCTGCGATTTTAGGATTCTACGTTACCAAAAAAACCCAGAAAAAATCAATTTTAAACTTTAAAAGTGAAAAATTGTAAGTTTATTATGAAAATGAAGTTCTTTTAATACGTTTTTTTTTTTGTTGTTCAGCAACGTGGACATCGTGGTTTAGAATATTATTTAACTGTTGAATGCACCACGAACATGGGTTTCACCTTCTCGAACTTCACTCAGGCGCTCTCTTGCCAACATCACAATTTTTTAACGAACTTTCAATTTCCGCTTGAATAAAGTATGTGAGGTCAACACATCGAACGAGAGGGATTGATGAACATTAGACAACTTTTATTTTGATTGGATTTAGTCAAACCAAACCAAACATTGATGATATCTTGAAAGCCAAACGTCAGTTTCAAAAATCGCTCTAACCTTTTTTGCTGCTTATTTTGTGAGATTAAAATATGTGCGCACTAGGTCTGATGTAAATATCTTTTTGCTAGCGTTGCCTTTGCTAACTTTTTAAGTAAATAAATATGTTGGTTGTCTTTGCTTTTTTTGCATTGCTGCCACTCACCCATGATTAAAATTCAATACTAAACTTAGTTTTTCGTCTTTTTTCCCCAGAGCTTTCGTTCTGGCTTGCAAGTATTAGTACTACACCTTACAGTACGATTTTTTTCGTTAGGGGCCATCCATAAATGACGTCACGCAAATTTTGCCGATTTTTGACCCCCCCCCCCTCCCCCCATCGTCACAAATCGTCACAAAAAGTTATACCTCCCCCCTAAAATATAACGTCACAAATCTCTACACCCCCTCCCCTATAAAAAGTCCCTGTGTACACTATTGTCCTATACAAGCCCTTAAGAAAGTCACCTCACGTGAATATCAAATTACTGCACCTGTGTCAAAAATACTTCACTAGAACAGTGGTTCTTATCCAGCGGTAAAAGTACCTCCCCAGCCCTGAGGTGCCGAAGACTAGAAAAGTGCACTCAGTGGCGTAGCCAAAGGGGTGCGGACCGCACAGGGGTGACACCATCTCAGGGTGGTGACATCAAATTGAAAAATTGCGTATTTACAGAGCACACAATGCTCGGTCTAACCGAAATCCACAAAAGGATAACAGATGGCACGTACATTTTCCCCCCATGTAACCAAACAAGATTCGTTTTTATTAAAATTTCAAAGGTGATGCGTCAGCAGTTAAATTACCTTATTATTAGGTCAGAAACACACCGTTTTGACCATGTTTCAACGCCGAATGAAGTGTTTGGTAACTTTTGTATGTGACAGGAAGCTATAATTATCTAAAATCTGAGAAGTAAACCTATCCTTTGATAACATTCTAATAACAATAAGCGATTCTAAGTAAATGTCAAGGGTTGACACCACTAGCTTACTGGACCGGGTGACACCAACCCTAGCTACGCCACTGGTTGTAATTGCTGCCATTGCTGCTTTTTTTAAAAAAATAGTTTGTATCCATATTGATTAGCAGCAGTAACTGTCTTTCTTTTGAATTTTGTTGGCGCATTGCTTTTATTTGTATTTTTTTCCCTTGCTCATAAAGTTAATGAAAGAAATAAAACTGCGATGACTAAATTGTTGAGTTATTTTAAATTTTATTACAATATAATTTATATGTTGTTGTTGTTTTTTTTTTTTGGGGGGGGGGGTGAGTTTAAAACAGAGTGGGCCAGCAGGGCTGCAAAAAATGTTAAGAATCCCTGCTCTAGAGCATGTACTAAGATACACCCCCCGGCCCCTGCCCTAGAGCATTTAACACCACCCACCCACTCCAAGGTCAACCATTGTATTCTTTCAATTCCACTTCCTCTGGATGACTCCTGTGTCCACATTTAGCCATAAATTCTCACAACTGTCATGGCAACCACACCCCCAGTTCCCTCCTCCATGGTGTCTTGTAACCTGATCTGAGTCATTATTGGGACCTCACATACCTGAACTGATTCTCTCAGTCTCAGTGATAGTAGTTTAAAAATAAAATAAGTATTTTTGTATCAAAGAATATGTTAAAAATGTCAATAATTTAGGGTAATTAAGTGCAATTCATTACTACAATATTCTACTTTTCATGTGACGTCACATTGCTTGAGAGTCCCCCCCCTCCCCCTCGTCACACATCGTCACAAAAAGCTGACCCCCCTCCCCCCACTAGACGCGTGACGTCATTTATGGATGGCCCCTTATCCGGCCAGCCGTGAAAAAAGTTTAGTGACCCCTGATCTATAACCTAGACTCAATATCTCTTTGAATGTCAGCCAATACGCATATAAATAATATGATTTAAAAAAAAAGTACAGACTGGTTCCGGTACTAGTACTAGCATTTGTTGAAAATAGTTTTTGCCGTAGGCTGACTATAAACTATAAAGTTCTTTACTCATTTTTTCCCCCCTCTCTTTCAATTTGCCGCCACAACAAACCAGCACAAGAAACAGATACAATTATTTTAAATACTTAGAAATGACACAAAGTATTGAACAAAATTACATGAATTAAAAAACTTGACTAATTTTCATTTATATTGTCATAAATGATAAAGTTACAACAAAATAAAACAATCCTGCTGCAGGAGTTCTGTTAATCTCCAAATAAATCTCAAAATCAGAGAGCTGTTCAATACAAAACAAAGTCTAATTAAAAAAAAACCTTTGCACACATTTTTTAAATAAAATATGTATTTGAATAAAGTTTTCATTTCATTAACAAAAGAATAGAGGATATAATTAATATTAAACGTTAAAAGCAAAAATATACACGCCATATTAATCTAAAAATGAAATCAAATTACATGTAAAGAGATATAAAAGCTAATATGTAGGCTACGTGAAATAAAAAGTTGGCCAATTTATGTCCCTTTTTACTTTTCTGCACACAAAAGTTTTAAATAATGTCTCCAATCAAAATCAAATGCACACAAATTCAAAAACTAAATTTCTTTAAATAACATGCTGTATTTCTTTATTTACATAAATAGCAAAATGTATTTCATTTGTAATATATTATAATATCAAAACATAAATAACAAAAGCAAATTATAAAAGAACAGTCTAAAATTGTTATATTACCAGTATATAAGACAGTACCGGTATGTAAATATGTTCATGCACAAAGTGATAAAGTTAAATAATATATCAAACAAGATACAGCAATTATATTTAATGTTATTTTTAAATATATATATATATATGGGTAGTTGAACAATGCAAATCTAAGCACAAAAAATATCTGTCAAATGAAGTTGACTTGTTCACTATTTTCATTTCAAGAAACTCAAATTATTTGTTTGTTGTTCTAGCTAACGGTACTAGTATACTATTTTCTCACTGATTTTGAATTTTAACAAACTCATTTTTAAAACATTTTTTTGCTATTATTTTCTTAACATAATTAGTTGGGAAAAAATTAAATATATGAGTATGAGCCAGGTGCTGATTTAATGATTTTTGAGAAAAATCATTCAAATAATCCTCCCCACTATTAACAAATATATATATTTTTTTTAAAAAACATTAATTTCTATAATTCTCTGATTTTCTTCACTCATTGTTATGTACTAGGACTTGCCATTTGTTAAAGTTGTGAATAAGCAATCCTACCAAAGGTTTATGTGGATACTTTATAAAATCATCATTAATTAATGTCATACAAATCTAAACGTTTTCTCCATCAGTAAAGATTCTTGGCAATTGCTTTACCCTTCAAAGAACACACTAAGTAATTTACAGAAACAAAGATAACATTCACTATAGGTACCGGTAAATGATTATGAAATTACACAAAACTTTTTCAATAATTTAAATGTCACTATATTGATCTAATGTGTGTGTCTTAATATTGTTTGAGTCTGAATATTCTAAGGATCATTTAATTTGTTTTCTTTTAAATTAACATTTTTTTTCTTTTAATACTTTTAGCTCTATTTTGTATTTTATACCGGGTACTTCAGACACCTTTCTCAGTAGATACCACAAACTGGCGTAAAAACGCGTTTTTGCGTCACGGAAGCCTGTATTTAGTAACTTTTCACTTACTGTTTTCTATATTAAAAATTGGTCTAATAAAAATGGTACCATTTAAAAGTACATTTTAAGCCCTCTAATTCTGTCATTTTCATTGTTGTTAAAATAACAAAGAGCATTACATTTATCGCATGAAAACCATCACCAAAGTGATTTTTTATCGACAGTCAGGAGATCATTTTTAACCCCGCGCTATTCTATCTCCGTGCCGTTTTTGGTCGTTCGTAGGGTGACCAGAAATACGCGCATATGACAAACGCGCACACGATAAACGCGCACAGAAAATTACGCAAAGACACAGCTGCGCACAGGAAAACTGCGCACACCGACAGTTGCGCACACAGAAAACAGCGCACACCGACAAATGCGGACACCGAAAATTCCGAACACGGACAGTTGCGAACGTTGACAGTAGCGAACACGTACAAATGCTCAAATTTCTATGAAATTTAGGCTTAGCTAGTACTAGGAGTAGGAAGATTATTCATTTAAATTATAATTATTATTAATAAAACTAAAATAGGCTTAGTTATATTATTTTTAAACATTTTATTCTTAATTTTACGGTTCACTGCAATCAAGTTGGCAGCCCTGGCAAAAAACGCTGTGATATCTCTCAACTTTTACCGATTATTTTAAATTATAATTTTAATACTTCATTACGATGATATAGTCTATCATAGTTGTACTATATATGCCTACGTACTATGTGTTAATGGAATTGAGAATATAAATTCAAACGTTCATTGCCTACAGGCGTCATTTTGCTTATTGCGACTATAATTTAATAATTTTAATTTAAAATTAATATTTTCCATACCGTTATCAGACTCTTAACTCGCCTTATTATACTTATAATAACTTATACTTATATCAGTAATCTTTTTAATACCCGGTATTTAAATATCTTTTACAGGAGAATTAGACCACTGTCAATAAAATATTTAAAAAAATAATTCTTCTTTGCCACATAGAAATTTAACTTTTGCTGCAATAAATCTATTGTTACCTTTATAATTACTAGTATTATTATATTTGTGTATAGTTTTAATTTTATATATCATAAATAAGATGACCCAATTATTTTTTAATAATTCGTCTTTAAAAGGATTCTTTAATAATTATTTCTAATCCAAGCCACTTATTATCCTTATGATTGCCGACTTGTTTTTTAAGCTGACAACCAACTACAACCTTTTCAACTCTTTAATGACATTT
The DNA here is from genome assembly GCA_964017045.1 of Omphiscola glabra. Lineage (NCBI taxonomy): Eukaryota > Metazoa > Mollusca > Gastropoda > Lymnaeidae > Omphiscola > Omphiscola glabra. The sequence goes on along the minus strand of OZ024807.1, from coordinate 12,390,963 downwards.
TAATTACATTGTACGATTCCAATTGTGCGCAAATGTATGTGTTCGCTATAGTCAACGTTCGCAACTGTCCGTGTTCGGAATTTTCGGTGTCCGCATTTGTCGGTGTGCGCTGTTTTCTGTATGCGCAACTGTCGGTGTGCGCAGTTTTCCTGTGCGCAGCTATGTCTTTGCGGACTATTCTGAGCGCGTTTGTCATGTGCGCGTTTTTCACGGAACCGTTCGTAGTATTTCGTCGCAAATAAGTGTTTCGTGTGCAGAAATGAATGCCCTTTAGTTTGGTACCAAATATTAATGTAACGTAACAGTTTAAATATTTTAAAAATCGAAGAAAATGATCATTTACTAATTGATTTTGGCAAAATATGAAATTTTAACCAGTATCATTGGAAAGCTCGTCCTATTTTCGTTTAAAATTACGGAAACAACACTTCATTTCTAAGCATCAACAAAAACGGCCGAGTTAAACAAAGATCCCTATAATTTTCTTTCACCCCACTTGTTTCCCATACGCGAAAATGGCTGAAAACTACGTTGACAACGCACCAGAAGTTTTTTCTAAATTGACGGTAGCCGATCTTAAATGCTTAATAGGTAAGTAAAAATCAGTATAAAAATATGTAGTTAAATAGTTTGAAACTGTGTCAGCTATGTTTTAATTCTTTATTTCTTTAGAAAATTTGTATTTATGTAGATATAAATATGTTCGTTTGTCGCTGATTATTATCGTTTTTTGAGTTTTGTCAGATGACTTAAACCCCACTCTGTAGTGAAGTCTAATTTTTTCTGATTGCTCAATTTAAAATATTATTGTTTTTTTTTCTGAAAGAGGATACGTTGAAGATTAATAACTACTAATTTTTATAACTAGCAAATGATATTATCATATTCAATTTTAATAAATAAAAAAGGTCACGTGATCATAATATTTGTCGTCAATGTAAACAAACAATGGCTAATGTTGAGAGATATCACCGTGACTTCGTTAGAGATAAATTTAGGGTTCAGGTTAGGTTTAGGGATAGATTTAGGGTTCAGGTTAGGTTTAGGGATACATTTAGGAAATTTTTTTCATTATTTTTAAACATTTTATTTTTCATTTTACGGTTCACGGCAATCAAGTTGGCAGCCATGGTATAAAACGCGGTGATATCTCTCAACATTTACCCAAACAATGAATGAGATTGTTAAAAAGGGGCCATCCATAAATGACGTCACGCAATTTTTGACCCCCCTCCCCCCATCGTCACAAAAAGTTAGACCCCCCTAAAATATAACGTCACAAATCTCTACACCCCCCCCCTATAAAAAGTCCCTGTGTCCACTATTGTCCTTTACAAACCTTTTAGAGAGTCACCTCCAGTGGATATCAAATTACAGCACCTGTGTAAAAAAAACACTTCATTAGAACAGTGGTTCTTATCCAGTGGTAAAAGTACCTCCCCAGCCCTGAGGTGTGGTAGACCAGAAAAGTGCATTCAGTGGCGTAGCTAGAGGGGTGCAGACCGCACGGGGGTGAAACCATCTCAGGGGGTGACATCAAATTGAAAAATTGCGTATTTCCAGAGCACACACTGCTCGGTCTAACCGAAATCCACAAAAGGATTACAGATGACGCGTACATTTTCCACCCATGTAACCAATAAAAATGCGTTTTTAATTAAAAGTTCAAAGTTGATGCGTCAGCAATTAGGTTACATTATTATTAAGTCAGAAACACGTCGTTTTGACCATGTTTCAACGCCGAATGGAGTGTTCGTTAACTTTTGTAAGTGACATTAATCTATACCGGTATTCATCTAAATTCTGAGAAATAAAACTATCCTTTGACAACAATGAGTGATTCTAAGTACATGTCACAGTTCTTAAATACAATTACCTCAAGGCCTTCAATTATTTTTTTTTGTTCTTGTATTTGTTATACTGTGGACTAAGTTTAACAAGAAGAATTACATCTTGGAAAGGGTGTGTGTGTGTGTGGGGGGGGGGGTGACACTATGAGCTTACCGGACCGTGTGACACCAACCCTAGCTACGCCACTGATTGTAATTGCTGCAATTGCTAACTGTTGCTGCTTTCTTTTTAATTAGTTTGTGTGCATTTTGATTACAGCAGTAAATGTTTTTCTTGTGCATTTTGATTACAGCAGTAAATGTTTTTCTTGTGCATTTTGATTACAGCAGTAAATGTTTTTCTTGTGCATTTTGATTACAGCAGTAAATGTTTTTCTTGTGCATTTTGATTACAGCAGTAAATGTTTTTCTTGTGCATTTTGATTACACCAGTAAATGTTTTTCTTGTGCATTTTGATTACAGCAGTAAATGTTTTTCTTGTGAATTTTGATTACAGCAGTAAATGTTTTTCTTGTGCATTTTGATTACAGCAGTAAATGTTTTTCTTGTGCATTTTGATTACACCAGTAAATGTTTTTCTTGTGCATTTTGATTACACCAGTAAATGTTTTTCTTGTGCATTTTGATTACACCAGTAAATGTTTTTCTTGTGAATTTTGATTACAGCAGTAAATGTTTTTCTTGTGCATTTTGATTACAGCAGTAAATGTTTTTCTGGTGAATTTTGATTACAGCAGTAAATGTTTTTCTTGTGCATTTTGATTACAGCAGTAAATGTTTTTCTGGTGAATTTTGTCGGCGCATTGCTTTTAATGGTAATTTTTTCCATTGTCTATAAAGTTAATTAAAGAAATAAAACTAAGATAACTCAATTGTTTAATTATTGTTATTTTTATTACAATATAACTTATACGTTGGGGTGTGTGTTTAAAACGGAGTGGGCCTGTAGCCCTGTAAAAAATTTAAGAATCCCTGCCCTAGAGCATTTTCATTTACTAAGATACAACCACCTCTCTCCCCCACCCTGTCACGGTCAACCATTTGTTATCCTTCCACCCCACTCCCAGTGGTTGCCGTGGAATGCGAATTCTATGACTCCAGTGTCCGTCTTTAGCCATAAATTCTCACAGATGTCATTGCAACTACACCCTGAGTTTCCTCCTATTTGGCGTCTTGTAATTTGATCTGAATCTGCTTGGACCTCGCATACCTGCACTGATTCTCTCAGTGATAGCAGTTTAAAAATAAAATGATGGTTGTTGTATAAATGAATATGTTAAAAATGTCTGTAATTTAGCGTTATTAAGTGCATTTATTTACTACAATATTCTACTTTTCATGTGACGTCACATTGCTTGAGGGTCCCCACCTCTCCCTCGTCACACATCGTCACAAAAATCTGACCCCCCTCCCCCCCTAGACGCGTGACGTCATTTATGGATGGCCCCTTTGAAGGATAATGTTATTATAACTGTCTATTGGCCTGGCAAGATGAGCTGTCTATTGGCTGGAAAAGATGAGCTTTCTATTCGCTTTTCAAGATAAGCTATCTATTGGACTGTCAAGATAAGCTGTCTTTTGGACTGTCAAGATAAGCTGTCTTTTGGGCTGTTAAGATGAGCTCTCTATTGGACTGTCAAGATGATCTGACTATTGGCCTGGCAAGAAGACCTGTCTATTGGAATGTCAAGATGATCTGACTATTGGCCTGGCAAGAAGACCTGTCTATTGGACTGTCAAGATGATCTGACTATTGGCCTGGCAAGAAGACCTGTCTATTGGAATGTCAAGATGATCTGACTATTGGCCTGGCAAGAAGACCTGTCTATTGGACTGTCAAGATGATCTGACTATTGGCCTGGCAAGAAGACCTGTCTATTGGACTGTCAAGATGATCTGACTATTGGCCTGGCAAGAAGACCTGTCTATTGGAATGTCAAGATGATCTGACTATTGGCCTGGCAAGAAGACCTGTCTATTGGACTGTCAAGATGATCTGACTATTGGCCTGGCAAGAAGACCTGTCTATTGGACTGTCAAGATGATCTGACTATTGGCCTGGCAAGAAGACCTGTCTATTGGACTGTCAAGATGATCTGACTATTGGCCTGGCAAGAAGACCTGTCTATTGGACTGTCAAGATGATCTGACTATTGGCCTGGCAAGATGATCTGACTATTGGCCTGGCAAGAAGACCTGACTATTGACCTGGCAAGAAGACCTGTCTATTGGCCTGGCAAGAAGACCTGACTATTGGCCTGGCAAGAAGACCAGACTATTGGCCTGGCAAGAAGACCTGTCTATTGGCCTGGCAAGAAGACCTGTCTATTGGCCTGGCAAGAAGACCTGACTATTGACCTGGCAAGAAGACCTGACTATTGGCCTGGCAAGAAGACCTGACTATTGGCCTGGCAAGAAGACCTGACTATTGGCCTGGCAAGAAGACCTGACTATTGGCCTGGCAAGAAGACCTGTCTATTGGCCTGGCAAGAAGACCTGTCTATTGGCCTGGCAAGAAGAGCTGTATATTTGTTTGGGAAGAAGACCTTTTAATAAACTCCCCAACTTTGGAAGAAAATACAGAAGTAATTAATTCTATGATACAAGGTCCCTTGAGAGGGCCTCATCACAGCAGAACTTATTAAATATGTAGGGAGAGATCTACGAACTCAGACAATTAAACCTTTAGCGAAAATTTGGCAAGAAAAGAAAATTCCAACAGAATAGGAAACAAAACTAATAACCCCAATACACAAGAAAGGCTCTAAATTTCAATGGACAAACTACAGAGAATTTATTCACCTGTTAAATGTTTCATACAAAATACTGACAAAACTAAGTGCCCAAAAGAACACAACCGTCCACTGAAGAAATACTAAATGACTAACAATGTGGATTCAGACAAAACAGATCAACGACTGATCAGATTTTCACCATTAGATGCCTAATAGAGAAATGTTACGAATATAATATCACATTACATCAACTATATTATATTTACTATAAAAGGCGTTTGACAGCATTTCAAAAGAGAATATCTATATGAAACTCTGCAGGAATTTCCCATACCAAAAAACTGTCAAGACTGATACTTATCTTTTGCTGCCCTCTTGGATACTATTTCTGAGCTAAGTGCTATATTATATATTTTTTGATACATTTTTTAATTTTATTCGTGTTTCTGTTTGTTCGCTGATGAAGGCTTCCTGCCGACACGTTCGTTGTTTTGTTGCGTTCCTTTGATCAGGTTTAACCTTACTGTGTTTTACTAATTTCCTTCTGTGCTAACCTGATTGCAGTCTCCCCCATTATTACCAAGACTGATACATTTAACATCTAACAGCCCAGAAAGCATTTTAAACTCTATGATCAGTTATTCGATTATATGAATAAGTATAATTTAAGTTGTATGAGATAAATTCAAGTCTACTTATCGTTTGTTTGAAATCAAAGGGAAATTGTGTTAGTTCTCAGTATACGACCCCATTTAACACTGTAAGATTCTCATTATTTATCACCTAAACGAGAATTGTGTCGATGTGAAATTGTGTGTGACGGCGTCAAACTAGAAAAGGTAGATGTGGATATTAAATTCCTGAAACATTCGGGCGAAAATTCTTTCATGTTAGTGTGTGATTTTGTCCAGTTTCTAATCCTCCGCTCAACAATTCATTGCGATGTTCTGTTAAGCAAGGAGTACAGGACTGTGGTAGCAAGAGGATTTTTAATAGAGCTGCGCTTTATGACAAGACATGTTGCCGAATTTGTTGCCATCATCATTATTTGGCCCGCGTTTCATGACAATAGACAGTATCTACTGAGGATCAGGTGGTCGTAAATCAGTCCACAGTCGTCATCTATTGTGTTAGCTTCCTGGTTTGAAGTGTCAAATTTTATATTTTTGAAGTATTGTTAAATTTTCGAGCTTTGAAATATTGTTTAACTTGTTAGGTTTAAATGTTTTCTAAGTTTCCAGGTGTGAGATGTCAAATTTTCCAAGATCAATTAATGAGACAACACTGAGAAATCGATCCCTGGATTTCGAATAAGCCCGAGAGTCTTCGACACCTTTAATTTCTGCACTCCTCGTCCCTCACGACAATCAGTGTGACAGTATGGGGTTAGCCAAATTATTACTCTGGGGCACCCCACAACTGGAATAAATTCACTTTATGAATAGCACTGGGCGACATAATGCCTTCCTCAGACGTTTTAACCCCCCCCCCCCCCAAGAACAATTGAAACATTGAATTCCGGTAATACTAGAAAATGAACCTCTTGATTTATAAATAATCAATAATTTTCTGGGAAGGTTACTCCACAGATCGTACTTTCGCACTCCCTTTCACGATACAAACTCTGCAATTATTTTTAAAAAATTCCGTCCCTCCTTATAATTAAAAATGGACACACAGCCCGATTCGAACCCCGTTCTTTGCCTCTGGCAGAGATGTAGCTATAGTGTTTGATACCAGGGGGACAATATTCATTTTTATGCCCCCTCACCCCAAACCCCCCCCTCCCCCAACTAAACTCTGAAAACAATCATAATCATTTTTATCTATTAAATACCACTAAATCCCATTTCTGGCGCCTCCGCTGGCACTGAAAGAATCACTGCGCCTGGGGCCGGCGAATATTCACCTTCACCCCCCTCCCACATTTCCCCACACAAAAAACTTACCCCTCAAAACAAAGAAGAAAGAAAAGTGTCACCACATCCAAACCCCTTCCAATGCTAGTTATAAAACTCAAACATAATCTCGCAAAAACCTCAAAGTAAAACAAAAACTTAAGAAAAAAAAATTAAATGATATCTTGTGAAATGTTATGAAGAGGGTCAACTAAAGGTATTTTCACACCAAAATATAAAAAAACAATAACTATTAAACAGTATTTTAGTTGAAATGGCAAAGCCAAATCAGTTAAAATGGGACGTATTGCGAATTTAAATACAACTAGTAGAAAGAGGAGATCACTTATTTTAACTGACACGGAAGACAAACACAAACTTAAGATAGGTCAAAAATGCATTTATTTCCACACTTAAATATATATATATATAACAATACTTTATTAGGAAACAAATCTCTTCTAAAGAGATGATTTTTTTCTTCTTTTATTTGTTGAAGCGTTTTTGGTATTAAAAAAAAATTTAAAAAAAGAAATAATTTCTTAAATTTACTTATTTTGACAGTTAAAAAATTATATAACAGAATTGAGAAAATATACCAAATAGACACAAAAAGACGTGAACTGTCAGACCAAATAAAGACAATTTATGAAAGCCCCCCCCCCCCCCCCCCATTTTTACATGACATTACTTATTATCTATCCGGTCGTGTCTAAAAGACTGACTCCGCCCCAAATTTCACATTCCTATTCTGAAATCATTATTTTATTCTCTGAACTAGTCTCACTATTAAGATACTAATAATAATAACAAAGCTTTAAGTGAAGTATTGTTGTTACTGCTCTAAACTCCAAGTAAATCCTACGGTCTTATTCTATGGTTCGTTCCACTTTACTCTTGAGTGTGTGGAAAATAGTGGGTCGGGTTGTGGGGGGTCCGATGTATTCATTATAATAACTACTTTAATATACAATTTAAAAAAAAAAATATATATATATTTAGTTAGGTTTCATGTACATTTAGATTCGAAACGAAAAGGCTGGTAACAATCTTTATAATTACTGTATTCCTTTAAAAAAAAAAAATCAATGAAACAAACGAATCCTTTGATATTCTTTCAGACATACTTTTCAAACTGGATTATGACGGAAATCTTTGAAAGTTGCTCAGGTATTCTTAGGCTGTAGAATTCCACGATGTTTTCAAGGGGTGAAAGGTTGCCACTCGGAGCACGTGTTTTCCTCTTTCACCACGCGCCTCCAGAGAGAACCCACGCCGCCGCTATGACTAAAACGTTTGCTACCAGACAGCGTGAGTCGGGGATGACGGCACATTGTCCAAAACTCTCTGAAGCTTGGATGTCCTCTTCGGAAAATGTGTGGGAAAGAAACTTATTAGGTATACTTTTGTCATGTTCGTGCCACCTACAAAGTATGGACATATTTCTCCATTAAAGTTCCCTTTTTCAAAGTTGTGTCCCGTATCAATAGTTGTGTCCCTTAAACACAACCCCCCCCCCCCCCCGGGCCCAAATTAAAAAAAAAAAACACCGTTAAATTTGCATCCATAGACGTGAAGGAGCACGGGTGATCATGAAAAAATATGCCATCCTCCGTCAACTACCGCCGTGCCTATATATTAGAACCGCCATACCGTAGTAATGCTCGGTATATTAAGATCCTTCCTTCACATGCTCTTTTGCTGCCCCTGCCCTCTGATCTTTATGTGTGCCAATTTCAAATGCTGGTTTTAACACACACCCACCACCGGCCCCCCACTTGCTTTTATTTTTCTACAGCGATCTGCCAGACACACGTATAAGGACAAAACCAATTCACACCACAAGCCCAACTCTCCACAGAGAAGCAGGATTGCTGTCTCGGATATAACAAAGATCCATGGCATACCTCTGACCTCAATATTCTCAAAACGGAGCAGCTGGCGAGAGTCACCCCCTTCCGTAAACTCGAGAAGACATTGGTAGTATCCGGCGTCGGCGAGATTGGCGTCATGAACGATGAGCACTATCGACATGGTGTCCTTGTTCGTAGAAGCATTGCTGTAACCAAATCGACGAGCAACGCTCCATAGCCGACCACGCGGAATATTCTGGAAAAGGGTACGTTTAAAAATAATACACATTTTTGTAACATAGCTTTTCGTTGTTGTTGTTGTTGTTTCTTTTTTTTTTAGTAAGCCCCAATGAGTTCCTCCTCTGCTTAGACTTTTGTGTCTCTAAGTCTGGTATGGGGGACTGAGTGGTTGAGTGGTGTAACAAATGCATTTTCACAAACTTCTGACGTAGTTAAAGTGCAAATTAAATAACCAATCCCAAGCTGGAGGTCAGGAGTTCAATCCCCACCAAAGACCAAGTCAAGCAAGAGTCAACACCATCGTCTGGTATTTGCCATTCACAATCTTTGTTGCCAGCCATGTCCACGTTCAGCTTTTTTGTCATGTGATTGCAAGGCGTAGGGGAGTATTTTTGTTCCTTTACTTCAAATACGTCAGAAGTTTATAAAAAAGCTTCTTTTTCTCTCTGTATTCAGCAGTCTGACTCAAGGCAGACAAATGCACGGTATTTGTTTGGGAAGATAACTAGTCGTTATAAGAAAACAAATTCAAACATTTAAAAGAAAAAATAATTTTAAAAAAACATTCAAACATCCACGTTACAAGGGTAAATAATGCGAACCTCGATGCTAAATATCTGAGAATTCTACCCGAAAATATTTAAAACAAACTTAGTGTTATGAGACACGACGAATTTGTGTAAATTAAAAAAACAATATGGGTCAAGCGTTAATAATGAATACATAGAATACATCTGCAAACGTTTCGGCTATTGCCTTCATCAGTACAACAAAAAATATATTTTTTAAACACATTCATATATAAATATAAATTAAATATTTCTGGAGAGAGAGAGAGAGAGAGAGAGAGAGAGAGAGAGAGATTTGTGTAAATTGTGGAGCTTAAAATACTAGTAGGGAAATAGAAATGTTGGTCGTAACCCTGATTATGGCATATATATAACCCTGATTATGGCATATATATAACCCTGATTATGGCATATATTACAGGGCAATCTCTGGTATGGAGTCCACTGGGTAATAAAAAGGAGATGAGGAAAGACCACAGATCACACAGAGAAGGGATTTTCGAACAGAAATAAAGAAATAACAAGAAGTTAAATGAATTGGAAATAATAGCCCAGAAATATAAATGGAAAAATTTATGAACATTCCAGGCAGCACTTGGAGTAAGTTATCCCCCCCCCCCCCCCAAAAAAAAACAACCCAAAAAACGATATTATTTTGAAAGTAAGCCTTGTTCGTATGCAAGCAATTTCTCAATTATTTTTTATACGTGAGCCTTATCTGGGTATTTCTTTTTAAAGACTTTTCAGTTCATTTTAATAATGAATATCCTTTAGGGTTTGGTTTCTGTAAGAGGTGTGCGCCCCACCCCAATCCGCACCACCCCCTCTCTGGCCCTAAGCCGCGTGTTTAAGGCCTGGTCTTAAAATTAATTCACGTACATCTACGCTCTTGTCTGACGAGGCTTCAAAAGGGAAGAAGCTCGCTATGCGCTCCACTCTATTCATCCCGGTTGGCGTTCGTGATAAGTGCAGGCCCTCTATCAAATCAACGCTCTCCGGGAAGTCATCGAACCTGCCGGCGTCACACACTGCTGTGAATGTGCCCTTGGCCTTGACCATCGTCTTGTCTAAGATTGGCAGCCACCCATCAGCTGTGTAAACTTGATTGAAAATTAACACAGATGAATATAGAGATTAAACCACGTTTGCAGTAGCGCAGTTAGTGTTGGTGCCTCCGGGGACTGGTCTTGCATTGTGCCGTATCCCTTCCACACAAAAGATACAACAAACAACAAACAAAAAAAACTGTCGTTTGGCCATAAATGTCGCCACTCCATATAAAGAGGAAAAAAAAATCGCCCGGGGCGACCAGCCCCACTCCACGACCCACTTCCTAAGCTTCTGAATGTTTGAATGACATTGAAAGGACTAAACACCCTGGAAAAAAACACCAAGATGTTTTTAGGATCCCATTCTAGAAATAGACTAGCATTCCTCCAGGCTTTTACAACATCAGGCTTCGTATTACAAATAATTTCACGTCAGTTGTCAATCTCACTCCGTTTTTTTTATTTTTGAAAAAAAAAAATTGCAGACGAAATTATGAAACAGTTTTTAGAGCAGCAGTTTAAAAAATGCACATTCATTTGAAATGATCACTCAGCGTACAAGACTGCGCGTGAAATCTAAAAAAATCCGCAATGCCTTAACACTGTGTACTTTCTTAGTTATGAAAAAAGAAAAAGCAGAATTTTCTGGTGTTTTTTATTGTTAAGTAAGTATCAAGGATCCACAAAATATCGATATTGCTGTTTTCCGTCAATATTGTTTCAATATAAAGAAAAATATGAGCTCCGTTTTAAACAAAAATGAATATAATTTTTTTTTTCTATTAGAAAGGGAGTAATCTTACTTTCCCCCCAAAAAACCTCACCGCTACTGACTAATTTTACAACGAACTGTACAGAACGCAAACCAATCAATAAACTGAAAGAAAAATAATTAATGAAAGTCTAAGTAAAAGATTGGGGTATATTACATTCTCTGCGCTATGGCGTTTCTACATAGACACAGGCCGTGGCGCAGAAACGTAAATTGACCGACGATTGATAAGATGGCAGCCGGGACACAGAAATACATGTTTGATTTGAAACAATTCAGCTATCAACATAAACGGTATTAAGCTAAACGACGCTAGAGACGGCCAGGTAGTCACCTAATATACTCAACAGCTGGAAGGAAATCAAAATCAGTAAAGTCATATTTCCTCCATTGACTGCATTCACGTCCCACTTCCTACTTCCGGTAGCAACAATGAAAGGTGGGGATACAAACAAGCAACAAGAGGTGTGCACAAAATGAATGTAAAATATGTTTTTAAAACAACAACAAATATAGAAACATTTCTTTGTTATCTGCACGCTAATAACCACAATAATTATCAATAGAAAACGAAGCAGAACTAGTGCGCATAATTCAATGTTCATTTCAGTACAACGTTGGCTCGCTAGTTTAAAAATACATAGCATATTTGATGGATAGAAATATTATTATTATTAAGGTCGTTTTATATAGCGCAGGACCCCAGCCTCAATGCGCTTCTCATAAAAATTAGCAATTACAGAAAATTATACATTTAAAAATAGAATTTGGTAAAAAGCTTGACCTCACCCACCCAAGTACTATCTTGCATTAAGCCACGTTATCCCACCCGAATACCAAATCTTTGTAGGGCTGACCACGAAGATCTGACACTCAGTGCTGCTTTCGATGTGAATGACCATGAGCTTCTTCTGTTGAAACTTCTAATGAGGCGGGCATCTCTGGAACTGCAATTTGCTGGTTTACTTCGTATCTGACTGACAGGACTCAGCGTATTGTAGGAAATCAAGCATCTTACATGGACACTTCACTTACATTGGGCCTACCACTAGACTCAGTTTTAGGACCTAATCTATTCTCCATGTACACTAGCTAGCTTGGCAGAGTTATTAAAAGTTGTGGTATATCCCGCAAATTATTTGCGGATGACACAGAACTGAAAAAGTGTTTCTGCCCTGTGCTGCTGCTATGTAAGCTGCCGAGGACTGCTGTCTTGTGGTGAAATCATAGATGCCATCAAACAGACTTAAATTAAATGACGATAGGACAGAGGCAATTATATGTGTGGTTCTGGTGCCAATCATCGGAAGGTTGCTATCGCATTGATAAAATATGTTGCTTCTGAGATCCCCTTGTCCGACACTGTCAGAGTCCTTGGCTTCTACACTGACAGCAAACTTACAATGATTCCCCACATCAGCGCAGTTGTCACGACTTGTTTCTGTCATCTTTGCACACTGGGTCAGATGCGTCCTCAACTTAATAAGAGAAACGCTAATGCCGTAGCAGTCACTCTAATACAATCAAGATTAGATTACTGTAAGAGTTGTTTGTGGGGGTTTACCTCAGAACCAAATTCAGAGACTCCAGAAGGTACACAATACTGCAGCTCCCATTGTATCGCGGATAATGAAATCTGACCACATCACCCCAGTTCTTACAGATCTCCATTTCTTCCTGTGAGTGAGCGCATTGACCACAAAATTATGTCCCTGACCTATATAGAAGGCTCTGCACCTGAATGTTTGCAAAAAATGATTTCTAAACATGTATCCATACAGAACCTGCGCTGTTGAACACAATCCTTACTGAAAGTTCCCAGTGTGGATAGACGCAGAAAGAATTTATACGGAGTTCGGTCTTTTGAAGCTATTTCGCCTTAAATTGTGGAACAGTTTGCCTCAATCTTTGAGAGAAATTGAAAATTATAAAAAAATCATTTAAGAACCATATAAAGATTGTTTTTCTTTAAAAAGACTTTAGAACATCAAAGCGCTGTGAACATGCTAAAATAGCGTGGAGACAAACGCTATAAAAGTACTCAATCATCATCATCAAATGCATCATCATTTTTAAAAAAAATTATATACAGTATCAGGTAAATTTCGAACTGAAGCTTTTCCCCTTGAAATAACCCTTTGAACTGTGGCAATAAACCTTTGAAATAAACTGTTGAAATAAACCTTTGAAATAAACTGTTGCAATAAACCTTTGAAATAAACTGTTGCAATAAACCCTTAAAGTGACTCCGAAAACGGCCCCACCCTAACCCAAAGCGCCTCACACAGATATTTGGACCCTATTTGAACACCTGGAATTGAATCGTTCCTGTGGTTTTGTTATTATGTAACACAACTACTTGACGTCATTGCCTGTCATTGTTTGGATTAAGGGACGAAAAAGCAGAACTCCAATGCCTTCTGTCTGCTAATAACATCACACATTTTGTAACAAAACCAAAAAAAAAAAAAAAAAAAAAAAAAAAAAAAAAAAACGTTTCTTATTGTTGTTGTTTTTTTTTCCTATCCAGGATAGGAAATAAAATCAGATTGTTTAAGCTTTCTGGATATTCTAGTTTCAAAATAGTTAAGTTAAAGTTTAGCGCGTCGCTAATATGTTTTACATCTCATGTTATAATTCTTACGCATGACGTCAAACTTATATATATATATAATTTCAGACTTTTTTTAGTATCTTTTTTTTTTTTTTAAACTCTCGAAATAAATTTCTTATTATTTCAGTCGCGGAAGCAATTTATAGCCGGAAGTGGTTTGGCCCGTACAAAACAAACATCAGAGGTGAATGTTTTTAATCTTGATCAAAATCAAAATTGAAGCACCGAGTTTTGATGATATTAAATCAATATTTTTGTTGGCCTGCTACATTAAAAAAAAAAAAGCTAATGAATAACGCAACAATACTGCATCTCCTTCGGTGTAATTTTTTTGTTCCAACCATTTAGCAGTGTTCAGAAGAATGACATGACAATATCTGAACATAAAACTTACTTAACCTGCATACAACATATGTAAAACACTTAAACTTTAAACTAGCCGCATTATATAAAGTGATTAATTCTCTATGTAACTAAAAATTTAGCAATCCGCTGGATTACAGTTTGAATTTTCTTAGTGAAGGGTAAGTTATAGAAAGAAATGTTCACGTTGTCTCGCCGCCGAGTTGATTATTCAAAGCAGTTTCCCTTTGGGTTCATAGGCTCCTACCCACACCAATGTCTCATGTACACTTATACACTACATTCTATGTACACTTATACACTACATTCTTTTCGATTTGATATTTTCTTACATAGCACGTCCTCATTTCATTGTTATGGATAAGGCACATTTCCTCCCGCTTTTAGTTTTTAATTTTAAAAGAAACAAAAATCTTTGTCGTACTTTTAAACCTGTCATTAGTCTTACTAATCGATTATATTTTTCATTCAGTTCCCATGTTTTTTGCTATCGACGTGTCGTTTCACTAAATTCCAGTGATGAGATCTTTACTTCAAAAACCGGGAACAGCAGCCTTTTTACTGAACCTCTTGCGACTTTCACTGGTGAGGGCAAACAGCAACTCCTCTAGCGTGAATAAGGGCGTCACATATCTGCTGGACGGAGCAGGAACGATAAAAATGGCAAATGAAATGAACGGAGCAGGTGATGAAAACAAAACGGAAACCGGAAACGGAAACAATTTGACGGGTGAAAACAACGGGACGGGAGCAGCAACTGATACTGTATCTATGACGCCGGATACATATTCCCCGCCCCCTTCAAACGACAGTTCGACGTCATCGGCTGGAAGCTCCACGGCGAGTAAACAGGACCCAGCGTTACCTCCAACGACGTCAGCATCTTCGCAGGTGACCACAGGTGTAAAGCCATGCGTCCGTAAAAAGATTAAGGTGAGTTGGAAAGACCGCAGGTGTAAAGCCATGCGCCCGTAAAAAGAGTAAGGTGAGTTGGAAAGACCGCAGGTGTAAAGCAATGCGTCCGTAACAAGAGTAAGGTGAGTTGGAAACACCACAGGTTTAAAACGATGCGTTCGTAACAAGAGTAAGGTGAGTTGGAAACACCGCAGGTTTAAAACGATGCGTTCGTAACAAGAGTAAGGTGAGTTGGAAACACCGCAGGTTTAAAATGATGCGTCCGTAACAAGAGTAAGGTGAGTTGGAAACGCCACAGGTGTAAAGCAATGCGTCCATACCGTTAGAAATGTGAGTTTGAAACGCCGTTACATAATTAGAAGATGGGGTCCAGTCCGCTGCGCCAGAAGATTGTATTTTTTTCTTTTTGTCCTTCGGCTAGGCAGATACTTCTGCATTTAGTTATGTTTCTCATCATAAAGCTAGACAGATTATTCAGAGTTAGACGTGTTTCTCATCATGCGGCTAGACAGATTCTTCTGATAAAGTTGCGTTTCTCCTAAAGATCGACATTTTCTTCTCGTTTAGTCATGTTTCTCATGGTGTAGCAAGAGAGATTCTTCTGATTTAGTCATGTTTCTCATAGTGCTGCAAGTGAGATTCTTCTGATTTAGTCATGTTTCTCATCATACAGCTAAGCATATTCTTCTGATTTAGTTGTGGCTCATCATCCGGCTAGGCAGAGTCTTCTGATTTAGTTATGTTTCTCACCATACGGCTAGATAGATGACTATGCATACTTTGTGTTTCTCCTTCAGCTAGATATAGATTCGCTCAATGAGTTATGTTTCAGCTGGAAAATGATCAAACGGGATAGGACTCCTACGCATTTTGGGGTAAAGGATGTCAAACTATAACACAGCCATATACGTGGATTGAAAGCTAAAGCCACGTCTTAACTGAATCTGGTGAAGAACTTGGCATGCGCAACTTGGAAAAACGGGGTTGGGAGGGTGGATGGCAGGTGCAAGTCTTTTTAGATCTCTCTGGCTTGGAAGCGTGAAACGTACCATTGATTACCACTTCCCAGCCTAAGGATTCTAGACAGATTCAGTTGTTTTCCCCCCGTATTTATGTACTTCTTACAGGTAGACAAGGGACCCTTTGTGAGGCCGCATCCGGAAAAGCAGAAGAGTGGAGAGGTTCAGTACACGGGGCCCAAAACAGCCACCATAACATGTGCGGCAGAAGTACGGTCACCCATTGAAGTGAAAAGTATAAGTTAAAGATGTCAGAGAAGGATTTGATAAAGACAAAATGATTTTACATTTAAAAATAAAAACTTAGTGTTTGGAAAAGAGTCAGACAAGAGGTTTGGATTCAGGGAGGAAATGAAAAAACAAAAAGGGGGGGGGGGGGTGTTCTGGAAGAAAAAAGAAATCAAACTGGATCATTGTGAGGTCAAGGAGGAAAAGTCAAATTAGAGGCTCTAAAAAAATTAGGGGAATGACTGAAGAAGGAAATTTAGGAAATCGAAACAAGCTTTGGGCTCGAGAAATAGTGTTGGATTTAGGAGGAAGTTTAAGGTTTGGAAAACGTTTAGGATTCATGAGGAATATTAGGGTTCAGGGAGAATATTAGGGTTCATGAAGAATTGTAGGGTTCATGGAGAATATTACGGTTGATGCAGAATATTAGGGTTTATGGAGAGTATTTGGGTTCCGGGAGAATTTTAGGGTTAATGGAGATAATTAGGGTTCAGGCATGATGCCTGAGTCACAGACATGTTCATAAAATGTAGTTCTTTTTTTTTTTCTTTTAATCGATTGTATCTTTTAGGGACACATTACTAAAATTATTTTTATCGTTCTCATTGTGACCCGGCGAGCAGTTGTTTCGTATTATCTTCATGTTCTCTGCAACTTGCTGAAGTTCAAACCATTGCGTTGTTTAGACTGACAATATGTTGGCGCAGTGGGGGTGGATGCTGCAGTGCCGACACCACACACAGCAGGTCCCCTGGCCCTATCCGCAACATTTCGGATCCTACGCCCCTGAGGCAGTCACTATAGTGAACAGCAGCTGCGAGTCGTTCATCTATAAAACCACACTGATATTTCGTCTCAACGCCACGACGAATTACTGCATCATCTCATGCGTTCTAGGCAAGTAGATGTTATAGCGGGGTATAGTCTGACCCACGACGAATTACTGCATCATCTCATGCGTTCTAGGCAAGTAGATGTAGCGGGGTATAGTCTGAAGAAAAAACTGAATAAAATGCTTGAATAACAAGATTTTAAGAAATTTTGTGTAAATTTGTGTCAAGAATCATGTTGTTGAGATAGCCAAAACATCTATAAATTGGTAGTGAAATTTTGTTAAGTCACGATGAGTCAGCTGACACTCTATCCAAAAAACACCCCCCCCCCCCCCCAACCCCCAAAATCACACACAAAAATAAACATTAAATAAAATTTAAAAAATAATTCCTTTTCAGGATTCATGAATGATTCGAAATTTGAGTTAACTCAGGAGATCAACACGCTCTTTAAAATAGTCCGTAAGTGGATTTACTGTCGTGTATAATTGCGCTGTCAGTAAACAGTTTCTTTTGTCTTTTGTTAAACTGTTATGTATTGGTGCGCTGTCAGTACGCAGTGTTAACAGATAAACAAAACATATTATCAGTCTTTTATGAAGTGTATTTGTGCAAATACTTAAACATTTTGAGAGAAAATAATTATTTGTGTCTTGTTAATCTAATAGAGAAGTTTTAGTTTTAATTATATATAATTGTCAAATAAGAAATAATTAATTTACCTAAAAAAATAACATTTATTTACCCTAGACCAGCGGTTCTCAACATGTGGGTCGCGACCCCTTTAGGGGTCGAACGACCCTTTCACAGGGATCGCCTAAGACCATCGGAAAACACACATACTATAAAGTTATGAAGTAGCAACGAAAATAATTTTGTTTTTGGGGGTCGCCACAACATGAGGAACTTTATTAAATGGTCGCGGCGTTAGGAAGGTTGACAACCACTGCCCTAGACTCTTCATAGGGATTGAGATTTTAGTATATTTTTATCTTTATTATCGTTGTTATCCATGAAATTGCATCTTTCAATAACACTTGAGTTTATGCACACTACAGCCTACACGCCGCAATTATTCATCAGCGAAGACCTGCGATGTCTCAACTACATGGAGTACATCGGCATATTTGGAACATTTTCTGGGCTGGCCGTCGTCCTGCCATACTGGTGTTGGTATCAACAGGTCAAAAGACAAATTGAGGGTGTGTATCTCATGCAACTCAAAATGTCACGTAACTCCTGGTATATTTATATTGATATATGTATGTATGTATGTGTTATGCGTTTATATTTCAACTTGAAACTAAGACACATGTAATTTATTTTACTTTAACGCCACCTTGACACTTGTTCCATTTACAGCTTTCATCATACCTTATTATGACTCAAATTTTCGAGTATCATAACATAAAAACGGTGCATAGGTCGAGAAGTAAAGTGTTGGATTAAGCTTGAGGTAAATGAGGCTGGGGGCCACAGGTCTAGTTGAGGGGCCACAGGTCTATTTGAGGGGCCACAGGTCTAGTTGAGAGGCCACAGGTCTAGTTGAGGGGGCCACAGGTCTAGTTGAGGGGCCACAGGTCTAGTTTAGGGGCCACAGGTCTAGTTGAGGGTCCACAGGTCTAGTTGAGGGGCCACAGGTCTAGTTGAGGGGCCACTATAGTTGAGAGGCCACAGGTCTAGATGAGGGGGCCACAGGTCTAGTTGAGGGGCCACAGGTCTAGTTTAGGGGCCACAGGTCTAGTTGAGGGGCCACTATAGTTGAGAGGCCACAGGTCTAGTTGAGGGGGCCACAGGTCTAGTTGAGAGGCCACAGGTCAATTTGAGGGGGCCACAGGTCTAGTTGAGGGGCCACAGGTCTAGTTGAGGGGCCACAGGTCTAGTTGAGGGGCCACAGGTCTAGTTGAGGGGCCACTATAGTTGAGAGGCCACAGGTCTAGTTGAGTGGGCCACAGGTCTAGTTGAGAGGCCACAGGTCAAGTTGAGGGGGCCACAGGTCTAGTTGAGGGGCCACAGGTCTAGTTGAGGGGCCACAGGTCTAGTTGAGGGGCCACGATAGTTGAGAGGCCACAGGTCTAGTTGAGGGGGCCACAGGTCTAGTTGAGAGGCCACAGGTCAAGTTGGGGGGGCCACAGGTCTAGTTGAGGGGCCACAGGTCTAGTTGAGGGGCCACAGGTCTAGTTGAGGGGCCACAGGTCTAGTTGAGGGGCCACAGGTCTAGTTGAGGGGCCACAGGTCTAGTTGAGGGGCCACAGGTCTAGTTGAGGGGCCACAGGTCTAGTTGAGGGGCCACAGGTCTAGTTGAGAGGCCACGGGTCTAGTTGAGGGGCCACAGGTCTAGTTGAGGGGCCACAGGTCTAGTTGATGGGGCCACAGGTCTAGTTGAGGGACCACAGGTCTAGTTGAGGGGCCACAGGTCTAGTTGAGGGGCGAGGGTGGCGGGGCGTGGCTAGATCTTGAACTTACTTGTAATGACGTTACGTAACAGAAGTAGCGATGTGCTTCTCTGACACAGCCATGCATATAACACGTTATCGAAGTGTGTGTGTGTGTGGTTGGGGGGGGGGGGGGAGAGAGACAAACACACGTCGTTAACTTTCCTAAGACGGCCATGAGACTTGAACATCAAAAGAGAGGGGGTGGGGTGCTTTTAAAGGCAGCAGGGGTGAATAAAAATCAAAAGTAAATGAAAATGCCCCCAAAAGAAGAAAAAAAAGTAAAAGAAGCAACAAACACAAAACAAGAGGAAAACACATCGAATAAAATGTTAAGTCTATAATATGTAACCTCCAAAGTGTTTCCCACCCGAATCGATCGCCCCCCCCCCTAATTTCATCCCTAGAGTCACCACTGGGGGAAGGGAAATTTGCATTGGGACCCCTACATCTCTTTTTATCCGGCAGTGACCATAGGGGCATCCACGTGTTTTAATCAGGCACAGAGCATTTGGGCCTCCAACTGTCTTGATCCGACACTGAGCATATAGGGGCCTCCACGTGACCACATGTCTTAATCCGAAACAGAGCATATGGGCCTCCACATATCTTAATCTGACACTGAATATAGGGGCCTACTTGCAAATCCGGCACAGAGCATAGGTGCTCCCATATGTCTTAAACCGACACAGAGCATAAGGGTCTCCACATGTCTTGATCCGGCACAGAGCATATTGGCATCGACATGTCTTGATCCGACACCGAGTGTAGGGGAATGCACATGTCTTAACCTGGCACACAGCATAGGGGCCTCTAGGTGTTTCAATCCGGCACCGAGTGTAGGAGAATTCCCATGTCTTAATCTGGCACACAGCATAGGGGCCTCTAGGTGTTTCAATCCGGGCACTAAGTGTAGGGGAATGCACATGTCTTAATCTGGCACACAGCATAGGGGCCTCTAGGTGTTTCAATCCGGGCACCGAGTGTAGGGGAATTCCCATGTCTTAATCTGGCACACAGCATAGGGGCCTCTAGGTGTTTCAATCCGGGCACCGAGTGTAGGGGCCTCCATGTAAATTCGGTGCCGAGCATAAGAGCCTCCACATGTCCTAATCCCTCACTGTTCACTGGGATTAAAGTAAACCTTTGGAGCAACGCTTGATGAATGCTGTGCTACCCTGCAGTAATAACGTATGGAATAAAACACTTGAAACGTTTTGTTTACAACTTTAAGCGTTTGCAGATAACATATACGTACAAATGAATCAAATTATTTCTTTATGTCTTTTCTCGCATCATTGCGCCCCCCCCCCCCTTTTTCCGTTTCACGCGATTGTCTTTCTTTTTTCAAGCAATTGTCTTTCTTGTTCCAAGCAATTGTCTTTCTTGTTTCAAGCAAAATTGTCATTCTTATTTCAAGCAATTGTTGTTCTTGTTTCAAGCAATTGTCATTCTTGTTTCAAGCAATTGTCGTTCTTGTTTCAAGCAATTGTCGTTCTTGTTTCAAGCAATTGTCTTTCTTGTTTCAAGCAATTGTCATTCTTGTTTCAAGCAATTGTCGTTCTTGTTTCAAGCAATTGTCTTTCTTGTTTCAAGCAATTGTCTTTCTATTTTCAGATGCTGGGAAATTACAAAATTTATTTCAGGTGGATAACTCGGAACAGTTCATGGAAACCAATATGGCTGCCAGAGGCTATTAAAACAAAGAAGAGTTTGAAAAGCATAATGCACTACACGGATATTGTTTCAATACATTGAAACTGTTGAATCCATATATATGTAAATTCAACTTAAGCAGGTGTCTCTTGTAAAACATCTTGCCGGGACTGTGACATATTACAATGATGTTGATATACTTTTTAAAATAATAAATAGCATTTGATGTTTGGGCATTATTTTTAAATGAGTTGCATTTATCAATAAATAAATATATATATTACACAGAGAGCCTACAATCAGAATCAAGATGCACTGCACCCCCCCCCCCCCAAATCCCCCCAATCCTCACCCAACCTGCTGAAATAATATTATTATTTAATTTTCAGGAGCAGCATTGCAATATTTTTTTTTAAAACCGGATCTACTTTTCTCGGCGTAGGAAACTTTAAGCATAAACAAAGCTTTGAACAGACACAATTTGATAATAAACACTTTATTCGCAGGTATTTTAATAATTTATAAGAAATAAATTAATTATAATAGTAATGCACATTATAATATCTATATACCTGAACCTCCAGTGACCTCACATAGCTAAATGCCCAGTTAAAACATGTGCTTATGTCAAAGACTTCTGTAATAATCACACACAAAAATCCTGCAGCTGCTTTTTTTTTTCCCGCAGTGGTTCCCAATATATTTTTCTCCCACACCCTTTGATAGACATTTCATTTTTGAGTAATCACCCCACCCCACCCCATTTTTGCCGATCCCTTCTCCCTACTTATCACTAAAAAGTATTTAAAAAATGGATTAGCTTAATTATAAAATGAAGCGGATGGAGCTAATGACGTCATAAGCTTTTATTTTTTATTTTAAAAATAATTTCAGTTTTCTTTTCTACAAATAAAAAAATTTAAAAAATTAATGTTACCCACACTAATTTTTAATTAAAATCAAATAATTATGCATTAACTTTTAAAATAAACGTTTTTCATCTAGTACGCAATTGTTCCAATGCGGTTCTTAATATTTTTATTTTAAATGTGACCTTTGACTTTGACATTGTTTCATTTGTAAAAAATTTTTTTATTTCATTTGTGAAATATTAATTTATTTGTTAAAATCCGTTTTAAGATATAACCTCAAATCGGGTACTCTTTCTTCTCAATGTATGTATAAGATGAGAACGCTCTTTCGACAAGCTCCGTGTTTATGAGAGTCAATAAATATTTAATAAATAAATCACTGTAAAAAAAAAAATTGCTCCTTCCATCAATATTTTTTGTGTGCGTCCGCCACGTACCCTTAGTGGTACCACAGGTTGGGAACCACTGTAGGCGATGCGTTCAAAACTTCCGAGATCATACAAAAACATGAAATAAAAACAATTATTTCTTTTAAAAAAGCAGCAAGCAAAACAATGATTGAAAGGTTGACCCGTCTTTTAAAGAAACAAACTTCAAGTCGATTTACAAAACCACACAGTAATATTCTGGCGTCTACTATGCTTGATTACTATTTGCTACTTGATTCCCACCAAAATGACCTCAATATAAAAAAATAATAACAATAATAATGGTGAGGTGCTGACTACATTCGACTGGATTAATTTATTTGACCCGCGGGTTAAGCTCAACCGAAAGCAAGATTTGTATTCAAGTTTACAGATTATACCACACAGCACTACCAGCCGAAATGTTTTCTTTGGTAAATAATTTAATATAAATAAAGTTCC
Organism: Omphiscola glabra; assembly: GCA_964017045.1. Lineage (NCBI taxonomy): Eukaryota > Metazoa > Mollusca > Gastropoda > Lymnaeidae > Omphiscola > Omphiscola glabra. Next base: position 12,368,192 of record OZ024807.1, on the reverse strand, counting down.
AGAATTGTTTCCTGTAAGCTGTGTGGCGTTTACTCACGGTGGGCACTCTTAAAACCATATCTTTACCCCCCCCCCTCCCCCACACATTGTTTGTAGTGATATTGTGGAGGCCTCGAAAGACGGCTGGGTTAAAGAGTTTTAATAACTCGGTTTTTTTTCCTACTTCCACATAAAGTTCGAATCGCGTCATCAACTTTTCCAAATACCAGGACAGCAGCATAAAAAACAGCGGGAGAGCACTCCGTTGTTGTACGTGGTGACGACTTTTCTGGTGGGCGTCATTGGCGGCGCGGACAAAGATCGCGCCGGCAAAAAGTGGCTGTTCGGGGTTTCCCGTTGGGAAAAGTGCGGGAATCTCGAGGCCCCGGTGAAGATGGGGATCAGTTTCCTGGAAGAGGTCTTCTCGGCGTAGATCGGCTCCGCGCAGGGACCAATCACCACTGGGACCTGAGGAAGTAATGTTGCACGGCTATGAGATGTAGAAACACAAACTTGGGGTCGGTCGTCACAATAGTTGTAATGTGTGTGGGAAAGGGGGGGGGGGGGTGATTCAATGAATGAAATGTTTGGTGGGTTGTTGTTTTTTTTTGGGGGGGGAGTGGGGTGTTGGTATATTTTAAACTTAAATACTTGCACTTGACGAACACAAACTGTTATATCAGAGGATAAGTTTAAATGGACTATTTTCTAATTATATCACGATGCCGAAGGAATAGTTTTAGAATCCCTCAGCCACCAAAAAACCTAACACACACGGAATGTTACTTAAAAATCCTTGATTTATATATTTACGTTAACCCCCCCCCCCCCCCCCACCCCAAAAAATATTATTAATTCAAAATTAATTGGTTAAATTGTGCTGTAGGCCTGCATGTAATGGAATATAATATAATTCCACGAGATGCATTAGGGGAACTACTGCCTTATGTTTACGCCCTTATACATTCTACCATTGCTGTTTTGCTCGTAGCATCATTTAAGGCACTGGCATCAGCTAGAAGGCAAATAGTTGTGTAGGATTTGTACAGCTTTGCCCCGCCGAGTTACATGCACCCCTCCGCCCCCAATTTTCGACACTTTACGTTTTTTTTTAAAAAAGCCGAGTCGAGAGATCCATCTTTACTTGAATGAAAACTAAATGCTAAAAATGGCCGAAGTCTAAGTCTGGGATAGAGACCCCGCCTTCTTTTTTTTTTTTTTTTTCAAACCCCTAATCTGTTAAAAGTACTCTTCGCATCTTGGCATGCTATGCAGAGACGTAGCTAGAGTTTTTGGTGCCCGGGGACAAGATTAATTTTAAAGAGCCCCCCCCCCCCCTTTCTTTTTTCAACTCTCAAAACCATTATTTTGATCAATTAAATATATATCAGAGTACATTTTGGCACCCTTGTGTAGACAATGTAATTTGCCCCCCCCCTGCCACACCCACTTAGCTACGCCTCTGATGCTATGCAATAATTTTAAGATCTTTTCAATTACTATAAGATATGTTTATTAACATGAAGCCAACAATTTTGATCTTGAAATTTTTCGATGTGTTTTTAGTGCTGCGCAAAAAAAAGACGTTATCATGTTCTCCTGCTCAGCCAATAACGGAAACTTACATGTTTTATATTATAATGTTTAATACAGTGCAATTAACCCGGCGCCGTGGCATAGCCTGAAATTTTTAGAACCCTTACACATTTGAAATTACCCTGTATACCAACGGTTCTCAACCTGTGGGTCGCAACCCCTTTGAGGGTCGAACGATCCTTTCATAAGGGTCGTCTAAGACCATCGGAAAATACTTACACTCTACAGTTATGAAGTCGCAACGAAATTCATTTAGTGGTTGGGGGTCGCCACAACACATGGAACTGTATAAAAGGGTCGCAGCCTTAGAAAGGTTGAGAACCACTGCTGTATACGAAGTTGTAGGTGTGTTTGTTTTTTCCCCATGTCAAAATTTTGACCCCTTAAATATCCTAGGACCCAGGTTGTTTGGGGGGGGGGGGTTGCAAGGCCATCTTGACGGCTCTGGAGCCCAGCTTTACCTTGAAGATCATTTTCCCTCCTGCCGGCGTGAACTTGACCTTCATCGTCAGGTAGTACGCCACCTTTATCTGGCTGCCGCCGAGATGGTACGACGTCAGCAGGTCCGTCTGCGTCGGGATGATGACATCGTATGCGGCCTTGGGAGACTCGTGCTCGTCTTTGCTGATCACGTGCGCCATAGTCATGACGACGGGCTCCTGGCGGGGTTCGAGAGTTACCTGCCCGTGAAGGACACATTTTATTTCCTGGTAATAGATTAGATAGAGAAATTGATTTAATTTTTTTTTTTAAATCAGTTTTTGCGGGTTCATTAAAGGTTTATATTTGTCTGGGCATCGTCCAGGTCCGGAGTCAGAAGGTAGCTGTCTTCTGTTTCCTTCAGACAAGACTCGTCGGGCTACCTGGGCACCTTAATGTTCCATCTAAATTCTTGACGAGTATTGTTTTAGCTTTTTCAATTGTTAATTGAACTTATGTTAGGTGTCGTTCGTAAATTACGTCACGCAAAAAATGAACTTTTTAGACCACCCTTCCCCCTTTCACGAAGTTTCACACATTCTTGAACCCACCCCGCCCCTTCCCGCCCCCCCCCCCCCCGTGTCACGTCACACCTAATAAAATCAAAACACACATAAAACATTCATAAATAAACTAAGATTGCATTACATTTTTTAACATCTTCCCCTACTGGATTAAGATGTAGTGTTATTTAGAAAACTGTGACGCGAAACAACGAAGTCATCCACAAGCCGAAGAATGTAAAGTGGCCACAAAAGTTTTTGCGTCATTTTTCTACATGCGCAAAAGGTGTGAGCGACTGAGTTCATAGTACATGTATTAACACCTAAGGCAATTTCTACCTCAAAATAATGTTTTAAAATTGTTTAAATAAAAGATTTTTCTAAATTAAAAATTTTTAGATTAAAAAAAAAAACACCAAAAAACAACACCTGAAATAACTTTTTTTTTTATCAAAGCCCCCTCCCCCCTTTCACAAAGTGTCATAAATTCTCGACCCCCTCATCCCTGAGCGTGACGTAATTTGAGAACGACCCCCTTAACGGAGTGTAAATATTCAGTAATTATAGAAAAGGTTTTCAAAACCCTTATGCTCACCAAACAAGAAATTATAAGGAAACTAATTGCAAAAGCAAAGGGAAGAACATTGTCTTGTACAATATTTCACCTGAAGACCATACCTACGTCCAAAGCGTTTTCCGTAATCTCTTGGAAATTTGAAAAATTTGTTGTGGGGGTTTTTCCGTACCAGAGGCGTAGCTAAATGGAGGGGGGTGGGCAGAGGCGGGCAGATTTCCTGGGTGCCAGACTAGTTTGGGGGCGCCAAAATGTGCTTTGGTATTATTTTATTAATGAAAAAAATGGGTTTGAGGGTTGAAAAAAGAAAGGGAGGCGCTTTGTAATGAATCTTGACTCCAGGTGCCACATACCCAATCTACGCCTCTGGTCCGCACAACTAACAAAGACAATGTGAAAACAACAATACCACAAAGAAGACCCAAAAAAAACAACACATAAAACAAAAGACGTTTAGTTAGTTTGTGCATCGGGAAAGGTGTGGCAACACTGAAGTGTACTGTGTACGGCAAACAACTGACAGAGAAGACATACCTTGAGCCTTTGAGAGCTGGGCAGCGACACATGCAACTGTAACCTGATATCGTCACCTGCCAGGTACACGGGGCGCTCCAAGTTGACAGACACAACGGCTGGCTCCTCATGGGCACAGGACAGGTAGACCTGGAGGAAGACAATGGAGGTGGGGGGGGGGTTTGTGAGATTGGGTTTTACTATTGCTGTAGGAAGGTGGGTGTGTGAGGGGGCCGTCTGCCCTGGGCAGCACTTATGCACTTATATATATATATTTATAAATATATTTATATATAGAGAGAGTTGCGGAGATATATATATTTAGACAGAGAGATATATATAGATACAGAGAGAGATATATACAGACAGAGAGACAGGGAGAGAGAGAGACAGAGATAGATAGATATATATATATAGAGAGAGAGAGACAGATATATATATATTTCTGTCTTTATATAATATATATAGAGAGAGAGAGACAAAGAGAGAGACCGAGAGAGATATATAGAGAGAGGGATATATAGACAAATCTTTTGCTGCCCTCGTGGACACTACTTCTCAGCTAAATGCTATATTATAATTTTTTTTTGTTTAAAATATTTTTTTTATTCGTTTTTCTGTTTGTTCGCTGATGAAGGCTTCCTGCCGACACGTTCGTTGTTTTGTTGCGTTCCTTTTTCAGGTTTAACCTTACTGAGTTTTACTAATTTACTAGGGATATAGAGAGACAGAGAGAGCTATATATAGCCAGAGATATATATAGAGAGAGATAGACAGAGAGAGAGACAGACAGAGGGAGAGAAAGAGAGTCAGAGACAAAGAGAGAGAGACCGAGAGAGAGAGAGAGAGAGTTTTAGTATCACAGTTAACTCTATCAAAGGGCAATAATATCAGTATATGAGTTAAGTTTAAGTTTTATAGTGTTGTTATCTTCCTTAGTGCGCGGTAACAACAACTCGACTCTTTAACTTTAACGAGAGTACTTTTTGATATATAAAGAGGCTAAAACACTTGGTGAGGGGGTGCTGACGGAGCCATCGTGTGACTTTTGGACTCACCTGCCACCCATCAGTATTGCACCCAATACATTCAATGTTGACAGCTACATTTGTTTCCCCACATCCAAACTTGGGACCCGTAAATTTCCGACAGAGCCCGCCCCCCTCAACCCAACCCACCACACATTTTTTCGCAGCCTCAGGGCGCTAACAATCAGTTTATCGAACCAGAAGTCGGGGCAGGTACTAAAAGATGCTTGATAAAGAATGATTCCTTGCAGTCGATTTGTTTTAATTTCCTTGTTAGTGTCCTTATCTAAACTACTGGCTTAAGAAGTACGTCCTCTATAAATGTATTAAATGGAGGATAATCTTACTTGCTCACTGTGTGATAATCTTATTTGCTCACTGTGTGATCATCTTACTTGCTCACTGTGTGATCATCTTACTTGCTCACTGTGTGATCATCTCACTTGCTCACTGTGTGATCATCTTACTTGCTCACTGTGTGATCATCTTACTTGCTCACTGTGTGATCATCTTACTTGCTCACTGTGTGATCATCTTACTTGCTCACTGTGTGATCATCTTACTTGCTCACTGTGTGATAATCTTACTTGCTCACTGTGTGATCACCTTACTTGCTCACTGTGTGATCATCTTACTTGCTCACTGTGTGATAATCTTACTTGCTCACTGTGTGATCATCTTACTTGCTCACTGTGTGATCATCTTACTTGCTCACTGTGTGATCATCTTACTTGCTCACTGTGTGATCATCTCACTTGCTCACTGTGTGATCATCTTACTTGCTCACTGTGTGATAATCTGACTTGCTCACTGTGTGATCATCTTACTTGCTCACTGTGTGATCATCTTACTTGCTCACTGTGTGATCATCTTACTTGCTCACTGTGTGATCATCTTACTTGCTCACTGTGTGATAATCTTACTTGCTCACTGTGTGATCATCTTACTTGCTCACTGTGTGATCATCTTACTTGCTCACTGTGTGATAATCTTACTTGCTCACTGTGTGATCATCTTACTTGCTCACTGTGTGATCATCTTACTTGCTCACTGTGTGATCATCTCACTTGCTCACTGTGTGATAATCTAATATACTCACTGTGTGACAGTCTTACCTGCTCAGTGTGTGACAGGGGTACTCTAGACTCGGATACCAACGCCAAGTCGAAGCTGCGTTGAACGTTGAAGTGTATCTGTGAACGACGAGTGACAAGTGTGTTAAAATGGGTTTGTGTCACCAGAGGCGTAACTGGGTTTTTGGCGCCCTTGGCTAATTTATTTTTTAAATAATAAAAATTTAAAAATTAGAGATTTAGCGGCGCCCTTTTGAACTGGCGCAGGCCAGCGCCCTTGGCAACTGCCCCAATGCCAAGCCGTTGTTACGCCACTGTGTGTCACACTCACCAACACTAAATCACCCCGGCTAGTTCAACAAAGTTTTGTTCTGTTAGTCGTGCTCAAAAGCTGGTAACAATTATGATTAGGGGGAGGACTTCGATCAGGTTTAGAAGTACCGTAGGACAGTGGTTTTCAACCTGTGGTACGCGTACCACTGGTGGTACTTCGAAGTCCTGGCAGTGGTACTTGAATAGGGCGCAAAGTACTATGCACTTTCTTTTTTTACGTAAACGTAGGTCATAGGGAAAACAATGTATTGAAATTTCTGTTATGTTTGGATTTTACCGATGGTCTTTCGCGTCAAATGCGGGCAAGGTCAACCCTCCACCTCCTCTCCCTCGCCTTCCCTTCCTGCATATCAAGCGACTCATGAACCGGAAAGTGGTACTTAGATGGTCGTGTTTTCAGAAAGTGGTACTTAGATTATCGTGTTTTCAGAAAGTGGTACTTAGATTGTCGTGTTTTCAGAAAGTGGTACTTAGATTGTCGTGTTTTCAGAAATTGGTACTTAGATTGTCGTGTTTTCAGAAAGTGGTACTTAGATTGTCGTGTTTTCAGAAAGTGGTACTCCGTCAAAAAAGGTTGAAAACCACTGCCGTAGGACATATGAAAAAAAAATTGTGTAAGGGGGGAAAAAACCTAAATGGAGAAGAAACAGAACAATGAACGTGTTGGCAAACAGCCTTCGTCAGCGAACAGTTAGTGAAAAAAAAGAAAGGCAAACATTTTTTAAATAATAATAAGAACAATCATAAATGAGAAATTCAAGAAAATAAATCAAAAGAACCTAATTTATGCTGTGCCCAAGATTAAACTGCATAAAGGCTGCCGAAGTCAGAGTTGAAACGGAAAAATATAAAGAAAGTGAACAAGAACGAAAAAGAAGTACCTGATTATTGGTTGTTAATATATAAAAAGAAAAATGGCGTAAAATATTGTAATGATAAGAAGTGAAATCTCTATCAAAGTGGCCCCGGGGGGGGGGGGGGAGGAAGCCTTTTGGGCTGGGCCAGCCTTGCACTACGACTACGTGCTCTCTAGAGGAGCCGCCAACAGCGCGCACACCACCACCACGTTGTAACCGGCTCGACCGGTTGATGGCTGATCAATACATGCCCGTTCAGTCACGTCAGGTAAACAAATCCTCGGGCCATAGTCGAAACTCCCCTCATTATCACACTTTGGTCCTTATTTCTATAACATGAAATTATAGTGGTACAACGCTTTTTCCTGTTCTCCTAGCCACTCGCCTTCTCCTCGCTTTTACCGCAAGCTCGCAGGAAACACGGGTCGTTTTCAGAAAGTCCGCATACACATCAAAAGATGACAGAACCGCCATAACTATACAAGTATATAGGTGTGCCCCCCACTTTTTTTTTTTTTGCACGAAGCGCTTGAAGAGGTTGGCAGTTTGGGTCTTGGGCGTAGAGTGGGGTGGGGCTCCCGAGAGAGAGAGAGAGAGAGAGAGAGATCAAAGAAAAAGAGGAACACGTTTATCATTAGGCATGGTGCACCTTATCGTAATGAGCGATGTGTGTGTGTGCATTTATATCGGTTCCGTTTGGGGAATTCAATTGCTTAAAACTCTGGTTCGCTGAGCGCTGCAGAAACTAAAATTGTATACAAAGCGCGAGCTTCAAAAGCGCTTAGTTAGACACTTTAGATCAGGGGTCCCCAAATGATTTTTTTTTAAACTAGGGACCGGTTCGCGATGCTTCAAACACTCTTGTGGTGCGCTGGACTTAAGTTAGAAGGAAAGAAAATACGTCGTGTTTGTATTGAAAAAATAATACAATGCAACATTTAAGAAAGAAGAACAACTTGAACCCAATATAAAAGTTTTAGCATTTCAGTGGGAGGAATCGAAGAATGCTGTGACGTGGTCTTTAGCAAATGTTTTGTCCTTATTCTGTTGTGTGTTTTTTTTTATGTACCCGGTCTTTTTGGTTAATGAGAGCTTTCAGGACGATTTCATACTTGTCACTGCTACCTGTGGTGCGACCTTATGAAGTGTCACCCCGTCATGGCACACTAGCAGGCCGCCACAGCCCTCGCCCCCCCCCCCCACCACAAGTAAGACTATAAACTTAATAAACAAGTCTAAGCGAGAACACTGGTCCAATCAACATTGGATAATCGCGCAGCCTGACGGTGAATTAAGATTTCATACCCAGCATCAGGGTCGGCCTTAGGCCATTGCAACCTATGCGGCCGCAATGGGCCCCGCACTTTCATAGGCCCCGCCCCGAATTTATTTTCTAATACAAAATCTTAATTGTTCACTTATTATCCTTATTCCTGCCCAGAAAGGGCCCCGCGCAATCCGCTTCGAATGGTTACCGGAAATTTGATCGAAAGAAACTTCGTCGACAGAAAATTGATCGACGGAAACTTGATCGAACGGAAATTTGGTCGAATCCTTTTTTCAGTTCACACGTTAAAATTTTCGTCAAATTTCTTTTGAACGCACTATACTATATAGTAAAACAAAATAATGCATTCAAAAAGAAATTTGACGCAAAACTTTAACGTGTAATCTAAAAAAAAAGATTCGACCAAATTTCCGTTCGATCAAATTTCCGTCGATCAATTTTCCGTCGACGAAGTTTCTTTCGATCAAATTTCCGGATACGGTTTCGCATAGGGCCTCGCAATTGCTAGGGTCGGCCCTGACAGTGAATTAAGATTCCATACACAGCCTGACAGTTAATTAAGATTACATACACAGCCTGACAGTTAATTAAGATTCCATACACAGCCTGACAGTTAATTAAGATTCCATACACAGCCTGACAGTTAATTAAGATTCCAACTCAGCCTGACAGTGAATTAAGATTCCAAACTCAGCCTGACAGTTAATTAAGATTCCAAACTCAGCCTGACAGTGAATTAAGATTCCATACGTTCTATTTATAAAAAAAACGTTATGTAATAACTTCGCTTTTTGTTCGTGTGTATCTTTCTTTCTGTCTGGGTGCGTTGCAGAAATATTCGGACGGCTAATCCACCCACTTCCCATCAACCAATCGAGATGAAACTTAACACATAGACTAATTGCCGATGACAATACATTCTTTCATAATCTTTGCCATACGCAAATCCGTTTTATAGTTGAAATTAAATTTCATCATATAGATTTTTAAAGGATTTCTTCCAAAGCCGGAATGCTTGAAAATGTACAATTATAAGACCAAGAATTAGCCGAGGTACCGTTTGCCTTGGACTTGTGTGTTGGCTTTCCATCGTTGCTAATAATTTAGATTTAAATATGATTGCAGGCAGATTCTTAAAGCTCTTCAGTAGAAACTGGAGAGAAAAAAGGGTGGGGAGGGTCACTTACCTGTTTTGATCTCAGCACTCTGACCCTGCTCTGCGAAGTGAAACCTTTAACTGGGTGAAGGTCATCGCAGATTCTAGCCGTGATAACGTAGGCCACGTCGAACGAAAACCCGTTCCTCACATCCTTGTATTTGATCGTGGATGGCAGGTCTTTGGGGAGCTGTATTCTGAAAGTAATGTCAGCAATGTATCTCAGTAAGTGGAACGTCCTGAAAGGGCTGTATCCTGAAAGTTGACAGCAATGTATTTTTTTTAAGTGGAAGGTCGTTTGTGAGCTGTAGTCTGAAAGTTTTCAGCAATGCATCTCAGAAAGTGGAAGGTCTTTAGGGGGTTGTATTCTGAACGTTGTCTGTAATGTATCTCAATGAGTGGAAGTTCTTTGGGGAGCTGTATTCTGAAATTTGTCAGCAAATATGTCTGTAAGTGGAAGGTCTTTTGAAATCTGTATTCTAAAAGTTGTCAGCAATGTCTCTCAGTAAGGGGGAGGTCTTTGGGGAGTTGTATGCTGAAAGTTTTCAGCAATGTATCTCAGAAAAAATGTCAAATTAAAAGTTTACTACTTTATAGAAAAAGTTGCACCATAACTTTGATTTTTCAACACTTCACCATATGCACAAAACTGTGTTTTCGCAAGCATAAACAACATATTCTAAAGGGGAAAAAAATGAAAGGTAATAATGTAGATGTTCCTCGTTTTATTGGTGGTCTGCCGTAGAAAGACTCAGCTGTGTAGTTGCGGAGAAGGTCCACGATCCCATGGCGAAAGTTTTTTCATAATTTTTACCTTATCGTGAGTGCAGTTTCACCTTGCCATGAGTACATTTTCAGATTGCTATGAGTAATAATAATAATAATAATAAAGTTTATTTGAAAAATCACGCTTCATCCCCAAAGGCTCGAAGCGCGTTACAAAGTCAAATCTAGGAGATTCATTGATTGATTGGAGTACTTATGAGGCTGCAATTCGAAAGACTGTCCAATACTCTAATGTTGTGATTAATCTCATTGGAAGAGACTATGAAACAAAAAATTTCTCATACATTCATTCCATAGCGCTCTGCTGTTCGATGTTTGAGAGGTATCACTGCTGCCAGTTAGGCGCATGTAAACTCCATCTCCCCATCTCCGGGTTTGAATTCAGAGTTGCCTTCTCTTAGATGACAGTTTCACCTTGGCATGAGTACAGTTTTACCCTACTTCATTATGTTATGTCATTTATTATTGTTTATATTTTTTTAAAGACTGAAGTCAAATACTTTATTTTTAAAAATGAGCTTTAACAATAAATGTATACTTTGACATACTTGAATTTAGACGCATAGTGCCCAGGGGTCAAAAATGACGTCAGCCTATAATCCCCCGAACCGATGACGTATTTCTGCTTCCGCAGGTAGGTCTCTCGTATCGTCTGGGGCAGCGCGTCCGGTGTTTTCCGAATCACCACGTGACCTTTACCGGAAACGAGGAGCTCAACGAACCGTATGGCCAGGCCCTTCCTGGCGACGATGTTGATAGTCCCGGAGACCTCCTCACCCGGACGGTACTGGTAACTCGACACATTGTCCGTCTGCAAATCAAAGAAAGTGATACCCGCATCCTCGTCTGATGGGATGAAGGCTCCCTCCGCAACCCCGTTAGGGATAGGTGACGCTACAGATGACCCAACATAAGTCCTTATTTGAGAAAGCGGGACGGTGTTCGGTCCTAAACTCTGGGACCTGTAGAAGCTCCTGTTCCCCAGCCCGCCCCACGGCTCGAAGTACACAGGGACCTGCCTCGTTGTCGCGTATTTCTGCATCCGTCTGTTCCCGCTGTACACTATCCGGGTGGGCGCTTCTCGGCTGCTGCTACGGGAGGTGTCGAAGATCAGGTGGTTGGCGTAGAGCGACTTTTCGTTCGAGGCGGGGATGGGCGTGATGGGTTCCGGTGTGGAGTTTCTAAAGGCGGGATTGTCGATGCCCGAAAATGTGGTGCTGGGGTAGCCCTCCTGGAGCGACAGGGAATTCTCGTAGGGATCAGGCGACGTGTCACTGAAATCACGGTCGCGGAGGTCACGGAAGGCAGTGTGAGCTTTGGGGGACGGCAGCTCGGCGGTGTAGTACTGGTCCATGGTGACGGGTCAACGCGGACCTGGAACATGACATAGAAGAGAAATATTGTGACCAATGTAGACATGATTGAGTGTTACGATTAAATATAAAGTTAGCTGAACATAATATCTAAATGGCTATACTATTGGTCGATGTTAGGGATAAATGTGTATGTTATTGCATAGACACTTTAGATGACTTGGATATAATTTCTAGCTTGATGTCGTCCAAAAGACAGCTCTGGAATAGGATTTAAAAACCGGATTTGGTTTCGATACCTATGCTCAAACTGTAAGATTTATTTAATTATTTCTGTAAAATTTGTGAAATTTGAATGTCGTATTATGTGGGAATCTGAGTCGCCTGGAAGGGATTCAAGTCGATGCGAAATACGTAAAAACAAGATGTTTCTAAGACACCAAGAATGTGTTGTTATAAAAATATCCTGTTCATAGTATCACAACGCCTTTGTTTTGGCCTTACATGAACTCATGCTACATCTCTGTATTTTTATCGATTAATACTTAAGCTTTTTTTTATGTCTGGCGATTACAGCAGCACAACAAATAGTAAAATCAATTTGAAGGCAAACTGATGATTGGTCTAAAAATCAATTTACTGCAGAAACTAAAACAAGGAATAATTTTTCTCCTGAAAATTTTTAAAATATTGAAATTTATTGTTTGCGTTAATTTAACCAGGAATAGCAAGTATATTTTAAAATACATAAATTGCTTTCACTATAAGCATTTCCATTTTTAAAAAGAATATTACGTTTAATTTTTTTTTTAAAAATGAAATTGCATATATTTTAAGTTTATTACTATTGGGTTAAATAAACTTTTATCAAATTTGTAGAAAGTATTAATAGTGTTAAAATGCTTTCAAACTCTGGCTTGGACAAGCTTCAAATCAATACATCAAGGGAGAATACCACATAGTATTTATTTTATTGATTATCGTCAATTTAAAAGAAACTCAGACTATAGCTGTGTTGGAGAGACTGGACAAACAAACTATTTTTAGGACAAGGCATCGCAAGGTATTTGGATCTGGCTCCTTGCTTTGATTCGTTTATTTCTTCCCATTCAATTTTTTCTTCTTTCCTTTCACCAACGAAAGAGCTTCATCGAAGTGTCAGCGGAGTAGCCCTGGTTAGCACCGCCCGTTGTGGGTTCCGCTTTTTGCTCCTTCCTTTTTTTCCACGAAATAACATACGCTGTGTATTTGTGTTTTTTGAATTATATGATGCTTAACTACATGTGGTTCCTATTTGCCTTTGACAACACGAATCAAAACCTTTACATTAACAATAATACACTAACTAATTTACCACATTTTTGTTTGTGTATTTATTAAAATGGTCCAATTTTCAGAGTTATTAAATGGACATTTGATCAATTACCAGTTGTTTGTTTTGAGGTATAGGGACGCAAATGCTGTACTTGAAGTGACCCATCTCAGCCCCGATACCAAAGTCCGCAATTTACTGAATGATTAATCTGACGGTATTATTGGCACGACTAATCTGTGGGCTCGAGTTTGAATGAGCCACGCCTACGTAGGAACCAGTACACGTGTGCATTTAAAAAAAAATTGTTTACAATTTTGAGTAAGAGGTTCTCAAGAGGTTACAATAAATAAAACGTTTAGGTTCACAAGTAGACAGCTCAGTCTCGGTATCATTGTGACTCCTAGAGCTACACAGACCAATACACTTTTGCAGTGACGTAAAAAAAAAATCCCCTTATTTATACACAGATCATATTCTCATCGGGAAAAAAGCATCAATTCAACAATTTTATTACAACATTATATAACATTTGTCATCTTTTTAAAATATGATTTTTGCATGTCTGGCATTTCGCTTATCATTTACAGAAGGCTCAGTCTACAAATTCATCTGTCAAATTTTCTAGGGTCCTTAAAAAATGTCCACGTTCAGAAATACCAGTAGCCAAAAAAAATAAATAAAATAAAATAAAATAATAGCTTTTTTTACATTTATTTTAAAAAAGTAATAAATTTAGATAAAAATTGTAAACATTGTTATGCAAATTTAGTACCAACTAGATTGAAAAGAATTCCTTGAAAATTTAAAGGCGAGAACTCAATAAAAAAACGTATTGATGACTTTATCTCTAAAATAAAGACGTTCTTTATTTGTGATAATATCCTTCTTGTTTTTCATTTTTCAAATTAAAGTGCCACAAACGACAACATGTTAGCGTTTTTTTTAAAATAAAACATCAAAACTGTCCAATTGTTTGTGTGTAGATAATAAATTCTACCGACTTTCCATTCGACACCATTAAAAGTTTTAAAAAAAGTCAATGTGTATTTTTTTTAAAAATACCTCATTAGCACCATCTTAGAACGGACGACTATTGGGGAGTCCATATCGCTCCGTATTCAGAACCTCTAATTTTCTTGAGGCTATCTGCAGTTTATGCGAACCTGTCAGTGCTAAATATAAAGTCAACAAACTGTCAAAAGAAGCACTTCGAGTAGATCAGGACTTCACGTCAACTTTCACGATGACAGATAACGGCAGAGACTGAATTCGTTGACACATTCACAAACACGTGTGGCAAAAAATATTTGAAAAAAAAACAACACTACAATCTTTACAGGCTTAACTGCGCGGACACATCCCAAAAAGTAATTCAACCTTCTGTGGAGCAGCGGTTCCCTGACTTTTTTTTTTTTTTAAACTTGCGGGGCCCTTTTTAGAAACAGTTTCTATGACAGAGTCCCCTTAGGCTTACTCAAGTTTAACTCAAATTTTATATTTCCTGGATCGGCCGCGGAGCCTCTGGGAATTGCAAAAGGTATACCTTAGCACAGGCAAAGAACCACTGCTGTAGGAGCACCATTTTCTTTTTTACTAGGGTGGAGAGATAACGTACGTCTTCTTAGAATCATTACGCACGAGATCTGCTTGACTGGCAAGCGGTTCAAGGCAACCAAAATCTGGACGCGTCGTGGAAAGAGGTTGTAAAGGGAATTAAGCAGAGAAATGTGGGCGGGTAATCGTTGGTGTCACGTTTCATTTATATATAAAAATAAATAAATAAATGAAAAATCTATCTATTGAGAAAAGGAAAGCACGGTTGAATAATTGATTGATGAAAATATGGGGGTGGGGAAGGTGTGAATAGAAGGATGCATTGGTTGTCACAGAAGAATCAGATTATTTAATTTTTCTTAATTTTTAGAAATAAAAATATGTAAAACAGAATCAATATTTAATTTTAAAATAAAAATACTTTTTAGAAATCTTGTGATGAATGAGACAAGGTCCATTTATTGTTTGAATGCGGTCGAAGAGTCTTTGTGTTGATTCCCGAAAGAAGATCCCCAACGTGCGGCTTCGCGGTCCGATATAAGGGCTCGGGGTCGTAGGGTTTGCTTTGGGGAGGGCATTGGTACTAGTACAAGCGCATGTTTGGATAATTCAAAACGTTAAAAGGTAATCTAAACGTCGCGATGCATTCCAAAATAACAGCCTTGAGACGAGATGTGCCTTACGGAAGAAAATAGAAGGGGAATGGTAAGCCAACTAATATAATGACGTGAGTTTCTCAAGCCTTATTGGTCTCTTGACGTTCAGTAAAACTTGATCTATATGTTTTACTGCTCGAGTTCGCTAAACTTGATCTATATGTTTTACTGCTTAAGTTCGCTAAACTTGATCTATATGTTTTACTGCTTGAGTTCGCTAAACTTGA
Source organism: Omphiscola glabra (assembly GCA_964017045.1). Classification (NCBI taxonomy): domain Eukaryota; kingdom Metazoa; phylum Mollusca; class Gastropoda; family Lymnaeidae; genus Omphiscola; species Omphiscola glabra. Next base: position 12,352,961 of record OZ024807.1, on the reverse strand, counting down.
TCTATATGTTTTACTGCTTGAGTTCGCTAAACTTGATCTATATGTTTTACTGCTTGAGTTCGCTAAACTTGATCTATATGTTTTACTGCTTGAGTTCGCTAAACTTGATCTATATGTTTTACTGCTTGAGTTCGCTAAACTTGATCTATATGTTTTACTGTTTGAGTTCGCTAAACTTGATCTATATGTTTTACTGCTTGAGTTCGCTAAACTTGATCTATATGTTTTACTGCTTGAGTTCACTAAACTTGATCTATATGTTTTACTGCTTGAGTTCGCTAAACTTGATCTATATGTTTTACTGCTTGAGTTCGCTAAACTTTATCTATATGTTTTACCGGCTGAGTTTGCTAAACTAGATCTATATGCTTCACTGGTTGAGTTGGCTAAACTTGTTTTATATGCTTCACTGGTTGAATTTGCTAAACTTGATCTATTAGCCAACCTGGTTGAGTTTGCTAAACTTGATCTATATGCTCCACTGTTTGAGTTTGATAAACTTGATCTATATGCTTCACTGATTGCGTGAAATATAACGATAAATAATGTATTCTTGACAACGGTTTCAGTCTGACATCTGTTTGCTCCTACAAGTGGCAACTATTCATTATTTCAACATTTCGCACGTTAGCAAAAGGACGAGTATAAAAATATTATATTAATATATGTTTCTACATCTCGTGTCTTTCAATTTGAGATCAACTGCTACAAAAATGCTTGATTTTTTATTTAAATCTCGATTGGTTTTAATTAAAAAAATTGAGAACCACTGTTCAAAACAATTCAAATTGTATGGATCCGTTATTTGGATATAATTGGTTATGAAGTGTTTCAAAATATCCCAGAGTCGTTTAACACCCGCCTTTGCACAGGGGAACACCTTTGACGTGTAAGGTCAGGTGGGTCTTGTGTTATAACCCACCCAAGCAACAATCACACACACACACACACACCAATAAACGAAATGCCAAGCCCTTTGAAATCCAGTCTACACACACGGGGGACTGTACGAAGGAATCGCTCTTAAATAATGAAGCTTTAAGAACATCGGCATGGGGGCCGTGATCCCTTGTGTACATGAGTAAAGGTAGGATCGAGGATAGAGTTCGTTGAGAAGTCACACAGTTATAGATACATTACATATTAAATTGAAGAATTGATCCGAAATTGCTATCGGATTTACGAACCGGTAAGATGTTAAATAAAACACAATGTGCAAAATTGGTACAATGATGAAAAGAAATCTACACACACACGGTAAACAAAGCTCTCTGTCGTAGCAAAAACAATACACGCTCCAAGTATCTCGTGATAAAATGATCTGCTTCCAAATCTCTCGTGTCTATCGGCCTTATATAGTTTGTTTCTTTAGATGATTCCAGACTGATTGCACAGACTTTGAATCGCCCCACCACCGAAAAAAACTACATATAGAAACATAACATAGTGTTTTTATGCACGGTGTAACCTGAAAATAATGAATCTTGAAATAGCGATGTCCTTGGCATATGCGCTCAATCGCCATGTAACAGAAATTGAATTTTTTTAAGGTGCTGATGCTACGTACGGGCGCTTTCTGTCACAAAAAAACCACTTAATATATACTGCTGTTGGGTGCGTCACATGAGTTGTGGCGCTGAGTTATATTAGAATCAGTGCCGAGTGGCTAAAGAAGCATGTTTTCTGGCTTTAAAAAAAAAATTATCGCAAGCATTGAAGGGGCATTTGGTTCTATGTTTTATTTCGCCTTTTTTTTATTATTATTGTCATCGTACTACATGATCAATCCTTGTTGGCCCCCGGTTTCAAAGGACCCCAGCCCAGGGATACTACAATCACCATAACATGAGTGGGAATAGACAGCTATTTGTAACTATGTTGACTGTAGCCAGAGCCTCAGACATCTTAATCGGGCCATGAGTCACAACCAAGGGAACATTAGAGTGCAAACAAATGATCATGTTCAAAGTCATAATCGCAGTGGTGGTGGTAGTGGTGGTGGGGGTGCTACTATATATGGCCAAACAAAATCATGACTTAAGGGCAGTGGTCGGCAAACCGCGGCTCGCGAGCCGCTCTTTAGCGACCTGAGTGTGGCTCCAAAAAATTGGTTCTTGAAAAGAAATTTGGCTCTAAAAAAAAAATTAGTTCACTCTGCTGCTGATTTTTGGATCTTGTGACTAATGAGTTTGCCGACCCCTGCTTTAGGGTAACAGATCACGAGGGGCGGCATACAATAAATTCATTTAAATTAGACTGAAACATTTATAGATTTATTGAACTTAAACTAATAATAAACTCAAGGCTTCTTATAATTATATGCATAAATTCTCAATGGCAGCAGTTAATGTTCATTTTTATTAAATGGCTTCTTCTCCTAGCTCCTAACTTCTTCGCGGGGAGGAATGTTAAATCTTACTTTTTTGTTGTTTCAGTCTTGACCTATATTATTCCAGCTGTCACACTGGATTGCATTGAACTTGTTCTTTCACGTCATCCCGCGACATCAGAAGAAAACATCTCCCAAATAACGCCCTTTGATGACGAGGAGAAGAAAACATCTCCCAAATAACGCTCTTTGATAACTATCAGAAGAAAACATCTCCTAAATAACGCCCTTTGATGACTATCATAAAAGTATGCCTTTCGTTTTTTGAGCCAAAAATGCCGCCCACCCTTATGTAAAGAATAAAAAGTACCATCATGGGGCGGACATCCCCCCCCCCCCCCCAATCCTTCACTACTGGTACAAATTATGACGAGGAACTGCAAACACCCCCCCCCCCCCCCAAAACCAAGTTATATCCACCATGCACACCCGTATGCAAAATCTCCTAAATCAACACACTTCAGTAAGTACGTAAATTTTAGATGGCCTCTAAATGGGACTCATAGCTTCTTTATTTATTTTTAGACTTGATTACAAACAATTGCATTAATTAAAATAAAGTAAAAAAACCAAAAAAAAAACCACAATACTAATTAACTCCGAAATGTTAGCTGGGGGCGTCCTTGTTCTGCGAATGTAAGTGCCTACGTGATGCCTTCATCGTTCATGACTGTCTGTATCTACTTTAATTTTTTTTTACAAAACAAACACCATTAATATGCGTAATACAGATAAACAGTCTTACCTTTCAAGCCGTTGTTGTTGTTGTCATGTTTTAGGTCATGTAATCCATGGATGGGATCACCGCAGGTGTGGTTTAACACCGACCTTAAAGGATCGATAACTCAAGAGTGGATGTCTGCTTCCGTGGGGTATAATGAGTGCGCAGGAAACGTCATAATTCAAGCCATTACTAATGGAACATGCAAAGGTCATGGTTCGCAGACTCTCTTTCACAGAGGCAACTTATCAGAGCGCGCGCGCAACACGTCGGACTGGTAGAGCGGGTACGCGGTTGTAATCTCCCATGTGACACCGCGGCTGGAAGATAGCGTAGGCTTGGGTTAAAATTTGCCTGCTGTCAAAGGGTTAAAAAAATATGCCAATCAAAATCGCCCCCCCCCCCCCCGCTCCCCTTTTCTAATTATTAATACGATATAAGAAATTAATACCAGGACTAAGAAATGATCGGTTTAACAGCTTGATATCCTTCTTAATGAAAACCTATAGTAGGCTTCAACTTATATGACAGCCACGCGAGAGGACGCTTGGTACTTTTAATATAGAAACTTTAACGACAGTTTGCAATGAGAAATAGAATGAATCATGCAGACTGACAGTGAAAGCCTACCATGGAGCATATATATATTTAATACAATAGACCACCATAAACAATTTTTATCAAACATTTCAAAATCCTGCAGTTTCAGGAGGAGAGTATGTGTATTCATTTAAAATGTCAAAATCTCAACAAAATATACAGGCCTTATATATATATATATATATGTGTGTGTGTGTGTGTGTGTGTGTAGTGAAATTCTTTTAACAGTTATGGTTGAAACTTTGCACTGCACCATCGGTATAAATATAAACAAAAGTATAATTCCATTTAACCACAAACTAAGCTTTCCTCATATGTTAAAATGCTGCACAGGCCTTCGTACATTCATCATAAATTATTATGGTACAATATGATATGGACTAATCATGTAAACTTAAAAAAATATCCACTATTTAATATATCTGTTCATCATTTTACATGACAAAATATCTGTATCATTGTGTAGTATGATATTTTATCATTGTGTAATATGATCACTAATCATTGTGTTTTCCTGAACATCTAAAAAAAATAATATTTAAGTAATACACATACACCTACACACAAAAGCAGTTCAAACTTTCTTTTAAAACTTTTCAAAGATCCATTGAAAGACTCTAATCTATTATCCTCCCACACGCTGTGTCAACATCTATTCATCACACACACAAAAGTGAGGATGCATTAATTCACTGTAAGATTGTATTTTAACACCATGCCTTACAAGATGACGTCACAAAACCTGTCTGTCTGCCTTTACACATGATGGCTGTCGTCGTCTGCGTCCGAAAAAAAACACAATTTTTTTTTTACACCTGCCACGACACAAAGCTTCGATGAAAACGGAGCCCTTTCGGTATGGCCTACGCCTACACACCACGGGGAGTTAGAGACACACCCAACTGTATTGTTAGAAATAGATCCCAATCCTGCAACAAAATTGTCTTGTTGGTTTTGCTTAGAGGCTTTCAATTGCGCCGACGCATGGACCTTTCAATTCTAACAAAATCAAATCGTTTATTCGGTAGTCGTCTACACGCCCCATTAATTTGACATAAAATACAAGCTGCGCTAAAAGTAGAATGTGTACAAATTTCAAACGTGTGTTTTTCTTTTTTTTCTGCTTTAACACAAAATAAACATGGTTTACAAGATTTGTGTATCTCGCTGAATAAAGAATATTTGAAGAGTATTAAAAGTATCTTAAGAGTATGAAAAATTCCAGACTGGATAGCTAACAAAAAACAAAGTCTTTATCTCTACCAGAAATATATTGCATGTAAAACTTATTTCATTAAAACGCTGATTTGCAACTGCAGACTATGCTTTTTCAGTTTAATATATCTGATGTAATCAAATAATCTTTTAAATTAAACAAGTTTATCATTGATTTTTTTAAAAGTTTTTTTTTTTTTTTTTTCCCTTTGTTTTTTTGTTGTTTTGGCGCTCCGCCTTATTTTTTTTTTTTTGGGTTTCTGAATAATTTATTTCGAGTGTGCTGTGTTTGAAATTATATTGCTTTTTATTTTTATTTTTTTTTTGTTATCATTCATCTACACGAGACGACGGCGTATTTTTTTTCCACAGAAGTTGCGAAATCCCAAGAGCTGGGCGAAACTTTGTTCTGTAGAAGTAACTGGTTCCCAGTCAGCAGATCCTTCATACCGTATCCGGAATTTTTTTGAAAGAAATTTCGTCGTCGGAAAATTTATCGGCGGAATTTTGATCGAAAGGAAGCTTGGTCGAATTTTATTTTCCGTTTACACAACCAAATTTTGAGTCAAATTTCTTTTTCAACGATTTATTTTTTTCTACTATATAGTATAGTGCGTACAAAGAGAAATTTGATGAAAATTTTTTTGTGTGAACTGAAAAAATATTTTTTGACCAAACCTCCTTTCGATCAAAATTCCGTCGAGCAATTTTCCGTTGATGAAATTTCTTGTAAAAAAATTTCAGGTAACCCCTACATACCTACCCACACAGCAGGTGTGGTCTTAAACTTAAAGCATGAGCACGCTGGGCCGTTGCCCAAGACCACACGTCTCTAGAGAGCCTCACGCTTCTAATGCTGCAAATAGTGTTAATGATTATTGGAATATTTTTTGGAACAACTTTTTTAAACAGAAATATTTATTTTTTAAACAATATTAAAGGGTATAAAAACAGTGATGAAGTAGTTTAAACAACTAAATAGTTTGAAATTTTCTGGGGGCACGGCTTACTAAGTCCCCTCCCCAAACTCTACCCCCAGTTTCGTTCGGCGCCTTTGTTTTCTGCTCCCTCCTCAATCAAAGTTACTGTACCGGAAAATTTTAATGGTAGAAGGCGCTGGATGTTAGTAATTAAAATTATTTTCTTGAACGGACAAAATTATGATTCACATTTAGTTTGGTATAAAATGTAAATGGACTATATAGATTCCAGGGGCAAATCTAAGCTGGGGCTAAAAGCATACCCTCAGAGGGCACAATTAACAGAGGGCATTTATAGTTAAGTATGGTGGGGGGCGGCGAAGTCAAAGCTGGCCCTGGGCGTTAAAATACCTAATTTTAGTGCTGATAGAACCCCACCCGCCCGAACGCCTGCAATACTACATCCACTACCCCGCGGATAAAATGACCTGAAAGAAAATTATCAAAACGCATATGTACACCCGGGCCTTAATGCGTTTCATAACATTACTCGAATAGTAGGCTATAGACGGAGGCACGCCGTAAAAAACGGCACTCCCCCCTCCCCATGGCGAGGCCGGACAACAATGTGCTCCTCAATATATAATAAAAAGAGATGCCTAGGGAGATCTATTAAAATGCGGATTTTGTGATTTTATCGTTTAATTCACTATAAGGTCATATATAAAATGATTTAGGGGTTCCCCTGAGGTTGGTGCCAGGGGGGAATTATTATTATTATTATTATATGTTGTCTTATATAGCGCGGTACCCCAGCATATATCCCACTTCGCACCGCCTTGAGAATATAGAGGAATAGGGAGCCCCAGTGCAATACTTTGCCACAGGGCCCCCGTTGCTATTATGACGGCCCTAGTAACTATGCCTGTAACTGTTGAGTCTTTTATTAACTAAATGAAATGTAAAATTAATTTAAATATTAATATATGATAATAGTCTGCACATTTAAATAAGTGTTCTTTAGTGTCGTCAGAGTATTGGAGTAAGTTGGAAAACATGGAGGGTTGTGTCGGGCAGGGTCGGCGCTAGGGGATGGCGAAATGGGCGACAGCGTTTGCGGGGCCCCGCGCGTTGCCTTCGCGAGTATTTTGTTTGTCTTATTTTTTGCTTGTTTTGCTTGTGTCCAGATTACAATGGCTCATTCAGCTTCGTCTTTTCGCTATTTGTTTTTGACAACCTTGATATTGGTAACAATGGAGCCGCGATGATTTGGGCCAGGGCAATTAACTGTTAAAGGAAAAAATATAAATTTCGGAAACTAAGCGAGTGAACAGATATCCGTTATGACACGTCCCATTATGACCGGCAAGGCCCCAGTACGACTATAACGCGTTTTAATATCCTATCGGCGGGATACATAGCGTCAACGGGTCCGCAAAATTCAATTTGCCCAAGACCCCGCATCCTCTTAGCGCCGGTCCTGTGTTGGGGAATAAAAAGATGGGACTTGTTATTAATCGTCAAAGTATGCATCAGAATCAGAACGCACAAAAGTGTTACATGCCCTGTAGCTTGCAACTACTACCCTACACATCTTTCCCCCCAACCCACCAAAAAAATAAAAATTTAATAATAAAATAAATAGCTCTATAACTGGATGGTGAAACAAGTTATTTTTAATTAATTTTTTTTTAAAAATAGAAATCCACATTTCTAAGCCTGTGATTAAAACTTCTTATGTTGTGTTTTTATAGCCTACGGTTATAGTTATATTATGGTTACAGGTTTCCTGTTAAAATGTGACCACGCTCCATTTTTTACCCATTTGGATTTTCAGAAAATGATGGATTATGGATTTTTTATTAATTTTAATAAAAGTATTTTTACTGAAGATTTAAAAAAAAAAAATAAACTTGTTAACATATTGAATTTGTGAAATCTTCGGTTTATTATACAGAAGATTTACAACCAACAAGGGGGTGGGGTGAAATGTATACGTTAAATAGGAATTCAGTACTTTGTTCAAAGTAGAGCTTTAAAATCATAATTAAGTCAAGAAGTGTACTTTACTTTAAAACATTGACCCATATAATATACAAAGATATAATTAGAACGAAAAAAACTAATTTTCAATGTAAACAACTTTTCTCAAGAGAGAGTGATCCTTCTTGAAAGGGGATGCTACTTCAATTTAAAAATGTGGATCGATACCTCTATCATTACGCTAATAAGTTCTGACAGAAATTTAACTTGTATTTACTGTCAGTTTGATTACATATGGAATTTGATTAATTGCATCGCATATTTAAAAAACAAATTATATTGCTTACTTTAAACATGATTATAATCTCTTTTCAATATGAAATTTTACTCAATGCGTTCTAAAATAGATATAATCGACTATTATTTTTATTTGTCCTGATTATGTTTACAAAACACTTACAACTGTGTTTCGAAAGTTGGAAAAGAATATAGATCGCTGCAGCTTCAATAAAACTAGTTATTAACATATTGTGGAAACTATGTCATCTTATCAAATAGGGGAACCATTGAACCATAGAGGAAGACCAAATCTTATTGGTGCTGTTGATCAAGGAACGAGCAGCACTCGTTTTCTGGTGACTATCTATCTAAATTCTAAGTCTAAATCGGGTATCTGATCTTAGTCTTAGATTTTTAGATCTCCATCTGATCTCTAAAATGAAAATGAATGATTTTCGGCTAATGTGCTTCTGTGGTCCCTCATTGGGAGTCACTGCCCTTTGTTTATGATAGATTTAGGGTTCGGGTTAGGGTGAGCGATAGAGGTACCAGTACCGTGCAATTACCTGATTTTCTAATCCACCAATTATTTGACTTCAGCAGTCTATGTCAAGAGCATGTCCTAATGTGATAAATGATTTTCATGGTCATAGACATAACAACAGTAGACTGAGTACTTTTCTAAGAATACTCCTCTGTTATCTGGGCTGACATTGGGTTCTTGTTTTTATTTCATCTTGTTCACTTTCAGTAGCCTAGCAGTTGGTTTTTTACATTCAGGTGAGGTATCTGGTGTCATGCCAACCCTCCTCCAACCCAGGCTTGGGAGTTAAAATGTAACATTTCATTAACAAAAACTCAACTGAGAATTTTAGAGTTTTTCAAAAGAATTGCACTATTTTGATCATCATAAATATTGTTTGTTAAAATAATATTTAAGTAAGGCTTCTTCTATTGGTAGTAAACTACCAATTCAATAGCTTCTAGAGAGCTATTGGTACTCCACTACCAGTAGCTCCTAGGCAGCTATTGGTAGTTTACTATAAAAAAAAACTACAAATTGGTGACAGATTGACTAACTCCTAGTCCAAGTATTGGTAGTCACTATTTTTTTTTTACATTACTGAAATCGCTTTTAATTTTAAGTATGTATGTTGCCAAAAATATGTGTGCCGACAAAATTTATTGTTTGTGCCTAGTCTCATAAATTCACTCCAATCGGATTTTCAAGACATAATGCACTTATTTTTTCTTTCTTTGTCTTTGTATATATTTTATGTATAGCTGTTTATGTTTTCATTGAATTCTTTGCAGTTTTAAACATTGATTCTGCATAGCATTAAACAAAATTAGTAAATAGTGATTCCTAGACTTTATATTAATTTGTGTTATAGATGCACAATTTACCCAATGAACAATGATATTATTGTTTAATTGTACATAAAAATATTGAGGCCTTTATAGGTTAACAGGGCTCAATTGTGTAAATAATCCTCAATAGACCCATCTCCCAACAGAAAATCTATAATGGGGGAGGGGTATTCATCAAGTGACCGTGTTCCAAAACAAAGATTGGCCTAAGCTCATGTTATCATCTATAAGACTAATCACGTTATTATACTGTTTCATTTAACTAAAGTAACAAGATTTTTTGTTAATATTCACACTGTGTATGCAGTAAAATTATTCTTATGGTCATTATAGACATATCTAGGCCTATTTTAATTTATAATTTTAATCATAATAATTAGCCCACACAATTTTTACAGTTGGATTTTATTTTTACTACACATATTTCTTTTGCCTTGGCAAAAAAAGAAGCTGGGTAAAAAAAAATTCAGACTATGATCCCCTTCTCCCTAGTATTATACTCATACATCTATCTATATTAGGTTTGTATTATGAATTATAATTATGTACCAATATAGCCAAAACTGAGCATAAAGAAGGCTACAGCAAACAGTGTTTAAACAATTCTGTAGATTTTATAATTAGTTCAGAGTACAAACCAGTAATAAATGAATGGGGCTATTCTTCACCATCGTTATTGAAAACGGGTTTTTTAAAGCTCCTATTTTGGTTTGATTTGATTGGCTGTCTATAAGCTATTGGTAGTTTAATACAAATATTTCATTAGAAGCTATTGGTAGTAAACTACCAATAGACACTTTCAATATTTAATTAGTGTGTATAACTTATATTGTGACTATACTAAAAAAAATTATATCAATGTCAGACCTGTTTACCTTCAACCTCTTAAAATCGTACAATATCATCAAAAAATCATTGAATACATTATCATAATAGTACAAAAATAACATACATTATTTATAATTTATACACCTCAAAATCGTACATTGTATGCCAAAATCGTAAGAGTAAACAAGTCTGCAATGTGCTTTGATTTATTTTTAGTCTTAAATATTAATATTAGAAGTATTCATTCTCCTGTAACTTACCAATTAAATTTACGCTGCCAGAAATAGATCAAGGAATTAACAAATTTCCAACATTTCATGTAGGCAAATTCTTATTTAATTTGGAATATCATGAAATTTTTGGCCGTTGCCAAATTTATTTATACTAGAGTTATGAGAGGGATATATATTTTTACCCCCTTCCAGATCTTTAATGCAGAAACAGCTGAAGTTGTCACCTACCACCAGATAGAAATCAAACAGAGCTATCCTAAAGGAGGGTAAGTTATGGAGCCTCACATTTTAATTTAATTGCAATGACTTGAATCCGATTAATGAAAACTCCAAAATAAATATTACTATCATTAATGTATATTTATTTAAAATAAATTATAAATAAACTATGTGTGAGACTCAGAATTAGATGAGTCATTTTACAAGCAATTTTTAAGAGAACTTTTCCATTTGATCATAAATCTCCAGATGGGTGGAAGAGGATCCAATGGAAATCTTGTTGTCAACTAAAACATGCATTGACAAAGCTACAGATAATCTTGTAGGTCTAGGGTTCGAAACAACTGACGTTAAGGGTGAGTCCTTGAACAATTTACATTGGCTTTAAATGTGTTAGGCATCAAGTGTTCATCGCATTTGCTACACAATGGCTGCGATCAAAGTAAAATGTATTGAGGAGTGAAAGAAAATATGATCTTCTTGGGTGATGGGCTATTTGGAAATATGCAACCATTTCAAACTAAAACTTGTATTTGTATTTTCAGACATGGTTAGTTTGTTGTTTTGAAATGTCAACATCCGGACATTCCTCTGAAACTTATATTTGTAAACGCAGCTAAATTTATTCTTGTGTCCTGTAATGTTGATGAATTAATGAATAACGTATCATATAAACTTATGAATGAAATAAGGAAACTCCTAGGGGAAAAAAAAAAAAAAAAAGAGGCGGCAAGCCAGATTTGACCCATGGGCAGTGGTTGGCAGACACATGCTTTAATGCAGAATAAACATGTATTTTAGGGGACTTATTGATTCAATGTATCCTATTTTTTCCCTTGAGTTTATTTGGTTAATTTTATTGTGTTAAGTTACCTAATTAAAATTCAAGAGACTTAATTCAACCCTTGAAATGTCTAAATTTGTCTTTTACAGAGTGTTAATGTAAAAACACAAATTACACTTTTTTTTTCTTTTTACATTTCAGCCATTGGTATCACAAACCAAAGAGAGACCACTATTGTATGGGATCCGACCACAGGGAAACCACTTTACAATGCCATTGGTATTTTTAATAAAGTTTTGCCTTGAAACTTTACATTGTTTTCTGCCTCCAACCAATACTTAAAATTATATTTGCAATTAGTTGACCATTTAAAACATGACTCCAGTTTTAATCCTAGTGTTAACCCCTTTACCGGTCGTCCCGACTATAGTTGTCTTGATCTATTGACCCTTACACGGTAGACCCGACTATAATCGTCCAAATGATATTATGATCTGCAGTATGCGGCAGACCCGATTATTCTCGTCCAAAATGCTATGACGTAGTTACCGTGCATGTAGCTGGTTTTTTTTTCAAAACTATGGGAAGCCATAGGCCTCAAAAATACCTAAAAATCCCCAAAATACATAAAAACACCTATTTTTTAGAAGACTGCAAACAACACTTCAGCGACGTTATATGTGCATAGATGGCAGTAAATAACAGTGTAAAAGTGTTTCTTTTTGAGAGTTCTACACAACAACAAATGTCACAGACCTTCCAGTTGTTCAGATCCCTTGAAATATTTTATTTTGATGGTTATGAAACAATCAAATTTTTGTGTACACTATGACTTCTTCGGTTTACCGTACTGTTGTTTTTTTTTATATTTATTCGCCAAATAAGGGTTAGTTTAAAAATTTTTAATAGCCGGTAAAGAGGTTAATGAGTTTTTAAAGCCACAGTATTTTCAATCCAAGTGATACTCAGTTTATATCAGTTATTAAAGTTGATGTCAAATTAAATCATCCTCTTATATTAACAAAATTAATTTATATATATATATATATATGTATATCTATATATACACATATATTTATAATTTTATATATATGTGTGTGTGTCATCCTTCCATCTTCGTGAGACGATGGAGTAGCAAGGGACACTTCATCAATGGCTTACGAGGCTGATCCTGATGAGGCAATCTTGGGATGCACTTCTCGCTGGAGAACCTTTACTCTTGATTAAATGTGGCCTTCCATAAATCTCTTTTTGTTGCAAGGGCTTCATTCTTTGAAATTATTGCATTCATTCACTGCTGTTTGCCAGCTGAAACAGCTTTCAATGATGGTCTCCCATTCATTGGATTCTATTTTTGCCTCCCTTCCCTTTTTGCAAACATCCTTAAATGTTTTACAAAAATCTCATTTCTGATTCTACATTTAAAGTCAGTTTGACAGTAAAAATTGAGCTTTATATAATTCTGTTGCCACTTTAATTTATTTATTATTCCTTGCTAGAAAATATTCACCTAAAAGTTGAACAAGTCTAAATTGTATTTATTTTTCTTCAGATTTAATGATATTTTAAAAGAATTTTTTTTTTTTTTCAGTTTGGTTGGATCTGCGTACCGCCTCAACTGTGGAAGAGCTGATCAAGAAAACACCTGGTCACAACAAAGATCACCTAAGGGTATTTATTGCATTTATTATATATAAGTAAAAATTGGTCAAACATAATCATTTGCATAAGAACAACAATAAAAATCGAATTACAAAACAACTAATTAAAAACTCCTTTCTTTTCAGCTCAGTAACCTGTGGTTAGCATTTCATTTATTGGCTTAGATTCAGATTCATCTCCTCATAATTGTTGCTATTATTTTCTCCTCCAGGCCTTGAGTGGTCTCCCGTTGGCCACCTACTTCAGTGCGTTAAAACTTCGATGGCTACTGGACAACTCTGAGGCTGTGAGGAAAGCTGTAGAAGATGGCAGGTGTTTATTTGGTACGGTGGACTCCTGGCTCCTCTGGGTGAGTGATAAGCCCTGTGGTTTCCAAGCCTTGTCCGGTATGTTGTGAAGTTGTGACGAATGCTGGAAGTGAATGAATCAATTTGACTTGAGTGTTTTGTTTAATTTTAACGTGTTTCGGAAACATGTGTGTATACTGTAATTGATTTTAACCAAAAACAAATTTATATTTTATCACATTTTAAAAGTAATAAAGGCAGTTGCGTAAATGAAATTGTAACAAAACAGACAAAAAGTACTGTAGACGTATAATTTTATTATTGTTTCATAACGTTCTGGAGAAAGTAATGTAACTTGTAAACTTTACTTAAACAAATTATATATATTTTTTAATATGACGTGGAAAAATGTAATAAACTGCTGGCTTCTTCTAATTATGAATTTTGTGATGATCACTTTAATCGTTAACTGGAATTCATGACTTTGTCTAAGTTCTTTTTTGTTTGGCAAATAAAAGAGTAGGTCCTCGGCTGTTTTAGCCAGAGAGTAAAAAAAAATTCATACAAAAGCACAAATATGCATACAAAAAGGTGATAACGAATAGGCAATGTCATGATTAAAAGACAGTGTGGGAGATTAGCTTTGCCGCAGACATGAAGATTTAAGGGGAAAATATATTTTCCAGAACCTGACGGGAGGACCGAAAGGTGGCCGCCATGTAACAGATGTGACCAACGCCAGTCGTACCATGCTGATGAACCTCGCCACTCTGGACTGGGATGATTATTTATGCAGGTAAAAATAAAGCTGTGGCGCTGTCGCAAAAAATGCTGAACAAAATGTACTGCTGAACAAAATGTAATGCTAAACAAAATGTAATGCTGAACAAAATGTAATGCTAAACAAAATGTTATGCTGAACAAAATGTAATGCTGAACAAAATGTAATGCTAAACAAAATGTAATGCTGAACAAAATGTAATGCTAAACAAAATGTTATGCTGAACAAAATGTAATGCTAAATAAAATGTAATGCTGAACAAATTGTAATGCTAAACAAAATGTAATGCTGAACAAAATGTAATGCTAAACAAAATGTAATGCTGAACAAAATGTAATGCTAAATAAAATGTAATGCTGAACAAAATGTAATGCTAAACAAAATGTAATGCTGAACAAAATGTAATGCTAAACAAAATGTAATGGTGAACAAAATGTAATGCTAAACAAAATGTAGTGCTAAACAAAATGTAATGCTAAAGAAAATGTAATTCTAAACAAAATTGAAATAAAAGTGTAAGAATTAAAATAGTGGCTGATATGTAGCTGTGTGGCCATGACGTCATTTTCGTGATAGAATTAGGGTTCGGGTTAGGGTGAGCGGTCCTACAGCTACTTTTTTACTAAAATAGTTAATAACTTAAGGGGTATAGACTGCATTGAGGTTAGGTAAAAAGAAATAGGGAAGCAAAGTTCAGGAAAATAGGAAAAAAAAGGATGCCAAAAGACAACGAACCTATTGACAAGAAGCATTCTTCAGCGAACAAATAGTAAAAATAATTTAAAATTAAAAATTACAACAAAAAAAAGCCCAACACTTTTTGATAGTGTTTTATTCATTTATTCATTAAAATAGCATTGAGATCAGAATAATGAGTTTGTTTTGGAATGAAAGCTTTTCCTTGTTTTTCTTATTGCTGCAATTGTTGACATGTCAGCATGTTTTGATGAAATTTTATGATTGATTTTTCTTATTTCTAATGTGATATTAATTCAGGTAATGTTTGCAAGGCCTATAAACTCATGTAAAGCTCAGTTTTTTGCTGAAATAACATCTAAAGCTCAGTTGTGTGCTGAAATAACATCTATAGCTCAGTTGTGTGTAGAGAAAATGTCTATAGCTCAGTTGTGTGCTGAAATAACATCTATAGCTCAGTTGTGTGCTGAGAAAATGTCTATAGCTCAGTTGTGTGCTGAAATAACAACTATAGCTCAGTTGTGTGTTGAGAAAATGTCTATAGCTCAGTTGTGTGCTGAAATAACAACTATAGCTCAGTTGTGTGTTGAGAAAATGTCTATAGCTCAGTTGTGTGTTGAGAAAATGTCTATAGAACTCAGTTGTGTGCTGAGATAACAGATTCTACTTTCTTATGTCCAGGTTTTTTGATATACCAAGGAATATATTACCCAGCATTCATAGCTCATCAGAGATTTATGGAGATCTAGCCATCACAGCCTTAAAGGGAACCAAGATATCAGGGGTATGAAGTAGTTGAATCTCCCACATGGCTAAACTAAATGATTACTTGTCAAATGTAACAAGGTACCGCTCCCCCAAAGGGGTCGGGACCCACAGTTTAAGAACTGCTGGTCTTAGAGGATTACAACCAGCAGAAAAAGGTGCATCTGCATGCCTTTAAATTGTTTCCATTGTTCAGATCCTAGGTGACCAGCAGGCGGCCCTGGTTGGACAAAGTTGTTTCAAAGTTGGACAAGCCAAAAATACCTATGGGACTGGCTGCTTCTTGTTGTATAACACTGGCCTTACTGTAATTATGATCAATATTATTTTAAAGAATTTTTTTTGTGAGACAGTCCATGGTTATTATAATTTTTATTTTACAGGCGTTTAAATTGTAATGCCAATTCAGATTAAAACTAATAATCAGAAAAGAATTATACACTTTATACATCACACTGTACATCACACTGTACATCACACTGTACATCACACTGTACATCACACTGTACATCACACTGTACATCACATTGTACATCACACATACACTAGACCCTAGTTGCCACCAACTGGAGCATGATTAAAAATGGGTTTTAAATATATATTTTTTTAAACAGCTAACAAGAGGAATATCTGCCTACGAATAAATGAAGAGCTTATTTTCAAAACACAGTATATACCATTTTAAAAAAAATGAAAAAACCTTACCTTTTTGTAGAGCAAGCCAGGTTCCTTTAGGACATGGTAAATTTTATATACTAAACACATTATATTCCTATTTTATTCTTGTCTAATAATGATTTAATTATCTGAACGCGTTATTAATTTTTTGTATAAAGTTTAATAATATCAAAACCCCCAAAATGGACATACAGCATTTTGAAAATCAGCTCTTCAAATATTGTTTGTCAGGTGTTGTTTGTTTTTTCTTTGTAAAGAGCGCTTCAACCTGTAAACACTTTCACAAATTAAAGAAGATCTTTCCATGGTTCCCCACAGCCTGTTGAATCTAAGACTGGACTTTTAACCACTGTGGCCTACAAGCTGGGCAAGAACAAGCCTGCAGTTTATGCCTTAGAGGTACATGTTTCTTTGAGGAGTTTTTTTTTTTTTCATTAACGCTGGCTTGAGTTACATAGCGCAGACTGTAATATAATCATATACTTGATGCACTTGGGTCAGATTTTTTTTTTTAAAATGAAATAAGTCCTGACCACCTAAACTCTGTTGAATGAATTTTGTTGTAAAATGCTAGTTGTTACAGAATCACTTGTTACAGAATCACTTGTTACAAAATCATGTGTTCAAAATCACTTGTTACAAAATCACTTGTTACAAAATCACTTGTTACAGAATCACTTTTTCCAAAATCACTTTTTACAAAATCACTTTTTACAAAATCACTTGTTACAAAATCACTTGTTATATTTTCAGAACACAGAAGTTTCATTTTATTTGATCTATTCAGCATTAGTCCGACTAGCAAGAATGTGAGCCAAACAGAAAAAAAACAATCCATTTAGATTTACTCATAAGAATTGAAAGAAAAAGAATTGAAAAAAAAATGATTGCTATATTATTCCTGTAAATCTAAATATATATTTTTTTAAACTATCCCCCCCCCCCGGTTAAATCCATAGTTTAGAGATGAGATTTAAATTTTCATTTTTACATTTTCACCCAGCACTACTTCTACAAATTTTATTCTATCCCTCCCCTCCCCAACCCCCTGAAACCACTTTCTCTCAGGGTGCTATAGCTATTGCTGGAGCTTGTGTTGCATGGCTTAGAGACAACCTGGGAATCATTTCAACCTCATCTGAAATAGGTAAAAAGAAAACAACAACACTGTGCAGTAGCATTGACCATTGCAGTAGTTGTACAGATGCACTGACCATTGCAGTGGTTGTACAGATGCACTGACCATTGCAGTGGTTTTACAGATGCACTGACCATTGCAGTGGTTGTACATATGCACTGATCATTGCAGTGGTTGTACAGATGCACTTACAATTGCAAGGGTTGTACAGATCCACTGACCATTGCAGTGGTTGTACAGATGCATTGACCATTGCAAGGGTTGTACAGATGCACTGACCATTGCAGTTGTTGCACAGATGCACTGACGATTTCAAGGTTTGTACAGATGCACTGACCATTGCAGTGGTTGTACAGATGCATTGACCATTGCAGTAGTTGTACAGATGCATTGACCATTGCAGTGGTTTTGATTTAGTTTCAATTTAGGTTCTTTTTAAAACTGTTTCTCATGCTTAAGGAGCAGTCTTAGTGTTAAAATTTGTCCCATAAAACAATCATCTTTATCCATTGGCAGCTTTTGCTCAAACTTGCCTGAAAATCCATTGGAATAATTACACGAGTTGAGAGAAGTTGAGAGAATGGGATTCCATGTCCACACTATTGTTTCCTGCTAAGGGGCACTGCATTACTTTCACTTTTTATAACTTTATGCTTCATAATAACTTGAAAGAATATTGAAGAAAATCTTACAGGTTCTTCTTAGTTTATAACAAGGTTAAAGAAAGTATACAGGTGCTAAAATTTTAGTTTTTGCATGACATCCTGCGGCCTCTTCTTCAGGGTGCACATTTTAACAGCTTAAAAAAATGTATTGTCACATCTGTTAATCATCAACACTTTTACTCCTAGAACAACTGGCCTCTGAAGTGGACAGTACACATGGATGCTACTTCGTACCAGCTTTCTCTGGTCTGTTCTGTCCATACTGGCAAAATGATGCCAGAGGGTAGGGTAATTTTATCGCCATACTTTCCTTTGTTTTTTGTCAAACGCTGAGTTTAGGGAAATACACTGCATTGAAATGTTAAGCCAAGTTTGTGAAATGACTTTTTTCCATGAAATTTTTTTTGACAGAATCATCTGTGGATTGACCCAGTTCACCAACAAGAAACATATTGCCAGGGCAGCACTTGAGGCTGTCTGTTTCCAGACAAAGGAGGTAATTTTTGTCACTTTTAAAAATCAACATTTCCCCCCCCCCCCCCCCCCCCCCCCCCTGCTAATTTATCAAAGAGCGAATGGATTTGTTAGCTGCACTCCTCATGGAAAGGAAACTCACGCTGTTGGCGTAGCAGGGAATTCAGGAAAAAATGTAAAGCCAGTCACAGAAGAGCTGACTATATAAAGGGTGGGAAGCCGTAAGGGTGAAAGGTCACCTGTGGTGATGTCCATTCCTTTGCAAATTGGTTGTGGCTGGCTAAGGTGTTAAAAGGTTGAACAGCACAGTGTAAGTGTTTAATAATACCCATAGTTGCATACAATTTGATTCATCAACCAGGCGTTAGTTGTTTTAAAAAATTATTATTATTTTTAAAAAACATGCAGCTCCTGGATGCCATGAACAAAGACAGTGGCCTTGACCTCACCAGTGTCAAGGTGGATGGGGGCATGACGGGCAACTCTCTGCTCATGCAGATACAAGCAGACATTCTAGGGATCAAAGTGGGTGAGTTGATTGTCCTGATGTGCAGTCCATCTTTGATTCCTTAGGAGGTGTTTATGTTTTGTTCTACATACAAATGTATGATGACATCTCATGTATAGTCCATCTTTGATTGATTGATTGAATACTTATATAGCACTTGTATCCATGCTTTCTTAGCATGCTCACAGCGCTCTGATGTTCTTAGATCTGTTTAAAGAAAAAAGTCTTTTAAATGCTTCTTAATTGTTTTTTCATCATTTTCAATTTCCCTCAAAGATTCAGGCAAACTGTTCCATAATTTTGGCGCTGAGTTGCTTAAAAAGAGCACACGTTTTATGACTTATTTCTGTGTCCATCCACACTGGGAACTCTCAGTGAGGACTGTGTTGAAGAGCGCAGGTTCTTTAAGGATACATGTTTAGAAATCAGTTCTTTAAGATATTCAGGTGCAGAGCCTTCTATACAGCTGTATGCCAGGGACAGAGTTTTGTGGCTAATTTTGCTCATCACAGGAAGCCAGTGTTGGACAAAGGGATCTCAGATGCACCAACTTTTATTGATTCGATAGCAACCTTCCGAAGATTGACGTCAGAGTCACACAGCCTCAGTCTTATCTTCATTTAATTTAAGTCTGTTTGATGACATCCACAATTTCACCACAAGAGAGCAGTCCTCGACAGCTTGCGCAGCAGCAGCACAGTCCAAAGGATCAGCAAGGAAACATTTGTACCGTTCTTAGTGATCCGCAAATAATTTGCGGGAAATACCATGACTTTCAATAACTCTGCCAAGCTGGCTAGTGTAGATGGAGAATAGATTAGGTCCTAAAACCGAGCCCTGTGGTACACCGCAGGTAACTGAAGTGTCCATGGAAGATGCCTGTTTCACTACAATACTCTGAGTCTTGTCAGTCAGATAAGAAGTAAACCAGCGATGTGCATTTCCAGAGATATCCGCCACATTCAGAAGTTTTGACAGAAGAAGCTCATGGTCAATCACATTGTAAGCAGCACTAAGGTCTAACAGGACCAATAGTGTCAGATCCCCAAAGTCAGCACTACAAAGAACATCATTCATTCCTTGGATGGTGTGTATGTTTTGTGCTACACACAAATGTATGATGTCATCTCATATATACTCCATTTTACATAGTGGTGCTTATGTGTGATGCCACTTTCAAATAGTGTGATGTCATATTAATGATATTTGATTTCACTTTGCGCAGTCCGCCAAGAGTTAAAAAACTATTCATTTATCATGTCAAAAAATAAATCTTTAAACAAACTATTTCTTATGGTCCATTAACACGTATATGAAAACAAAAAAATTCAAGTCTTTAAATAAAGAAATTTGATTTTATCCTTTTGGAAGTAATATAGAAAATAACCACTATTGTATTATATCCCCTTTCTGGCTAGTTTCTTTGTGTGTGACAAATTTGAAATAATGTTAAGTTCATGAAAGGAATGCTGATAAAAAACTTTGCTTTTGTTATTTTTTTACTCGTAAACTTTGTTTAATACTTTATAAAATTTGCTGTCCATCAATTACAAGACTGCTGTCCATCAATTACAAGACTGCTGTCCATTAATTACAAGACTGCTGTCCATTAATTACAAGACGGCTGTCCATTAATTACAAACAATGCTGTCCATCAATTACAAGACTGCTGTCCATGTATTACAAGGCTGCTGCCCATTAATTACAAGACTGCTGTCCATCAATTACAAACAATGCTGTCCATTAATTACAAACAATGCTGTCCATCAATTACAAGGCTGCTGTCCATTAATTACAAGACCGCTGTCCATTAATTACAAGACGGCTGTCCATTAATTACAAGACAGCTGTCCATCAATTACAAGACTGCTGTCCATCAATTACAAACAATGCTGTCCATTAATTACAAACAATGCTGTCCATCAATTACAAGACTGCTGTCCATGTATTACAAGGCTGCTGCCCATTAATTACAAGACAGCTGTCCATTAATTACAAACAATGCTGTCCATTAATTACAAACAATGCTGTCCATTAATTACAAACAATGCTGTCCATTAATTACAAACAATGCTGTCCATTAATTACAAACAATGCTTATTGAAATGAATTTTGTTTTCACTACAGTGAGGCCATCCATGACTGAGACGACCGCCCTTGGGGCAGCAATGGCCGCTGGAGCTGCCCACGGCATTGACGTTTGGACAAACTTAGAAGGAGATAATCAGAGTACAATCACATGTGATGTATTTGAGCCGACGATCACTTCCCAAGGTCAGTCCCAACCGCCAACATTAATTTAAAGGGTTATGAAAAATAATTGTGACCGAAAAGTAAATAACACTGCAAGACACACGTCATTGGTTTTTATAGACCATTTGGATTAGAATTAACTTAAAAGGAAAAAATTGTTCTAATTCAGTGTAAAAACTTATTATAGATTGTTTGAATGTTCCTCAAATTAACTTTCTGTTACTGTGTAGGAAGAGTTTTATGGATCATGTAATAAGTAGAATAAGAATCTTCTCTAATTCATCAGAGATCATTTCTGTAACAGCTCAAATATTAACATGATGAATTCTTTCGTATAATGCATCGCATCCGGAAATTTGATCGAAAGAAATTTCGTCGACGGAAAATTGATCGACGGAAATTTGGTCGAATGGAAATTTGGTAGAATCGTTTTTTAAAAGTTTATACGTTAAAATTTTGCGTCAAATTTCTTTTTGAACGCATTATTTTGTTTTACTATATAGTATAGTGCGTTCAAAAAGAAATTTGATGAACATTTTAACGTCTGAACTGAAAAAAAGATTCGACCAAATTTCCGTTCGATCAAATTACCGTTGATCAATTTTCCGTCGATGAAATTTCTTTCGATCAAATTTCTGGTTGTCATAATGCATCGTTTTCACAATTTAAGATTAACAGGAAGTTAGATATATTGATATGTCATGCGCAGAAGTACGAAAAGAGGAAAGTAAGAATAAGATTCAAAGAGAGATCGGCGCTCGCCGTACATCTCATAGCAGCAGTTTATTTATTCAACAGATCTGAGTGAATTATGTGTGTGAAGTAATAAGGCGATGACATTTATATTTTCCTCCAGTTTCAGGAGATTTATTTTTATGTTGTGTGAATATTCAGTCAATAAATTTATTGTGATGCGAATTCATGAAGTTTGTCCTCCAGCTTTTAAGCATTGTGGTGTTGGGTCAATGTGGACTTTTTAAGGCAGACACTAGGAGAAGTTCAACACTATACAGCAACTTACTACTTATAACTTCGTCGTTACCATTAACGACGCAATTACAATTTCTAACACATTAAAACTTTATTTTCTTCCCAAAACATAGAACGTTCAGAGCGACTTGCCAAATGGAAGTCAGCTGTCAGCAGAAGTATGCACTGGGAGACCTCGGGAAGATCACCACGTAAGTTAGTTTTTGTTATCATTTCTTGTGCCAGTTAGTTTTGTTATCATTTCTTGTGCCAGTTAGTTTTGTTATCATTTCTTGTGCCATTTAGTTTCGTTATCATTTCTTGTGCCAGTTAGTTTTCTTATGTTTTCTTGTGCCAGTTAGTTTCGTTATCATTTCTTGTGCCAGTTAGTTTTGTTATCGTTTCTTGTGCCAGTTAGTTTTGTTATCGTTTCTTGTGCCAGTTAGTTTTGTTATCGTTTCTTGCGCCAGTTAGTTTTGTTATCGTTTCTTGTGCCAGTCAGTTTTGTTATTGTTTCTGGTGCCAGTTAGTTTTTGTTATAATTTATTGTGCCAGTTAGTTTTGCTATCATTTCTTGTGCCCAAATATTTCACTGGATATACTGTAGAATGTGTAATCACAGAATGATAACACTTCCTCTCCTACTGATTTTGACATCAAAGACCACTCATTTTTTTGATGTGAAAACTTTTGATATCATTTGGTCAATAAGAAAGCTCCAGCTAACCTATTTAATCCAAGGGGGGATAATGTCGCTGCAGTGTAGTTTAATGTGTCGTACGTAAACTTTTGTACCTTCCAGCTGTGTCATAAGTAAACTTTTGCACCTTCCAGGTATGTCCTCAGGTTTCTGGGATGTCTTGGCACCTGGCCTGTTCATGTGGACAAGTTTTGGTTTAATTATCGTAGCTCACCTGGCAGCACTGACCCTCAGGAGGTGAATGATGGAGCGTTTTGGCCATCGGAAGAACTTGACCTGTATACCATGATAGAATATAACCTGTAACCTAATTAGTTTTGATGCCATGGTTCCCAAACCTTTTGGTACATGACCTCCCCCCCTAAAAAAAATATGCTCAATCTATTCACTTTAGAAAGAATAATTTTATCTTAAATTTATCTAGTGTAGCATTGTTAAAATAGGATTATACCAGTCATGTGACACATAGACATATTTTTTTGTGTGCTTATCACTTGATATAAAAAAATCTCTCTTGTAATTTGCCCTCACTCTATTTTGGTTGCCACAACCGTGAATTTTTTATAATTCACTGTCACTAAACCTAACCTGAACCCTAAATTATGCCCTAAATGTATCCCTAAACCTAACCTGAACCTTAAATGTATCCCTAAACCTCACATGAACCCCAAATGTATCCCTAAACCTAACCTGGATCCTAAATGTATCTCTAAACCTAACCTGAACTCTAAATGTATCCCTAAAACTAACATGAACTATACATGTATCCCTAAACTTAACCTGAACCCTAAATGTATCCCTAAAGGCACCAATAGTCTGAATTAGCCGTCATTTAAGCTGCAGTTCAGGTTTATTCTGACCAAATAAAGAAAGAAACATGAAACACATTACTGTGAATTCACATTAGTAATTAAACCCATTCTAAGGCTCATACAATGCATGCAGCACACTGGCGTACAGCACACTGGCGTACAGCACACTGGCGTACAGCACACTGGCGTACAGCACACTGGCGTGTGGCACATTGGGGTATGGCACATTGGCATAAATGCTGGCAGACATGGCTGGAATGCTATAAAATTCTTTTTTTTTTTAAATTTTAAATTTACACAAATTATTTAAACCAAAACTCAAGTTGCATACAAAATTTTGAGGATATTTTGATTTCTTATTGTTCCTGGTGTCTCTCCCACCTCCGCCCCTCCCCATGATTCGTGTTATCAGTTTATTATTTAGGTTAAAGTTTTAAAATTTAGAAAAAACAAGAAGTGAAGCTGTTGCCAGACTTTGTTGGCATACACATGATCTCAAGGGGTTCTTTTATTTTAGCACAACCAACCATGTTTGGAGAAGTGATAGATCTGAGCACATAAACATTATTATTTGCACTATCTAAACTTTTGGGGGTCTGTCCACAGTGTTTGGGACCCACTGGTGAATTCAGATTTGTTGAAACCTTGTTCAAGTGCTTGTTCAATAATTATTGTGATCAAAATCATTGCCATGTGATTCTTGTAGCCTGCAGGCCAGTCAGTAGCTGCTTGAAACCTTTGAATGTTTTAAAAGGGAACAAATTAATTCAGTTGTCTCTTATTCTGAATTTTATTGTCATCTGTAGTGCCCCAACTGTCCAAGGACTAAGGGACACGATGATGATGATTGTTTGGTCTGCTCTTTTAGTTTACTTTGGGTTGGAGGGTGGGAGGAGGGGTTGTATGGAAGGAAGGGGAGGGGTTGTTGGGTTGAAAAGGGGAAGGGGGGGGGAAGAAAAGGATAGGAAATAATGAAAGCCTAGGTAATTCAATGAAATGTGAAATGTAGTTTAGGAAGAGTCAGATTAGCAGAGGGCAATAAAATCTTCTGAAATCCTTCTTATACTTATATAAAGCAGAAAAGCTCATTCCTTTTTCCTACTTGCCTGTGGATGCTCATGATAAACCCCAGCTTGTAACCAACCCTTTGCAAGAGCTTCTGGTAAGTTTATCTGGCTTTGGATACAGTAGAGACTGGTCTGATCAACTTTGCCAAAGATTAATGATGCCACCACTTGCTGTGCAAACATCCAACAGAGAGTTGACCAGAATGATCTATGGGACATTGTTTTACTGGACATAGTCCATAGGATCATAAATACTTGTCCTGCTTTGAGTGCTCATGTAGACTGATTAATTTGCATTTTTGTTATTTTTGTTTTGAAGAACATGTGCAGACCAAAGTTGTGAAACTTTTAAATACGCCACATTGGCTTTGTTAAAAAAAATGTTATTATAACTTTGCATTGCAGTAGCAATAATAAATTCATCTGCTTATTTGTATTTATCTG
Organism: Omphiscola glabra; assembly: GCA_964017045.1. Taxonomy (NCBI): domain Eukaryota; kingdom Metazoa; phylum Mollusca; class Gastropoda; family Lymnaeidae; genus Omphiscola; species Omphiscola glabra. The sequence goes on along the minus strand of OZ024807.1, from coordinate 12,327,520 downwards.
CTAAGAGCTGAAATTAGATATCAGTATTGTTATGTTGAAAACCAAATGTAAGGATTCTCAGGAATTTTATTCAGGATGTACTTGCCAATCCAACTTACATGTCTTAACGACGCCCCTTTCCTTTCACTCTTTTAGTCTTAACATCAGTGGTCAAATGTGATGGGTTGAGGGGTGGGGGGGGGGGGGTTTGTTTCTTAATAATCAGCTAGAATAGATTATTTAATTTTATAATCTACTTCCCTGTCTCTTAAAATCGTATCCATCTAAACAACTCGGTGTTATGAAAGAAAATGCCTGTTAATTCCTTCAATGATGCCTCATTCCTGCTCACCCTGGTTGTCATGTGATGGTAAGCATGGCAACTGTAGTCTGGATGGTGTACTGTTTGTGTGCCACCCCCACTATAACAAAAGGGTTGGGCTGTACTTGAAAGTCAGTTTTAAAAAAACAGAAGAGATTGTGTGTGAATGATGTCTACGCAGCCTTTCAAATGTTTACCCACCGGTATTATAAATGTTCATGTAATTATGCTATAAAATGTTGAATTAAATCGAAATTAAATTTTTAGAAATGAATGTATTTCCAATGAGATCAGGCCTTCCCTCCTTGCTGTCAAATGTATTTCCTAGCGGTGACAGTGCCCACAAGATTGACAACATTTTTTTATTATAAGTAATCCTCTTTATAGAGCTTGTGACAAGAGATAATTAATATCTTATAATAACATTCTTTTGTTTCTGATTTCATTTCTACTTTTTAATTAGCTGAAGATATTGAATGACATAAAAATAATATTTTGTTTACATTTTTTAAAATAATTGTGTACACTCAGATAATTTTGTTTTCAAATAGCTTTAAATAAATTATGTAAATGTGTAATTAAAAAAAAATTAAAGCATTTTTAAATATATTAAAGCAATTTATGCTTCATTTTTGGGGTTTTTTTTGTGTACTAGCTTGTTATAAAAATGTTTGTGTTTTCTCGTTACTTATAATTTCTTCATTTATCAATGTTTGTACTTTCTTGTTAAACAAATGTTTGTAATTTGTTCATTTATCAATGTTTGTACTTTCTCGTTAAACAAATGTTTGTAATTTGTTCATTTATCAATGTTTGTACTTTCTCGTTAAACAAATGTTTGTAATTTGTTCATTTATCAATGTTTGTACTGTCTTTTTAAACAAATGTTTGTAATTTGTTCATATATAAATGTTTGTATTTTCTTGTTATACAGATGTTTGTATTTTCCTATTGCACAAATGTTTCTACTTTCTTGTTATATAAATTTTTCTACTACTTGCTATATACATTTTTCTACTTTCTTGTGATATGAATGTTGTCCTTTCTTGATGTATGAATGTTTTTAATTTCTTATTATATGAATGTTTGTGCTTCCTTGTTATATGAATGTGTGTATTTCCTTGTTATAAAGATGTTTGCATTTTTTTGTTATAGGAATGTTTGTGAGAATTTCTTTTGTAAATGCATGATTAAAACAACTGGCAGTACTAGAATAAAATTTTTTAAAACTTTTGCTAAGTTTTCTTCTCTAAAAATGAGATACTGAACTAGAATATAAAATCTTCATATTAAAATGTCACAAGTTTAAGCAGCCTATTTTTTCCTTTAAAAGAATTCTGCTTCAAAGGCATAAACACCCCAGGTGTATTTGATTGCTGGTAGAGAAGTTAATAACCTTACAATGCACATTTTTTATAGCACCACTACACAACGAGGATGTCACATGACATATAAAGTTACAGCTCAAATTTCTGAAAAAGAGTTAATAAATTTTTGAATAGACATGATATTAGCCAGACTTAAATACTACTTTTTTTCCTTTATTTTATTTGTTGAAGGGAGAATCATCGGGAGCAAGAACTTTACTGCCCTTAAAACACACATGAAGACATGCTCTTGGAGGGGTTTCAGCCCCCAGCGGTGCTACTTTTCTGGATTATCCAGGAACTCAGGATTCGTGAGGCCAAAAAAGTTTTCAGCTCTGGTTTCACGAGTTTTTATTTTCTCTTGCTCCGGATTCGCCAGTTTAGTTTATTCAAATACGCATTCTGGTTTTAAAAAAAAATCAGTGGAAAGCCTATTCAGCGAGAAGTGGGTTTGCTACAAATAGAAAAGGTACTGCGACCTCTCGCTTTTGTTTGCAAGCACTTGCTTCTTGCTGTCAAGTTACTTTCTACAGTGTATGAATTTTATGGGTTTCGTTAAGTTTCAGGGTTTGAAAAATTTGTAAATGAAGTTTCAGGTTTCAAGAAATTTTTAGAAAGGGATTTCAAGCTTGACGGCTTTCTGTGAGTGGCACCCCTGTCACAGCTTTCAGTGAGTGGCACCCCTGTCACAGCTTTCAGTGAGTGGCACCCCTGTCACAGCTTTCAGTGAGTGGCACCCCTGTCACAGCTTTCAGTGAGTGGCACCCCTGTCACAGCTTTCAGTGAGTGGCACCCCTGTCACAGCTTTCAGTGAGTGGCACCCCTGTCACAGCTTTCAGTGAGTGGCACCCCTGTCACAGCTTTCAGTGAGTGGCACCCCTGGTTGACAGCTTTCAGTGAGTGGCACCCCTGATTAACAGCTTTCAGTGAGTGGCACCCCTGGTTGACAGCTTTCAGTGAGTGGCACCCCTGATTGACAGCTTTCAGTGAGTGGCACCCCTGGTTGACAGCTTTCAGTGAGTGGCACCCTTGTCACAGCTTTCAGTGAGTGGCACCCCTGATTGACAGCTTTCAGTGAGTGGCACCCCTGATTGACAGCTTTCAGTGAGTGGCACCCCTGATTGACAGCTTTCAGTGAGTGGCACCCCTGATTGACAACTTTCAGTGAGTGGCACCCCTGATTGACAGCTTTCAGTGAGTGGCACCCTTGGTTGACAGCTTTCAGTGAGTGGCACCCCTGTCACAGCTTTCAGTGAGTGGCACCCCTTGTTGACAGCTTTCAGTGAGTGGCACCCCTGTCACAGCTTTCAGTGAGTGGCACCCCTGATTGACAGCTTTCAATGAGTGGCACCCATGCCGCCACCCCAGCCCTTAAACTGAAACCCATCTTTGCTTGACCACAGAGTGCATCCAGCTGCTATCAAAACGGTTCAGTGGCTCTGAGTGACTTGACACTACACGAACAAGAGCTGGTGAGTTCAGAGAAATTTGGCTCGGCTTGGTTTAAAGCATCTAATATAAAAGTCATGAACTTAGATGCCCAGCATTCTTCTAGATCAGCGGTCCTCAACATGTGGGTCGAACCACCCTTTCCCAGGGGTTGCCTAAGACCATCCAAAAACACATGTACTCTATAGCTATGAAGTAGCAACAAAAATAATTGTGTGGTTGGGGGTCGTTACAACATGAGGAACTGTTTTAAGGGTTGCAGCATTAGGAAGGTTGAGAACCACTTTCTAGATCATAGGACCCCTTTCCCCTCCAACCCCCCCCCCCTTTTTTTTTCCCCTTTTCCTTTGGATGTGAAGCATAAATGGTTCCTGCCAAGTAACACTGCATGCCAGACTCCATATTTTTAGTTTTGAAAGCCTGTGGTAATTTTCATCTCATAGCTCATTGCTCATTGAAAGACACTTATTGGAATTTTTTAAGCTTTCCAAATAAAAAAAAAAATTTTTAAAAAGATAAAATACAACATATAATTTTTTTTTAATTGAAGCTTATGGGTGAAGAAGAATCATTCAGTAAATTAGAGATGAGATGGAAATATTTGATATACAACAATGTGGTATTTAATAAAAATGGAACAAAATTATTTTGTTATAAATTTGTAATTGCTTTTTTTTTTTTTTGCATAAATAAGTAGTTGAAATATCACAAAATTAGGATTTATTAAAAGTGTTAAGCAAACAAAATAAATTGTCTGGACTACTTTTAAATTTACAAAAATGGAAATGTAACTAGAAGCTTTCATAAGATGCAGTGAAAAATTAATAAAGCCAATTTCAAACATTTCTTTAAACCCATCATAAAAAAGTGATATGTAATTTTTTTTTAAACATATCATAGGATTATATCCCCATAATTTTATGCATCGCTAAATATCCTACAAGATATGTGCCTAAGCAAAATTCTTTTTATCTCTTTTTGTTAAGATGTAAACATAAACAATCCTATGAGAAATTGTTTTAGTAAGTTTGTTGCAGCTTAGAGGGACAATCTTTGTCTATTTTTGGTGAGCACTATACAACTTTCTAATAATGTTTGTAGATCAAATTAAAAGGCATATCTCGTAGATGAACTTAAAGGTGTGATAACTAAATATGTCATGGTAGGTAATCAATATCAACCAAAGGTGTAAAATCAATATTTACCAAGCAAGGTAAATCAGAAATTACCTTGTGTATCACAGATGCTTTCAGACATGGCAATTTCTTTGTAGGGAACATTAAATGAAAAAAAAAATATTTCCATATAAAAATCAGCAACATGATAAATATCCCAAAATATAGTTTCATAGATATTATTGGAATGTTACAAATTTTGTATTGACTATTTTGCATAAATGAAAAAAATTGAGAAAGTAATGCATTTGTCTTTATCACATAATTGTTGTCAATACATTTTTATGTACAATAAGCATGACAGGTTTTTTTTTTTCTTCTGAAATAAGAAGTAATGATGCAGCACCATTACTGAGAGCTATTAACTCTAAAGCTCTAAATTTAATTGACAAAGGAAAAAAAACAACTGTTCATGCAGATGCAAAGTTATTAATTAAAGCATTCCAAAGGCAATCTGATCTATAACTGGCTGTGTGTGTTTCTCTTTAACATGGGTCTCCAGGCCAATCATTATCCTAAGACTGCATTTAAATACATCAATTTATTTGTAAATTTAAAAAATTATCATACACATGTGTACAGGTTTAGAAATAAAATTAAACAAAATTTAGCATTCATATTAAATTATTATCCCAAATTAATTTAAATGAGAGAGACAGCTGAACTGAGAACATGTCATACACATATTTTGGCACAAATATGGACATTAGGTATAAAAATAAAATTTTCATATGCAAAATTAATACCAGATTATACTTGAAACAAATATTTTTTTTGGTCCATTTACCCTCATATAATTAGCTCTTTCATTCAAAATAGCATAATGGAAATATAAATTATACAGAATTAGTACAAATTGAATTAAACATAGCAAATTAACAACTGGGAGAAAAAAGGCTTAATAACTTTTAATAAAATGAATTACCCATAGAAAATTTTGAGTCTGTTGAATCATTTACAAGCCTATCAAATTATAATAAATTCAACAAGGTCACACATTTGAGGAAAAATTACATGGTCCATTTAAAAAAAAAAACAGAAAATCTAAAATTTTTAAAACTAAATAAAAAAATTCTAAATTTAGGTATTCATTACCTTGATGTTTAGTAATAATCTTTGGCTTTATTATTTTTTAAAATCTCACATGAAACTTGGAATACGTTTGTCATCACATTAATATTATTTAGATAATTAATGGCCTGTTTTAATATCAGACATTTGATGATCTCCCTGGTGTCCCCTCTGATCGTCCGGTGGCCGGTGTCGGACTTTCTTTTCCTTCGTCTGATCCAGTGTTCTCTGTTAAATTTTTCTCCTCCTCATTCCTGTTTTCCATTCTCCTTTTTTTCTTCCTTGATCTCCTCTTCTGTTTCTGCTCTCTGGATATACACATTAACAGGAAACTTTTGACTTATTATTTTCTCAAATGATAGAAATGGTATTGATAAATAGGAGTGATACTAATACAGAGGCTAAGTGCGGCATATTTTGAGTCAATCTTTTACCGACTGTCAACAAACCAAGACTCCATATTACATGATATATTTCATCAGTCCAGGTCTACTTTCATTGCCTTTGACATCACTTTATTGTGTGTCAACTTAAGAGGTTTCCAAAAGCTGGAAAAGAAAATGAGTACTTAAAGAGTTATCTTCAAATTTTTGAAAATAATAATGAAATATTAAATTACCTGTAGAACATATCTGTTGGTGGCTCAGATCCTATTTCAAGGGGAGGTAAATAGTGGGGTTTAGCACCATCTTTCACAGGAATAGAACTGTAGAAAAAATTTGAAATCAGATTTATTACTAACCTAAACAATTACAAAAATCTTTTATGCACATTCAAGCTAAGTTCTTTTGGTTTTTCTTTTAAAAAAATGAGGTAAGAGAGAATTCTTACAGATTTAAAAGTTTATATTTTCTGAAAGCTTAAAGTTTTTGGAAGAAAAATGATGACTTTGATATAATAGGCATTAAATAGACATTAACACATCTTTTTTTGAAATTTAGGTGATAATCAAGAACAGGAAAAACTCACAATAAATGTCATTTTGAATATTTAAATTCAATATAAATTGTGCTCTCATTTTAAGGAATGATTTATAGACTTGTTAAATATAGAAATTTTGGGCAGTAAGAGAACGGACACATGTCACATTCCCAGGGAACTTTTGATAAGAGGTATAAGGGGCATAGCACTCTTCTGTTACCAGAAAGGTTGCATGATGAGGCGTTGCAAATGTCAGAGGTGTTGTAAAAAGGGGGAAAGGGGGGGGGGTAGGAAGGCTACAAACAGCAAAAAGTACAGCAGGGACACCCATGAAAAACATTTCCACATGAGCATCATAAAGCGATTTAGATTAGAAGCTACACTACAATCTTTTGATGATGGATGAATGCCACCAACAATGCTGAAACTGGTAAATGTGATTAGATTTTAATAGCTTTTTGAATCCGGCTATTAGAAATTATGACATCACATATTTTTAATTACATGATAACTCCAGCAGCCGGTGGAACCGACTTGACAGGTTTTGGTGCCATAGGTCCGGGAAAGGGTTCAGGGACAGGTCTGAAAGTAAATACAGGTAATCTATTGGTTTTTAAAGGTGAACAAAAGGGAATGATTCCCTGAAGAATAAAAAAACATTTTAATGGAGTTAACTGATAGATATCCTGCACAAGATCAACTTAAATCTATTGTGGATAATAACAATACTTGAAAATTAAAAATACAAATGACATCTTTTTTAAAACAATTTCTTAGTATTTTACAGTAACACTGAGGCTTTCATTGGGGCAAAATTAGTTTGAAAGCACCGTATTAAATAAAAGAAGAAAATATTGAAATTTTATAGCATGCAATAATTTAATTTAAAATCTTTTTATCATCAGTTTAAATACATTCATAGTATAAAAATTGTATTTAAAAATGTGTATTTCCTCTAATGGAAACCTTAAATTTGTTTTCTATTTATAAGTTTATTTAAATTATATGAAATATATACAGTTTCAATCATTGTGATACAGTGCACCAAATAAATAAATGATATAATGATGAAAAGACTCACAGTGGAACTGGTCCGGGGGTAGGGTTGACTTTTGAGTCCTTCTTACAGCAATTCTTCCAAACTCCTAGAAAATGACATTTTTTTTTCAAGCAAAACTTAACTTTTTCAAATATTTGAGGTTTTTACCTATATCTTTAAATTATTTTTGAAAATTATAGTTAAAATGAAACAGTTATGTTTTAAATTTCCAAAAAATTTCTTTTATTTTATTTCCCAATGAAACTTCTAGGACAGCAATTGTGGTTACATGAAGATGCTAAATCAACAAACACTATTTTGTCATTTAGATTTCAAGGTGCTCTGATAATGGCAATGTACGCTGCACACACTAAAAACAAAATCATATTTATTTTATAAAAATGACTGGGACCCTACCTTGCAAGCAGCAGAAAATAATGAGTAGGATTATGATGATCAGTAAGATGAGGACAATGATGACGATGAGAATGATTGTTGCCGTGCTCAGTTCTTCTCCACCCGTGCTGCCAGCTGTGGACATTTTTTAAAAGTTCAATGTTTTAAAAAAAAAAAAGGTCAGACAATAGGTCTACATTACTGGATTGCACTTCCATTGAAATTTTTCACAACCCATGTACACAAAACAAACATGGCATATTAATTAAACATGGCATAGAATATAATATTTGTTCCAGTCTCTTTATATGGAACCAAAAACATAAACTGAAGTGTTAGTTTCATTTCTTAACTTGCAGCTGAATTAAAAATTCATTTGGTTTTATTATTAATATAACAAACAATGTATAAACTATAAACACCAACAGTTTTGCAGGCTAACCACTTAATATGTAAAAATGATAATAAAACAGTTTTACTGCACAAACCAGTTTTATGGTGAGAAGCCAAAATGTTTGGAATGATGAGAAATATATTTAGAGGATGGTACTTATAAAAACTAAACAAACTAATTAAGAAATATAACTTAGAGAAGCTTACCTGAAGCTGTGGAGATACAAAAAAAATATTTTTATTTTTTAGTTTTTAGCTTTTGTTTAATAAAATAATTAGAAAACTAAAGCTACGGCTACTGATTTAAAAAAAAAAATTCAAGCTTATTAAAGAACCAGAGCTTTAGAACATACCCAATTTGTTTTTTAAATCTCTCAGCAAGTTAGGTTAATATATTAAACTTTATCTTTAAAGCTCTTAGAAATATACAGAAATTATATGAATAAGCCGTTAATTAAATAAAAGTATTTGAAAAAAATCCAATGAGAGTATCATTTTTTAAAAAATGACATTTATTGTGAGTTTTTCCTGTTCTTGATTATCACCTAAATTTAAAAAATGATGTGTTAATGTCTATTTAATGCCTATTATATCAAAGTCATCATTTTTGGTGTTCACTATTTCTCTACTAGAGTAGAATACCATTATGGGTATACTTTTTTTTCTATTTATAGAAATATGCTAAAATATTTTTACCTATACAGTTATCTTTTTTTGTATGTACAAATTAATAAATTTGAAATATGTTTCCTTTAAGTTTTATTTCATAGACAAAATTCTTGAGGATTCCAAATTAGACATATCTGCCCAAGCTTTTGTATGGGTCTGATAACCTAGGAGGCTACAAAATTTATAATGACAGGTGTTAACTCTGGCAATAAGGCAATACCTTGGGGTTTCCCATTTCTTTCTTAACACGATGTTCAGTAACATATGGACAGACATTTTTTTTTCCAGAAAATTACATGCTACATCTACTAAATTTTTATCTCAGTTACAGTAACAAGTAAAATGAGAAAGAAACTATTCCAAAAGAAACAGGTAATCTTACCTGGAGGTTTCTCTTGAACATCAAAAGTTCTAGCTGGGTCAAGATGGCCCTCTGAGCTGCTGGCACCACAAGTATACAACGAGAAATCTGTTGTTTTGTTTTTTTTTAAAAAAAGGAAATCATAATTTGACCTAAATTTACTTTGACACTGGATTCCAGTTAAAGCAATATTAGGCAAATAGCTTTTTGTTGATGCAAATTTTTTGATAGCTAATAATAAAGTAGTTAGAGGTAGAAAGTAGAATTGACAGCTGAAAAGTTGTTGAGATTGCACTCATTAATTGATAATTTTAGAAAGCAGCCATTTTACCATTATTGATATTAAATAAGAAAAAAAAAACATTTGTATGTTAAACAATTTAACATTTGTAATAAGAGGTAGACCGTAAACAATAATGATATAAGTGCAATACAAATATGTACTGCAAATGCTGATCAAACAATGAAACTTTAAACCTATTACAGCATTATTGCTAACTAAAATCTTTGAACTTTTCTTAACAATGTCAATGACACACACTCATTAGAGTATATTACAATTTTAATGGATCATCTCTAGATCAAACAAGATAAATGCTAACAAAAAATACACTGCCTTTAACTAATATAAGTGAAAGCTTAGTATTGTTTCAGAATTCTGTTTTCATTTTAGAATGAAAAGCTTGACAATTATTTTACAAAACAATTCCTTTCAACAGTTATGCACAATAATAAACATCCAAATTAAGTTGTAGCATTGCAACCAAAATAAAAAACAAAATAGTTTGGGCAAATAAAACAAATTAATTTTCCAATTAAGATATCTGTAGAAATCTTGCTCTGCCACAACCTGTTAGCAAACATCAGTACACAAGACAAGGGATTTAAGAAATCAACTGTTCAAAATTACCTCCATCAACAGTTGCTACAAAGGTGTAAGTCCTGCTACTGGCTCCTGCTATTACATCTGATCCATTTTTCCAAAAGTACTCTGAAGGCTCAGGATTAGCTAGGACAGCACATTCTAATGTCACAGTAGTTTGTCTGGAGGCCACAACAGTTTCATATCCATCTTCATATTGCACTGGTGCAACTTCAAAAATAAATAAAAAGGAAAACATACCCCATTCACTCTTTTTTTTCATTGCAAGAAATGTTTCTTATTTTTAACTTTTAAAGATTTTTCAGATAATGAAAACAAGATATTTCTTATTTTTAACTTTTAAAGATTTTTCAGATAATGAAAAAAAATATATTTCTTATTTTTAACTTTTAAAGATTTTTCAGATAATGAAAAAAAGATATTTCTTATTTTTAACTTTTAAAGATTTTTCAGATAATGAAAAAAAGATATTTCTTATTTGTAACTTTTAAAGATTTTTCAGATAATGAAAAAAAGATATTTCTTATTTTTAACTTTTAAAGATTTTTCAAATAATGAAAAAAGATGTTTCTTATTCTAATTTCCCATCCCAAATTTTATTTAGAATGATTAAAACATGCAAGAATATGTTTTCAATTACTTTTTTTAATCTAAATAATATAGACCACATTTTTAACAAACAAAATTAGTAAAAGGTAAGGAAAATAATTTTATATATGCTTGAAAGCAATAAGCGCATCCTTATAATTTAAAATGATACAAATTGACTAAAACAAATTTATACATTAAAATATTTTTTTGTAGTACATTTGTAAGGCTTCTATTTGAAAACTCATATTCACAAAACAGTACAGAACTCACATATAACATTTGGTGTTACTGTAGCTGATGATGTTCCTACACTGTTGGTGACACTACACCTGAAACAGGAAATATATCAATTTCTTTATAAATCAACCTCTTGAAAGATCAGATAATTTTTTTTTCTAAATGAAACAATATTATATAAACTAAGTTAAATGGAATAACATCATTATAACAATTTTTAAAAAAAAATTAAACTGTTACTCAAACATTTAAGGGACATGCCTCAACACAATGGAATTATCGAATTAGATGCTCAGTTGCATGTAGGTCATCTAAAACATTAATTTCTCAACTCCTACAAAAAAATCAGTTTTTGCCTTAACAAAAAATCCCTCTGCCAATACCATTACACCAAGTTTGGGTATTTTATCATTTGTTATGGCAATAAATCTAAAGCAAAAGTCAGTGCTCATTTTACATTTCTTTTATCTTTTTTAGAATGATTTTGTAAAAGAAAAAAAAATTCCATTTAGAATTTACCAAGATGTTTTATTGTTAAGGATGCTAAACAGGCCCCAGTTACATGAAAACTGACCAACTCAGTTTATCTTTACAAAATATATAAACTGCTACAGAGGGAAACTTTCTGAGAACAGTTTACCTATATTCAGTATGATCATCGTATGTGGCATTCTTTGAGTATCCTGAACTGCGCCCAACAACCAGGTTTGTCTTGTACCAGGTGTAGCTGTCGCTGGATGGGTAGGCTGTTGCAGAGCAGTTGAGGTAAAACATCTCTCCCACCTTTAGTGTTGGGGGACTGACTGACACAGTGACGATGGGTTTGTCTGTGGACATTGTGCAACCAGATTGTAACAATGCAGAAGACAAGAAAACACTTAGGGGTCAAGTAAACATAATTTTATCTAAATTTGTAATAAATATACTTTTTACAATCACTCCATAAACAGCAAAAAAAATTTCTTAGGCTTTTTTTTTAATGGGATGTACCTGAGAACTAATAATGCATAAGACAATTTTACAATACTTATTATTTAAAATTATTGTGTTCAACTGTCCTAACATATAAGAAAATGGAGAAAAAAATAATAATTTAGAATGTTAAAATTGACTGTTGAAGTTTTGTAACTCAACAACAGGTATAATACTACAGATTGGCTTGCTCACAGTTAACATTCAGGCTAATACCAGGTCCCGTCCTGCTGCCAAGGTTATTTTCTGCTGTACACTTGTACACGCCCACATCGCTGGCATTTACACCAGCAATTACAAGATTTGGATTGGTCGCGTTGCTTCCACTGTGGATGCAAGGTGTACCACATCATTTAATTGGTATATAACAACACATCATTGATATATATCACATCACTTCATTGATAAGCCACATCACTAAATCAAGTTTATACTTATCACATTTATAAGTGCATGCATTCTACTTTCATACATTTTATTTTTAAAGTGATACTCTAAGGCAGCGGTCCTCAATTAGTGGGTCGCGACCCCTTTGGGGGTCGAACGACCCTTTCACAAGGGTCGCCTAAGACCATGGGCAAACACAAATACTCTATATTTATGAAGTAGCAACAAAAATAATTTTTTGGTTGGGGGTCGCCACAACATGTGGAACTGTATGTAAGGATCGTGGCATTAGGAAGGTTGAGAACCACTGCTCTATGGGCTGTTCTGATCAACTGTCAACATTACTTGTGGTATTTTATTGTACTGACAAAAGAAATTAAAATCTATTCACTACTTAATATTGCTGGAGACACCCACAGGACACAAAAATGTGTATTATTCACTCAACGACAGTTTCCTGATGCAATACTCTTTTACTATTAAACAAAATTTAAACAATCTGTCATCTGTTAGAACAATTAGATTTTTAAATTGTCAAGACACAACCACATTATTATTATTATGATGATTATTATTATTATGATTATTATTATTATTATGATTATTATTATTATTATTATTATTATTATTATTATTACAATGTTATCTAAGTCATCCCACCTGAATTTTCCTCCAATAATGACAGTAGTGATGGTGGCACCATATTGTTTTGACCACTCTACTCTTGTGACAGGTGGATTGGCATTCAGGCCACAGACAAGAACCTGAGTCTTGCCCGAATCAACAGTAATATTTACATTAGGAGCATTGATCTTTGGAGGATCTGTGAAACAGAAAAAATCCCAAATATCTAGATGCTGTTAATACAATGTAATGGTGTATTAAGTCAAAGGAAATGAATTTTACTCATAAAATGTGCACATATCAGCTGCTTCGTTCACTTTATGGATACGGATACGATTATTTTTTTTTAAAATCCTGTTAAATTTTAGTAAAATAACTGTTTCAATCAAGTACAATCTTATGTAAAATATCCTTTTATAAATAAGAAAATAAAAGATTCTTTATTTATCCAAATAAATGGAATTTGTTTTTCTATAACATTGCAAATATTCATTTGCGACAACATTTTACAATTATAACACTTTAAACACAAGACATCAACAGTATTTCTTAAGCATAAAACTCAGCCATCAGATAACCCCCCCCCCCACCCCTCAAAATAAAAAGAACTTCCTTAGTGACAATAATGCTTTAATAAGTGATCATTTGGATTTGGTAACCACTGGGGAGCAGGATGGTAAATTCCTACAAACTGGGGAACAAAATCTCCACATTATAATTTTTAAAATTATATCATTGTCAGTGTGCACATGACATCAACATGTACCATGACATCAGTGGGTACCATGACATCAGTGGCAGAGGCGTAGCTAGAGTGTTTGGCGCCCAGGGACGATATTCGTGCACGGAGACAAGATTCATTTTAAAGCGCTTCTTTTGTCTTTTTTCAACCCTCAAACCCATTATTTTCATCAATAAAATAATATCAAAGCACATTTTGGCGCCCCTAACTAACTGGCGCCCGGGGACATCTGCCCCCCCCCTTTGCTACGCCTCTGATCAGTGGGTACCATGACTTGACATCAGTGTATGGTGTACATTTGAATGAGACCAAGTTATTGTTGTAAAATCAATGTTTTAAAATGATCAGCAGGACAGCTGCTGACACTTTCGTTGTTTTGTTGCATTCTTTCTTTTCCAGGTTTTACCATACTTGATGTCGCTCATTTCCTTTTTTCCCAATAAAATTTCAACAACATCTCAATGCCAAACATTTCATGTGATTTGTAAAAAACAAACAGATTTACTTACAAACAACATTGACTGTTGAATTGTTTGAAGTAGTATTGCCATTGCTCGCCTCAATCCTGTAAAGTCCTGAATCAGAAGCCTGAGCATCGTAGACTGTCAGTGAAGGTTGGGTGAGGCTACCACCAAAATACTTGCTGGAGTTACTCAAAGTCATTTGAAAATCATCCTGAAATAAAAGCACAACTTCTCATCATTCATATAGACTGCACAGAGGTACAGTTAAAGTTTACAAAAAAATGTATTTTTTGACTGAATATGCACTTGAAACAAATCAACAGATTTGTTTCTTTTTTTATTATTTGGTTTGCATTTAATTTTGATGCAATAATTCTATTTCAAATATTAAATACTTAAATATTCTAATTTCAAATCTTAATTAGTGAAATTTTCTAATTTAAAATACTAAAAATAGTAACATATTCTAATTTTAAATATTAAATAGTGACATATTCTAATTTCATATATTTTAATTTTTAAAATTATGTCTATTTTAGGGATTTGAAAGCAGAATGCAGTTAAGTAAAGTGTAAAGAAATTAGGAAAAATCACAGATCTGTTGTGAAGAATACATGAAATACTAACATATATTATTTGTATTGCATTGTGCCTAGTAATAGGGCTAGGTTTTGAGTGCTCACCATGGGTGGCTGTAATGTGTGCACTATGGGTGGCTGCATTGAGTGCACACCATGTGTGGGTGTATTGGGTGCACAATATGGGTGGGTGCACTGAATGCACACCATGGGTGGGTGTATTGTGTGCACACCATAGGTGGGTGTATTGGGTGCACACCATGGGTGGGTGCACTGAGTGTGCACCATGGGTGGGTGTATCTATGTTTGCCTAAAGAAAAGGTAAAACTCCAGTATTCACATAATGAGTAGACATAATGTTTAAATAAATTGAAAATGCGCACAAAATTAGCAAACACCTTTCAATACATTCAACATTTTAATCATTTCATTTTATTATTGTATTACTGCGTTGTATCAATTTCAATATGCTTACCTTAAACCAACGAACAGTTGTTGCTGCAGGGTACATCTGTACACTGACACCTATGGTAAAATTTTCTGTCTCGTTTACATCAAAATTTCGATTAGCCACAGTAATGTATGGGTCAACTGCAGGAGGAAAAAGAAAGAAAGACCTTTACTTTTATGAAAGTATTTTGATTAAACAGCAACAAAAAAAACAAAAAAAGAATAAAAAGACAGGTTCCCCAATATCTCAAGCTACTAATTCATTCCTTCTGTTGTTGCTTTTCTCCTTAGAATTTGTCATTACATGGGATTGTTGTTACATGTGGTCCTTGATAGTTGTTTTTAAAAACAGATTTGAATGACTTAAGTTAAGAACACAATTAATTCCTCATGGTTGGTTTGTAGCAATTTTTAACCCTTAATGGTACAAGTTATTTTAGTCCAGAGTGCAAATTGATCTCTTATTTATATTCAACTTTTTGATGATAAACAGATATTGTTCCGTGGTTTTTTTAATATTATTCCGTGTTATATATTAAAAACAACATGGTGAAATTGAAAATATCATTTAATTAAAATAAGTATTAAATTGTGAACTAATTTAACAAATACATTGTAAATATGTTAACATACTTTGGGAAGGCAAAGTTATTTTGAATTTTCTATTATGGGAGGTCAACAAAACGCATACATTTTTAAATTAAAGTGCAGAAATTAAAAACAGTTGAAATAATGAGGAAACAAATAGGTGATGAAAATCAACTAAAGTGCAGTGAGGTTTGAAAAAATTAATACAAAATTTATTTGATGAAACATTATAAGCAAAATTATTATAAATAAATCAACTATATTAGAATTTAAGGCTACTTAATCAAAACTGTAGATGAATAAATGTTAGGTCAATTTGATTTTTAAAAATTTTAAATGTCCTTTTTTTTTTTTTTTTTTTTTTTACAAGAAATATGAAACAAGAAGAGAAACAATATCTTAAGAAGACATCTGACAAAAAATTTGTTTATAATAATTATACATTTTTAGATGTAAACAAATATAATTAAATGCAATAAAGCATAATTACAAAATTAAAAGTTCAATATCAATTGTGAAAAGAAATAAAAATTCATCTGAAAATAAAAAGAAAATTTGTTCATTAGCAACAAGGTCAGGGGTTTATTTTTCTTTTAAAAAATAACTCCATAATAATAAAATTTAAATTTCTTAAATCTGACCATAAAATGATAACATTTGCAAGTTGACATTATGTGTGATTCAATGCGGTGAACAACTCTCATAATCACCTATTTAACCTGGTGATAATATTAAATTTAAAGAAGAGGCTACATTGCAAATCAAAACAGTTAATTTATGATAAGTTCACAAGTCTGAAATACAAAAAAAAAAATAATTAATTAACAGAGCGTAAATGATGTTGAAATTATAGAGTCCTAGGAGTTAATACTTTATATGTAGTTGAATTTGTTTATTATTTTATATATATATATATATATATATATATATATAACATTTAAATCTTATCTATAAATCAATAACCTTAAGGTGATATTTGAAAAACTGTTAGTCTGAAATAGATTGTGGTCAATTTTAATTTTTTTTTTAAACACCTATGAATTCAACAATATTCTTTACATTCAAATTCAATAAAATCTTTCACCCCAAAAACCTATTTATTTTTTCTATGGCAGCTTCAAAAGTGACAGTTGGGTGAAGAACTGCAAACCGTGTGACACTAAAATTATTTTAACTTATCAAAGAAATAACTGATATGAGTTTTCGTAAATTACCAAACAAGTTTATGATTGATCAGATTTGTCCATTACCTGCCACCAAATCAGACTGCTTTGTTGATTTAACCTTGCCATTGGCTCGTCTGGACAAGTGCTGGCTGAATTTATAGTTCACATTAGGCATTAAAATTAGCATTGAATTGAAAAAAAGAAAGGCATCAAATATTCAAATTTTTTTTGCCACATCTCAACTATTTATTTGTTTTAAAATTCTGACACATAAACAGACTTGGTAAATAGAAAACACGAATGGGCCATTGCATAAAAATCTTTAATTTACTTGATAAAAAAATATATAAATTGCAATTTCATGCATTATTTATTTTAACAAACTCAAACAAATATATATCATTATCATTTGAGGGAAATGTTGAATAGGTAATATTATAAAGCTAATTAATCGAGATAGGGCAATGACTTAAATTGTATTAAAAACCACTTACCAGTCAACTTAGCTTAAGTAAATAAAGAGATGTAGTTCTTGTTGTGAATTAGTAAACAAAAGTTAATGAAAACAAATCATTATAAACTAAATAGTCTAAAGACTAAAGTTGTCTCAGATATAAAAACAATACAAATCTTATACTACGGTATTTTAAAATATTTTTTTTAGATTAGAAAAGCTATAGAAAATTGCAAGTGAAAGATACCCTTTATCTAATTAGAGTTGAAAACCATGAGTGTAGCCCCTGAGTAATATCAATTAAAGGTATTCTGCTCTGGTCAACTTATTAGTTCAAATCACATGAAATTAAATTTTTGTATAAATTTTGACTTATTGGCATTGGTTTTTAAGAATATTAGAAAAAATTTACTTGTATGGAAATTGGTGCTTAAATTATTGTTATTGTCAAACTTATATATTATTAGTGTGATTCAACTTAGGTGGTATTCACTGCAATCATTATCTTTCAAACTTTTCTCTTCACCAAAATTTTTCCAAATGTTAGTGATTCAAAAGCTATTTTGAACTAATTTAAAAGCTTCATACTAGTAATAAAAGATATATTTTTTTTAAATATTTGTAAAAAAAAACTATTTATATAATAAATGCAAAAAGATGAATAAAATGGAAAAAAAGTATTTCATTTCTAATAAACTAAAGGAGATCTTCTTGAGTTCTTTGAAAATGAACTTTTTCATTCCTGACATTAGACAGTGTTAGAGTTGATAATGACTTTTATCAATATGTCACTATATTTAAGAGTTCAATGAAAACTGTAATTATTTTGTTCTTTTTCTTTTCTACATTAAATCTGTTAATTTAATGGAATTTCAACAAAGGGTGGGTATACTTCAACACGCTTGCAAACATTTGGGGGAAATGAAATTTTTAAACAAGCCCTCCATCTAGCCTAAGGCCAATGTAAATTATAAACTAGGAGAGACACAAATGCACTCACAGGTGACTGTCACATTAACAGGACGGCTTGATGAGTTCCCAATGGAGTTTTCTGCCACACACTGGTAGGTCCCGCTATCTGCAGTCCTATTTAGCTTGATGATAGTCAAATCTGGGATGGTGACAGTGCCACCAGAATACTTGCTGGGGTTGGTAATGGTGTTTATTGTAACGCCATCTTTGGTCCAGTACAAGCTTGTGATGGGAGGAAACGCCGAGGTGCCACACGTTAGGGTGACGTTCAAACCATCGATGCCCTGCTGGTTACCCTGACCAACAGACACTGTCGGTGGGTCTGAAAGAAGATATAAAATTAATTTTAAGGAACACAGATTGAATGATTAAAAAAGAGGGCACTTAAACAAATCTGATCCTTCAGAGGCTCTTCTGGGATTTTCATAAAACCTTGTAGCCATACACAGACTTTGATGAAAACACTAGAGACCGTTCACCACAACAACTTTTCATTCACTGTCTAAGCCAGCAACATAAGAAAATCTCACCAAAAAAAGAAATACAGGGAGGATACCACTGAAGAAATATAAAAAAAATTAATCACCCCCCCTTCCACCTTCCCCCCCACCCCACAGTAAAAAAAAAGAAAGAAAAAAGAAGGAAAAAAAAGAAAGAAAAAATAAGGAAAAAAAACAAAAAAACATACAAACAAACCCAAAAACAAAAAAAAATTGGTTTAACATGATTTAATGAAAAAAAGAAGTTGTAAAAACAGCTTTAAACAGAAAGTCTCAAGGCTGCATTAAACCAACATATTTACACTAGATACACACAGAGGTTAGCAATTCAATGCTAAAATTAACTTGAAATATTCGAGGATAAGGGTTCCCATTTTTCTAATTAGTTGCCATCATAAAAATATAAAAATATCCAAGCTTATCAGTGAACATAGATTTTTTTTTTTAAATGTTAAAAAAGAAAAATTTTTCCATTCTTGAATAACACCAATCAGTCGTAAGTTAAGATCTCTTTCATAGAAAAGCAGAAGATAACTTACAGGTGACACCAACCCTGATGTTGACACTAGTGCTGTTACCCTCTGCATTGGATGCCCCACAGTTGTATTGTCCAGCGTCAGTCCGGTTAACATTGAAGATGGTCAGAGAGGGTTGGGCTAGGCTGCCACCTGAAAATTTAGCAGGCTGGGTGGACGTGCCCAAGGTTCTACCATCCTTGGTCCAGTAAACAGACAGAGGATTGGGGCTTGCTACGACGGTACAGTTGAGATTAATTTGGGCTGTTCCTTCGGCGACAGTGATGTTTGTTGGTGACACTATGATGAATGGAATGCCTGAAAAATGGTTTTTAAAAAAAACTCAGTTACTTATTTCAACTTTTACATCCATACCATTGCTACAGGATGTAAAAGTGAATTTGTTTAATTCCTATTTGTATTTTTTCTTTTTTAACTCCGTTTCATATTCCGATGTTGATTTTAGCCACTTCTCATGATAAAAATAATAATTAATGAATATCCCCGCAGCAACTGTAAACGATCTGCACGCTAATATTGAGGTAACAAGAATTTTTTTTTTTTTTTAGGTCATAGTGTAACATTTTAACAGAAGGCCCATTTGAAAGTTTTCAAATTTTCAAGTATTTTTTTATTTTTAAATTGATCAAAATTTATACAGGCCTAAATATCTTTATAAATAAAATGAATTTTAAGAATCTCAAATTATGAATACTGATACCATGCCATACCACCAGTGAAATATTTAGAGTCTTTTTATATCTGGAGCGGGTCTTGACTTTGCCTCCCTTAACTTGCAAAACTCAGATCACACACCAAATATAAGCCATATATAGTATAGAAAGTGGACCAAATTTGATCCCCCCCTACACCCCCCCACCCCAAAAAAAATTGCTGTATAGGGAAGACTTCCCCCTCCACCCTCCTCTTCAAACGCCAGTTCATATACTCTGAAAAATGCCTCTGTCTTGGTGACATGTGATAAACTCTGAAAAAGCTTCTGTCTTAATGTCTGTGATATACTCTGAAAAAGCCTCTGTCTTAATGACATGTAATATACTCTGAAAATGTGTCAGGCTGGTTGACCCATGACACAAGCACCAGTAAACAGAATAACAAAAACAAGGTAAAACACAACTAGTACTTTTAAAATACTTTGTTTGACAAATGGAACAATGAAAACCTACCCACAACTCTGACCACCACAGCAGCACTTGTTGTAGAGCCGATGGTATTCTCAGCAGTACATGTGTAATTCCCCGAATCTAGTGCACTTGCCTGGAATATGGTCAATGTGGGGTTGGCCACTGTCCCACCCGAGTATTTACTTGAGTCGGTGGTGGCATTGACCTGTCCAATTCCAGATTTAGACCAGTGAAAAACAGAGATGGCCGGGTTGGCGGTGACAGCACATGTCAAGATGATTGTTGCCCCAGGGTTTGTAGTGATTGGAGTTGTTGTTACATTGATGCGGGGCTTGTCTGTTATATATTAGATTCATACACTTTATTATTATTACAAATTTGAAAACCAATGAGAATTTTTTATTGCTCTTTAAAATCTAATACTTTTAATTATACTATTTTAAATTTACTCTTTGTTGGTTGTCAATCAGAAGTGTATTGTTTTTTTAAATAATACTTACACGTGAGGTTCAATGTGATGTTGGGTCCATCAGTGACACCATTTCCGTTGGTAGCCACACAAGCGTAGGTTCCAGTATCTGTGTCATTTAGCGACAAGATGGTCAAATTAGGTTTCTGAGTTGTACCCCCTGAGTACTTTGTCGAGCCAGCTGTGACCAGTCTCTGACCATTCTTTGTCCAGTACAGGTCAGTCAGGGAGTCGAGTGGAGTGACTGGACATTCAAGTGTGACTGGTTGGTTCTCAGCAACAACAACATTGGTGTTGTTCGGGGTTGCGATAACAGGTGCAGCTGTTTGTGTTGTAAAGAAAAATAAAAGGTAATCAAACTCAAAAGTTAGACCAGCTGTAGACCAGCTGTATAGCAACTGCAGACGAGCTGTAGACCATTTTGGATCTGATCAGAAAGTGGTGTTTCATAAATTCTTCCAGTACAGAGGACGGCCCAGCCTGCAAGGGCATTATGTACCCAAGACAAGAATTAAGCACTTGACATTTTTGTTGAAAAAAAAATAAGCATGAAACTGAACTGTGTCCATGGTTAACCGGTATTTCCAAACCTGCAGCCCATGGATTCTAAGATAAGAAGTCAGTTTTTAAAAAACGCATTTTTTAATTTAACCAAACTTAAATGACTTAAGGGGGGTGGGGGTGGGGGGGTGGGGGGGTAGCCTTTTAATTCTTACAAATTTTTTATTCTTACAAATTGTTCATTTTAAAAATTGCATTTCGAATGTTAAGTTTTCTTAATTTCAGTTTTCTGTGGTAGAATTCTAGGAATGATCTTTGACATTGTGTGCAATGAACAAGAATGGCTTTAAGTCAGGGTTTAATCAAATTTAGATATTGCTGTGGACCAAAACTTGGTCAGCTTGTTGTTTGTTACTGGAGGCGCCACAGTACATAGCAATTTAAATAAAGCCTGCAAATTCAGGGGGGAGGGTGGGGGGTCAAATGCCCCACCCTGCCCTACCTAAATGACGTGCCTGGTTGTGGATCCTTTTAGACAAGGTTCTCATCTTATTGTGCTTTCTAGGTAAAACAGGCGCTGTAATATATTTTTACAGGCACTAAATCAGTTTTTTACTATTTAATATTGGGGTGAAATAAATTTAAATGTAGATATATTGTCATGCAATTTCTTTTTAATTGTTTTATTTTTCTTGAAGGTGAGCTACTATATTTTCTTTATTTGAAAAACCGAGACACATATCTTGCTGCTTGACTGAAGTAAAATGTAAATATTCCTAAATGTATTAAGTTATTAAATTTTTTAACTTAATTTAACAAAGAAAATCTAGTAAAGGGCAATTAAAGAAAAAAATAAACAAGATGCTAAAACTAAATGGGGTCAGTTGTGTATAGTATAATTACATTTTGGTGAGACCACTCAGCAAGTGCATAATAAAACAAAATGTATTTCAGGCACAAAGCAAAACATGGACTAAGACTAAGCGATGTGGAAAAAAATCACCCAGTTTTTTTCCCCATAAAGTATACTACTAAGACAAAATTGCTTTCCTTAATGCCATAAAACAAAATAAACTCAAGCAATGCATTTGATTTCAAAGGCCTAATTATTATAATCAGTCAAAATAGAATTTTTAGAGAAACATAACATGTGTTTTAAAAAAAAAAAAAGCACAGTACCTGCAAACAAAGAGAGAATTTCATGTATAAACTGATTAGGTCAGAGAATGAAATGAGAAGCAAATTATACAATGAAAGTCAGATAAATTGTTAAAGGAAAATAATAGTCACTGTTACTATTGCTGGTTTTGTTGTTGTTTTTTTTTTTTTTTTTTGTTTTGTTGGGGTTTTTTTTTTGTCTGCAGCTGAAATCATGTATTTGATAAAAGACCTGAACAATGAATGAAAAAAAAAAAATTAATGTCACAATTGTTTTGTCCGCTTATCTGAAATAAAGAAAGCAACAAATTATTTGTCAGATTTTATTCATTCTTATTTTTTTGTTTAAATAATAATTAAGGATTATTTCATTTGAAACATCTCAAATGTGCACAAAAAAAATTAAGTTCTTTTTCTGTTTATAAGAACATTATTAAAATAAATTATCGGGTAAAAATACAAGTTTTATTCTTTCATATTTAACAGTTGTAAAGAAAAATCCATCTAAAAAAAGGAATTTATCACTTTCTAAAAAACATGGCGAATACTATTAAATTTTTAAAAATTATTATTGCTCTTTGTTTGTGAAATAAATGACAGTATTACTCTATTAAATTATGAGATTGGTTTCATTACATTAAAAGACACAAAACATCTTGCTAGCTATAAACTAAACTTAAAAAGAAGAATACCAAAATTTATTACTATAATAAAGGTTTAAGATCACTTGGCGCTTTGAATTTACTATGATGCTCACCATCATCTATAATGATGATAAAAATCAATTTTGACAAGTGCAGTAATTAATTAGTTAAGACTATATGATAAGCAGATGGCCCACCACTTAACTTGGAAAGAATAAATAAATAGCCATCTGTTCCTAACATTGTTTGTGACAACTCATAGCAGTAGCCCAATATTAACTAACTTCATAAGGACACAGGTGTATCTCGTTTGTATTTTTATATTTTTATTTTACTCAAAAGTTTATATAGCATGAAGCTGCTTTAAAACCACTTTGTGTTGTGGTTAGGGTCAGATATTAATCGTGCAGTTGAATAGCCTACCAGAGTTAACTGCAACAAAAGCATTATGCCTTGTGATGAGAAGATTGAAACATACTTACAAGACACTGTGAGCCTAATTGGTGGACTAGTGGTGCGCCCTACAGTATTGTCTGCCACACAAGAATACAAGCCTGCATCTGCCACAGCATCCAAGCTGAATATTGTCAGATTGGTCATAAACACAGTGCCACCAATGTATTTGCTGGAATTCTGTGATGTGTTCAGGGCAACACCATTTCTGGCCCAATAGAAACTAGATAACTGTGGGTATGCAGTCACAAGACATGTCAGATTTGCGAATGATCCTTTGCGAGCCGTTACATTTGTAGAGCCGATGATAATTTTTGGAGAATCTGAGAGAGAAAGAAATTGTCACTGCATGAGGATATTTTATAAATATAAAAAAAAAAAAAGAAATTAATATTTTAAATAGTTAAAGTTACTTGCTTCAAACCTCAAACCCCCCCCCCCCCCCCCATGCAATTGCATTAACAAACTTCAATATTTTCTTTCAACTTATTTTCTTGGTGTTAAAAAAAAAAAAAGCATATCCTTTATGTATCTCAACTATCAAATTAATCTAAATGAAACAAAGGTAACTGTGAAGAGATAGCATCCACGTTTTTTACCATGGCTGCCAACTTGATTGCCTTGACCCGTAAAATTAAGAATAAAACGTTTAAAAATAATGAAAAAATTTTCCTAAATGTATCCCTGAACCTAACCTAAACCCTAAATATGTCCTTAAACCTAACCTGAACCCTAAAGTCACGGTGCTATCTCTCCACATTAGCTGTGGATGCTGTCTCTTCGCATTAGCCTAAACAAATTTTAAGGATTTAATCTTCGATCAAATTTCAAAATAAATAAATGACAAACGT
Source organism: Omphiscola glabra (assembly GCA_964017045.1). NCBI lineage: Eukaryota > Metazoa > Mollusca > Gastropoda > Lymnaeidae > Omphiscola > Omphiscola glabra. Next base: position 12,303,034 of record OZ024807.1, on the reverse strand, counting down.
TTTTAAGAAAGAAAAGGAAAACACATTTTAAAATTGTATCAAAACTGAATTTAATGAGAGAAATTTAGAAAGTAAATCTTTTCTTTAACAAATGATGAAAATAATACAAATGTGCAGTTACAGTGATTGAATTTTTCTTCTTACATGTGACAACCAAAGGAAGCAGTGGGCTTGAACCCGATCCTAAGGCATTTTGAGCCACACAAGTGTAGGCCCCTGCATCTGCTGCAGATATATTTCTTACAGTCAAATTTGGGTTGTCCAGTGTGGCCCCAACATACTTGGATGCCTGCAAAGTCACATTGATTTTGACACCATCTTTCAGCCAGGACACATTTGTGGCTGCTGGGTTTCCTCTAATGGTACAGTTAAGAGTGTATGAAGTTGTTCCTTCACTCACTGTTGCTGATGTTTGGCTGGTTGTAACTACTGGAACATCTGTAGCAAATAGAAAATGTACATTAGGAAATGGCATCAGCAGGCCGTCGAGCGAGTAAAAAGCTCTTCATGCCCTCCCCAAAGCAACCCCCAAAGCTCAAGTATTGGCCACAAAGCGGAATGATGGAGATCTCCATTTGCCAGGACAGCCTCTGCCAACACACACTCGATTGGGCACCAATGGAGGTCATCACAGCCCAAGGACATCCGGCCGGCTGGTGACGCTGCTCTCACAGTGTCAGCAGTCAACTTTTCCAGGGGGTCGGGATGGTATATTTGAGTCCCCCTCCCATCCCGCGGAAGAGTCAGACACTCTCTGATAAGGATTTCTACAGTTTCTACCTCGCAACTAATTTACGAAACATTTGCCTAGGAACAGCTTCCAAAAGTCACAAGTAAATAGAATTATCAGAATAAAGTTGTCACTACCCACTCCATGCCTTATATCCATTAACAGCAACATCTAATCATGATCCCCACCCTGTTTTTGCTATTTTATTTCCCGCTGCAGATTTTTCAAAGCTGGTACCCCTGTAGTAGCCACAATTTTTGGCAGATAAAATGGATGTCCTTTGTTTGCCAAATCAGGCTCATGCAATGGTGGTTTTGTTCCCCCAAGTAACACTGGGGATTGGGAGGGGGGTCAATTGCATCACCACTTTAATCAGCAAGCCATGAAAGACTTGCCAACAAGAGCACCGGAGGGTTGTTGCAAATAAAATGGTTTAATTTCATTAGAATTTACTATTTGATTTTTTAAATTCAATAATCAAACTTTATGAATTTTTTAAAAAAAGATTATATATCAATCAAATTTTGATTTTCAATACACAGAGCACACACACACACACACACACAAACAAAAACAACAAGAAAAAATTACCTGGCAGACAATATGATAAAAAAAAGGTAAAAAAAAAAAAAAAAAGACTACTTGTAATGTTACAACTTGGCCCATAATTCGTGATATCACATTCACACTGTCATTGAGGTTGCTATAGCTGTGCTAATTCAACAAATAATAAATATTTAGGGAAAAGTTGGAAAGGCTGAGGGAGATAACAGGAGGCCAGAAAGATGTTGTTATGGGCATGCTTGCTTGCAAGCCTGACATGCTTGCAATTTACTGCAAAATACGTAAACAACGCTAAATCATATTTATATAAGAGTCTACTTACACTGGAGATTAAGTGTATATGTATATTAGTTTAAATTATAATTTTACATTTTATTTTTTTAAATACTTTTCAAAGTTATGTTAATAACACGAAATATCATAGTATTTTATAATTGTACTCTATGCTTGTGTGCTAAATTTACAATAAATCATTTAACAAACTAAATAACTTAGCCAATTTTAAATCATATTTATGAGAGTCTACTTACACTGGAGATTAAGTGTAATATTTCCACTTGGTGTAGTTCCAAACTGATTAGTAGCCACACAAACATAAGCTCCACCATCCGATGGGCTCAATGAGTAGATGGTCAAGCTTGGCACTGCAGTGGTACCTCCTGAATACTTTGCTGCATTGGTGGTGCTTATCCGTTGGCCATCCTTGGTCCAGTACAGGTCAGTTAGAGAATTTAGTGGTGTCACTTGGCATGTCAAGGTCACTTGTTGGTTTTCATTAGCATTGACAGTGGTATTGGGTGTGCTAATCACAGGAACATCTACAGAATTATACAATATTTTTTGCTTAATAAACAAATTTTTTTTAAATGTCCATTAAATACTCATTTCCTTTCATTGTTAGAATCTTTATTTATGGATCAAAAGTGACACATTTTTAACTCATATTATTGAATCAAACTAAATGTACTTTTGGTCAGTCAGTATTAAAGACTTACTTGTTACTGTGACAGTTACAGGATCACTGTTTGTTGTCCCAAAGGAATTGCTAGCAGCACACACATATGAACCAGCGTCTGAAGAGGCAGCATTGAAGATCCTCAGTGTTGTATCTACAATTGTGCCTCCTGAATATTTGGTAGGGTTGGAGCTTGAGCTGATTGTGGTGCCTGACTTTGTCCAATAAAAACTGGTAATGTTAGGATTTGCATTGACATTACATGTAAGAATGATGGTGTCACCTGGACTGCTTGTGACTGTGGCATTGGTTACTGTCAGTCTGGGAACATCTGAAAAAGAAAAGAATGAATGTGTTTATATTTATTACCTGATAACATTAAGAAAACAAATAACAGAAATCATCTTTAATAGTAAATTAATTTAATTCACACAAAATAGTTTGAAGTCTCACTCCAAATTGTATATTTAATTATTTTTTTACCTTACTTTTGAATCTTGGAATATTTCGAAAATTTAAAAAAAAAAAAAATGTTTTCAATTGTTTAAAATAAAATGTATATCAGTTTAAATTATAATTTTAAATTTTGAAAAAATAATAATTCTATAACCATTTATAAAGTTATGTTAAAATACCAAATTTTATTTTCATAGTATTTTATAATGATATTCTATGCTTGGTTGCTTAATTTACAATAAATCATTTAACAATCTAAATAACTTAGCCAATTTTAAATCATATTTATATAAGAGTCTACTTACACTGGAGATTAAGTGTAATATTTCCACTTGGTGTAGTTCCAAACTGATTAGTAGCCACACAAACATAAGCTCCACCATCCGATGGGCTCAATGAGTAGATGGTCAAGCTTGGCACTGCAGTGGTACCTCCTGAATACTTTGCTGCATTGGTGGTGCTTATCCGTTGGCCATCCTTGGTCCAGTACAGGTCAGTTAGAGAATTTAGTGGTGTCACTTGGCATGTCAAGGTCACTTGTTGGTTTTCATTAGCATTGACAGTGGTATTGGGTGTGCTAATCACAGGAACATCTACAGAATTATACAATATTTTTTGCTTAACAAATTTTTTTTTAAATGTCCATTAAATACTCATTTCCTTTCATTGTTAGAATCTTTATTTATGGATCAAAAGTGACACATTTTTAACTCATATTATTGAATCAAACTAAATGTACTTTTGGTCAGTCAGTATTAAAGACTTACTTGTTACTGTGACAGTTACAGGATCACTGTTTGTTGTCCCAAAGGAATTGCTTGCAGCACACACATATGAACCAGCGTCTGAAGAGGCAGCATTGAAGATCCTCAGTGTTGTATCTACAATTGTGCCTCCTGAATATTTGGTTGGGTTGGAGCTTGAGCTGATTGTGGTGCCTGACTTTGTCCAATAAAAACTGGTAATGTTAGGATTTGCATTGACATTACATGTAAGAATGATGGTGTCCCCTTGACTGCTTGTGACTGTGGCATTGGTTACTGTCAGTATGGGAACATCTGAAAAAGAAAAGAATGAATGTGTTTATATTTATTACCTGATAACATTAAGAAAACAAATAACAGAAATCATCTTTAATAGTAAATTAATTTAATTCACAAAAAATAGTTTGAAGTCTCACTCCAAATTGTATATTTAATTATTTTTTTACCTTACTTTTGAATCTTGGAATATTTCGAAAATTAAAAAAAAAAAAAAAATATTTTCTATTGTTTAAAATAAAATGTATATCAGTTTAAATTATAATTTTAAATTTTGAAAAAATAATAATTCAATAACCATTTATAAAGTTATGTTAAAATACCAAATTTTATTTTCATAGAATTTTATAATGATATTCTATGCTTGGTTGCTTAATTTACAATAAATCATTTAACGATCTAAATAACTTAGCCAATTTTAAATCATATTTTTATAAGAGTCTACTTACACTGGAGATTAAGTGTAATATTTCCACTTGGTGTAGTTCCAAACTGATTAGTAGCCACACAAACATAAGCTCCACCATCCGATGGGCTCAATGAGTAGATGGTCAAGCTTGGCACTGCAGTGGTACCTCCTGAATACTTTGCTGCATTGGTGGTGCTTATCCGTTGGCCATCCTTGGTCCAGTACAGGTCAGTTAGAGAATTTAGTGGTGTCACTTGGCATGTCAAAGTCACTTGTTGGTTTTCATTAGCATTGACGGTGGTATTGGGTGTGCTAATCACAGGAACATCTACAGAATTATACAATATTTTTTGCTTAACAAACAAATTTTTTTTTAAATGTCCATTAAATACTCATTTCCTTTCATTGTTAGAATCTTTATTTATGGATCAAAAGTGACACATTTTTAACTCATATTATTGAATCAAACTAAATGTACTTTTGGTCAGTCAGTATTAAAGACTTACTTGTTACTGTGACAGTTACAGGATCACTGTTTGTTGTCCCAAAGGAATTGCTAGCAGCACACACATATGAACCAGCGTCTGAAGAGGCAGCATTGAAGATCCTCAGTGTTGTATCTACAATTGTGCCTCCTGAATATTTGGTAGGGCTGGAGCTTGAGCTGATTGTGGTGCCTGACTTTGTCCAATAAAAACTGGTAATGTTAGGATTTGCATTGACATTACATGTAAGAATGATGGTGTCCCCTGGACTGCTTGTGACTGTGGCATTGGTTACTGTCAGTCTGGGAACATCTGAAAAAGAAAAGAATGAATGTGTTTATATTTATTACCTGATAACATTAAGAAAACAAATAACAGAAATCATCTTTAATAGTAAATTAATTTAATTCACACAAAATAGTTTGAAGTCTCACTCCAAATTGTATATTTAATTATTTTTTTACCTTACTTTTGAATCTTGGAATATTTCGAAAATTTAAAAAAAAAAAAAATGTTTTCAATTGTTTAAAATAAAATGTATATCAGTTTACATTATAATTTTAAATTTTGAAAAAATAATAATTCTATAACCTTTTATAAAGTTATGTTAAAATACCAAATTTTATTTTCATAGTATTTTATAATGATATTCTATGCTTGGTTGCTTAATTTACAATAAATCATTTAACAATCTAAATAACTTAGCCAATTTTAAATCATATTTATATAAGAGTCTACTTACACTGGAGATTAAGTGTAATATTTCCACTTGGTGTAGTTCCAAACTGATTAGTAGCCACACAAACATAAGCTCCACCATCCGATGGGCTCAATGAGTAGATGGTCAAGCTTGGCACTGCAGTGGTACCTCCTGAATACTTTGCTGCATTGGTGGTGCTTATCCATTGGCCATCCTTGGTCCAGTACAGGTCAGTTAGAGAATTTAGTGGTGTCACTTGGCATGTCAAGGTCACTTGTTGGTTTTCATTAGCATTGACGGTGGTATTGGGTGTGCTAATCACAGGAACATCTACAGAATTATACAATATTTTTTGCTTAACAAACAAATTTTTTTTTAAATGTCCATTAAATACTCATTTCCTTTCATTGCTAGAATCTTTATTTATGGATCAAAAGTGACACATTTTTAACTCATATTATTGAATCAAACTAAATGTACTTTTGGTCAGTCAGTATTAAAGACTTACTTGTTACTGTGACAGTTACAGGATCACTGTTTGTTGTCCCCAAGGAATTGCTTGCAGCACACACATATGAACCAGCGTCTGAAGAGGCAGCATTGAAGATCCTCAGTGTTGTATCTACAATTGTGCCTCCTGAATATTTGGTAGGGCTGGAGCTTGAGCTGATTGTGGCCCCTGACTTTGTCCAATAAAAACTGGTAATGTTAGGATTTGCATTGACATTACATGTAAGATTGATGGTGTCCCCTGGACTGCTTGTGACTGTGGCATTAGTTACTGTCAGTCTGGGAACATCTGAAAAAGAAAAGAATGAATGTGTTTATATTTATTACCTGATAACATTAAGAAAACAAATAACAGAAATCATCTTTAATAGTAAATTAATTTAATTCACACAAAATAGTTTGAAGTCTCACTCCAAATTGTATATTTAATTATTTTTTTACCTTACTTTTGAATCTTGGAATATTTCAAAAATTTAAAAAAAAAAAAAAATGTTTTCAATTGTTTAAAATAAAATGTATATCAGTTTACATTATAATTTTAAATTTTGAAAAAATAATAATTCTATAACCTTTTATAAAGTTATGTTAAAATACCAAATTTTATTTTCATAGTATTTTATAATGATATTCTATGCTTGGTTGCTTAATTTACAATAAATCATTTAACAATCTAAATAACTTAGCCAATTTTAAATCATATTTATATAAGAGTCTACTTACACTGGAGATTAAGTGTAATATTTCCACTTGGTGTAGTTCCAAACTGATTAGTAGCCACACAAACATAAGCTCCACCATCCGATGGGCTCAATGAGTAGATGGTCAAGCTTGGCACTGCAGTGGTACCTCCTGAATACTTTGCTGCATTGGTGGTGCTTATCCGTTGGCCATCCTTGGTCCAGTACAGGTCAGTTAGAGAATTTAGTGGTGTCACTTGGCATGTCAAGGTCACTTGTTGGTTTTCATTAGCATTGACGGTGGTATTGGGTGTGCTAATCACAGGAACATCTACAGAATTATACAATATTTTTTGCTTAACAAACAAATTTTTTTTTAAATGTCCATTAAATACTCATTTCCTTTCATTGCTAGAATCTTTATTTATGGATCAAAAGTGACACATTTTTAACTCATATTATTGAATCAAACTAAATGTACTTTTGGTCAGTCAGTATTAAAGACTTACTTGTTACTGTGACAGTTACAGGATCACTGTTTGTTGTCCCCAAGGAATTGCTCGCAGCACACACATATGAACCAGCGTCTGAAGAGGCAGCATTGAAGATCCTCAGTGTTGTATCTACAATTGTGCCTCCTGAATATTTGGTGGGGTTGGAGCTTGAGCTGATTGTGGCCCCTGACTTTGTCCAATAAAAACTGGTAATGTTAGGATTTGCATTGACATTACATGTAAGAATGATGGTGTCCCCTGGACTGCTTGTGACTGTGGTATTGGTTACTGTCAGTCTGGGAACATCTGAAAAAGGAAAGAATGAATGTGTTTATATTTATTACCTGATAACATTAAGAAAACAAATAACAGAAATCATCTTTAATAGTAAATTAATTTAATTCACACAAAATAGTTTGAAGTCTCACTCCAAATTGTATATTTAATTATTTTTTTTCTTTACTTTTGAATCTTGGAATATTTCGAAAATTTAAAAAAAAAAAAATGTTTTCAATTGTTTAAAATAAAATGTATATCAGTTTACATTATAATTTTAAATTTTGAAAAAATAATAATTCTATAACCTTTTATAAAGTTATGTTAAAATAACAAATTTTATTTTCATAGTATTTTATATTGATATTCTATGCTTGGTTGCTTAATTTACAATAAATCATTTAACAATCTAAATAACTTAGCCAATTTTAAATCATATTTATATAAGAGTCTACTTACACTGGAGATTAAGTGTAATATTTCCACTTGGTGTAGTTCCAAACTGATTAGTAGCCACACAAACATAAGCTCCACCATCCGATGGGCTCAATGAGTAGATGGTCAAGCTTGGCACTGCAGTGGTACCTCCTGAATACTTTGCTGCATTGGTGGTGCTTATCCGTTGGCCATCCTTGGTCCAGTACAGGTCAGTTAGAGAATTTAGTGGTGTCACTTGGCATGTCAAGGTCACTTGTTGGTTTTCATTAGCATTGACGGTGGTATTGGGTGTGCTAATCACAGGAACATCTACAGAATTATACAATATTTTTTGCTTAACAAACAAATTTTTTTTTTAAATGTCCATTAAATACTCATTTCCTTTCATTGCTAGAATCTTTATTTATGGATCAAAAGTGACACATTTTTAACTCATATTATTGAATCAAACTAAATGTACTTTTGGTCAGTCAGTATTAAAGACTTACTTGTTACTGTGACAGTTACAGGATCACTGTTTGTTGTCCCCAAGGAATTGCTTGCAGCACACACATATGAACCAGCGTCTGAAGAGGCAGCATTGAAGATCCTCAGTGTTGTATCTACAATTGTGCCTCCTGAATATTTGGTGGGGTTGGAGCTTGAGCTGATTGTGGCCCCTGACTTTGTCCAATAAAAACTGGTAATGTTAGGATTTGCATTGGCATTACATGTAAGAATGATGGTGTCCCCTGGACTGCTTGTGACTGTGGTATTGGTTACTGTCAGTCTGGGAACATCTGAAAAAGAAAAGAATGAATGTGTTTATATTTATTACCTGATAACATTAAGAAAACAAATAACAGAAATCATCTTTAATAGTAAATTAATTTAATTCACAAAAAATAGTTTGAAGTCTCACTCCAAATTGTATATTTAATTATTTTTTTTCCTTACTTTTGAATCTTGGAATATTTCAAAAATTAAAAAAAAAAAAAAAATGTTTTCAATTGTTTAAAATAAAATGTATATCAGTTTAAATTATAATTTTAAATTTTGAAAAAATAATAATTCTATAACCATTTATAAAGTTATGTTAAAATACCAAATTTTATTTTCATAGAATTTTATAATGATATTTTATGCTTGGTTGCTTAATTTACAATAAATCATTTAACGATCTAAATAACTTAGCCAATTTTAAATCATATTTATATAAGAGTCTACTTACACTGGAGATTAAGTGTAATATTTCCACTTGGTGTAGTTCCAAACTGATTAGTAGCCACACAAACATAAGCTCCACCATCCGATGGGCTCAATGAGTAGATGGTCAAGCTTGGCACTGCAGTGGTACCTCCTGAATACTTTGCTGCATTGGTGGTGCTTATCCGTTGGCCATCCTTGGTCCAGTACAGGTCAGTTAGAGAATTTAGTGGTGTCACTTGGCATGTCAAGGTCACTTGTTGGTTTTCATTAGCATTGACGGTGGTATTGGGTGTGCTAATCACAGGAACATCTACAGAATTATACAATATTTTTTGCTTAACAAACAAATTTTTTTTTAAATGTCCATTAAATACTCATTTCCTTTCATTGCTAGAATCTTTATTTATGGATCAAAAGTGACACATTTTTAACTCATATTATTGAATCAAACTAAATGTACTTTTGGTCAGTCAGTATTAAAGACTTACTTGTTACTGTGACAGTTACAGGATCACTGTTTGTTGTCCCCAAGGAATTGCTCGCAGCACACACATATGAACCAGCGTCTGAAGAGGCAGCATTGAAGATCCTCAGTGTTGTATCTACAATTGTGCCTCCTGAATATTTGGTGGGGTTGGAGCTTGAGCTGATTGTGGCCCCTGACTTTGTCCAATAAAAACTGGTAATGTTAGGATTTGCATTGACATTACATGTAAGAATGATGGTGTCCCCTGGACTGCTTGTGACTGTGGTATTGGTTACTGTCAGTCTGGGAACATCTGAAAAAGGAAAGAATGAATGTGTTTATATTTATTACCTGATAACATTAAGAAAACAAATAACAGAAATCATCTTTAATAGTAAATTAATTTAATTCACACAAAATAGTTTGAAGTCTCACTCCAAATTGTATATTTAATTATTTTTTTTCTTTACTTTTGAATCTTGGAATATTTCGAAAATTTTAAAAAAAAAAAATGTTTTCAATTGTTTAAAATAAAATGTATATCAGTTTACATTATAATTTTAAATTTTGAAAAAATAATAATTCTATAACCTTTTATAAAGTTATGTTAAAATAACAAATTTTATTTTCATAGTATTTTATATTGATATTCTATGCTTGGTTGCTTAATTTACAATAAATCATTTAACAATCTAAATAACTTAGCCAATTTTAAATCATATTTATATAAGAGTCTACTTACACTGGAGATTAAGTGTAATATTTCCACTTGGTGTAGTTCCAAACTGATTAGTAGCCACACAAACATAAGCTCCACCATCCGATGGGCTCAATGAGTAGATGGTCAAGCTTGGCACTGCAGTGGTACCTCCTGAATACTTTGCTGCATTGGTGGTGCTTATCCGTTGGCCATCCTTGGTCCAGTACAGGTCAGTTAGAGAATTTAGTGGTGTCACTTGGCATGTCAAGGTCACTTGTTGGTTTTCATTAGCATTGACGGTGGTATTGGGTGTGCTAATCACAGGAACATCTACAGAATTATACAATATTTTTTGCTTAACAAACAAATTTTTTTTTTAAATGTCCATTAAATACTCATTTCCTTTCATTGCTAGAATCTTTATTTATGGATCAAAAGTGACACATTTTTAACTCATATTATTGAATCAAACTAAATGTACTTTTGGTCAGTCAGTATTAAAGACTTACTTGTTACTGTGACAGTTACAGGATCACTGTTTGTTGTCCCCAAGGAATTGCTTGCAGCACACACATATGAACCAGCGTCTGAAGAGGCAGCATTGAAGATCCTCAGTGTTGTATCTACAATTGTGCCTCCTGAATATTTGGTGGGGTTGGAGCTTGAGCTGATTGTGGCCCCTGACTTTGTCCAATAAAAACTGGTAATGTTAGGATTTGCATTGGCATTACATGTAAGAATGATGGTGTCCCCTGGACTGCTTGTGACTGTGGTATTGGTTACTGTCAGTCTGGGAACATCTGAAAAAGAAAAGAATGAATGTGTTTATATTTATTACCTGATAACATTAAGAAAACAAATAACAGAAATCATCTTTAATAGTAAATTAATTTAATTCACAAAAAATAGTTTGAAGTCTCACTCCAAATTGTATATTTAATTATTTTTTTTCCTTACTTTTGAATCTTGGAATATTTCAAAAATTAAAAAAAAAAAAAAAATGTTTTCAATTGTTTAAAATAAAATGTATATCAGTTTAAATTATAATTTTAAATTTTGAAAAAATAATAATTCTATAACCATTTATAAAGTTATGTTAAAATACCAAATTTTATTTTCATAGAATTTTATAATGATATTTTATGCTTGGTTGCTTAATTTACAATAAATCATTTAACGATCTAAATAACTTAGCCAATTTTAAATCATATTTATATAAGAGTCTACTTACACTGGAGATTAAGTGTAATATTTCCACTTGGTGTAGTTCCAAACTGATTAGTAGCCACACAAACATAAGCTCCACCATCCGATGGGCTCAATGAGTAGATGGTCAAGCTTGGCACTGCAGTGGTACCTCCTGAATACTTTGCTGCATTGGTGGTGCTTATCCGTTGGCCATCCTTGGTCCAGTACAGGTCAGTTAGAGAATTTAGTGGTGTCACTTGGCATGTCAAGGTCACTTGTTGGTTTTCATTAGCATTGACGGTGGTATTGGGTGTGCTAATCACAGGAACATCTACAGAATTATACAATATTTTTTGCTTAACAAACAAATTTTTTTTTTAAATGTCCATTAAATACTCATTTCCTTTCATTGTTAGAATCTTTATTTATGGATCAAAAGTGACACATTTTTAACTCATATTATTGAATCAAACTAAATGTACTTTTGGTCAGTCAGTATTAAAGATTTACTTGTTACTGTGACAGTTACAGGATCACTGTGTGTTGTCCCAAAGGAATTGCTTGCAGCACACACATATGAACCAGCGTCTGAAGAGGCAGCATTGAAGATCCTCAGTGTTGTATCTACAATTGTGCCTCCTGAATATTTGGTAGGGTTGGAGCTTGAGCTGATTGTGGTGCCTGACTTTGTCCAATAAAAACTGGTAATGTTAGGATTTGCATTGACATTACATGTAAGAATGATGGTGTCCCCTGGACTGCTTGTGACTGTGGCATTGGTTACTGTCAGTCTGGGAACATCTGAAAAAGAAAAGAATGAATGTGTTTATATTTATTACCTGATAACATTAAGAAAACAAATAACAGAAATCATCTTTAATAGTAAATTAATTTAATTCACACAAAAAAGTTTGAAGTCTCACTCCAAATTGTATATTTAATTATTTTTTTACCTTACTTTTGAATCTTGGAATATTTCGAAAATTTAAAAAAAAAAAAAATGTTTTCAATTGTTTAAAATAAAATGTATATCAGTTTACATTATAATTTTAAATTTTGAAAAAATAATAATTCTATAACCTTTTATAAAAATATGTTAAAATACCAAATTTTATTTTCATAGTATTTTATAATGATATTCTATGCTTGGTTGCTTAATTTACAATAAATCATTTAACAATCTAAATAACTTAGCCAATTTTAAATCATATTTATATAAGAGTCTACTTACACTGGAGATTAAGTGTAATATTTCCACTTGGTGTAGTTCCAAACTGATTAGTAGCCACACAAACATAAGCTCCACCATCCGATGGGCTCAATGAGTAGATGGTCAAGCTTGGCACTGCAGTGGTACCTCCTGAATACTTTGCTGCATTGGTGGTGCTTATCCGTTGGCCATCCTTGGTCCAGTACAGGTCAGTTAGAGAATTTAGTGGTGTCACTTGGCATGTCAAGGTCACTTGTTGGTTTTCATTAGCATTGACGGTGGTATTGGGTGTGCTAATCACAGGAACATCTACAGAATTATACAATATTTTTTGCTTAACAAACAAATTTTTTTTTAAATGTCCATTAAATACTCATTTCCTTTCATTGCTAGAATCTTTATTTATGGATCAAAAGTGACACATTTTTAACTCATATTATTGAATCAAACTAAATGTACTTTTGGTCAGTCAGTATTAAAGACTTACTTGTTACTGTGACAGTTACAGGATCACTGTTTGTTGTCCCCAAGGAATTGCTTGCAGCACACACATATGAACCAGCGTCTGAAGAGGCAGCATTGAAGATCCTCAGTGTTGTATCTACAATTGTGCCTCCTGAATATTTGGTAGGGTTGGAGCTTGAGCTGATTGTGGTGCCTGACTTTGTCCAATAAAAACTGGTAATGTTAGGATTTGCATTGACATTACATGTAAGAATGATGGTGTCCCCTGGACTGCTTGTGACTGTGGCATTGGTTACTGTCAGTCTGGGAACATCTGAAAAAGAAAAGAATGAATGTGTTTATATTTATTACCTGATAACATTAAGAAAACAATTAACAGAAATCATCTTTAATAGTAAATTAATTTAATTCACACAAAAAAGTTTGAAGTCTCACTCCAAATTGTATATTTAATTATTTTTTTACCTTACTTTTGAATCTTGGAATATTTCGAAAATTTAAAAAAAAAAAAAAATGTTTTCAATTGTTTAAAATAAAATGTATATCAGTTTACATTATAATTTTAAATTTTGAAAAAATAATAATTCTATAACCTTTAATAAAAATATGTTAAAATACCAAATTTTATTTTCATAGTATTTTATAATGATATTCTATGCTTGGTTGCTTAATTTACAATAAATCATTTAACAATCTAAATAACTTAGCCAATTTTAAATCATATTTATATAAGAGTCTACTTACACTGGAGATTAAGTGTAATATTTCCACTTGGTGTAGTTCCAAACTGATTAGTAGCCACACAAACATAAGCTCCACCATCCGATGGGCTCAATGAGTAGATGGTCAAGCTTGGCACTGCAGTGGTACCTCCTGAATACTTTGCTGCATTGGTGGTGCTTATCCGTTGGCCATCCTTGGTCCAGTACAGGTCAGTTAGAGAATTTAGTGGTGTCACTTGGCATGTCAAGGTCACTTGTTGGTTTTCATTAGCAGTGACGGTGGTATTGGGTGTGCTAATCACAGGAACATCTACAGAATTATACAATATTTTTTGCTTAACAAACAAATTTTTTTTTAAATGTCCATTAAATACTCATTTCCTTTCATTGCTAGAATCTTTATTTATGGATCAAAAGTGACACATTTTTAACTCATATTATTGAATCAAACTAAATGTACTTTTGGTCAGTCAGTATTAAAGACTTACTTGTTACTGTGACAGTTACAGGATCACTGTTTGTTGTCCCCAAGGAATTGCTTGCAGCACACACATATGAACCAGAGTCTGAAGAGGCAGCATTGAAGATCCTCAGTGTTGTATCTACAATTGTGCCTCCTGAATATTTGGTAGGGTTGAGGCTTGAGCTGATTGTGGTGCCTGACTTTGTCCAATAAAAACTGGTAATGTTAGGATTTGCATTGACATTACATGTAAGAATGATGGTGTCCCCTGGACTGCTTGTGACTGTGGCATTGGTTACTGTCAGTCTGGGAACATCTGAAAAAGAAAAGAATGAATGTGTTTATATTTATTACTTGATAACATTATAAAAACAAATAACAGAAATCATCTTTAATAGTAAATTAATTTAATTCACACAAAATAGTTTGAAGTCTCACTCCAAATTGTATATTTAATTATTTTTTTCCTTACTTTTGAATCTTGGAATATTTCGAAAATTTAAAAAAAAAAAAAATGTTTTCAATTGTTTAAAATAAAATGTATATCAGTTTACATTATAATTTTAAATTTTGAAAAAATAATAATTCTATAACCTTTTATAAAGTTATGTTAAAATACCAAATTTTATTTTCATAGTATTTTATAATGATATTCTATGCTTGGTTGCTTAATTTACAATAAATCATTTAACAATCTAAATAACTTAGCCAATTTTAAATCATATTTATATAAGAGTCTACTTACACTGGAGATTAAGTGTAATATTTCCACTTGGTGTAGTTCCAAACTGATTAGTAGCCACACAAACATAAGCTCCACCATCCGATGGGCTCAATGAGTAGATGGTCAAGCTTGGCACTGCAGTGGTACCTCCTGAATACTTTGCTGCATTGGTGGTGCTTATCCGTTGGCCATCCTTGGTCCAGTACAGGTCAGTTAGAGAATTTAGTGGTGTCACTTGGCATGTCAAGGTCACTTGTTGGTTTTCATTAGCATTGACGGTGGTATTGGGTGTGCTAATCACAGGAACATCTACAGAATTATACAATATTTTTTGCTTAACAAACAAATTTTTTTTTTAAATGTCCATTAAATACTCATTTCCTTTCATTGCTAGAATCTTTATTTATGGATCAAAAGTGACACATTTTTAACTCATATTATTGAATCAAACTAAATGTACTTTTGGTCAGTCAGTATTAAAGACTTACTTGTTACTGTGACAGTTACAGGATCACTGTTTGTTGTCCCCAAGGAATTGCTCGCAGCACACACATATGAACCAGAGTCTGAAGAGGCAGCATTGAAGATCCTCAGTGTTGTATCTACAATTGTGCCTCCTGAATATTTGGTAGGGTTGAGGCTTGAGCTGATTGTGGTGCCTGACTTTGTCCAATAAAAACTGGTAATGTTAGGATTTGCATTGACATTACATGTAAGAATGATGGTGTCCCCTGGACTGCTTGTGACTGTGGCATTGGTTACTGTCAGTCTGGGAACATCTGAAAAAGAAAAGAATGAATGTGTTTATATTTATTACTTGATAACATTATAAAAACAAATAACAGAAATCATCTTTAATAGTAAATTAATTTAATTCACACAAAATAGTTTGAAGTCTCACTCCAAATTGTATATTTAATTATTTTTTTCCTTACTTTTGAATCTTGGAATATTTCGAAAATTTAAAAAAAAAAAAAATGTTTTCAATTGTTTAAAATAAAATGTATATCAGTTTACATTATAATTTTAAATTTTGAAAAAATAATAATTCTATAACCTTTTATAAAGTTATGTTAAAATACCAAATTTTATTTTCATAGTATTTTATAATGATATTCTATGCTTGGTTGCTTAATTTACAATAAATCATTTAACAATCTAAATAACTTAGCCAATTTTAAATCATATTTATATAAGAGTCTACTTACACTGGAGATTAAGTGTAATATTTCCACTTGGTGTAGTTCCAAACTGATTAGTAGCCACACAAACATAAGCTCCACCATCCGATGGGCTCAATGAGTAGATGGTCAAGCTTGGCACTGCAGTGGTACCTCCTGAATACTTTGCTGCATTGGTGGTGCTTATCCGTTGGCCATCCTTGGTCCAGTACAGGTCAGTTAGAGAATTTAGTGGTGTCACTTGGCATGTCAAGGTCACTTGTTGGTTTTCATTAGCATTGACGGTGGTATTGGGTGTGCTAATCACAGGAACATCTACAGAATTATACAATATTTTTTGCTTAACAAACAAATTTTTTTTTTAAATGTCCATTAAATACTCATTTCCTTTCATTGTTAGAATCTTTTTTTATGGATCAAAAGTGACACATTTTTAACTCATATTATTGAATCAAACTAAATGTACTTTTGGTCAGTCAGTATTAAAGACTTACTTGTTACTGTGACAGTTACAGGATCACTGTTTGTTGTCCCCAAGGAATTGCTTGCAGCACACACATATGAACCAGCGTCTGAAGAGGCAGCATTGAAGATCCTCAGTGTTGTATCTACAATTGTGCCTCCTGAATATTTGGTGGGGTTGGAGCTTGAGCTGATTGTGGCCCCTGACTTTGTCCAATAAAAACTGGTAATGTTAGGATTTGCATTGACATTACATGTAAGAATGATGGTGTCCCCTGGACTGCTTGTGACTGTGGCATTGGTTACTGTTATCTGAGGTTTGTCTGAAAAATAAATTTAAGCTTGACTATTATTGTTGGTATTTTCCTTCCTTATTTGAGCATCGCCGTAAAATTTAAACTCTTGCGAAGTCTCATTTTTTAATATTTTATTTCTTTTTTTTGTAATTGTATTGATAATTTTTATAAATTAAAGGTTTATATTTAAATAACTTCAATGAATAACAGTATATTTTATAACTTAGATTCTTTTATAATAATTAGATGACTGTAGTCCAACATGATGCACCATCAAAACCCCAGAGGAAAATGACTCAAAGGCAGACCTAAGTATATATGGATGGCTGAGTAAAGAAAAAGCTGGGAATCCAAGTATGGAAAAGAAAAGCATCCGTTAGGTCTGAGTGGAAGGAAGTGGTGATGCAGGGCTAAGCCCTACATAAGCTGTAGTGCCATAAGGATGGTATGGTAGGCATACAGTATTAATACAATTTAAAGTGCTCTAAATTATATAATTATGAGAGATATTTTAAATTAGAGATCTTAACCTCACTTGAAAAGTAGCTTTTATAATATATCAGGTAATAGAACATCATGGACAGATACTTAAGCATTAAGCTTATCATAAAAATTTATGAAAGAAGCATTTATTAAAAAATAATTTTTTGGAAAAAAAGAAAACCTACTAAATTGGAAGCATTATAATTTACACTGTCACTCACAAGTGAAATATAGTTAGCATTATAATTTACACTGTCACTCACATGTTAAATCTAGTGTGATATTGCTTCCAGATTGAGATGAGGTGTAACACATGTATGTGCCACTGTCACTGTCAGTCAGGAAGTAGATAGTCAAACTTGGTCGGATCAGATTTCCACCAGAATATTTAGACGTGTTGTTGGTGTTGAGCCTCTGTCCATCCTTGGTCCAGTAGAGCTCAGTGACGGCCTCAAGGGATGTGATGGGGCAGTTCAAAGTCACATGATCATTCTCTGTGACATTAACATCAGTTTGGTTGCCGATGATGACAGGCTGCGCTGTTTTATACGGATGAGGGTTAAAGGAAATGGAAGCACACAAAATATAAAAAAAACAAGAGCTTGTTTAAGTGCAAGTGATATTAACTAGATGAGCACCAACCAATTCAGACATTTATTTTTTTTTGTTTACAATTTTGCAAGTGTAAAATACAAATTGTACAAAGCAGCTGCTGGAATTTAGTTAGAATACAATACAAGATGAGGGACACAAAATATTTCTTTTAAAATTTGATGAAAAAAAAAGGATGAAAATTTTTTTAATTATTTTTAAAATCAGTTTGTCTGATTATATAGATTTCATTGACGTGTTTATAAGAGTGCTTTAAATAACATCAAGTGACATCATGACAACATTTATCTACTAAGTCATGCATGGTAGCTAAATCAGCTGGCAGCTTCCCTAGAGTCAATTTAAGATCAGTGGACACGCTCTTTGAGGAATGTGTATTGGGACAATGTGCAGTTGTTGTTTTTTTCTAGTTGGTGCTGATTTCTTTTTTTTTTTTTTTTTATGCAAGCAATGTCAAATCCAGGTTTTGCCACCAGTCAGTTTAGTATGTCAGAATTACATAGGGTGACAACCAACAGCAAAAAAATTAATTAAGTAATTTTTCCCAGCTGAGTATGTTGGATGAAGTTTAAGTTAAACACATTTTCTTCCCAGCTTGCAGTTTGGAACACCCAGAAAGAGCCAGACACTGGAGTCCCTCAAAACCGATTTGAAAACATAATCTATTTCGCAAACACCTGCCGGGGGTGATGTTGTCTACCATCTTTCCAGCTAGCTATTATCTCCTAAATGTATATTGGCTTGTGTTGCTTATGTTTGGAAGGGATAAAAGACATTGAATGGGTATGCTGGTATGCAGTTTTTGTAATGCTGCGTCTTGTATTTAAATGTGGTAAAATATAGTTTGTTTCATTTCTCTTTCAAAATGGTTGACCTTGTGCAGCGCTTCAAGCCTTTGGGGGATGAAGCGTGGTTTTTAAAATAAACTTTATTATTATTATTAACAGTAATGTCCAAAACGCACTTTCAAACTAACCAGATCCAAAACTCAGGAGCTACCTGTTTGTTTTTGGGGTTAATGTTTTCTAGCCATACATAAATAAAGCAAAGAAAAAAACAAAACTAATATGTTTTAGCTGTTAAAATTATTTAAAATTTTCCACCCATTGTACAAGAGACTATTAATCATTTAGACTAGAATCAAAATGCTTTTATATTTTTTTTAAATTACCCAAACATCTGTGATGAGGCAGTATAAAAGAATGGCTCTGATACATTGTTAACAGTTAATAAAGGCTATGAAAGAAATTTTAAAATGTTTTAAAAGTAATGTTTGATTACCATTTGCGAGTAAATTAATTTTATAGTAAAGTTTGAGAACACAAATATTATGAAACTGCCGTAGTCGCAAACAATCAAAATCTTACATGTAATACTCACAGCACAGCAGTAAAAGATAAGATGGAAGTTAGCACAAAAGCATGTGCAATGGTTATTTGGTAGCTACATGCAAGGGTTATTCGATAGCTACATCAGACAATATCCTACTCACATATTATGGTAAGTGTTAATGAGGAGCTGGTGGTCTGCCCAACAGAATTCCCAGCAACACAAGCATATGTGCCGGGGTCAGTGACTGGATCTAGATTAAATATGGTCAAGTTGGTCTTTGATGGTGTGCCTCCCAAGTACTTGGGGTTCTCAAATGTTTGCAGAGTTTGGCCATTCCTTGTCCAGTAAAAGCTTGTTAGAGC
Source organism: Omphiscola glabra (assembly GCA_964017045.1). Taxonomy (NCBI): domain Eukaryota; kingdom Metazoa; phylum Mollusca; class Gastropoda; family Lymnaeidae; genus Omphiscola; species Omphiscola glabra. The sequence continues at coordinate 12,283,446 of OZ024807.1, read as the reverse complement.
TGGGTATGCTGTGACAATGCACATAAAAGTAACAGAAAACCCCATCTGCTCTGTAATGTTATTGCTGCCCACAGTCACAATAGGTGAATCTGAAAATTAAATGCTCTTTATTAATGCATATTTTTCTTTAGTGTGTTAATCTCAAGCTTAATGTATATTATTTCCAGGGCTTTTTTTAATTTTTTTTGGTAAGAAAATAAATGCCAGGATGCACATTTGTTTCATTAAAAAAATATAAATTAAGATAACCTAAGTAAAATTACAACAAAAAAAAGATTTTGGAATGCTTTTTAAGAGTGTTCTGTGACCAAACAAATTGTACTGATTATTTCAATATATAAAATATATTTTGTGTCTCATCTAACTGCTACAACTGTGGTGAAAAATATATAAAATAAAGTCAACTAATTGGGCTGTCAAAGTATTAATCAAAACTGAACTAACTTGGTGACCCATTAATTAATTTCATAAAATGTTTAGCAGCATGCTTCCTTTAGATAAATTACTAGTAGACACATTACAATTTAGGTTGTTAGTTTTCAAGCTCCATAAAAAATTTTTTATATATATGACTGGTCATTTAAAAGTATAAGAGTTCATGGGTCTTGTTTTCTTTAGTCATAGATAGCAGAAAATGACATTCAAACAAGAAAACCTACAGCTAATGAGTACAGAAATCAAATGACTGGTTCCTGTTCCAATTGAGTTCTGGGCAACACATGCATAAGAGCCTGCATCATCTCTGGTCAAATTCAGCAAGCTCAGGCTTGGAGTATTCAAGGTTCCGCCACTGTACTTGTTGGGTAGGCCAACAGCATCGAGCGGTTTGCCATCCTTTTGCCAGTATAGGCTAGTTGCTGGCGGTGTGGAAGATACGCTGCAGTTGAGTGTGAACATAGCAATGCCTTGAGGTACAGTTGCTGAGGTTGGGGCCACGTTCACATTTGGAACATCTGATAAAGGATAAATGTTTTCTATGCGATAACATACTATTTATGTTTTATATGACATAAAATACTAATTATAGAATTAATTAACAGGCTCTTAAGGTGGATGAGAAGTTTAATGAGCAATGAATTGTAAATGTTGGGATAAGTAACAATTATATGCAATATGTCCGCCTTTATGCTTTGACCTCAATTTTTATTCCAAATGTTTTTCTCTCTGTTATTTTTTTTTTTAGATAACAGGACCTTAAAACATTTTAAAATTATGTTTTTATTTTTTTTGACAATTTAAGTTATGAACAAAAATAATGATACTTGCAAATATTAAATGAGGTCACAGCGTAGCCTACATGCAGGCAAATAATTTAAAGTAGTAATATTATAAAATATTGCACAGTTATAAAAGTAATATCATATAATCAGACATGTTTACTCTTACATTTTTGGCGTACAATGTACAATGTTGAGGTGTAAACATATATACTGTATGTTTATTTTTTACTACAAATATAAGGTATTGAACGATTTTGTGAAAATACTGTACGATTTTAAGAGTTTGAGGGTAAACAGGTCTGTACAATAATATTACATCTAATACCAATGACGACTAGTTATGAGACCTACTTGTTACATTAATTATCACAGTCCTGCTGTTGTTCGTCCCCAATGAGTTAACAGCCACACAGGAGTAGCCTCCCTCATCACTGTAGGAGGCATTGAAAATTTTCAGGGTTGTATCACTGAAGGTGCCCCCTGAATACTTAGAGGAACTGAGGCTGGAGTCGATAGCTTGAGCTGATTTGGTCCAGTAGAGGTTGAAAATGGGTGGATTAGCATCCACAGCACAGTCAAGGATAACTGTAGATCCATTACTGACAGTCAGGGGTGAGCTTGCTACTGTCAGCTTGGGCATATCTGATAGAATATTCAGAATTCAAATCAGCATTATCAATCATGTGTGTCACATTGACATAAGCAATTATAAATCACAAATGCCTTTGATAATGTATTATTGTTTGTTTTGGTTTCTTTTTTTGTTTGGATTCTTTAGTGTAACCCAAGGCCAAGGTCGTCCATAAATATCAGTATTATCACCTTTGAGAAAATATCAAATTAGAAGAATTTATTTTAGCAATCCAAAAATAGATAAGCCCATGATAGATTGGAACTGAACATTGCTTGATTGGAACTGAAAATTGTTTGATTGGAACTGAACATTGTTTGATTGGAACTGAACATTGTTTGATTGGAACTGAAAATTGTTTGATTGGAACTGAACATTATTTGATTGGAACTGAACATTGCTAGATTGGAACTGAACATTGCTTGATTGGAACTGAACATTGCTTGATTGGAACTGAACACTGCTTGATTGGAACTGAACACTGCTTGATTGGAACTGAACATTGCTTACTTACATGTGACATTCAGTGGTATTGCCTGGCTTATGGAGGTACCTAAGGAATTAGTAGCAGCACAAATGTAGGATCCAGCATCACTTTTTTCCAGGCGCCTGATGGTCAGACTGGGATTTTCCAAAGAGGAGCCACTGTACTTGAAGATTTGACCATTGACATCGAGGATAGCCGTGTCTTTCAGCCAGTAAACTGAGGTCACAGGCGGGCTGGCTTTGATGGTGCAGGTAAGAATAAATTGTGAAGTACCCTCTGTTGTGTTGGCTGGGTTTGGGGACACAGAGACAACAGGTACACCTGTGAATGAATTTGTAAAATACATTTTCTAAGCATGCATTTAGTGAACTTTATAAATAGGGATAGCAGGGTAGCAAAAACATTTGAAGATTAAGAAAAAAACAACTAAAACATTACATTTTTCAACTAGAATTACAATAAATATTTCTTAACTATAAAATTGTGTCTTTATTATATGTATGTAGATCTTGGTGGTAGTAGCAAATATCAGTTTTGTAGACATTTAACAAAAACTGTTACAAAATCTCTGTGTTGTCTATATAGTAGAGAAGGCACTTGATATGTCATCAATGGCTTTGGTAAGGATATCAAGAATATGAATCAAAGTAACTAGAAAACTTGCAATATTCTGCAGCAGCTGTAGGAATACTACATTTGGTACTCATGTATAATAGATAAACAAAATTTTCCAAATGACTTACTTGAAATGACTACAACTACCGGGGGGCTACTTTGTGTCCCAACAGCGTTCACCCCCACACAAGAGTAGTTGCTCCCATCAGCGAGGGTTGTGTTCATGACGGTCAGTGTCAAGATATTCAGGGTCCCACCTGAATACTTCCCAGGGTTGTTTGCAGAGCTGATGTTTCCCACCCCCCACTTGACCCAGTAGAAGTCCGTTAAGGCGGGATTGGCATCTGCATCGCAGGTCAGCTGAAATGTGTTACCTGGTAAGCTTGTCACAGGTGAGTTGCTGACGGTAAGAGTGGGAGCATCTAAATGAAGCAGAGAGTTGCAATATATATATATCTACACAAGCAAAACATCTTTCCAACAAATTGTCAGTGAAAAAAAGGACAATGTAACCTTTTAATAAAGTGATGAAGTACACAGAATCCCATGTTTTCATAACCATAAATGAATTTGTAACCATTACAGTTTGCAGTTTTATTTTATTTTTTTATTTCTAGATCAGTTGTTCTCAACCTTCCTAATGCTGCAACCCTTTAATACAGTTCCTCATGTTGTGGTTACCCCCAACCATAAAATTATTTTCGTTATCTTTGCTACCTAACAAATATATGTTTTCCGATGGTCTTAGGCGACCCCTGCTTAAGCGTTGTGCGACCACCAAAGAGGTCGCTACCCACAGGTTCAGAACCCCTTTTCTAGTTAATAACTTTAAGTTTGTTGCTTGCATATTAAGAAAATCTTGTAATGTGATCTGCCTTGCTTTCCAAATTGTTATAACATTTTTGAATCAACTGAAGCATTGTCACTTAATTAAACGTTTGTTGAGCTAATTCTATCTGTGAATACATTTTAGAGGACATCTTGTACTCAAAGCTCTGTGGTGTTTAGATGACATTAACATGGTTAAGATTCCTTCTTCTGGGCCACACTTACAGATAACATTCAGGGTTAATGCCTGACTAGCTTGGCCCCCAGAGTTCCTGGCAACACAAGCATAGCTCCCGGCATCATTACGGTCCACGTTGTAAATGGTCAGGCTTGGAGTGGTCACCGTCCCACCGCTGTACTTGCTGCTGTCCGCGGCCAGCTGTGACCCTCCTTTGAGCCAGCTGACAGAATCTGGTGCAGGGTTGGCCACGATGGTGCAAGTGATTGTCAGCTGGGAGGTTCTCTCTAGGACAGTAGCATTGATCACACTGACCGTCACTTGTGGTTGAACTGCAATGAATATTAGTATTTATTAAGAAAATCTATGGGCAGTAATTACACATAAAAGCGTGCAAAGTATTTTGTAGGCCTAACATTATTATTAAGACCACTCACTTAAGATTTGAAAATGTGCCCTTTCATGCACAAATGCATACAAAAACCTTACATATTTTGTTACAAAAACCTTACATATTTTGTGACAAAAACCTCACATATTTTGTGAAAAATATCTTCCATTTTAAAGTAACAGATATGAATTTTTTTAAACTTACTTATCACAACGACTTTGACTACTCTGCTGGTCGTTAAACCAACATCATTTATAGCTATGCAGGTGTAGTTTCCACTGTCTGAAGCAGTTGCAGGGCTGATAATCAAGTTTGTATTATTTATGGTCCCTCCAGAATATTTGTCAGGATTTGAAGCTGGTACAATCACCTGGTCATCTTTGCTCCAGTAGAAAGTAAATATGGATGGGTTGGCAGTTATTAAGCATGTTAACAATATGACACCACCCACTGTGCTGTTTATAGCTTCACTGGTGACCCTGATTCGCGGTTGGTCTGAGAAGAAAATACAATGCCTAGTTTAAATTACTAGTTTATTTTGATTCGTATTATTTGAAAAGCTATGAGCAATTTAGCCAGAAATATTAATTTTTTTTATTTTGCACTGATGTATATTTTTCTATATACTTTCTATTTTATTTTTTATTTTCCACTTGTATATATTTTTCTTTTTACTTTCTTTCATTCTAATTTGTATTTATTACTTGCACTTTAAAATATTTTTCTCAATGATTTCTTTCATTCTAATTTTTTTTTTCCAAACTTTTTTTTTTAATTTACAAAACCATAATAATGTAAGGAATGAAATGTAAAAAATTTAACATGATGAATAAAAGCAACTTCAATATTTGCATCTGGGTGACCCTCCCTGCTGTCATTTTATGGTCCTGCCGTTTCCAAATATTTACTTAATATGAATTGTATTTTGCACTCTCCTTAGCCAAAAAGAAAACAGAAATGCAGACTAAAATAAAAAAAAACTCTTTTGCTTTCAGGCACACCTTTTTCAAATTTTAATTTTTTTATATTTGATAGTTCATTACCAGAATCGATAGTAAGAGGTAACAAGGTAAAGTTATTTAATCATATACGATTATATGATGAGACCAAAGTTTTTAAATAAAATGTATGTTATGCTATTTATTGTTTTAATAGTTTTACTTGACGATGGTTACCCTCTGGGATCAAGAGTCTTTGAAATGAGCATAACAACTTTAGACTCTTTATTGGCTATTTATCTACAGGAATATTTCTCTGTAATGACAATTTACCTGTTTGTTAATATTTCCTTTTTAAAATAAATACTATTTACCTAGTTGCAAGGTGCTTGGTAAGTTAAGAACTTACAGCAAAGTGCTTGGTAAGTTAAGAAACTATAGCAAAGTACTTGGTAAGTTAAAAACTTATAGCAAAGTGCTTGGTAAGTTAAAAACGTATAGCAAAGTGCTTGGTAAGTTAAAAACTTATAGCAAAGTGCTTGGTAAGTTAAGAAATTATAGCAAATTGCTTGGTAAGTTAAGAACTCATAGCAAGGTGCATGGTAAGTTAAGAAATTATAGCAAATTGCTTGGTACGTTAAGAAGTTATAGCAAATTGCTTGGTAAGTTAAAAACTTATAGCAAATTACTAGTTAAATTACTCACAGTTCAAGGTGACTGAAATTGAACTGCTAGTGGTGCTCCCAAACGGATTTGTTGCAACGCAGGCATAAGTGCCAACATCAGAGTCACGTGCAGATAATACAGTGAGGTTTGGGGATTCAGTGTTACCTCCCCTATATTTTGTGACGTCACTCGTGTTGAGTGCCAGGTCATTTTTGGTCCAGTACAGGCCACTTAGAGTGTCCAGTGGTGAGACGTCGCAGGTCAGATTAATTTGCTGATTTTCAATGGCGGCGATGTTTGTGAACGGAACGCTGATGTTGGGTCTTGCTATAATTCATTGACATGTTTAGAGGCAAATAGCATTCAAGGCACAACAGATTTACTGTAGCAAATGATCAACATTGGTTAGTTCTGTAAGAAATGTAGCTGGTTAATAAAAAAAAAATGTGGAACCCAAGTATGAAATTAATTGACACATTGGCTAGACAATATAGACTCACTGTTGAACATTCAAGCATTTGTCTGATAATGCAATTCCTGAAAATTTTATATGGGTTAATTTTGTTAAATTTCTGAGAAATATCACAAAAATATTAGAAAAGAAATATGCATATTTATTTATGAGATAAATGTGAATCATTTTTGCCCTCAGCTTTATATCTCCATTTTGTTCCCCAGCAAGGTCAAGGCTAGTGGACAATCTAGTACATACAATTTATAATTGAAATAATGATTTCTGAAAGTCAAAATGTTTCTGCTTGCTTTCTGAAAGTTAGAAAAACAATCATATTAAAAAGGGGAGAGGGGGGGGGGGAATGTGCATATTAGTTTAATTATAATTTATTTTTATAGCTGTCCAAATTAAATTTTAAATTTAAAAAAAAACAAATATCTCAAGTTGAAGATATATTGTGATTACTGTCCTGATGAATTATACACAAATCATCTCACGTAAAAAGGATCATGAAAAAACAAATAAATGCACACCAAATTAAACTGTTTTTTTTTTCCATTTTTAACTCACATGAACTAAAGAAATGAAGCAACAAAAAAGCCATGAAAACAGATAAAATTCAGTTCCTTCATTTTGAGTTCTAACACTTAGTAATGCAATAATATATTTTTTTTATTATGAACTAACTGGTCCATGTTTGTGCATTATAACTAGTTCCATGCTAATTTAATTTGATTAATATTTGACTCTTTCATTACTGTATAGTGAATATTATGCAAGGGGTGAACATTTGAAAGTCTCTGATTTTTTAAAACTCCCATATGACTTTCCTGGCTTTTTTTTTGTTATCTCAGTATTTATTAAATAATTTATTTGGAAATTTTCCAATAATATATCTATAATAAATTTAAACTCAAATGGCATGTTGGAATTTTTTATTTTAATTAACCTTTAAATTTGTATTACCACCATTTAATTTTTTTATTCCTATGGGAACAAAAAGCAGTAAAAAAAAACAAGACAGTTTTTTTAAAGAGTATTTAATCAGTGTATGTTAATATTTTAGTCTTTGACTGTTAATGTGTGTTCTGATGTAATGTTTTAAGTATAAACCCATTAATTATAATTAATAGATGGCTAGGCAGAGTTTCAGTGGAATATAACATGTCTACATGAAAACTACAGAAGCATTAAATAGGAAAAAGAAAATCAGCAATGAGGATAGGATAATATAATTATTAAGAAGCAAACTCATCAAATTAATATTTTTTTTTGTTTATGTCTGAACAAATTGTTAAATCAGCTGCAAGATCGTTTAAGACAATGTAACCTTTTATATTTCATAATATTTTTGTGATTTTTAACAATGTAATTAATTTTTTTAAATTAAAAACCACCTATAAATGGCTTTCAGAATGTAAAAAAATATTTATCATGACCTGCTATCTTATTATATTTGTTGAACACTTTGATTTTCAAAATAATTTTTTTTAAAATAAGGCTAATTCTGACATCATCTAAAGCAAAATATGAGTTCATTATGTTTTGACATGCAAATAATTCAAATACTGCATTGAAATCAACCAGAATATAGGAAATATAAATTAACAAAATAGAGAAAGCCGCTAATAAGGAAACAATGTCACAAAGATAGAAGCAGTCATTTTCAACCTATGCAGTAATCTTTGTGCCATTAAGATATTGCTTTGTTGTATGCAAAAAAAAAAGGACAAAAAACAAATCAAGTTCAGTGACAAACTCCAGTTCAGCAACAGGCTTGTTTGAGGAATGAAAAGCAGTAGGCACACCTCACAGGAGTAACAGCTCCTGTTTTTAAAAAATCTCAGTCACAAGATAAACTTGGTTGTTGAGCTAATGATCAATTAAGGAGAAAGATTAACCTACTATTTAAACAATTATACTCACATATGACATTTGCTGTGATAGTAGGGCCCTTAACAGTGCCCATCACATTTGTTGCCTGGCAGTAGTAAGTTCCCTTGTCAGTTTCCAGAAGTGGGTTGATAGTTAATCCATATTGCTTGAAATAATTACAGGAATCAAAATTGTTAATATTAGAATAGGTTCAATAGCTTAGACCAAAGGTCACTGAACTATTATAAAGGAGTTTAGATGGTAGTATACTAACATCACATCAAATACTCTGATGTCATGCCTAATAAAGCAGCTAAATATTTTTAATAATTATTAAAAATGACAGTTCTTCCATGAATGGAAAGGAATTTTACAGTTGAATTACCTCTAAGCCCATTATTAATTTTGTAAATTACAATTTTAGTTTTCTCCAGTTTTTTAAATAAATATTTCATCCAATTTAGATTTTGTTGTTGAAGACAGTCACTATGCTAACCCAAATTGGGATTTATCAAAACAATTCCATGATGAAGCTTGTCTAAAACAGACAGAATTTTTTTTAAAGTATTTTTTAATATAATTTTTTTTTTTAAATCTTTAAAATTGCTTAATTTTTCAAATTTTTTTTTTTCATTATGTAATTGCCAGTTGGCTTGCATGAATTCATTACAAGAAACATATACCCCTCTAAATTATTATTTTTTTCCAGTCTTTTCACCTTGGATGTTGCATTTCCCCCAGAAAATCTTTCACTGCTGGAATTGATGATTACTTCCTGGCCAATAACAATCTTACTCCAGACTATTGAATCCACATCTGGAAATGCTGTGACAGGACATGGCAGGGTCAGTGCTCCATTCACATTGCCAGTAAAAGATGTGTTAGTATAATTGAATTCAGGACGATCTGTCAACAACAACAACAATTTTTTTATACCTTTAAAAGGTTATATTTTCAATAAAAGCATTTGTGGAACACTAAATGATTATTTTTAATGAAAAAAAAAACGTGTTAGGCTTATGCTTGAATGCAACGGGGAGTTAACTTGTCTAAACAAAGGCCTCTGCAACAGTGTGAAAAAATTTCAATAATGAAGTAGTAGAAAAAAAATATTTTTAAAATGTGAAACAAAAAAGTGTGAAGAAACCTTTGTCGGCCAACAGTATAAAGAAAGAATTTTTAAAATGTATTTAAAAATTAAATAAAAACCAGTTTAGGTGGTTCCCCACCAGAGAACAACAAAAGGATCTAAACTTAGGTGACAAAAAAACTTACATCTGACAATAAGGGTTGTTGGTGTGTTGAATGCTCCTGAGCCTTGTGCGTTGTTGGCCGTGCAGTTGTAATTGCCGGCATCGGTCCTGGATAAATCTCTAAGAGTCAGACTTGGTGTTGTAGAATTTCCTCCTTCGAAATTCCTGTTGATGGCGGCCCCATCTTTTAACCATAGAACTGACACTCCTAGAATTAATGTTAAAAAATAGATACTCTATCTGTCTCTTGTCAAATTATAAAAGTGTTGGACTGCGATAAAGCTTTAAAATAGATTAAATAGACACGAACAATCTGTGTCGATAGACACGAACAATCTGTGTCGATAGACACGAACAATCTGTGTCGATAGACACGAACAATCTGTGTCGATATAACAATATATATTGAGCTTTAATAATAATTTTACATTACAAATAATTAAACGTTTCGGCACTTGCCTTCATCAGTACAAGGCATACAAATAAGTATTAATTGGGCTTTTACATTTTACTGCAAGTCACTTCCTTTTCATTCTTCTTTTTTCTTTACCTTGTTTCTATCTGGTTTTCTATTTTTTAGGTAGGATTTATCTCTCTCTATATATATTATGTAAATTTTATTAATACTTGGAAAAATGAGAGAGAGAAATTATGCTGGTGTTATTTATATCTGTATCCATTTATTAAACTTTTTTTAATATCTTGACTTTCCTAAATTTGTACAAGATCAGTGACTAGTTCAGCGGTTCTCAACCTTTGGGGGTCGCACAACCCTTTCCCAGGTTGCGCCTAAGGCCATCTGAAAACACATGCTCTACAGTTATGAAGTAGCCACAAAAATAATTTTGTGGCTGGGGGTCGCCACAACATGAGGAAGTGTATTAAAGGGTTGAGGTATTAGGAAGGTTGAGAACCACTGTACTAGATGAAGCTACCCATCTTAAAATTTGCCACAGCTTATTAAAGGTTATAGTGGAACAAGGTTTGTGGAAGCTTGAAATGTAAAAGACAGGACAATGATTATTAAAGTTTCCAAGTTCAATGTGCGTCTTACTTAGTGAGTTGGCAGGATTTCTGCTCTTAAAACTTGAGCACATCTTTTACCAATCAAATTTTCAGATATTTTTTTCAAGCATGCCCATTAAACTGTTTAACAGTTGTTGTTTTTTAATTTAACAAATCTCTTCAGAATTAACCTGACAAACAATCTGCAGAAGCGGTACTGAGCATGAAGCATTTGACCTAATTAACTAGAAATTAGTAATTATAGCATAAAAAAATACTCTGATCTAGACTTACAAAATATATTATGTGAAACTGAGGATTATTACACTTAAGTAATCAAAATTTTATGATCTAACTTTGCCTAAGTATTTTCCCCTTAGCTTAAAGACCACATTACCATCTTTAGGATTGGCCTCCACTATACAAGAAAGCGTCACTGAATTACTCTCATTAGCTGATACTGTGTTACCACCTGACTTTGTCACAACTGGAGGATCTGGAAGTTAAAAAATATTATGGTCATCCTGAGATGTCAAAGATAATATTAATCATAGTTATGTTTCCTGTTTTTTTGTTTTTTATGAAACAGTAAAATTAAGCTGCATCCGATCCAAAGCAATGATTACATTTCATGCATAACTCTCACTCAGGTTAACAGTAATAAAGCAATGACTCACAGAAAACACCAATAGTCTGTAATGTTTCCTTTTGAACATTGTAAGATCCGTATTCGTGTACAACATAGCATGTCACTGAGTAAGTTGGTGACCCGGGAGGTATCACCAAGGTCAGCTGGCTGGTGATGTAGTATACTGTGTTGAGGTAGTTTTCACTGCCAATGATCGTTGACTTTGTTACCCCACTGGACACAGCCTGACCAATATTGTTACTGTAAGACAAAATAAACAAAGGATATTTTACTTTACAATGTTATGATATTACTGTACTAAAATAGATACCCCTACTAGTGATGGGACGATACCAAAATTTTGAACGATTTCGATACGATTCCGATTCTACCCAATTATCCCGATTCCCGATACGATTCCCGATACGATTCCGATTCTGATTCTTGGCCATTATTACATTTATGTATTACTGTGCCCAGATATTAACATATTTAATTAATATAAAAGTTGAGAATTGATTAGAAAAGTTTATTAACTTGCTATTGAAGCTTTACAATATGCTAGATAACAATGTATTGGAAAGGTTTTATATAAACACATCTATCAATAATTCCATTTTAATAATACAAAGATGTAGTATTGAGTTCAAAATAATATAAATAATTCCATTTTAATGAGAAAAACTTCATTCAGTTAAGAATCGTTTTGGTATCGGAATCGGGTCTGAATTATTCAGCTCCGATACCAATTCCTGATGCTTTGGAAAAATCCCAATATTTCTATACGATTCCGATTAATCGTCCCATCACTAACCCCTACCCCCCACATTTCCAAACTCTAGATAGGAGAGTATACAATGGTCATGGTAGAAGAGTATGCAGATTAGTGTGCAGCATTTCTTTTTTTTTTTTTTTTGGTTCTAAATATATGATGTTTGAAAAATAAGAGAGTGTGCAAATTATTTGCCCTCCTCGCAAATCCACCCCCTCCCACTTTTTTTCTCTACAAATGGGGTGTGTTGTGTCACACCCTGAATTACAACACCCCCCCCACACCTTTTCCCCAAGCACCTGGTAAACATTACTAACAAGAGCTTTAAGAAATATAATTATTGTTTGCTAAAAATTCAGGTAAATTCGTATAGTTTTTACCGCGTTGTTTTACCATGGCCGTCATCTTGGTTTCCTGAACCCTAAATCTATCCCTCACCCTAACCTGAATCCTAAATCTATCCCTCACCCTAAATCTATCCCTCACCCTAACATGAACCCTTAATCTATCCCTAAACCTAATGATGAGGTACAATCTATCTGAATTAGCCAAAATGCAAGTACCCGAATTTTATTACTTGTCTCGTCAACCTACAATGACATACAAAATACTAAACAACTAAAAATCTTGCATATAAAATGGCGCCTATCATTGTCTGACAATCAGTACATTTACGTTGTTTTTAATTGTTTACGAATCCAGACAGCTCAAAATATAAAATCTATTTTTTTTTTAATAAACAGGTGGAAAAAAGTGGGTAACTTTTTAATATTTATTATATTAGTTGTTGTTTTACAGCCTGGGAACATGATATGCATTTTAAATAGAGCCGTTGCTACAACAGATGAATTAATTTATTCGGGACAACTACTTACCGCCAATAAACATTCGGAGGCGTGAAGCTGGCTCCGTTCACTACACATGTCCATGTGTTGCTTACTGATGCATTGGTACTATTTGGGCCGGTAACCACCGGCGCATCTGGGACCACTAGAAATCATAAAATTAATTTATTTAAAGGAAATGACGAATTGGTTAAAAACTTTTGTAGTTCTATGTGTAATTTTTTTCTCCTTCTAATTTATTATATGCGTTTTTTTAAATCTGATCTCGCTTTCCATTCAAAAAACATCGTTAATATTTGACTAGCTTCCTCTCGTTGCTCTCTGGGATAGCCTAATACTAATATCTAAATTCATGCTAAGTTTATATTTTTACATTAATATAGTTACCCAATATTTTTAGCCTACTGTTCGCCGAAGAAGGGATCTTGCCGACACGCTTGTTGTTTGGTTACATCCCTTTTCTTTAGGTTTCCCCCCTCTCTGTATTGCTTATTTTCATTTATACCGGTGAGCTAAATAGGGTGGTCATCACAGATCCATAACCAAACATTAACCTACTAGTACTAGCGGCCAATTATTAACGTTTATCAGGGGAAGCTACTCAAAATGAGATTTACCTGGCAACCAACCGAAACACGAATAATCAGCCCAACACCTAGTCTACTTTCCTATGAGCAAACTGTTTAGCCAGAACTCACCATCCTTTTCCTTTTTGTTTTCAACGTGTGACACGTCCTACGAGTATCCAGGAATTTCCCGGCACACCACAAGCCACAAGCAATAACAATCAGAAATATAATGATAAATTTGCTAACATTCAATTCATGAATCAATGAATCGGACACATTTCTGTTAGCGCAGAGTTTGACAGCTGGTAATATGCTCAACAATGTCCTTTTTTTTTTTTTGTATCAACACGATCAGCACTGTTTTATCACATTTCCAAGCCTATATATATTATATAGTATGCAATTTTCCTCTTTTTAAAGGCATCATTCGCGACACACCGGTTGGGGGGCTCTGGGGTGGGGGACTATGCTAGGGCCGAACAAAAGTGGGAACTCATCACATACGCTGTGGATAAGTGTTCATTTTTGTTTGCACTAACGATCATAACAAAATTCAAATTTATATAATGTGTGTGTGTGTGCGCACGTGTGTACGTGTGTGTGTGTGCGTGTGCGTAGAAAGTACTCTCGAAATTTAGCCAACTCACAGATTACGTATGGGGTGATGGCAGCAGAGCCTCCGTTTGAATTCGTGCAGGTGACGGATCTCAAGTTATCGTCCGCAGTGGCGTTGTATGACAGGACACTGACAAAGTTGTTGGATGTCTTTTATGAAAAGCAATAAACATAATGGCAATAAATAAGAGCAACTGTTTATAGAGAATGTTCACCAGAAAAGTAATGCAAGAAAAATGTATAATGCTAAAATTATATTACGGCGCTCAAATTATATGTATTCCTGTTAATGTCCATCACTTTAAACTTTTTTTTTTTATAACAGTATCCGATCTCACCATTTCTTGGACTGGCCCAACGATTCTAGATGAATTCCTAAATAAAGTGTAGGCCAATTTTTGTGTAAATTTCTTACCTCGGTGTTTTAATTTTTCAAGGACCTTTAAAAAAGTGTGGTAGCCTGATGGACTTACTAGACATTATTCGAAAATATTTTTTTTCCGCGCCTTTACCACTTCAGTTTGAAAGGAAGAAATTCATAACCTATTTCAGATTCAGTATTTTTATTTAATCTATTTACACCTATAATACAATTATAAGTATAAAATGTAATTTAATAAATGCTATAATGTAGACATTTTTTTAAAAAAAAATCCTCATTGTTGAATAAATGGATTCCTTTTCAAAAAGGTCACTTCAAATTTTGGAGAAATGGTGTTTTTTTTTTTTTTAAACTAGGGCTTTTCTTAATATCAGGGCAATTCGGATAACATCTCTGGGATTCCATAATTGATTTCTCAGATGCCCCCCCCCTTTTTTTTTTCTTTTCATTACAATGGGTACTCTTATCCGTATTCCATTTTTTTTCAAACGGTTGTAACAGTTTGACTACCCCCCACCCCTCCCCCACCTCTTTTTTTGTGTGTGCAATTTTGGGAGCCTTTTTACTCTTGAAGTTTTGAGCATAAGGAGTAGCGTCAGTACTGGGTGTGGATAGCACTGTAGGAACCCTCATAGCGTCACTATGGGGTGTGGACAGCACTGGATGAGCCCTCATAGCGTCACTACGAGGTATGGATAGCACTGGATTAACCCTCATAACAAAACTACGGGGTATGGATAGCACTGGACGAGCCTTCATAGCGTCACTATGGGTGTGGATAGCACTGGATGAACCCTCATAGCGTCACTACGGGGTGTGGATAGCACTGGATGAACCATCATAGCGTCACTATGAGGTGTGGACGGCACCGAATGAACCCTCGTAGGGCGTGTCACCGAATAGAGGGTGACATCGGAGTAAAGTACTATCAGAGTAAAGTACCACCGAAGGAAGTTGTCGTCAATACAGAGTGCTATAAGAGTGAAATATCACCGAAGTAAATTGCCACAAATACAGAGTGCTATAAGAGTAAAGTACCACCGAAGTAAGTTGCCGTCAATACAGAGGGCTATAAGGGTAAGATACCACCAAATTAAGTTGTCACCAAAACAAAGTGCTATCAGAGTAAGGTACCACCGAAGTAAGTTGCCACCAATACAGAGTGCTATGAGGGTAATGTACCACCAAAGTAAGTTGCCATCAATACAACGTGCTATAAGAGTGAAGTACAACCGAAGTAAGTTGCGACCTGAATAAGGTGTCAACATTATAGCACGACGACACGGAAGACGTTTATTGAAAAGTCTGGGGGGAAAAGTGTGTGTGTGTGGGGGGGGGGGGTGACACCATGACACCAACTATAGCTCTGTCTTTGAAGCGACATATACTTTTGTACGGTAACACTGTTAATGTCCAGTGTTACAGAGAAGCGCACCCCGCATGCTGTGGTTACTTGTGGCGTGGCAGAAGAGGCGTAGCGAAAGGGGGGGGGGCAGATGTCCCCGGGCGCCAGCTATTTAGGGGCGCCAAAATTTACTTTGATATTATTTTATTGATGAAAATAATGGGTTTGAGAGTTGAAAAAAAAGAAAAATCGGCGCTTTAAAATGAATCTCGTCCCCGGGCGCCAAACACTCTAGCTACGCCTCTGGTGGCAGACAGTTGAACAGCGCACTCCACACGCCTTGTCTTGAATACGTTCTTCTGGCCCGGCAGTCGCCTATTGTTTTGTCTTTTGCTCAAAGATGTCCAGAGCCACAAAGGCGTAGTAAGGGGGGGTGGTATTTTCATCCCAGTGCAACGGAGAGAAGGGGAGATTAGGGGTTAAAAACCTCAACATAATGTCGCTAACATTCAATTGATTAAATGAATATAATTGTATTTTACCATCAACGACTACTCATTATAATGAGGTACAGGAACTCTACGCGAGACGTATTACCCATAAGTCATGGTTTCGTTTCGTCTTATAATAAAACAGCAACGGCGATTTTGACTCTGAACATATTATTGTGTTTGGACACTAAATTTTTCCCTTGCTGAGATGCATGGCCAGATTAAGTCGATTCAGGTTCTGGGTAAAGTCAACCAACATACGGTACATGCGTTGTTCATAGATGGTGATTGTAGTAGGCCAGGGCCCCTTGAGGCCCGTGGGCTAAATGGATTGAACATGTAGTAAAATGATTACAATTATAAATAAGACGAAATAGAATGTCGAACCAACTACCCCTTCAATATTTGCACACACAATTTTTTTTAAGTAGTGTAAAAAAAAAAATTGTTTTCAAAACTTGAAGTCACAGAACAGTCAATCTGCTTCATTAGTCATTCGGCCTTGCTCCTAAAATAAATGAAATTTTATAAGGTTCGTAAGTTGAAATCGACTATGACTACCCTAATCCTCGTATATGTGCAATTTGTGAACTTGGTTTTGGGTGCGCAGATGGCTGACGAGACAGATTCTGGCACGAAATGTTCTTGTGCAGTAAGTACAGGCGATTGATGGGACATCTGAATGTGCACAGTTATATCACATTAGGAAATGGTACCATGCTTGCCCCTTGTCTGCCCATGCATGACACGTAATGGGGTTTTGTTCCCCGGGTAACGCCGAGGGGGTCCGGTGGCCGGCGCCTCCTTATCGGCAAGCCACCACAGACTTGTCAACCGTAGTCCCGGGAAAGAAAGTGCACAGTTAACCCTGGCTTCTCAGGCATGTCTTTTATGCTCATGTTTGTATGGCCTTAGTGTACAGAGGAACACCATGATGCTCGATCATTTGCCGCTTCTTCCCACGTGTCCTGGTCTCTATTTATATTTATTTTATCTTTTTCTACTTGACTTCAAAAAAAAAAAAAAAAAAAACAGCTTGTAAAAAACAAACAAACAGACATAAAAAAAGCATTTAGATGTACACAATAAACGGTAACCTAAATCAACACAAACCACGTAAACCTTTACTCCTACTCCTAATGGTAATGAAAACACAAAAATCCTTACGCTCGTTTCAGTAATGCTGGGACCGCTGAGGCTTGGATTCCTAGACCAAGTCATATGTGTCGTGGAGGTGCAAGTAAAGGTGATATTTGTACCTTCCCCAAAGGCGTTGTTGAAGCTAGAAGACGTGATCGTTGGGTTTTGTCCTGAAACAACCCAATAAAACATGTGATCAATCAGTGGTCTATTTTCGAAACTTCTTTTCTTCTACTATTTAGTTTTGTCGGGACACGGGACTACTTGAGATAATAAATACCTTAGGACGATGATTACATTTTAGGATCACAAAATTGGATAGAAAAAAAAGCAGGGAAAACAACAGTAAAAAGATTTAAGTACTGTACTTAAATATGCAGTTTTTAAAAACAATATCTGTTATATTTTCTTGCATGTATTTAATAATTAAATACCACCACCCCTCCCCCCCCCCCCCCCAAAAAAAAAAAAAAGAAAAAAAAAGTGTTTTTGCTCACTAATTGTCAGTTCACACGATCAAATTTCGCGTTAAATTGTTGTATGAACGCACTATTTTGTGCGTGGTTTATTTTTGGGGGGAATTAGATCAAATAGTAATTTGAAAGCCTTAGTTTATACCATGTGTCACAGGTTTCAAGGAAGCATCCCATAGATATAAATGAATTTTATTTCCTAATGTTTTCTTGATTACATATTGTTAAAACCTTAATGAATTGTTATGGTTTTTAATGAGAGTGAGGAAAATTCACTTTTAATTTATTTGTTTGCTATTATTACGATCTATGTCAGGGTTACATAGCTCGGCCTGCTTAGTTATTGTTAATATATCAGGGGTACATAGCTAGGTCTGCTAATTTATTGTTACAATATCAGGGTTACATGGCTGGGTCTGCTAAGTTATTGTTACAATTTCAGTGTTACATAGCTTGGTCTACTAAGCGTAACGTTCAGAATTTGGCGTTTCATTCATGTAAAGTGCACAGATCCACGGTTGTATTTGCATTGGTTTTCTGAGTCATTTAATCAGGACTTCTTAACCTCTTGTGTTCCATGAACCCCTTTGCCAGTAAAATGAAGGCCACTGTACCATTCTTAGAATATATATATTTTTTATGCATATAATAAAATTGAAACGAATGCCCCACCCCACCCCCACCCCACCCCGGTTCAATTAAAACAAAATGAGAACCCCTAATTTTAGGGAAACAAAAACACAATGTAAAATTGTATTCAATCTTTAAACATAAAAGGACCACAGGCTTCAACAAAATTACAAATACCAACTGGCATAGTTAGTTACAACTACAAATTGCTTTTTTTCTTTTTATAACATCGGAACACTTAATGTAAAACGTGTAGGAAACCCTGCTATAATAGAATCCAGCGTTTCCAAAACTTTATTTTTGTGGGACCCGGTAACTGATCTTTTTTCGGTTATCTGGTAATTTTGCTTTCGTGGCCCTGTACCGCGCGGGTCGCACGACCCGGTATTTGGGAAACGCTGAATATGAAACCTAAAGCAATTGATCAATATTAGTTATCAGTAGTGTACTTACCGAAAACCACCGGACAAGAGACAAATAACATAATCAGTGATATGGCATAGTGAAAGCACTTCGGGTTTCCTTTCAATTTAATATTCGCTTTGTTCGTAGCTAGAATGCATAGTTGTGAGCTGTCACAGTATCTAATATGTAAGCTCCCGGAGTATGAAATAGTGTCCTCGTTCGAAGGTTGTCTGTTCCTATCCTTGCGACAGTTGCATGTTTCATCCATCTTTAGTCTTATTTCTTTGCATCTGATGAGTATATAAGAAAGGAAAAGTAAATATATTTCAATCACTGCATGATAACGGTTTAAAAGATTTGGTTCAGGCTCGGGTCCTAGAAGGAGTACAGGGTCTGGTGACAGGTTCGGGTGAGAGGCTCTGGTGACAGGGCATGACGACAGGGTATGGTGACAAAGTCTGGTGACATGGTCTGGTAACAGGGTCTGGTGACAGGGTCTGGTTTCAATGTCTGGTGACAGGGTCTGGAGGGTCTGGTGACAGGTTCTAGTTACAGGGTCTGGTGACAGGATCTGGTGACAGCATATGGTGACAGGGTATGGTGACAGGGTATTGTGTCAGGGTCTGGTAACAGGGTCTGGTGACAGGGTCTGATGACAGGGTCTGGTGGGTCTGGTGACAGGGTCTGGAAGGTCTGGTCACAGGATCTGGTGACAGTTTTTGGTGGAAGGGTCTGGTGAAAGGGGCTGGTGACACGGTCTGGAGGTTCCGATGACATGGTCTGGTGACAGGGCCTGGTGACAGGGTCTGGTGACAGGTAGAGACCGACCGAATTTCGGCTTTTTCTTCGGCACTGGAAGTTGTCATTTTATCACTTTCGGTCTAGTTTCGGTTTCGGCCGAAACAGAAAAGTTAAATTTTAGTTAATTTCGGGTTCGGCCAAAACAGAAAAGTTAACTTTCGGCTTTGTTTCGGTTTCGACTGAAAGTGATTGAGACTTCGTCCATCTGGGCGAAGGTGATTGAGGTTTTTGGTCATCTACCAGAAGTCAGACTGTACGTCTGTCTCTTGGCCAGCTATCCGATATTCCTTATTGCTGTCATCGTGAGTAATATGAAAATTGCTCATAGCTGCATGATGACCTACTTGTCCTTTACTTCCAAAAAATTATTTTAATTAATCGTAGTCAAATGTAAATACCGGTAGTTTTGTGGAAGAAAAATTAATAGAATAGTAATATCTATATCATTACTTTTGTGTTCATTTTTTTCAAAAATAAAATTTGGAACCCAAGACTTATTCAATTCATTCATATGTAATATTCATTTTGATTTATCATTATCATGATCATCAATGTTGTCATAGGCAAAGGTGAATAGTATTGAATAATCCAAGGGAATGGTAAATTTTTTTTTCATTTTTTTTTTCATTAAAAAAATTAAGGAGCCTTTGGCTTTTTCAATTCATTAATTTCTTGAAATTCATCATTATCATGTTCAAAATCATTGTTATAGACGAAATAACACGCGTGTGAATGTAACATGGTTCCGTATAATACTAATGTAGTAGACCTAATTCAGGGCAGCCGCGCTCTTTCTAACTCAGTTTCCGTGCGTTACCTTTGCCTTTCAGCGCGGGTCCCCTACACGGTGATCCTGTACCACGGGTAACGTTTCAGGGGGTTTGTGGCTAATGCCTCTTTATCGACATGCCATTTTTAGGATGGACATGTCGACTAGAGCCCCCCGGGGGGGGGGGGGGTGTTGTTGTTACTTAAATATTCGTGTCTTTAAATATATATCGAACTTTGCGATATTTCATTGGTTCGATTATTTCCTTAAATTTAATAGTTGAAAGTTATATAGCCACAATTTACTACTCTTTATAACAGTGTGTGTGTATCCGGGGTTGCGTGTGTTTATTGGCTAAGACAATTTGTTATATATGTTAGAGAAAATTTCATTTCGAACTATCGTGGCATAATTCTTGTTCTGCGAAATTTCTTTACCACACTTATCCGAATGTGTGTTTTAATTATAGTGCTAAAATAACAAGATGTTTTTAAACATATACATATTTCGGCTAATGTGCTGTTGTGGTCCCCTTATTGGGAGTCACTTCCCTTTGTTTATGATAGATTTAGGGTTTGGGTTAGGGTGAGCGACAGAGGGACCAGTAGCGTGCATTAACCCATATTTCAATTAACATCAAGTTATTAGTATTTTAATGGGAATTATGAACATTTTGTTAAGGAGTAGGTTAATGTCTGGGTTAGGTCCCTTATTTGTCTCTGTAAATTCGTGCATAAAAATATCATGTTGATTTGTTTGCTCATCATAGCGATATTATCCACGCGGTTTGATCTGGTTCACTGATTGGTGCGATTAGTCCGTGCGAGGGTTCATCATCTAATAACTGGAACAACAGGCATGGTGGAAAAACCAAAGATGTAGGGCCTCCACCGTCCCCCGGCACACGTAGCAGGCGTCACGTGTAACCTGCTACGTGTGCCGGGATACGGTGGAGGCCCTACATCTTATCACAGAGCATAACGTATTTTCGCGTATTTATTTTTTGTCTTTTACACAAATCATCAAAACGCGCATCTTATAATGGGTGCGTCTTATATGCGCGAAAATACGGCACAATTAACTATGTGAAAGCTCTTTTCCCTCGCTTTACGCATTGTTTACACACACAGACATACACGCACACACACACACACACACGCACACATACACACACATAGAGAAACATAAACACCGATGTTTAATTTTCATGCTTGCATACATTTGTATGAGGGTCAAATGCAGTGGTTCTCAAAATCCCCACGGCCGCGACCCTTTACTACGGTTTATCATGTTGTGGTGACCCCGAACGATAAAATTACTTTCTTTGCTACTTAATAAATATGTGTTTTCCGATGGTCTTAGGCGACCTTACGTAAGGGTCGTTCGACCGCGAAAGAGGTCGTGACACACTGGTTGAGAACCGCTGGTCCAATGAGTGGCAGTGATCGGTTGATGGGAAATCCCCATCGACGCTGTCCAGACGAATTGTTTGCTCTGATTGGTTAATTGAAAAAAATCTGTCTTCCGTGGTCACGTTTTATTTTTTTAACGAAGCGGCTATTCGTACCCGGGTACCAAAAGTGAGGCGTTTGGATTAAAAAACTATTTAAAATATTATAGTTGGGTTTGTGAGACAAAAATTAGGTATCAAATGAAAGATAAGTGAATGGACTATACGTTTGTAAACTTACTTCTTCAGTTTAACAAGAGAAACTACCACAAATGACATCCGAATTTAGTCAAAATGGACCCGATACGCAGTGCCGCCATTCGCACCCGGGTCCCATTAGACTCAATGCTATTCGGATGTCATTTGTGGTAGTTTATTTTAGTTAAACTGAAGAATTAAATTGAACGAGAAAATAACTTTGCAGTTCGCCAAAAATGGTGCCCCTCCATGGAAAGAAAAAAAAAAGTCTCACCTGGGGCGATCAACCTTCTCCACCCCCACACACACCCCCCCCCCCCACAACCTTTTTTTTTCTTCGACACTGGAAACATAAACACTTTTTAGCTCAGACATTTATTTATATTTTTTAGAGATTTTTTATATTCTTATTTTATGAAGGAAATCGAAGCACCACAAATTGTGATGAATTCCACAACTGCGTCTCCAGAATCTATCTGCTCGGACGAGGATTAAGACAGCAGCCCCGGCAGCTACAAGCACTGAGAACCACCGTTTGGTTCCGCACTGCGTATGGTTAATGTTAGTGATAGGATCAACTGCTGTTCAAGACTTATCCTACAGATTGAAAGTAGTGAGGGGTGGGTGGGGTTGAGGTAAAGGTGGGGTTGAGGGAAGGGTGGGGTTGAGGGGGGGAACGGATAATCCAGGCCAAGCCCAAACTTATCTCCGAAATATTTGTTCGATTTGCCAGCGGATCGATAATTGATACACAAGACAGTATACCAACGGTTCTAAAGCTGTTACAGCGGGTCATTTATTGAATACATCGGTGCCATGAAACATGGTCAGGCTTACAAAGGTGATGTCTATATTAAAGCATTATGCCGTTAGCTGCGGATAAGCATAAAAAGGTGATCGGGGCCTATTGACGAATGGGTCCAACCTGATACGTGATTTCCATTTAGTGTTTATTTTTAATTCTTTGAAAATGAAATACATATTACGATATTGGTTTTAGCGTTTTAGTGTAGCATCCATCTTTTTTTGGTAATACTTGTTCACACTGGCGACCAATTGTCAAATTAATTTTACTGTAATCCTTCTTTTGTTCACCCCCACCAGACTTCCAAAAAAAAAAATACAAATAAATACTTGTGAGACTATGCTTTATTTTGTGTGCATGCTTACCTGTCCTAGAGGGTGTGTAGCTCTTGGACCGAGAGCCACCGTCGTTTGACAAGTGCACTTTCTATGCCTCGTGTGGACTGAGTGCGCTGAATGAGGTGTAATCACTTAATACGCGCCTGTCAATGTATCATAGCCCCCCCCCCCACACCCACTTTTTTTTTTCTTCCTGACTTGTGGTGTTTTGACCCAGTATTTTAATGGCTTAATGTGAAGTGGCCCTGGAAGGAAAGATCGTATGTGTGTGGGGGGTGTTAAGGGAAATATGCGATAACACAAAATGTATTAAAATCGTTTGATCGAGGACCATGTTTGTTATCAAATAAACGTCCAATATACACAAATAACCGGTTTGTGAACTTGATGGCCGGGCCATCATATAATGAACCAGGAGGTTGTACATCAACGGTAGTCATTCCTTAGATACGGATGGCCTTGGCCAGAGAGGGGAATCGAACCGGACGCACACAACTCGATCCCTGCTGACGATTGACCTGAACCCACATCTGAACCCTGCTGACGACCGAACCTGAAACGAACCCGAGGGTTCGTGTCCCATCTCTGTGGCTACGGCTTTCAAAAGATTTCAAGCTAAATTCTCAACCTTTTCACCACTAATCAGAAGAGCATGCAGTCGAGATTTCCACTCCACGATCAGGGCCCAGAAGCCACCCAGATTTCCACTTCACGATCAGGGCCAAGGAGCCACCCAGTTTTCCACTCCTCGATCAGGGCCCAGGAGCCACCCAGATTTCCACGCCACGATAAGGGCCCAGGAGCCACCCAGATTTCCACTCCTCGATCAGGGCCCAGGAGCCACCCAGATTTCCACTCCACGATCAGGGCCCAGGAACTACCCCCGAGAAAGGGTCAATAATGCCTGGGCTACACCATCGTATCACGAAGAGTTTATTAAGGATCCCTACAAATTGCTAAGGGCTTTCAGATGAACTAAACCTAATACATAGAATTATCCGCTAGTAAACCATGTTCGGGAGACTGTGTTCAAGTAATCCTTGCTTTCCAGTAGCAGACCTGTTTACTCTCAAACTCTTAAAATCGTACAATATCATCACAAAATCATTCAATACATTATCTTAATAGTAAACAATAAACAGAGTATATATAATGTATACACCTCAAAATCGTACATTGTACGCCAAAATCGTAAGAGTAAACAGGTCAGAGACTCAAGTTGTAAAATTCTTCGAAAGCTTTCTTACTGTCCTCTCATGACCAACCTTTATACAGAGTAGGGTTGCATGAAAAGTCGGATATGGCAGTGAAATAAATGTCGCGTAGGAAGGGGACGTAAAGGGGGAGGTTCGCCATTTTTCGGTACATTTTTTTCTTTATCTTGAGTGGTGTTTTTTTTGCAGATTTGTTATCGGAGAAGAAGCGCGGCAAAAATCTTTCCCTTCGTACCCCCACTCGCTCTATCTCTCTCTCTCTCTCTCTTACTCCCTCTTTTCACACACACACATACACACATACACACACTGGTTCCTTCTATGGTATTTTGCTTCACGTCTAATGTACAGTTATGTAACTCAAGCTAATTCTTGCAGCTGGGAGTTTTATATTCAAAAAGTCTACACTCCTACCGTGCCGACAATGCCGCCCCTCAATATAAATTATAAAGAAAAAAAGTGCAACCCGGGGTGGACTGGTTCCCTCCGCTCCCACCCCACATCCTACGTCACTGTTACCAAATCAGTTCTAATACTAGAGGATTTAGGGGGGGGGTGTTGTCTTTCTATGCTCTTGGCCCTGAGGTTTATGGGCAGTCTCCATTCATAGCCCCGAGTATCATAAAGCAGTCTTGAACTCTGACAAAGTCTCCTCAACGTTAGCTGTGACGCTATTGTTTGGTTTCAAATGGGACGAAATTCAGGAATTTTTCACTGACACCTCCCGGTGCTTTTTTCATTCGGGTCACGGGAGAGATATTTTTATAGAACGCATTTGTGGATCGACCAGTGTGGCACTGTCCCATCCAGTCTGACTGACATGGCATACGTAAACAACAGCCCGCGTTGTTGCGATCCATCACATATTGATTGATTTAACTGCAACGTAAATTTTTCAGACTTTTAATGGCATCCAACCAAAATAGTGAACCAATGAAACATATCTTTTTCGAAATCACAGGTGCCCATATATAAGACAGAAACACTACACACAAGTGTTCATATATAAGACAGAAACGCCTCACACAGGTGCCCATTTATAAGACAGAAATACTTTACACACATGAGCCAATATGATATAGTTACCAAATGTCATATCCAAGGTGTGTGGAAAATTAAAAATTTTCAAATAGGAATATATATAAGGATTTGTGTCTGAACAATAGCTGCCAAGTTTTCTATATATCTCAATCTCTTAACCAGGTCTGAACAATATATGCCAGTTTTCTATCTCAAGCTCTTAACCAGGTCTGAACAATATGTGTCAAGTTTTCTATCTCAAGCTCTTAACCAGGTCTGAACAGTGTTAATATCTTTGTTCCGCATTTGAAAACAGTCTATATGAATTTTTTAAAGGGTTTGTTTCAAGTTGGTTTAACCTCAGGCATGCGCGTTGCATCGAATCATCTTCATAAGTTCCTTGGCTCAAACAAAATTGTTTCCAAAGTGGGTAAAGGTGGGGTGGGGGTGAGCGTCCGGGTCGGTCTGTCAGTCACGACCAGGAGGCATAATTAAGTAATGTCATTAAAAACCTAGAGAGCACTCACTTAATTAGATTATCTTATTTTGTTGGAGAGTTTGCCATGTTTTAACTTTTCCGTTGTGTTCAATCAGTATTTTGATTAAACACGTGTTGGTCATTCATTTTAAAAAAAATGTTTAGGGGATAGTTGTCTGATTCCCTTCACCTGTGCTGGTGGTGCCCATACCCTCCTTACCACCCCCAGTGGCGTAGCGAGCTTAACTCGCGCCCAGGGCACAATACCTTTTTAGCGCCCCCCCCCATTCGAAAACCATACAATATTATATGTAAAATATACCATTTGGCGCCCCTTTGTGAGTAGCGCCCGGTGCATGATGCCCCCCTTGCCCCCTACCTCACTACGCCACTGACCACCCCGTCCCTTTATCCCCGTGTACCAGGGCCGGCTCAATGTACAGGCAACTCGGGAACTTCCCCGGTGCACCATGTGGTTGAGGGCGCAATTACCGATTTTCCAAAAATAGGAAAAAGCATTGCACGTGGTCGCCATGGAAAAAAATTAGAAAGTGCAATAAAAAGATTTGCTCATTTAAAGGTTGGAAATTTTTTAAAAATTATGTCATCGGCAGGCTATTTGTTTATACTGTCCACATACATGTTAAGAAAGACAATTTCAGTGTAAATTGTTTGCTTTAAAAACAACCTAGGTACTAAACTCATTACCTAGCCCCTAGTTTTTTCCTGGAAAATAGTGTATGATTATATATAAAAGGGGCTCTAAAGTTAAGCTTGCCCGGGGCGCCTGCAACATTCCATTACTTCCATCTTCCTTATAAAACTGAGCTTCTTTTTTCATTCAATAATTAACACAAAACCAAAGTGTGTTCGAATCTCCATAAACATGGTTCATAGTGGAGGCCATCTTCCACGTTCCCATGGTTGTTTTAAGTAGTTACCATTGATGCCAACCAACACCAATAAAGGACACCACAGAGAAGAATCATGACGATCCTGTACGTCGCGTAAAATACACATTTCAAAAAAAAAATTTGCTTCCTCTTAACACGTTAAATCAGTATTACTGAAATCCATTTTGCTAAAAGCTTTTTTTTTGTTTTTTTGTTTTTGCTCTAAATAATTAAAGAAATGGAAGGAAAAATATTTTTTATGGTTGTTTTTTGAGTCATCACGTGACAAAGCTCAGCTAAAAATTGTTGTTTTCACACCATAAAGTTAATTATTACTCGCCAATAAAGAGTTTTAAGATGTCTTTATATCAAAGTGGTCTTCAGATGAAGCGGTCTTCAGATGGTAGTTGTCTTCATTGGTAGAGCTTGATTTCAAGACCACCCCCCCCCCACATCAGAGATTTTTAAAAATGCTCATAAAAGTGCAAATAAACCAAATTTTATGGGTATTCTCGCCCCCACCGCCCCATGACACTGCCTTCCCCCATATGCTCCGTGAGACTGCCCCCCACACGCCCCAAGGGGTGCGGACACCACCTTGTTATGAACCCTCGGTTTAACACTTTTTTAAAGAATAAAATGTACTTTTAACCGTGACGTAAGCACGATTCGGATCAATGGGAATGACATGGCCGCCATTTGTATTTGGTCGTTGCCATGGAGATAAGCTGACGAAACGAATTCAATTCATTGTATTTTTACTTTGTATTTTTTTTTTTTTTTTTTCTCTTTTTGTAACCTAGCGAATATTGAACGTTATTATTCTTTGTCAACTAGTTTCAGCGCAGTAGCCGCACCACGCGTACACAACGTTATAGGAAAACACAATAAATCTCCCACTGTCAAGCCTCGTTATGGACATGAACACTATCTTCCGTCAAGGTTCTTTATTGACCTCAACAAGAGCTTGGACATCTGCTCGGTGTTTAGATAAGGACTATGCAACCTCTTTTCTCTCCCAGCTGTGGTGTGAGTTAGTCAAACGGCAGATAACCACGTAAACCATGTTAGAGGGCGTCTGTAAAACACCTACGCGTCTCTCCCCGGGGTGGGAAAGGGGGGTGGCATAGGGACGCAAAACGTACCCACCACAGTCCTAGAAAGTCCGGCCAAGTTGCTGTGTGAAAGCAACACCCCGGCCGGCCAGGCGTTCCTTCTCTGGTGCCGCCTCACTCGCACATATGCTATAGCCAATCGAGTGGTAGGGTGAGTGAGGTTGTCTCAGGGGTGGAAAGTTCCCGGCGTGCCGCTTCGCGGCCCGACTGAAATAAAGTCTTCTAGGGGTAGTAGTTGATGGCCGGTTGAGTTTAGCGGAGGGTGCGTTGGGGAAGACTTCATGAGCTTCGGCTCGACAGTCTACTGTTTTGCTAATGTAGATTAGATTAGTTAAGCATATTGCAGTACAGACAACATAAGACATGTTGAAATGAAATTACGAATTTACTAACAGAGATTTTGTTTTCAAATAAAAGTATCGAGTATGGGAATAAGTGTTTAAAAATAGAATATAATATCAACATAGGTTACACATGTTGTGCACAAGGTTTTAATTGCTTTGTAAATGTGCAACCCCCCCCCCCTCCCCCGCAAAAAAATAAAAAAAATAAAAATAAAACAACAACAAAAAATTGTGCTGTAATAAACTGAGAGGCGAAAGAAACTGTGGGGTGTGGGGGGAGCAGGCGGTGCCCGACGTTGTTACTGGGCTTCAATGGCTTTGATTTGTAACATTATTTTAGCATCGCTCTTTTGTAACCTTTCGTTCCAAATGATATCTGTCCTCTGCATAAACAACATAGGATTATTATTATTATTCAATCACAAACTCAATGCAAAGGTGTCTTTTTTTTTTTGGTTACCGGAAATTCGATCGAAAGAAATTTCATCGACGGAAAATTGATCGACGGAAATTTGAATCGAACGGAAATTTAGTCGAATCTTTTTTTCAATTCACACGTTAAAATTTTGCGTCAAATTTCTTTTTCAACGCACTAAACTATACAGCAAAACAAAAGAATGTGTTCAAAAAGAAATTTGACGCAAAATTTTAACGTGTAAACTAAAAAAAAAAGATTCGAACAAATTTCCTTTCGATCAAATTTCCGTCGATCAATTTTCCGTCGACGACATTTTTTTCGATCTTATTTCCGGATACAGTTTTTTTTTAATGATTGTATTATTTTTAAAATCAATAATGTTTATCATGAGGTAGGCCTACATTCACGAACGATAAAACTTGTATTTTCGGGGAAAATACAGACCTGCCTACTAAGTATTTCATTTTTTTTTTAAATCCCAAACGCCTTCAAAATCATATTTTTTTGTTTAAAAAAACTATTAAAGTTGAAACCACTTTTTTTTTTTTTTGCAATTGTGAAACGATGTAGCTAGATGTTTACATTGTAACCACAAGAAATCGTTATAATAATAAACATGGGGGAAGAGAATAGTGACCTGAGTTAAAAAATAAAAATGTTTAAATAGATTTAATAACCGGTCCTACCATTTAACGGAACAATATAAATAATAAGAGTGAAAAAAGCACACACACAAAAAAAAGAAAAGAAAAAACAACAGATCAACCTGTCTACAAAAAATGTTCACAAAATGACAATGTGTTACGTTCAAGTAGCTTCCGCCTTAAACAACAGAACAAAGAGGTCAGTAATTGAATTAAGTATTCTGCTTCGAGGAAGACGAAAAAGAAGGTTTGGTTTTCCACACATGCCATTTAAACAAATTTAAGCAATCTTTTAGAAAAAAAATTATAATGCAGTCCTTTTTTTTTTAAAAACATACCTTTTGTATTATTTGGTGTTGGTCTATTTATATAACTCCTGACGAAACAGATCACGTGTCTTCAGTAACTTAAAGCCCTTGGAGACGTACGTCCACCTCCCCCCTCCCCCCCAAACCAATGCACATAAAAATGTTTTTTTCCTCCTAATTAAATGTGTTTCAATTTTAGGGGTCGTTCGCAAATTACGTCACGCTCAGAGAGGAAAAAGGGGGAGGGGAGTTGGTTGGTCGAGAATTTGTGAAACTTGTGACAGAGGGAGGGGTTCAAACAATTTCTGACGTCACAAAATATAAAATTTTAAAAATCTAAAATTTTCGTATTTTTAAAAATCTTTTATTTATTTAATTTTAAAAACAGTAATTTTGAGGTCGAAATTGTTTCTGGTATTATAGGTACCGTGAAGCTCAGTCGCGCACACCTTTCTGTGCATATCGAAAAAATGACGCAAAAATTGTTTTACTTCGTTATTTTACGTCACAGTTTTCTAATAATACTACATTTTAATCCATTTTGTGGAAATTGTTAAAGAATAAAATAAAATCTTAATTTAGTTATAAAAATTTTAGGTATGTTTTGAAGGTCATTTTTTTTTTGCGTGACGTAATTTAAGAACGACTTCTTACATCTTTCTTGTATGCGTGGCACCAGGACAGCATCCCAGGCCACCAGGCACCAGCTAGCTAACTGACTTCTGAGTTCGGTGCAGTGGCGTAGGAAGAGGGTGTGGGCGGTCAGCCCCGGGCGACACTTCTTTTCTTTATACAGAAGCGGCGGCACTCCAACTCAACGGCGGCACTCCATCTCAACGGCGGCACTCCAACTCAACGGCGGCACTCCAACTCAACGGCGGCACTCCAACTCAACGGCGGCACTCCAACTCAACGGCGGCACTCCAACTCAACGGCGGCACTCCGGTTACCGGAAATTTGATCGAAAGAAATTTCGGCGACGGAAAATTGATCGACGGTAATTAGATCGAACGGAACTTTGGTCGAATCTTTTTTTCAGTCCAGACGTTAAAATTTTCGTCAAATTTCTTTTTGAACGCACAATACTATATCATAAAACATAATAGTGCGTTCAAAAAGAAATTTGACGCAATATTTTAACTTATAAATTTAAAAAACGATTCGACAAAATTTCCGTTTGATCAAATTTCCGTCGATCAATTTTCCGTCGACCAAATTTCTTTCGATCAAATTTCCGGATACGCGGCACTCCAACTCAACGGCGGCACTCCAACTCAACGGCGGCACTCCAACTCAACGGCGGCACTCCAACTCAACGGCGGCACTCCAACTCAACGGCGGCACTCCAACTCAACGGCGGCACTCCAACTCAACGGCGGCATTCCAGGTCAACGGCGGGTGTTTTTTTTTCCTTAAAATAAAAAAAAAAGTGGGGTGAGGGTGCGGCAAAAATATCTAGGCCCCATGTGACACCCATCTACGCCACTGATTCGGTGTTTGAAATTGATCGAACTTTTAAGGTTTGCCCTCCCCCTTTAAAACAAAAACAAAACCGGCTTTACCCTATTAAACGGCCCAAGTCACCCGGCGCAGTGAATTAGTTCTTTTAGTTTCCCCTTTCACTTCGTATTCTGCTTACCTCTGCGTAGTTTCTTCTTCGCAGTCCACTGCTACAGAGACATGAAGATTAATGACAGTTCCATTGGCAGATGATTGACAACTCGTAACAGTACAGTGGATCTTAAAATGCTCTTTAAAAAAAAATCAGATCACGTGATATGCTGTTTTTTGTGTAGTCTCTCTTCGAACTTTAGAAGATAGCTCTACTTGACTCCATTTGACTATATTTGACCGTTGAGTTATCCGAATCGATTTCAAGAATGTCAGCCCTATTTTTTGTTTTTTCCTTCCGGTAATTGTCCACCGTCCCGGCTCATTAAACCCGTGACCGCCAGGTAGGCTGCAGTAGGTTGATAAGCGGGGGTTGGGACTGTCACGCCGGTGGGCTGCTACGCGTGGGACGCCTGCCTCAATCGGTGTCACTGGATTTTGATAGTGGGACGGCTGGAATAACACTCGACTAATTATGTCGAAAGAATAGACTTTGTTTAAAACAGCTGGAAACGTTTATCGATTTAATAAATGAGCTCATACGATTTTGTGCCGTCAAGGCTTAAAACACGTGGGTGAGGGTGGGGGTGGGGGTGAGGGTGGGGGTGGGTGGGTGGGGGTGAGGGGGGGGGGGGTTCAGTGTCGTTGCGTCGAAGAAATGTAACTTGGTTTTCTGGAAAAATATATTTGTAAAATCTTAAATTTTTTTTTTTTAAATAATTAATTCCCAATCCCACGGGTTCTCAACTGGGATTGCCAGCCCAGATAGCTTCTCGGTCCACTTTTAGTGAGAGTTAACTGTTAACTCTTGGCGGGCCGCATGACACAATAGACCTAATAAATAAAATAAACAACGAATAAAGGATTTACATCAACATTTATTTCTATTTAAATGGAATAACGGAAAATAACAAAACCGAAATGAAACTTTATTAATCTGCATTCAATGTGTTTATCTTTTCTTTCCATTTGACTTATAAAAATATAATTGTTAATTTGCTTGTATTAGTATTTGTGTTTTTGCTTATGTTTGTGTTAGTATTTGTATTTTTATTGTGTTTGTAATTGTGTTTGTAATTATGTTTGTATTTGTGTTTGAATTTGTATTTATCTTGTATTTGTCATTGTATTTTTTATTGTGTTTGTAATTGTGTTAGTATTTGTGTTTGCATTTGTGTTTGAATTTATATTTATGTTGTATTTGTATTTTTTATTGTGTTTGTAATTGTGTTTGTATTTGTGTTTGAATTTTTATTTATGTTGTATTTGTCATTGTATTTTTTCTTGTGTCTGTGTTTGCCGGTCATAATGTTGTGGAGAAAACACCAACTCTAGCTACGCCACTGGACTGGGCCAATCACAAGTTGTTACATGCACTGGATATGTTTACATGAAAGCTTAACGTGCTAAAATAAACCATAAACCAACAAAATCAGACCTCGCAGATGTCTAGTTTATTACCGTTGAATCGAAGGAATGTGGACCTGGACATAATAGAATATTTCCATTACTGAAAACAACGGGATGTTCCGTTTGTGTAATTAGTAAAACACAGTAAGGTTAAACCTGATAAAAGGAACGCAACAAAACAACGAACGTGTCGGCAGGAAGCCTTCATCAGCGAACAAACAGAAAAACGAATAAAATTAAATAATGTTTCAAAAAATATAATGTAGCACTAAGCTTAGAAGTAGTGTCCAAGAGGGCAACAAAAGATCTGCCCTAATTTCCTATTGTGCTAGCCTGATTGCAGTCTCCCCCATTATTACCCTTTTTCGTTTGTGTAGAGGTCAATTCAGAAAATAAAAATTGAATTTAAAATATCCACCCCCCCCCCCCCACCTTTTTACCCAAAACTGCATCCCCCGCCCGCAAACCCACCCACAAACTACACCTACAACCACCACCACAACCCCACCCAGATTCACACCTACAGCCACAAATCCAACTAAATCCACCACCACATCACACCCAAAACCACACCAACATCCGTACGATGACCAGGGCTGCTTAAAAGAGCTCTTAAAAACAATACAACATCTTATACCGCGAAATCCCTCTCCCCCCCCTTTTTTTCTTCTACGCCGAAAGCTCTCCAGATAGCTTTGTGATAGCCCTAGCCATAATTCAAATTCACTATAAATGTATCACCGATAAACTTCAATTTTCGGGACAATTTTTGTTAAATTGCCCCCCTCCCCCTTTTTCCCCGGGGCCACAAATCAGCAAAAAAACAAA
This sequence comes from Omphiscola glabra, assembly GCA_964017045.1. Taxonomy (NCBI): domain Eukaryota; kingdom Metazoa; phylum Mollusca; class Gastropoda; family Lymnaeidae; genus Omphiscola; species Omphiscola glabra. The sequence goes on along the minus strand of OZ024807.1, from coordinate 12,249,966 downwards.
CAAAATTATTGTTTTTTAAACTCATAAATCATAAACTTGTTAACATGGGGGAATTCCTTAAAACATCAACAGGGTCCACAAAAGGGGGAGGGGTGGGGGCGAGGCATCAAGGTGAGTGTAATCATAATACTCCACTGTATGACATCATTTACCAAATCTCATTTCTTCTAACAATTTCTTGCACTACGTGAAGTGACTGTGGTGGGTTGAGATGTGGGGGGGCCCCCCTCACGTGGAAAACACCCCCACCTTCCACAATCCACAATTTTTTAAAGCACTGATAATATAACACAGTACATTCTGATTGGTATTTTCCCTACTTCATTTTGGAATTTTGAGACAAACTTTAAAACAAAAAATCTAAGTCTTATCTTCAACTTAAACGATCATTACAAGATCCACTTACCATAATCCGAACGCTAATACTCCTGATTAACCTGCAGCGGTGGCTTATCTACCCGCACATTCTCAAAATCCAGAAAACTTAAAACAATCCAAAAAAGGTTGACTGTAAATCCGTTCTCGTTACTATCCAAGAAGAACAGCGCGAAACAAACCACGAAAATCTTAATTTAGTAAAGGGCGTGCGTGCACAATCCAACCATTCCATTCAAACGGAAGAGTGCTCTCTCAAGAATGAAATCCTCTGCCGAAAATAAACAAAAAAAAACAGGTTCGGTCTCTCTACTCTTGACACCAGCTTGTCTTAGCAACAGCGACATAGCTCATATGCCTTCACTCTGTGTGACCTGTGTGTCTCTGACTACGGTGGGGTTCAAATGGGAGGTTGGGGAGGGGGTGGGCGGGCGGTCGGGGTGGTGGGTGTCACAGTGCCAGTGGACGAATGAATCGTGTCGCAAGCAGCCTGTCGTCACAGCGAGGGGACATCGATCTCAGCCAGTTAGTTGTCGCGCATTGATTTTACTTGGAATAACCCCCCCCCCACCCACCTCCCCACACCCCCCACTCTCAAACCCTCGCTTGTATATTCTTGATGCATTATGGTTATAATGTATGTAATTATGCTTTGAGGGGCAGGTCTTCATTGTAGATTAAGTGGGTGCCTTAAGTTAAGTGACATTTAACAAACAGGGCTCTTTGCGGGAAATGTGTGGTCCCACAGCCGCTCTACACTCTACGGGATGATCTACTACGGAAGTGTATTATTATTATTATTAGTTGTGTTATATAGCGCGGTACCCCAGCCTAGGGCTAGGCTCACCGCGCTGTACATACAAACATCAGCAAAAGAGACATAATAGTGATAATTAAATAAAATACATTCGTCGTCAACACACGGCACGCGTGCCAGACGTGGCACGCGTGCCAGACGTGGCACGGAGATTCTCTTTTTTCAATGCTACGCGACAGACCAAAGCATAATAGATATGAACAACATTTTTAAAAAATATGGTAGAGGAGGTTTACTTTTAGGCTGTTTGCGCGTCTAATGAATTAGAAATCGTACTTCGGAACATAATTACCAAGAGGTTGCCGACCCCCTGGTCTACAGGATACTAAGGTTAAATAGTGGTTAAATATATTTCCAAATGTACATATTTCACGTCGAAGATAATTCATTTATTTTATTGCATCAATGAGAATTTTTTAAAGAAAATACCAATGTGATGCCTTATATGCAGTGGCGTAGCGAGCTTAACTCGCGCCCGGGGCACAATACCTTTTTAGCGCCCCCAATACCTTTTTAGCGACCCCCCTATTCCAAAACCATACAATATTATAATAAAATATACCATTTGGCGCCCCTTTGTGAGTAGCGCCCGGGGCATGATGCCTCCCTTGCCCCCCCCTACGCCACTGCTTATATGTTAAATGACGTAAGCTGGTTTCTAAAAAATATAAATGTTCTTATGGATGCTTGCACAATACCGGAAATTTTTATTTTTTTTAATTTCATGAAAGAACGGTCAGAGTTTCTACATTGTCAACGAAGAGTTAGAAAGAAATGTGACCTACAACAAAGAAGTATTTGTCAAAGCTGATTTTACTCTATTCGGTTGTTTTTTTGTTGTTGTTGTTGTTTTTTTGTGGTGGTGGGTTTAGATGCTAAATTCTTCTCCGATATTTAGTCCTAAAGATTTTACAAATATCTGAAACTCGTCCGCTAAAAGCTGGCCTCGGCGTAACCCCAAGACAATATGCAGTATCACTAGTTGTTATACCTATATTAAAAGATACGGCCCACCTATGCCCGCGTAAATGAACCATTAACATCCTTGTTCAGACGTAGAATCTACGGTTGCAGTCTGTTTGTTGGCTGGGTGGTCCAGACCAACTCCCGAGGAAGCGAAGGGCGCAACGAAAACTTAACTTCCGCCCCCCCCCCCCCCCCAGGCTGGAGCTACCTTCTCTTTTGTATTGGTGATGCTCACGATTACCGGAAATTTGTTTGAAAGAAATTTCTTCCACGGAAAATTGATCGGTGGAAGTTTGATCGAACGGAAGTTTGGTCGGACGGAAGTTTGATCGAATGTTTTTTTCAGTCCACACGATCAAGTTTTCATCAAATTTCTTTTTGCACGCACTATATTATATAGTAAAACAAAATAAGGACAGCTCGCAGGAAAATTGTCATATGACAGACATTTGGCAGAAAACATTGTTTTATGACAGACATTTGGCAGAAAACATTGCCTTATGACAGACAGTTTGCAGAAAACATTGCCTTATGACAGACAGTTTGCAGAAAACATTGCCTTATGACAGACAGTTGGCAGAAAACATTGCCTTATGACAGACAGTTGGCAGAAAACATTGCCTTATGACAGACAGTTGGCAGAAAACATTGCCTTATGACAGACAGTTGGCAGAAAACATTGCCTTATGACAGACAGTTTGCAGAAAACATTGCCTTATGACAGAACGTCAAATGTAACCGTAATATGACAGACGGTTGGCAAAACACTTATCAGTCTGCTCATGACAGACAGCTGACGGACGCTATTGTCACAATATAACCATTCAGGCTGACGATACACCCATCACTGACAATGGTTCTACTCGCGCCCCCCCTCTTCCCACCCCGGTGTCATTAAGGTAAATCGACCATTAAAGATTTTCGCTTGACTCGCCACAACTACGACTTCGATACTTATCAGCGGCGTCTTCTGCAGGATAGACTTGGGTCCACTCTACACCACCCCACCCCCACCCAAAAGGTTCATTCCTACAGTAACCGCTCTGTCTTGTTTAACGAATATTGGAGTGGAAAAGTGAATCAGATTGATGACATGTATGACCCAGCTTATCAGATATAAATTGTGCGATGCTTCTTACAATCTTATATACAAGTGTTGTGTTAAATTGTATGTGTTTGTGTGTGTGTTTTGTGTGTGTGGTTGCGTGTCTTTGTTGTTGTATGTGTGGTTGTGTTTGTCTGTGTGTTTGTGTGCGTGTGTGTGTGCGTGCATGTATTACCATAGTCGCAGATTAAAAATACATGAACACATAGGCGGAGCGCATTGGCGAGTGGGTCACAATCCACTTCTCGATGAACTATTTAAGAACGGTTTCACTCTTTCCCGTAAGACAAAAAGAATTGCTTTTTTTAATTTTTAAAAAATATTGGTGGGGGGGGGGGGGGGTGTTGTCAAATTTTCCTTTCTTCGCCGCTAGCAATAGCAATAAATTCTCTTGCGCAGCAATAGACCTCCTCAAAAATATTCCGGATTATTTTTTATTTTTAGTGTAGGCTACGTTGTTTTTTGGTAAATTAAGATGTCTTTTTACGTTAAACAAAAAAATTCTTCCTTTGGACCTTTTACTGAACACTGAGATGGTGACACCATACAAGGAGTTGAAATCATTGATGTAACTGGGGGTGGGGGGGATCCATTGCCACTAACTGAACCAATTATAATGATGTTTAATTACGACTTCCCTGTCTCTGCCAGGCTACCAACATGAGGGGGGGGGGGGGAGTTGAACTTTACTGGAGTACTTTAAGGAAGGGAGTGGGAGGATGTTGGGGCTGAAGTTTCTCTAAAATAAAACAAAATTACCTGCACCCCTCCCCCCTTTTTTTTTTACCAAACCTGTTAGACACAAAAAGAAAGCAATCATTAACGTGTGTGTGTAAAGGTTTCTGTAGAATCTTGCAAGACTCGTTTCGGTCTCATCATTCATCATTCACTGCAGGCGTTCTCAACCTGTCGATCGATACCCCTTTGAGGGTGTCGAACGACCCTATCACAGGGGTTCGCTAAGACCATCGGAAAACACATACACTCCACAGTTATGAAGAATAGCAACGAAAATAATTTTGTGGTTTGGGGGGGGGGGGGTCACTAAAATATAAGGAGCTGTAGTAAAGGGTCACGGCCTTAGGAAAGCTTGAGAACCACTGATCCACTGCCTAACAAAATTACAGAATTGCTTCTCGGCGTGAAGGGCGGAATGCTCCCTTTGTATTATGTCCTTATAAACATTCAGACAAGCGTGACACTTAAATTGTCGGGACGTCGTTGACTTCCCCCAACTGTGATCGATTTGCTTTATTTGAAACACACAATTTCTTTACAGAAAATAACAATGGAGTCGTGTACATGCTTCAGTGCTTCTATCGCGCCCTCCCCCCTTTTTTTCCCGCGCAATTTGAGACTAAAATAAATGTATCCGTATTAGCGTAGGCAGTTGTTAAATGGAAAAACGGCTAATTCTTTTAGACTTATTTTTAGATGCAATTACCTTTTTTTTCGTAAAAACACTTTTTGTAAGGGGGAGCAGGGGCGTATTTAGTGTAAGTACCGTCAGGGGCGGACCAAGATTTTGCCATGCCCATCCACGAAGAAACTCTGCAATGGGCCGAAAATATCGCCTTTGGATATAAAAAAAAAATGCAGATATGCGCCAAAATGCAACCGTGGATTTTGAATTTATCAAACATTTTTAGGGGTAGGGGCTTACTGATCACCCTTCCCAGACCACCCCCACCCGAACATTAATTGAAAAGTTTAGAGAGAAATAGGAGAGCCCCACGCATTTCTTTGCCTGAATCCCCCCCCCCTCGACCCGCTACCCCCCTTACTATTAAGACGTCCCTGATCATATGCTGAAATATCTCATTGGGAAATGGGGTCAGTGGGCCGTCGAGCCTAAACTCTTTATGTCCTCCCTTGCGCTCCCCCACACAAGCCAGGCGCCAGGTCTTCCCGACGCCGGACCGTGTGGGGGCACGCCAGAGACCCACCGGGCGTCGACCGTCTCCACCAGAAATCGCTCGATCGGGCTTGCCGATGCAGACCCTCCCAGTCCGGGACGTCTGGTCGACCGGACACGCTGCGTTTAAAGCGTCCGCAGCCCACTCTCCCAGGGACGGTACGGTACATTAACGTCCTAATTTCTCCCCCACCCATCCCGGGGAAGAATCGCAACTAATATGCGAAATAGCTGGGACGAAACGGTTGCCTAGGAGAAGATTTCTCATGGCTGTGTATCTAGAATCATCGGTCAGAGACTTCCACCACAGCTTTTTGCCTCATATCCCTTAACGGCAACTTGCCATCATGATCCCTACACTGTCTCTGCCTTTTCTTCCATCTGTGAAATATCACAGCTGGCAGCCTTGTAGGAGCTGTTTATTCCAGCAGTTACCATGCATGTCCTTGTCTGCCACAGCGGGGCACGCAATGGTGGTTATGTTTCCCGGGTTAACGTCGAGAGTTCCGGTGGCCGGCGCTTCCAAATCGGCAAGCCACCCCAGACTTGTCGGCCGGAACCCCGGGAATGCTGATCATACGCTATACCGTTCAACTATATGTTGTTTGACATCGTGGACTTTGAGACCAGCACCCTGAATCTCGTCCAGTTTTGACAGGTAGACTCCCAGAGCCAAGGCGAATGGCATAGTTAAGTAAATAATCCGTCTCTACTGGATTAGGGTGTGAGTGGCTGATAAAGACCTGGCAGTGAAACAAATGGTGTTATAATCGTAAGGGGTTCTCAAACGTAGACAAGACAAAGATTTTATTTCACCGTTATTACTAGGAACACCATGTCCCCAACCAAAAAAAAATCAAATACATGCTTTATGGAATCGCATATTTACATATACCCCTGTATTTCAATTTCCTTAAAGGTTCTCACGTTTACAGAAATGTTGTTAGTGTTGTTCATTTTAGTACTAGCAGCTCCTAAACGGACCCCTGAAGTCATTTTGCACTATACCATGTTGTGTGCCCCAGTTTTATGTGCCCAGTTATATGTGCCCCCATTGTTGACTGCCACAGTGTCGTGTGCTCAGGTGTGTGTGCCCCAGTGGTGTATGCATGATGTATTGTGCGCCAAGTGTTGTGTTCCCAGTATCATGTTCCCAGTATTATGTGCCCAGTGTTGTGTGCCCATTCTATCCAGGTCTTCGACTGCATCTACTCTTTTCATCACGGTTATCCTCTAGTTGCTTTTTTAAGACCTATGGTTGACCTCTAGTTGCTTTTCAAGACCTATGGTTGACCTCTATTAGATTTTTAAGACATATGGTTGACCTCTATTAGCTTTTTTAAGACCTATGGTTGACCTCCATTAGCTTTTTTAAGACCTATGGTTGACCTCTTTAAGACCTATGGTTGACCTCTATTAGCTTTTTTGAGACCTATGGTTGACCTCTATTAGCTTTTTAAGACCCATGTTTGACCTCTATTAGCTTTTTTAAGACCTATGGTTGACTAGTTGCTTTTCAAGACATATGGTTGACCTCTGTTAGCTTTTTTAAGACCTATGGTTGACCTCTATTAGCTTTTTAAGATCTATGGTTGACCTCTATTAGCTTTTTTAAGACCTGTGGTTGACCTCTGTTAGCTTTTTTAAGACCTATGGTTGACCTCTATTAGCTTTTTTAAGACATATGTTTAACCTCTAGTTGCTTTTCAAGACCTATGGTTCACCTCTATTAGCTTTTTTAAAGACCTATGGTTGAAAGTAATCCTAATGCCTGGGAACATAATTACTTCAGTTACTAAATAAATTTGTAACATCCAAGTGGATTTTTTTTTTCGGATTTGGGAACACATTTGAACAGCTATTCCTGTAATCGAGATAATTTTACGTCTCCAGATAAGAACAGCAACAGCAACAACAGCAACAGCATTAACAACAGCAGCAACAGCAGCAACAATAGCAACAACAGCAACAACAAAAAATAACCTCAAAAAATCGTGTGCACTTGGTTAACAGTAGCCATTAAATAAATATTGAGACAAAAAAAAGACGTAGCACTCAGAAATGACTTTAAGTAATACCCACCCACTCTGATCAGTGGGCGGTGCTGTATTATTTCACACTTAATTTGTCCCCCGCCTCCCCTTATTCTTCCTAACACCTATGATTTAGTTCCGCAGTTCCCCCACCCCCCTTGTAATTAGAACCCGCATTTAAAACTTGACCTGCCGTAGCACGTTGTTTCCTCGCAGGACAAGCAGACAGACAGACAGGCAGGCAGACAGACAGACAGGCAGACAAACAGACAAACAGGCAGACAGACAGACAGACAGACAGGCAGGCAGGCAGACAGACAGACAGGCAGGCAAACAGACAGACAGGCAGGCAGACAGGCAGGCAGACAGACAGCCAGGCAGGCAGACAGGCAGAAAGACAGACAGGCAGACAGACGGACAGACAGGCAGACAGACAGGCAGACAGACAGGCAGACAGACAGACAGGCAGGCAGACAGACAGACAGGCAGGCAAACAGACAGACAGGCAGGCAGACAGGCAGGCAGACAGGCAGGCAGACAGACAGGCAGACAGACAGGAAAGCAGGCAGACAGGCAGAAAGACAGGCATACAGGCAGACAGGCATACAGGCAGACAGGCTGACAGGCAGACAGACAGACAGGCAGACAGACAGACAGGCAGACAGACAGACAGGCAGACAGACAGGCAGACAGACCAGCTTTTAACAACACGGGGCTTAATTAAATGTTGAAACTACTTAGAGCTTGTTGGGTCTCTTAAGTAATAGGCATCAGGGCGTAGTAACAGGTTTTGTAACAACACAAATTTTGGATCAGTTAACTCAGTTAGAATGTCCCCCCCCTTTCCCCCCCTTCCCCCCCCCCCTTTTTTTTCTACCCCGGATGGATAGGACCTTGGATGGCAACTCAATCTAAGAGGATGGAACTCAAACCCGCAGTGTGTTTATCACAAATCGCAAGATGTATGGCACTAAAATTTCAACACACCATTGTTTCGTTATGTACCACTGGCTATTTAAACGTACACCAGTGCACACTTCATGGTCTAGCAGCTATTCAAACTTTCCTCCACCCCCTTGACACAAACAGATCGATATGTCCTTTCTAAAGCCCCCCTCCCCACCCACCCAATTAGATAATTCAGATAAAGATATCTCCAACAACCGCCACCTTTCCTTCCCCCCAAAAATGGGATAGACCACTCCACACGACACCACTAGCTAAAGAATGGTGACTTTTCTCCTTGCGCATACGTGTGAATCTTATTTAGTATTCCAGTCGTATAAATAGCTACAGCGGGGGTCTTTACCCGAAAACCCACCCTTCTTCCACCCTAACCTCACCGATAATTTCTATTGAGAGTAAAAACGTCTCTATTACGGCCAGCCTGCTGCTGATCAATGTCCCGGCCATTGAGCAAGTTGTGACGTACGCCGTACCAAGCGAAACCCGTTCGTTTAGCATTACCAGGGCTGGTAATAACTTTATTATTTGTGACCTCCGAGGGATATCTATCTGGTTACTAGTGGAGATATATGTTTACTTGTATTGGGCATACCATAAGAGTTAAAGATTCACCGGGGGGGGGGGGGGGGGCGAGGCCGGCATAACCAACTCAACTACATCCTAAACGACAACATAACATGCATTTAAGTATAAATTAAATTTACATAATATAAATATATAAACGTGTAACCTACCTAAAACAGATAGAAAAGAATGAATAGTGTGCGCAAGTCCCTGACCAAAAAAAAAACAAAACTCAGAAGAACTGAAGGGAAGCGACTGATTCTCGATTTGCCTATTTCATTAGATATAGGAATAAGGCTGCGACTATTCGCACCTTCCGTTGGGATTTTAAAAAAAAAACTATTTAAAATATAATTGTTGGGTCTGTAGGACAAAAGTTGGTATCAAATGAGAGATAATTGAATGGACTATACTTTTGTAAACTTACTTCTTCAGTTTAACTAAAATAAACTACCCCACATGACATCCGAATACCATTGACATTGAGTCTAATGGGACCCGGGTGCGATTTGCGGCGCTGCGTGTCCGGGTTCCTTTTGACTAACTATGCTTATGTTTAAAAAAAGTAGAGGGAAAAAAAAAAGAAAGAAAGAATAACTGTAAGATGATAAGTTCGTTGATGTTGCTGAAATCGAACTATTCATTTACTTCAGATATTCGTCAATGCCATTTAAAAGGCTTAAACGCAGTCTTTCATTTGTTATACTTAATTAATAAACTGTGTTAAGTCTGGCTTTGCCCCGCTCCTGTCGATGAAGCGACTCCTGGACCTGTTGAAATGGTACGTGTTTGCCGCCACTGCCACCCATACCAAGGTTCCGACCGGTGCAGCGGTTCTCAGCCGGTTTGTCGCGTCCCCTTTGGGGGGGGGGGGGAGGGGAGGCAGGGAAGCAGGTCGAACGACCCTTACACAAGGGTCACCTAAGAGCATCGGAAAACGGATATCTATGAAGTGGCGACGAGAATAATTTTAGGGTTGGTGGTCACCACGACATGCGGGAGCGGTATTAAAGGGTCGCTGGACCAGGAATTGTTGAGAACCACTTTACTGGAGCATCATAAATTTAAACAGAAATCTTTGAGCTTCTGTTATTTTAAGTACGTTTTTAGTAAAAGTTCATATAAAATGTGTTGTTGTATAAAGTAAAACTAACTGGTTTAGATATTATTTTGTTATTAGTGTTAATTGTTGAACTACCTTTAGGACAGGGGAAAAAATAAAATAAATATCGTTCGACTTCCTCCCTCGGCCATTGCCATCAAGAACAAGTAACTAAGGTGAAGTTATCGAATAAGAGGAATCGGGGCTAACTCCCCCTTCAGAGATCGATGGCGCAATGTCACGACGCTTGATTAGTTTGCTTGCTAAGTCAGACTTCAAACATGGGTGCGGCCACACAAAGCGGTGGTTTAAAAGCCTGGCCTGGCTGAGCTCTCTCTCACTGAGCAAATCACGTTAGGTGACTTTCTATTGTCTATCGCGGATTCTATTTGCTCGACAATGATAATAACGGACTTCATAACTTAATGGCCTGAGTATTTGTATGTTTTTAATAGTAACAAATCAAAGCCTAGTGTTATGAACATTAATAACTTTCCTTTCGCGTTCGTCACTTTTAAGGCTTTAAAGGGGGGGGGGGATGGGGGCGTAGTATAGGAGAAAAAAAAAGATCAATTATTTGAGAAGGGCGACTATTTCTGTGTGTGGGGGGTGGGGGTGTGGGGTTGTACGTGTGCTGATAACTCTGAACAGTCAAGAGAGAAAGGAGCATGTCACTGCGACCTACAGCCTACCTGCGTGGCACCGAATGGAAAACTTGTCTGATGGCAATAGGGAGAAGTTCTTTTAAGACTAAATTAGAAGAAATGTGCAGGTCTACTGACAGTCTTCAATGGGTGTGTAGTTGGCATGTCAGAAGGATGGCTTGACAGTCACAGATGTTTTGAGATTTGGTCTTATCTTTTGATTTTGCTTCGTGCCAAGAAAGAAGATCATGTTACCTTACCCAATGAATAGCAAGTACAATATATATATCTATCTATATATCTATATCATTAGCCACACGAAGAGCTGCAACCAGACAAGATAATCTATCGTCTCTCGTAGACGGAAAGATGCCATACATACATACATACATATCTATATCTATATATATATATATCAGAAATAATCACATCCCCTGGAGTTTGAGTTGTTTAGTTGTCAATCAAGTATACGTTGTGCTTCGTCTGTCCCAACGCCAAGACACCCAAAATATAAACACAGAGAAGAGCGGTCCTGTACTGGCCACTACTAAATCAATACGGTTTAAGTTTATGACAAGTCAGGACCAGAGCCATTCTCCATAATAACAGTTCTGTGACATCTACCGACGATAAAAACTAAACGCTCTAAGAAATAGAAAATATTTGCAAATATTCGTAAAATGCATTACGCAAAGAAAGACCATGCAGATAGAAAGTCGATGAGCACTCTCAAAGAAAGAACAAAGCAGATAGAAAGTCGATGAGCACTCTTTGTACTTTGTGACCCAAGAAAGACCTTGTGGAAGTGTAGATGACCAAAGAAAGACCTTGTGGAAGTGTAGATGACCAAAGAAAGACCTTGTGGAAGTGTAGATGACCAAAGAAAGACCTTGTGGAAGTGTAGATGACCACCTAATGAAGCCAAATTATTTGAATTGAATGTAGACGCCACTTATTTGATTATTATTATTTATTTATTTTTTGAAAATATTAACGGCACATTCCATAACCTGAATTTGATTGTTGAGAGTGTGTGCGAAGAATTGAGGAACACGAGTCCCATGTGGTCTAGTGGTTAGGATTCCTGGCTTTCACCCAGGCGGCCCGGGTTCGATTCCCGGCATGGGAACCCTTATTTTGATATTAGAGTGGGGGAATGTAACGAGGATGCCTTGGAAAAAAATATTATTATTATAGTTATTTAACTTTCTGAATCATTAATTCTGTCAATAATTTTTACGCAATTTTTTACTCTTCCTCTCACTTGTCAACAATTGTCAAACTTTCAACGACACCCCAATTTAATTATGTCAACATTTACTTATCCCCCCCCCCCCCTTAAATGAATTATAATATAAATTAATTTACAAATATATTTTACTTTGTGCTGATCTATTTAAATGAAACATACAATTTTTAGACATTTCTTATTATATATCTTTAGCTTGTTAATCAACAAGTTAAAAATTTTTTACAATTAAATTTTATAATGCAGAATCAATTAAAATGTTGTTAAAGACTAAATATCATTATTTGTGGAAGTAAAAATAGGATTATTGTCAGTAAAGCTTACAATTATCGTATACTTTCTAGCTGCTATCATCTTCCCATGGAGTATCCAGGTGTTGCTCTATCGTAACAATGTGCATCAGGGACATCATTTGGGTAGGGCATGGGGGGCATTTGCCCCCACCACCCCCCGTCCTGAATTTGCAGGTTTTATTTAAATTGATATTGACTGTGGCGCTTCCAGTAATAAAGAACTTAACAAGCCGACCAAGTTTTGGTTTTGCCACCACCGCCCCTTTGAAAAAACTCAGAAATGACGCCCCTGTTGGGCATAGTCTATATTATCTGACTTATCATTTTCATCTTGTTGAACTGATGTACCAGACAAGACAACATCATTCTCACCTAACCAATGAGCACTTAAAATAAAAGCATTGTCGGTGTGAGCACTAATTTCCATAAGCTCTCACTATCTCCTTGCAGCTACTCGCATTGGGCGAATCCTTTGTTTTGTTGAGGAGCAGGTGCTAATTTCTTACGCTCAAGAGGGCATAGTTGGTGCTGTTTAACATGCTTTTTCAACATGACTTGTGACGGAAAATAGATGTTACAGATTATGCAAATCCGTTCAAGCAGCGATGTTATTATTGTTACTCACTTTACTTTACCGTGATTCTCAAAGTATCGTATTGATACTCTAACAATATCATTTATCTTGACTGTACATGATACTTAGGCCTTGTCCTTGTTCCATACCCGCAACATGATCGCAAAAATACCGCCCTAGTCATTTGCGACAAACAGAATCTACAGGTGAAGAGAGGCCACCTTTTGAATTCTCCTGCACTAACAAAGTGTGCCAACATTCTGACCAGCCATCTGCAGTGCACAGACAGACACATTAAATAATTCTTATATTGTTAAAAACCTAAAAATTATATGACTATTTACACTCATTTACACTTATAATTTTATTAAAATAATGTAATCACCAGTCAATTTTTAAGAATAACATTTTAATAGAGAAAATATGATTGTTGACGTCAACTAATCTAACCCCTCCCCCCTTATCAACAACTAACTGTCAAACAGCTCCAAACCTCCCCCCCCCCTTATTTTTTGACATAATTAATGGACGCCCCCAAATGAGATGTTCGTGTTTTGTGGATGCGTGTTTTGGTGTGGAGAGTATTTGTTTAGCTGTTGCTATGTGCTTTTGTTGCGCCCCCTATGCTGTTCACTGAATGTGAACAAGCTCGTGGTCTAGGGAATTTGAAAAGGTGCTATCACATGTAGATTTTAGACACAAAATTGGCTAAAATAATGACAACCAGTGCTATATATAAATGTACTTTACTACATGGAATATAATATGAACAAAGATACATGAAATATACATATGAAGGTCTAACTTTAACTATAAATAATTTTCACAGTAATTTAGAGAATACTAAACACAAGTCTAAGTTCCCGGAATTACTATTGCTGCAAACTATTGGATGGCCCTATCTAGTACTTAGCAAATGCTACGGAAAGCTAGTCACGCAGCGATATGATCGTCGTGTATCAGAAGGTGCAGTAAACTCATGGTGTCACCCAGGGCAGTAAACTCATGGTGTCGCCCAGTGCAGTAAACTCATGGTGTCACCCAGTGCAGTAAACTCATGGTGTCGCCCAGTGCAGTAAACTCATGGTGTCACCCAGGGCAGTAAACTCATTTTTCCACCCCTTCAAAACTTTCCACGAGCCTGCATGCTCCGATGACACCCTGCTGTGTCCGATGACACCCTGCTGTGTCCGATGACACCATGCTGTGTCCAATGACACCCTGCTCTGGTGTTACCTGGTTCTAGTAAGACCTGCTCCGATGACACTCCTTATTCTCTTTAGTGGCACTTTGTCTGTCGGCACCATGCACTGTTGGTACCCTCCCCCTAGTGACAGCCTGCTGTCTGGTGGCGACCTGCTCTGTCTGATGGCGCCCTGCTCTGGTGGCAACCTGCTCTGTCTGATGGCACCCTGATATGTCCGATGGCGCCCTGCATTTCTGTCTGATGGCACCCTGCTGTGTCTGATGGCCCCGTGCTCTTGACTTTAAATGAGTACTGTCAATAATCAAGAGGGTGCTAATCCACCCCACCCCCACCACGTACCCACCTCACCCTCTTACTCCAATGTTTTGAAAAAACCTACCAGCACAGATTCTATTATGAAAATAAATAAACTTCTGTCGTGTTTGTCATTACATTATTCCAGTTTATTATTTTATTTTTTTAAACACTAACTCTCAACCCTTTAGGTTTCTAAGAGGCTGCAATGGAAATATTTGCGGTTCACTAATACTAATTACACCGCTCGCGTTTCAAGGAAAGCAGTCTATAAAGCTTGTTTGCTCGGCACTCCGAAAGTAAACGCTCAGTTGATGTTTTCATTGTTCTAGGGAATCGATTACCGGGGTATTAAAGTAGTCCACAAAGCATTTAAAAACCCAGCCACGAGACATGACGATACTTCAGACGTGGAGAATCGAGTCCCATGTTTTTTTCCCTATAGCTCAGCGGTTTTCAAAAAGAAAAAAAAAGGGGGGGGGTGGTTAAAACGACCCTTACACAGAGGTCGCCTTTATTTAAAGACCATCGGAAAGCACATATTCAATATGAGGAACTGTATTAAAGGATCGCGGCATTAGGAAGGTTGAGAACCACTGCTATAGCACGAGCCATGTCCCAGAGTTCATTTGTCTCCTCCCCCAGCACACTAACTCAACGACGGCACGAGTCTCCATGAGCCCGACCATCGATTCTCGGTTATGATTGCTTAGAATAAACAGATCAATATTATTGTTTAGAAAGTTCAAAAAAAAAAAACAATGTTATTAAACGTCGGAGACACGTCTTCTTCTTGTACAACATGTTTGCGCTAAACCGACACGTGTTGACATTTATATTATATAAATAGCAGTGTGACTAGAACCGACATCCAGATATGGTTCGCTAAGGGGGGAACCACGCCCCCTTGATTTGTCTATGACTATGATCAGTCATGATCATGTGCTGACAATGATCGTCCTGAAAAAACAAATACACCCAAGACAAGTTATCTGGAACCTTGAATAACATTGCTATTAACCAATTATTTTTGTATCAATGTAGACGTTTCTGTCGGGATGGCTACTGTGACCAATCCCCACAACAAAGATCATTAACAAAAAAAAATACCGACAAAGTGCCACCAGATAGCAGGCTGTCACTAGGGGAGGTTACCAACAGTGCAGGGTACCGACAGACAAAGGGCCACCAGATAGCTGGCTGTCACTAGGGGAGGGTACCAACAGTGCAGGGTACCGACAAAGGGCCACCAGATAGCTGGCTGTCACTAGGGGAGGGTACCAACAGTGCAGGGTACCGACAGACAAAGGGCCACCAGATATCTGGCTGTCACTAGGGGGAGGGTACCAACAGTGCAGGGTACCGACAGACAAAGTGCCACCACAGATAGCTGGCTGTCACTAGGGGAGGGTACCAACAGTGCAGGTTACCGACAGACAAAGTGCCACCAGATAGCTGGCTGTCACTAGGGGGAGGGTACCAACAGTGCAGGGTACCGACAGACAAAGTGCCACCACAGATAGCTGGCTGTCACTAGGGGAGGGTACCAACAGTGCAGGTTACCGACAGACAAAGTGCCACCAGATAGCTGGCTGTCACTAGGGGGAGGGTACCAACAGCGCAGGGTGCCGACAGACAAAGTGCCACCACAGATAGCTGGCTGTCACTAGGGGAGGGTACCAACAGACAAAGGGCCACCAAAGAGAATAAGGACTGTCACCGGAGCAGGTCTCACCAGAAACAAAATTAATAAATTTACCATTAAATTAATATCAAGGACGAGGTGGTGTGGCTATCGCTGGAATTCGCTAAATCACAAGGAGCGTACGAGTTGGAGAATAGTCGGATCTTTAGTCAGCAGATCCTACCTCTCCTATCGAGGCACCAAATTCTGTCACAGTCTAATGCAGCGGTTCTCAACCCGTGGTTCGCGAACCCCCTTTGGGGGGGGGGGGGGGGGGTCGAACTAAGACCATCATAATACATATATTTATGAAGTATCAACGAAAATAATTTTATGATTGGCGGTCACCACAGCAAGAGAAACTGTATTAAAGGGTCACGGTATTCGAAAGGTTGAGAACCACTGGTCTACTGGGTTCAATAAAAAAAAAATCCCATCTCTGCAAGAAATTCTTTTGCTGCCCTCTCAGATACTAACACTACTTTTCAGCTAAGCGCTATTTTTAAATTTAATTCTGTTTTTTTTTCTCTATCCGTTTGTTCGGTGACGAAGGCTTCCTGCGGCAACGTTCATTGTTTTGTTGCGTTCATTGTTTTGTTGCGTTCCTTTTTTCAGGTTTTCCCATTCTTTGTTTTACTCCTTTCCTGTTTTTGAACATTATTTTTACCTTAACATTATCCTAGATTGTCATTGCAAGTTAATTCAGTTTGTTGTCGTTGGCATTGTTTGTATCAATTATGCTGGAAATGATTCTGTATAAAACAATCAACAATACTTAACAGTTTGGTTTTACAGAGTAACCATGTCTGCATCAGGAGCAAAGGGAACATAGATATATTAAAATTTATAAAATTGTTTGTATAAAAAAAAAACCACACACTTCGTTTGATCTAAAAATACCTCCTCGACCATAACAAGGTAAGGAAATTAATCATTTATTTTTCTCTCCCCTTCCTTCTTCTTTCTATTTTTTTGAAAATAGCAGTGGAATGAGTGATTAAGCCACTCTAACTCATAAGTATGGGAAGATCTTGAAAGCGCATTTTTGAGTGGGTTGAGAACACTGCAAATGTATTTAGCATTTCGGCGAATATAGAGAAAGTTACAATGTATTTAGCATTGCGTTTGACTGCCTCAAAAAGACTGGACAGAAAATAATAGCACACCAATGAATAGTTTATCTACATTTATTGCAAGCAAGAAATCAAACAATATGACATATTTTATATCACAAAAAAATATATAGATTTCATATTTTAATTTTTAAAAATAAATTTTGATCCAAAAATAATATAATTTTTTTCTAAAATTTAGTGCTGATAAAATTCTGGATATGAGAATTAATAATTGTAGGTTCGAGAATCTCAGGAACAACATCCCCCCCCCCCCCTTTTCCTTTGTGGGGTACAGACTCTCAGTAACAACAGACTTGGTTTCGCAATGAACTGAAAAGTTCTTAGGTCCAGCTTGCAATATCTCCTAATGTTTGTATCCATGATGAGACCCAAAAGTCTGCCTGCTGCAGAGACGGAGAGTTGAGCCAGGTTCCACGAAGTAACAGACTCAGACCATGAAACTACAGGCCTTAGACTGAAACCTTATAGAAAAGGTTGCATTCAGATCCTGGGTTTCAACCTATTTGACATCCTGAATGAACGCTAGCTGCCTTCCCTTGCACAGGGACAGTGCATCGTAACTGTTACATAATTAGCTTACACTTACATGCAGCTTACAATATTCCAGCGTGTGTCACATAATTAATTAGTAATATGTGTATGACAATTGTGTTGTGTTATATATATATCATTATATATAATTTTATATACAGGTGAAGGATGTGAAAGTGGCAATGACCAATCAGGTCACCAGCTGACAGTGCTGCAATTGACAAACGACCAATCGGGTCACAAGCTAATGACAGTGCTGCGAGTGACCAACTAACAGGACAAAAGCGTTGGCTCGAGGTCATTTTTTACAATGAAATAATGTCATCGATCAATGGGTCCATATAAACATGTGATGGCATGATTAACTGGGTAAGACTTGAAGATGTCTATATACATATGAGTGGAGTCAACGAAGCTATCATACAAGTATCTACAGGATCCAAAAGACCTCAGGCTGCTCAAGGAAGTGCAATAAAAGCTTTTGGCGGGGAAATTAGAATTGACCTAGAAATTACTAGGGAATGTTAAATGCCATCAAAGTAGTAAGCCGCATTAATTTGGTTTGGTGTCCTAGCCATTACACTCATTTGAGTGGGAATAAACACACCTGAAGCATTGGGGAAGGGGGGGGGGGGCTCCTCATGATATTTTTTTCCAAGCTTTGTAATCTGAAATAAGAGCAGGAACTGTCTTTATCTTAGCGATAAATAACATTTTTGGAGAGGGGGGTGGGTTGATACAGGTGGGTGTTTTAATATCTGGACCAGTTAATATATTTGTTTTTTTTAAATTCGGGACTTGTAAAATGAGATTATGTAGAGAGAATATAACAGACATATTCATTATGACCAGTTGCATGTCACAAATAAAAACAGGAACAATTTAATTTAATACACTGTTTGGACATATGAAAATATCATAGAGGGAAAAAAAATGTGTCATGGCCAATGAAAACTGTGAAAGAATTGTAAAAACAAAACAATAAATATCACCTTCAAAAGAGTTTTTTAAAAAAAAAAAAATTTAAAATCTGTGGGTTGATTCATGATGCAGATTTGTGATATGTCACAGAGCCAACAGTCATATGTCACAGAGCCAACAGTCCTGTGTCACAGAGCCAACAGTCCTGTGTCACAGAGCCGACAGTCCTGTGTCACAGAGCCGACAGTCCTGTGTCACAGAGCCGACAGTCCTGTGTCACAGAGCCAACAGTCCTGTGTCACAGAGCCAACTCTGTAATCACAATAGTTTCTGTTGGCAGTGTTTTCAGAATGAAAGTGATGCAACACATGGCTAATGACAAACCAAAAAAAGACATGTCATTCAGGACCTTAAGGTTCTAAGACATTTTCAAAACTACAATAATAACGCAAGCTTGGCATTATCTTTAATCTAAATACAACTTCCAGCTAATATTTTCATGTCTGGCTCCTCCTACAGAAGAAACTGTCCACAATGACAGCCTCACAACAATACAGTAAAATGACACTGTCACAATAAAACATTTAAAAAAATGACGTTTGTGACGCAATTTTACATCAAATATGAATTATTTCCCCTCCAGGTGGTTTATCATTTTTTAGGTGTAAAAAAAAAAAAAGATTTAAAAAATTGGGTGAGTTTTTAAAAAAAATTTTTTTAGCAAGTGCACTTGAGTCGATAATATGCCGAGAACCAGTTTCAACTCCTATTTTGAGAAATATTTTAAAATGATATTTTGATTGATCTAGTTTGAAAATTGTTCACTCCATCATCCACATGCTGAAAGTGAAATATGTATGATGTCATCAGAACACAATTTCCAGTTGCATTCACCAAACATTGGAAGTGTTTGTTTTTACAGAAAAACCAAGGAATGGATGTTCAGAACTTCTTTGGCTCAGTTAACAATTAGTCACCAATACATTGTTATATACATTATATGTTTTTAAAAAAAAAACAAAAAAACTTCAGGCATAGTAAATAAAAAAAAAAAAGAATAATCCAAAAAATACATTTTTAAAAAATCCAATAAAATAAAAATGTGAATAATTCTTCTGCTGGTAGAAAGGCATTTATGTCACATGACGTGCAGGCAGGATAACAAGGTCAATGCTGCAACAAGAGCAGTGATCGCAAACATTATGCACAAAGTTAGTGCTGTTGAAACAAAGAAACACATCCTTGACCAATTTTAAACAAAACTAAATCACAGCAAGAAATCATTCAACGCTTGGGGTCTTATCAAAGAGGGGGGGGGGGGGGGGTTTCAGTCATTGGGGGGGATGGGTGGCTCCTGTGTATCCATGAATTAGATAGGAGCTCGAGCACTGGGGATGGGAGAATGAAGGAGTCTCGACAAATGTGTTGCAGTATCTAATACATCCAGCGGAGTTGCTGTGTTATATATGAATGGAAATGTGTTTCCCACGTAAAATGGATCGTCCATGTTTATCAAGAATGAAATTGTTTTCAAACTAAAATATTTAGTGTTCTAAGTTAAAAAGTTTAACTTCATTTCCGCCACATCTTAAGCTGCGAGAGTTTACTTATAACAATAATAATAATAAAAGCCTTTTAAACAAACAAACAATGAGTAGATGATGATGTCAATTATTATGTACACTGGTGGCATATTCACAGGGAGCAAGTCCATCAGGCTTTCGGGACAAAGCCAATGTTTTATTCCTTTTTTTTTGGTAAAAATTTAATAATAATTACTATCACATTTGTAGAAAACAAAACCATAATAATAGGTACAAGTATCAACAGATCCATTTTTTTTTTTTTTTTTTTTTTTTTTTTTTTTTTTTTTTTTTTTTTTTAAAAAGTTTCAAACCAGTCAAATTTGTATCTTGTAAATTATTTGTAAAAAAAAACACAACAAAAACATTGCAATGTAAAGTCAGTTTCTTCATTAAAGACCTGCACACAAAAGAGAAATGGAAACATAAAAAAACAACAACGAAATAAGACATGAAATCCTTCAATGACCTGAAAATGTTCATCGACTTAAGACATTCACTTTAAGACAGTTACTCAATCTCAGCTGGTCGGCGTGGTGCAGGTTTATTTTCATCAGCTCAGCTATCTTGTAACATGTTGAGCCGTCAAAAGCCTGTGGGGACAGTAATGGTTTACAATTCAGTCAGATAAAAGGCCATGGAAAAACTTAAGTTGATTGATAAAAAGAAAATGATATATGCATATAAGGAAGAGCGAAAATGAAAGAGTGAAAATGGAAGAGAGAAAAAGGAAGAGAGAAAAAGGAAGAGAGAAAAAGGAAGAGAGAAAAATGAAGAGAGAAAAAGGAAGAAGTATAATGTTGAAAATGAGCTGTGAACAACTTGAGACAGGGGCAGGGAAGCGGAATGACCTTCTAAAAAAAGCGTACATCATCGTCAAGGTAGATATCTTAAAGTAACAACATACCTGTGTTTTGAGGTAGGAGGCCAGTTTTGATGGATCCACATGGTGCAATGTTTTCTCAATGAGTTCCAAGTCCTTTGACTCCAGTGCATACATCAGAGCTGTCTTGCCACTCTGCTGTGTCTAAGTCAAACAATAAGTAAGGTAATGGAAAATGTGACAGCCATGTAGGACATGCATGGAATTTCTTCCAAATAAAAAAAAACAAACTACACGTATAAACAAGAAAAAGGTAAGTGGAAGCTTGAAATAGAAAGAAAGGAAGATAAAAGAAGAACGTTTCGGCCAAGAGCCTTCCTCAGCAGACAGGACTAATGAAGAAACAACCAGAAATAGAAAGATAGTTCAAAAATTTAAGTTTTAATTCTTTCACTTCCTGATCCTGTAATCTTGCTTTTGGAAAACCCAACTCCTGGCAATAACATTAATGGCAAACAACAAAAAAAACAAAAAAAAATGATTTGAATGTGTTTCAAGAGCAGGCAGAAACTCACCTGCAGATTGGGGTCAGCCCCAGCAGAGATGAGAGTCTGAATGATGGGAATGCTGTTCAGGTGTTGGCCATCCGTGTCCACCCTGCCGTGGGCCAGGATTGCACAGTGCAAGGCTGTGTGACCTGTGGGAATCAGGTGAGAAACAAGAGTAGGGGAAAATATAATACTGGAATGCAGTCTGCTATATTCAATGCTTTCAAAACATTGGTTTCAGTTGTAAGACCCTGAATCTTTTTTGATTCTTTTTCCACCCAGTTAAATAGATAGTATTTTTTTTTTATGTCGGATATTTTAAAAATTAAATGTTCCCAATTAAAATAAGTACAATGCAGATAGTGAGCACAGCAATATGAACATCTATTTCAAAGTGTGGCATAGATAGATCTATTTTAAACCTAAAAATGATAAATACAGTTTTTCCCGTTTTATTAAAACAGTTTTTTTTTTAAAATAGAAAATAAATAGCTCTGAAATTGCTTATTTCTTTGCCCTCCGAAATTATTATAATTGAAACCTTAGCCAAAGGGGAGCAGCCCCAAAGCAACCATTAATAGGTTTAGATTGTATTACATTTTTCCCAATGCTTGAGTTGTGCAACAATGCAAAATAATAAAACTGCTGTAAAAATAATATACACTCTTTTCTAGATCTATAAAAAAAATTAAAGTGATCTCCCTCTGTTTATATATCTTGTGAGACTTTCTTTGAGATGATGAGATTTCTGCTTTTACATAGCAGACCTGTAAACAAGCATGTGGTTGTTGATGTGGTTGAATGGGTTTAGTCATTACTGAGCAGGAATTAACTCCACTCACCATCAGAGTTGACTTGATTCAAGTTGATGTCTGGTGCCTTGAGCAAGGCCTTCAGTGTGTCTAGGTACCTATCTCCCCTTTGTGAAGCACAGTGGATGGCTGCTGATTTTTCCCTGGCTCCAGTTGCTAGATGGAACTGAGATGGGAGACAATTGGATATTGTTTATTTCTGTTTGTAAAAAGATCAGAAATGGGGAGACAACTGGACCGTGCTTCCTACTGTTTTAATAGGGTGGGTGGGAACCATAAGGAATTGTTGAATTTTATTATTATGAGTTAATTTTCTTTGCTCGAGTTGTAAGCTACAATAAATAATAATCCTTATCTGATGTGTTTAACTTTTGGCTCTCAGTCTTCCGCTTGTTTTCTATTACATGGCCATTTATGTATTGACTTAACATGGGCTCAACATAAATAATACATTTTACTATTCCGTAATGTCTATTAATAATTATAATATATGTTACTGAAGGATAAAATTTATTCTTGCAGATGAAAGCTTGTTTTGTTTGTTTTGTTGTTTTTTGTAATGCACTGTGTTCGGTATTTCACACAGACTACACCCATCACCCATTTTTCCACACGAACACGGACCACACCCATCACCCATTTGTCCACACAAACACAGACTACACCCATCACCCATTTGTCCACACAAACACGGACCACACCCATCACCCGTTTGTCCACACAAACACGGACCACACCCATCACCCATTTGTCCACACAAACACGGACCACACCCATCACCCGTTTCTCCACACAAACACGGACCACACCCATCACCCATTTGTCCACACAAACACGGACCACACCCATCACCCGTTTGTCCACACAAACAAGGACCACACCCATCACCCATTTGTCCACACAAACACGGACCACACCCATCACCCGTTTGTCCACACAAACACGGACCACACCCATCACCCATTTGTCCACACAAACACGGACCACACCCATCACCCATTTGTCCACACAAACACGGACCACACCCATCACCCATTTGTCCACACAAACACGGACCACACCCATCACCCATTTGTCCACACAAACACGGACCACACCCATCACCCATTTGTCCACACAAACACGGACCACACCCATCACCCATTTGTCCACACAAACACGGACCACACCCATCACCCATTTGTCCACACAAACACGGACCACACCCATCACCCATTTGTCCACACAAACACGGACCACACCCATCACCCATTTGTCCACACAAACACGGACCACACCCATCACCCATTTGTCCACACAAACACATGGTCTCATTCATGAACCATGAAACAGTCTGAAAAAAAACCTCTATGAGCGCACAACAACAGTCCTTGCCCTTTGCTGATTTGAAGTTTAATTATTTGGGGAATTATGGGTTTTTTTAAAATTTCCAACAGCCCCACAGGCTCACAATCAGAGACAATCATTTTCAAATAAATTTTTCATGCATGTAAGTCTAGATCAGTGGTTCTTAACCTGGTTTCGATCGAACCCCAGGGCTTCGGTGAGTCAGTCTCAGGGGTTCGGCAGAGTTCAAGACACACCCAACTCATGATTCGCGATCGGATTTATATTTTATTTTTCCTATTAAGAAGGGTCGGTGAATGCATAAGAAACTCGTGGGGTTCAGTACCTCCAACAAGGTTAAGAACCACTGGTCTAGATGTTGTTTTTTTTGGTGGACTTTCAAAAATAAAATGTCTTCGGTTATAACTTTTTATTAAATCAAAATTTTTCTCACCTCTGCAAAAGGGTTGGCATCAGCTTTGTGATCGATCAACAGCTGCACCATCTCAGGGTGGTTGGTGCTAACTGCCAGGTAAATGGGGGTCTGAAACAATCGATAAAGGCGATTAATGGCACTTGGATGGTGGGAGCCAAGAAACATGAATTTTTAATAATGCTAATCATAGCTGTACCAATAACAGTTCCTAAATTATGAGGTACAACAATCCATCGAAAGGGAAAAAGGGGGGGGGGGGAGAGAGAGAATTAATAAGTAAGATGTGTGCATCAAGGGAGACATGGGGTTGTCATATAAAAAGATAAGAGTGCGGTGGCTGTGATAAGGAATTAAGATTTTTTTTTTTAAATCTAAAAAATCTTTGTATTTTGGGTCTATTCAAAAATCCGCATGAACAGAACTTACAGGTGCAAAATTTCTCTACCTTGTATTGGGTTTTCCTACTTCATTCACTAGGTTGTTGAAGATTTTTTTATACAAAATTAAAAGATGCTTCATACTTTGATAAATTTTACTCTTGCAAGACAAAGAAGCATATAGAATTATTTTTTTTTAATTTAAAGATAAATTTAAAAAAAAAAACAGAATTCTCTTGTTATTTCAATATAGACTTTTTTAAAAACTAACATTTAAGTATCTTCAACTTCAGTTAGACCTCGGGTATTAAGCATGTCTCAAAACAAATAAATTTTCACCCCCATTTTTTAGAGTTCAATGTATACCCTAAAAATGTTTTTATCTTTGACTTGATTTCTGAAACGGTAATGCTGAGATGAACAGTTCCCTTTTTGAGCCGTGCCAAAAACTGATATAACTTAACACAACACTGTCGGTGACTTAACACAACACAGAAGGTAGCTTAACACAACACAGACAGTGACTTAACACAACACAGATGGTATCTTAACACAAAACAGAGGTAACTTAACGCAACACAGACTGTAACTAAACACATCACAGATGGTAACTTAACACAACACAGACGGTAACTTAACAAAACACAGATGGTAACTTAACAAAACACAGACGGTAACTTAACACAACACAGACTGTTTGGGGATATAAATAAAATGTGAGGGCACCCACCTGTCCCATGCAATTCTGCATGTCAATCATCTCCATGAGTCCCTCTCTGACCATCCTCTCCAGCAGGGCCTGAACCATGAAACAATCAGCTTTGCAAACAGCAACATGGAGGTAACTAGAACAACCAAAAAAAACCACAGAATGTCATGTCATGGAGGTAACTAGAACAACCAAAATAAACACAGAATGTCATGTCATGGAGGTAACTATAACAACCAAAATAACAGAATGTTATGTCATGTCACGGAGGTAACTAGAACAACCAAAATAACACAGAATGTCGTGTCATGGAGGTAACTAGAGCAACCAAAATAACACAGAATGTCATGTCATGGAGGTAACTAGAACAACCAAAATAAACACAGAATGTCATATCATGGAGGTAACTAGAACAACCAAAATAACAGAATGTCATGTCATGTCATGGAGGTAACTAGAACAACCAAAATAACACAGAATGCCATGTCATGGAGGTAACTAGAACAACCAAAATAACACAGAATGTCATGTCATGGAGGTAACTAGAGCAACCAAAATAAACATACAATGCCATGGGGAATTCAAGAATGGAACTTGAAAAATTAATTTCTCTCACATGGCGTGCTTTTCCCACTATGTGCAGCTATTTCCCATACACGTACACACACTGACTCAGTCTTCTCAACTTACGTGTCGCCGTCTTCGTCCTTGAACTTAAGGTCAGGTTTTGACATCTCAGCAACAAGTCTCCTGGCTATATTTAGAAGCTTATCTGTTTGAAGAAATAGACAAGAGGGAAATAGATCAGGTACTGGTTGCGTGTCTGTGGTGGCACACACAAGTTGTGTGTTTATTTAGCATGTATAAAGTTCAGGTGGCTTACCATGTGCCAATAGTGGGATATGCAGGTTGTGTGTTCATACAACTGAGATGGCCTGGTAAAGCTGGTATAGCTCCCCATTTAAATTGGCACAGCCCAGGTACATTTTTTGACAGAGCTAAAGTGGATCCCATACGGCGGCCCATATAAATTGGCACAGCCCAGGTACATTTTTGACAGAGCTAAAGTGTATCCCATACAGCGGCCCATATAAATTGGCACAGCCCAGGTACATTTTTTGACAGAGCTAAAGTGGATCCCATACAGCGACCCATTTAATTGGCACAGCCCAGGTACATTTTTGACAGAGCTAAAGTGTATCCCATACGGCGGCCCATATAAATTGGCACAGCCCAGGTACATTTTTGACAGAGCTAAAGTGTATCCCATACAGCGGCCCATATAAATTGGCACAGCCCAGGTACATTTTTTGACAGAGCTAAAGTGTATCCCATACAGCGACCCATTTAATTGGCACAGCCCAGGTACATTTTTGACAGAGCTAAAGTGGATCCCATACGGCGGCCCATATAAATTGGCACAGCCCAGGTACATTTTTTGACAGAGCTAAAGTGGATCCCATACAGCGGCCCATATAAATTGGCACAGCCCAGGTACATTTTTTGACAGAGCTAAAGTGGATCCCATACAGCGGCCCATATAAATTGGCACAGCCCAGGTACATTTTTTGACAGAGCTAAAGTGGATCCCATACGGCGGCCCATATAAATTGGCACAGCCCAGGTACATTTTTTGACAGAGCTAAAGTGGATCCCATACGGCGGCCCATACAAATTGGCACAGCCCAGGTACATTTTTTGACAGAGCTAAAGTGGATCCCTTACGGCGGCCCATACTCTGCTTCCACAGTGTAAAAACAATGTGTCTGGTCCAGTAACATTAGATCTTTACAGTTTAGTACTCAGGACAAAACACAAGGGATCTCACAGTTCGGGCTTCACATTCCAGTGCACAAAAGATTAAACATAAACAATGTTATAGAAATGGCGGACGGGAAAATTCACTTGGGGACTGGCAGGGATTTTAGAGCAATCAATTTTTTGGGTGAAAACCATGTGAATCACTTATTAGTAAATCAGATTTGTCCAGCTTTTTTTTTTTATTAATTTAAGGGAATGGCCAGTTGACTGTTGGTGTCTTGAGACTGTGTCTGGACTTTGCATGAGGCTGTCCCCACTCAACCAAAATCAACAAAACAACAAACAAAATACAAGCTGAAATATTTCTCACAAACCTTTCTTTGTTTTCTCCAATGGGCTCGACTGTCCTTGTTTAGAGATATCTTTGTCAGGTGGTGGCCTGACCGAGTCACAGACGACAGTCTGAGGAATGTTTGAGCAGACGGCCGATGCGACTTCTGCCGGGTTGGTTGGTTCTTTAGGGGCGATAGGTGTGAATCTACACAGAGGTGGGGAAAAACAAATCCTTTTTAGCATGTGCAAAACACTTGAAACCACCGGAATATATATTTGAACCCGGTCTCATAAAATCCGACAGGTCTCAGCGTAATCACAAGCGTAAAAGACATCTCAAAATCATTCACTGCGTGTCAAAATTGTAAGAGTGAACAGGTCTCCATTTCTGAAGATCCACAGTTTCCTAATGCAGTGAAATTCATTGAACTGATTAAGACTGATATTATTATCCTCTCGATTTTCATGGTCACTTTTACTAGAGTTGATTTTTCATGTTGTATGTTTTTCAATCAGAATTTAATGATTAATGAGTTTGACGAATTTTAAACATTATATATGTATATATTGCTTTTATAAAAACAACTGATTTCATTGTCTTATGCTGACCTCGGTTTCGGAAGCTGAGGGGCCATGATGAATACAGGGATCCCGGACATATTAGCCGTAGCCGGTGTAGGCATATTAGATACAGCTGAACCTGATGCTTTGCGCATCGGTGAGATGGCAACTTTCCCCGGAGGGGGATTTGTGGTGGCCTGGGTGTTGATAGGGATCACGGGAGGCATCATGGTGGTGGGGAACACTGTGGCGGGTCGGGACTCTGGGTAGGAAACCTGTCAACACATGACATGAACATATTCATTAGTCATTGGGAGACGGTGCATGTATAAAATGGGAGCACTTATATGTGGGGAATGGGGTTTCAGGGTGAATGGCCCTAGTGAACAAAACAAATAAACAGAGTTGACTTTGTGCTATTGAATAACTATAAAAAGATCAAGGCATTACAGCTGAAATCAACACAAAGAAATAATCCGTTCAATATTTATCCTGGCTAAAACAGATGGATGGAGTTACCTCGTCTTCCCAATGGGCACATTTTCTTGAAGTGGAGAAAATCCTTAAAATATTAAAAACTCCACTTGACGTCAGCCAACAAGGGTCAAAATAGCTTGCTGGAAGTCAGAAAAACTGGACCATCCTTGCTCCCAAAAAATATTTTTTAAAAATATTACTGAGAAATCTGGCTGTAATTGGACCAGATCGGTTACAGCGACTCCCTTAAATTCCAAACACAATTACACTTGCCCCAAAACCAGTATACTATATAAAAATAAAACTGTCACAGCTAAAACTACATGCCCTTACCTGGCCATTGTAAGTCGGCTGCATGACTTTGTTTCCAGAAGTAGTTCTGTTTACAGCAGGAGAAGGAAAATAGGTCTGTGCCAGATTTTTGGAGGTGTTTACATGCTGTGGAGAATTTTAAAAAAAAAAATAACCATTGAAATAATATGAACCCCAGGTGCTGCAAGAATATTTCCTCAAGCCTTAAATCTCTCATCCTAATAAAGATAGTTACCGATAAGCCTCAAACCAATTTTCAAATAATTTATAATCATTTCCTTTGAAATAGATTGACATTGGGACTTGGATGGCAAAAACACAATTTGAAAGACACGCAGACAAAGAAAAGACCCAGAGCTTAGTGTCTACATCTGAACTGCTCTTGCTGCGTGAGTTCTTGTTGGTGGTTAGGCCTGGTAATTATAACACCTGACTTTGTCGGCTTCTGACACAACCGCCCTGCTGGGGGCACATACTTAATGAACAGCAATGACCACCTACCTCAAACTTATTTGGCTGAGCAAAGTGGTTCTTTGGGCTCACAGTCTGCCCCTCTAAGATTCCGGAAAGCTGAGTTGTTTGGTTCAGCTCAGCTATTTTGGGAATGTTCTCCTTGGTGGGTCCTGGCAGTTTCCTGTAGCCCTTCATGGCCTGCTCCTTCAAGTCCTCGCTGGCCACTATGAGAGCAATGTTGAGGTTCTCCAGGTTCAGGTCGATGAAAGGATGGCTGATGTTGACATCACCGTCAGGACATGGAACAGAAGCTTTCTGGGCCTGGATGTTCTGAAGAAGAGTATTATCATTATCATTGGTAAAGCGATCTTATATAGCTCAGTACCCCAGCCTAGGGCTAGGCTCACCGCACTTCGCATAAAAATCAGCAGTTACTGAAAATTATACATTTAAAAACAGCTTTGTAAAAAGATTGACCTCACCCACCCAAGTACTTTCTACCCCTGACTAGCCATGGATGGCTCCCAGCAGCTTGGAGCGTTGTTCAGTCAAGGGTGGTGGGGTGGGGGTGTGAGAATGCGTCAGTATAGTAGAGTTTGAAGAGATATGTCTTGGGGGCAATTTTGAAGACTGGGATGGTCGGTATATTGCGGATGTGTAATGGGAGACAATTTGATTGTTTGGGGGCACAGAAAGAGAGAGAGATCGTTCACTGTATGATTTAGTGTATGTCTTGGGAACAGAAAGCATACGCGTGTCTGCCGAGGAACCAAGTTTTCCAAGGGGTGAATAGACAGAAAGAAGTTCAGTAGGATAGGAAGGGCAGGAACCTGTGAAAAAGTTGTGACAGAGAACAGACAGCATGTAATCCATGCATGCCTGTAAAAGGAGTCAATGGAATGAGTAAAGAAGTGGAGTGATTAAAACGACACCGTCGTGCCTAACTGACAACTTGTTTCTGGTTGTATACGCTTTCCAAATTTCATAAATCAGATTTTATAAAAAATTTAATATTTTTTACATCTATTAGTTTCCTATATGAGGTTATTGTTTCATTTTTTTTCCTTTAAATTTATCATATTTTTTTTGTAATTGAGGGCATGGCGGGCAAATCTGAAGAGGATTACATAATGGCCCCCTCAGATTTATAATTGGAATGGGAAAAAGAAACTCAAATACCTGATACGGTTGTGCCACTTGATGTGGTGACATCATGTAATGAGGAGGTGACATGTGGTGAGAGGTTGACATCACACTGACATGGCCTTGCGTCATCAAAGGCTGCTGGGGCGACATGGGAATGTGGTCAGGTGACATGATCTGCTGAGGGGAGGAGACCGTGTGCCGGGGGGAGGCCATCATATGATGAGGGGGCGACATCACGTGGTGGGGTGGGGACCTGTTGAGATTTGTGTGCACCATCTGACTGTGGGTTCCTGTCTGATGGAGGCTACTGTGATACTGCCTGGGGCTCCTCATCTGTGAATAGGAGACAGCAACATCTTTTTAAATGAGTAGCGGTTGCCTAAGTTTGGGAACCACTGGGTCACCCTATTCCTCTCAAGTAGATTTGTATTAAAATAAGTTGTTTTTTTTCTCCCTGCTCATAGCACTAGGAGTAATGTCACTGTCCAGAAACAATATGGTTAGCATATCAAAATAGTTCACATTCGTTTCAATTAACTTGTGAAAGGGTTAACTCACCAAAATAGTTCACATTCGTTTCAATTAACTTGTGAAAGGGTTAACTCACCAAAATAGTTCACATTCGTTTCAATTAACTTGTGAAAGGGTTAACTCACCAAAATAGTTCACATTCGTTTCAATTAACTTGTGAAAGGGTTAACTCACCAAAATAGTTCACATTCGTTTCAATTAACTTGTGAAAGGGTTAACTCACCAAAATAGTTCACATTCGTTTCAATTAACTTGTGAAAGGGTTAACTCACCAAAATAGTTAATTTCTTCAAAATATAATGTTGAATAAATGTGTGCTTGTGCCAGTTGAATCAGCTTGCTATGGTCTATGTTACACATATCATTCACAGGATGTTTATTTACCTGAGACGAATAACTCACCTGGTTATCTGAAAGTGGACTGCACACACCAGAGTCGAAAGAGCTGTTCGACAACGGTGACCAGGTCTCCCTTGGGGGTGACGAGTTTGGTGCCTCCGTCACCGAGTGTGGACTGGGCGTCGGTGATATTTGGATCTCCCCGGCAGGGCTGGCATCACTGTTGTAGCCCTCACTGGCCCCATCGTCAAAACCAAACGCTACCAGACCATTGTGGGTCAGGGTTCGTCCTGCCGAACTGTAGTAATGTTCCCCAGTCAAGCCCATCCCTATCGTGGGCTGGTTCTGGAAATCATCCAGCATGATGGGAATGTTCAAATCCCCAAAGTCTCCTCCGGGTTTCTGGGGCTGGCAAACTTGTTCATCTGTTTCAACCACTGTCCCTCCAGACATTTGTTTCAAATACACATTGGTGACCTGTTGAGCAAATGAAAAAAAATAACAATCCATTTAAAAAAAGAAATAATAATAAAACTGATTGTAAAGCAGTAATTTGATGGACTGCATTCAAGTTGTGTAAGTAAAATATAAGAACAGGGTGTGCTAAACTTGAATTCATAGACGGGACAAAAGATGTTGACGCTTCGGCTTAGAGCCTTCATCAGAAAACAAGACAAAAAGAAGTATAACAAGTATCAGATCACAGTATAAAGAACTTTTGAGATTTCCTCACGTTTTTTTACTGTGATCTGATACTTGTTACACTTCTTTTTGTCTTGTTTTCTGACAAAGGCTCTAAGCCCAACGTCTAAACCTTTTGTACTGTCTATGAATTCAAGCTTAGCTGTTCTTATATTTTGTTAAGTAGTTTTTTTTTTCAGTTTCTTTTCGGGCATGATTTTAGCAAGTTATAAAATGGTTGATTTCATGTCAAGATGGTTTGTCCTTTATATTCGAAGATGACCAAGGTTTCAACTTAAGCAGTAGCCTTGACTTGAGCAGTAGCCTTGACTTGAGCAGTAGCCTTGATTTGAGCAGTGGCCTTGACTTGAGCTGTATTTTGTTTAAAGTGAGGGAGAGTTGCTCAATTCGTCATCCTCGCTCTTCTCATCCTCTCCTACTTGATCCAGTGGCAAGACTTAGTCAGGACAATTGGAAATATACCAGGATGCATTAGATGACCAGCAGTGTAATTTTTTTTCACTGTGCTCTTTATATGTTCCACGTCGAAGAGTTGCCAGAATTTTTCATTGTATCCATGTCACACCACGGGCAGAGTTTGATTTCAGAGTTTGCCCTCTCTTAGCTAAGCTGCCATCCAAAGGTTAACGAGTCTCATCCACCATGAGTGCTGGTGCTGTTTTTGCATGTCTGGGCTGTTTTGACTTCTTTTAGGTTTTTTCTGGGGATTTAACTGGTACCCAAGCCGGGGATTTAACTGGTACCCAAGCCGGGGATTAAACTGGTACCCAAGCCGGGGATTAAACTGGTACCCAAGCCGGGGATTTAACTGGTACCCAAGCCGGGGATTTAACTGGTACCCAAGCCGGGGATTTAACTGGTACCCAAGCCGGGGATTAAACTGGTACCCAAGCCGGGGATTAAACTGGTACCCAAGCCGGGGATTAAACTGGTACCCAAGCCGTGGATTTAACTGGTACCCAATCCGGGGATTTAACTGGTACCCAAGCCGGGGATTAACTGACCGCTCGGCCACCCAGCACCTTGTCAAAAAGATAACTTTGTGCTTGAACACTTAATAAAAAAAAAATTGATATTTCCTTGATATAAGCCTCTTTATAAGCATTGATATTTCGTTGATACAACCCATGTGCACAAAACAACAGAAAGGATAACAACAACTAAACTTCTTTGACAACATTCAAGAAGGGGCCTCAGCTTACCTTCTTTGGCCCTGACA
The DNA here is from genome assembly GCA_964017045.1 of Omphiscola glabra. Lineage (NCBI taxonomy): Eukaryota > Metazoa > Mollusca > Gastropoda > Lymnaeidae > Omphiscola > Omphiscola glabra. The sequence continues at coordinate 12,217,142 of OZ024807.1, read as the reverse complement.
GGTCATTGTAGTTGCTCATCGCCATGTCCTCCGATGTCATCTGGGGACATGCGTACTTGTAGAATGGATTGCACGCATCCTGCTTGTCAAGGCTCCTCTTCTTCATGTGCCCCGCCGGTGTGCTGCCACCATAGCTGTTGGCGTAAACTGGGAAGTTGGCTGGCATCTGGAGGCCTGTAGAAATTTAACGACAGAGCAATGTCATCAAGTTGCAAGCAGAGTAATGTGGAACATGCAAGCAGAATAATGTCATTGAGTTGCACAGCATAAAAATTTCATGGGGGGGGGGGGGGCTTAATTTTTCTTTCTTCCCCCTTCAAACTCGTCACTTAATGAAACATGAAACAAAGTTAAAAAAATATCTTCATGAAAAAAATTTCCAATTTGCAATTATTGTAATTTATGTTTTGTAATAGTTTCTAGAATTTAGCACTCTTCAGGAATTTTTCAGTGTGCTACAGCGGCACTTGGGTTAGCCACAACTTCCACCCTAGTAGGGAGCATATATTACAAAAATTTCATGAGTTTTATGCTGTTTTTTCAATTCAATATGACAGGATGCAACATCTCATTCAAACCGGTAACTCACTTTTCAGAAGCCTCTAAAAATTGTTAACAGATGGCAGTTTGAGACCTTATATACATGTTTAATAATTTTGTACATACCCTTAAATTAAAAAAAATAATTTTGAAATATTTTCTACTTTGCAGTGAATTTGACACAGTGTGCCTTGGGTAACATTGGTTTTGGCAAGGGTGCCAGAAATTAAAAAGACTTTGGGAACCACTAGTGCCATGAATATAAGTCATCATCGTATTTAAAAATAAGTTTGTTTTTTTTAGAACTCAGCACTCAAGTCAGATAAGTTAACATGCTCAACGGTATTTACTGCATGCTATTTAAGTGAAGAACTACTGTAGCAGAAAAGCTCAGCTGATTTAGTATAAGATCAAGTGTTTTTTTTTCCCACAGTATCCTTATAATATTCTATTAGTGACTGTCTAGATACCATTCATGATGACTCTATTAGTGACTGTCTAGATACCATTCATGATGACATTACCGTTGTGGTTGTTTGGCAGGTAAGAGTTCTCTGGGTCGTGGTTTACGGGTATTCCATACGATGGGCCCCTGCTGCCTAGTCCGTCGCCGCCTTCGGGATCTTTCTCCTCACTCTCCTGAGGATACATGTGAAAGGTGAGTCACCAGGGACAAATGAACAATAACATACAAGGGCCACATGAACAATAAGCCACTAGGGCCACATGAACAATAAGCCACTAGGGCCACATGAACAATAAGCCACTAGGGCCACATGAACAATAATGTACAAGGGCCACATGAACAATAAGCCACTAGGGCCACTTGAACAATAAGCCACTAGGGCCACATGAACAATAACGTACAAGGGCCACATGAACATTAAGCCACTAGGGCCACATGAACATAAGACACCAGAAATAAATGGTGATGTTGAAAAATATATATCTAAAAAATATCCATGCAAAATTGCAGAATCTTTAAACTTATTTTGAGATGCACAAAATAAGGGCCCTAAACATTGAAGATCAGTTTTCAATTTCTTCTTAAGGAAAGGATCCACCTAAATTGATACATGTCTATGATTTTTTGTTTGTTCAGGATGTATGTAATGTTAATATATAAAAATTTTACAGATTGTAGGATACCCTGCAAAGCTGTGTACATTTACATTTATTCAAACTACCATACACAGAAACTTTGAGGCAAGGCACCATATTTGAAGGTCTATTTAATTTATAACAAAGCTAGTGGTCTGCATTTTTTGTTTACCCCCCCCCCCCCCCCAAACCTCACACACACACACACACAGGTAACTAGTGGCATAGGAATTTTTGTGTTCACTACTTCATGACTCTCAGTCATTGCTCATCATTATTAGTATTCTATGAGCAAATTCTATAAATTGTAATTGACTGACCTCATTCTCATCAAAGCTCGGTGCCTCAATTTTAGCCAGCTTATCTGACTTCTTCTCTTCTTTTTCTTCAGGGATATCTGCTTTTGTGCTTGCATCTTCAGGTACTTTGCATTCTGTCAACTCATCCACCTCTTGTGGTTCCTGTGCTGCACTGGTATTTTTCTAAAAGCAGAGAGCATGGTAAAAAAAAAACACACTAAGACTTTGCATGAACTTGGTAAGACACAGCTGAGATATTGCAGCTTAGAGTTTCTAAGATATTAGAGATTAGAAATTTGTCCAAGCATTTTCCCCATCCCAAATATGGAACCATTTGTCTGCTCAGTATATAGGCAAATTTCTCGGATGGGCGCTAAACCATAAGGGGAAAGGCATCAACCATCATAGTAGTCAACTTTGCATGGGATAGCGGATTCAAAATGGGCTGATAAAGTTAATGTCCCCTTAAAGAAAAAAAAAAAAAAAAAAAAAAAAAAAACCGGCAAAATATTATTAAAAAATGTACATTAATATTTTCTTGTATAAAAAAAAAGCTTTAACTTTATGTTTCAGAAATTTTGTTTTAAAATAAATTGTGAACTCACATCTGTTGTTTTGTCCTCTATGGTCAATGATGTCAACATCTCTGTGAGACCGTCAGATTTATTCTCTCTGATCTTGCATGACTGCAGTCCACCAGTGATGATGTCGACACTGACATCTTCTGTGGTGTTCTTCTTGTTACCCATGGTCTCAAATTTCAGGGGCCTTTTCTGCATCTGGTTTACTGTTGAAAACAACAAAGCTGTACATTAATTATTTTTTTTTATTATTTAAAAAAAAAATAAGTCTAAGTTGAATGTGCCTATTTTAAAGCAGTGATTAGTTCAGAGCTGAAATTATGGAACAGATGAATTCATGGTAAGTGGAGGGATGGTGTGCAGTAGAGTTGGAGGTGGTGTTTAAGTCAAGTGTCATGAAATGTCACAATACTGGTGATGAGCAAAAGGGGAGATAACTCAAGAGTAAGGGGAGGCATGGTGTGGAGTTACTCAGCAACTGATTAAATTATATAAAACGAGGGGAGGGGGGGTAAAAAAAAAATTCTTTTGAAAAATGTATAAATCAGGTTTTTCTTTTGCTGTGTCGTTGGTTGGTTGAATGTCTCAGGGAAAATTATCAGGGAAACTAGAACAACAGAAACCATTGCAGCCCTATTGGGAGATAAAACCAAATTATGAACATAGTTGCTGTGATAAAGTGGGACAAGGGACAAACCAGTGATGCTACCATTCAAGTGGGGACAAGGGACAGGTGTCAGTGACTCTACCAGTCTACTGGGACAAGAGCGGTGACTCTATCAGACCAAACCAAAGGAGATATACACATGCCTGTTCATTGAATGAACCACTTGAAAGTGGTTTAATAAACCAGCATAACACATTATGTATATATATATATAGAGAGAGAGAGAGAGGAGCCTGCTAAACTAATGGTGATGAATCATAGGTCCAACTCAGTTTTAGGTGATATCATCCAAATTGTAACTTCTGCTATAGGTGGTCTAGAAATTATTAACTTCTAAGGATAGATCCCCCAGCCTTATAAGCTGAGTTGATTCTACCCGTACTTTTATCCGCTTTTTTACAACATGCTCAACACAGGGTCAGAATGACATAATATTTTGGACGTTCAACAAAAGAGGGGGGGGGGTGTGAAAGCAATTTTAAGATTGGTTAATGGAACTCTCTTTTCGTGTGTTACATTTTGATACCACAGTTTGGTACCATAAAATTGAAACCACGTGAAGCGTGCAGTGGTTACTTAACACCCATAAAGCATGTGCTGGAGTACCTATTATTCAATTCCAGTGACCAGCACTGCGATGATACGATCTGAAAGCGTTTCACGTATTTCTCTCGCAAAATACACACATGCAAAGGCGAAGCGAAAACAGTGGGGGGGGGGGGTGTTCTTTCTCTAATCGCCACTCATCTATTTTAGGAACTCATCTCTTTTTCCTCGAAAAAAAATACCCCCCCCCCCCCCCCATCGATAGTTTACATCAATCAGACAATCCCGATAGAGACCGTCGTATAATTTGATTACGCTCATCATTAGCCGACTACTCTACCTATGCTTAACATTATAATATTGGAGGCTATTATTTTCAATAGCGTTTTATTAATCAAATAATCATAAAAAGGTCCGGGTTGTAAAGACAGATATACCTATAAAAAGTGATAACAATAATTCTATTATTGCTTGGCTAAAAAAAAAAGAAATCGGAAATCCGACTATCTCTTTACATATTGAGAGATCAAACTCAATAATTTCTCCTTTTTTTATATCAAGGGCCCCAAAATGTGGACAAAGAAACTCGAGGTCTTATGTTTGGAATGCTATTTAATATAAACGACACTAGGTTACAGAATTTGTGATGACCTCCTACACGCAAAGAAACTCTGCTCCACCAAAGCTATGGAAGTTGTGATGACCTCCTACACGCAAAGAAACTCTGCTCCACCAAAGCTATGGAAGTTGTGATGACCTCCTACACGCAAAGAAACTCTGCTCCACCAAAGCTATGGAAGTTGTGCTGCTCCACCAAAGCTATGGAAGTTGTGCTGCTCCACCAAAGTTATGGACGTTCTCCACCCAGTAATAATAAAGGACGTGCGGGTGGGGGTATCCATCAAGAGCTCGGTTAAAATTAGATTTATACAGCTGTAGCCAACGCATACCTCTACTAATGAATAGCTATAAAACACTTATCTCTAAACGACTAGGGTTAAATATCACAAACCCCCCCCCCCCCACGCCTCTCTCCTCCACATCTCTTCAGATTATCAGCCAAGACTATCTCAGTTACCATAACAACCATAGCGCAATGAAATCTCTTAGAGCAGTGGTTCTCAACCTTCCTAATGACGCTTCCCTCTAATACAGTTCAAGTTGTGGCGACCCCAAAACACAAAATTATTTTCATTGGTACTTCATAGCTGTAGGGTATATGTGTTTTCCGATGGTCTTACGCGACCCCTGTGAAAGGGTCATTCGACCCCCCAAAGGGATCGCGACCCACAGGTTGAAAACCGCTGTCTTAGAGATCAATATATTTTCATTATAATTTTTTTTTAATTTTAAAAAGCTCTGTAAGGTAATGTTTTATGAAACGATGGCGTAGGTCGTAAGCAACGATCAAATCTAAAGGTAAATGTAAACAAAGCCCCATACAGACTGTAGTAGCGCCACAACAATAAACGAATTTACATATTCGGTTGCAACATAAATCAACATCTGTGTGGGGGGGGGGGGGGGGGAAAGGGTTCATATCCGTATCGATCCAACACATCCAAGAAGACTCTGTTTCTTGTTATAAATCTCCAATGGAAATTTTCTATATGGAATTTTAGTCCAACAAAATTTGAAAAGAAAAAAATGGAAGTCGAAGTTTAAGCAGTCTGGTAACGCGGTGAAGAGGGGTTGCTTCTCTCAATTTACATGATAAGAAATTTCGCGCACGTAGCAACCAGTGGCGTACGAATGGGTGCGGGCGGGGGGGGGGGCGTCCACCCCGGGGGTGGGGAGTGGGGGGGGGCTCTATTTATCTTTAATATGGGCGACATCTTAATACAACTGCATTTTTTTCGAACAAATTAAGGTTGGGGGAGGGGGGGTCAAAAATGTGAAATTTTAAGTTAAAGTATGGACAACACGACCCACAGACATGGACAGCACGACCCACAGACATGGAAAACACGCCCTAAAGACAAGGACAGCACGACCCACAGACATGGACAACACGATCCACCAGACATGGACAGCATGATCCACCAGACATGGACAGCATGACTCATCAGACATGGACAGCACGACCCACAGACATGGACAGCACGACCCACAGACATGGACAGCACGACACACAGACGTGGACAGCACGACCCACCAGACATGGACAGCACGACCCACCAGACATGGACAGCCCGACCCACCAGACATGGACAGCACGACCCACCAGACATGGACAGCACGATCTACACACAGACGTGGACAGCACGACCCACCAGACATGGACAGCCCGACCCACCAGACATGGACAGCACGACCCACCAGACATGGACAGCACGACTTACAGACATGGACAGCACGACCCACCAGAGATGATTTTGTGGGGATGAAAGCATTCAACACAAACGGCACAAAATTGTGCGCCCCTTCGCTACCTGGGCTACCAGAACCCCGAGACGCCGTGTATACACACACTTAAAATGTTTATCTGCTCTCTGCCCTTTCCTCTCCACCAGCAGTATTTTAGTGAAATACACCTACTCCGTTACACTACTAGAATAAAGATACACTTACACTGTTAATCTGCTCTCTGCCCTTTCCTCTTCACCAGTAGTATTTAAGTGAAATACACCTACTCCGTTCCACTACTAGCGTACACACCGCCGCGTAGTGCAGAATGTAGAATACAAAGTCACAACAACAAACCAGTCCGCCTATTAGGCGCGCCCCGTGTGCTGGACACGACGCTGTCACAAGCGCTGGTCTAATCGATAAGCAACCAGGAGTGACACCAGCGCTCATAAACTAGCAACTCCAGGTGTGGTGTGGCTCGACACAAAGACGATGCGGTAAATGATGTTGTTTACCGGGAGCGCGGCGGTATGCATGCCGTTAAGAGCCGTCTGGCGGGCCGAATCTTCCTCCGTGCATGAGGGACACACCAAATATTTGTTTGGTAGTGGGTGACATTGAACCACCCCTGTTATTCCCCCCCCCCCCTTTTTTTTTCGTTTTGCATCGCTTGAGAGCTTGACATGGGTGGAAGGGGTGTCAACTTTACATTGTTAAGCCACGTTACATGTCCCCGTTTTGTGAGGCCCTGGCGACACGAGAGATAGACAGCTTGGAGGACCCAGGTTTCAAAACTGGTACGCTTTTATTAAATAAGAGAGAGAGAGAAAGAGAAACAATTGTTGGGAACTGACATGGATTAGGCACCCCAATACTTTCGCCGCCGGCGGTAGAAAAACGAGGCCATCCAGACTTGCGTTTGTGGTCGAGCTTACCTGACGTAACTTAATAACACTAATTGCTTTATGGTGTTCTCCGAAACGAACTCGAGAAACGCCATGAAGCGATTCGTGCTAGATAGTTGAAACGTCATCAAGTCCCATACCAAGGGGTAAGCCATTTGGATGTTGACGCCTATGATAAGGAAGCTATTGACAAACGAAGTGGCTATTGGTACCCCGGTACCAGAAGTGAGAGGTTGGGATTAAAAAACGATTTAAAATATTATTGTTGGGTTTGTAAGACAAAATGAGGTATCAAATGAAAGATAATTGAATGGACTATATGTTTGTAAACTTACTTCTTCAGTTTAAATAAAATAAACTACCACAAATGACATCATAATAGCATTAGTCTAAATGGACCCGGACACGCAGCGCCGCCATTCGCACCCGGGTCACATTAGACTCAGTTTTATTCAGATTATCTTTCATTTGATAACCGATTTCGTGGCTCTAAAACGGTGGAACGGCCTGGTTTACCCGTACACACGCTGGAACTTGGACACACGGGCCGGAATCAAGGTCCACCTACGTGTTTAGATCACAGCCACCGACGCAGACAAAAGTTCATACCTATCGACTATAGTATAAACCAGGGGTGGGCAAACTTTTTCTGCGGAGGGCCACACTGCGGGAGGCTATGAGGGGGCCGCATGTAGATTATGTCCAATTTTTACATGTTTATAAACATGTCTCTATATTAAAATCGGTAAATTAGCATTTTAGCATTACATAACAAAAGTCATGGACTGTTTAAAATAATAGAAAATTAGAAAGAAAGTTGATCAAAAATGTTTAAACAATCATAACGGTACATGAAACTCTGTAAAATTCAACAAAATAACTTAAAAACAATTTAATTTTTTTTAATTTCTAAAAGCCATCGAGGGCCGCATAATATCAGTTGCCGCGCCGCATGCCTCGCGCAGTTTACCACCACTGGTATAAACCAAGGTGGTGTTCATCCAGTGGTCATTAAGTTATCCTATTGTTTCTACTTGGTGACCTCCTGCTGTTGGACGATTTTTCCCCCCGTCAAACCTACGACTTCAACTCTGACATAATTCAAGCGTATAGGCAAAGATTTAAGAGATATGATGCCCACGGCAAGACGATCACAATCATAGGGGATAAGTCAGAGCTTTCAAACCGGTTAGTTTTTAAAGTTCGCTCCACCTGTTATCAGACCTAAGCCGTAGGTAGCATTATTAACTTTGGCTGAATCCTTCGAGAAGATTGCTACACATAGGGCTTGTCATTTAATGGCGGAAGTCTATTAATAGAACTGCCGTAATCATCCGGGTACTCAGGTCGGACAAAATGTCAACGCTGTTCAGTACTACTATGTTAGTGAAGAGGCCCTTAATCTAAATCATTACATGTTTACAACTATATCTTACGAAATATTTTACACAATTTTCTTACTGCTTTTGTTAAATGGGACTTGATTGCGCGTTCGGCCACGTATAACAGTTACTCTTGATACAAGGGTCGTCCGAACGATATACGGAAACACACTATTAGCTGCATTGTTTTGAGAAATATTTGCCCGTAGTCTTTCAAAAATAGTAACTCTATGACGTTTTCCGGTGTAAGAAATGAAAAACCCAATTCTTTGAAAACCTTCCAACACTGACCGTAACCCCCTAACAGGAGTAGTTCGGGCCATGTAGGGGAGTCCGCGGGAACCTGAGAACCACTGGACGTGACACCAACCGAACTTGAAAGCCCGGAGTCGAATTAAACAGGACCCACCCCCCCTACCCCCCGCCTTTACGTGACCCAGAGCTGCCCACGAGGACCATGTTCGGCAACACCGAGCCGCAGCAGCCGTGGTACTTCTCCGGCGCCCGGTAACAATGGGACAATTATAGTCATGCCAGGGCGCAGGTGGGTCTTTCTAGTAACAGTAGATCAGCTCCCGGGGTAATTAACTACAAGGTAACTAACTACCTTCGAGGTTTTTACGGCGCATCACCGTTTCCTTTAGCGTACGCAGTGTCTTAATGGGTGGAGGTGCCTCGCAACTGTGATACAACACAATCCAAACACATACCTTAATGTTAACTGGAACTTTTTTTTTACGCGAGCGGTTCAATTACATCAAGCAACGGAAATGAGATTATGGCCAGAATAAAGCACGCGCCCATCGCACTAGGCACTACGTAACGTAATAGTACATTCTATCTGGAGATCCCTCGCTAACGTCCCGACCGAAAGACTCTCTGGGCGGTGGCGGGTGGCAACGCAACACCATCCCTCCGGAGTGGAAGCAAAGCCGTCCTGACTCCTGGAGAGTGGACCGCGAACGCTTTAAACGCAGCGTTTTCGGTCGACCGGACGACCCCCAGGCCGGGGGGGGGGGAGGTTCCCGGCGCGCCACCGCACGGTCTGTGCGACGGGGAGACCCGGTGCCTGGCCCGTGTGGAGGTGCGCGGGGGGGGGGGCATTAAGAGCTTGCGCTCGACGGCCCACCGACGCCATCTCCTGTGTACGTTTATCTGGAGATTCCAAAGTGCTTGTACTTCAGCAGCATCGAAACTTTGCCGTTTCATTACTCACATTACCGATCAGTTGACTTTGAACGCGTTCTCCTCACGTGGTTTTAATGACACTTGGTACATCCAATGCGTCCTTCGGGTGGGTGACGCATTTTTTAAGGAAAAATAAAAACACTTTAAAAAAAATGTATTGTCTCCACACATTATATATATATCCCCGCTTGCCGCACAGTCTACGATTCCCCAAACATGTCACGACATATAAATCCCTCCACTAACCCACACACTATATCCTATCCTCACGTCTCCACACGAAAGTCAAGCGAAATCCATAAGCGCCCCCTATGCCTATACACCGAAGCACACCCATAGCAGATACGTTTAAGTTATTAAAGTTACATAATAGCCCTCCAGTCGAATGCCGTGACACCCTTTACCTGTTGGCGGAAAACACAGGGCTGGGGACGAGACGTAAGGCATACATCAAGACACAGGACAGGGATTACATGCACGGTTAGTGTTAGGCAGGCCGTAACTTCAAGACCAAATTAAATGTTTCTCTTCTCCTGGGAGGGAGAAGAAAAGTTGAGAATGTTAAGGCGGCCCCGGAGAGGGGGGGGGGGGGGAAGATGGACACGCAGATAATTATGAGAAAGCATCTGAATAAATCTTCACAATTTTTTTTTTAGATATGAATTTAGCTTATGGCAGGATTTCACAACCTGTTGATGCGAGGTGGCTTTTCAGGGCGGCCAGAAAGGGCACTTAGACTTAAACTTAAGAACGGAAACCCACTGATTGTTAAGATATGATATACAGTTGTTTTTTTCAATCACTAGCATTCTACTGCATGTAATCTACTGTAATGAGTTTCATTTCCTAACCACCACAGTTCTCTTTATAATTCAATTACCAAATAAGAATTGTTATTATTTTTATTTTTCAATTCTCGAATGTATTGTTTCTTTTGTAAGGGGAACGAGACTTAGTCAAGCAAGGTAGCGGGTGGGGGGGGGGGGGGGGGGCGAGACTAGTAAAATAATTCGTAGCGGGTGCAGATGACATAAAAGGTTGAGAAACCCTGAACTACAAAGCTCTTACTCATAATAGTTGAGTAATTTTAAAATGATGTTGAATTAACGAACAAGACACCAAAATATGCACGGAAATTCAACTATAATGCGCATCTTAATGCACTTGGAGACTCTAGGATTGCCCGGCCTAGAGTGGGCGCGCATGTGTAAGATTTGGGGGGGGGGGGGGGCTGTGAACGGGACAACAATAGCTTTAGAGATCCAGTTACGTAAGCAAAAATGGGGGAAAAGCGATGACCAGGTAAATTATCTACCCGCTGTGCAATGAATGACCCACATTTTTTCTATCAGCCACACAAAAAATGCGGACAATCTCTCTAAATCGTAGCACCAACAGATGAGTGGTGTGGAAATTTTGGCTCCAAGTTAAAACACTTTACTAACGATATGTTTTTAAAAAAAAGAACTTTGAGAACGAGACTTATCGCAGCTGAAAAAGGTGAATTATTCAGGACTGCTCTACTATCGCGGCTTAAAACCCCGTGTGTGTTGTTTGGAAAAAAGGGGGGGGGGTGTTAGTTAAACAAATATTACTGTAAGCCCGTGATATTGTGTGACACAAACGTTTCTTTTTAAATCCCCGCTCGCTACTGGGTGGTATCGAATATAAAACGTGTATCTGCAAGACTGCACTTTTGGTGAGGTATTGAGCTGTTCTGCTTTATCGTCCACCACGCTTGTATCAAAGAAAAGATTGTAGTGAGCCACTAAAGCCATAATGGAAGAAGAAAGTCTCAACGCCAGGGGTGAAGAAATGTCAGCGAGAGAGGAGAACACCTTTGACGGTAGGGACAACGATCCAACGCAGACATGCTACCGAGACATAAACGGAAAATATCGTCTGAGGAAGATAAAAACGCACGAAACGTATCATTCATTCGACAACATAACAAAATAAGACAACAGACAATGGTCTTGGTCATGTAAGAATAATCTAGGACATGCCTGCACAACTTACACACCATCACCCACTTTGCGGCCCGCGAAGTAAAGAAATATTCGTTATTATTATTTTCTTAATAGCTTCCCCTCTGTCCTATTCTCTTTCGACCAGCACACGTTTTTCATAAAGTATTACGGCCCGCCTTACATTTTGAGTTGTGCAGGCCTGATCAAGGACATACAATATAAGACAAGGGTATGTTTAGAATAACCTAGGACGGACTCGTGCACCTGGAGAGTAAGCTGGGTGCGGAGACGGCGTTGTACTCCAGACATCGATGACCTCAGCGTGTCGCTGGCAGGAAAACCAGAAGGCCAACACATCGAGTTCCTGAGGTTTACGCGGTGGCACCGAGGACGACAACGTTCTCGCGGGGACAGAGGTCACGTCCGGTCGTAAGAAGAAGCCATCTACGCCGGCGGTGGTGCGGCAATGCTGAAGTGGACCGCGTGAACTCTCATTGGCCAGGTCGGCTCCCGGTGACCGGTCGCGCCTGGCGCCTTGTCGCCCATCTTCGGACACCATTAATTCCAGCGACAGCAACGCGAACCTTCGCTCCTATAATTAAGGGAACCCGTCCCAAATTGTTGATCTGCTCGTGACACCGCCCAAGGAAGCAATGAAATATTTTTTTTTACTTCGTCAACAGCTTACCAACGTGTAGATTTTCATATTTTTCCGTTTAAAATTCGTTTCTTTTTTTTCACCGACAGGCCCACCAGGATTAAACTGTAAGAGATAAATCAATGCCGAATAGTTTAGGTCAGCCTATGGCAATCTATAATTCCACCTTCACCCCTACATTTACATCCATCATTCCAACCTAGCATGGTGCTTATACCGAATTGAATGGACAATGGTCTTATTACTGTGTTAATGTTACACCTTTCTTCACAAATAAATTAAATCTTTTTTCTACACCAATAAATGAAGAGCATCTATTCACTAATAATTGAAAATGAAGTATAATTCGTCACTAATTCACCAATAAATGTACAATATTTCTTCACCAATAATTTAAGTCCATTACTTCAACGAAATACAAGCTATAACAATTTAAGATTGCATAACTTGAAACACCCCCCCCCCCCCAAATACAAGCTATAAGAATTTATGATTGCATAACTTGAAACACAACCCCCCCCCCCCCCCACGTTCTTCTACGGACGACATAAGTGGACGACCTCGCCTACGTGCCCCACCTAGCGGATCACCAAGACCGAACCAGACGATTAGCCAAGGGAGACAACAAGCGACCCAGTTACAGCTAAGCGGAGAACGACTTGACATTACGCAACCGAGAGCACAAGTGCCATTGTTTCTTCCACCGAGGCAATCACGGCAACACCACTTGAGCTCAGAGGATTTACTTTTGATTTATTCGACAACAATTCTAGTAGGTTTGGTGGCCTTTTCCCCGAGGGGAGACTCGGATTTGTCGAGAACGTCTAGAAGGGGGAGGGAACTGCGTAATTAGTGGCAATAGCTTATTTCATAGCACAATACAGGGACTTGGGAAAATGTCACACTCACACTGTTAGTGTTAGGAAAGACCATGTCACATTTCTGGGGCAAGTGGATTATCCCACAATTTTTTTTTTTAAACTTACATTAATTGATAGGCAGATTATCACCTAACCCGCATAAATAGAATGTCTATTAATAAGGCTTGTCCTTTGAAAGGTCTAAACGTCACATCACCAGGAGTAGCAAGATGCACTCGCTATAGTCATAGAACATAGCGATATTATTCATAAAATTAGATTACTTTAAGACATGTGAGAGTTTTAACACAGGGAAAAAAAAAAGAATGTCACCTAAACCCTATAATCACTTCAATAAAAACAACAAACAAAAAGGTACCACACACGAAATGTTTATGAAATTTGCTAACCAGGACTGACCACGTTTAGGCTTGCTGCCTCCCGATCTGGTGTGTACCAAGTTAGAGCTCGGGACTCCCTTAGCATGACAAGCTTTTACTCACGCCGTGTAATAAAATGCAAATAAAAGAAGGCCCCCCAAGCATCCATAACAGAGATGAAGGTCATGGGTTGATTCAAGAGCAGCCTTTAATACGTTTTTATGGACAGCTCAAGTGGCTGTCACTTAAAATACTTAAGAACTTTCTACACATCATACACACACAGAAAAAAAATTATATTAACATATCCTTTGAAAGTACATCTTGACAATCTTTAAGTTATTTCTTTTACTCAATTCCTGATACTTGATCATACTTGAAGATCAGGTTGAAACAATTTCAGAGAATTTGAAAATTAAAATTGCAGGCAGATTTTAATAATTTAAACACAAAAAAAAAAATTATTGGTTTTGAAATACACACTCCTTCAATCTCATGCACTCTGTCCCAGAATGTGCATATGACCAGCAAGTAAAAGCAATCATCACATTTCCTAGAGCAAACTTTCCAAAGGTGTCAGCTATTGACACCCTTTTGCAAAACGTGCCAAAAATGATAACTTTAAACAATGTAACCATATTTGTAAAAAATAATTAAACTTATCTTGAAATTTTATTATTTCAAATTGTTTTCCATAAGGTTTGGAGATAATTATTTACCAACATTTAATTATTTTTTTTAAATTTACTTTTTTGTTTCTATCTAGAAATTACTGCATATAAATTTGGTTTTTCATTTTCTGAAAGGCTGTAAAAAAATTTATATATCTGTAAAGAATCATAAGTAAAAGTCCTTAAATTTAGTTCAGAGGTCTGAGAGGAAATTTGCTTGTGACTACTTCAAGTTATAATTTGCAGTTAAAAACCTCAACAATGTGGTATTTTCATTTACCACAGTTCAGAAATAATCATCAAATTTTACTGAACCTGGATGGTAACACCAGGAGTACAATCACAAAATAAATAATAATTATTTTTTACTTAGTGAAATTGTTAGGCATTCAGATTTTTTTTGTGGTTACTAATATACAAAAAGCTTCCATAAACTCACAGTCTACATTTAAATAATTTCTTAATTTTTTTTAGTTTTAAAAAAATAATTGTTTCTAGTATCAAGTCCAAGCATATACAGTCTACATAACATTAATAACTAGTCAGTAATACATTTTCTAAAAGCAACAGACACTTAATTAAGCATGAAATCTATTTAAGTTTAAGAAAAATATCCCCCCCCCCCCAAACCCCCCAAAAAAGACAATATCATTCATTCATTCATTGACTGTTCAAAGTCAAAGACAACATCTACAATCTAAAAACACTTGGTATCTGAATATACTATACTGTTTACAACCATTCAAACACGTACAAATATCATTGAATGATTCTGGGTATGTATAGTTATAGGATTGATTATCTCCTGCTACAACAGTGAAAGATTAAAGTCTATAGAGTCTTATTATTTAAGATTTCATTTTGATTTTGCTTTCATGTATGACAGTGACAGTGTGGTTTTGGTGTTTGTGAATTAGTTTTAACTTAATTAGAATAATAAAGCCTAGTGTGGTTTCAAAATGATAAAGAGTAAGAGACTTTAATTTTAGTGATTGACTTTTTTAGAAGAAGATTTGTATTTATTGTTGTGGGGCAAAGATTGCTATCAATGAAGAAAAATAATATTTTAAAATATATAGGATAGCCTCCATAGTATAGTAATAGTGGATTTGTGATAGTAACATTGGCATAGTTTTGTAAGTGAGAAAATTGCATGTAAATGTACATTTATTTGATGATGATTAATATTAAGTTAATTAAAGTTAAAATTAAAGTGATTTAAAGATTAAGTTTAAGCATAACAAAATACAGTATACAGTTTATACAGTCATAATTTATTACTTTACTTTATTATTATTTAATTGTCTTCAGGATATGGAGGATGTAAATATATTATATAGTATAGACCTAGAGTTAGTAGAGCCTTCCAGTTCTAGCCAGAACTTAGACTTTTCTTCTAGTTCTAAGCTTCTACTACTTACTAGTTCTACTAACACTTCTACTTCTATGACATGTCATGTCACATGTAGTTTAAGTAATATTATAGAATTTAAAAATTTCCTAAATGTATCCCTCACCTTAAACTGAACCCTAATTCTATCCCTCACTCTAACCTGAACCCTGCCTAAATCTACCCCTAAACTTAAACCTAACCGCCTAACCTAATATGAAATGAGGTACGATATATCTTAATTAGCCGCTTATTTTATATAGGCCATGTCGGATCCGGTTAGGTTAGGCCTAACATGCTACTACTTCATTATTTAATTTTTTAATTACTTAGTTACATTACTTACATGCTAGTACTAGTGATTACTGATTTTAGAAATTTAGTGGTAGGCAGTTTTCCGTGTCAGCTGAGTAGGCTCAGTATCAGTAGGTTAGAAAAAAAAATTGAATTACCTCCGATTTGTGAAAAATCCAACTTCGCGTCGTCATCAACATCATCTCTAACATCTTCAGAAATGAGTCTCATCTCTAGTTTTCAAAATTGTGTATTTAGGAAAGAATATGCGAGGGATAAATTTTATAAACGTCCTTCTCCTCTCTGTTAGGGTCTTGTTTGCGTAGAAAATGGGGAAAACGCGTCACTCCCGGAAGTTTTTGTTGATTGGATAGCCTTTAGATCACATGGTAAAGGGAAACCCCCCAAACTAAGCGATCACAATATTTTCTCCTTTAAGGTGACCTATCACAATACTTTTAACAATAATAATAATACCAGTATGTTAGAGATATACTCTTTTAACTCACATAGAAAATAAATATTAAACAATTGTATTTAAAAGGTTGTTTTTTTCTTAAAAAAATTGGAAAATTTGTTATAATTATGTATCATCCTTATTGGACCTCATTGACTCATTGACATTGTGTTCTTATTCTTATACAAACTCTTTTGGTTAAGAATCTTGTTACGGTATGCGAACCACACACAAATCAGAGCATGGTATTACCGTTTATCAATGGGCTAAGAATCGTGTGGTGTTTGAGTGCTCACGCTATTGTTTATTGTACATCGATGACAAACAGAGTGTGGGTTTTTTTTCATCTGAATTTATTTAATCGACCGCTGGCCGTAATAAAAAAAAAATGTAATGAAGTGGAAACCTAGATAAGCAGGAAAACAGATAAATCATGCAGGGTCTCCAATCCAGAAAAAAAAAATGTTGAGGAAGGAAAAGTGGGGCGAGGCCAGTGGTCGACCAGTTTAACTTCCTAAATATTTTAATGAGCATTTTCAGAAACGATTTGGGTTCATCTCAGAATCAGAAAACGTGTTCAAAACTTCTATAAGTCTAGAGTATTATTTAAAAGTAATATAAATACAGTATAGGCTGAAGGATATATTATTTATTATTTTATTTTAAAATGTATATTTAAATGTTAAAAGTCGCATTATTAGGAGAGCTGGTATTCAAAGGTTGGCATTTGTACTGATGGCGATCCCTAAGTGGGTTTTGATTTTTTTTTTTTTTTTAATGTTCCTGCAGAAAATCAACAGGGCATCAAGTTGGTTCTATTATTCATGGAACACTCGGTGGTAGCAGGGGCGTAGGCAAAAATCTTGTCCGCCCCGGGCGACCCTAACTCTGGCTACGACACTGGATGGTAGTAGGCATATATTTCAAGGTGTTGAAATTAAGAGACCTTTAGTAGGTTCTACTTTGGGGTCAGTTGTTTTTTAGTTGTTTTTTTTTTTAATTATTTTTATTTATAGGTTTGAATAATAAAGGACGAACCATCATCTTTTGGTTATTATTATTTTTTTTTTTTTTGAAGTGTCAGACTGCATGTAACCTTTAACCGCCAACAGACCAGCTTCGGCCATGGGTGAATATACGTTCTTAAAAAGGACTATGGCCCCCTTAGATTCAACAGGAGACCGATAAAGCGTCACGTATTGGCCACGGTCTCAATCAAACTGTCTTGAGCAGCTTCGCTGAGGACAAACGCTGTTGTGGGTGTGAAAGCTTTTTCTTTTCTAAGAACGTCCTACTAGCCTACACCATTTAATTGGCTACGGCATTTACATTGGGCAAAGCTCGGCAGAGGTGTGTGATGTGGGGCTTCGGTTCATAATTAAACTCGATTCAGGTAACATGCAGGCAGGGGCGTATCTAATAAATGGGATAATGTGTCAAGAAGGACACCACTTTCCGCCACATAAAAAAAAGAATAAAAACAATAAACTGTGTCGGAAAGGCAACGCAATTTCAGTATTCCTATAAACCAGGCAGTGGCGTAGCGAGCTTAACCCGCGCCCGGGGCACAATAACTTTTTAGCGCCCCCCTATTCGAAAACCATACAATATTATATGTAAAATATACCATTTGGCGCCCCTTTATGAGTAGCGCCCGGGGCATGATGCCCCCCTTGCCCCCTACCTCGCTACGGCACTGAAACCAGGGGCTCTTAACCAGTGTGACAAAAGTATTGTAACACAATTAAAAAAAAAAAAAATTCATTCAATTAGGATAGTTGCCCTTTTCAGTTGCTGGCACCGATAAAACACGCAACAGTACAAATAATGCTCAAACAAAATTCACCACAAAAAGATCTACTGCTGCTAATTAAAAATGCCACTTAAACTGATTTTTGGGGTCTTTTATTCACACACCACAACCCCCCCCCCACCTTTTTTTCCCCCTCCTGCTGGCACTGCCCCTGGCACCAAAAGGACAAGACTGGTTGAAACCCGCTGCAAAAAGTTTAGAACCCCTGCTGAAGGCGCCATAGATACAACCAACATTCCTGGCTACAGTGTGCAGTTTGTGGGGCAAAGGTCACTGAGGGCAAAGGGTCCAACATTCAAAAGGCCTTCTGGTGGTAAAGGGGCCCCAAAGAGACCCCAGAGACTTCATTCCATCATCATCTGCTTGTTGTTACGTAGTGACCCCCCCCTCCTCTTAGTTGGCATAGTCTCCCCCCCCCGTCCCCCCCCCCCCCCCCCCGAGGTGTAATTTATGGTTTCCAGCCCAGTTATAATTTCGGAAACAAAAATACACCCAGACACTTGATTGAGGATTGGTGGACAGGGACCTGGAGGCCGGAGGCTGGAGGCATCATGTTGACCAAGAGACATAAGGAAACAGACTGTGTGAATCTAATGTACGCCATAGATATTAAATAAATCACATATAACATAGTGACATAGAGAAATATTGATTTAGTGGCTCACATATAACACAGAGGTATGGAGAATTCAATGGATTACATATAACATAGAGACAGACAGAATTTAGTGGATAACATATAACAGAGACAGAGAGAATTTAGTGAATAACATATAACATAGAGACAGAGATTTAGTGAGTCGCAAATGACATAGAGATATATAGAAAATCACACATAAGTTATAAGACAGAGACATAGATATTTAGTGAATCACGTTTGCAGTAAAGACATATATATTTAGTGACATCAAACGTGACACAGGACACAGAGTTTCGGTTAATCGCATATGACACAGAGACATAGTGAATCCCATATGATATAGAAAAATAGAGACTTGGTAAGTCGCATTTGACATGGACTTAGTGACATCACATATGACATAGCGATAGAGACTTGGAAACATCACACATGCCATAGAGACTTGGTGACATCACATATGACATAGAGACTTGGTGACATCACATATGACATGGGTATCTAGAGCAGAAAGGTGAGATAATAAACAAAGGTTGCAGACATTATTACTGGGATTAAAGACAACAATTATATAAGGGTGCCCGGGGAGAAGGGAGCTCCAACCCACTGAACCCGCCCATGTTTTATACAGCTCCACATGTGACACGGGGGACAAGGTCAGCAAATCATCTACCTATACTGTAAGCAAGAGAATATCGGTTGACATACATTCTGATAACTCCACCAACCTGTGTAATATGTCTACTGCGCCGTGACACAAAATATAATGCTTTCAAGAGAATTTTAAACCAGCGGTTCTCAACCAGAGGGTTGCGACTAATGCACAGGGGTCGCCTAAGACCAGGGCCGACCCTAACAATTGCGGGGCCCTAAGCGAAACGGATAGCGCGGGGCCCATTCTGGGTAGAGGATAAGGATACTAAGTGAAAATTACGATTTTTATTAGAAAATAAATTCGGGGTGGGGCCTATGAATGTGCGGGGCCCATTGCGACCGCATAGGTTGCAGTGGCCTGAGGCCGGCCCTGCCTAAGACTATCGGAAAACACATACACTCTACAGTTATGAAGTAGCAACGAAAATAATTTTGTGTTTGGGGGTCGCCAGAACATGAGGAAGTGTATTAAAGGGTCATGGCATTAGGAAGGTTGAGAACCACTGATTTAAACGGATAGATTTTCCGACAACTCACGCGACGGTCTATGATTTAATACTTGTGTCAACGACATATCAGTAAGTTTTTTAATTTTTTAATTTTTTAAAATGATTATTTGAATAACCGAACATATCCACAAGTTGTAGATAAGGACATGAGTAGGAAGTACCACTTAAGTTTTGCTCCATGGATCGGTGTCGGTCCAAAGTTTTGGGGTTCTTAAAAAATTTCATGTGATAGATAAATGTTGGGGGGAGAAGTAATTTAAAAAAAAAAAAAACTTTATTTGAAATTCAGGCACCAGTTCGAATTTTTCGGGCGCCATTACGCTCGGGCATCGTGTAATTGTGTACCACTTCTGACGTCTGCGCTTATGGGTTCAGCATAGTTTGGGACCCTAAACGACTCCTGTCTGATATACGCATTCTATAGTTAATGAAAATATACTGAATAATAAAGTCACAAATTCTTTTTTCCTGTTTTTCTCAATAATTCTAAGACCATTTGTTTCTTTTTTTGTTTCTTTTTTTTTTTTTGCCTCAACCCCCACCCTTGAACATGTTCACTCCAACTTCGTCACCTCGGGACACTTGATCTTTCTACTTAACAGTTCTGCACACGTAAAGATGTGTCTACTTTTGTAACGCCATGTCGTTCGAGTGTGTTCGAAGGCATTAAGTATTTTGTCTTTTAAGCCGCCCCCCCCCCCCAATCCACATCCCAGTTTGTAGTCAAGCCTAGTCCTTGACCTTTTAAGTTCAAAGTTCGACAGTGGTATATGCTCAAAGCTCGAATGTGGTAAGTTTAAAGGTCAACTGAGGTTAGTTCAAATTTCAATTCACAGGTAAGGTCAAAGTTCGAATGTGTTAAGTTCAAAGTTCGAATGTGTTAAGTTCAAAGTTCGACTGGGGTAAGTAATGGTTACGCCGTATACTCAACCGCATTAACATACCCGGACAAAAATAGCACTGGATTCGTGTGGTAAAAAATATAAGTCATCTTCTCATTTTCTTTTTGGTGTTCAACCCAAGGGCGAGAAATATAGAATAATATAAGGGTTACTGGGGACTGCGTTCAAACCATATGAATTAAATAAATATGGTCAGGCTTGACAAAAAAAAAAAAGACAGGACAATGAAAGGAGTTTTCGGGCTAAATACCTTCTTCAACATAGAATTAAAAAAAAAACCAAGACAACATATTATTGGAAATTAAAAATTTTAAGTGCTCCCCAGATCACAATGTAGATCGCTCGGTCTCTGTGTAGAACCAAAGACCCAAACTGCTACGGTACGTGTGATTACAAGGAGAGATTTTCTGTGAGGCGACCTTCTGAAAAAAATATAGTGTGATGCCAGTTGTATTTCTCTTAGCTGTATCATGTATTTATTTGGATATCATATGTTCTGGGTCTTCCGATAATTAAAATTTATTTTTTAAAATTTAACTTTCCCTAAAGCAACGCTCGGCAAATCGCGGCTCTTTAGTAACCTGAGTGCGGCTCGCCCAGTCGGCCACAAATCGGTTTTGACTCCGAAAAACATGGTTCTTGACAGGTGCTTGAAAAGAAATTTGGCTCACTTTTATTTTTTGTGGTTAAAATCGTCTTACTGCTGATTTTTGGCTCTTTTGAATAATGAGTTTCCCGACCTCTGGCCTCAAATATTGATGCTTGCAGGGTCGGATTTCCCATATGGCGTAGCAGTCCAAGGTGGCCTATGTATAGAAGAAATAACAAACCAAATATTTACACAATTTCATTATAGCATTATTTTAAAATTGCCATGTGAAATGCTGTATTAGTGTAGATTTGAATAACCAAAGTATATAACGTAATTCAAAGATTACAAAGATTTTTATTAAGTGATAATGTTTTAAAAATGAACCATCATATTTTTAATATGCAATTATAAATAAAATGTTTTAAATAAATTTTAAAAAAGTGTGTGGGGTGGGGGTGGTGTTAGGAATTATGTGCTTTGAACTAGGGTACAAAAATGTGTTAATACGGTCATGGATAATTAATACCTATTTCCCACAGACAACGGCACAATATCCAATTGCAATATTTCTGCCAGAATCAATAAACCCTGTGCAACTTTTAAAGAAACTTCCAGCTCGACTTACCGAACCTGTCTTGGTTCCAATGGCCTTGGCCCACTGACGCCTTGCATTTGTCTTTCACTGCGTATGTGCAAGAATCACCGAATTTTTAAAATTTTATTTTATTTTTAGAGGCCTGTAGCGGATTGGTAGTTATTCGCAGCACTTGTCGTACGGCGACCTAGAAACGATTCCAAGAACACTGAGATAAACGCCACTGTTGTCATGCGCAGTAGCGATAAGTCAGTCTTTGTGACGAGTGGCGTCCGTGAAGATAATACAAAGGTCATAGACCAGCGGTTCTCAACCTGTGGGTCGCGACCCCAAAGGGTGTCGCGCGACCCTTTACCAGGGATCGCCTAAAACCATCTGAAAACACATATAATCTACAGTTATGAAGTAGAAACAAAAAAAATTTTGTTGCTGAAGTTCGCCACAACATTAGGAACTGTATTAAAGGGTCGCGGCATTAGGAAGGTTGAGAACCACTGTCACAGAAGCTCGCAGGGCTTCTCAACCAATGGAACTTAACCCCAAATAGGGTCGAGTAGGGTTATCTGAGTGTCGCCGGCGAAAACTAAAAACAAGATACATGATCTCATGTATATTATTCATTGCGTTAAATTTGACTCGAATTAAAATTGTATTGCATTATACCAGAGGGAATTTCTTTTTTTAAATCCCCTGCCCCACACCTCCAGGTTCATTTTTATAGAGTTAACTCTTCACATAAGACAGTTATTTATCTATTTCTTAGTGCACATCATTTTGTACAAAATAAAAAATTAAAAAAAAAAGTATGCGATATTTTTTTATGCTTTCTCTCACACATCCGAATAGCATTAGTCAAAATGTACACGGACACGCAGCGCCCCCTTTCGGACCCGGGACACATTAAACTCAATGCTATTCGGATGTCATTTGTGGTAGTTTATTTTAGTTAAAATGAAGAATTAAGATTTCAAACGTATAGTACATTCAATTATATTTCATTTGATACCTCACTTGGTCTTACAAACCCAACAAAAATATTTTAAATCGTTTTTTAATCCCAACCTCTCAATTCTGGTAGCCGTGTACCAATACCAATAGCTACTTCGATTAAATATTCGGATGTCCCAACCACTTTTAAACCGAATTTTTTTTTTTACACCTTACTTAAAATGAGACAATTTCATTTTCCGAAAGAAAATATTTCGCATTTAACTATTTTAACGCAGTTGCGTTATTTTAAAAAAAAAATCATTTAGTTTAGCGTAGTTATCGGCAATTATATTTTACGCGCTATTGAACTCATTATTGAACCATACTTACTTTCAAACTTATAGAAATAATTGTATGTATGTATGGCATCTTTCCGTCTACGAGAGACGATATTTTCTGATTGCAGCTCTTGGTGTAATATACTCTCAATACCAAATATGCTGAATAGGAAGCAGCCATCTTGTTATGACGCAGCCGGAAATGAAAGCAGTCAAAGAGTCACACGAGAAGCTTGATATAGATAAGAGATTAATAGTAAAGGAAAAAACACTTTATTGACATTTACGAGAGAATAGTTCTAATCGTAGTGGGATGTACCTCATGTACGTCATTTCCGTTTCTTCAAGGGTTGTTGTTTTTTTTTTCCATTACTGCAAACGCCACAGAACATATCAATCTAAATAAGAATTGTCAGATTATGATTGATGTTTTCTATTTTTAATTTTTAACAGAACGAATATTTATTTTATCCCTTTTGCTATGTTAGATTTTCTGCTGTCCTAGATACTGATACTTAGTAGACAAAGGTATCCTTCAAATGACGTCCCTGGCGTTAGGCAGTTGTAAATGAACTGCACGTTAGCTGACAGTTGACCCAGGCTTATATAAATGAAAATAAAAAAGGGAATTTCATTGCCTTTGAATTTCATCATTGTCCATTTTCACTATTTTGTGACCCTGATGTGTATGGTCCAAATTTAGGAGAAATTAGAATCTCATTAGAACAACATACAATGAACTAAAGCTACATACATGACTTGACGTTTGTCTCAAATACTTGACATACTTCAAATACACTTAAATATCACGACTTCATTGAAAGAAAAAAAAAAAAAAAGAAGATTTCAATAAACAATACACAAGATGGTTGAAGTTTTTATTTTTTATAATATTTTAAATATATTTCTTTGGCTGTAGTCTTATCAAAATCTTTATAACAAAGAAAATTAAGCATATCTTAAAGAACTCATATTGTTTTAAATTATCATATTTATGTTTTTTGGTTTTTTTTCTGGCCAGTAGAGATGAATCAAACCAGCTTCCTTCAAATGTTTTCCTGTCAGGACTGACATCAGTTTTTGTTCCCCTCTGAGAAGAAGAGGTTGACGTAGCGCTTGTAGCCCAGGTACACCAAAAACAGGAAGTCGTCCACGATGTCGGGGAACACGCACCACGTGGCCAGCAGCACGGCGAACGGCAGCCAGTAGTAGCGCAGCGTGTGGAAGATGAATCTTTCGAACGATCTGTAGGTCGTGTTCAGTACCTGGCCGGTGCCGTCGATGAGCGTTCGGAGCACGACATTCAGGACATCTTCTCCTGGTTTACTCAGGTGGAAAATGGACACGATCACTCCGATACCAATTAACCCTTTGATCAGTTCATCCCAAGGGTAGGGGGGCTCACTTTTCGCCATTCAGAGATTGTTTTGTGTGTGGACTAGTGCGTTATAAAATATGCTTATTAGCAATGTTTGACTTTAAGTTGGTGGTTATTTTTAGGATGTCTAAGCGCTTTGATAGTTGCAATTCAAAACGCTTACAAATTACGACTCGTAGGTATTAATGATAGCGAATTTAAAATAAATATATAAACTACCGCTATTAATTTGGAAATATTTAGCTTTTCTGAATGGTGATTGTTTTGTTTTTTCGTCCTGCGTTTAAGAAATGTAGTTAGTAAACTCTACTGAGATGGTGTTATACACAAACGAGTCACGGAGATGACGTTGTACACAACTGAGCTGTCAGAGATGACGTTCTACGCAAGTGATCTACGGAGATGACGTTCTCCACAAGTGAGACACGGAGATGACGCTGTCCGTAAGTGAGCTGCTAGAGATGAAGTTCTACACAAGTGAGCTGCCAGACATGGCGTTCTACAGCAATGAGAGCAGCGAAGAGGGTGCTCTACTCTCAAGTGATTCAAGGAGAGGAAGCTCTACACAAGTGAAACACGGTGATGACGTACGTTGTACACAAGTGTATACTTCAGAGATGACGTCCTACAAAAGTCGGTCACAAAGATGGTGTTCTACACAGAGTGGCTCAAAAGTTGTTTGATGTTGCCAGAATTAGAATACGGACTTCTTTACACAGCCTGAAATATAAAGACGGAGAATTCTTTGTTGAGATAGAGCTGAGTGAATTGTTTTTTTTTTTAAACGTATTAACTCTTCTATTTGTTTTTGTTCGACCCGTAGAATCTACAGCTGGGTTCGGAAACCATTTGTGTGTGCAGAGGAGCGCATGGCAACTTTATATTGGACGGGCCGCGAGATACTTTTCTAGACAATCTAGATATCTAAACAGTTATTGACAACATTTTTTAATTAAAAAAATTACTGTTTCAACTGTTATCACTTATATTCAATCGCCCATGACGTCACAGGTCTTGTTTGGTCATACAGATTTGTATGAGAAAAATGGGTCTACTTTTAATACAGGGGTCGACAACAAAGTACGTCATGCTTCGGATGGGGGGAAGGGGGTCTTAGTAAATGTGACAGGTTTTGACATGGAAAAAAAAGGGGGGGGGGTGGGTTGTTGTCTAAGAAACACTGTACGTTTTTGACACGGTGGGGGCAGGGGTGAGGTAAAGATCATATGTGACGTTATATTTATTATTACTATTATTATTATTATAAGGTGATTTTCTATAGCGCAGTACTCCAGCCTATAGGGCTAAGCTCATTGTTATTTTTTTATCTTTCATATTATTATAAACCTGAAATTAATAGAGATCTTTAACCTTCAGTTAGTTCTGGATATATTCTGACAGATGATATCACTTAATAGTGTCTCATTTTTACAGCGCAGTGTGTTTTGAATTTGTCATGGAGGATGACCCCATGTGTCAGGGAGGATGGCCACATATGTCATGGAGGATGGCCACATATGTCATAGAGGATGGCCACATGTGTCAAGGAGGATGGCCACATGTTTCATGAAGGATGGCCCCATATGTCATGGAGGAGGGCCTCATATGTCATGGACGATGGCACCACATGTCATCGACGATGGGATTTAAGTTCGAAAATATGGCTAAGCCATGGAACAGTTTTTAAATTTCCTGTGATTTCCAGTTGGAAAATTTTACACTATGAATATTTATTGTTTGTTTGTTTGCTTACAGATAATCACATTTTTTACATTTACAAAACCAATTGTCCACATTCAACTGACCGCATGTGGTCGGCACTCCGTATGATACACACGCTTGCAATTGCAAGAGCTTTTCAGTGGTTGGGACGACGTGATACTGGTGTGTGGCGAAATGTAAGGGCTTTATTTTGTGTGAAAAAAAAGTAAGGGGAAATTGTCCGAAATTACTTCAAACGGAAAATGAATTTTTTATAGGATCCAAATATTGGTGAGGATGATATTATGCTTTTATTATATGATCCGAATAATGGTGATGATGATATATGCGTTTATATGATCCGAATAATGGTGATGATGATATATGCGTTTATATGATCCGAATAATGGTGATGATGATATATGCGTTTATATGATCCGAATAATGGTGATGATGATATATGCGTTTATATGATCCGAATAATGGTGAGGATGATATATGCGTTTATATGATCCGAATAATGGTGATGATGATATATGCGTTTATATGATCCGAATAATGGTGAGGATGATATATGCGTTTATATGATCCGAATAATGGTGATGATGATATATGGGTTTATATGATCCGAATAATGGTGAGGATGATATATGCGTTTATATGATCCGAATAATGGTGAGGATGATATATGCGTTTATATGATCCGAATAATGGTGAGGATGATATATGCGTTTATATGATCCGAATAATGGTGAGGATGATATATGCGTTTATATGATCCGAATAATGGTGAGGATGATATATGCGTTTATATGATCCGAATAATGGTGATGATGATATATGGGTTTATATGATCCGAATAATGGTGAGGATGATATATGCGTTTATATGATCCGAATAATGGTGAGGATGATATATGCGTTTATATGATCCGAATAATGGTGAGGATGATATATGCGTTTATATGATCCGAATAATGGTGAGGATGATATATGCTTGAATGCTATTCCTCGCAGAATAAAAATAGAAATCATTTATATGTATATATATAAAACAATTTTAAAAAAATTAAAAACAAAACATTTGAATGGTTTGTGATACTGATACAGAGTTTTCGTAAAATCCGTTCAAGTCCATCATTCATGTATGAGCCTCCATTAACGCGTGTCTCATATGTTTGCATTGAAATCAAAGTTTTTATTCAAAAGAGCATTTGTTTTATTGGAGGTGTCAATAATAATAATTTTTGCTGTGAATTAAAATTGAAGTACCCTTTTTTCCCCCTACAATCATACATGGTATTATCTCAAGATACTCGAACCCGCTACCCGGACACACACACACAAACTTGAAGCGGCTCGGCCCTAATGTAAACCGTAGACCCACTAGAAAAAGTCGGTTCACTCACCGGCAAGGACATTGTACGACCGAACAGAGAGCCTTTTTTTTTTTTTTTTTTGTTTGTTTGTCAAAGCTGGCGTCGGCCCAACCCATAACGTTCGTGGGCGGTGTGGAACATGCCGGGGCTAGAAGGTTATCTATGTTTAGTGACACGTTTAGTGGGGGGGGGGTGTCATGGCGTCGGGCCGTCAGAAGACTTAACGTAGTGCCACAGCCACCAGATTCTATAAACAAGTTTAGCCCCCAACCTCCCCTATAATATTCTGGTGATTGTACGGATTGGGCTGTTGATTGGTTTAAAAATCACGATCAGGTGGGTTTTGAAGCCTCAAGCCACCCCGACGAGTTGAATGATCAGGGGCGCCGCTGGAGCAGGGGGGTGGAGGTGGGACCGGACAGCGGGCACCAATCTCACGTGACAATAAGATAACATAACAAAACATTTAAGTAGCATTTAGTCATTTGTTGGTGGGAGAAGGGGAGTAAACGAAAGGATTGTACCCCAAACTTTAACTGCTAACTCCGCCGCTGCACGCCACGACAAATTGGAAATTCATCGATTAAATTGGTTTATTACTTGAAAGCGTGATCTGATATTTTGATTGTGTCACTACATTGTGCGGGGACAAATGTATGTGATAGAATCTCCCTTTAAATTAGTGTTTCCCAACGTGGGGCGTACGCAAGTTGAAGATTAGCATCGGTGTTTGTGGGGGGGGGGGGGGAGCTGTATTTACATATGAAAGATAAGGGTGGGGGCAATGTTAGACAGGACAGGTTGGACCTAAAACCTCTTAGGTGCTCAGGTGGGGCGACGGGCATTAAAAACTGCTGGGAAACGGCGATCAAAGTCAGCGGTTCTCAACCCGTGGGTCCCGACCCCTTAAGACTATCGAATGAGAAATAATTATGATTGCAACGTAAACAAGTTTAATTGTATGGTTGGGGGTGGGGGGGTGTCATAACATCATGAGGAACTGTATTAAAAGATCGCGGCATTAGGAAGGTTGAGAACCACTGATCTAAGTGAATCGTTACGACAACAAAGTGATTTCAGGTGTCATAAGTTTGATGTAAAAAAAGGGGGGGGGGGGGTTAGTGTCCCTGGATCTAAGCGAACCGTTACAAATATAGGGTAACTCCATCCATAAAGAAAAGTCTCCCGAATTTTTCTCACCGTTGGGTAACGGTGTTGGAAATTACGTCTTGAGTTGGAAATTTGGGTGTTGGTTTAATGTTTGAGCTCCGGAGTCTTGTTCTAAAACAATAGCGACAATAGGGTTATATCCCGTCCGGGGATGCTCGAAATAAGAGATATTGATCTCGGGTAAAATTATAATAAAACAAACATACAGTAAGACAAGATATTACTAGTAAATCATTTGAAACTTCTGTTTTTTTCTTTCTTTTAGTTTTTTTAATGAGTCCTTTTTGGGGGAGGGGCGACCGGGTTATAAGAATAGTCTATATTTAGTAACAAACAAGCACAGCTAAAAATAGATCCGCGTAGGCAAAGTGGCGCCCCACGATTATGTTTATAATAATTTTTAACCAATCACAAAGCGGGGAAGAAAATAAGATAAATCACATTCTCCGACTACCTAACGGCAATAACAATTAAGATGAATTGAAATGTACATGTAATCTCTACGCAGCGGGTTATTCGAGTCAGCTCTTAAGATTTAGCTAAAGACGGGTGTGGTATGGTGTGTTTTCCAATACAGGCCACAATGACGTGTTTGAAGAAGATGAACAATTTTAGGCAAGGGAGATGCCGAAGAAAATTAATAATAATACATTTAATAAATAGGGCCTACAAGTATTATGAACTGTGATCATTGTGATTGTTCGAGGTCAATAACTATTACTTCAAGGCTATTGGCATTATACGAAATAAATTTTATTATAAATAGTCTAACATTAAGTTACTGCTCTTTTACTCACCCCCTCCAAAAGTAGCCCCCCCCCCCCCCCCCGCCAAAAAAAATAAATAAATAAATAAAATAACATAAAAAACAAAAATTTGTTAAAACCCCCATAAATCTCATCTTTTATCTTGCCTTCCCCAAAATACCTCACCTCACCTGCCTCTCTCACTGTCTATCTCTCTAACGCCTCTCTAGCCCCTCTCTGTCTATCCCTGTCTCTCGGTCTGTACGTGTGTGCCCGTGATATGCACCCATTTTGCCCGAGTTTGACCCACATGACAAGTGTTTCTGAGCACAGCTTCATGCTACGTTAAGACGGCCTCATTCTGCGTGATAACAAACAAAAAAACAAAAAACAAACAAACAAACAAACAAAACCACACAAACCACCACACTAACACGCACACATTTTAAACTATTCAACGCAACAGAGCTGACATTTTGTGGCACTGCTTAATTTGTTCATCTTTCTTATCTTTAAAATTTCATTGGAAATGTGTTGTTTTTTTGTGTGTTGTTTTTTTGCGTGTTTTTAAAAAAAAAAAAAAAAATATTTTCACCATTTACAAACAAGTAAAGCTAGCATTTTAAAAAAAGTAGCTACTTGTTATGTTTTATTCAACACCCAAACGTGTTGAACTATTTTTAGAAACGAACTCCCTTATGACGAAGACAGTGTGAGTCAGTTGTTGGACCGGATTAAGAAAATCCGGATAGAAAACGTCCTCGCTACACTACAACTGGTTGCAACGGCGTCTCACTTAGTACGCCAAATCATTTTTACAATATCCGTTTGAGTTAAACCAGGTCAGGCCTGGCTGGGGACGGGAGTGGGGAGGGGTGGTAGGAAAAGGGGGGGGGGCTTAGCGGGCTTATTCTGGTCCAAATATACACGGGAAGCCAGAAAGAGGGGCGTCTAAAAATAGTCCAGCTATTGATAACTTGCCTAGTAGGCAGCCACACATTTTAGATCCAACAGAATTTACGACACCGATAGATGCAATTTTTTTGAGTGTGTCGTGTTGTTGTTGAAAGTTTGAGGGTGTAAGGAATAGCGCGTGACCATCAAATCTGACCATGAAACATCCGACAGCCAAAGATCTGGTCATCAAACATCTGACCATCAAACACCTGACCGATAAAAATCAAACATTAAAACATTAACATCGAACGTCCGACCATCAAACCTATGGCCATCAAACATCTGACCATCAAAAACCCGACCTTTCTAATCTGACCATAAAAAATCTTAACATCAAATATCTGGCCATCAAACATCAGACCATCAAATGTCCGATCATCAAACATCTGACCCTCAAACATGCGACTATCAAACATCCGACTAGCACCCATAAAACTATTGCTCATCCTAATATCACACATACGAACCGCACACCCCACATACTAAGACTTATGCAATGATATGATGACACGTCTATCCGACTATCATGAAACATGAAGTGTGCTGCAGCACTGACATAAGATTGCTGTCAGCAGCGGAGTGACTGTCGTCCTACCCCACAATACTTCATTTATTTCTTACCCCAATTACTATAATTATTCACTAAATTAGCGTCCCAAAACAAGGTTTAGGCGCAAGACGTGCGCAAAGAAATTGTCATTCATCCTTCACACACCTTCACTATACGATTTCCTTCATATGACAGTCCCTGTTAATGACAGACACTGTCAATGATATCTTCAGTCAAGGAGTTCAAAGACTTTTAAAGAAGAAAATCCTATAATTACTTTGTATTATTATTATTTTTTTTTTTTTTTAAGTTTGGGACTACACTGCTTATCCGGGATTTTTTTTTTTGTTAAGGGTGCGTTAAGTGGTATGACATCATTTGTCATTTAAAAAAAAAAATGAAACGGGGAAAAAATTTGATTAAAGTGGAGTGTATTGATAGCTTTCATTCTGAACCCCAGATCAGATCATCTACGATCAAGAAAGTAGCAGATGTGTTGTGGGCTGCTCTACCCAAGAGTCTACTATCAGCTAGTGAAGAAAAGTTATTGATGTCCGTTCCAAAAATAAACTCTTTCTATGTTGAATTATCAGAAGATGAGCTTTTAAAAGAAATATTAAGGCTTAGAAGACACCTAAAGGCAGCTGATATTGAATTTCACAAAGTCATGGACTGGTCAGTATTTGATGTCTTTAAATTCATAGCTGAATGAGACTTCCTAGAATCATATAATGTGATTTCATGTGAGCAGAGCTTTTCAAAATGAAGGCTTGTCAAGAACTACTTGCGATCCATCATGGGACAGTCAAGGCTTTTTGATCTGGCTCTAATATCAATTAAAATAGATACGGTGAAGGATATTGATTTTGCTCAAGTGATTGATAGGTTAGCAGCTTTGAAAACTAGTAAGGACAATTTTTAATAATGTAAATTTAATGTAAATATAACGATAACGTAACGCTGTTACAGTTCTTAAATACATTTACCCCCTGAACTTCAATGATTTTTACCCCCTTCATTAAAAAAATAAATAATAATCACCTATATTTCATTTTTAAGAATTCTCTAATTGGTTGAGATCATCACATGCTACAAGTACCATCATTAGCAAAGCGCGAAGTAAATTGATCAAGGACGGGAGAAAACAGCGATTCAAAAAAGCTAAATTAAACTTGTACGTTTTTTTGCGGTAAGGGATATGTCTTTTTTGGAAGAGGCCCCTAAACAATGTCCAGGAAATATTATTTTATTTAGAACTTAAACTGCATTATGGTATGGGGATATAATTTATAATCGGCAGCTAATAGAAAAAAAAAGAAAATAGAAAAAGACAGCGACGGATTCCGTTCAACTTCCGAGTGCGCTTAACAACAGTGCAGGAGTGTGTGGAAAATAATGACTCGCTCAGCATTTTAATTATAAAGGAAAGTTGGGTGGCCTTTTTTTTTTTTTTTTTTTTTTGTTACCGTTTGAAAATAAAGAGAGCGGAGAAAATATAAATAAGTCGAATAAGTCCAAGACATTGCGAGTTATACTTCCTGGTGTACTTCCGACCGTCTCTTGCACAGTCTTAGATACAGTTGTGGTCCTCGCGAATCAACTGTTGACACAGACCACTGGCTGGGACCTCGGCCCTGTACAGTGGTTCAAAAACTGTGTTCTGCTCCGAGGCCGCTTTCCGGTCCAAATACCACAATGATTCTAGGGCAGTGAGCAGACCAGGAGTCAATACGCGAGCAGGCCCGCACCTGGGAGGGGGGGGTACGACAACCATAGTACTTGTCAGGGGCCAACCCGTTTTCGAGCTTGAAACACGAAAGGGGCTTGAACTCAGCTGCCCGGGGCCTGGAATTTCCTAGGTGCGAGCCTGAAGCGCGTACAGACATCTTCAACTTTTAGTTTTTCCAAACCATTGACGTCGTGGTAGGATAGTTTTCAGTTACTGAATAAAGTCGCTATGCCTAATTGTTCAATATAAGTAAATGCAGTAAAATGATATCTTTGGGGAAGACATCCAGTTTTTTGTGGGTTTATTTTTTTTTCGTTTTTAAAATTGTTTAAAAATCATTAATACAGAGATTGGCAAAGATTTTGAGTGCCGAGCCATTTCGTAAGTTATCCCTGTACAAGCACGGATTTATTATAAACTCTATGTTCTCTGCCACAACGTTTTCTCGAATTCCTGTCCTTCCTATCTAATCGAAATTATCTCTATCTATTCACCCCTTCGACAGCTTCGCTCCTCCGCAGACGCACATATTCTTTCTGTCCCCAAGACTCGCACAAAACATACGGTGAACGATCTTTCTCTTTCAATGCCCCAAAACAATGGAATTCTCTTCCACTACACATCCGCAATATACGAACCCTCACAGCCATCAAAACTGCACTCAAAACACATCTCTTTAAACTCTACTACCCTGACTGATTCCCCACATCTGACCGATAGGCGATACTGCTGTGTGCCGTCCATAGCTTGACATTCAAAAAGTTATGGAATGATTGGGTGAATACACATTTGTTTAGTTTTATTTAATTAATGTATGTTAATTTTTAAGTTCATGATCATGTTTGTTAAATTGTATCTACAGCATGGTGAGCCCAGCCCTAGGTTGGGGTACTACGCTATAAAAAACTTTTTCTTATAATAATAAAAGGCCCAGAAAAGTGTGATTGATTAAACTGCATTTTAGATTAGTAAAAAAAAGATTTAAAAAAAGAAGAAAAAGAAGAAAAACAAATTAAATAACGAAGAGAGCTGCTGTTATTCACCCGGAGAGACTGCGGCGCCCCCCCCCCCCCCGATAGCTGCAGGCTACCGACCATTGTATACTGATAGTATGGTGGTTAAACCGAGTGTATAGTGGTAAAACTAATAGTGTAATGTTAGAACTAATAGTATAGCGGTAAAACTGATAGTATAATGGTAAAGCTAACATAGCTTTTCCTGTAAAAACTCGAGTACATGTACAGCCCACCCCCTCCTATGTCAATACAAATGAGCTTTCAATACCCCTCACCCAGAAAAAGGGGATGTGGGGTCGTTTTAAAGAGTCGGTCATTGTAGAAAAATGACAGGCTGTTGTATTTTTGGGGTCTGATGGTATTAAAAAAAAAGGGACGAAAAAAACGGCATATTCAAACTAAAATTCATTGTTCAACCGTTGAAACAAAGTTGTCTTGAATGAGGCAACTCTGGTTTAGATTTAACCACCCTCCCCCCCCCCCCCCCACACACACACCAAAAATATTTTTTTTTCAAAAAATTAATAAATCCATTCACGATACGTTGAGTCGAAAGAAACTCTGACGTCATCATTTGAGTGAGGTTACTTGCAAAGTATTCGGCTGTTTCAGAACACGTGACGGATCCTTAATACTGAGCAGACGGCACACTATTTTACCACCAGTGAACCAGACAGGAATTATTGGAACGGCCCAGAAAGGAGGTCATGAAGCAGTTGAAGTTTTTACACCAGGGTCACTCGTCTACCGACAATGGTAGTGTCGCCAATGGTAGTGTCGCCAATGGTAGTGTCGCCAATGGTAGTGTATCTTGAAAGCAGCAATCTTCATCATCTGAACTGATACACGGTGATTAGAGATTTCACAATTGTATATATTTATATTTATTGATTTATTCGTAAAATGGCCCCCTTCTTGCCAAAGATAGATCAAAGTGCAAAGATGATACACTTGTGTGTCAGTATTGTCATTGTGCCGATATTGTATACACCAATTCAGTCAGTCATTGTGCCAATATTGTATATGCCCATGTAGGACAGCCGGCGTGTCAGTACTGTATATAGCCCATATCAGACAGTCAGTGAATCAATATTGTATGGATCATATAGATGTCAATAGTGTTATAGGCCATATCAGACAGTCAGTGAATCAATATTGTATGGATCATATAGATGTCAATAGTGTTATAGGCCATATCAGACAGTCAGTGAATCAATATTGTATGGATCATATAGATGTCAATAGTGTTATAGCCCATATCAGACAGTCAGTGAATCAATATTGTATGGATCATATAGATGTCAATAGTGTTATAGGCCATATCAGACAGTCAGTGAATCAATATTGTATGGATCATATAGATGTCAATAGTGTTATAGGCCATATCAGACAGTCAGTGAATCAATATTGTATGGATCATATAGATGTCAATAGTGTTATAGGCCATATCAGACAGTCAGTGAATCAATATTGTATGGATCATATAGATGTCAATAGTGTTATAGGCCATATCAGACAGTCAGTGAATCAATATTGTATGGATCATATAGATGTCAATAGTGTTATAGGCCATATCAGACAGTCAGTGAATCAATATTGTATGGATCATATAGATGTCAACAGTGTTATAGGCCATATCAGACAGTCAGTGAATCAATATTGTATGGATCATATAGATGTCAATAGTGTTATAGGCCATATCAGACAATACCGAGAATTACAGGTACAACATCAATTCGAAGAACAGAGGGGAAGAATGTGAAACTGAAAGTAAACGTGTGTGGGGGGGGGGGGGGTCAGGGGGCGAGTGTGTGGGTGAGGGTGGTTGGGGGGGGGGGTGCCGCAATCATTTGTAAAACTTGTCAATCATTTTATGCAGGTTGGAAAACAATTGCCCAATAACCGAAGTGTCAATTTACTCGCATCGATTTGCATCGATGTTAGTTAGTAAACGCGGAAATGCCAGAAGTTCCTATAAAGGCGATGTTATAACTAAATACAAGATTTTTCACTCTCCCTGCAGTTAAGAACTGACGATCAGCACCTGGAAAGAAATGCACACACACACACGCACGCATACACATACTCACTCAAATACATCCACACACACAGAGACTTTAGCAGCCTCTGCTGGGTTACGAAACGACGTTGACAGACAATCGACGAGTAGAGCTACAAGATTTGAGAACCTCCGTCCAACGGTTTGCCGTTGTGTGGGTGCAGTAGACAAAGTACACGGAAATTAGTGACGAGCAAGGCCATTTTCAAGTAAAAGCAGCGCCCTGTGGGAAAAAAACTAAAATGGCGCCCCTTACTAAATAGAAACAAGCGCTGTCCGGGTCGGACCAATAATATAAAGTTGTTTTTTGCGCCCCTCGTCTTTGTGAAGTATAGGCCTACATGTGATTTTATCGTTTCAGTCAATATTAAGGTCCTACCCTAAAGACAAGAAAACAAGGGTCCGCCAAAGAAATCATGCAGGGCATAACGAGAGAAAGAAGAAGAGGAAGACAGAGGCAAAGATGGGAAGATAACATCGGGGATTAAAACTAGGCATGCCGTGCGTAGTGCATGCAGAAAACAGAGAGGAATGGAGAAGGATAATTTTCATGTCATCTGTGGCACCCCGACAATCCAAGTACTAAGGGACATGATGATGATCCTAAAGATTATTTTTGTTGCCCCCCACCCCTGTCCCCCCACTCTGGCGATGGCGCGCGGGATGAGTACACCCCTTTGTTCCCCATTCCCTTTTCGAACTGTTCCGATTATAAGAATGTATGAGAGGACCAAGGGAAAAAAAATCGATTTAAAGTAAACATAAGTTTTGTTTCCCCTTACACTTACACAGAGGCTGCCAACAATATCACCAATCAGCTCAGCTGATGAAACCTTCGGAAGTTGTCACTCGCTAAACGGAAATGGGAATCATTAAATTTATGAACATTGTCGTCAAGCACAAATAAAAAATGGCGTTAAAAAAAAACACCATTTGTTTCATTTTTGAAAGCTGGTCCGCCACCAAGAGGTCTTTTTATAGGGGATGTCCTCGCCTGCTGCAGCCACACATTTAAATATATTATATATATATATAACTGTTATATAATCAGCCGTTAAGCTGAGATGCCGTATAGTTTTTCAGCCTGTTTCCGTCGACTGGTGCTAGAAACATAGTTTAATATGAGCGTCAGATCTAAACGTGCGTCATCCGCGTTTAATGAGTGGATTCGGAAAGATGCCACGCCTCTGCACGCCCACGTGACTACATCATTCCACCCCACCCCCCTCGTTGAAAGAAATCTCTAATAAAATGAAAGTTAAAAAAAAACATACACTAAAGACGCTTCAAATAATTAACAGTGACCTGACGGAACATCCGCCACTTTGTGTGTGTGTGTGTGTGGTTGAGTGGTTGAAACCGGGGGTTGAGATCTACTATCACGTTGACAACGAACACAGACACACACACACACTCCCTCACATACATTAATACACACATACTCTCACACCCACAAGCTTAATTTAAAAAAAAATACAATTATGATAATTTAAAAATAAAAAGTAATTCACAATGAAATTCCCAAGATAAAGATAACGATTAAAAAGAAAATCGAATCGACGTCTGCGTGAAACGCTAAGCTAAAAAAATAAACTGTTTTTTTTTTTAAAAATCCACACACATAAATGTACAGTAAAACTTATTCCAAATTCTTTGAATATTTCTGGCCATGAAAGAAGTGATCCAATGATACGACAAGAAACATACCCATGAACAAATAATTTATCACTTCAGTGGAAGAGAGCGCCCCCCCCCCCCTTTTTCAGCGTCATCGGAGTCAGTGATACGACGGTGACGTCAGCAGATCGAGTCATGTTACGACTCTTGTCTCAGACTAATATTTATTTTTTTACACCTATCTATTTCGAGGGGGGGGGCGTCATTGGAAGGGGTGAGGTGGCTCAGGGGATTCGTGACCCTCCACTTCCTTTGTAATTGTATCCAGTGCATTTTTAATACTTGATTGTAAGAAGTGGTTCTTGCTTATCATCTGAATTGAATTAAGTCCATGGAGGAAAAACAAACGAAGAAGGTTAGACCTGACGTGAAGAAGGTTAGACCTGACATGAAGACGGTTAGACCTGACGTGAAGAAGGTTAGACCTGACATGAAGACGGTTAGAACTGACGTGAAGAAGGTTAGACCTGACATGAAGACGTGTAGAACTGACGTGAAGAAGGTTAGACCTGACGTGGTTTATACCACAACCTTGCTGAATAGCGAAAAAAAAAAAAAAAAGCAGAAATTAAAAAAAACTACTTCTGAAATTACTTCTAAATGAAAAACTTTTGTTCAAAAGAAATAATAATTAAAACAACTAAAAGTGAATTTATGATTATAAAAATTCCGAATTCTGAGACGGATAATATGAAGACAATTTGGGATATATTATGTGAGTCCTTCAGTTTGTGCAAAAAAAAAAAAAAAAAAATTGAACTCGTTATCCAGCTGTCTCCAGGGTGTGGCCGAAGAGCTGACAGCCCTAGCCCTTACCCCACACCCACCCCCTCCGGTCGTGACTAAGATGCTGCAACGACCGTTGCCTTTCAACAATAAAATAAATAAAAATGCACTCCCGCTGAGAGGCACTCGTGATACTGCTCTAGATTCTAGACGCGGTCCTAACGTGTGACATAAGCCAATGCCACGTTTGACTTGCCTATTGAAAATGCTTTCGCTGGTCCGTTCCAGGATATAACCGTCTGCGTATTTATAGCACGTGACACCAGGGACGCTGGTTCATTTAGGAAGTAGTTTAGTCACGTGTCTGCCAGGAACACACGTGGTTTCCCCAGACTAGCAGGAATGTAAAAAGAAAAAAAAATTTGGTGCTGAAACGGTCCTGATTGGCTGCTGATGTATGCTTATAATTGATGAAAATCGAATTGTGTCCTTAAGTTTGGTGTTTATCGTGCGCGCATTGAAAAACAATCTTTTGTGTGGCCACCGCAGTATGTTTTCCAGTGGTACACGATAACAAATCATACCTTAGACCAGCGGTTCTCAACCTGTGGGTCGCGACCCCTTTGGGGGGGGGGGGGGTCGAATGACCCTTTACCGGGTGGTCGCCTAAGACCATCGGAAAACACATATACCCTACAGTTATGAAGTAGCAACGAATATAATATTGTGGTTGGGGGTCGCCACAACACGAGGATCTATATTAAAGGGTCGCGGCATTAGGAAGGCTGAGAATCACATCCTTAGACCAAGGTCGGCAACATTTTGTTGTGTGGGGGGAGAGACATTTAAAAAAAAAAAGACTATTTGATTTTTGATGTCTGCTAAGAAAATATTTTAAGAGCCGCATGTCATTATAAGTATACGTAAAGAAAATACAAGAGCCGCATGTCATTATAAGTATACGTAAAGAAAATACAAGAGCCGTATGTCATTATAAGTATACATAAAGAAAATACAAGAGCCGTATGTCATTATAAGTATACGTAAAGAAAATACAAGAGCCGCATGTCATTATAAGTATACGTAAAGAAAATACAAGAGCCGTATGTCATTATAAGTATACGTAAAGAAAATACAAGAGTTGCATGTCATTATAAGTATACATAAAGAAAATACAAGAGCCGTATGTCATTATAAGTATACATAAAGAAAATACAAGAGCCGTATGTCATTATAAGTATACGTAAAGAAAACACAAGAGCCGTATGTCATTATAAGTATACGTAAAGAAAATACAAGAGTCGTATGTCCTTACAACAGATACGTTCATGATATCAAATAGCCGCATCTATGCCTTCATGAAAGTGGATCCAGAGTCGTAGTTTGCGACCACTACCCTAACCCTAACCCTAACCACTACCCTAACCCTAACCACTACCCTAACCCTAACCACTACCCTAACCCTAACCACTACCCTAACCCTAACCACTACCCTAACCCTAACCACTACCCTAACCCTAACCACTACCCTAACCACTACCCTAAACCTAACCCTAACCACTACCCTAACCCCTCATCTCCTTTGACCTTTCCCTGCAGAACCCCGTCAATCTCTTCGATGACCTTATCCTGGACATCTGGATGTCTGGCCAAGAGATACAGGATAGAACTCAGGGCGGTACTTGTTGTCTCAAATGCGGCCAGGATCAAAGACAAGACAAGTATGAATACAGGTGCTTATACAGAGGCGTGGCTTTTTTTTCGTGGAAGGGGGGTTGTAAAACTTCTCGACCCACCCCGAATGGCCCTAGACCGGTGGTTCTCAACCTTCCTAATGCCGCCACCCTTTTATACAGTTCCTCACGTTGTGGTGACCCCCAGCCACAAAAATTATTTCTTTGCTACGTCATAACTGTAGAGCATATGTGTTTTCAGATGGTCTTAGGCCACCCCTGGGAAAGGGCCGTGCGACCCCCAGGTTGAGAACCGCTGCCCTAGATCTAAGTATGCCACTGATGAAGACCATATTTTTAAATACTTTATGTACTTTTTATATAGCTACGTTTAAAAAATGAAGTGTAAAGAATAATTATTTGTGACCAACATACAAGATAGTTTAGTGCCTCCAAAGTTTTTAAAATGGTCCACGATGTAAGCTAGTGAAACTCACCAATATGATGTTAAAGATAATATTACTTTTCTTGAAGCCGGCTCTGCTATTGATTTTGTTAGTTATATTTTAATCGGCTCGTACATTTTTGTTTTACAAGATACTTGTGAGCACTCTCACTGAAGGTTTCACCCCCTTAAAAAATCAAATACGAATTCCCGAAATTACTCTTGTGTACAGGTGCGCATGACCTGGCGCGTAAAAAAAAAAAATCTTCCGTGGAATTATGAATCTTTTCAATAGTGTTACAGTAGCACGGTAAAGAAATGAACTTCCAAATATAATTTAGGTATAACGTGCGACCTATCTTTTTTATAGTAACGTGATCATAAGAGTAAAATCATCATCATCATCATGACCCTTAGTCCTATAGGACCGTTGGGGCGCCACAGATGACATGAAAACTATCGTTCTCCATTCCTCTCGGTCTTCTGCACTACGCATAGCATCGCCTAGTTGTAGTCCAGTCCACTCTTTGATGTTATCCTCCCATCTTTTTCTCTGTCTTCCTCTTCTTCTTCCTCCTCTAGTTGTGCCCTGCATGATTTCTTTGGCGAGCCCTTGTCTTCTGGTCACGTGGCCATACCACTCAAGTTTGCGCTTTTTTTTTTACAGAGAGTAACATATGTCTCTCTAAAAATAGAAAGGAATGCTCTTATTTGTTTTGTTTACATTCACGCCCCTATAATAATTATTTTCCACCCCACCTCCCACACACTTTTTTCCTCCTCCACAATGGAATCCGTTGTGTTGACCGAAGCGACACGGGGAGATGGAGATCATTTCATATCTCTTATTTATATATTGCATCTGGTGTGGCTGCTTCATTTTCACAACCGGCAATCCCTCTACTCAAAATATTTTATATTAATAGTACTAAATCGGGTGGGGGGGGGGGCCTCATGGCGACACTCATGTGCAGGGGCGTCATTTCATGTTTTTTCAGGGGGGGGGGGGCAAAACCAAAACTTGGTCGGCTGCAAAGTGGTGTATTACTGGAGGCGCCACAGTACATAACAATTTAAATAAAACCTGTAAATTCAGGGGTGGTGGTCAAGTACCCCACCCTGCCCTATCCAAATGATGTTCCTGCTCATGTGTGGTGGTTAAACTCAGATTAAAAAGGTTAATTTGTTTTTCGGAGGCAAATTCAGAGCCACGGGCCTGGTTTAGGACTGTCTGTCGGCCGATTGT
Organism: Omphiscola glabra; assembly: GCA_964017045.1. Taxonomy (NCBI): domain Eukaryota; kingdom Metazoa; phylum Mollusca; class Gastropoda; family Lymnaeidae; genus Omphiscola; species Omphiscola glabra. The sequence goes on along the minus strand of OZ024807.1, from coordinate 12,175,483 downwards.
TTAAAGGCAGACAGGTAGGATTGTTTCTCGGCCCATTGTTTAAGGGCCGACAGGTAGGATTGTCTCTAAGCCCATTGTTTAAAGGCCGGCAATTAGTGTGTAGGACTGTCTCAAGATATAGAAGAATACCCGGACCCGGTGTAAAATAACAACTGCACCCAGTTAAGCCCCGGTGTTGGAGTTCGTTATCCTCTGACCTTTAACCATCTCTTGAAAGGACGACAACGTCAGGCACAAATCAGCTCGCTGATGGGGGCAACAGAAAGTACCCTTGTGCTTGACCCGGTTGGCAGTCACCGGGTGACTCCTGCTGTGTGTGTGTGTGTGTGTGTGTGTGGTTGGCAGTCACCGGGTGACTCCTGCTGTGTGTGTGTGTGTGTTTGGTGGTTGAACTATGACAACGGATGACCACCATCTAATGTCCTTTCAGTTCTAACACAGAAAGAATCAACACAATGACAACCTTATTCCGTATAAGAATATTTTAATTCTATTCAATATGTTATAAAAGTAGCAATATTTCATGTCATCATTGAAATCAAGTCAGCAAACGCCGAGACAACCCGACCATCAGAGAATTCAATCTACTGTGTATACCGGCAAATTAAAAAAAAATAAAAAAAAATTTAAAAAGTCTCTGTTTAATCTTACAAACTTTATGAACTAGGAGATCCATCCACTGGTGGAACAAATGTGTACATTCATTGTCTGAAGTATTAGCAACCTTTATGAACTAGGAGATCCATCCACTGGTGGAACAAATGTGTACATTCATTGTCTGAAGTATTAGCAACCTTTATGAACTAGGAGATCCATCCACTGGTGGAACAAATGTGTACATTCATTGTCTGAAGTATTAGCAACCTTTATGAACTAGGAGATCCATCCACTACATTACCATTAAATTATCATTTAATTAATAATAATAGGGTAATCGTTGAAAAAAAAAAAAATAACATATACCATTGAAATGTTCCAAATAATACCATTTCAATAACAATGTTACAGTACTCTTTTTTTTAACACACTCAAACCGAGGAATAAAATTCTGTTACGCGCAATAAAAAAAAAGCAATATCAAAGCTTTCACTATGTGTCAGTCACAGCAAAATTATTTCTTTTACATTAGGGGTCGTTAGCTCAGCGGGGAGTGTCTAGAAATTGTGACATTCTGTGACCGGAATGGGGGGGGGGGGGGGTAATATGTGATGTCACAAAAAATACATTTAAATCTAAAATGTTCTAATTTTGAAAAAAAAAATTTCCTTAAAAAACATTAATTTGAGGTTGAAATTTCCCTAGTTATTATAGTATAGGTACCGTGAAACTCAGTCACGCACACCTTCTGCGCTATCGAAAAATGGCGCAAAAACTGTTGTGGTCATTTTACATCCGCTCAGGAATGACTTCATTTTTTTTTTACGTCACAGTTTTCTAATAATACTACATATTGGTCCATTATGGGAAAATGTTAAAGAATAAAACAAAATCTTAGTTTAGTTATGAAAATTTTAAGTACATTTTGATTTTTTTTTTTAGGTGTGACCTGATACTAAAGGGGGGTGGAGGGGAGAAGGGGGGTGTAACATTTGTCACACATTGTGACGAGGGGGTCTGAAAAAGTCATTTTTTGCGTGACGTAATTTGCAAGCGAACACTTAGACGATTTACAAAATATTAAAGGTGCTATATAACTTTAAATCCAGCCATTCATTGCAGGTAACATCCCCCCCCCCCCCAAACACTTTTAACACTGGTGTTTTATCCTTTAGATCATAATTTTTCAACATACCTGTTTAACCATTACATAGGTATTATATGCAGATCGTAAGAAACTTAGGTATAATCAACTGGTGGAAAAAAATAGGTTAAAATTTATGAAGGCAGTAATGCGTTGTATGACCCTTGAACTTTGTTACTGAATGGCCTGAACACGTTCTAGCAATAAATAAACTGATTCGTTTTTTTAAAGCATGTCCCACTAAGCATGAAAGAGGATGCAGTAACAATACAGGTGATATGGGGACATACAGGTGATATGGGGACATACAGGTGATATGGGGACATACAGGTGATATGGGGACATACAGTCAATATGGTAACATGCACGTGACATGAGAAGAAACAGTTGATACGGCAACATGCAAACGATATGGAAAGGGGATTGAAGGCCAAAAGTTTAAACAGCATATATGTTGGTTTTCCTCCCAATTATCTCAGGACGATGTCCAACTCAATAGGTTTCTTGGCAATGAAGAATCCGTCCACATGAATGTACTCGGCATCGTTGCCCAGGTTTGGCTCTGTCTTGTCAGTTTGAACAAACCTCATCTTAGACAGCAACTGACACAAGACAACCTGGGGATAAAGAACAATTGAGACATGACATCACAAGAGACAATCTGAGGATATAGAACAATTAAGGCACAAAGACGGGTGACATACGACATAGGGGTCACCCAGGGACATCCCCAATTAAAAATGAGATTCATTGAGGTTAGAAGTCATGACATCAGATAACTTGTGATCATATGAAACTACTGACGCATGTCCATCTGACATATTAAACAGTAACTGTTATAAGTTAAAAACTGTCCTCCAAACTTGGGAAATGCTCTAGCTCATCTTGAGGTCACTGAACTGGCCTCATTTTAAATGCTACATGGCTGGGGATAGCAAACTAACATTGCACTCACATACAAGTGTGTTTAAATAACAGCTAATTTTTTCATTCTTACCTTCAATTCCATCAGGGCTAACCGTTTGGCCACACACTGCCTTCGACCAAAACCGAATGGGAGAAATGAGATGGGATCAATCTCAGATTTCCTTTGTGGGGAAAACCTGTCGGGGTCAAATTTGAAAGGCTCTGGAAAATATTCGGGATCTTTTACAATTTTGTAGATGGGAATGAAAATGGCCACTCCTTTAGGTATGGTGACGCCATCGTAAGTTCGGGTCTCCTGGGCTCGTCTTGTCACATCAGGTGAGGGGGGGAACATACGGAGAGATTCGTAGATGACCTATTTATAAGATAAGTTAATGAAAATATCTACTGAGAGGAAGTGTGTATGTGTGTCTGTGTGCACATGTTCACCAAACAGACCTTCACAATAAAATAAGTTAATGAAAATATCTACTGAGAGGAAGTGTGTATGTGTGTATGTGTGCACATGTTCACCAAACAGACCTTCACAATAAAATAAGTTAATGAAAATATCTACTGAGAGGAAGTGTGTATATGTTCACCAAACAGACCTTCACAATAAGATAAGTTACTTGAATACAAAAATTTCTATTTTATGTTTTGTTGTACAAAAGGAAGGGCGCAAATGCTTATTTAGTCATTTACGTCATTTACAACAGCAATAAAGACGTTTGGTCCAAAGAGAAATCTTAAAACTGAAGACTTCGTGTGTACTAAACTGTGTTACATCTTGTCCATTGCGAAGTTTTAAAATTTAGAAAGATGATAATCCTCAGTTCACACTGTGCCATCAAACAAAATTTTAGATTGAATCTGGATTTTAAAAATGATTATTACGCAAGCAGTAGGTTCCAAGGTATTCAGAAAGTTTTTTTCTCCCCAAACCATGAAAAGAATAATAGGTAATGAGATGATCAATGTCTGGTTTTATTTTTGTTGTTTCTAGCCAGGTACCCTTATGGCTTCCAGATTAAAGACCCCCAGGTGGGCCGGATTAGGCGATCAGGCCATAGTTTGAGGACCCCTGTTATACAGGAAGCATCTATAATCAAGCAACACTATTTTTTATTAAAACTGAACGGATGTCTCACCTGTGTGGTGTATTCTAATTTACCCAAGTCCTCGTAGCTGGGTTTGACCTTTCCCTGCAGAACCCCGTCAATCTCTTCGATGACCTTATCCTGGACATCTGGATGTCTGGCCAAGAGATACAGGATAGAACTCAGGGCGGTACTTGTTGTCTCAAATGCGGCCAGGATCAAAATGGCTGAATTTCCAATGACATATTTACGCGTGATCTTTCTGTCCACAGCGGTCAGCCGACTGCCAGTTTTGTCATCCACCTCGGCTTCAAGCAACATGTCCAGCATGTCCAAGTGGGTTTTCTTTGCTTTTTCTAGAAGATGATATTATTTGATGGTTTTAATTGTAGAACATGTCTCTTCCCAGATGAAATATTTGAAGAAAAATGCTGTAGTAAAACTATAAAACTCCGGGTGAATTTTTTCTCTTAAAGTTAGGGCCGAAAGTTGTACAAATTATTTTTTTCCCCAGGCTGCACGAATTTAAAAGTGAGCTCCCACAGTGGTTACCAAATCTAAATGGTAGCAAATAATATCAATATTGTCACTAAAGGAGTTCAATAAGGTTGAGTGCTACACTAGAGAAATACTTTAGATGTACTGTGTTTAAATTTTTATAATTTTAAAATGTTGTCTTGGTTAAAATATGAATTTATTCGTGTGCTGAAAAAAAAAATTTACAAATTGAAATTAAAAACATTTCCATTTATTTGGACCAATCAAAGAATACTATCTTATCTTATTGCTTGTGAAAATATATAATATATAGTGTTTAAATAACCAACAACTTTGATGTGTTTTTCAGACCTGTTTACTCTTACAGTTTTGGCATACATTGTACGATTTTGAGGTGTAAACATTATATATGAGTAATATGTTTATTTTTTACTATTAATATAATGTATTGAATGATTTTGTGATGATATTGTACGATTTTAAGAGTTTGAGGGTAAGCAGGTCAGGTTTTTTTTTTAAATTCAGGGGGTTTGGGGTGCCCCGGGGGGGGGGGGGGGGGCAAAGAGCTTGAGAACATAAGCAAATAAATATATTAAACAAAATATCATTAATTGGAAAGATATCTTTTAAAAGCAACTGAATTGCAACATTTTCATTGAGAGTTAAGAGATTCCAGAAACTCTTCATGAATATTTTAACATTTAAAAAATTTGTCAAATGATCTTCAGCTTAAGGCCAGAAGACATGGAATTTGAGGGACCTTGACTTTGACCCCTCACCCCCACACACACCTTGTTATGTTTCTCACTAAAGCTGGAAAACAAATGGCGGACCTGATCAAACAGTAAATAAAATAATGAGAAATAACTTCACATCCAACCTGGCGTGTTCTTTTCTTTGATTTTTCTCTCAATGGCATCGTTGATTAAGCTGACAAAGTAGTTGTTTGTCTCAGGTAGGATTGCGTCCACCTGCTCATTGAAGTATTTCAGACCAAAGCTCATTATAGGGGGAAAAAACTGTCCGATGGTCCTGCATTCAAAATCATTAAATAATATATATTCTCAAAACCATTCATCAAACTTTTAAAATTATCACAACAATCCATTGCATTACTAGCGGATAGATGGAAGATATTGTTTTTAAAGAACATGACTGATTCCCGAATTTTTTGAAATGATTGGACAAATTGTCATTGTTAGATGAAAATAGCATAAATAATTTCATCATTGAAATCATCATCCTGACCCATCGGCCATTTGGGCATGTGCACTTTTGACAATGATGAAAAATGTGCAAGGTGTTAGTTTCCAAACAGTGAAAATACAAGCAGAGTTTTTTTTCCTCTCAATAACCTCCTTTTAATTAAAGTCTAAACAAACTACACTCTAGCCTGAACATGCAAGTCACCTGAGAATGTCTTGCAGACGAGTTGCCGGGATTCGTATGAAATTGCCGATATTATAAGCAAATTCACTTTTCTCCTCTGTCAAGGCCAGGGAGTCAATGCCGAAGCCGACCCTTGCAATAACATCAGATGTGTACCTCGCTGAATAGAAAAACAAGTAAATAAAAGTGTTTTATACCATATCCTGACATGGTAGTTAACGCATTCTTTGTGAATGATGAACAAGAAATGTGACAAAAAAATAACAGATCAACTAAAGCTCATGGAGATTTTGTTTTTCAGGATATTTGTAAATTGTACCAGGGACTTCAGGCATGACCAGAAAAGAGTGTGTTGAAAGACAAACTCTATTTGGGCTAAAATATTACCAAAGAATTTTTCTAGCCAGAAAATAGAGAGTTGACAGGCACACTCTATTTGAGCTAAAACATTACCAAAGAATATTCTAACCAGAAAATAGAGCATTGACAGACACACTGTTTTTGAGCTAAAACATTACCAAAGAATGTTCTATTTGACATTTTTCAAATATAAAAAGTAACAAATAGAAGGTATCTTACAGTCACATTACTTAAAGATTATTTAAAAAGAAAATCTTATGATTATTACCATACAATAAGGACAAATTATTCAAAATGTATTTTGATTTTTATAAAGTCTAACATTTTAACAATATTAACATTACAAGACAAATGGGGAGTGAAAAAGTACTAAAATTAAAAGATCCCACTTTATATATTTTATTTGATCTTGCAAACCCTAAAGATTAATATTGTAAAGTATAAGCAAAGCTAGAGAAATTATAATTCATGCTCATATGGAGCAAATAAAAAAAATTGTATTGATAGTTTAATTTCTGGAATTCAGTTTTTTTTAAAAACAGAAAAACAAAAAGAATATGCTGCTAATTTTACTTACAGATCAGTATTCTGTCGAGACAGTTAAGCAAACATAAAAACCACCACTGCAACAAGTATTTACATGCAATAGCCTTTAATGGAATCAGTTTTCCTTCTTCCTTGTGCTTTAACATCAGGCTGACCAGTTGACCAGCACTTGTGTTCACATGGTGCAACATTTGCTTTAGTTTCCCAGCTGTAAACATTGGTGACAACACATGCCTTGACCTTCTCCAGTGATCCCCGTTCAAGAAAAAAAGACCCTAGAAAAAAAAGGAACATTATTACACAATCATCATGGGTACAATAAAATATCTCTGTTAAGTAAATATTGTACAATTTCAGGAAGAAATGATTAGTTTCATTTGTCCAGTACAAACATCCCAAAATAACTCTTCATTAATTAATTATTTGAAACAAATTGTATTTTTGTTTACTTTTTAGCCAGACAAGCAGTTCAGATAAATAAACTAAATAATAAGTACTATTGAAAAATATTTTTCAAACCACACTTTGATAATAATAGAGCAGAAACTATACTATCTTTTTTTTTTTGAAATATAGTTTGGAATTTTTTTTTTTTAATATAATTATTGAAGAGATCAGAAATTACATTTTGACTAATTTTTTAACACAACTAAATTAAAAAAAATTATGTAACGTAATTTTAAACAAAATCTAGGCCTAATATTTTAGCCTAAGTTGCTAAGCAAAGTAAACCCATTTTGGATAAAATTTAATTAAAGTCATGGATCAGAAGGTTTTTTTTTGTGCCGAATAATTCAAATCAATGTTGTTGTTTTTTTAAAAGAAAGATAATCTTTTAATAGATAAGTTTGCTGAAAGAATATACACTAAAGTTTAGTCAAAATTCATTAAACTACAATAAAAAAAACATATCAATCTTTGCATTTTTATCTAATAATATGTTCATATTTAGACAAATATAACTATTATTCAATGATGCTTTAAACAGACCTCGGATGTAAACTCCTGAGATTTACACAGAAGTGCTAAATGAAAAAAAAAGAACTTACCTCAAGAACAGCACTTTTTGATGTGTTACTACCAACCCTGTCGACAAAGTTGTCAAAGTCTTTAACCATAATGTGTTCCAACAGCCTGATATCAAATGTGACCAAAGTGGGACATCTTGGGAACATCCCATAAATTCCATATGTTTTTCCGTACTTTTCTCTCCACTCATCGAGCATCTTTGATAGGCCATGTTTCTTTAATTCTGGTATGTGGTTTATTATAGGCCATGGAGCAGGGCCTGGGATGCCAACTGATTTAAATACACCAACATAACTTGTGGCGTACAAATAAAAGGCAGTAAGTAGACCAATGAGCAGAAGAAGCCAAATAGAAATATCGTCCAAGAAGGAAATGAACATCTGTGGGGGAAAAAAAGGCCATAAATTAAATTTGAAATGCTCATACAAGAGTTATCCATAATTATTATCTTATAAATGAGAATAAAACAGATTCTATTGTTTACAAAAAAAGAATGCAATTTCAAATGTCAATTTTTTTTTTCAAGTCTATTCTACAATGAAAATTAATATGCCAAGTTCTGGTAACTGTTGACTGATTGCAATATAAATAATAATATACCTAAAAAAGCAGTGCTTAAAATATAATTTAAGATTTTATAAAAAGACTATAGGCCTAGTCTATAAAAATAGCCTATAACTATACGTTTTTTAATACTAATAGTAATAGTTACTAATACTAATAGTAATAGACTAATATTAGTGACACATTCTTTATTATATAGTGAAGTCCCTTGCCTATAGACATAGTTATAGACACTAAAGACTATATTATATAATATAGTATATTATTATAGTTATTATTTATAGCCTATTTTTTTTAGTTATAAGACATATATTTTATATATAATATATTATTTTATACATAATAATAATACATATAGGCAGCATTACATTCATATAATAATAATATTATGATATATAAAATAAGATAATATTAATATAATTAATAATATAGTATTATTATATCTTATAAAACAGTGTTGTGTTATATTATAATATTTTATATACCGGTACTAGAAATGAGATGAGTCATAATAGAAATAGTATTAGTAATAGCCTAGGCCTAGGCCTGTGTCTAACCTAAACTAAAGACACTAAAGTAAATAAATAATACATAAATTTTCATAAAATGGGCAAAAAAGTAAAAAAGGCTTTTTTAGTTTTTATTTTACCTTAAAATTTAAGAGTAGGCGTAGGCCTATCCTAATCTGCTAATCTGAATTTAATTTTATTATTAAAAATTAATTGCAACTTTATAAAATATACTATACGATCTTTCTTTACTTATGACTTTACAAAAAACCAGGCAGAATTTTATATTCATATCTGATTGCCAACTTATTCTATGTAGACCCCTATAAAAAAACGAAATCTACTATACATACGGCAAGACTGGTTGAGTCACAAAAGTAATTAAAACTGGAATTCTTATATTGTTAACAAAGACATAAACATATTGCTTTACCCGAAAGCGTATTGATTACGCTAAAACAGGGTGGACTAATATATTTTGTTTAAGTAGAACTTGGTTGAAACAGCTATGGTTGCACCATCAGTACGCAACACAACTTAACAAGTCGTCCTAAATCTAGGTCAGCGTTTCCCAAACTTTTAAGTTTGGCGGAACTGCGGACACGTTTTGAAAATGTTGCGTAACTAACTACATTAATTGTTTTGTTTAGTAAAGAACCAATGCTTGAGGGCAAATATTGGAGAAAAAATATTTTTTTTAACAATAAAATTTTATTTATCTAATGTATACAGCCATTTTAGTACCAAACGAAAAAAAAATTATATCTAATCATCAACACCTTGCCTTATACACCACCGTGGCAACAGACAGTTACTAATTATGGGAAATAAAACATATACTATACATATATAAATTAGCATGAAAATAACACATAGACCAATTGGCATAAAAATAACACATAAAATGCACCAATATGTCAATAAGCATTAAAATAAGAACAGATACATACACATGTTAGCTTGGGAACAACAGACATATATATATATCATTTAGCATTGAAATAACAAACATACAAATATCAATTAGCATGTACATATAAAAATACATAAATTGATTAGCATGAAGAATCACAAAACATTCACCAATCAGCATGAAGAATCACAAACATTCACCAATCAGCATGAAGAATCACAAACATTCACCAATTAGCATGAAGAATCACAAACATTCACCAATTAGCATGAAGAATCACAAACATTCACCAATTAGCATGAAAAATCACAATTAAATATACAAATAGCATACAAAAATCAATCATACACATACCTATTGGGTGTAAAACACCTGTTAGTATTAGCAATAAGGTTTCTAATAAAGTTTCATACAGAACTTGTTTCATTGAAACAGAGTGACAGGCGAGCATTACGTCATGAAATCAGATTGCCACCAGATCACTTTGTCAATGAGGAGGTTGCCATAAGCAGGATAGCATGGACAACACCAATCAGGTATCTAAAAAGAAAATTTTGTTTAGGCAACCACGTGACCTATGTGTGTCACCTAAACATGTTGCAAACAGAGAAATGTGTCCAGTTATACCGCCGGACTTCGGTCGCACCTGATGGGACTCCGTTAAAAACGGGGAGGGCCCAGTACAACACGAGCTGAAGTACTTTCGTGAAGGCGCCCAATTCAGACACATTTAGGTAGGAGAGGCCATATTTAGACATATCCGCGATACTATAGATGAGGCAGTACCGGGTACATCGGGGCAATCGCTACCTCCAAAGCAGGAGAGGTTTTGTATTCACATCCATGCTTTTTTACCTCCCCGTGTCAGAATAGTCAGTCGGAAAAGATGGCGCCGGCGCCAAATATAGAAAGAAGGAGACGGAAGGAAGTCAAAGATGTTGTCACGGAACGCAAAAAAACGCAAACGCAACTCCAAAAAGAAGGAGCAAAATGCTCCTCCGTCTGTGCCTGCCCTTCATCTGTGCTGCTGCTCCATCCATCAGTGATGCTCCATCTACAAAAGGACACCAACCAAACAACAAAAAAATGCGAGAATTAACACATTAAAATACACAAAATAATATAATTAACATAAATACACCTCCAAATGTGCCGCCAGCTCCTGGTCGCCACCTGCCGGATGCCAGCTCCCGTTTGCCGACTCCCGGTGACCAGCTGCCCGGTCACCAGCACCCGGTCGACAGCTCCCAGTGTTGTCACGGAACGCGACACAACACGAACAAATATATAAAAAAAAAAGAGCGAAATGCTCCTTCGTCTGTGCTGCTGCTCCATCCATCAGTGATGCTCCATCTACAAAAGGACACCAACCTAACAACAAAAAAATGCGAGAATTAACACATTAAAATACACAAAATAATATTATTAACATAAATATTCCTCCAACTGTGCAGCCAGCTCCTGGTCGCCACCTGCCGGATGCCAGCTCCCGTTTGCTGGATCCCGGTGACCAGCTCCCGGTCACCAGCACCCGATCGACAGTTCCCAGTCGCCAGCTCCCGGAGGCCACCTCATCAGCCAGGGGCAGGTCTATCATCCATCATCAGCCAGGGGCAGGTCTATCATCCATCATCAGCCAGGGGCAGGTCTATCATCCATCATCAGCCAGGGGCAGGTCTATCATCCATCATCAGCCAGGGGCAGGTCTATCATCCATCATCAGCCAGGGGCAGGTCTATCATCCATCATCAGCCAGGGGCAGGTCTATCATCCATCATCAGCCAGGGGCAGGTCTATCATCCATCATCAGCCAGGGGCAGGTCTATCATCCATCATCAGCCAGGGGCAGGTCTATCATCCATCATCAGCCAGGGGCAGGTCTATCATCCATCATCAGCCAGGGGCAGGTCTATCATCCATCATCAGCCAGGGGCAGGTCTATCATCCATCATCAGCCAGGGGCAGGTCTATCATCCATCATCAGCCAGGGGCAGGTCTATCATCCATCATCAGCCAGGGGCAGGTCTATCATCCATCATCAGCCAGGGGCAGGTCTATCATCCATCATCAGCCAGGGGCAGGTCTATCATCCATCATCAGCCAGGGGCAGGTCTATCATCCATCATCAGCCAGGGGCAGGTCTATCATCCATCATCAGCCAGGGGCAGGTCTATCATCCATCATCAGCCAGGGGCAGGTCTATCATCCATCATCAGCCAGGGGCAGGTCTATCATCCATCATCAGCCAGGGGCAGGTCTATCATCCATCATCAGCCAGGGGCAGGTCTATCATCCATCATCAGCCAGGGGCAGGTCTATCATCCATCATCAGCCAGGGGCAGGTCTATCATCCATCATCAGCCAGGGGCAGGTCTATCATCCATCATCAGCCAGGGGCAGGTCTATCATCCATCATCAGCCAGGGGCAGGTCTATCATCCATCATCAGCCAGGGGCAGGTCTATCATCCATCATCAGCCAGGGGCAGGTCTATCATCCATCATCAGCCAGGGGCAGGTCTATCATCCATCATCAGCCAGGGGCAGGTCTATCATCCATCATCAGCCAGGGGCAGGTCTATCATCCATCATCAGCCAGGGGCAGGTCTATCATCCATCATCAGCCAGGGGCAGGTCTATCATCCATCATCAGCCAGGGGCAGGTCTATCATCCATCATCAGCCAGGGGCAGGTCCATCATCAGCCAGGGGCAGGTCCATCATCAGCCAGGGGCAGGTCTATCATCCATCCTCAGCCAGGGGCAGGTCTATCATCCATCATCAGCCAGGGGCAGGTCTATCATCCATCATCAGCCAGGGGCAGGTCTATCATCCATCATCAGCCAGGGGCAGGTCTATCATCCATCATCAGCCAGGGGCAGGTCTATCATCCATCATCAGCCAGGGGCAGGTCTATCATCCATCATCAGCCAGGGGCAGGTCTATCATCCATCATCAGCCAGGGGCAGGTCTATCATCCATCATCAGCCAGGGGCAGGTCTATCATCCATCATCAGCCAGGGGCAGGTCTATCATCCATCATCAGCCAGGGGCAGGTCTATCCTCCATCATCAGCCAGGGGCAGGTCTATCCTCCATCATCAGCCAGGGGCAGGTCTATCCTCCATCATCAGCCAGGGGCAGGTCTATCCTCCATCATCAGCCAGGGGCAGGTCTATCCTCCATCATCAGCCGGGGGCAGGTCTATCATCCATCATCAGCCGGGGGCAGGTCTATCATCCATCATCAGCCGGGGGCAGGTCTATCATCCATCATCAGCCAGGGGCAGGTCTATCATCCATCATCAGCCAGGGGCAGGTCTATCATCCATCATCAGCCAGGGGCAGGTCTATCATCCATCATCAGCCAGGGGCAGGTCTATCATCCATCATCAGCCAGGGGCAGGTCTATCCTCCATCATCAGCCAGGGGCAGGTCTATCCTCCATCATCAGCCAGGGGCAGGTCTATCATCCATCATCAGCCAGGGGCAGGTCTATCATCCATCATCAGCCAGGGGCAGGTCTATCATCCATCATCAGCCAGGGGCAGGTCTATCATCCATCATCAGCCAGGGGCAGGTCCATCATCAGCCAGGGGCAGGTCCATCATCAGCCAGGGGCAGGTCCATCATCAGCCAGGGGCAGGTCCATCATCAGCCAGGGGCAGGTCCATCATCCATCATCAGCCAGGGGCAGGTCCATCATCCATCATCAGCCAGGGGCAGGTCCATCATCCATCATCAGCCAGGGGCAGGTCCATCATCCATCATCAGCCAGGGGCAGGTCCATCATCCATCATCAGCCAGGGGCAGGTCCATCATCCATCATCAGCCAGGGGCAGGTCCATCATCCATCATCAGCCAGGGGCAGGTCCATCATCCATCATCAGCCAGGGGCAGGTCCATCATCCATCATCAGCCAGGGGCAGGTCCATCATCCATCATCAGCCAGGGGCAGGTCCATCATCCATCATCAGCCAGGGGCAGGTCCATCATCCATCATCAGCCAGGGGCAGGTCCATCATCCATCATCAGCCAGGGGCAGGTCCATCATCCATCATCAGCCAGGGGCAGGTCCATCATCCATCATCAGCCAGGGGCAGGTCCATCATCCATCATCAGCCAGGGGCAGGTCTATCATCCATCATCAGCCAGGGGCAGGTCTATCATCCATCATCAGCCAGGGGCAGGTCTATCATCCATCATCAGCCAGGGGCAGGTCTATCATCCATCATCAGCCAGGGGCAGGTCTATCATCCATCATCAGCCAGGGGCAGGTCTATCATCCATCATCAGCCAGGGGCAGGTCTATCATCCATCATCAGCCAGGGGCAGGTCTATCATCCATCATCAGCCAGGGGCAGGTCTATCATCCATCATCAGCCAGGGGCAGGTCTATCATCCATCATCAGCCAGGGGCAGGTCTATCATCCATCATCAGCCAGGGGCAGGTCTATCCTCCATCATCAGCCAGGGGCAGGTCTATCCTCCATCATCAGCCAGGGGCAGGTCTATCCTCCATCATCAGCCAGGGGCAGGTCTATCCTCCATCATCAGCCAGGGGCAGGTCTATCCTCCATCATCAGCCAGGGGCAGGTCTATCCTCCATCATCAGCCAGGGGCAGGTCTATCATCCATCATCAGCCAGGGGCAGGTCTATCATCCATCATCAGCCCGGGGCAGGTCTATCATCCATCATCAGCCAGGGGCAGGTCTATCATCCATCATCAGCCAGGGGCAGGTCTATCATCCATCATCAGCCAGGGGCAGGTCTATCCTCCATCATCAGCCAGGGGCAGGTCTATCCTCCATCATCAGCCAGGGGCAGGTCTATCCTCCATCATCAGCCAGGGGCAGGTCTATCATCCATCATCAGCCAGGGGCAGGTCTATCATCCATCATCAGCCAGGGGCAGGTCTATCATCCATCATCAGCCAGGGGCAGGTCTATCATCCATCATCAGCCAGGGGCAGGTCCATCATCAGCCAGGGGCAGGTCCATCATCAGCCAGGGGCAGGTCCATCATCAGCCAGGGGCAGGTCCATCATCCATCATCAGCCAGGGGCAGGTCCATCATCCATCATCAGCCAGGGGCAGGTCCATCATCCATCATCAGCCAGGGGCAGGTCCATCATCCATCATCAGCCAGGGGCAGGTCCATCATCCATCATCAGCCAGGGGCAGGTCCATCATCCATCATCAGCCAGGGGCAGGTCCATCATCCATCATCAGCCAGGGGCAGGTCCATCATCCATCATCAGCCAGGGGCAGGTCCATCATCCATCATCAGCCAGGGGCAGGTCCATCATCCATCATCAGCCAGGGGCAGGTCCATCATCCATCATCAGCCAGGGGCAGGTCCATCATCCATCATCAGCCAGGGGCAGGTCCATCATCCATCATCAGCCAGGGGCAGGTCTATCATCCATCATCAGCCAGGGGCAGGTCTATCATCCATCATCAGCCAGGGGCAGGTCTATCATCCATCATCAGCCAGGGGCAGGTCTATCATCCATCATCAGCCAGGGGCAGGTCTATCATCCATCATCAGCCAGGGGCAGGTCTATCATCCATCATCAGCCAGGGGCAGGTCTATCATCCATCATCAGCCAGGGGCAGGTCTATCATCCATCATCAGCCAGGGGCAGGTCTATCATCCATCATCAGCCAGGGGCAGGTCTATCATCCATCATCAGCCAGGGGCAGGTCTATCATCCATCATCAGCCAGGGGCAGGTCTATCATCCATCATCAGCCAGGGGCAGGTCTATCATCCATCATCAGCCAGGGGCAGGTCTATCATCCATCATCAGCCAGGGGCAGGTCTATCATCCATCATCAGCCAGGGGCAGGTCTATCATCCATCATCAGCCAGGGGCAGGTCTATCATCCATCATCAGCCAGGGGCAGGTCCATCATCAGCCAGGGGCAGGTCTATCATCCATCCTCAGCCAGGGGCAGGTCTATCATCCATCGTCAGCCAGGGGCAGGTCTATCATCCATCATCAGCCAGGGGCAGGTCTATCATCCATCATCAGCCAGGGGCAGGTCTATCATCCATCATCAGCCAGGGGCAGGTCTATCATCCATCATCAGCCAGGGGCAGGTCTATCATCCATCATCAGCCAGGGGCAGGTCTATCATCCATCATCAGCCAGGGGCAGGTCTATCATCCATCATCAGCCAGGGGCAGGTCTATCATCCATCATCAGCCAGGGGCAGGTCTATCCTCCATCATCAGCCAGGGGCAGGTCTATCATCCATCATCAGCCAGGGGCAGGTCTATCCTCCATCATCAGCCAGGGGCAGGTCTATCCTCCATCATCAGCCAGGGGCAGGTCTATCCTCCATCATCAGCCAGGGGCAGGTCTATCATCCATCATCAGCCAGGGGCAGGTCTATCATCCATCATCAGCCAGGGGCAGGTCTATCATCCATCATCAGCCAGGGGCAGGTCTATCATCCATCATCAGCCAGGGGCAGGTCTATCATCCATCATCAGCCAGGGGCAGGTCTATCATCCATCATCAGCCAGGGGCAGGTCTATCATCCATCATCAGCCAGGGGCAGGTCTATCCTCCATCATCAGCCAGGGGCAGGTCTATCTCCATCATCAGCCAGGGGCAGGTCTATCATCCATCATCAGCCAGGGGCAGGTCTATCATCCATCATCAGCCAGGGCAGGTCTATCAGCCATCATCAGCCAGGGGCAGGTCCATCATCAGCCAGGGGCAGGTCCATCATCAGCCAGGGGCAGGTCCATCATCAGCCAGGGGCAGGTCCATCATCAGCCAGGGGCAGGTCCATCATCCATCATCAGCCAGGGGCAGGTCCATCATCCATCATCAGCCAGGGGCAGGTCCATCATCCATCATCAGCCAGGGGCAGGTCCATCATCCATCATCAGCCAGGGGCAGGTCCATCATCCATCATCAGCCAGGGGCAGGTCCATCATCCATCATCAGCCAGGGGCAGGTCCATCATCCATCATCCAGCCAGGGGCAGGTCCATCATCCATCATCAGCCAGGGGCAGGTCCATCATCCATCATCAGCCAGGGGCAGGCCCATCATCCATCATCAGCCAGGGGCAGGTCCATCATCCATCATCAGCCAGGGGCAGGTCCATCATCCATCATCAGCCAGGGCAGGTCCATCATCCATCATCAGCCAGGGGCAGGTCCATCATCCATCATCAGCCAGGGGCAGGTCCATCATCCATCATCAGCCAGGGGCAGGTCCATCATCCATCATCAGCCAGGGCAGGTCCATCATCCATCATCAGCCAGGGGCAGGTCTATCATCCATCATCAGCCAGGGGCAGGTCTATCATCCATCATCAGCCAGGGGCAGGTCTATCATCCATCATCAGCCAGGGGCAGGTCTATCATCCATCATCAGCCAGGGGCAGGTCTATCATCCATCATCAGCCAGGGGCAGGTCTATCATCCATCATCAGCCAGGGGCAGGTCCATCATCCATCATCAGCCAGGGGCAGGTCCATCATCCATCATCAGCCAGGGGCAGGTCCATCATCCATCATCAGCCAGGGGCAGGTCCATCATCCATCATCAGCCAGGGGCAGGTCCATCATCCATCATCAGCCAGGGGCAGGTCCATCATCCATCTCAGCCAGGGGCAGGTCCATCATCCATCATCAGCCAGGGGCAGGTCCATCATCCATCATCAGCCAGGGGCAGGTCCATCATCCATCATCAGCCAGGGGCAGGTCCATCATCCATCATCAGCCAGGGGCAGGTCTATCATCCATCATCAGCCAGGGGCAGGTCTATCATCCATCATCAGCCAGGGGCAGGTCTATCATCCATCATCAGCCAGGGGCAGTCTATCATCCATCATCAGCCAGGGGCAGGTCTATCATCCATCATCAGCCAGGGGCAGGTCTATCATCCATCATCAGCCAGGGGCAGGTCTATCATCCATCATCAGCCAGGGGCAGGTCTATCATCCATCATCAGCCAGGGGCAGGTCTATCATCCATCATCAGCCAGGGGCAGGTCTATCATCCATCATCAGCCAGGGGCAGGTCTATCATCCATCATCAGCCAGGGGCAGGTCTATCATCCATCATCAGCCAGGGGCAGGTCTATCATCCATCATCAGCCAGGGGCAGGTCTATCATCCATCATCAGCCAGGGGCAGGTCTATCATCCATCATCAGCCAGGGCAGGTCTATCATCCATCATCAGCCAGGGGCAGGTCTATCATCCATCATCAGCCAGGGCAGGTCTATCCAGCAGGGAGGCTCCATCATCAGCCAGGGGCAGGTCTATCATCCATCATCAGCCAGGGGCAGGTCTATCATCCATCATCAGCCAGGGGCAGGTCTATCATCCATCATCAGCCAGGGGCAGGTCTATCATCCATCATCAGCCAGGGGCAGGTCTATCATCCATCATCAGCCAGGGGCAGGTCTATCCTCCATCATCAGCCAGGGGCAGGTCTATCCTCCATCATCAGCCAGGGGCAGGTCTATCCTCCATCATCAGCCAGGGGCAGGTCTATCCTCCATCATCAGCCAGGGGCAGGTCTATCCTCCATCATCAGCCAGGGGCAGGTCTATCCTCCATCATCAGCCAGGGGCAGGTCTATCATCCATCATCAGCCAGGGGCAGGTCTATCATCCATCAGCCAGGGCAGGTCTATCATCCATCATCAGCCCGGGCAGGTCTATCATCCATCATCAGCCAGGGGCAGGTCTATCATCCATCATCAGCCAGGGGCAGGTCTATCATCCATCATCAGCCAGGGGCAGGTCTATCTCCATCATCAGCCAGGGGCAGGTCTATCCTCCATCATCAGCCAGGGGCAGGTCTATCATCCATCATCAGCCAGGGGCAGGTCTATCATCCATCATCAGCCAGGGGCAGGTCTATCATCCATCATCAGCCAGGGGCAGGTCATCATCCATCATCAGCCAGGGGCAGGTCTCCATCATCAGCCAGGGGCAGGTCTCATCCATCATCAGCCAGGGGCAGGTCCATCATCAGCCAGGGCAGGCTCCATCATCAGCCAGGGGCAGGTCCATCATCCATCTCAGCCAGGGGCAGGTCCATCATCCATCATCAGCCAGGGGCAGGTCCATCATCCATCATCAGCCAGGGGCAGGTCCATCTACCATCATCAGCCAGGGCAGGTCCATCATCCATCATCAGCCAGGGCAGGTCCATCATCCATCATCAGCCAGGGGCAGGTCCATCATCCATCATCAGCCAGGGGCAGGTCCATCATCCATCATCAGCCAGGGGCAGGTCCATCATCCATCATCAGCCAGGGGCAGGTCCATCATCCATCATCAGCCAGGGGCAGGTCCATCATCCATCATCAGCCAGGGGCAGGTCCATCATCCATCATCAGCCAGGGGCAGGTCCTCATCCATCATCAGCCAGGGCAGGTCCATCATCCATCATCAGCCAGGGGCAGATCTATCATCCATCATCAGCCAGGGGCAGGTCTATCATCCATCATCAGCCAGGGGCAGGTCTATCATCCATCATCAGCCAGGGCAGGTCTATCATCCATCATCAGCCAGGGGCAGGTCTATCATCCATCATCAGCCAGGGGCAGGTCTATCATCCATCATCAGCCAGGGCAGGTCTATCATCCATCATCAGCCAGGGCAGGTCTATCATCCATCTCAGCCAGGGGCAGGTCCATCCATCCTCGCAGGCAGGGGCAGGTCCATCATCAGCCAGGGGCAGGTCCATCATCAGCCAGGGGCAGGTCCATCATCAGCCAGGGCAGGTCCATCATCTGCCAGGGGCAGGTCTATCATCCATCCTCAGCCAGGGGCAGGTCTATCATCCATCATCAGCCAGGGCAGGTCTATCATCCATCATCAGCCAGGGGCAGGTCTATCATCCATCATCAGCCAGGGGCAGGTCTATCATCCATCATCAGCCAGGGCAGGTCTATCATCCATCCTCATCCAGGGGCAGGTCTATCATCCATCCTCAGCCAGGGCAGGTCTATCATCCATCCTCAGCCAGGGCAGGTCTATCATCCATCCTCAGCCAGGGGCAGGTCTATCATCCATCATCAGCCAGGGGCAGGTCTATCATCCATCCTCATCCAGGGGCAGGTCTATCATCCATCCTCAGCCAGGGGCAGGCGTCTATCATCCATCCTCAGCCAGGGGCAGGTCTATCATCCATCCTCAGCCAGGGGCAGGTCTATCATCCATCATCAGCCAGGGGCAGGTCTATCATCCATCATCAGCCAGGGGCAGGTCTATCATCCATCATCAGCCAGGGGCAGGTCTATCATCCATCATCAGCCAGGGGCAGGTCTATCATCCATCATCAGCCAGGGCAGGTCTATCATCCATCATCAGCCAGGGGCAGGTCTATCATCCATCATCAGCCAGGGGCAGGTCTATCATCCATCATCAGCCAGGGGCAGGTCTATCATCCATCATCAGCCAGGGGCAGGTCTATCATCCATCATCAGCCAGGGGCAGGTCTATCATCCTCATCAGCCAGGGGCAGGTCTATCCAACCATCATCAGCCAGGGGCAGGTCTATCCTCCATCATCAGCCAGGGCAGGTCTATCCTCCATCATCAGCCAGGGGCAGGTCTATCCTCATCATCAGCCAGGGGCAGGTCTATCCTCCATCATCAGCCAGGGGCAGGTCTATCCTCCATCATCAGCCAGGGGCAGGTCTATCCTCCATCTCAGCAGGGCAGGTCTATCCTCCATCATCAGCCAGGGGCAGGTCTATCATCCATCATCAGCCAGGGGCAGGTCTATCATCCATCATCAGCCAGGGGCAGGTCTATCATCCATCATCAGCCAGGGCAGGTCTATCATCCATCATCAGCCAGGGGCAGGTCTATCCTCCATCATCAGCCAGGGGCAGGTCTATCCTCCATCATCAGCCAGGGGCAGGTCTATCCTCCATCATCAGCCAGGGGCAGTCTATCATCCATCATCAGCCAGGGCAGGTCTATCTCCATCATCAGCCAGGGCAGGTCT